>CM060371.1:206071670-207330670 GCA_030545235.1 Helianthus tuberosus | reverse complement strand
TAAACAATCTCACTAATGATGTGCCAGTAGGTTTTTGCACATTCAGTAGATTGTGACGAGATATAAACATAAATTTCAAACTTGCTTGTTCTGTGGGTTAACACAAACTTGGATATATAGGTAACCCCTGAAATCTTGTTTGAAAGGTCCCTTATTCTGAGATACTAGGTCTTTATGCTCAGTGATATCTGGGGTATTATCCCGGGACTTCTGCTGAAAGAAATTTCTGACCTAGTCCCCGTATAATACTTTACGCTTGCTTGAAATATAGCTCACCCTCAGCTAAAAAATGATGAAACATTGAAAAATGCTAATCATGGCTGTTGAAACAAAAGATCCTCTAAAGGGGACACACCAAAAGTCGAAGCCGTCATCTCTCTGCGTATCGAAAGATCGACCTGAGCTCTCACGGCCCTCGCACTATAATTTATTCCCCTGACAGATATCATCTGTGGTATACTCACCTGTAAGACTGAATATTGGGATCTGGATACGGGAGTATATTCAAGTAGTGGGACACACGGATAAGTTTAAGTCTCTTAAAACAATTAATATAGTATCTCGGATCAGTTGAACTTTGTGTGAAAATTTAAGTGGACAAACATACTGACAATCTAAGTGAATTGTTTAGAACTTAAAATGAAATGAAGCTTAACGGTGTTGGTGATTTGTCTCAAAAACTGATATGATCCTCTTACACGAACTCACAAAAATATTGTTTGTAAATATTTCTTTACTGCATTTTATTTCTGTTATGTCAAAAATCCAAAAAGATTTTCAGTGTGTTTTAGCTTAAATTTTGAAAAATTCAAAAAGATTTTAGATGACTGATGTTGAAAAGCTGATTTTCAAAATTCCGAGTGCTAAACATGACGAACAGGTTTGGGAAAGTGTGTTTTGAAGATGTGTGAAATGAAAATGATATATATTCAAGCGGTTCATCAGAAATTGACATGATAAATTTTTCTATTCAGGGTTGTGTCTTCAGGTGATTAGTGAAGTTTCTAAATTTGTTAAATGTTAAATTTTGTGAAACTTACTTTTGGGTAGAGAATATGCAGGTAAGTCAGGTTACGATACCTGAACCTGTGAAAGCCAGACTACGATCCCAGCACAACTTGAGGGGGAGTCTGTTAGAGAAAGAACGTCTGAAGATGCTAGAGCTAGGAGCCAGAGATCCTGAAAGAGAATTGGAGATAGGATAGAGCCGGTTAGAGTGAAGGCAGCTCGAAGACTGATCAAGACTGAAGACTTAAAGATACGACATTGTCAAAGACTCGACACTTAAGACTCCGTCAACATCTGAGGGGGAGTCTGTTGGTGCAGTCATCTGTCGACTACGTCTTAATATCGAGTCTTGCGGATCCAGTCAGACATGACATCACATGTGACATCATCTTGATGACATCACATGTGACATCATCTTGATGACATCACATGTGACATCATCACATGTCTAAGCAATCAAAGTAGTAAACGACAAAGGAGCTTGTGGATTAAATTGTGTCTTGTGGCAGTTTGTTTTGATTGGACCATATGAAGGTCCAATGAAAGAGTTCATTTGAAGATAAAAGTCGACTACATGTGGTTCGCTTATTTTGAGGATCGCTTTTATGTACTAGGCTGGTTCGCTCATACGTCTTTAGCTGGATCGCTTTTTAGTCAAGATGTCTGGTCCGCTTATTTGTCATGTTATTCGAGCGGTCCAGAAGTTCTATATATAGGTTCAGTGTCATTTCATTTGTAACGATCAGGTCTTGTGATACCGAAGTGCTGCCGGTATTTCCTCTCACTGTAAACGTTGTCAATATAATATACAAGAGGATTAAAGTACTTTTCAAGCTGTGTATACGTTCGTTTCTTAGTTTCCGCCTCTGAAACGTACGAGAGCTCTTCCGAACGACTCGTTTAGGTCGAAAACCGATCCTACAATTAAGATAAGCATCCTATAACAATTATCGGTATTGTTGTCCACTTAAGCTCAACTTATCAGATGTAATCATGGCGAGGGGATACGTTAAGGTATGATTTATACTTACCGACCGGTGTTCATCCACACACGACACATTCCCGTATCAAGGTATGCACGAGGGTTCATCTTACCGGTGAGTATACCGATTATCATCTGTTTGACCGTATATGATGTGAGATTCTCACTTATTTTGATTTGAAAACAAGCCCTATGTGATATAATCACTTATTGATGAGGAACTTGATTTTCGATGCATGAGGGCGCAGGAGCAAGTCCGTGAACAGGTCAGTACTTTCGTACAGCAGAGAGACGAACTTGACTCCCGGATAAATGTGATATATTATCACTTATTTTGGGGGACATGTGATTGTTGATCACTTATTGAGGTCGAATGCAATATGTACACGTATGTATAGTATCATGGAAGATCTAGACTTGCGTCCCCGTTATTTTTCGGTAAAAGATGCAACCATGATACCCAGATGATAAGCAGCATAAAGACCGAATATCTCAGAACCTCGGCAATCTCTCAAACGAAATTTCGGTACTAAGACCATATGCCAATGAATGGTTCCCACCCAGTCTTCAGTCGATTTAAGTTTATATCACCCTGCACACTTTAAAATGATTGTGAGCCTACCGATACATCTTATATAGAGCTGCTTGGGGATAATGTGGCTATAAAAGTTACCTAATAAACAGTGTTTTAAATTCAATAAAATAGGGTTTGTCCCTATAAATGTATTGTAATAAGAAACGTGGGTTTTGCCCAATGTTATTATTAATATGAAATATGGTGGTTTTACTCTGATAACTATTTCCTAACTACGGTCCTGATGTAAATTCCGCTGCGAGACTAAACAAACTGATACCACCAAAACTCTGTGATCACGTCCGCCCGTTCCCGGGGATCAGGGATCGGGGGTTGTGACATAGGTGCTGTTTGTTTTTTCTGCGGGAAAAGGACTGCAGTCTGCAGACCATATCTGCAGGCATCTGCAGGAGAAGAGGTGGACCAAATGTCTGCAGTCTGCAAGGAGAAGAGGGTTTGTTTTTTTTATATATAAAAACCTCTTCTCACACTCAACACACACACAACACACACAGAACATCTCTCTGATCTCTCTCTCTGCCTCCCTCTACCACCACAACCACCGTCCACCTCCACCACCACTTCAGCCACCACCCACCCCATCGCAGCCACCACCACCCCGTCGCAACCACCACTACCACCTAACACTCACCACCACCATCTCCTCCTTCCTCCCCCACCAACCCCGTCGCAACCACCAAGCACCATCGCCACCACGAAGCCAAGCACCACCACTTCAGCCGCCGTCAACCACCTCCACCGAAACCCTAATTTCACCATCTTCAAGGGTTTCGATTTGGGGGTTTCTAAAGAGAGATAGAGAGAGATCTAGGGAGGAGAGAACGGTGGTGGTTGTCAGTGCCGGTGGGTTTTGACAGCGTCGAGAGAGATCGAGGGAGGAGAGTGTGACACCTGTGTCACTTCAACCATCAAACAAATGCCAAACCAATGAAATATTGTATTTCATACTTGGTATTTGTAAAAATATGTGTATCGTTTGCACATATCAACTCTTGTTCGATTTCAAGCTTTAAATCGCTTTCTGGAGGATTATACGCGCTCTAATGCGAAGATATAACCATTTTAATGCAACGAACACTACGTAATAGTGACATAGGCTTAACATACCTTAAATAACCTTTACATAACTTAGAAATAAGTTTTGAAGGCTTTGGTATGGCAAAATCAAGTTAATTCGCTTACAGGGACTAAATTTGACAAACTGCGAAAGTATGCCAAATTGAACTGTAACAGACATTCCGGAACATGGCCATAAGTTAAACATACCATAAATATCCTTTACATAGCTTAGAAATAGGCTTTGAGGGGTTTGGTGTGCTAAATAAACTTTTGGGGTCATTCAGGGACTAAAAGCGTCAAAAAGTGCACAAGTTTGCATTTTCGCGCATAACTTACGTTCTGAATACATCCGGACATCCAAAAAGTTATGTGAGAACTAAAATATTTTATTTTAGTGTTTGGCATAAGAAAAATCCATTCGTCACGCAATTTGGATCGTTTTTTCGCGCTTATGCGCATTCCGTCGTAATTAACCGAACAACGCAATCGTACGGCCAAACGAACTGACATCCGGCATATTTTTGAGCATGTTTCATGTTCCCTATACTTTAACATCCTTATAAAGCTTAAAAATGGGTTTGACGGGTTATACCTTATGGTCGCTTCGTTTAAGTAGTTATATGATAGGTAGTTTATATGCCTTAGGTAAATTACCAAAATACCCTTTTCATGTATAATTGGTAATTAAGCATATGTAACATAACTTTTAACATCTAAACTGATTTGGCAACAATATTAGACATGTTAAGGCATATTAAACTTATCGTAGGACTAGTTGGGCGCTCCGAACGCGTTTTACGCGAAAGACGCGTTAAAGTAGCACAAGCTACCTAAACGGGTCGTAACGGGTCATGAGCACTTAGGTTAGGTTTCATTTAGAATGTAGGCTTTGTTGAACCATACTACATGAGTTTTCATACTCATTTGGTTTACGAACCCTCATTCTATCCGATCCTCCGATTTAGGTCCGGTTTATTAACATAGTTACCTATATTAGGTGCCGTTTGATATCCGTGATCTCTAGCATTGTTTGGTTGTTACTCAAGGACTACTAAGCAATCTCAAGTGAGTACATAGTTCCCCTATTTTACTGTTTTCCAAACTGTTTTGGGGTGGAACACATGTGCCTACTTGTTACTTTCATGCTTTCACATCATATACCTGCTATGTTCATTAGTACATTTATAATACAAGATTTCATTACATTTTATGCTATGTATGCCCATTGTGTGCGTACTTAGTACATTGCCTTACATTACATGCTATGTGTGCCCATTGTGTGCGTACTTAGTACATTGCCTTACATTACATGCTATGTATGCCCATTGTGTGCGTACTTAGTACATTGCCTTACATTACATGCTATGTATGCCCATTGTGTGCGTACTTAGTACATTGCCTTACATTACATGCTATGTATGCCCATTGTGTGCGTACTTAGTACATTGCCTTACATTACATGCTATGTATGCCCATTGTGTGCGTACTTAGTACATTGTTTTACATTACATTTTATGCTATGTATGCCCATTGTGTGCGTACTTAGTACATTGTTATACAATACACTTTATGCTATGTATGTCCTTTGTTGCATACTTAGTACATTTGTTATTCATCACATGCTTACATTTTTTGATACACATTACATGATTTACATCAGACATGAACATTTTACTTTGGTAGTTTGGTTTGAGTAAGTGATTAAGTAACGAGGCGTGTGTAATACGATACAAGCATGGTGGATACGCCGCTGGTACTTCCTATATATAAGTGTTTGTATGGTATTACATATCGTAGCGTTATTTGAATCATTTCAGTTTGAGACATATAACATTTTATACAAATAACATACTTTTCACAAGACATTGATTTACAAACAACTTATCTTATACAAATTCATCTTACATGGTTATTCATTTAACCATACATTATTCTCTTATTTATACATATCATCTAATCTTATCGTTTTTCAAATGATTTACAAGACAAAGCAAATTACAAGGTTCATGACTAAACATTTTCTCAAACATAAGTCATGAATCCTATTTTCTCAAAACCTATGTATCTCACAGGCATTTTTATGCTGACGTACCTATTTTCACATGTGTTTTCAGGAGATGATGCATAGGACTTATCAAGACATACTTAGGCGGACTTGTGCCTTAGTGACTTAAAACGAAACAAGAACTAGTTAATTTTTGTTATGTACTCTTTGTTTCTTGTTTAAAACAATGTAAACTCTCATGTTTGATTAATAAAACGAAACTTTAATTTTCCATGGTTGTGAAACATTAATTCTGTTACAACACTCCCCCCGACGTTTCCGCCACGTTTCGTTGTCTCACGTGGTCGGGGTGTGACAGAGAGAAAGGTGAGAAGAGGTGAGAAGTGGTTAGGTCTGTGCCAAGTAGACATGGGTCAAGGTCTGTGCCAAGAAGAGGTCTCGCAGACCTTTTTTAATGAAAGGTCTGCGAGAAAACAAACAAGCTGCTGCACTCAAACGTCTGCACGCGTCTGCACGCGTCTGCGCGACGCAGACATAAGTGGCCAGAAGTGCTTCTGGCCAAAAAACAAGGGGTTTTTGCATATCTCTCCTTAAAAAACTTTGAAATTGCATGTATACCCTAGCTAAAAATTAAATTGCATATTTCCCCTCTATTAACTAGTAAAATTGCAAAATTACCCATTTTGATTTAGTTTATTAAAACTAAATTATAGAAAGACTATTTTACCCTTCATTTTACTAAACTTTAGAAAATTACATATTTACCTTTTTTTAGGTTGTCTTTTTTCACTACCTGTTGGTCACAAATTGCATATTTGGTCACAAGTGTTGCCCCAAACATAAAGGGTTGAGCAAGGAGTCTGAGCTAACAAGTCCGAACCCCAAATCTCCAGTTTTTAAGAAATTTCTGCACAAGATTCACAAATCACAAATTAGTTGGCTCAAGTGGCTGATACCTGTGGCGGCGGTGGCAGTCGGAGTGGAGACGATGACAGCATTAACGGTGGCGGTAGCGGTAGGTCCGTTGGAGACGGAATGGCCCGGTTGGCCTTCCACATGCTTTCTTGAACGATGACGATCTCTGTTCATATGCCGTTCGCAATACTTCTGATCCGCCACTGCGTCCCTCGAGCACCGCCACTTCTTCTCGTCGGTTCTCCGACACCACCCTGGCTCCGGATCGGAGTTATTCGAAAACCCCATATGGAAACCACCCCATTCATCTGATTAAAACAAACACAATTACAGGCGGTGTGCCGGAGATTGGCTCCGGGATAACAAAAATATACCGTTTCAAGAGCTTTTCTGATCGGAATAAGGAGATTAGACGGAATCGGTGCGTTAACCGTTATGTATTTGTAGATCAATGCTTGATGTTCTAACTCCATCTACTGTGACGCCGTGAAAGGCCCTCTAACTCCGGCGAGCACCCCTCGGACACCATACCCTGTAACCAATCCCCAAAAATGTCAAATGAGCAAACAAGATCTTTTAATTTTGAGTTGGGTAGTTTTGTCATTTTAATAGAGAAGGGGAAATCGGCAATTTTTATTTAGGTTTGGATAAATATGCAATTAAGGGTGTTTTTGAGGGGAAATATGCAATTATTCCAAAAAAAAAAACAAACACCACCTTGATTGTGCACCCCTTTAACTTGATACCCTGGGTTCTAATCCTTCTCCAGCCCATTCCTTCCGCTTTTTTTTTTTCTGCGTTAATGGAACCGATATTTTCCTTTTTTATTTATTTAATGGAACCCATATTAGGGTTAGAAGTGAAGAACGAGTAACAGCAGCGAACACAGAACAGAACGAGTAACAGCTGTTGCACATACTTTCTCTGATTCTCTCAGCCTCCACCCTCAAATTCGTCTGTCTCCGGCCACCGCTTCTTGTTTCCACCGTTCCAACCTTCAAATTTCCGTCATCCTCAATTTATCTCAGGTGTGTTAATGTACATTTTTAACTTTTATTGATGTTTTAATTTTAATTTAGATGTTAATTTTAACTTATTTGATGTTTTAATCTTAATTTTGCATTTAAGTTGTTTTGTTGAAACTTAGAATTTAGTCATTTAGGGATCTAAAATTTAAAGTATTGTGTTTAGTCGGCTTGAATTCTTGATTAGTGATGTAAAACTGTTTCTGTCATTAATATAACTAAAATCCATAACCAAAAGCCACTATAAAAATGTTTTGTCCTTTTATAAATTATCTACTTGCTAAACTATAGTTGAAACAAATACACAAGTTACTGATTAGATAATCCTAGAATGAATAAACAAAGAAAACTTGTCCCCAACAAAGAGAACAAATGGCAATATGTTACGTACCCGCAATGTATACATGGATCTCATTCATATAACTCCATGTGAATAGCACATGTTATTTAATTGTCATGTTTTATTATTTTAGTATTTGTTTTGCAATTCGTAGTACTAGTTGATGATCCATGATCTTAAGATGGAGGAGTAGCGGGTATCCATGATCCCCTCATTCCATGGATAGTCAGTTATTTGGTTCCTTGTAATTCCTATTTAAGTGGTTTTGTTTTGATAATGAGATATGCAGAAAATTAATCTAAAAGTTCCATCTATTTTCTAATCTGGATTCCCCCTGTTTTCTTTAGGCCAATCGATTATCGGTTGGAACCACATCACAATATCACTGAATATAACAAGAATTGTTGAGTGTTATGTGCCTTATGTCCAAAGCTTGATGCAAAACTACTACCATGCCGGGGGTCTCATTGGAAGCAGTCTCTCTATTCCTACCGGGTAGAGGTAAGACTGTCTACATCTCACCCTCCTCAGACCCTACCTTAGCTTTGCTATTGGTGGGATATACTGAGTATGATGATGATGATGATGACTGAATATAACAAGAATAGGAGTTCACCTGTGATGTGATCATTGACAGAAATAGATATATACTTTATCCAAATCTACAGGCATATGCAAGAATGAACATCTGATCATAGCAAGCTATTACATCTGGATCTCTGAACTTGATCCAAAAGTTAGTTAAACCATATCAATTTGATTCATACACAAAAAAAAAAAAAAAACACTAGAAATATACATGAAATAGCCTATGTAGCACGAGAACGGGTAGGGAACAACTTTAGGTAGTTTTTTTATTTGTAAAGACCATCGTATTTTATATTACGTGTTTTTAAATTTCTAGTAACGATGTTTTTTTCATTATTGTATCGTACTTTTATTATGTGATGAGCCTTACACGATCCGAACTGTCGAACTGACCCGAAATTTATTATGTTCGGTCATATGAAATTGGAGCATCTAAAAAAGTGAACCCAGTGAAAAAAATTCCTGGATGGTTAACCAAAAAGGTGTGGGTTGGTTTGGTTTTGACATTATGGTTGGTGTCTTGTATAGTAACCTTAATTGTGATATGGGTTTAACGTGTTTGTTTTATTGTTTTTGCTTGGGGTGATGTAAATAGATGGTATATTTATTAACTAAATGTTGTTTTGATGACGTCAACTAGTATTATTTTGATTACAAATGTTAGCTAACTACACAAACGAGTTAAGGACAGCTTATGAAGACCGGGCCTAGAACTTTTTAAGCCTTCATCCTTTACCATCTCTTATAACCTTAGGGCCGGTTTAACCTTTTTTGAGTAGTAGGCGAATATAAACCTATAGGATTTTTTTTTGTAAAAAAATATTATAATCTAGAAATGGTTCAAACTGGTTAGACAATGGGTCAAAACTTAAGTACACATAAATATCACACCTTACGTATTGTAGAGGGAGGAGAAGTGTCATAAAGATATCAATCCAAAAATGTCAAATATAGTTTAATATCTTTAGCAATATTCCTATGGTGCACTCTCGTCATTAGAGATTGCTTCTCGTGACAGTGTGCACATTGGGGTTGGCAAAAGACTCGACACAGCAGGAGTGAACCTGCTGCAGCAAACCAAAGTGTGGGGGTCAATAGAAATATGCTGCTGAATGGATTTTATGCTGTCAATGTAAGAATCACCCGAAGAATATTCCAGTCCATCAATAATCTGTAAAAGTTCATATTATACCATTAAGCGCTAAACAGGAGAATATTAAAACTAGCATGAACGATTTGAAAGAGTTAAAAGAAAATAGATTTACCAGCGAACGAACTCCAGAAATATGGACAGCGCCCAAGGAAAGAAGCTCCACAAGTCTATCTGGTGTGCATATAAGGAACTCTGGGTCATATCTTTTTAATCTGTACCACCACTTTCACATAATCAGTCATAGCAAGCAAGATATGTTGTTGTAAGTAAAATTGGTTCAAATTTACTAAGGTAAATTACCTTTTGATTTGTTGACCTATGGAGGCACCTGGTTGTAGACTCGGAAAATTTGCTCCAAACACCTTCAAAGGGTTGAACACAGCACATACCTGCAGTCAGTGTGGTCGGTATTCTGACCCAAAGTCTTTGATATGGGTCATTTTGGGTTATTTATAAAATACTATGGGTGGATTTGGGGTGAGTAATTTAAGTCAAAGGGTTGAAATGAATTAAATAAATAAACAAAAAAAGTTTCTACGGGTCCAAACGGGTTGAGAAGTTTAGAGGAACGGTTCAACCACGGGTTCACTGAGCGACACCCCAATCTCCAGTTCTCCAGCCTCCGCCATCTCCTCCGCCACAAACCCCCCCTCCGCCGGCATCTCGGCTTTATCACACTCCGCCGATCAAGACGACGCCATTCGCCATCTCAAAAATTCAATTGTTTCCAGATTACAAGGCCTAAAGCGGAAGGTAATCTCTTTTTTTTTTAAAACCTAATAGTTTGCTAGGGTTTCGATTATCTTAATGCAGCACTTGATTATTGTTGTATTCATTGATTGGGTGGGGGTTGAACTGATGAAAAAAATTGAGGCGAGAAGTTGTGGTAATTTGAAAACAGGGTGGGAGTAGTTGGAAATAATAACACTTTGACTGCGTTTTAGTTCAGCGACCCCATTTGATAATTGACAATTATCATTGTTTGTTTTACTCAATATTGGTGCAAATTCTGTATGTTTAGTTTGTGTTTTTCATATTTTTTTGGATTATTTATTTAAATGATTAACGTGGAAATGTGGATTAGGTTTGTTTTGTTTTGACACCAGAGAGTCAGAGACTTGGTTTGGTTTGGTTTGATATGGTTAGTTTGTGTGGTTCAATTAGGTTTAATATGGGCGTGCATAGGTTGGCTTTGTGTGCAAACCGAAGGTTCGGTTTTCGCTTTTTTCGTATGGGTTGGATGGGTCGGTTTTCGGTTTTAAATTTAGCTTTAGAAATGATAGGACCCAAAAAAAATTTAGCCGAAAGTAGTGAACCTGTTATTGAATTTGGGCCATAATAACATATGTGATCGAAGTTTTTTTAGGTTTAACAGGAATGTTGATGTGTACGTTAATTGTTCTGTTTGTTAATCTTTTACTTGTTTTGTTGTATTTGGTTTGATTAATATTTGCTTACATGGGTGTGATTAGATTTAATTTAATTTAATTTATTTAATTCAGTTTTGGATCTGTTTGTTAATCTTTTACTAGTTTTGTTGTATATGAGTTTGATTAATATTTATATGTGAATCACCTTAATTTTGGGGAATTTTTTTTGGTCTGATCTCATATGGTTTCTGCTCTTTAGTACTATGATAGCAAGTTTTGATTTTGAGTAAACTGCCATTTTGGTCCCTGTGGTTTGGCCAGTTTTGCCATTTTAGTCCAAATCTCAAACTTATTACATCTGGGTCCCTGTGGTTTGCATTTTGTTGCCATTTTAGTCCAAAAGTGAAATTTGACCAGAATCCCCAATTTCAACCCCCTTGTTTTGTCCTTATCTTCAGGGGCAAAATGGTCATTTATGAATTATTATAACAAATTATTAATTAAATTAAAATAAATAATCCCTTCATCATCCAAAAACCCAGATGTTCATCATTCATCATCCAAAAACCCAGTTGTTCATCATTCGCTGCTCTCTCTCTCTCTTCTCTGAACTGCACACATACACTCTCTCTTTCTCTCTCCAAACACCCATCTCTCTCTTCTTCACTCTCTCTCTCTTCTCTCTCTCTTCCCTCTCTCTCTCTTCTCTCTCTCTATAGCCCCACCACCCTCGTTTCATCTTCCCCAACTGTGAAGAATTGTGTAATGAATTGTTGAATGATTTTGAAGGTTTTCGTTGAACAACTGTGTTTTCGTTGAACAACTGTGAAGAGGATGATGCCGACCCTCTAATAGAGGCTCTGCTATAACCAGATCGGATGAGTTGTGCAAAATTTGTCATAAACGATAAACCTCAAAACCTGACTTTAACAGCCAACAACAAGAAAGACAGCTATGAATATAATCAACTTCACATTTTGATAACAAATCTAAGAGTTTGAAAATGGAAACCATCCCCAAAACTTAAAACTCTACAATCCAACTGAATTATTAAAAGTCACACAGACCAGAAGCACTATCCATTCAAGGTTACAATTCATTCAAGTACTTCTAGATCAATTTGATCTCAAAGCTTTCAACTTCAACATAACAATTTCAACTGTCACACTTTAAAGTCCAAATCAAAATTGTAAACATCAACAATAGAACTCTAGATAAATTTCATAACAGAATTAAATCAAAGTTCCTTAGATTATGCAATTCAGATCGTAAGAATACATAACTGGATCTAAAAATCCCAAATTGAAGATATCAATCAAACCCTAAAATCCTAAATCATCAGCATCATGAACAATTTATAATACCCGCCACGAAGACGAAGCACAAGATGCAGGGTAGACTCCTTCTGGATATTGTAATCAGCAAGAGTTCTCCCTTTTGAATGTTGTAATCCGCAAGAGTACACCCATCCTCGAGCTGCTTCCCAGCGAAAATCAACCTCTGCTGGTCCGGTGGAATCCCCTCCTTATCTTGTGGTGGTGAATGGCGATGGCAGTGGTGGTGCACGGCGGTGGTTGTGATGGGGAACGATGGTTGGTGTGTGTGTGTGTGAGAGAGAGAGAGAGAGAGAGAGAGAGAGAGAGAGAGAGAGAGAGAGAGGAGAGAGAGAGTGAAGAAGACTGGTTATAGCAAAAATGAGATATTCTTAGGAGTGGTATCAATGGTTTAAGTGCAACAACAAGAAAGACAGCTATGAATATAAATTAATTAAAAGAATAAATTAAAATGACCAAACTACCCCTGCACTACAGGACAAAAAAGAGACCTTAAAACAGTCAAAAATGAGATATTTTGAGTTTTGGACTAAAATGGCAACAAAATGCAAACCACAGGGACCCAGATGTAATAAGTTTGAGATTTGGACTAAAGTGGCAAAACTGGCCAAACCACAGGGACCAAAATGGCAGTTTACTCTTTGATTTTTAATTAAGTTATATATTTAAAAAAAGATAATCTTGATTTTAGAATATGAAGGTACATACCCTGGATGATAATTATCTTTAGTTTTATGGTTCTGGTTTCGATCGAACTCAAAAACGGCACTGTTGTTCATGGAACAATCACAGGCACTTACCGTTTCATTGTTATCAACCACCCCACCCCACCCCAAACACTATTGATAGGAGCAGTACACATGCATATGTAATTACTTGAAGCAGCAAAAAACAAAAGTAGAAGAAAAAAGATGAGAGGTAAAAGAACTCCAATTATAAGTCATAAGTCATGAAACTAACTTTTGTATTTGAATTTTGTTTACCGAGTTACTAGAAGATCTAAAAGAAATCATTTAAGAATAAAAACTAGTTGTTAAACATATCAAATTTCCTCAACTAAAAGTCTAAAACTATCTACAAATTTAAAAACTCATAAAAATTACTTCAAATCCAATTCCTTGGCATTCAATGATCGTAGAAGTAGATAAATCTGGAACATCTTGAGAGTTGACTACTGGTGGCAGTCTTTGTTGACCTTCTTCAACAACAGCACCAGTATTACCTGAAGAAGCCCGCTTTTTTGACCCGAACCCGTCCCGACCCGAACCCATTCTTAACCGAACCAATCCGGACCCTTTTTAACCCGACAAAATTGCCCCTTGATGTACAATCTCTTAAAAAAACATTTTTTTAACTAACCTGACCCGACCCGAAACCCGTTCTGACCCGAACCCGTTTCGACCCAAACCCGTTTTGACCCGAACCAAAGCAACCCTTTTTTTAATTGACCCGTTTTGACCCGTACACATTTTGACCCGAACCCGTTTTGACCCGACCCGACCCAACCCGGTAGTAGTGATGATGTGGAGAAGTGGGTGATCTGGCGCCTAGGTGGACATGGGGAAGGGGGAACCATACCCCTCAGTCTTACACTCTTGCAAAACAAAACGCAGCAGAAAAAAAGAAAAGAAAAGTCCCAGGTTCTTCACAGGAGACTGTCCTCCTTCCGCCTCCACCCTCAGCGTCACCCTCTCCGGACTCCGGCGACCACCTCCTCTCCTCCGGCGTCGTTCTTCTCCGGCGACTGGCCTCCAGCCGTGGTTCTTCACAGGTTTGTTAATATTTAACTTGATTTGTATTTTTAAGTTTTAGTGTTGTTATTTCTAGTATTAATATTAATTTTTACTTGTTTGATGTTAATAATGATGTTTTAACTTGCTCTAAATTGTTTTGATGGTTTAAATTGTTTTCATAAGCTTGAATTGTTTCAAATTTTATATAAACATATCTGTGTGCCCCCTGTTGCTGAGTCTTTTTTGAAGGGGGTATTTGTGGTGTGATTTGAAAAAAGTTTTCAAATTTGCAATAAACCCTTTTCAATTTTTTGTTCTTGCTTAGAATCTATGAAAAAATAAACGCCACCATTTTGCTTCAATCATATACATGTATAAAGCATATCTGTGTATCATCAGCGTGAGTAGTGTGTTCTGCTGAATCTTGAAGAAAAGCCCGTAACTTCAACTCTTATGGGGTTCTCATCATGGGTTCGTGTTCTTTTAGTATTAGTCTTCCAGCAAAAAGTGACTTGTGTTGGGCATTTTAAACAGCACTTTTAATGTTTAATAATCATATTTGAACTATCATGAGTGTTTATTTTTCAACTTTGAATTTAAATCCAAGAATGTTTAATCCAATTTCAGGTCTATATTGTTTAACATAGCAATTAGATGCTAATTAATTTAATTAAGCTTAGTCGAACAGAACCGATTTAGAGAATCTCTTAGCTAATAAGCAATAGAAATGGTTCGTTAGATGCTTCGGTAGTTGAATCGGTTGTTCATTTAGATGCTTTTGTAGTTGAACCGACATCAAATAGTGCTTATTTATTCATCTTTTTATGCTTCATGTGTTTCTAGAGACGGAGATAGATAGTGGGATAGGAAAAAATATTGACTTTAGTGATAATGCCCGATCCGACCCGAAAATTCGAACGTTGAGTTGACCGAAACTTACTGCGGCCGGTGACTGGAAGTTGAATGCAAAAAGGTCTCCGGCAGAGATGGGAACTTCCGTTCAGGTGACCCCACTGTGTGGAGTATACAATGAAAACCCTTTATCATACCTAGTCTCCATTGATGGCTTCAACATTCTTATCGATTGTGGCTGGAACGATCACTTCGATCCCTCCCTCCTTCAACCTCTCTTGGCTCTCTCCAGGTACAATTATATCATGATTTATTTAGGGTTTTTTAGTAGTTGAGAATTGAGTAGGCTGTCCCAAAAATGTATTCTTGTAGAAAAGAGACTCATTATGGTGGTGGTGGTGTTTAAACTTATACATAGTATGGTTGATTTCTGTTGTAGGGTTGCTTCAACAATAGATGCTGTATTGTTGTCACATTCAGATACACTACATCTTGGTGCTTTACCCTATGCCATCAAACACTTTGGACTTTCTGCTCCTGTTTACACTATGTATGATCACTATCTTTCCCGCAAGGTCAAACATCCGTCCCTTCACTTTTATATTTTATGTTTTCATACACATATCATCATATAAGTGGAAGATAATGCTGTTTATTTTTTATATAATCATACATGATCTATTTGCATCAATCAAAAGAATTAAGTTTTGACTTTAGTAACTCTAGAACAGAAACATATTAGTTGTTGTCTTGATGTTTTGGGCTATCCATCTTAATATAACATTATACCTAATGCTCATGGTAGACATCATCATTAACATATTCATCAAAACTCATGACGATAGACCGCCCTTAACTCATGCTAACCTGTAGGTCCGGCTAGGGGAGGATCTAGTCGCCTAATCCTTGTATACGAACCACTCCGGTTGTGCGGAATCCAACCGGAATAGCAAACCGAGATCGAACACGTAAAAACACGACACGCAAGATTCACCGATTAACACCTCTTGTATTAATGCGTAGAAAAGATCAGTTACAAGCACAATGTTTACAAATCTATCTTGCAAACTCTCTCTAGTGTGGGTGTGTGTTCTGTTCTCTCCTGTGTTCTCTCGTCTCTACTTTTGAAACAGAAACATGACATGTCTATTTATACTAACAGACACACATACATATGACGAAACATAAAACAGGCGACGAAACAGAATCATGGTCGACGAAACACATCTGTTTCGTCGACTTCTGGGCTGATTCGCCGATGTGGTCTTAGGCCCAATCAGTTTAAGGCCCAATCCCTGATTCGTCATCTTCTTTTAGCCCAAGGACTGTGATGTTGAGTCCAGTCCTTGTCTTGTCTCTTTTGTTGGCTTGACGTCTTGTACATGACGGAGGAAAGTCGTGTCAACACGTGCCGAACCGAGTCGCGTCCACAGTATCATGTATCAACAAACTCCCCCTTGGACGCTACTCGTGAGGTTCGCTTCTCATATCTTCTATGTCGGAGGGTCTTCAAAGTCTTCACGTCTTCAAAGCAGAAAGTGTATCAACAAACTCCCCCTTTCATGTAGGAAGTGTGCTGACAAACTCTCCCTTAACATAAGCTCCCCCTTGAGTTATGCTCGTGAATCTTTTGATCTTTAGAACTTGAGATCCTTGTGATGTTGATGATGGCCAGCGGCAACTCGATCATCTTTGTCTGTTGAGTGCCTTCACGTTGTGTCTTCATTCCGAAGCTTTGTCATCGACCATGTTCTCCTTGCCTTTAGAATCTGCACATGCAAGAAATCTAAACGCGTAATGAGAACAACTGCTTGGAATATAATTAGTATAAACAAATGACACACGTATGACCATATTTAATCAAACACCGTCCGACAGTTTGAAAGTTTAACAAGTTTGTCAATTTTAGTCTTTAACTTTCAAAAACTTGCAAATTTCGACCGATTATGAAGATTTAGTCGATTTGGTTTTCAATCAGGTTTCAGGTAACGAAGACTCGAGATCCAACATCGTACAATCGAAAATAAGATAGAAATAAAATCTTTTTGGCTTTTAGAAAGCTTATATTAAAACACACCTAAAATCTTTTTGGAATTTTTGAATATTTCAAATGTAAAGACAGAAAGCAGTAAATAAATATATACAAAGATGCAGAAACTGAAAGCATTAAATAAATATTTACAGACATTCTTTTTGTGAGTTTCGAGGGTAAGAGAATCATATCAGTGTACGGTCATGCCAAAACGCTCTTGTTGTTCAATTAGTTAACATTAATGTTGGTGCAGTCATCTGTCGACTACGTCTTAATATCGAGTCTTGCGGATCCAGTCAGACATGACATCACATGTGACATCATCTTGATGACATCACATGTGACATCATCACATGTCTAAGCAATCAAAGTAGTAAACGACAAAGGAGCTTGTGGATTAAATTGTGTCTTGTGGCAGTTTGTTTTGATTGGACCATATGAAGGTCCAATGAAAGAGTTCATTTGAAGATAAAAGTCGACTACATGTGGTTCGCTTATTTTGAGGATCGCTTTTATGTACTAGGCTGGTTCGCTCATACGTCTTTAGCTGGATCGCTTTTTAGTCAAGATGTCTGGTCCGCTTATTTGTCATGTTATTCGAGCGGTCCAGAAGTTCTATATATAGGTTCAGTGTCATTTCATTTGTAACGATCAGGTCTTGTGATACCGAAGTGCTGCCGGTATTTCCTCTCACTGTAAACGTTGTCAATATAATATACAAGAGGATTAAAGTACTTTTCAAGCTGTGTATACGTTCGTTTCTTAGTTTCCGCCTCTGAAACGTACGAGAGCTCTTCCGAACGACTCGTTTAGGTCGAAAACCGATCCTACAATTGGTATCAGAGCCAAGGAGGAGGAGATCTCGCATATACAGCTCGTTTTCATCATTTTTCTGCTTCTACACTTTTCTTTTCCGAAAAAAATTGAACTTGTTACGGTCAGAATCACGTCAAATTCACATAGTGTGTGCGGAATCATGTTTTAACAAAACATGAAAGTTTTCAGAACTTAATTCGGCCTAAAATTGGTTCAAATTGAGTTTTTGCTTGCATTCAGTTCGTGTTTTGCTGACGTCATTATCAGGTCCGCTCCAAAAAATAATACCTGGTCCGCTCATCTGGACATATCTGGTCCGCTTTTTCGAACAGTTGAGGTCCGCTCTTAGTGTCAGTTGAGGTCCGCTCTTAGATCACGGTCTGGTTCGCTTTTCTGGTCGTGTCTGGTCCGCTTATTAGAACATCATCTGGTTCGCTCGAACGTACAATCTCTGATCCGCTCATTTGAACAATCTCTGGTCCGCTCGAACAATTTCTGGATCGCTCATTTGACAAATCATCTAGTCCACTTATAAGAACATTCAGATCCGCTTCAGTGTCACTTAATTTGATAGATCCGCTTTTAGTGACAAAACACATAGGTCCGCTCATTTGACAATCAAGTCTGCTCATTAGATTCGCTTATAGTAACATCGACCCATGTGCTTTGACAAAAGATACAATTAAAAGATTGTTAGAATAAAAAACCCAAGACATCACGTGAATATAAGAGTAGCGGCCCAATGAGAAATTATCACATAAAATTTTCGACTTAGTGGATTGTTTGGACAAATCAGATTTTATATGCACTTAAAGTTGTCGGCAGTTTGTTGTCTAAGTGGATGTGTGTCAGTTGGTCATGTGAATAATTTGGTCAAGGTTTAAATGTGATAAATATTTTACATCAGTCCACTACATACATTTCAAGGTCCAATCATTTTACATTGGATATTCTAGTGGTCGGCTTAGTGGGTTTGTTGTCAGCATACTAAAGTCAAGTTTGGTGACATCTTTTCAAGTTGTCAGATTGTGTGGTTTAAACAGTCAGTTCGCAAATTGTCAGGTCACAAGGTTTGGAGTGTTTGTCCGTTTGCACGTTTCGATCAGTACGTTTGAACAGTCAAGTCGTTTTGTGTGGTCAAATCGTGTGATAAAGTTCAGTTCGTACGGTTTGAAGTTCAAAGGTTTAAAAAAGGGTCAGGTCATTCTGTTCGTACAGTTGGTCATCCAGTCCGCACAGTTCATCAATCTTCAGTCCGCTCAAAATTCATCAGTTTGAGTACCAGTTTTGTTTCAGTTGTTTAATAGTGTTTAAACTGATTGTTTGTTTGTTTGTTTCAGGTATATTTTTAAAAGGTGATCTATCTTGGACTTAATATTTCGCTTAACGGGATTGTCTTGATAAACGTGTTTACGAATCATGGATATCAATTTCTTTAATATGACATGTGAAACTTTTAATAGAATAAATGTACTAAAGAAAGAGTTTGATTTGTTTTCAGGTTGTCCAGGAGAAAGTACAAAGAGTCTCATTGAGAGATATTGTCATCTTGTGCGTACCATGTCTCAGTTGAAAATTACTAAAACTCCAGCAGAATGGGTTAAAAAGCTTGCTGATGCTTTACCACAAAAGGAATGGGGTACATATCTCATGATTCTGAAGAATTCTGGACAGTTTAGTAGATTGTCAATTGCTCAATTCATTGAAAAACTTGAAGAACAAATTGATAACAGTGATGATGATGAGAAAAGTCAAGATGAAGAGTCTGTTTCTCAAGAAGAAAAGAATGAACAGAGTGAAATAGTCAAGGTTGTTGAGAAGATTGTGGAAGTTGAAAAGATTGTGGAAGTAGAGAAGATTGTTGAAGTTATAAAACCTTGTCTTACATGTTTAGAGTCTTGTAAACAATGTATAGAGAAAGATAAGAGGTTTAGTGAGTTAGAAAAGTTGAAAGAAAAGTTGTTGTTTGATGTAAAGAATTTGAAAAAGTCATATGATGTATTGAACAGAACTGTAAATAATCTAGAAAAGACTAACTCTGAGAGAGAGAAAGCTTTGAAGATGTTGAATGCTACTATGATGACAAAGCAGAAAGAGATTAACATGTACATAGAAGAATGTGCAAAGAGGAAGAAAGAGTTGGAGAATGAAGCAGCTGAGAATGAAAGAATCAGAAGATTGCTGCAAAGTTACAAAGGTTGTGACTATGTAATGGATAGAATTTATCCAACAGTTGAAGGTTTCGAGGCATTTAAAGATGAAGATAAAACCAAAAAGCCAAAGGAAAAGGATACTGGTAAGAAACAGGGTGTATGTTATAATAAGTGTCCGCCTCCGATTTGGGAAGGGTACTCATCTAGGAAACCTAACGAGGAAGAACTAAAAAAGGCGGTCAATATTAAGTTAGAATCTGAGATAACCGATGTTTTACCGGACAATATTGATGTCACGTTCACAGCGTCCGACACAGATCATGAGTCAGAACTGATAAAAAGAGTGGTTGATCAGGTGTTGGATAAGGATGAGGAGTCAGAGTCAAAGTCCGAATCCCAAAGTTCGTGTCAGTCAGTCAGAAGTTCGAGTTCGTCTGTCAAGAATTCAAAATCGTCGGAAAAACGGGTTTATAGTAAAGAATTTTTGTTGTCAAAATCTAATTTGAATGAAGAAACATTTGAAGTTGTATATACTTTGAATGATTCTGACAAATTATATTTTGATAAAGAGTTTCCAATAAGAAGTGTTCGTTTTGACATGATCAAAAAGGTTTTCAAAATGACAGAAATTAGTATTTCTGAAATAAAAGATTTAAATCTTACTGAAAAACCTAAAAAATACACTTCAAGAGTTCAACAGCGGATAAACAAGAAAAGGGGTTACAATTCTGGTTCTGGTTTTCAAAAGAAATCAAACCACAATCGTAGCTACAAAAAGAAAGGACTTGGTTTTATTCCACCTAAAAACTATAAAAATGAAAAATTTGTTCGAGATTTTAAATCAAAAATGGCATATGTTGCAGGAAATAGCCATGAAGAAGAAGCAAAGAGCTCATTCTGGAAACAGTCAAACCAGGAGTTTCTTGCTGAAAAGATGAAGCATGGAGCTTATCAGAAGAAAGAAACAAGAACCTGTTTCCGATGCAATGAAGCTGGTCACATCGCGTGGAACTGTCCGAAAGCGACAAATACAAAACAGGGAGTTTCTGGAAAACTGAAAGAAGTTGTTGTTGACAAAGCTGAACCACCAACTGAAAGATTCAAAGTGTTCAAAAATTCAACATATGAAGTTGGAGAGTGTTCGAAAAGGGTTTACAAGAAGAAGGGAAATCTTGACAATCAAGCTTGGGTTGTTAAGAAATCAGAGGTAAAATCTGGCGATGAATCTGATTCCACAAAGTCAGAGGAGCCACAGGTTGAGGTAAAAAGTGAAAACTCAGTGACTCTAATGGATGATGTTCATTTTCCACCATTGAGAGCTGAGAATTTTAAATCAAAGGTTGGAAAGGTTGAAATTTCTAATCAATTTTATTCTGATAAGAATGAATTTGATGTTGAGAAAGCTTTTAATGGAAACGTAAAGAAAATGATTGGTAAAATGATTGATGGGAAGGTTAAAGGGGTAAAGGAGTTTTATGCTACAAAGAAGGCAACTTATAGCCCAACCCCTAGTGAAGTTGAGAAGGCTACACCCAAGGCTGGTCAGGCTTGGGTGGATATTTTCTTTCACTGAAAAACCTGACTTGCCGGAACTCCCAGGTTTGTAAGCGAGGAGTAGGAATCGGCACCTTGAGAATTCAACCAAAAGATGGTAAATTGGTTGAAAAGCAGGTTTAAGTTGTATGGTTGTGATGTTTACTAGTGGTTCAGAAGTTGAATTGGATTGATCTTACAAGTGGTAAATCAGGGACATTAAGTTGTATCTGATTTCCTACAAGTGGTTGAAAAACAATGTGATGAACCAAAACCCTTACCTACTAATGGTTTTACAAAATCAACAAAACTTATTTTCCGGAAAAACCATTTGATTAAAACAAACTTAAGTGTTTTGAAATCAATGGGAAAATAGTTTGTTGTGAGGGGGAGTTCTGATTGTTTATGCCAAGTGAATGGAGAATTGAGGCAATTCGATATCAGTTGTCATGTTCTTGTATAGTTTGTTTTCAAATTTCCAAAAATGTGTTTGCATTTTAGGGGGAGTAAGAATTTTTAGAAAATCCAAAAACATTTGAAAATTTGAAAAAGCCAAAAACATGATAAAATCAAAAATGAGTTTTGTTGCATAAAAGAGGAAATGATAGTACATCAGTGGACGATCACAACACGCTAAAGAAATGGAAAGTTAATATGTGATAAACAATCTCACTAATGATGTGCCAGTAGGTTTTTGCACATTCAGTAGATTGTGACGAGATATAAACATAAATTTCAAACTTGCTTGTTATGTGGGTTAACACAAACTTGGATATATAGGTAACCCCTGAAATCTTGTTTGAAAGGTCCCTTATTCTGAGATACTAGGTCTTTATGCTCAGTGATATCTGGGGTATTATCCCGGGACTTCTGCTGAAAGAAATTTCTGACCTAGTCCCCGTATAATACTTTACGCTTGCTTGAAATATAGCTCACCCTCAGCTAAAAAATGATGAAACATTGAAAAATGCTAATCATGGCTGTTGAAACAAAAGATCCTCTAAAGGGGACACACCAAAAGTCGAAGCCGTCATCTCTCTGCGTATCGAAAGATCGACCTGAGCTCTCACGGCCCTCGCACTATAATTTATTCCCCTGACAGATATCATCTGTGGTATACTCACCTGTAAGACTGAATATTGGGATCTGGATACGGGAGTATATTCAAGTAGTGGGACACACGGATAAGTTTAAGTCTCTTAAAACAATTAATATAGTATCTCGGATCAGTTGAACTTTGTGTGAAAATTTAAGTGGACAAACATACTGACAATCTAAGTGAATTGTTTAGAACTTAAAATGAAATGAAGCTTAACGGTGTTGGTGATTTGTCTCAAAAACTGATATGATCCTCTTACACGAACTCACAAAAATATTGTTTGTAAATATTTCTTTACTGCATTTTATTTCTGTTATGTCAAAAATCCAAAAAGATTTTCAGTGTGTTTTAGCTTAAATTTTGAAAAATTCAAAAAGATTTTAGATGACTGATGTTGAAAAGCTGATTTTCAAAATTCCGAGTGCTAAACATGACGAACAGGTTTGGGAAAGTGTGTTTTGAAGATGTGTGAAATGAAAATGATATATATTCAAGCGGTTCATCAGAAATTGACATGATAAATTTTTCTATTCAGGGTTGTGTCTTCAGGTGATTAGTGAAGTTTCTAAATTTGTTAAATGTTAAATTTTGTGAAACTTACTTTTGGGTAGAGAATATGCAGGTAAGTCAGGTTACGATACCTGAACCTGTGAAAGCCAGACTACGATCCCAGCACAAGTTGAGGGGGAGTCTGTTAGAGAAAGAACGTCTGAAGATGCTAGAGCTAGGAGCCAGAGATCCTGAAAGAGAATTGGAGATAGGATAGAGCCGGTTAGAGTGAAGGCAGCTCGAAGACTGATCAAGACTGAAGACTTAAAGATACGACATTGTCAAAGACTCGACACTTAAGACTCCGTCAACATCTGAGGGGGAGTCTGTTGGTGCAGTCATCTGTCGACTACGTCTTAATATCGAGTCTTGCGGATCCAGTCAGACATGACATCACATGTGACATCATCTTGATGACATCACATGTGACATCATCACATGTCTAAGCAATCAAAGTAGTAAACGACAAAGGAGCTTGTGGATTAAATTGTGTCTTGTGGCAGTTTGTTTTGATTGGACCATATGAAGGTCCAATGAAAGAGTTCATTTGAAGATAAAAGTCGACTACATGTGGTTCGCTTATTTTGAGGATCGCTTTTATGTACTAGGCTGGTTCGCTCATACGTCTTTAGCTGGATCGCTTTTTAGTCAAGATGTCTGGTCCGCTTATTTGTCATGTTATTCGAGCGGTCCAGAAGTTCTATATATAGGTTCAGTGTCATTTCATTTGTAACGATCAGGTCTTGTGATACCGAAGTGCTGCCGGTATTTCCTCTCACTGTAAACGTTGTCAATATAATATACAAGAGGATTAAAGTACTTTTCAAGCTGTGTATACGTTCGTTTCTTAGTTTCCGCCTCTGAAACGTACGAGAGCTCTTCCGAACGACTCGTTTAGGTCGAAAACCGATCCTACAATTAAGATAAGCATCCTATAACAATTATCGGTATTGTTGTCCACTTAAGCTCAACTTATCAGATGTAATCATGGCGAGGGGATACGTTAAGGTATGATTTATACTTACCGACCGGTGTTCATCCACACACGACACATTCCCGTATCAAGGTATGCACGAGGGTTCATCTTACCGGTGAGTATACCGATTATCATCTGTTTGACCGTATATGATGTGAGATTCTCACTTATTTTGATTTGAAAACAAGCCCTATGTGATATAATCACTTATTGATGAGGAACTTGATTTTCGATGCATGAGGGCGCAGGAGCAAGTCCGTGAACAGGTCAGTACTTTCGTACAGCAGAGAGACGAACTTGACTCCCGGATAAATGTGATATATTATCACTTATTTTGGGGGACATGTGATTGTTGATCACTTATTGAGGTCGAATGCAATATGTACACGTATGTATAGTATCATGGAAGATCTAGACTTGCGTCCCCGTTATTTTTCGGTAAAAGATGCAACCATGATACCCAGATGATAAGCAGCATAAAGACCGAATATCTCAGAACCTCGGCAATCTCTCAAACGAAATTTCGGTACTAAGACCATATGCCAATGAATGGTTCCCACCCAGTCTTCAGTCGATTTAAGTTTATATCACCCTGCACACTTTAAAATGATTGTGAGCCTACCGATACATCTTATATAGAGCTGCTTGGGGATAATGTGGCTATAAAAGTTACCTAATAAACAGTGTTTTAAATTCAATAAAATAGGGTTTGTCCCTATAAATGTATTGTAATAAGAAACGTGGGTTTTGCCCAATGTTATTATTAATATGAAATATGGTGGTTTTACTCTGATAACTATTTCCTAACTACGGTCCTGATGTAAATTCCGCTGCGAGACTAAACAAACTGATACCACCAAAACTCTGTGATCACGTCCGCCCGTTCCCGGGGATCAGGGATCGGGGGTTGTGACATAGGTGTTGTTTGTTTTTTCTGCGGGAAAAGGACTGCAGTCTGCAGACCATATCTGCAGGCATCTGCAGGAGAAGAGGTGGACCAAATGTCTGCAGTCTGCAAGGAGAAGAGGGTTTGTTTTTTTTATATATAAAAACCTCTTCTCACACTCAACACACACACAACACACACAGAACATCTCTCTGATCTCTCTCTCTCTGCCTCCCTCTACCACCACAACCACCGTCCACCTCCACCACCACTTCAGCCACCACCCACCCCATCGCAGCCACCACCACCCCGTCGCAACCACCACTACCACCTAACACTCACCACCACCATCTCCTCCTTCCTCCCCCACCAACCCCGTCGCAACCACCAAGCACCATCGCCACCACGAAGCCAAGCACCACCACTTCAGCCGCCGTCAACCACCTCCACCGAAACCCTAATTTCACCATCTTCAAGGGTTTCGATTTGGGGGTTTCTAAAGAGAGATAGAGAGAGATCTAGGGAGGAGAGAACGGTGGTGGTTGTCAGTGCCGGTGGGTTTTGACAGCGTCGAGAGAGATCGAGGGAGGAGAGTGTGACACCTGTGTCACTTCAACCATCAAACAAATGCCAAACCAATGAAATATTGTATTTCATACTTGGTATTTGTAAAAATATGTGTATCGTTTGCACATATCAACTCTTGTTCGATTTCAAGCTTTAAATCGCTTTCTGGAGGATTATACGCGCTCTAATGCGAAGATATAACCATTTTAATGCAACGAACACTACGGAATAGTGACATAGGCTTAACATACCTTAAATAACCTTTACATAACTTAGAAATAAGTTTTGAAGGCTTTGGTATGGCAAAATCAAGTTAATTCGCTTACAGGGACTAAATTTGACAAACTGCGAAAGTATGCCAAATTGAACTGTAACAGACATTCCGGAACATGGCCATAAGTTAAACATACCATAAATATCCTTTACATAGCTTAGAAATAGGCTTTGAGGGGTTTGGTGTGCTAAATAAACTTTTGGGGTCATTCAGGGACTAAAAGCGTCAAAAAGTGCACAAGTTTGCATTTTCGCGCATAACTTACGTTCTGAATACATCCGGACATCCAAAAAGTTATGTGAGAACTAAAATATTTTATTTTAGTGTTTGGCATAAGAAAAATCCATTCGTCACGCAATTTGGATCGTTTTTTCGCGCTTATGCGCATTCCGTCGTAATTAACCGAACAACGCAATCGTACGGCCAAACGAACTGACATCCGGCATATTTTTGAGCATGTTTCATGTTCCCTATACTTTAACATCCTTATAAAGCTTAAAAATGGGTTTGACGGGTTATACCTTATGGTCGCTTCGTTTAAGTAGTTATATGATAGGTAGTTTATATGCCTTAGGTAAATTACCAAAATACCCTTTTCATGTATAATTGGTAATTAAGCATATGTAACATAACTTTTAACATCTAAACTGATTTGGCAACAATATTAGACATGTTAAGGCATATTAAACTTATCGTAGGACTAGTTGGGCGCTCCGAACGCGTTTTACGCGAAAGACGCGTTAAAGTAGCACAAGCTACCTAAACGGGTCGTAACGGGTCATGAGCACTTAGGTTAGGTTTCATTTAGAATGTAGGCTTTGTTGAACCATACTACATGAGTTTTCATACTCATTTGGTTTACGAACCCTCATTCTATCCGATCCTCCGATTTAGGTCCGGTTTATTAACATAGTTACCTATATTAGGTGCCGTTTGATATCCGTGATCTCTAGCATTGTTTGGTTGTTACTCAAGGACTACTAAGCAATCTCAAGTGAGTACATAGTTCCCCTATTTTACTGTTTTCCAAACTGTTTTGGGGTGGAACACATGTGCCTACTTGTTACTTTCATGCTTTCACATCATATACCTGCTATGTTCATTAGTACATTTATAATACAAGATTTCATTACATTTTATGCTATGTATGCCCATTGTGTGCGTACTTAGTACATTGCCTTACATTACATGCTATGTGTGCCCATTGTGTGCATACTTAGTACATTGCCTTACATTACATGCTATGTATGCCCATTGTGTGCGTACTTAGTACATTGCCTTACATTACATGCTATGTATGCCCATTGTGTGCGTACTTAGTACATTGCCTTACATTACATGCTATGTATGCCCATTGTGTGCGTACTTAGTACATTGCCTTACATTACATGCTATGTATGCCCATTGTGTGCGTACTTAGTACATTGTTTTACATTACATTTTATGCTATGTATGCCCATTGTGTGCGTACTTAGTACATTGTTATACAATACACTTTATGCTATGTATGTCCTTTGTTGCATACTTAGTACATTTGTTATTCATCACATGCTTACATTTTTTGATACACATTACATGATTTACATCAGACATGAACATTTTACTTTGGTAGTTTGGTTTGAGTAAGTGATTAAGTAACGAGGCGTGTGTAATACGATACAAGCATGGTGGATACGCCGCTGGTACTTCCTATATATAAGTGTTTGTATGGTATTACATATCGTAGCGTTATTTGAATCATTTCAGTTTGAGACATATAACATTTTATACAAATAACATACTTTTCACAAGACATTGATTTACAAACAACTTATCTTATACAAATTCATCTTACATGGTTATTCATTTAACCATACATTATTCTCTTATTTATACATATCATCTAATCTTATCGTTTTTCAAATGATTTACAAGACAAAGCAAATTACAAGGTTCATGACTAAACATTTTCTCAAACATAAGTCATGAATCCTATTTTCTCAAAACCTATGTATCTCACAGGCATTTTTATGCTGACGTACCTATTTTCACATGTGTTTTCAGGAGATGATGCATAGGACTTATCAAGACATACTTAGGCGGACTTGTGCCTTAGTGACTTAAAACGAAACAAGAACTAGTTAATTTTTGTTATGTACTCTTTGTTTCTTGTTTAAAACAATGTAAACTCTCATGTTTGATTAATAAAACGAAACTTTAATTTTCCATGGTTGTGAAACATTAATTCTGTTACAACACTCCCCCCGACGTTTCCGCCACGTTTCGTTGTCTCACGTGGTCGGGGTGTGACAGAGAGAAAGGTGAGAAGAGGTGAGAAGTGGTTAGGTCTGTGCCAAGTAGACATGGGTCAAGGTCTGTGCCAAGAAGAGGTCTCGCAGACCTTTTTTAATGAAAGGTCTGCGAGAAAACAAACAAGCTGCTGCACTCAAACGTCTGCACGCGTCTGCACGCGTCTGCGCGACGCAGACATAAGTGGCCAGAAGTGCTTCTGGCCAAAAAACAAGGGGTTTTTGCATATCTCTCCTTAAAAAACTTTGAAATTGCATGTATACCCTAGCTAAAAATTAAATTGCATATTTCCCCTCTATTAACTAGTAAAATTGCAAAATTACCCATTTTGATTTAGTTTATTAAAACTAAATTATAGAAAGACTATTTTACCCTTCATTTTACTAAACTTTAGAAAATTACATATTTACCTTTTTTTAGGTTGTCTTTTTTCACTACCTGTTGGTCACAAATTGCATATTTGGTCACAAGTGTTGCCCCAAACATAAAGGGTTGAGCAAGGAGTCTGAGCTAACAAGTCCGAACCCCAAATCTCCAGTTTTTAAGAAATTTCTGCACAAGATTCACAAATCACAAATTAGTTGGCTCAAGTGGCTGATACCTGTGGCGGCGGTGGCAGTCGGAGTGGAGACGATGACAGCATTAACGGTGGCGGTAGCGGTAGGTCCGTTGGAGACGGAATGGCCCGGTTGGCCTTCCACATGCTTTCTTGAACGATGACGATCTCTGTTCATATGCCGTTCGCAATACTTCTGATCCGACACTGCGTCCCTCGAGCACCGCCACTTCTTCTCGTCGGTTCTCCGACACCACCCTGGCTCCGGATCGGAGTTATTCGAAAACCCCATATGGAAACCACCCCATTCATCTGATTAAAACAAACACAATTACAGGCGGTGTGCCGGAGATTGGCTCCGGGATAACAAAAATATACCGTTTCAAGAGCTTTTCTGATCGGAATAAGGAGATTAGACGGAATCGGTGCGTTAACCGTTATGTATTTGTAGATCAATGCTTGATGTTCTAACTCCATCTACTGTGACGCCGTGAAAGGCCCTCTAACTCCGGCGAGCACCCCTCGGACACCATACCCTGTAACCAATCCCCAAAAATGTCAAATGAGCAAACAAGATCTTTTAATTTTGAGTTGGGTAGTTTTGTCATTTTAATAGAGAAGGGGAAATCGGCAATTTTTATTTAGGTTTGGATAAATATGCAATTAAGGGTGTTTTTGAGGGGAAATATGCAATTATTCCAAAAAAAAAACAAACACCACCTTGATTGTGCACCCCTTTAACTTGATACCCTGGGTTCTAATCCTTCTCCAGCCCATTCCTTCCGCTTTTTTTTTTCTGCGTTAATGGAACCGATATTTTCCTTTTTTATTTATTTAATGGAACCCATATTAGGGTTAGAAGTGAAGAACGAGTAACAGCAGCGAACACAGAACAGAACGAGTAACAGCTGTTGCACATACTTTCTCTGATTCTCTCAGCCTCCACCCTCAAATTCGTCTGTCTCCGGCCACCGCTTCTTGTTTCCACCGTTCCAACCTTCAAATTTCCGTCATCCTCAATTTATCTCAGGTGTGTTAATGTACATTTTTAACTTTTATTGATGTTTTAATTTTAATTTAGATGTTAATTTTAACTTATTTGATGTTTTAATCTTAATTTTGCATTTAAGTTGTTTTGTTGAAACTTAGAATTTAGTCATTTAGGGATCTAAAATTTAAAGTATTGTGTTTAGTCGGCTTGAATTCTTGATTAGTGATGTAAAACTGTTTCTGTCATTAATATAACTAAAATCCATAACCAAAAGCCACTATAAAAATGTTTTGTCCTTTTATAAATTATCTACTTGCTAAACTATAGTTGAAACAAATACACAAGTTACTGATTAGATAATCCTAGAATGAATAAACAAAGAAAACTTGTCCCCAACAAAGAGAACAAATGGCAATATGTTACGTACCCGCAATGTATACATGGATCTCATTCATATAACTCCATGTGAATAGCACATGTTATTTAATTGTCATGTTTTATTATTTTAGTATTTGTTTTGCAATTCGTAGTACTAGTTGATGATCCATGATCTTAAGATGGAGGAGTAGCGGGTATCCATGATCCCCTCATTCCATGGATAGTCAGTTATTTGGTTCCTTGTAATTCCTATTTAAGTGGTTTTGTTTTGATAATGAGATATGCAGAAAATTAATCTAAAAGTTCCATCTATTTTCTAATCTGGATTCCCCCTGTTTTCTTTAGGCCAATCGATTATCGGTTGGAACCACATCACAATATCACTGAATATAACAAGAATTGTTGAGTGTTATGTGCCTTATGTCCAAAGCTTGATGCAAAACTACTACCATGCCGGGGGTCTCATTGGAAGCAGTCTCTCTATTCCTACCGGGTAGAGGTAAGACTGTCTACATCTCACCCTCCTCGGACCCTACCTTAGCTTTGCTATTGGTGGGATATACTGAGTATGATGATGATGATGATGACTGAATATAACAAGAATAGGAGTTCACCTGTGATGTGATCATTGACAGAAATAGATATATACTTTATCCAAATCTACAGGCATATGCAAGAATGAACATCTGATCATAGCAAGCTATTACATCTGGATCTCTGAACTTGATCCAAAAGTTAGTTAAACCATATCAATTTGATTCATACACAAAAAAAAAAAAAAAAAAAAACACTAGAAATATACATGAAATAGCCTATGTAGCACGAGAACGGGTAGGGAACAACTTTAGGTAGTTTTTTTATTTGTAAAGACCATCGTATTTTATATTACGTGTTTTTAAATTTCTAGTAACGATGTTTTTTTCATTATTGTATCGTACTTTTATTATGTGATGAGCCTTACACGATCCGAACTGTCGAACTGACCCGAAATTTATTATGTTCGGTCATATGAAATTGGAGCATCTAAAAAAGTGAACCCAGTGAAAAAAATTCCTGGATGGTTAACCAAAAAGGTGTGGGTTGGTTTGGTTTTGACATTATGGTTGGTGTCTTGTATAGTAACCTTAATTGTGATATGGGTTTAACGTGTTTGTTTTATTGTTTTTGCTTGGGGTGATGTAAATAGATGGTATATTTATTAACTAAATGTTGTTTTGATGACGTCAACTAGTATTATTTTGATTACAAATGTTAGCTAACTACACAAACGAGTTAAGGACAGCTTATGAAGACCGGGCCTAGAACTTTTTAAGCCTTCATCCTTTACCATCTCTTATAACCTTAGGGCCGGTTTAACCTTTTTTGAGTAGTAGGCGAATATAAACCTATAGGATTTTTTTTTGTAAAAAAATATTATAATCTAGAAATGGTTCAAACTGGTTAGACAATGGGTCAAAACTTAAGTACACATAAATATCACACCTTACGTATTGTAGAGGGAGGAGAAGTGTCATAAAGATATCAATCCAAAAATGTCAAATATAGTTTAATATCTTTAGCAATATTCCTATGGTGCACTCTCGTCATTAGAGATTGCTTCTCGTGACAGTGTGCACATTGGGGTTGGCAAAAGACTCGACACAGCAGGAGTGAACCTGCTGCAGCAAACCAAAGTGTGGGGGTCAATAGAAATATGCTGCTGAATGGATTTTATGCTGTCAATGTAAGAATCACCCGAAGAATATTCCAGTCCATCAATAATCTGTAAAAGTTCATATTATACCATTAAGCGCTAAACATGAGAATATTAAAACTAGCATGAACGATTTGAAAGAGTTAAAAGAAAATAGATTTACCAGCGAACGAACTCCAGAAATATGGACAGCGCCCAAGGAAAGAAGCTCCACAAGTCTATCTGGTGTGCATATAAGGAACTCTGGGTCATATCTTTTTAATCTGTACCACCACTTTCACATAATCAGTCATAGCAAGCAAGATATGTTGTTGTAAGTAAAATTGGTTCAAATTTACTAAGGTAAATTACCTTTTGATTTGTTGACCTATGGAGGCACCTGGTTGTAGACTCGGAAAATTTGCTCCAAACACCTTCAAAGGGTTGAACACAGCACATACCTGCAGTCAGTGTGGTCGGTATTCTGACCCAAAGTCTTTGATATGGGTCATTTTGGGTTATTTATAAAATACTATGGGTGGATTTGGGGTGAGTAATTTAAGTCAAAGGGTTGAAATGAATTAAATAAATAAACAAAAAAAGTTTCTACGGGTCCAAACGGGTTGAGAAGTTTAGAGGAACGGTTCAACCACGGGTTCACTGAGCGACACCCCAATCTCCAGTTCTCCAGCCTCCGCCATCTCCTCCGCCACAAACCCCCCCTCCGCCGGCATCTCGGCTTTATCACACTCCGCCGATCAAGACGACGCCATTCGCCATCTCAAAAATTCAATTGTTTCCAGATTACAAGGCCTAAAGCGGAAGGTAATCTCTTTTTTTTTTAAAACCTAATAGTTTGCTAGGGTTTCGATTATCTTAATGCAGCACTTGATTATTGTTGTATTCATTGATTGGGTGGGGGTTGAACTGATGAAAAAAATTGAGGCGAGAAGTTGTGGTAATTTGAAAACAGGGTGGGAGTAGTTGGAAATAATAACACTTTGACTGCGTTTTAGTTCAGCGACCCCATTTGATAATTGACAATTATCATTGTTTGTTTTACTCAATATTGGTGCAAATTCTGTATGTTTAGTTTGTGTTTTTCATATTTTTTTGGATTATTTATTTAAATGATTAACGTGGAAATGTGGATTAGGTTTGTTTTGTTTTGACACCAGAGAGTCAGAGACTTGGTTTGGTTTGGTTTGATATGGTTAGTTTGTGTGGTTCAATTAGGTTTAATATGGGCGTGCATAGGTTGGCTTTGTGTGCAAACCGAAGGTTCGGTTTTCGCTTTTTTCGTATGGGTTGGATGGGTCGGTTTTCGGTTTTAAATTTAGCTTTAGAAATGATAGGACCCAAAAAAAATTTAGCCGAAAGTAGTGAACCTGTTATTGAATTTGGGCCATAATAACATATGTGATCGAAGTTTTTTTAGGTTTAACAGGAATGTTGATGTGTACGTTAATTGTTCTGTTTGTTAATCTTTTACTTGTTTTGTTGTATTTGGTTTGATTAATATTTGCTTACATGGGTGTGATTAGATTTAATTTAATTTAATTTATTTAATTCAGTTTTGGATCTGTTTGTTAATCTTTTACTAGTTTTGTTGTATATGAGTTTGATTAATATTTATATGTGAATCACCTTAATTTTGGGGAATTTTTTTTGGTCTGATCTCATATGGTTTCTGCTCTTTAGTACTATGATAGCAAGTTTTGATTTTGAGTAAACTGCCATTTTGGTCCCTGTGGTTTGGCCAGTTTTGCCATTTTAGTCCAAATCTCAAACTTATTACATCTGGGTCCCTGTGGTTTGCATTTTGTTGCCATTTTAGTCCAAAAGTGAAATTTGACCAGAATCCCCAATTTCAACCCCCTTGTTTTGTCCTTATCTTCAGGGGCAAAATGGTCATTTATGAATTATTATAACAAATTATTAATTAAATTAAAATAAATAATCCCTTCATCATCCAAAAACCCAGATGTTCATCATTCATCATCCAAAAACCCAGTTGTTCATCATTCGCTGCTCTCTCTCTCTCTTCTCTGAACTGCACACATACACTCTCTCTTTCTCTCTCCAAACACCCATCTCTCTCTTCTTCACTCTCTCTCTCTTCTCTCTCTCTTCCCTCTCTCTCTCTTCTCTCTCTCTATAGCCCCACCACCCTCATTTCATCTTCCCCAACTGTGAAGAATTGTGTAATGAATTGTTGAATGATTTTGAAGGTTTTCGTTGAACAACTGTGTTTTCGTTGAACAACTGTGAAGAGGATGATGCCGACCCTCTAATAGAGGCTCTGCTATAACCAGATCGGATGAGTTGTGCAAAATTTGTCATAAACGATAAACCTCAAAACCTGACTTTAACAGCCAACAACAAGAAAGACAGCTATGAATATAATCAACTTCACATTTTGATAACAAATCTAAGAGTTTGAAAATGGAAACCATCCCCAAAACTTAAAACTCTACAATCCAACTGAATTATTAAAAGTCACACAGACCAGAAGCACTATCCATTCAAGGTTACAATTCATTCAAGTACTTCTAGATCAATTTGATCTCAAAGCTTTCAACTTCAACATAACAATTTCAACTGTCACACTTTAAAGTCCAAATCAAAATTGTAAACATCAACAATAGAACTCTAGATAAATTTCATAACAGAATTAAATCAAAGTTCCTTAGATTATGCAATTCAGATCGTAAGAATACATAACTGGATCTAAAAATCCCAAATTGAAGATATCAATCAAACCCTAAAATCCTAAATCATCAGCATCATGAACAATTTATAATACCCGCCACGAAGACGAAGCACAAGATGCAGGGTAGACTCCTTCTGGATATTGTAATCAGCAAGAGTTCTCCCTTTTGAATGTTGTAATCCGCAAGAGTACACCCATCCTCGAGCTGCTTCCCAGCGAAAATCAACCTCTGCTGGTCCGGTGGAATCCCCTCCTTATCTTGTGGTGGTGAATGGCGATGGCAGTGGTGGTGCACGGCGGTGGTTGTGATGGGGAACGATGGTTGGTGTGTGTGTGTGTGTGTGAGAGAGAGAGAGAGAGAGGAGAGAGAGAGTGAAGAAGACTGGTTATAGCAAAAATGAGATATTCTTAGGAGTGGTATCAATGGTTTAAGTGCAACAACAAGAAAGACAGCTATGAATATAAATTAATTAAAAGAATAAATTAAAATGACCAAACTACCCCTGCACTACAGGACAAAAAAGAGACCTTAAAACAGTCAAAAATGAGATATTTTGAGTTTTGGACTAAAATGGCAACAAAATGCAAACCACAGGGACCCAGATGTAATAAGTTTGAGATTTGGACTAAAGTGGCAAAACTGGCCAAACCACAGGGACCAAAATGGCAGTTTACTCTTTGATTTTTAATTAAGTTATATATTTAAAAAAAGATAATCTTGATTTTAGAATATGAAGGTACATACCCTGGATGATAATTATCTTTAGTTTTATGGTTCTGGTTTCGATCGAACTCAAAAACGGCACTGTTGTTCATGGAACAATCACAGGCACTTACCGTTTCATTGTTATCAACCACCCCACCCCACCCCAAACACTATTGATAGGAGCAGTACACATGCATATGTAATTACTTGAAGCAGCAAAAAACAAAAGTAGAAGAAAAAAGATGAGAGGTAAAAGAACTCCAATTATAAGTCATAAGTCATGAAACTAACTTTTGTATTTGAATTTTGTTTACCGAGTTACTAGAAGATCTAAAAGAAATCATTTAAGAATAAAAACTAGTTGTTAAACATATCAAATTTCCTCAACTAAAAGTCTAAAACTATCTACAAATTTAAAAACTCATAAAAATTACTTCAAATCCAATTCCTTGGCATTCAATGATCGTAGAAGTAGATAAATCTGGAACATCTTGAGAGTTGACTACTGGTGGCAGTCTTTGTTGACCTTCTTCAACAACAGCACCAGTATTACCTGAAGAAGCCCGCTTTTTTGACCCGAACCCGTCCCGACCCGAACCCATTCTTAACCGAACCAATCCGGACCCTTTTTAACCCGACAAAATTGCCCCTTGATGTACAATCTCTTAAAAAAACATTTTTTTAACTAACCTGACCCGACCCGAAACCCGTTCTGACCCGAACCCGTTTCGACCCAAACCCGTTTTGACCCGAACCAAAGCAACCCTTTTTTTAATTGACCCGTTTTGACCCGTACACATTTTGACCCGAACCCGTTTTGACCCGACCCGACCCAACCCGGTAGTAGTGATGATGTGGAGAAGTGGGTGATCTGGCGCCTAGGTGGACATGGGGAAGGGGGAACCATACCCCTCAGTCTTACACTCTTGCAAAACAAAACGCAGCAGAAAAAAAGAAAAGAAAAGTCCCAGGTTCTTCACAGGAGACTGTCCTCCTTCCGCCTCCACCCTCAGCGTCACCCTCTCCGGACTCCGGCGACCACCTCCTCTCCTCCGGCGTCGTTCTTCTCCGGCGACTGGCCTCCAGCCGTGGTTCTTCACAGGTTTGTTAATATTTAACTTGATTTGTATTTTTAAGTTTTAGTGTTGTTATTTCTAGTATTAATATTAATTTTTACTTGTTTGATGTTAATAATGATGTTTTAACTTGCTCTAAATTGTTTTGATGGTTTAAATTGTTTTCATAAGCTTGAATTGTTTCAAATTTTATATAAACATATCTGTGTGCCCCCTGTTGCTGAGTCTTTTTTGAAGGGGGTATTTGTGGTGTGATTTGAAAAAAGTTTTCAAATTTGCAATAAACCCTTTTCAATTTTTTGTTCTTGCTTAGAATCTATGAAAAAATAAACGCCACCATTTTGCTTCAATCATATACATGTATAAAGCATATCTGTGTATCATCAGCGTGAGTAGTGTGTTCTGCTGAATCTTGAAGAAAAGCCCGTAACTTCAACTCTTATGGGGTTCTCATCATGGGTTTGTGTTCTTTTAGTATTAGTCTTCCAGCAAAAAGTGACTTGTGTTGGGCATTTTAAACAGCACTTTTAATGTTTAATAATCATATTTGAACTATCATGAGTGTTTATTTTTCAACTTTGAATTTAAATCCAAGAATGTTTAATCCAATTTCAGGTCTATATTGTTTAACATAGCAATTAGATGCTAATTAATTTAATTAAGCTTAGTCGAACAGAACCGATTTAGAGAATCTCTTAGCTAATAAGCAATAGAAATGGTTCGTTAGATGCTTCGGTAGTTGAATCGGTTGTTCATTTAGATGCTTTTGTAGTTGAACCGACATCAAATAGTGCTTATTTATTCATCTTTTTATGCTTCATGTGTTTCTAGAGACGGAGATAGATAGTGGGATAGGAAAAAATATTGACTTTAGTGATAATGCCCGATCCGACCCGAAAATTCGAACGTTGAGTTGACCGAAACTTACTGCGGCCGGTGACTGGAAGTTGAATGCAAAAAGGTCTCCGGCAGAGATGGGAACTTCCGTTCAGGTGACCCCACTGTGTGGAGTATACAATGAAAACCCTTTATCATACCTAGTCTCCATTGATGGCTTCAACATTCTTATCGATTGTGGCTGGAACGATCACTTCGATCCCTCCCTCCTTCAACCTCTCTTGGCTCTCTCCAGGTACAATTATATCATGATTTATTTAGGGTTTTTTAGTAGTTGAGAATTGAGTAGGCTGTCCCAAAAATGTATTCTTGTAGAAAAGAGACTCATTATGGTGGTGGTGGTGTTTAAACTTATACATAGTATGGTTGATTTCTGTTGTAGGGTTGCTTCAACAATAGATGCTGTATTGTTGTCACATTCAGATACACTACATCTTGGTGCTTTACCCTATGCCATCAAACACTTTGGACTTTCTGCTCCTGTTTACACTATGTATGATCACTATCTTTCCCGCAAGGTCAAACATCCGTCCCTTCACTTTTATATTTTATGTTTTCATACACATATCATCATATAAGTGGAAGATAATGCTGTTTATTTTTTATATAATCATACATGATCTATTTGCATCAATCAAAAGAATTAAGTTTTGACTTTAGTAACTCTAGAACAGAAACATATTAGTTGTTGTCTTGATGTTTTGGGCTATCCATCTTAATATAACATTATACCTAATGCTCATGGTAGACATCATCATTAACATATTCATCAAAACTCATGACGATAGACCGCCCTTAACTCATGCTAACCTGTAGGTCCGGCTAGGGGAGGATCTAGTCGCCTAATCCTTGTATACGAACCACTCCGGTTGTGCGGAATCCAACCGGAATAGCAAACCGAGATCGAACACGTAAAAACACGACACGCAAGATTCACCGATTAACACCTCTTGTATTAATGCGTAGAAAAGATCAGTTACAAGCACAATGTTTACAAATCTATCTTGCAAACTCTCTCTAGTGTGGGTGTGTGTTCTGTTCTCTCCTGTGTTCTCTCGTCTCTACTTTTGAAACAGAAACATGACATGTCTATTTATACTAACAGACACACATACATATGACGAAACATAAAACAGGCGACGAAACAGAATCATGGTCGACGAAACACATCTGTTTCGTCGACTTCTGGGCTGATTCGCCGATGTGGTCTTAGGCCCAATCAGTTTAAGGCCCAATCCCTGATTCGTCATCTTCTTTTAGCCCAAGGACTGTGATGTTGAGTCCAGTCCTTGTCTTGTCTCTTTTGTTGGCTTGACGTCTTGTACATGACGGAGGAAAGTCGTGTCAACACGTGCCGAACCGAGTCGCGTCCACAGTATCATGTATCAACAAACTCCCCCTTGGACGCTACTCGTGAGGTTCGCTTCTCATATCTTCTATGTCGGAGGGTCTTCAAAGTCTTCACGTCTTCAAAGCAGAAAGTGTATCAACAAACTCCCCCTTTCATGTAGGAAGTGTGCTGACAAACTCTCCCTTAACATAAGCTCCCCCTTGAGTTATGCTCGTGAATCTTTTGATCTTTAGAACTTGAGATCCTTGTGATGTTGATGATGGCCAGCGGCAACTCGATCATCTTTGTCTGTTGAGTGCCTTCACGTTGTGTCTTCATTCCGAAGCTTTGTCATCGACCATGTTCTCCTTGCCTTTAGAATCTGCACATGCAAGAAATCTAAACGCGTAATGAGAACAACTGCTTGGAATATAATTAGTATAAACAAATGACACACGTATGACCATATTTAATCAAACACCGTCCGACAGTTTGAAAGTTTAACAAGTTTGTCAATTTTAGTCTTTAACTTTCAAAAACTTGCAAATTTCGACCGATTATGAAGATTTAGTCGATTTGGTTTTCAATCAGGTTTCAGGTAACGAAGACTCGAGATCCAACATCGTACAATCGAAAATAAGATAGAAATAAAATCTTTTTGGCTTTTAGAAAGCTTATATTAAAACACACCTAAAATCTTTTTGGAATTTTTGAATATTTCAAATGTAAAGACAGAAAGCAGTAAATAAATATATACAAAGATGCAGAAACTGAAAGCATTAAATAAATATTTACAGACATTCTTTTTGTGAGTTTCGAGGGTAAGAGAATCATATCAGTGTACGGTCATGCCAAAACGCTCTTGTTGTTCAATTAGTTAACATTAAGATAAGCATCCTATAACAATTATCAGTATTGTTGTCCACTTAAGCTCAACTTATCAGATGTAATCATGGCGAGGGGATACGTTAAGGTATGATTTATACTTACCGACCGGTGTTCATCCACACACGACACATTCACGTATCAAGGTATGCACGAGGGTTCATCTTACCGGTGAGTATACCAATTATCATCTGTTTGACCGTATATGATGTGAGATTCTCACTTATTTTGATTTGAAAACAAGCCCTATGTGATATAATCACTTATTGATGAGGAACTTGATTTTCGATGCATGAGGGCGCAGGAGCAAGTCCGTGAACAGGTCAGTACTTTCGTACAGCAGAGAGACGAACTTGACTCCCGGATAAATGTGATATATTATCACTTATTTTGGGGGACATGTGATTGTTGATCACTTATTGAGGTCGAATGCAATATGTACACGTATGTATAGTATCATGGAAGATCTAGACTTGCGTCCCCGTTATTTTTCGGTAAAAGATGCAACCATGATACCCAGATGATAAGCAGCATAAAGACCGAATATCTCAGAACCTCGGCAATCTCTCAAACGAAATTTCGGTACTAAGACCATATGCCAATGAATGGTTCCCACCCAGTCTTCAGTCGATTTAAGTTTATATCACCCTGCACACTTTAAAATGATCGTGAGCCTACCGATACATCTTATATAGAGCTGCTTATCGTTTTTCATTTTGCATTTCAGTTTTAAGAGGTTTAGACAGACCACTGATGTACTATCATTTTCTCTTTGGCTCGCCAGGAAACTCATTTTTGTTTTCTATTGTTTTTGTGTTTTTGAAATTTTTCGATGTTTTTGGATTTTCAAATTTTGGATTTACTCCCCCTAAAATCAACAAACTAAGATAAATTTAAAACACAAAGGTATTTACAAAAATGATTTTCCGATGTTGGTTTACTCTTGCTTGACCTTAATGCCGTTTACCAATAATAAATAGTCAAATCTTGATTTGTCAAAAGCTTTGGTAAAAAGATCGGCACGTTGGTCATCGGTGTGGACGTAAGCAACATCGATTAGCCTTTTCTCAAAGCAATCACGTATGAAGTGATACTTAATTTCGATGTGCTTAGTCTTTGAGTGCTGCACAGGATTTCTAGTGATCTGTAAGGCAGCAGAATTATCAACGTAAATAGGAGTAGTTAGGAATTCAAAACCGTAATCACGCATTTGTTGTTGGATCCATAGGACTTGGGAGCAACAACTTGAGGCAGCAATGTATTCAGCTTCGCATGTTGATGTAGCGACGCACGTCTGCTTCTTGCACTGCCATGTGACTAGGCGATTTCCCAAAAACTGACATCCAGCCGTTGTGGATTTGCTGTCGATTTTGCATCCGCCAAAATCAGAATCACTGAATGCGATCAAGTCAAAGTTATTATCCCTAGGGTACCATAGACCGGTGTCAGGGTAACCCTTCAAATAACGAAAAATCCTTTTTACAGCTGCAAGATGTGAGGCCTTCGGGTTCACTTGATATCTGGCAAGCAGGCACGTTGGGTACATTATATCTGGTCTTGATGCTGTGAGGTACATAAGAGATCCGATCATCGCGCGGTAGTATGAGGGGCTAACTGCTTCACCCTTCAAATCTGGAGTAATTCCGTGATTTTGTGGCAATGGGGTACCGATGGGCGTTGCATCAGACATCTGGAACCGGCTCAAGATGTCACCAACATATTTAGTCTGATGGATGAATATCCCAGACTCAGTTTGTTGTACTTGTAGGCCCAAAAAGAAAGTCATTTCCCCCATAGCACTCATCTCGAATTTATCCTGCATTACACGCTCGAAATCCCTACACAAAACATCATTAGTAGAACCAAAAATAATATCATCAACGTATACCTGTACCAGTAGAAGATCTCCATCTTGTTCTTTGATGAAAAGAGTACAGTCGATAAGACCTCTGCGAAAACCATTCTCCAGCAGATAATTAGATAAGGTTGCGTACCAAGCTCGCGGTGCTTGGTGAAGACCATAGAGAGCTTTGTTGAGCAACCAAACCCGATCGGGATGGATAGGATCTTCAAAACCTGGAGGCTGTTCGACGTACACCTCTTCTTCTACCACACCATGTAAGAATGCACTTTTCACGTCCATCTGGTATACCTTGAAACCTTTGAATGAGGCATAAGCCAGAAAAATCCGAATTGCTTCTAGACGTGCAACAGGTGCATAGACTTCGTTGTAGTCGATTCCTTCAATCTGACGAAAACCTTGAACGACTAGCCTTGCTTTGTTTCGAATAACGATTCCACGGTCATCCTTTTTGCATTTAAACACCCAACGGGTACCAATCTTCTTGTAACCAGCAGGTTTCTCTACGAGTTTCCAGACACCTAGCTTCTGGAATTGTTGCAGTTCTTCCTGCATCGCTTCAACCCATGAGCTATCTTTCAAAGCACCTTTCCAAGTTCTTGGCTCTTCCTGTGATACATAACACGCGAAAGACCAATCATTTTGTTGACCAGATTCTCTAATATCTGCATACAAGCCTGCATTGTTGTTGTTTCGCAACATGTTTCTTGTTTGAACGCCACTCTGTACATTTCCGATGATGTTTTGTTGAGGATGGGTATTGTGAATCCTTGTTTCTGGATTATCTTGAACTGGAATATTTGTACCCAGATTGTTGAGATTAAGATCAACAATCAATTCAAGTCCCGGAATTGACGAAGAGGATGATGCAGTAGCTTCAGCTGTTCGAGGGACATCCACTGGAGGTGTACCTTCTGAAGTACCATGTACTGCTGTTGTTGGAGCTTCTTGATCTGCATCTAGAAATTCATCATCCTCTGAAGATCCGTTCAATTCGGTAGCATCGTGAAAATCCTCATTATCGAGAGCATTATTGTTCACCGAAGAAGGTTCTTGATTGACAATAATGGGGCGAACCAACGGTGAATCTGTTGCGTTGTCACTCTCGAAAAACATCCTTGCCGCAGCATTTTCTTCAACATTGATCGAATTGAAAAAGTCATCGTACTCAAACATCCAAGGCTGACCAGGATTTCTAACTGGCAAAGTGTGCCTTTGTACTCTGACTTCAGACCATTCCTCGACCCTTTTAGTCTCTAGATTCCAGACTCTTAAGTTTGGGGTGGAATACCCAAGAAAGTATCCCTCAATTGCTCTTGCCCCAAACTTTCCATTAGGATCGATTATCGTGCACGGAGCTCCAAACGGTTCAAGATATGACAAATCTGGTTTCCGTTTGTTAATAAGCTCAAAGCAGGTCTTGTTGTGCCTTTTGACTGTAAGGACTCGGTTCAACGTGTAGCATGCAGAGGACACAGCTTCAGTCCAAAAGGGAATTGGTAACTGTGACTCTACCAACATTGTCCTAGCAGTCTCGATCAATGTGCGGTTCTTACGTTCAGCGACGCCATTCTGTTGAGGAGTATAAGCTGCACTAAATTCGTGAAGAATACCTTTTGAAGTGCAAAACTCCGCCATGGCATGATTTTTGAATTCAGTACCATTGTCGCTGCGTATCCGCCTAACCTTCAAGTTATAAAGATTTTCAATCTGGATGATCAAGTTTTTGATAATACCGAAGGTTTCACTCTTATGTGTCATGAACGCCACCCAAGAAAATCTTGAATAATCATCAGTTATCACGAGGCAATATTGATCATTCCTAATACTTTTGTGCTTGACAGGACCGAACAAATCCATGTGCAAACGTTCAAGAGGAACGGCCACCGTGTTGACTTTCTTTGTAGGGTGTCGCTTCTTCGTTTGTTTTCCTTTCTGGCACGACACACAGACGTCTTGAAGATGGAAATTTTTAAGAGGAACACCATTCACCAATTCATTTGACACCAAATGATTCATTTTGCGTAAGTGAATGTGACCCATTCGTCTGTGCCAAGAGATTGTGTCTTTTTCTGTGGCTTTGGAAACGAAACATGTTGCTTGTGCAGACGTTGTGATAGCTTGGCTCATATCAAGGACATACAAATCATTTATCCTTGGAGCCGACAAGAGAATCCATTCTTTTGGGATTTTGCAGCCGGGTTTCAGCACATAACATCCATTAGCATCAAAGTGTACTGAGAACTGCTTATCACAAATTTGAGAAACACTAAGAAGATTGTGATCAAGTTGTTGCACAAAGTTGATCTTATCAAAGCTAACAACCCCGTTGGAAATCATTCCTTCACCCGTAATATATCCGCCTTTATCTCCAGCAAAAGCAACATAACCTCCTCTAATAGATTTGACGTCGTAGAGAAGCTTCATGTCGCCTGTCATGTGCCTGGATGCCCCACTATCAACAATCCAATGACTACTGATAGTTCCTCCTGAAACACCCTGCACATGAACTCACATAATTAGTTGGAGATGGGGACCCAAGCCATTGTGGTCTTGGGTCTTCCATTTTCATCAACAACAATAACCTCTATTCTTTGATGATTTGAAAATTGTGATGGTCCCCCTGATTCAATAACAGATTTTGGTTTCCAGGTCTGTTGAGTTTTACCAGCTTGATTGTTAGAAAATTTAACTTCATGATTGTTCGAAGTTTTTGAAAATTTGGAGTTTCCTGGTTTAACTGAAACAGATTGCTTTTGAACCACATCAGTTTTAATCGCCTTTTCAATTTTCTTGACCTGTTGGCGTTTCTGTTTCTTTTCCCTTTCTCTTATGAGTCGGGGATCTTGTTTTACAGAAACAGATCGCCTTTGGTGATTGCGTTCACGGGGATCATCTTCTTTGGCTTTCAACTTATGAAGATATGGGCAATTTCGAATGATATGCCCGATTGTACCACATTCAAAACATGATCTTCGTTCAACAAAACCCGAAGTATCATGTGGTCGTCTTGCCGATGATGAACTTTGTGATCCCGAGGTACTAGGTTTTGAACTACTTGGTTCATTCCTTTTCATCACAGTTGCTTTCTTGACAAAATCTAAGTTAGATTGATTTTCAAATGTTGCAATTTTGTCCGTTCCCTTAGATTTCACAAAGTTCACATTCTTCTTCTTCTTCTGATTCGGCTTCTTTTGACCTTGAGCCGGTGTTTTACCTGTTTGTTTGGTATGATTTTGCTGGGTCTGCACTGTTGGTAATTTCTTATTCCCAAATTGTTTTCTAACTTCAGCCTTTGGGATAGGAGGACACTGTGTGACTGTAACATGTGGTCCTTTCTTACCCAAAAACTTACTTGTTGAATTTTCAAAGACTTTACTAATTAGAGATTGATTAACATTCTTAATAGGAAAATCTTTGTCAGAATAGATTTTATCATCACCAACTAGAGTGTACAGCAAATCCACACTCTCCGACTCTTGTTGTAACACCTGTGGCATTTCAACCATCAAACAAATTCCAAACCAATGAAATATTGTATTTCATACTTTGGACTTGTATAAATATGTGTATCTTTTGCACATATCAACTCTTGTTCGATTTCAAACTCTAAATCGCTTTCTGGAAGGTTATACGCGCACTAATGCGTAAATATAACCAGTTTAATGCAACAAACACTCCGGAATAGTGAAATAGGTTTAACATACCTTAAATAACCTTTACATAACTTAGATATAAGTTTTGGAAGGTTTGGTGTGGTGAAATCAAAGTTAAATCGCTTACAGGGACTAAAGTTGACAAACTGCGAAAGTATGCCAATTTGAACTGTAACAGACCTTCCGGAACATGACCATAAGTTAAACATACCATAAATATCCTTTACATAGCTTAGAAATAGGCTTTGAGGTGTTCGGTATGCTAAAATAAACTTTTGGGTCATTCAGGGACTAAAAGTGTCAAAAAGTGCACAAGTTTGCAATTTCGCGCATAACTTACGTTCTGAATACATCCGGACATCCAAAAATTTATGTAAGCATGACTACATTATATTTTAGTATTCGCCTTAAGAAAAATCCATTCGTCGCGTCATTTGGATCGTTTTTCGCGCTTATGCGCATTCCGTCGTAATTAAGCGAACATCGCGTTCGTACGACCAAACGAACCATCATCCGACATATTTTTGATCATGTTTCATGTCCACAATGTTTAGGCAACATTTTAGGGCCTTAAAGATGGCTTTACGGGCCTTGGAAGTGTCGGAAATGCCTTGAAACACGTGCAGGGACCAAACATGTAACTTTTGAAACTTTTCTGAATCAGGTGAGGGTGTCGCGTAGCGCGAGCCCTAGAGGCTCACCTGTCGCGCTACGCGACTGTGTGATCTGGGCCAGATTCAATGGTTAAGCACAAGTTGCAACCAAATCAATTCTTAACCACATGTTTAGAGATGATGTGTCATTAAGTTATGGAGCATTTGTGGCACCATAACATTCCGACAAGTGTACGGCCTTGATCGTTGCCTCCTTTTCCAAGAAACAATCCTAACGGTTACCCGAAAACTATAAATACCCATCCACCCACAACCCCAAAACCCACAAATCTGATTAAGAAAGCTCTAAGTTGGAACCTTCGTTTCATACCTGAGCTATTTCGATCTGGGTTAGCATTCGGGGACCCTTCGTAAGTATTCTTTCGTTCTTTTATCGCTTTCGAGTCCGAAAGTCAAACTTTGTTTGACTTTCTGCATTGACCAGTTTATGGTCGATGCAAAGTTCGTTTGAACTTCATAACGTGAGCGTGATCACGATGGTTATAGTCCCTAGTGACTATACCTACTGATTACCACGTTATCTAGGCTCAGTGACGAGCCGTAGTTTCGGGCAGAATACGTATTCTTGGGTATTTTGTAACCAAACTACTCTTAGGTATCACAACCGTTTGTTGTGATACCAAACCTATTTTCTAAACTTAGTTAAGCATGTTTTAACATGCTTAACTCGTCACTTTTAGTTTAGTGCTTATATAGGGTCGTAAGGTAAGCGATCTAAACAATCGCTTATACTTTCGAACCCGACCCAGTTTGGTCGATCATTAGGATCCGACCAAATACATTAGGTGACCATAGTGTAGGGAATAACCTTCCGAGGTTATACCCTATGGTCACATCGTTTAAGTAGTTGTATGATAGGCAGTTTATATGCCTTAGGTAAATTACCAGAATACCCTTTTCATGTATAATTGGTAATTAAGCATATGTAACCTAAACTTTTGTCACATAACTGATTTTGTAACATGTTTAGGCATATAACACTTGTCATAGGACTAGTTAGGCGATCCGAACGCGTTCCACGCGAACGACGCGTTAAAGTAGCATAAGCTACCTAAACGGGTCGTAATGGGTCGTATTCTATCATGATAAGTTTCATTTAGTATGTAGGCTTTGTTAAACCAAATGACACGAGTCTCTACACTCGTTTGGTTTGCGAAACCTCATTCTACCCAGTCTTCCGAGATAGGTCCGGTTTATTAACATAGTTACCTATATTAGGTGCCGTTTGATTCCGAGATCTATAGCATTACTTGGTGGTTATCTTTTGACAACTGAGCAATCTCAAGTGAGTACATAGACCCCTCTTTTACTGTTTTCCAAACTGTTTTGGGGTGGAACACATGTGCCTACTTGTTACTTTCCTGCTTTCCTGTTTTCACATCATATACTGCTATGTTCGTTAGTACATTATAGTACATGATTTCATTACATTTCATGCTATGTATTGCCATTGTGTGCATTACTTAGTACATCGTTTTACATGACATTTCGACATAGACATTTTAACATGATTGACATTGATCATGCATTTCCCACAAAACATAACTTTGATTTAAACCAAGATTTACTTCAATACTTTGTTTTTGTGCATATGGTTTAGTTGAGACATTTCACTTGCCATACATGGATATTTGACATAGACATTTGACATGGATATTTGACATAGACATTTTGACATGATTTACATCTTGACATGAATACTTTGACATATTGTTCAATACATTTGACAATTGATTTAAACATAGACATTTTACATTGTTTGGTTTGGTTTGATTAAGTGATTAAGTAACGATGTGTGTGTAATATGATACAAGCATGGTGGATACGCCGCTGGTACTTCCTATATATAAGTGTTTGTATGGTATTACATATCATAGCGTTATTTGAATCATTTCAGTTTGATACATATAACATTTTATACAAATAACATACTTTTCACAAGACATTGTTTTACAAACAACTTATCTAATACAAATCCATTTTACTATGGTTATTCATTTAACCATACATTATTCACTTATTTATACATATCATCTGAACTCATTGTTTTTCAAATGATTTACAAAACAAAGCAAATTATAAGGTTCATGACTAAACATTTTCTCAAACATAAGTCATGGAACCTATTTTCACAAAACCTATGTATCTCACAGGCATTTTTATGCTGACGTACCTATTTTCACATGTGTTTTTCAGGAGCTGTTGCATAAGATGATCAAGATACATATAGGCAGACTTGGGCTTTAGTGACAATAAAAGATGCAAGACTAGTTAATTATGTTGTTTTTCCTTGTTTGATTAGACATTTTATCACTTTTAATTAATAAAACGAAACTTCAATTGCCATGGATTTGAAACGATTAATTCTGTTACAACACTCCCCGATGTTTCCGCCACGTTTCGTATGTTCTACGTGGTCGGGGTGTGACAGAAAAGATGGTATCAGAGCCAATGGTTATAGGGAATTAGGTTATTAGTAATGCTTTGACCTAGTCTATAACCTTCTTAGGACCCTAACGCAAGTTTACTTGCGTTTAGTCATAAAACAATACCGTCACCTATCCTTAGGAGACGACCACAACAAGAACATAAATTTCAAAACCGCTTTGAAAACTAATCATCTGTTCTAGGATGATTGATTACAAGGTTTTGAACCCTCAATTGTAAGGTTTTGAATCCCTTTGAGTTTCAAAATCTCGTCAAGGTTTTGGGTTTTAAATAATGTGAACACGTGCAAACTGGAAGGGTGAATGCCTGTATTCTGGGTTTTCTGGCTAGGCAAGCACTTCGTATACATCTCATCAGACGCGAGACCAGTTGTGCTTACCTGGGAATTCTTGGAATGAGTGTTCACTTATAGGCGAGCATGTCTTCGCGATACATTATTTTTGACCTATTTACTTGATTCTTCACCAGGGTCGTTTGTTGCTTTGTAGTAACAAACAAATGGCCACTATCCTTGCTTTCATCAGATTTGTTTCATCTCATTCTTTTCGTCTAACTCTCTCACTCGTTTCCTTTCATGTTCCTCTTTTAGAATGCCTCCTCGACGCGAAAATCAGATGGCGCCTGCCGAGCTGGCGGAAATCATCGCGCAGCAAATGGCTGCTGCCTTCCCAAATCTTTGTGCTCAAATAATACAAGCCATCAACAACAACAATGCTCCATGCAACTTCAAAAGTTTCAACTCGGCCAAACCGCTCAAGTTTAGTGGTTCCGAGGGAGCAACTGGGCTTCTACAGTGGTTCGAGAGCATTGAGAATACGTTTCGTCACGTTCAGTGTCCTGAAAATCGCAAGGTCGAGTTTTCTTCGAGTGTGTTTCAGAAGAGGGCTCTTACGTGGTGGAACGGGATTATGAGAGACCGGGGTGCTGAAGTTGCACTAGCACAGACTTGGGCCGAGCTTAGAGCTCTTATGATGAGGGAGTTCTGTCCTCGTCATGAATTGCGAGCTTTGGAGAGGGAGTTTGATGATTTGAAGCAAGACAGTGGTGAACATCGAGCCTATACTGACCGTTTTGAAGAATTGAGCCTGTTGTGTCCCGCTATGGTTACTCCTGTGGATAAGGCGATCGAGAAATATACTGATGGTCTTCCTGACCTAGTTCAGGATATTGTTACTGGCAGTAACCCTACTACTGTCAGACAAGCCATTGAACTGTCTGCCACCCTAACAGAATCCCACATCAGGAAGAAGAAGCTTTTTCGAAAAGACGACCCAAGACCATCCGACAAGACTGCTCAAGTGGAACCAAAGGAAGAACATGCTGAGGTGTCCAAGAATAAGAAGCGTAAGGCTTCGCAGAATGTTGCGATTGCTGCTCAACCCAACCAAAACATCCGCCACCAACCAGCTCAGCCTCCTGCAAGGAAACCTTATGCCGGTACTGCACCGATATGCGACAAATGTAATGCACACCACTTAGCTCACCTACAGTGTCGTTTGTGTGCATCATGTGGGCGACTCGGTCACCTGGCAAATGCTTGTCGTTTTACCCCGAACCAAACTGGTCCAAACCAACCTCAAGTAAATCCTGCTCAAGCTCGTCTTCCACGAGGTCCTTGTTTCAACTGTAACGAGATGGGCCATTTCCGAAGAAATTGCCCAAAGATTGCTAATGCGAATCCAGCGCAGGGATGAGCACCGGACCAACTAGAAGACAATGTTGTTTAGAAATAATCAAGCCTTATGTATTATTTTCTTTTGTTGTCAGGGTCCATGAAACAGTTGTAGTTGTGGTTGTTTATAAATAAATCTTTTTATTTTGCATTGCAATGTACAAATATGATGGCATGTATAAACAACGTATTCCCTACAATACCGACAATCAAGGGAATCGTATTCCTTGAAGAACGGACTACCCCGAAATTTCCTCCATTTTATTATCTCTTGCGTTTTCCACGGAAATCCTTAGTACCCGTCTCTTGCAAAGAAACGAAGTACAAGGCGCAAGTTACAACTCTGTGTGAATACCCAACGTACCACTATAAATTCTTAATAGGGTACCTAAGGGTATTTCCGTATCTTCAAATTTTTGTGTTCCTTAATTCGAATATTACGTTTTCTTGAAAACGAAATCGAATTTTTGGAAGATCTTTCCATCTTCATAGTTAGATTCTGGTTAATGTTTAAAGTACCGAATGAAATCCATGAAATGGATTCCTAGTGTGATTTAAATGCATGTACATAATTAACAAAACAAAACTTACAAATTTAAGATCTAGATAAACAATTTGGTGGTTATGTGACTATGTGTTTATGCATTTTGTGTTTTTGTATACTCTGGATATTCGTTATCCAAATCCTCGTAGAATCTTTCATACCTTCATATGAGGGATTCGTAGTAGGATATTCAAAAAGGTACTATCTTAAATCCTTAATGGACTTCCACGTTGTAGTTAAGTCCCTTGGATTATAAAGTACTATTCCAAAGTTTAAGGGAAACATGTGTTGAAAAATTAAAGAGATCCTACGTCGATCTAAAGTTAAATAGATCCTCCGTCGATCTAAAGTTAAATGGATCCTCCGTCGATCTAAAGTTAAATACATCCTACGTCGGTGTAGTAGTTAAAGAGATCCTACGTCGATCTAAGTTAAATAGATTGGTTCGACAATCTAGTTAAATACATCCTACGTCGGTGTAGTAGTTAAAGAGATCCTACGTCGATCTAAGTTAAATAGATTGGTTCGACAATCTAGTTAAATACATCCTACGTCGGTGTAGTAGTTAAATACATCCTACGTCGGTGTAGTAGTTAAATATTCCTCTTGGGTAGTTTAGTTGAATAGATTGGTTCGACAATCTAGTTAAATACATCCTACGTCGATGCAGTAGTTAAATAATTCTCTTGAGTAGTTAAGTTAAATAGATTGGTTCGACAATCTAGTTAAATGTATCATGTGTTTATGTAGTTAGATAGACCCTCGTGAGGTCTAGTTCAAGAGATTATTCGTTTAATTTTTTCCCCATACGCATTATGAAATAAACTGTGCGGACTATGCAAGGAACTACGTAATTATGGAGGCCTACATAATTATGGAGTTCAGTGCATAGGAACCACAGGGAGTTTTGTCATGTGTTAAGACCATCTGTGGCAAGAGTAATGATACGGGAGAAGTCTTGGACTTTGACCAATGTCATTTATTCTCACACTACCCAATTCGGATTTCAAGCACACACAAGTTTCCTTTGATAATTCTTCACGGGAACTGTTCTCCTGTCTATAGTTCAAAACTCCATGTTTTGTTACTACAATGACTTCAATTTGAGGGTTGACATCTTTGCTAAGAATCCTAACATGGCCCAGAGTTTTACTTAAGGGCTCAATGGATTGTCTGAAGGCAAAACCGTCACAGCTGCCTCCACAAGTTTCCTCTAAAACTAAATTTCGGGACGAAATTTCCTAAAGTAGGGGAGACTGTAACACCTGTGGCATTTCAACCATCAAACAAATTCCAAACCAATGAAATATTGTATTTCATACTTTGGACTTGTATAAATATGTGTATCTTTTGCACATATCAACTCTTGTTCGATTTCAAACTCTAAATCGCTTTCTGGAAGGTTATACGCGCACTAATGCGTAAATATAACCAGTTTAATGCAACAAACACTCCGGAATAGTGAAATAGGTTTAACATACCTTAAATAACCTTTACATAACTTAGATATAAGTTTTGGAAGGTTTGGTGTGGTGAAATCAAAGTTAAATCGCTTACAGGGACTAAAGTTGACAAACTGCGAAAGTATGCCAATTTGAACTGTAACAGACCTTCCGGAACATGACCATAAGTTAAACATACCATAAATATCCTTTACATAGCTTAGAAATAGGCTTTGAGGTGTTCGGTATGCTAAAATAAACTTTTGGGTCATTCAGGGACTAAAAGTGTCAAAAAGTGCACAAGTTTGCAATTTCGCGCATAACTTACGTTCTGAATACATCCGGACATCCAAAAATTTATGTAAGCATGACTACATTATATTTTAGTATTCGCCTTAAGAAAAATCCATTCGTCGCGTCATTTGGATCGTTTTTCGCGCTTATGCGCATTCCGTCGTAATTAAGCGAACATCGCGTTCGTACGACCAAACGAACCATCATCCGACATATTTTTGATCATGTTTCATGTCCACAATGTTTAGGCAACATTTTAGGGCCTTAAAGATGGCTTTACGGGCCTTGGAAGTGTCGGAAATGCCTTGAAACACGTGCAGGGACCAAACATGTAACTTTTGAAACTTTTCTGAATCAGGTGAGGGTGTCGCGTAGCGCGAGCCCTAGAGGCTCACCTGTCGCGCTACGCGACTGTGTGATCTGGGCCAGATTCAATGGTTAAGCACAAGTTGCAACCAAATCAATTCTTAACCACATGTTTAGAGATGATGTGTCATTAAGTTATGGAGCATTTGTGGCACCATAACATTCCGACAAGTGTACGGCCTTGATCGTTGCCTCCTTTTCCAAGAAACAATCCTAACGGTTACCCGAAAACTATAAATACCCATCCACCCACAACCCCAAAACCCACAAATCTGATTAAGAAAGCTCTAAGTTGGAACCTTCGTTTCATACCTGAGCTATTTCGATCTGGGTTAGCATTCGGGGACCCTTCGTAAGTATTCTTTCGTTCTTTTATCGCTTTCGAGTCCGAAAGTCAAACTTTGTTTGACTTTCTGCATTGACCAGTTTATGGTCGATGCAAAGTTCGTTTGAACTTCATAACGTGAGCGTGATCACGATGGTTATAGTCCCTAGTGACTATACCTACTGATTACCACGTTATCTAGGCTCAGTGACGAGCCGTAGTTTCGGGCAGAATACGTATTCTTGGGTATTTTGTAACCAAACTACTCTTAGGTATCACAACCGTTTGTTGTGATACCAAACCTATTTTCTAAACTTAGTTAAGCATGTTTTAACATGCTTAACTCGTCACTTTTAGTTTAGTGCTTATATAGGGTCGTAAGGTAAGCGATCTAAACAATCGCTTATACTTTCGAACCCGACCCAGTTTGGTCGATCATTAGGATCCGACCAAATACATTAGGTGACCATAGTGTAGGGAATAACCTTCCGAGGTTATACCCTATGGTCACATCGTTTAAGTAGTTGTATGATAGGCAGTTTATATGCCTTAGGTAAATTACCAGAATACCCTTTTCATGTATAATTGGTAATTAAGCATATGTAACCTAAACTTTTGTCACATAACTGATTTTGTAACATGTTTAGGCATATAACACTTGTCATAGGACTAGTTAGGCGATCCGAACGCGTTCCACGCGAACGACGCGTTAAAGTAGCATAAGCTACCTAAACGGGTCGTAATGGGTCGTATTCTATCATGATAAGTTTCATTTAGTATGTAGGCTTTGTTAAACCAAATGACACGAGTCTCTACACTCGTTTGGTTTGCGAAACCTCATTCTACCCAGTCTTCCGAGATAGGTCCGGTTTATTAACATAGTTACCTATATTAGGTGCCGTTTGATTCCGAGATCTATAGCATTACTTGGTGGTTATCTTTTGACAACTGAGCAATCTCAAGTGAGTACATAGACCCCTCTTTTACTGTTTTCCAAACTGTTTTGGGGTGGAACACATGTGCCTACTTGTTACTTTCCTGCTTTCCTGTTTTCACATCATATACTGCTATGTTCGTTAGTACATTATAGTACATGATTTCATTACATTTCATGCTATGTATTGCCATTGTGTGCATTACTTAGTACATCGTTTTACATGACATTTCGACATAGACATTTTAACATGATTGACATTGATCATGCATTTCCCACAAAACATAACTTTGATTTAAACCAAGATTTACTTCAATACTTTGTTTTTGTGCATATGGTTTAGTTGAGACATTTCACTTGCCATACATGGATATTTGACATAGACATTTGACATGGATATTTGACATAGACATTTTGACATGATTTACATCTTGACATGAATACTTTGACATATTGTTCAATACATTTGACAATTGATTTAAACATAGACATTTTACATTGTTTGGTTTGGTTTGATTAAGTGATTAAGTAACGATGTGTGTGTAATATGATACAAGCATGGTGGATACGCCGCTGGTACTTCCTATATATAAGTGTTTGTATGGTATTACATATCATAGCGTTATTTGAATCATTTCAGTTTGATACATATAACATTTTATACAAATAACATACTTTTCACAAGACATTGTTTTACAAACAACTTATCTAATACAAATCCATTTTACTATGGTTATTCATTTAACCATACATTATTCACTTATTTATACATATCATCTGAACTCATTGTTTTTCAAATGATTTACAAAACAAAGCAAATTATAAGGTTCATGACTAAACATTTTCTCAAACATAAGTCATGGAACCTATTTTCACAAAACCTATGTATCTCACAGGCATTTTTATGCTGACGTACCTATTTTCACATGTGTTTTTCAGGAGCTGTTGCATAAGATGATCAAGATACATATAGGCAGACTTGGGCTTTAGTGACAATAAAAGATGCAAGACTAGTTAATTATGTTGTTTTTCCTTGTTTGATTATACATTTTATCACTTTTAATTAATAAAACGAAACTTCAATTGCCATGGATTTGAAACGATTAATTCTGTTACAACACTCCCCGATGTTTCCGCCACGTTTCGTATGTTCTACGTGGTCGGGGTGTGACACTTGTGCAGACGAGGACTCGATTGCAACAGTCTTAGCGGGTTTTGCAGGAGGATCACACAGAATATGATTCTCAAGAGGTATGTCCTCTTCATTTATCACCGCATCAGACTTTGCTGAATCGGTATCATCAGACTCATCATCAGAAGAATCAGCATCCTCAATCACAACTGGAGGATCCTGATTCTGTTCAGCAGTTACAAATGTATCCGCTGACACATCTGAATCGGATGATACTTCTTTCTTGTATCCGAGCCCTGTTGCAAATTCCTCAACGTCCAAAGGAACAGATGGTTCAAAATGAGTTCTATACTCCTCATCAGGAAGGGCATCAAAATTGTTTCTCACGGGTGGTGGACATTTCTTATAGCCTATGCATGTGACATCCCGTTTTTCTTTCTGAACATCAATGATGTGATCCAACACATAGCTAGAGCTCAAATAACTGTCTAACTTAAGTCGGATCGCCTCACTTTCAGTTTTAACACAAGCCATCTCTTTTTGCATTACCTCAAGACGAGTTATATACAAATTAATGTCAGTTTGTTTTCTGGAAACCATTTTAGTCAACTCTGTTTTATCTTTCTTTAATGTTTCAATCATTGACTTAAATTCCTTTTCATGGTTTTCATAAAACATGTTGGCTTCAGTGCACTTTGAAAGATCAACGGTCAATTTCTGATTGTGAATGAATGTCACATCATATTTCTCTTGCAAAGCCTTGTGTTTGCTTTGCAATTCACACCACCTATCATTCATAGAAACATGTTTGTCTTGCAAGTCAAACAAACTAGCTTGTAAAGCATCATGTTTGCCTTGCAACTCAGACATGTTTGCCTCTAAATCAGCACATTTAACACGCAAACTATCACAGTTATCACAGCTAACAGAAGTGGGTTCATCGACACATACCTGACTTGATGAACTGTCGACATTCGCCATAAAGGCTGAATGGAGAGAAGACAAAGAATAAGCAGCTTGATCCACCAAAATAGATCTTCTTTGAATTCCTGCTGCAGTTTCTTCCAAGAGTTCATCAATATCTGCATCGATTAACGCATTTGATGTCTCATCCACATGATCATCATCTGAGCTCGAGGATTCTTCATCCGAACTTCTGCTGTAACCAGAAGAGTCTTCATCCTCAGAAGAGTCACCACCATTGGCGGAAGATTCTCCACCACTAGTGTGTTGAAGATCCTTGACAATTTCAGCAAAACACGCTGTTCCATCTGGAGCATCATTATTTAGCTGAATTGACCAATCACAACCTTCATCTACTTGAACCACAAGTGCCTGGTTGGCATTTGATGGTCCTGCTTGACTCTGGTTGTTGACAGGCACCAGTGTTCGCTCGTTGTTCCTCGCTTGGTTCTGATTAGCCCTGTTTCCTTGACCTCTGAAGGGATTCTGGTTCCCATGTTGAGATGGCCTTGTACATTCCCTTTTAAAATGACCACGTTCACCACAATTGAAACACTTGACGGCCTGCTTATCAAACCCATACTTGGTGTCTTTCTTGCTTTCCAAGCTGGTTCGGCCTGTTCTTTCCATAAAATCCTTTGCTCGCCTAACAGCACTGGCAAAAGCCCACTTAATATCCATCATCTCCATCTCCTCTTTATCTATCTGCTGATAGTCTTCTTGTGTCAGATTAATGTTGCCAATCTGACCTTCCACTAATCCACAGTATGCGCTCACCAAAGTGTTTAGCAGCTCCATATGTTCTTTTGCTACTTCAACACTGACTTTAGAAAAGCTTGAGGTGTCGAGCCGTACTGTATTTGACTTTGATTGTTGACCAGCAGATGATGTGCTTCCATAACAAGCTTGCTGTTGCTGTTGAGGAGGAAGTGGATTTCCGAATATATCAGTTGCTCTGATAGGTTGTTGGCTTTGCTGTTGTGGCACTGGTTGAGGAACTGGATTAAGCGGATTTCCATAAATGTCTGTTGTTGGAGGAGGAGTGCCATACAAGCTAGTGCTAGACACAAAAGCTGTTTGAAGTGGAGCGTGTGAAGAAGGTTTTGTAGAAGTGCTAGAAGCTCCATATTACATTTCCGGATTTTGTGGCACTTGAACTCTTTTGGCCTTGAGAGTTTCTTCCTGATTCTTGTTTTCCAGGAGTTGAGCAAAGTCACCGAAGTTTGTTGTATCCAAAGTGCCATTGTACTTCAGGATACCACTTGTAGGTCCGGCTAGGGGAGGATCTAGTCGCCTAATCCTTGTATACGAACCACTCCGGTTGTGCGGAATCCAACCGGAATAGCAAACCGAGATCGAACACGTAAAAACACGACACGCAAGATTCACCGATTAACACCTCTTGTATTAATGCGTAGAAAAGATCAGTTACAAGCACAATGTTTACAAATCTATCTTGCAAACTCTCTCTAGTGTGGGTGTGTGTTCTGTTCTCTCCTGTGTTCTCTCGTCTCTACTTTTGAAACAGAAACATGACATGTCTATTTATACTAACAGACACACATACATATGACGAAACATAAAACAGGCGACGAAACAGAATCATGGTCGACGAAACACATCTGTTTCGTCGACTTCTGGGCTGATTCGCCGATGTGGTCTTAGGCCCAATCAGTTTAAGGCCCAATCCCTGATTCGTCATCTTCTTTTAGCCCAAGGACTGTGATGTTGAGTCCAGTCCTTGTCTTGTCTCTTTTGTTGGCTTGACGTCTTGTACATGACGGAGGAAAGTCGTGTCAACACGTGCCGAACCGAGTCGCGTCCACAGTATCATGTATCAACAAATAACCACTAACCAATCTGAAATCCTTTGACTATTCTTGACCCAGAACTCATATTAATACACAACAGTTACTGCTGATGAACCGAACCTTTTTGTAGTTGATCCAAATCTTTTTACTAATGGTGTCCAACTCACACATATAACAAAGTAGCTCAGCAGTGAAAGACAGACGGGGTGTTTGGGATTGCTTTTAACTTATGACTTATTAACTTTTATAAGTCATAAGTCACAAATCTTAACTTCTCATTTTCAAACTATAAAAACTCCTTCTCAACCCATTATCCAAACACTATCAAAATGACTTATTAACTTTTATAAGTTAAAAGTAGCTCCAATATAAGCTAACCCAAACACCCTCAGAAGCAACACACATTTATTAGAGATACTAATTAAACCAATTTAAACCATAGTGAGTAATGTCATGAACATCTTCCTGATCTGCAAGTTATTGCAACTGATCCCAACATACTGTTCCTTACTTTTAACTAGAGTTGGCAAAATGGGCAGGTTGTCGGATCAGAATGGGTTTGGGTTAGGATGGACAAATTAGAAAAGGATCAGGATGAGTTTGGGTTAGGATGGGTTTGGTTATTCATAAAACAAAGTAGCTTGTCATTAATGGTTGTAGCTTATCGCTGAAGTGATGATTTATGAGCATAGTTGTCAATAGCGACCGCTATAGCGCGCTATGTAGCGAAGCGACCAAGTGTCGGTAGTTGGGTCATAGCGACCAATAGCGTGAATAGCGACAGTTTTTTTTATGTAAATAGCAATTAGATATAGCTATAAAATAACTGGATTTATAGGTTTTTATTAAATATACATGTAAAATAGCATATATACCAAGGTATTTTGATATAATATACATAAAAAAATTTCAAAATTCTTTTTCTAGTGTATCGCTATATATAAAATAGCGGTCGCTATTTGTCGCTATTCGCTATGTAGCATATAGGTCCCTTGTCGCTATTTGTCATTATTCGCTATTAACAACTATGTTTATGAGTCTTCATCCCAAAAACAAATTTCAAACCAGAGCTTGTCTGCCATTTCCAATCACCAAAATCTTATTAGCTGTGAACACACCACACACATTCATGGTGTTCTTCTTTCTTTTCCCCTTCTTTTTTACAAACTCCGGCAACACAGCCGCCGTCGGACGCTGCACCAACCGTTCTTCGCACTGGACTCACCCGCCGTACCTCCGTCATTGTCATCTAAGATACCGTTTACACCTAACCCAACCACCACCGCATCACCGCCGGCAGACCAGCCATTTTCTCCCAAACTTCCATCTCCGCTGTCGTCTTCTTTCCCTGCTAATATTCCATCCATCAATCTTCCCAATTCTCCATAGTCCATAATCGAAACCGGTTTCATTTAAATTAACTGCGGTTGGGGTTACTCTGATTATTGCTGCCGGAATAGACAAATATTAGTGGCAGTTTGTTGTTTATTTAAGAATTCAGAAGCGGAGAAGATGTGATCTAGTTCTACTGATTTTATAAATGAAAACCCATCCTGACCCATTGTGTAAAATATTACAGCCCATCCTGACCCATTTAATTCTTTTCTCACTTTTAAAGTTGCCTACTTTAACCCATTTAAGAATACCCATCAGATTTTATAATCCACCCATATAGATCCAATAGTAGATGTTTGGGTTTACTTTGCCAGGCATACTTTTAACTACAAGCAGATCTGCAGCTTATCGGTGCTGCTGTTCTTCCGATTCTGTTCAGCAGTCTGCCACATCTGCAGTTCTGATTGGAACAATGCTTCAGTCACTGTCGGAGATTATGCGCTGCCGGAATAACCACCTAACACTCCACTATTCCAGTGATATCTAAATCCCTCGTTAACTTTAATCATCCGGATGATCACGAGATTTAGGATAATCATAACCACAACCACTGTGTACAAGTAAAGGGACATAGGGTCCCCCTCATTTCCTTAAAATACCCATAGTAAGAAACACATTCCGTTACGGTTATGTCTACCCTTTACCACCTTATAGAAATAACTGATTTGATATAAATGTGAACTATGATAACTGTGTTTCTAACTGTATCCATATATCTGCAGCAAGTATCGGAGTTTGATTTGTTCACATTGGATGATATTGATTCTGCTTTCCAAAATATGACAAGATTAACCTACTCTCAGAATTGTCATTTATCCGGTGAGAATTTTTCTTACTCATCATTCAGTTTTAAGTCCACTTTACATTTATTTATTGATTCAATGAGCTTATTTCAGGAAAAGGTGAGGGTATTGTGATTGCACCTCATGTTGCTGGTCATCTCTTGGGAGTCACTGTTTGGAAAATAACTAAAGATGGAGAAGATGTTATACATGCTGTTGACTTTAATCATCGCAAAGAGAGGTATTCCCTATACCAACTGCAAATATATTGAATTACACTTCCCGATGCATAATGTTCTTAATTGCTGATTTTTTCTTCAGGCATTTAAATGGAACAGTTTTGGAGTCTTTTGTTCGTCCTGCAGTTCTTATAACAGATGCAAATAATGCTTTGAGTAATCAGCCTTCTAGACGTCAACGAGATCAGGAGTTTTTAGGTATTTTTTTTACTGAAATATGCAGTCTGACTAACATATGCAAGTCGATTTTTCTAACAATCATATTTTTGTGTGAATTTGATTTGAAATTTAGAGGCTATATTAAACACTCTAAGAGCCAATGGGAATGTATTGTTGCCTGTGGATAGTGCTGGACGCGTACTGGAACTGCTTTTGATACTCGAACAGGTTAGTCTGCATAAAAAGGTTTTTGCTCATGTGCATTTTGAAGATTTTGATATCCATTTTACTTTTTATTTTTAAATGTGTTTTTTTTAAATGTTGCAGTATTGGGAACAACATCATTTGACCTATCACATCTTCTTTCTCACATATGTGTCATCAAGCACAATTGATTATGTCAAGAGTTTCCTTGAATGGATGAGTGATTCGATAGCAAAGTCCTTTGAGCACGCTCGTGATAATGCCTTCCTTCTAAAGTATTAGCTTTTTATTTGGTCTAATTCTCTACCAGCTTATATCGATATGAATTTGATCGGAGTTTATATATTTGTTTAACTGGTGCATACGCCCGTTCTCATCACGCCCGTTCTAAACAATTGTTGAAATATTAATCTTATTTTTTTTAATATAGTTTTAGATTTGGTGTTGTCTTTCCTTTCAACTTACCGCAAACATGATCTGCTTTTTTATTTAATTTTATTTATTGGACGACAATTGTTTATTGCAGCTGGTGGGGTGCGCGAGGAAGCATATCGTGATGTATTAATAGATGGATTTGTTCCACCCTCGAGCGTTGCCCCAATGTTCCCATTTTATGATAACACCTCAGAATGGGATTATTTTGGTGAAGTAATTAATCCCGATGATTATGTAATCAAGGATGAAGATATGGATATGGGATCTATGCCTGTAAGTTCGATTTAATTTCATGTATGTAAAGTTACCTCTTTTATGTATATATAGAAGTGGTTTGTAATATACGTTTACTTTGATGAGATTAGGTGGGTGGAGATCTTGATGGAAAACTCGATGAAAACACTGCTAGTTTGATGCTTGATACAACCCCATCAAAAGTCGTATCTTCTGAACTTACTGTAAGTTCCTTCACATGAATTTTACCAGCAAGAAATTATTTTGCAGGCAATGATAAATTGACTTTTGCCATAAATTATTATTCAACTTACGTTTATTAATTATCTTATTATATAAGTATTTTGTCTGCCTCAGGTCCAAGTCAAATGCTCATTAGTTTACTTGGATTTTGAAGGACGGTCTGATGGTCGATCAATCAAATCAATTCTTTCTCATGTTGCCCCTTTGAAACTTGTATGAATTTTCTTCTTTTTTTTCTAGCAAATTATTTCCTGCAATTATTGTTGAACTGTTAAGATATTAAAGTCTTCTTTATTAGGTGCTGGTGCATGGATCCGCAGAGGCCACTGAACATCTGAAGCAACATTGTCTGAAACATGTCTGTCCTCATGTATATGCTCCTCAAATTGAAGAAACAATTGATGTCACATCAGATTTGTGTGCATATAAGGTACATAAAAAGTTTAATAGGATGTTGTTTTGTACAATTTATCGTCAAATCCACATTTGATTGGTTTGTTGTTGTTGTGGAAATAGGTGCAACTCTCTGAGAAACTGATGAGCAATGTTCTTTTTAAGAAGGTTAGGGTTTATTAGAATAATATAGTTTTAGTGATCATATCTGATAATAAAAATTATGCATTTTGACCCGGTTTCACTACAGCTTGGAGATTATGAAATAGCATGGATTGATTCCGAGATCGAGAAAACAGAGAGTGGCACGTTGTCTTCACTCCCCCTTTTAACAACAGCTGCTTCTCACAAATCGGTACTTGTCGGTGATCTAAAAATGGTAGACTTTAAGCAGTTTCTCTCCGGAAAGGGTATTCAGGTAATATCTTCTCTTTTTCTTGCAGTGAAATCAATTCCATCTCATAACATCTTTCCAAGTTACACCTTTCTGAGTACCGTTCATAATGGTGGTTCATGTTATGCGTCGTATATCGAATAAACCATTTCAGGTAGAATTTTCCGGCGGGGCCTTACGATGTGGTGAGTACGTGACACTGAGGAAAGTCGGCGATGCTAGTCAGAAGGTGTGTATTAAGAATATTAATTAAAGTTGGTAAAATGAGTGGGTCGGGTGGATTGAGTAACGGGTCAAAACGGATATTAGTGATGTTAACTTGGAAGAGACTGTCAAAACGGCGATGCTAGTCAGAAGGTGTGTTTTTTTTTTCTTATACCACGGCTGGTGTTTTTATGCATCAGTTATATATATATATATATATTTATATATTATGAGCCAATTCACCTTCTTAATTTTCATTTGTATCGTGTAGGGTGGTGCTGCTGCTATCCAACAAATAGTTATCGAAGGTCCGTTATGTGAGGAGTATTACAAGATTAGAGAATACCTCTATTCACAATTTTACTCGCTTTAAGTTAGAATTTAGGGTTTATGTTGTAATTGGCTTGTGGGGCCTTGTAACATTTTTCTGACATTGCAGACTGGATCTTGAAATTGAGCTTCTTTACGGCTTTGAGCCCTGGTTGGTAATTTACATTGGCCAGAACTTGAATTGTTCGCAGGTTCAATTAGAAATGACTGGACCTATTTAAGCTAAACCCGAAACCTCTGAATTGTTCATATCAAGTTCGTGTCTTATGAAAGTTCACACGTCTACTTGCAAAGCAAATAGCAGAAATAAACGCTGCGAGCGTTTAGTCGAGTTATGATTTCCATGGGTTTTTTAAAATGGTTAAAGAAAAAACCCGCTCACATAATCAACTCTGAGTGCATGTTCAATTTTAACACTTAAAAGACATTTTCTTTTCTTTTGAGAATTATAGTGGGGGAGCGGGGAACACCGCGACGCCTCCCCCTTTCCTGTGAATCTTCGGGGTGGCCATGGCATGGTTGAGGAGATAAAGGACATTGTGAAAGCGACGTGTGGCCAATTACATTCCGGGATCCACTATACAATGAATCTCCGTTAGCGGTCATCACAAAAGAGACCACTAGGACATCCTGATAGCGACGTCTAGCCAATGGCACACCGCGGATATACACCCTCTGCCACCACTAATGGTAAGTAGGGAGGGGACCGAATGGATAGTCCGACAATGACACCTCGCCCAACCATATCTCACCATCCCGGCTATAAATACTACACTTCATCAATGTGAAATCATTCTTCACTTTTTAGTCTTGCTCATCAATTACTCATTTAAGAACAATGCTTTCTCATGCCGGAGAATGATTATGAAAACCTCCAATCTTTCCTAGTAACCAGTCTCACGGTGTTTAGTTTTGCAAATCGATCCACTGTGTCACTTTGGTGGACAAGGCAATGATAGATAGAGCATAGCCTCCTTGCAGAGGTGCCAAGGCTCTATCCTGGGCCCACCCGGGTTTTCGTCCCACCGTGTGTTACACCAGAGAGTTCTGCTCTTGTGGTGGCACGACTGTCAAGTGGTAGCCGATGGTATGGTTTTTCGGGTGAACGCGCAAACCAAACTCTGAAGCCAGCGTGGGCCCGGTTAAGACAAGATAGTTTGGTCGGAGTGAGGCAACGGGGCTCTCCAATTTGAGATGTGCGATAACCTAATACAAGAAAGTAGCCGTTCCAAAAAAATATAAAACCGCAAAAAAAGTTACACTTCAAATACAAGGTTGAGCCATAGCCCGTGATTCCCCTACCTATATTATACCTCTGCCGCTGATTTCTTTTAACTACCCATCTTTCATTGATCCTTCCAAGTCTCCCCCCACCTTCAAGTCTTTGTATACTCTACCCACCACCCTTGACTACTCCTTCCCGGTCAACTGATCAACCCAGTGACAACACCGCCCCTCACACCGTCCTGACTGTCCTCGTCATCCTCGTCACAAGGTCAGATCCACTCTCTCTCTCTCTCTATATATATCTATATGTATCTCTGTTATGCTGTGGATTTTATTTATTTTTTTCTGACTAATTGGGCTTCTAAGATATCTGAATTGTGTTCACTTCGATTAATTTTAGTTATTTTATTTTAGTTATTTTGATGATTTCCCCCTTTGCCGGTGTGAATATGTGATCACTGTCTTATGGTATATTAACCGATGATTTATGTTTATAGTTGTCTATTATCTATAAGGAAAATTGGTTTTTAATAGGGTGAGCAAATGTCCATACCCGACCCGACCCGAGAACCAGAAAAGCATAAAAAAATGAACCGAATCAGTACCCTATATTACAGGGTCGGTTCCGGGTAGTTGCATAGTCGGGTATGTCGGTTCTTGATTTAAACACCGACCCGATGAAGGAAAGATCATCATTTAACAGTTTACAAGCTACAAGTCGAAACAATTGCATTCAACTTCAGAATCATAGGTAATTTGGTTCAATATATTGAATGATAAACTTCAGAATCAGAGGTAATTTGGTACAAGTCGAAAAAGAATTATATGACAATCAAACTATTTTGAATGATAAACTGATAAAGTAACAAAATAGTGGAACAAAATATACCTTTTTGATTCCAACTTGTATACTCTGTTTGTACAGTTTGTTTTCTAACAAAATCAGCATAACTTTTCTGTATGCTTGAAATTTAGATCTTAAACAAGCAAACTAAAAATTGGACATTCAACTCTGAACTATATTTTAAAAGTTGATTTCGGTTAAGTTTCAACCCGAACCGAGTTACTTAACTAGTCATGATTGACCGCATGGAAAGCAAAAGTCGAAACAAGTAGGTGTGTACTAATTGATACGAAATTGAAAGTATTTCTTGATTGATAGGGTGTTTATGCTTCAATATAGTGTTTACTATCCTTGATTAATTCAATCGTTATTAGTGTCATAAGTTATAAAAGGTATTAGTGTCATAAGTTATAAACGGGTCAGTGGATTAAAAACGAGTTCATAGTGAGTTTATAGCAAGACTGATAATCGACTTTTAAAGGTACTCGTCTGATATTAATAAATGACTTATGACTTTTATGGCCGCTTAATCGCTTAATCGACTTATAAACACATCAAACTGCAAGACTGATTAGTGAGTTCGCTATGATGGTACGAGTTTTTATGGGCGCTATGACTTTTATGGCCGCTTAATCGCTTAATCATTTGCCGGCTGCGAACATGCTGCAGACCGGCTGCGAACATGCTGCAGTCCGGCTGCAAATACTCTGCAGACCCATAAAAAGGTACTGCTAGTATCTTTTTACAAAAAACAAATTAACGATCCAACGAATTAACAAACGGTCTGCATGCGAAACTTACCTGATAACTGAAGTGCTGCTAGTCTGTTTTTAAATGTCGATGCTGATTGCTGAATGCCTGAGCCTGAATGTTTTTGGACGGCTGAATGATTAATTAATATCGATCACCCTAAAATTTTTATTTATCATGGATTTTTTGCATTATCTCTTTAAGTTACAATATAATCTTTATTTTTATCAATGATTTTGCATTATCTCTTGAAGAATTGCATTTAGTTATGATGATATGTTAGCAACAATTTGTTATAAATCGATATAGGTTAAGTTAGGCTAATGGGCTTTGGCCCATATATGTTGTTTGTAATAGAATCACACATTTGAATCGGTTCCAGATTGTTGGCTTCGGTTCTTTGTTGTTCCCTACCCGATACCCGAAATACAACATTTACAAGAACCGACCAAATACCCTATATACTATAATAGGGTCGGTTTCGGGTACTTTTCGGTTCGGTTCTAGTCGGGTCGGACCTATTTATGCTCACCCCTAGTTTTTAATAAACCAACCTTTGTCCCGTTGGTAAATAATAATCTTACCTACATACGTAATTGGTATACAATAATCCTACCTATCAACATGTTGGTTCTTAATGAACTTCCGTTAATTATTTTTAACTGAAGTTAGTTTTTAAGTTTTATTTATTACACAAACAGTCCCTGTAGTTGTAATTTACTAGTTTTAACTATTTTGTAAAACAAAAAAACGTCAAGGGCCATGTAATTAAATTTTATATATACATATGTGTACTAGTTCCAGATTTATCACAAACACCACTCGAAAATCCTCCTTTTCCTCGATTTTGATTTTATTTATTACACAAACAGTCCCTGTAGTTGTAATTTACTAGTTTTAACTATTTTGTAAAACAAAAAAACGTCAAGGGCCATGTAATTAAATTTTATATATACATATGTGTACTAGTTCCAGATTTATCACAAACACCACTCGAAAATCCTTTTCCTCGATTTTGATTTCCGATGTAAACAACTACCATCGCCACCGCCACCGCCATGGGAGTTCTCCGACGGATCAAGTAAACGACCACCAAAATTGGAATTTCATGTATCAAACTACTCGGTTTTGGTCAGTGATTAAAAGCCCCAAACAAATTTCTAACACTCTTGATTCTTTCGACCGATTTGGGGGCGGGTTCCAATCTAGGGTTCATATGGGGAATCAAAGTGTTGACAACTTAAAACTAGTAATTGTTCTTGAGGTTTTTTTGTTTTATAAAATAGTTTAAACTAGTAAATTACAACTACAGGGACTGTTTGTGTAATAAGTAAAACTTAAAAACTAACTTCAGTTAAAAAAAATTAACGAAAGTTCATTGAGTACCAACATGTTGATAGGTAGGATTATTGTATACCAATTACGTAGGTAAAATTATTATTTACCAACGGGACAAAGGTTGGTTTATTAAAAACCAATTTTCCTATCTATAATAGATAACACGTTTTGATACAATATCTATATACCTATCTATACTTTCTATTAAAATGTATTATGCATGGTTTTCTAAAAACCATCCTTGTTTGCACACAGGTTTTACTACTAGTATGAGAAAAAAAATGTTGTATAAATAATTCTATATAAAAGGTATAAAATAATAGTATGGTATAAAATACTTATTTTAGTGGGCAAATAATTATCATGTGGACCCTTGAGAAATGATAGTGTCTTTGAATTTATTAAGCACTTTCCTTTAAAGTTGCACAAGTTATTTTTGTTTATATATATTTTTAATATTGTGTTCTTATATTATGACAAAGGTAAGAGGAAATTTCCTAGCCATATAATGTGATAAAATCATGCTTCTCTTTATATACATCTCATTTGAGTAGATAAAAACAATAAAAACAATACAACCCACATTAATCTTCATTTAAATTGGTTTCATATTACTCTACAGATTCTAAATACATCAATGGCATGTTCATCATCTTCTTCTCACTCTGCACCCGTCTCTTCTTCTCGTTCGTGCACATATGATGTATTTCTTAGTTTTAGAGGAGAAGATACCCGCAAGACATTTGTTGATCATCTATATTCTGCTCTTACACAACACCTTATCCGTGTTTACAAGGACGATGAAACACTTCCACGAGGTGAATCCATCAATCAATCCCTCTTCGAGGCTATCGAAGAATCAGGAATTGCTGTCATAGTATTCTCCAAAAACTATGCAGATTCTTCATGGTGTTTAGAAGAACTTGCACATATTATGAAATGTAAGGATGAGAGAGAGCTAATTGTTATACCAATATTTTATGACGTGGAACCTACAGATGTGAGAAATCAGAAAGGGAAATTTGGAGAAGCGTTTTCCAAACAAGAGACGAAGAATGTCACCAAAGCTGAAATATGGAGAAAAGCACTTGTTGATGTGAGTAGCATCGCTGGATGGGAGCTCAAGAACATTGCCAACGGGTAAACTTTTTTTATCTGAATTATTTGCGTACCGTTAATTAATGTGTTTTACAATTAATTACATTTGATATTAGATCTTTGTTTAAAATCAAAAGTGTGGCGGACCCAAGAATATTTTGCATGGGGGCGGAATTTTTAGGGTTAGTTATCTATCGCGGAATATTAAAAAAATGTTCCTGTTTGGATCGGGTCAAGTAAAACTTGTTGCGTCAGCCAAAACTAATATTTAATTCAATAATCTAATAATAATTAATTTAGTAATAAGTTCTAGAAATAGCTCCATGATATTGACATTCCTTAAAGTAAACGTTAACAAACAAGTTTCAATAATCTAATATTAATCTAGCAAGAAGTTTCAACAAACATTAACAAAATACACACTAATACACTTACCCTAATAAATAATTACCCCATAATCTTGACTCTTATATCATCATTTGGGATTCCTATTCTTAAAAATAGTAACCCCATAACCTTTATTCTTATATATTATTTTGATTACTATTCTTAATCTTATAGCCGTAATTACTATTCTTAAAAATAATAACCCCATAACCTTTATTCTTATATATTATTTTGATTATTATTCTTAATCTTATAGCAGTAAGAAACAACAAGTTAATAATTACAAAAATTTGTATTGGAATCTTAATCTTATAGTCGTAAGAACCACATATGCAGACATCTATAGTAGAAGATGTGGAACAAACCTCTCAAGTCTGCAAGAAGACTGTTTGTTTTTTTAACATCTGCAGGCGGTTGTGGGATGGAGGAGAGGGTGGAGGTGACGGTTGTGGGGTGGAGGAGATGGGTGAGAGTCGGCGTTGTTCGTGGAGGTGAGAGGTGGAGGTTGCGGCTATGGGGTGGAGGAGGCGGCTATGCGGTAGAAGAGAGAGGTGGAGGCGGCGGCTGTTGGTGGAGGTGAGAGGTGGAGGTGGCGGCTGTTGGTGGAGGTGAGAGGTGGAGTCGGATGTTGGAGGAGGAGAGGGGTGAGAGGCGATTTGTGAGAAGGGAAGGATAACAAGGGTTTGGAAGTGGTATGAAATAGCAAGTCCACATCTGCTGGAATAAGAGGACACGCATATGTTTTTAAATGAAATGTCTTCTAAAAAACAAACACTCTGCGAAACAAAAGGTCTGCTTGTGATCTGTGCGACGCAGACAAAAGTGGCCAGAAACATCTTTTCAATAAAAACAAACAAGCCCTCAATCTATATAGAGAAGTTCGCAAGACTTATAAGTTGGTCAGACTAAGTTAAAACTATATACTATAATGCACACTTCATCCAAGTATAAAATAATAAACATTAATACTGGATGTTTGTGAACTTTTCTTTGATTTTGGTGTCATCTTCTTCTCTATCGTTAACCACCATCTCCCGCCACAGCTCCGCCACCGTCCACCGGAAAGTTCAATTGTTAACTTTTCACATTTCTTTTGGTTTCAAAAGTTCAAGTGGTGTGATTATAAAAGTTTATGAGGGCGATCAGGATTTTAACACCTATATTACACTAAAAAAATTCAGGGGGAGCGACCGCCCCCTTAGCAGAACTGTAGGTCCGACCCTGGAAGTGATCCTTTACATTGAATCCTCGATAATGGGCGTGTTAGTCAAATCATATAATACTATAAATATGTTATTTTGTCACATCATCCAACTGGCCCTTCAACTTTAATAATGGCATATTTAGCCTCTTAACTAAAAGAATTTTAGCCCCTCAGCTTTAATAATAAACAACGTTATCCCTTAAACTTTAATAATGACATGTTTAGCCTCTCAATTTTAATAGTGAACAACTTTAGCTCCTAAACCTTAATAATGACATGTTTAGCCCCTTAACTAAAACATCAAAGAACTTTAACACTCGCAATTTGCTTATTTTTATCTACGTTTGAACCCGCCACGGAGCGCGGGTGCCAGGTGGTAACCCACTAATTTTCATTTAAAAAAAAACAATTTCTACTTTATATTATATTTTAGGCAAATTGGATTTAAATAATCCCAACTCACTGTTATTGGCCAATAATAATCCCAACTCATTTAATCACCAATAATAATCCGAACTATTCACTTTTGTTTGTAAAATACTCCCAGTTAAAAAAACACTAACTAGGTTAAAAAATTGCTGATGTGGCATCTGATGTGGCCCTTTTAGCTGATGTGTCCTATGACGTGGCAGTTGATGTGGCATTTTTTGATGACGTGGCAGCTGACGTGGCAGTCTACGTTGACGTGGCAGCTGATGTGGCAGTCTACATGGCATTTTCCGATTACGTGGCAGGTGACGTGGCAAGCCACATCAGCAATTTTTTAACCTAGTTAGTGTTTTTTTTAACTGGGAGCATTTTACAAACAAAAGTGAATAGTTTGGATTATTATTGGTGATTAAATGAGTTGGGATTATTATTGGCCAATAACAGTGAGTTGGGATTATTTAAATCCAATTTGCCTATATTTTATGCATGAAAATACAAATTCATTTTTATATTCATTAGCTTGTAAAAAAAATTATTTTTTTAAGATTTTTGGTAAATTTTTTTTTTTTTGAAAAATCTTTGGTAAGAACGAGTTCTCTAAGTTCTCACAGCTTGTATAAGTTTTCATTTAACCTTAACCCTATAAATTTTGAATTTGAAATGTTTTTGACCAAGTTTTTACGGTTTTTTCATTCGTTCTCATTGTTCTCGCGATATTTAGCGTTCTCATTTAAACTCTTCTCTCTCTATATATATTTATGTGTATATATATATATAAGCTAGGCTAAGGGTATCCTACTTGCATAGTATATGTAGCGTATGTTTGGCATTGAGCTTTTAGGAGCTTTTAGCTTTAAGCTTTTAAGGGGGTGTTTGGTGTTGCGTTTTCAAAAAAGATTATGCGTTTTCAAAATAGATTTTGCGTTTTCAAAACTGCGTTTTGAAAAAGCATGTAGGCACATGCTTCTCCAAAACTGCGTTTTGGAGGCAAATAATCACTTTTTCATCCAAACACTTTTTTAGATTATTCATGTTTTACAAACGCAAGAATCAAATAATCACTTCAAAACGTAATCCCAAACACCCTCTAAGTAAAAGCTCATACTCAATGAAAAACCTTGTTTGGTTGAAGGAGCTTGAAGCTTTTAGGTTAGGAGCTTGAAGCTTTTGGTTGAATGCTCCTACTAGTAGCGTTTAGAAGGAGCTACAAGCTTTTAGGGAAAAAAATGACTATTTTAACCTCTAAAGATAATGAATTTTTTAATGCACAAACTTTTTTAATTTTTAGTTATGTCCATTTTGGTCATTTTATATATTTTATTAAAAGCTCCGGCTACTCTCCCAAACACCAAATATATCTAAAAAGCTACAGCTACCAACCACTAGCTAACAGCTTCCGGCCATCAGCTACTTTTGCCAAACATACCCGTAGACTGAAAAGGTTATCCATTTAGATGGATTGATTAGGTGACTTCACCGTATTAGTGCATCCATAAGTTAATTATTTATTTATGTACATTAATTTTAAATTCGTGATTATCTTTATTCAGTTAAATATCTCAAATTTACAACTCAGTTCTCTTTAGTTTGTGGATATAATAAATTATCCATATATCGAATATGCAGGCATGAATCACAATTCATCAAAAAAGTTGTCGATACAATTTTGGATAGGCTCTTCGCGTTAAATTCATGTGTAGATGAATGTCTTGTTGGAATGAGGACTCGCTTCCAAGATTTGAAATCATTATTAGACATTGGATCAGGTGGTGTGCGTATGGTTGGGATATGGGGGGTTGGGGGCGGTGGTAAGACTACTCTTGCTACTTCCTTTTATATGAAAATGTCTCAACATTTTCAAGGTCACTGTATTTTGGAGAATGTTAGAGAGGATACAAGCAAGCATGGCTTAAAGAAACTACAAGAGAATATTTTATCATCTCTTTTCAAGAAAGAAGTGAACGTCTATAGTGTTATCGAATTTACAAGATGAAAAGTATGTTATGTCATAGAAAAGTGTTGGTAGTTCTTGATGATGTCGATCAACTTGGCCAACTAGAGGCGTTAGCTGGAAAACATAATTGGTTTGGTAGTGGGAGCAGAATAATAATCACAACTAGAGATGAACATTTGCTAAGAACCCATAGGGTAGACCACGTCTATCCTATCGCATTATTATCGAATGATGATGCTACTCAACTCTTTAAAAGGCATGCATATAACGTAAAAGAACCTATAGAAGATTATGATAAATTTGCTCTACGTGCAATATCTTATGCCTCTGGGCACCCCTTGTCACTTAAAGTTCTAGGTTCTTTTCTGTATGACAAAAATAAGAACGAGTGGATTAGTGCCTTAAAAAAGCTAAAAGACATCCCAAATCCAGATGTCATGAACATAATCAAAACTAGTTATGATGGACTTGAATCTTACGAGAAAGAGATATTCTTAGATATTGCATGTTTCTTTAGAGGGTGGAACGCGGATAGGGTAGTTCAGATACTTGAAGCTTGTGGTTTTCACCCTAAGATTGGGATGAAGGTGTTAATACAAAAAGCTCTTATAACAATTGTGAATGACATCATTGATATGCATGATGTACTTGAAGAAATGGGACACTACATTGTCAGAGGGGAACATCCGAACAATCCTGAAAAACATAGTAGACTCTGGATACATAAAGAAATTAAAGAATTGTGTTTTAAGGAAGAAAGAATGGTAAAGATTAACCTTTTATAATACATACATTATGTTATATGTTTACTAAATGATTCTCAATCCACGCATTGTTTCCTGCGTCATTTTAGGAATATGACAAGACTGAAGCCATAATCTATAGTGGTGAAGCTGATGATACGTCATGCTTATGTAAGATTGTGTCAAAGATGAAGAAACTAAGGTTGCTTAGTGTGGCTACCGTTGATGATAACAAGAATGTCGAAGGGGCTAATTTTCTTTCAAATGAATTGCAATATATTAACTGGTACAATTATCCTGCCAGTCCATTTCCACACAATTTTCAACCAATGAAGCTTGCTGTTCTAGAATTGACTTACAGCAAGCAAAAAGAACTTTGGAAGGGTTATAAGGTAATTCATTATAGTTTTTTGCTTAAAGTATTTTTATCTTTTTTTTAACAATGGAAAACTTTATACATAATCATATACAACATTTAAATTTTTTAGTTTGTTATAAATAAATAGTTTAGTTATAAATGAAAAGTAGAAACTACCAAAGATCATTTCCTTTTTTAAAACTAACCTATGGTGCCTTATTACATATTTTGACAAAAGATCAAGTACAAATAAGCTTATTGTACAAAACGTACGAATAGAGTGAAAAAGTAAAAAAAAAAAAAAAAAAAAACACGGTGACATTTTCGTGATTATTTATTCGTAGAGTAAGTATTTTATCAGCAGATTAATTATCTTAATAAACTAGTAAAGTAATTATGATATACATGTAGAGTAATTTTGAATTTTATGTTATTTGATGCACTTTTAGAGTAATTTTGATAATTACGGAACTGTCACTACATTTTTTACCTTTCCACTCCTTTCGTACTTTTTATACGATAAGCTTATTTGTATAGGATCTTTACTCAACGTATTTTAATCCACTAGTTTCTTTTTTCACTAATATGAAAAAATTAGAAAATTACAATAAATACTGGTACCATTTTATAATATTAGGATAGCTCATGAAACTCTATATTTTATAAAAATTAGAAAATTACAATAAATTAGGGTTGTTCATGAGCCGAGCCGAGCTAGGTCAAGCTCGGGCTCGACTCGATTATAAACCGAGTTGGCTCGGTTCGGCTCGGATTTGAAACCGAGCTGAAAATCTATGCTCGGGCTCATTTTGGTTTTAAACCGAGCTGGTTCGCTCGGCTTGGTTTGGCTTGATTTTAAAAATAAAAATTAATACATAGCTCTCAAAATTAAGTATTCTAAAATATTATTCAATACTTCAAAAGAACATATTCAAAATAAGTTCAACCTAATACATTATAAGCCAAAATCACGTTTAACAACGCAAAATAAGTTTTATATTTCAAATAAATACAATAATTGTTCATTAGCACGCCAATCAACCTTTAAATATGTCATAGACATCAAACTACAAGGCTAAATACATGTAAATAATAATCACTTTTTTGTAATATATTATATAGTATATAAAAATAAAATATATTATAAGTAAAATAATTTGAGCTAAGCCGAGCCGAGGAAACCGAGCCAATTTGGCTCGTCACGAGCTGAGCTGAGCTGAGCTAGGCTCACTTTCTAACCGAGCCGAGCCGAGCCGGCTCAGCTCACTTTCAAACCGAGCCATATCGAGCGAGCTTTTTCCGAGCTAAATCCGAGTGAGCTTCGAGCGAGCTACGAGCCGCGAGATTTTTGGACAGCCCTACAATAAATACAGGTGAAGTCGATAAATACTGGTACCATTTTAGATTTTACACAAGTTTTTTCTATACAAACCCCATTTATTTTTAACTTGTACAGGTAATTGCATTGCATTAGTCCAAACTGTATAACTCTTAGCCCCTTTCATTTTAAAAAACACAAGGTAAGATTACTAGATTTTAATAGATGAAAGTATAATGGATCACTTGCATCCAACTTATTGACAAGAATCTCAGTAGGAGGATTACTATTACCACCGGTCTCAACAATATCATCTACCATGTTTGTTTACACACCAAATAATACACAAGAATTAACAATCAATAGTATCACTATAATCAACGGAACTAAAAACACACCACAAATGGCGAAGCCAAGTCAGAGTGTCCGATCAGTGGTTCATCACTCAAAAGTGCCACCACAATAGCTTCTTCAACTTCTAAGAAGCCCACGTGTCAGAGCATTCACATCCATTCCACCATATTTTTACCCTACATTACATTAAAAAATACTATATTTTCTCTCTCTTTTTCAATTAAATATTATTTTTTATACCTTTATCATTACCTTTTTTCTCTCCTCCACTCACAACCACTTTCAAAATATATTAAAAAATTATAGGGGGTGAACAGTGTCCCCTCAAATATACAGATAAACAGTAACATTTTCTCTCTCCTCTACTCACAACCACTTTTTATACTCTTTATATTATAAAAACTCCACTCACAACATTTTGTGGAATGAATGTGAATGCTCTCACAAGCCCAACCAGTACCTTGCTACAAGCTATCCTATCTGCTACATCCCAAGTGTCCACAAGCCCATCCGGGTGCAAGTCTATCATCCAATTCAGCTCAACATATAACAAATAAAATAATTAGAAATATATTAAGTATAAACTTGATAAAACAAAGGTATAAAATTGTATTTATATATACATTTTTAACAAAACCCATTAAGTATAAATTAGCTTTTTTATTATTAAAAAATAAAATAATGAAACCGAAGCCACTCTCATTGTTGTTTAACTTCTGAATTTTTTTGATATCAAAACTAATAATGCAAAACTCAAGTCAGGAACTAAAATCAAACAATACAACTATTCGTAACTTAGCTACAATTTATTTGATTTCCCACCGGAAGATATAACTTATTTATTAGATCATATCAATTCTCATAAACTCGTATATATTAACTTGTCTGTTTGTAGCATCTACCACAGTTAGAAGTGCTTGAACTTGATTACCTGCCGGAGCTAATTAGCACACCAGATTTTGATGGACTCCCACGTCTTAAAAGGTTGATTCTAGATGGTTGTTATGAGTTGGAAAACATTCACCCATCATTTAGAAATCATACAAGTCTTGAATACTTAGAGGTATCAAATTGTTCCAAGCTAAGGCTTCCAACAATTAGTCCGATGAAAAACATAAAGGTTCTACGAATAACGTCTTGTAATCTAAAAGATGGAGATATACCATATGGTATTGGTGAATTATCCAACTTACAAGAGTTAAATCTATGTTTTAACAATTTTTCACGACTGGATTTCAACTTCTCGCAACTTACACGACTCAAAAGTCTCGACGTGTCAGGTTGTGCCAATCTTCTTGAATTGCCCGAGCTCCCATCAAGTTTAGCTATTTTTACAGCATATCAATGCAGGTCACTTACACTTGTCAAAGATTTTAGCACAAAATGTAAACACTTATGTCAAGTGTCACTTGAAGTTGAAGTTGGGTGGAGTGAGAGATTACTACAATCCATGCTTAAGGTATCTCTCGTTTTGAAAATCAAATTAGTTCTATGTATATCGATCATGTTAATGGTAATTAAAATATAATTAACTTGTGTTAATGAATTAGGGAACAAGTATTGAAAATGGTTGTATGCATCTCCAACTTGGTGACCTTAAGATTCCAAAGGGGTTTACACCTCTTTTGCGTAGAGGACGTAGTTGTAGATTGGAACTTCCAGAGAATTGGTGTAATGACTTCACTGGTTTCTTAATGTGCATTGTTACTTCATATGACTTCTTCTCCATGGCTGGGTGTGATATAAGTATGAAGCAGGAAAGTGGTATGGATTTCAAAGATGATCGGGTTTGGGAGGAGAGGGATGGTGGTCGTCATACATTGGTGTGGTATGTTTCGTTTGGTTCATTAAGACACACTACCTGGTGGTATCAAACACACAACGCGATTTCTCGTAAAATTGGAAGTCATTTGCGTATACAAGGTCTAAGTCGCTACAATTATGGTTTTGGAGTTAGACTCGTTGAGAAGAAAAGTAGAAGTGGTCAAACAGAAACATCAACAGATTCTTCTTCTCATTATACCCCTAAGATCAAAATTCAACATGACTCAACATCTGAACTAAAGATATCCTTAAAACCATATCGTCTTCAGTGGTAAGGAAGTGGAAATCTGTTGCGCAAGTCTGGGGATCAAACCTCGGTAACACATGATTTACACCAGACATGTGATTTATCTCCATCATATTGGCGTACACGTGATTTACCGGTCGGTGGGGGACGCCTAGTGGTGGCGTACACAATTTTTTTTCAACATCTTCATCAATGTTATGAACTACCAACATCATACTTTATTTTGAGCTTCAAATGTTTTTGAATTTATAAATCAAGCTGGGGGTAAATTTGGGATGTACAGACTAGATTTTTGGAAGATATGAGAAGACAGCTCATCGGAAAAAAGCTCATCGGAAGTGATGCTTGAATTGGGTTATCTTTTTGGGATGTACAAACGATCGGGTGATGCTTTTGTTGATTTGCTTTTAGTTTGGATTCAGTTAATTAATTGATTGTTTTTTCTTTTTAATTGCAAATTTTATTATTTTACTACTTGTAGGCAATGTTGTAGAAGGCGCTAGGCGCTAGTCGGGCGGTGAGGTACAGCCTAGGGATTAATCGGGATTAATAGGGATTAATCGGGATTAATCGGAATGGGATTTTTATATGTATTTTTTCAAAATTATATATATATACCCAATAATATAAAAATAATACTTCAAAATTCACATAAATACTTCAAAATTCACATAAAAATTCAAAAATTAACCAACTTTTGACCAACTAGGACCGATTAATCCCGACCAGGACCGATTAATCCCGACTAGGACCGATTTTTACCAAAAAAACCATGGTCCGATTAGTCCGATTAGTCCGACTTTTGACCGACTAGGACCGACTTTTGACCGACTAGGACCGATTTTGACCTGGACCGATTAATTGACCGATTTGCTTAAAATTAGGCGATTAGCTACCGCCTAGCGCCTAGGCAGCGATTAATCGGCCGCCTAGGCCGATTTCTGCAACAGTGCTTGTAGGTAGGGTGCAAACGAGCCGAGCCGAACCGGAGCTCGAGCTCGTTTAACATATGAAAGCTCGAGCTCGAGCTCGGCTCGAAGGTAATTTTTCAAGCTCGAGCTCGGCTCGGGCTCGACTCGTTCAGTTGTTATTAATTAATTTATATTAATTATAATTATTATTATATATATAATTAAGTTATTTTTTTTGTTTGTATAAATGGTAATTATTATTATATAAATATATGTTTAATTTATTAATTAGGCTCGCGAGCCAGCTCGAGCTCGATAAGCGAAGCTCGGGCTCGGGCCCGTTTACTAAACGAGCTTGTTTTTTAGGCTCGGGCTCGAGCTCGTTTAAGCTCGGCTCGTTCGAGCTTTTTTTCGTGCCGAGCTCGAGTAGCTCGGCTCGTTTGCACCCCTACTTGTAGGCAGTGTTGGATCCAAAAAAAATTTTCATGGGAAGCGGAATTTTTTTTCATTGGGGACGGAAAAGGGTTTGTTGTTTATGCTAAATACTAAAAAACTTCAGTCCAATTCGAGTTAGGTCGAATCGGGTCGGTTCACGTAACAGAAGGATAAAACTACATTAAATTTCAAAAATATTATAAAAATATGTCAATCTTCATTGGAATAGAAATACAAGATCTATATAGTCACTTTCTTCTTAAAAGCCATTACATCCGATGACAAAACTAGAAATTTTAATCAAAGATTTCTTACAACTGCTAGTATTAGTCGGTTACTATTTTTACGAGCAATCTCATCTTTTCATAATTTAAATTCTTAATCAGTTTTTTTTCTGAATATCTAGTAAAATAGAAAACACAAAATATTAAATAAGATTAGTAAAGTTGGTAATGTCACTCTATTTTTTTTGTTAGTAGTTATGATGTACATGACATAACAAATTAGGAATGGATCTTTAATTAAATAAGCATATAAAACAAAATGGTCTCTACGCCGATTACCAATTTCCAAAAAAAAAAAAAAAAAACAAAAGTAAGGAAAAGAGGTCAAATTTTAAACGAACGCACGTGATTTACTATTAAACTTAGGGGCCGTTTGGCAACTTCTGAATGGTTAAGTGCTGAACTAGTAAGAGGTCTAAACCATTAAGTGCTGAACGAGTAAGAAATTCTGAACCACTAAGAGTTAATATAATGCTTAACCGTTCAGAGGCAAATGTCTAACCAATTTAGATTAGAGCTTTTAACAATTCAGACTCAATATAATAGTTAACCATTTAGAGGCAAATGTCTGAACCATTCAGACATTTTGCTCATGAAACAAGCAGTCTAAACCAATAAGTGCTGAACCAGTAAGAGTTTTGAATCATTGCTGCAAGTCTGCAACCTTGAATGACACTACTAGAGAATAAGGTATTTGCTACCACATTTTCGGTTGCAAAACGGTAGCAATTGCTCTTTTGCCACCATTTTGCCACCAAAAACTCGGTGGCAAAAGCACACGTAGCAAATGCCCTATTGCCACCTATTTGCTACCGTTTTATTTTTTGCTACCGATTTTGCTACCATTGATTTGCCACCGTTTTGCTACCGCTTTTTGTCACCGTTTCCGTTTTGCTACCGCTATTTTGCCACCTTTTTGCTACCGCTTTTTGTCACCCTTTTGCTACCACATTTTGTTTTGTCACCATTTTGCTACCGCTATTTTGCCACCTTTTTGCTACCGCTTTATCACATTTTACAACCGTTTTGCTACCATTTATGGTATTCCATTTGCATTCGGCTATTCCATTTCATAAAAACATAACAATTATAACTTGTTGCCATTCCATTAAAATGTAAAAATTTATACATCCAATGGTCCTCATAATAAACATCCAAATCAAATCATCATATAACTCAAATTAAATTATCCAAATCCAAACATCCAAACTAAAAGTGTGTGTTTGTATAAGGGTGGGATTTCTTTCAAGAATAGACTGTTCTTTAAACCTGAGCTTGCAAGATAACTCTCAAATACCACAAAAAAATCCATGATGATCACAATTTACAAAACGTGCTGGTTTGGAGGTTGTGAAGATGCCGACCTTCTAGCGGCATTTAGCGACGCTATTCAAGATGGCGTCGATGTTCTTTCTATATCTCTTGGTCAACTTCCGCCCCAACAAATTTACTTTGAAGACCAAATCTCTATTGGGTTTTTCCTTAACGAGCTCCTTGAAGACTGCCTAGGTAATTCTAAACCACTCACAGTTGACAAGACAATATGAAAACGGATGTCCAAACGCAAGACAGTCTTTTTCCATAAGTGCCTACATAAAAATAGGGATTAAAAATACTTTTTTACTAAGCTGACAAGACATGTATACATAGTCTACGTCTCGAATGAAAACATACCTGAAATCCCTTGATGGTGCGGTAATATGGATCAAGGAACAAGCTTGCAAGAGTAACTAGCTGACCCAAATCTGCCACGAAATTATGAACAGAAGTGAAAAAATGCCCTTGAAATTACCTACACACATTTTTCATTAGGGCTGTAATTGAGCCGAGTTGAGCCAGGTTGAGCTCGAGCTCAAACTTAAACGGGCCAGCTCGGCTTGGCTTGTTTATTTTATTGAGCTGAAAAGTCGAGCTCGGCTCGTAAAATGTTCTTGACAACCGAGCTTTTTTCGAGCCGAGCTTTTTCCAAGCGAGTTACGAGCTTTTTGAACACCCCTATTTTTCATATAGTTATACAAAAACAAGTTGGTGGTAAATTACCTTTACTTTGAGCATTTTTGAGATGTAAAGTAATAATATAATTATATAAGAAATAAATGCTAAAAAATAAGAAAAAATAAGAAAGCTTACGGATTTCTTGTTTTTTCCTTTGGGTCCCGTCACAGGTGCTCTTCTAGCAGATGAAGGAGTTGGTAAAGGTACATGTGGTGGTGGCCGATTGAGAATGTCCTGGCGGGTTCATCTTCTGCTTCTTACGGTTTCCTGAGAGGCTGAGACAGATGGGCTCGGTAATGGGTCATGTACTGCTTGACCAGGGTTGACCATCCCGGGTTGAAGCCCACTGGACTGCCTCCACTCCCTGTTATTTTCATGACACAACACTCACAAAAATCAGGAAAAAAACTCCGTAATCATAAATATGACAAACCGTGTTAATGTGTTATCACCAATACTTGATTTACCTTATTCTCCGGATAACGTCATCTGAATTTACTTTAAGCAAAAGTTCTCTATGTTCTTCATTTGACAATCTCAATTCTTTCCTGAGCTCAGTTATTAAACCTTCCTTTTCCTAAAAAAATATGTTTTAATGCTAATCTAACAAAAGCCTGATTAAAAACAACAAAAAATTCATGCATATATAATGAATTAATGACAAAGCATACCCAAGTGATTGCATCTGCTTGGGCTTTGAAGGCTCGTAAAACTGAACTGTATGCTTCTTGCTCAAGGTGGTGAATTTGGGCTTCCATATCGGTATCCCCGTACATCCTAGGATATTGTGCGGAACCCATAACTGCAGATCTTCCATTACCTGCCACGTGTCCACCTCTTGGAATTCTGTTTTGATGGGACGGGGGGAGATCATCATCGGTTCCTGCAATGAACTCATATAATTACTTAATTAGCATCGACGCACATACACACATACATACATTCATAATTAACATATCGTATACCAAACAAACAATCTAAAAGACCATAAGCTCCATACTGTAAGAGTTGAGGATTCAAGATTATAGTAAGACAATTAGAGGCCAACAAAAAAATCCACATATAAAAGGAGTGTATAAGTCAAAGTCATACTACATATTTCTAAGTCAGATATGTAACGAAGAATCCAAAAATTTAAAAGAAAGCTAACTCATAGTCAAAGGTCCATTAATAGCCGCCATTTAAACGCACCAAATCACTAACAACCACCCAATCTTGAATTGATTCTCAGCATTCCAATACACTCTAGTCTAAACATACACCCATGACCAAGACCAAGAAAAAGAAAGTACCTTCTTCAAAATACGGAATACCAACATATGCATATCTCACTCTCTGTAACATTAATACACACACACGCACCATTAAAGTAAATAAGTTAGCATAAACAGCATAACCATATCATCAAATATGTTAAGTAAATAAGTTAGCATAAACAACATCTTAAGTTCCTAACCCCAATTGCATGCAGTATCACTAAACAGAACCCTAAAATGAACAAATAAAAACACATCAATTACTAAACAAAGTTGGGAACAGTTACCAGGGCAATGATTGGCTTCAATTGCCATAACTTCAACAGTAGTTTGCGAATTAGTGGACAACGAAACCAGAGATAAGGAGTGCCATTGGCCGATTTCGAATCAACCAAGTGTCGAAACCGGGGAATTTGTGGTGAAAAAGTCTGGCGGAGATGCGAGAGCAGAAAAGTGGGCCTTTGTTCCAACGAGGGGATAAACCAACGGTGTGATCTGCGTGAAGATGAGTTAGGAAATAGACCTGACTGCCTTCACTCCACCGGTCCACTGATATCATTCCTCTCTCCATTAGTTGTACTCTGCAGCATTAGGATTTCAAATTGGGGATTTCCTATAATTGAATGGGAACGTATAAAATGTTATGAAAAAAGGTCCACTACTAACCTTAGAATGCTTAGCCATTTCTGTTTTCATTTCATTTATGCTTGCACACAACAACTATATCAACCTTCAGAGTCTAGGTTTGCCTTAATTTCACAACTAATTAAACAAGAAGTCATATAAACCGCCACTAATCACACTAAAAACGCATATAAACAACAATCAGCAACCTAATGCAACAGTAGACACATTCAACATATAAATACACTCTCACAAAACTATAGAACCTTCAGAGTCTAAAATTCACACTAATTAACCACAAAGTGTATGAATTCGCACCAGTTACACTAAACGAAAGCATATTAACAATGTAATGTAACAATGTACAACAAAATTTTCAGAAAATCTAAATCCGTAACCTAATATACAAGCTAGAAGATGGATAAGAATAAGGACGTACCGATTGAAATCCGCCAGCCTTTGATGTTCGAGCACAACGTACCGAGTGAATAGAGTGCAGAATCGATTGAAATCAGATCTCAGAATGATGATTCCGATTGATCTCCAGAATGAATGATTTCGATTGAATCTGATAGATGTATTATAGTGTATGTGATGATCTCAAAATCGATGTTGAGTGATTCCAATTGCACGAACGGTGTTCGATTGAATCGATGTTGAAGGATTCCAATTGCACGATCTCATAGAATCCTATTGAATTGATGTTGAATGATCTCACCACAACAGAATCGATGTTGAAACCCTAGGGTATTTAAGCACGAGGCGTTGGGCGGTGGAGCGTAAATCAAAGAATCGATTGATGAAACCTATGGAAATGTTGTCTAATTAAATCTCAAAAAAAAAACAAAAAAAAAATTCATTTGCCACTAATTTGTTACCAAACAATGAGAAAGTACGCTTGTTAGATGAAAAAGGTAGCTAAATTTGATACCGTCTTTTCCCGTAGCAAAATTTGGTGGCTATTGCTTATTAATTTAGGCAAATTGGCCTGTAATAATCCCACTTACACCTTTTTGGCCAATAATAATCCCACCTCAGAATATTCCCCACACCAGTCCCACTTTTCAAAAATTTTGCCCACACTGGTCCTCCGTTAAAAATCCCTAACTCAGTTACCAAAATGGCTGATGTGACAGATGATGTGTTAAAAACTGATTATGTGGCAGTTGATGTGTTAAAAACTGATTACGTGGCAGATGATTATGTATTCCCTGATCCTTTACAACTTAATGTATTTATAACCCACACTTGCACTTCATCATCACCACTCCACAACCGCACCTCCACCACCACTCGTCCACCACCACCGCACCTCCACCCACCCCCCACCAACCCACCCAACCAAGACACCAAAATCCTTCGAACCCACAACGCAAGATCCACCTCAATCCTCTTCCAAACCGACCCACAATCTCAAACCTTAAATGGGTATCATAAAAATGAAATCTTGAAGCTTTTGGAGCTCTCAATGGCCAAAAAAAGAACCCCTCAGTTTCCAGGCTCAATCTACATCCAGTCCCCTGCAGATACGGCCAGATAAAGCGCCAAGCATGCCAGTCATCATCATCTTCAACATCACTTGTCAACACTTTTACAGCGTCATTCCATTCTTCAACCTTTAAATCCCCTGAATCCACCTTCACCACCTGAATCTCCACCACTCTATGCAAGCAACAATGCAGGTATTCATTCATTCATTTCCAACTCTCTCTCACTCTTTCAACATTCATTCATACATCTGATTTTCACTCATTTTAACCTAATTTTCACAACCTCAATTGCTGAATTTGTTACAGACACGAACAGTTCAAGTGGATCAACTCTCAGATCTAGCTACCGAGTGAGAAATTCATGAGTTTTTCTCCTTCTCCGGTGACATTCACAGCATCCAGATCTGTCGGTTAGTTACTTTATTTGTTTCATGTTAATCAAGTTATCTGAGTGTTTATTGTTTTGTTATAGGAATATAAGATATGTTTCTTTGATTGCTTTGTTTAGTGAATCTGGAAGAAAGAAGACTGCCTTTGTGACGTTTTGAGATCCGAAAGCTCTTGAAATTGCGTTGTTGTTATCGGTGTGGTGGCAGGTGAGTGAAGGTGCGGTGGTGGTGGACGAGTGGTGGTGGAGGTGCGGTTGTGGAGTGGTGATGATGAAGTGCAAGTGTGGGTTATAAATACATTAAGTTGTAAAGGATCAGGGAATACATAATCATCTGCCACGTAATCAGTTTTTAACACATCATCTGCCACATAATCAATTTTTAACACATCATCTGCCACATCAGCCATTTTGCTAACTGAGTTAGGGATTTTTAACGGAGGACCAGTGTGGGCAAAATTTTTGAAAAGTGGGACTGGTGTGGGGAATATTCTGAGGTGGGATTATTATTGGCCAAAAAGGTGTAGGTGGGATTATTACAGGCCAATTTGCCATTAATTTATTATTGTAGTAGTGTGATCGGAAAACTTCCGATTAACACAATTATCATTTTTTTTTCTTTTAGTTCTGATAATCATTTCTTCAACTATTCGCTATTTTAAGGGGTGTGATGCCAAAATTTCATGGGGGACGCTCAAGATTTTCAAGTACATTTAACACTAAAAACCAAAATTTTAAGTGGGCGGCTGCCCCCTTGGAGAGGCAGTCGGTCCTCCCCTGCTTGTGAGACTTGAATCGAGGACCTTCCCGACTTAGATACTCCTAGAAGTTTTGCTTCTCCCATTAAGCCACCAACCCCAATAGTAAGTAGTTCTATACCTGTCCAATGAACGGGTATATGTTATAATACCATAAGTATTGGTTTAACATCATAGTCTTGTTCCCAAAAACAATGGTTGTTTCAGTACATTTAAATAATGGCATGTATATCATTAGTAAAGAAAAGTGGAGCTCCCCTTAACCATGTCAAGACTAACCAACGTTCAAACCGATTGGCAAGGGTTCCATCACTTTTCCATGCCATTTACTAAACCAAACATATAAAAATAACAATAATAAAAGTAAATAAATAAATAAACTCACGTGGCTCCAAATTGTTTACCAATACTTGTTATAATATTCCTACAAAAGCTACCTGTAATTATCTTTTTTTAGTTAATAGAATGTGGGAGGCTATAAACATCAAAAATACACTAGTGACGAATTTCAATCATTTCACCCGTTTCCTTTGAACTTACCTTTTTTACTTGACCCAGTACCGATAAACCACAACTCAAAGCAAGCCATTTTAGATAGATATTTCCAACTCTAGAATATTATAGAGGTAAGGGAGAGACTTAGTGTTCTAAGGGACCCAAGTTCGATTCCTGCCATCCTCATTATATTATACGGGGGAGACTAGACAAACAGATGGTGATCGTTAGTTCGATACTTGAACTGAGCGGGTTTTACCTCACCGCACTGTCGTGCCTTCAGGCGAGTGTTCACGGGCTTCGGCCCTAGGTGAGGGTTTTCCCCGGTTCGGAGGCGAGTATATCCTGATGTGAATTTCGTCAGTAACCCATTTGGAGAATTCATTGGCCGTTAAAAAAATATTCCAATTGGTCTTCCTAAAAATGACTATTTTGCTTCTGCCTTTTTTTTGCTTGTCTTTACGATAGAATGATAGATTGCATTGCATTGCCATAAGCCATAGGATCACAAAACCACAGTTAGTAATCAATAATCGTCAGTTTTAAGCATTAATGCATCCAAATCCACTCCAAAATCATAGGGTTAACAAAAGCAAGCTTCATTGAAAGAAACTGAAAATTTGGTTATTATATAACCCTACAAAAAGTAACTTAAGGTATGATGGTTTGGATCACACCTTTTAAGAAAGTCACAACCTTTCAAACTACAACTTAAGGTATGATGAGTTGGATCACACATCTTCAAAAAGTCACAACCCTTCACTTGAATATGTAACTTCGGTCACCACCGGAACCATCACCTTAGGTTCACTTAATAGTTGTGTCTCTTCACATCACACCCTTAAATAATACAATTGCATTAATAAACACATCTATACTATATAATAAAAGAAACCATTAATGGGACACTTGTCATCATATTAGACTATGTCCTATAGATAATTATTATTTATATATAATCATTTTACTAAATATTATTTAGTTTAATTTCTTATAGATAATTATTATTTATTTAATCTCTTCTAATTAATTATAGATTTTTATTAACAATTGGTATTATATAAAATATCTTATCGGTTCATTTAAAGTATATAAATATCTTTATTATATAAAATATCTTATCGGTTCATTTAAAGTACTTTATTTTTGTATTTGATTATTTAAAAAAAATATTATTATTATTATTATTATTTTTTAATATATCCCTATATATAATATTGATAAAAACGAAATAAAATGATGAATAAAACAAAAATGAAGATGGTAGACATCATTACATCAATTGACATACGAAGTGAATTCTTTTGAAGATTAGAAAATAAGAACTTGTGAATAAGTTAAAGATTATTTAGAGTAATTATTTTTTAAGTCCCTGCGTTTTAGTGGTTTTAACCACTTGAGTCTAAAATCAAAACCTTTAGCGCCTTGAGTATCTAACCGTTCATTTTATTAAGTTTTGAGTCCAATTTTGTTCATTTTATAATGTTTTGAATTCAATTTTGTTAAAAAAGTGGACTCAAAAGGTTAAAATTTGGAATCAAATAGTTATAAATAAAACGTCTAGGGGCTTAGGGCGTTAAATATTTTGATTTTGGACTCAAATGGTTAAAACCACTAAAACACAAGGACTAAACAAAATTACAAATATAAAATCATTGATTTTATTGACAAAAACAAAGTCTTAATTTTTTTTAAAATAATTCTAAAAATATATGACATTATAATAAAGTTAACCAATTTATCATCATACAAACTCCTAACTATTCAATCATATTTTTTTCTATCTTATATTAACTAAATAAATAAAAATAAATATTAAATCTTATGGTTATAAAAAAAAAAGTCTAGGGACTTAGGGCGTTAAATATTTTGATTTTGGGCTCAAATGATTAAAACCACTAAAACACAAGGACTAAACAAAATTACAAATATAAAATCATTGATTTTATTGACAATAACAAAGTCTTAATTATTTTAAAAAATAATTCAAAAAATATATAACTAAAAACATATGACATTATAATAAAGTTAACCGATTTATTATCATACAAACTCCCAACTATTCAATCATATTTTTTTCTATCTTATATTAACTAAATAAATATTAAATCTTATCCTACTTTAAATGTTGAATAGAATACTTCTATTTTTCTAATAAAATATTATCCTTAATTTTAAATTTTTAATTTAAAATATTTTAAATAACCAAATTATTTATCACCAAAACCAAACTTTATATTAATATATCATTTATTTTTATTTTCATTATTAAAAAAATTATGATAACGATTTTATTACATAATTTTTAAACAAATTGTATATAATGTCCCATTAATGGTTTCTTTTATTATATAGTATAGATTAGATTTTTTACAGTTTTTTAAATATAATTTATATTTTATCACTCAAATGGCTACTTATTTGCTTCTTAAATAATATGTTTGACCACTATATCTTCTTTTCAATACGCATTTCCGCAATCACCGTATCTATCATGTATCGAGTATATCCATTAATTTTTTTAAATATAATTTTCTTATTATTTGGTATGTAAAATCATATTTATTCAACCCATGTAATACACGAGGGTTTTTAAAGATATAACTTCTTTATTAGTTGGTAAACAATATTACATTTATTCAACTCGTGTAATACACATGGCTTTAAAGATATAACTTTTTTTATTATTTAGTATATATAATTACATTTATTCAACCCGTACAATACATATGGTTCTTATAGATATAACTTTTTATTATTTAATATATAAAATTATATTTATTCAACCTGTGAAATAAATGAGGTTTTTAAATATATATTGATTTATTATTTACTATATAAAATTCATTTATTCAACCCGTGTAACAAACGGGGTTATAACCTAGTACCATATATTAAACACATGTTATGCCAACTAACCCAAACCAACATGTCCCAATATACACACCCCTTTAATAAATTATGTTATATTATATAATACTACAAAAAGTAAATTAATACACAATAATTTGGATTGGATCACATCCTTTCAAAAAGTCACGACCATTCAAACTACTTTTATACATATCATACCCTTACAAAACGTCACAACCCTTCGTATGTATACAAAAAATCACAACCCTTTAAAAGCAACATATATCCCTTTGTTTAACACACGCACCTCTTTGCTTAAAACATACCCCTTCCTTCTATAAGCAACATATACCCCTTTGTTTAACATAAATACCCTTTAATTATCACATGCCCCTTTGTTTAATACACATTCCCCTTCTAATTGATCTTCTATTTAACACATGCACCCCTTCATTCGAGAGGTTTGAAGAGTGTACGAAACTTGAAAGAGATTATAGATTAAGTCCATTCGAACCATTACCTCCATTGATGAAAGGGTATGTTGTTTCCTTTAAGACGCCCCATCCGAACCATAACCTCTATTCGTAAAAGGATATGTTTCCTTTAATATAGTTCCATTCATAAAAGGGTATGTTCTTTTCTTTAATATAGTGAAATGTTAATATCTGTTAAATGGTGTGTTGGTTGATGTGTCACTTTACTATAATTTGTCTAACCGCCACATGGAGATTGTATAACTTCATTTTATTATCATATAATTTTATCGTTCCATTATACGGTAATTGATTTCTCAATTTGTTTGCCTTTATTTGATAATATTTTACCGTTCCATTATAAATTAATAATCGATTCCTCAATTTGTTTGCCTTTATTTGATAGTAATAATTTCCCTATCTTTATTTGATTTTCTCAATATATGGTAATCGATTTCTCAAATATTGGTTTTCTCAATATTCAGTTTATTATATGGTAATTGATGATTTCTCATAACAAATAGAACTTGATTTCTCATAATAAATTTACTTCAAGGATATAACTTTTTAAATTTAAATGTTAATTTTTTTATTCATATAAGAAAATTATTTTTGCTACATCTTTTCAAAAAATCCTTAAAGTTCAGTCGTTTCGTATTAATGTATTTCCTTTGACGACACGAAGGCATAACAATAATGATTTATATGAAGCATAATAATAATCATTTACATTCTCATAACCTTTTGTTTAGAAAAATAAAACAACATTAATCAAAATACTTTACAACCACTACGAAACTAGAGCAATTTTTACATTTTTGTCATAAATCATAACGATTATATTTGAAGTAAATTGAGCAGTTCTTACATATCTTTTTATTTATTTCTAACCAAGTTATTGTTACTAACGCAATATGTATAACAAAGTAAAAAACGCGTCACATCACGTGTGAGCATCACACGTTAATGTCGTCATCGTATCCCATGTAAAAAAGTAACAGACGTGACGTTGCCGCCGCAACACGCGGCACCGGCTAAAATCTACTATATGAGATTTTGGAATCCCTATAGGAATTGGAATTTGATGGATTCCTTTGAAATCCATAGATGTGTTTGGTTGATAAATGTATTAATAGAACGAGGTGACGCTACCCGTGCGTTGCGGCGGGAGTTGATTAACAAAGAGTTTTTTTTTCTCGTCTGGTCTATGAGGTTTGATTTATTTATTTATTTATTTATTTTGTCATTTTCGTCCAAATCAATAACTTTTTCCAAAAATAATTAACTCAGAGGTAATTTGGTCAGATAACATATATCCTTTTTTTACCTTTTTCATCCAAAAAAACCTTTTAGCATTTATCTTTTTAGATTATATAATTCTAATACTAACAAAAATAACAATTAACATTAAAATTACTGTATAAAAGATAGATATAAGTTGATGTTGCCGCGCATTGCAGCAAAAATGTAAAAATGAATGTCCAAGGTGATGGTTTTATGTTTCAGGTTGGATAATAATTATGATAGAGTATATGCATCCTATCTAAGACTGTGGGGTATGGTGGGGCGTGGGTTGGGGGCATGGGGTGACACGTGGAGTATGGGGCACCCAAGACCAAAAGCCAATTTCAAAGGGGTATGGTGGGGCGTGGCTGGGGTGGCGTGGAAAAAAAGTCAATTACAAAGGGCTAGTGCTCTTGGCCAATGAGGTTCCGCCATGTCATGTGGGTAGCCCCGCCCAACGCCCGGGCTGAAACCCCCGCCCAAGGGGCCACGCCCAAACCCAAGCCCACCCGGGGTGGTGACTTGGGCGTTTATACCCAACCCACGCCCCAACTCCCGCTCCATACCCCATAGTATAATTCTTTATTTACGTTCTTTAAAAGTGTTTTACACAAATATTAAATGGATAAATATAAATAGCTTCTAAAGAGTTTAATATAGTTATTTGAATACTCTTAGAAATTCTTCATGCGTCATATAGCTGGTGGTATATGCTAACATTTAAATAGAAAACATATAACATTTTCATGCAAATACAAAACCTATTCCGTAAACCAAGTTGTGCTTGATTTAAGCTAAGAATTTAAACGCCGTGACTATAACTTTGAATGAAATAGAACCTTGAACGTGGCTTTTGACTGCGTTGAACCTAGAAAATTTACCCGCACGTTGAGGCGGGTTTGTTTTGCGTGTGCACTCGAGTAAGGTTAGCATTTCATGTATTACAAAGCAATAGCATTTTTAGAGTTTGAAGGCTTGTGTGTTGTAGTTAGGGGCGGAGGATAACGGAGGCCTAGGTGTGCCTCGTTCCACCGATTTTTCGTGTGTATGGTTAATTTTACCGAAAATTTGTTTTTTTAGTGTAAAATATTGGATTATTAAGAGTCCGGCCCCACCGATTTAGATTTTCAGAGTCCGACCGCAGCGAGTTTCCGTTCAAGCTCAGCCACTGTGTAGTCTTATAATTTGAACTTTCCATAGTGTTGTAATATCATGGAGAAAATATACAACTTAGTTTTAAAATCAAAATTTGGTTAATTTTGAAAGAAAATTGGATTTAGAACGAAATCAACGGAATGAAATATCAACTCAATTTACAACCAAGGCTAAAATGCACATGTAACATATAAACCAATGAAACATCAAATCAATTTGCAACCAATGCTAAAGTGTCGGATAACATATAAACCACAGTTGCTTTGTGTTTAAACCGAAGAAATTAGTGGTTTTGAATCTACCTTGAAGCATAAAACCAATGTGCGCGGACACCTTCAAATCATACCTCCATGATTGTATACTAATGTTGTGCAAGATGCAAATAAGCTAGAAGCCTGAAGAAAGTGTATGGCTGACCTTCTAAAGATTGCAGCATCCTATCTTTTTGGCTGAATTCGCCATGAAAAGAGAACATATAGTGCGGTAGTCTGTAAAATCTATATAGAATATGTAAAGATTATCTGAAAAAAAAGGTACATCAGGCCAAGCTATATTTCTGACCTACATGACCACACTAAAGCATTTCACTTCCAAAAATGCATAAAGTGTTTGGAAGAACGGCCCAACTTCAAGTATGCATGGTTGGGGAACTTCATCATATGTTTAATATAATGATAGGAAAATACATATTAATCAAACTTAAAAATCCAGATTGTGTGTCACGTAGATTCTACCCATTGTAAAATGCATCCCAGTAAACACTATCTTTAAAAACAATCCATGAAGATATCAACAATTTCACCAAATCTACGCACATAGATTCCGTTTCGTTGTTTTTCTTATAATCAATCATGATATGTTTCAAAAGCTCAACGAAATCATTTGTATAAACAGCAGCATCTTTCACGTTACACGGAAATTGAATGGCTAGATGCTTCAACGTTATCCTTCAACGTCTGGTAATGATAGTCGTTACTGTTTTTATAAATAACCGACCAGACAAAGAACAACTCCAGGAAATTCAATATCCATTGCGATGTGAATCGATAATCGTCAAAGATTTCTCGAATCAAAGCGAATTCTTCTTCGAAATTGTCATTCCACGCCTGGCGAATCAGAATCGAATCGCCTTTTGCAAAAGCGACATTTCTCATAACAAAATAGTAAGGTTTTTATCAGATTTTCAGGATCAACGCGAATTTTGCTTCGAAAAGCAATTATTAAATTATGAAGCAAATTTGAGTGTTCAGATTCTTATGCTACGTGAACGCTTGCATATATTCTGAAATTAATTGTTAAATAAAGAATGATGAATCTTCATCAGTTAACCTCGCGAATCTGAATCTGAATCGAATCGCCTTTTGACAAAAGCGATTATTGAACGATGAATCGAATCGCCTTCGTGAGGAAACATAGCGTGGATGAATATGAATGTTTCCGACTCCGAATGTTTGTATATCGGTTATTGAATGATGAAGCGATGTGATGGCGGTTATTGAATGATGAAGCGTTTTGATGGTGGCCGGAAGTTGTAGGTATGAAAAGAGATTCAATTATACTTGGCGATTCGATATTCATTCCGTATTGGTGGGAAATTTTCGTTTTCATTTCAATTGAAGCGGTGGTCATTGTATGATACATAATATGGTAGTATGATTTCAGGCGGTGGAAGTAAACGTGGGAAACGGTGGAATATAATTCTGCATGAAACGGTGCCTTCATCCGAAATGATACTATGGTGCGTAAACGCAACTTAAGTTACTTTTTGTATGTATGTATATAATAAAAAAAAGGGTAACCTTTCATCAATAACCTTTTCTATTGGACACTACTTTTAAACAAAACATACGTAACCTTTCCATCAATAACATTTTCTAATGAACGCGACTTTTAACCAAAAAAGACGTAACCCAAGTTACTTTTGTAGTTAGGGGCGGAGGATAACGGAGGCCTAGGTGTGCCTCGGTTCCACCGATTTTTCGTGTGTATGGTTAATTTTACCGAAAATTTGTTTTTTTAGTGTAAAATATTGGATTATTAAGAGTCCGGCCCCACCGATTTAGATTTTCAGAGTCCGACCGCAGCGAGTTTCCGTTCAAGCTCCGCCACTGTGTAGTCTTATAATTTGAACTTTCTATAGTGTTGTAATATCATGGAGAAAATATACAACTTAGTTTTAAAATCAAAATTTGGTTAATTTTGAAAGAAAATTCGATTTAGAACGAAATCAACGGAATAAAATATCAACTCAATTTACAACCAAGGCTAAAATGCACATGTAACATATAAACCAATGAAACATCAAATCAAAAAATAATAAAAAATCCAAAAATCCTAAAAATTCAAAAAAAATCTAAAAAATAAAAAAGATCAAAAAAATTCTAAAAAATAATAAAAAGATCAAAATATTCAAAAAAATCAACAAAAACTTCAAAAAATAAAAAAAAAATTAAAAAATAATAAAAAATCCAAAAAATAAAAAAAATTCTTAAAAATAATAAAAAATCCAAAAAATTCTAAAAAATCAAAAAAATTCTATAAAATAATAAAAAAATCCAAAAAATTATAAAAAATCAAAAAATTTTAAATATATTTTTTTTTTATTTTTGATTTTTTTAGAATTTTTTGGATTTTTTTATTACTTTTTAGATTTTTTTATTTTCTAATTTTTTTTGGTTTTTTAGAATTTTTTAGGGTTTTTTATATTTTTTATTAATTTTTTGAATTTTTTAGAATTTTTTAAATTTTTTATTATTTTTTTTATTTTTTAGAATCTTTATTATTTTTTAGATTTTTTTGGATTTTTAGAAATTTTCTATTTTTCAAAATTTTTTGGATTTTTTAATATTTTTTTTATTTTTAGAGTTTTTATTATTTTTAAAAATTTTTTTGGTTTTTTATTATTTTTTGATTTTTTAGAATTTTTTTGATTTTTGATTTTTTGATTTTTAGATTTTTTAGGATTTTTATTATTTTTTTTATTTTTAGAATTTTTTGATTTTTTAGAATTTTGTGGATTTTTTAGATTTTTTATTATTTTTTAGATTTTTAGAGCTTTTTTGATTTTTTAGAATTTTTTGGATTTTTTATTAATTTTTTTTTAGAATATTTTGGATTTTTTATTATTTTTTTTATTTTTTAGAATTTTTATTATTTTTTTGATTTTTTTTTGGATTTGTTAGATTTTTTGGATTTTTTTATTATTTTTTTGGTTTTTTAGGATTTTTAAATTTTTTTATTATTTTTTAGATTTTTTTTATTTTTAATTTTTTTTTTGTTTTTTAGATTTTTATTTTGGGTTTTTTTAATATTTTTATTATTTTTTTTTATTTTTTAGATTTTTTGGATTTTTATTATTTTTTTACTTTTAGAGTTTTTTGGATTTTTTATTCTTTTTTTTATTTTTAGAGTTTTTTTATTTTTTTAGAATTGTTTGGATTTTTTATTAATTTTTTTAGATTTTTTTGGGTTTTTTATTATTTTTTTGATTTTTTAGAATTTTTTTATTTTTTATAATTTTTTGGAGTTTTTATTATTTTTTGATTTTTTGATTTTTTGATTTTTTGATTTTTTAGAATTTTTCTGATTTTTTTATTAATTTTTGGTTTTTAGACAAAAATGAAAGAGGCAAGGGGTTATTTCCGTAACTTTGGAAACATTACCGTGGTTTTTTAAATTTTCCTTTGGAATTTAGATGGAATCTGAATTTCATTAAATAAGGGATTTTGTTGGAATTGAAATCCAATTTCATTCAACTAATTTGTCTAATTCCAGCCCCATACGGGTATAATTCCAGCCCTGTGTGACTGTTTTTCGCACCATTTCCAACTGTGTTTCTTAGCTTAATGTGCCTGTATAACAGCCCTGAACAGCCTAAAATACAAACTTTTATTCCAGCAAATTGAAGATAAAAAATATTACTCAAAATCTATGCAGTTACACGACAACAATTTTCACATTTTAATAGATAAAAAATTATATATACTATTAAGCAAAAGACACTTGAAGAGTGATTTACTGCTTTGATGCATCAGACTTCATAGTACAAAGTAAAATGTTTCAAGAACATCATCATAATCATCATGTACAACATAACAAATAAAATGTTATGCAGCAGAGTACGACACAACAAATTAAATTCTTTCAAGAACATCATAATCATCCTTCAATAACCACAATACAGATAAATGTAGCATCATGTATGCTTCATAAACTAAGGGTTTTGTACTTTCCTCAATTCTTTAATGCTTCTCTATGATGTTCTTTTCCTTCTGTTGGGTTGGTTGACTTTCTATAAAGTGAATGTTTGTTAATATACTTTTAAACCAAATGTGTAGTTTAGTACCTTTAAATCATTATTCCAACCCGTTGACGCTATAAAAAATTGTTAATATAATTGCTTGTTTTATTATAAAAAATTGATTCTATTTAATTAGTCATATTTCAAATGATTTGATCTGTGACATAGTCACATGGTGTTAGAAATGTACCTTAATTCTGATAATCAATTCATACTTGCAGCAACGACAGCATGCGAATTGTAATCGCTAAGAAGACTAGAGAAAGTCCACCCTTGTTTCCCTTCCCTGTAAATGTCAGATAAAAAGGATACTTTTTTATCGCGAACATGTAAAACGGGTAAATAAAAAAAACCAAAAAAGAAAATGGGCAAATGTGTAAAAGGACATAAAATATTTCAGGTCAATCCAACCCTGCCCATTTCAACTCAATTATCTTATTGAAAGAGACACAATTTTCCCCATTAGCATTAGAGCCACTATAAGGTCCAAATATTAAATCAATTTCCGCCTAACAAAATAACTATTAATTGTTAATGGGATACTACAATATATGTATGAGGAACACTTTTTTTGCAATTTTGTATGCTTTCATCTTTCTCCAACACCAATTAAAAAAACAGAACAAAAACAAACCACTTAATAAAACATACAACATCTTTAATTAGACTATATATATTATGTTGCATGCATGTGTAACAACAAAATATATTATAATCAAATGGTCAATATACCCTGAGACTTCAATTCAAATTGAACATGTGACTGCTGTGAAACTACGACTATTGTGAGAATAAGACTTCAATCGCTGACGTAGGAACGTCGCTTGAAACTGTGAACTTATATCTCTAAAAGCAAAAACCTGCAAAAACGAATTTATATTTCAGCAGGATTTTTGTACTCCAAAATACACATTAAGCCTTATTTATATATGTAGGGGTGTGCATGGGTCGGTTTTGACCAAAAACCATAACCATAACCGCGATGTCGGTTATTGGATAACCATAACCATAACCAATCGGTTATGGTGGTTATGGTTATTCGGTTTTGCTGGTTATAGCGGGTCGGTTATGGGTGGTTAACCGTGTATTTAGCTTAGCTAAAAATAGCTTAATTTTTTTAACATGGAATAAATTGTTATTGCATATTTGTATATATTAGTATATTACATAGTATTAAAAAATATATATAATATATAATATTAATACCAATTATTATCGAATATTCAAATAAAGTGACATGATACATTCCATAAATTCAAATAAACATTCAACCAAAACCACAAAATGATATGAAAAACCAATAAGTACTAAAAATCTTCAGTCAAAAACATCAAATATTAAAGAGTTAATTGCCAAAATCGTCCCTAAGGTTTGGGCATGTTTGCCATTTTCGTCCAAAATGACACTTTTGTACCAAATTGCCCCAAACGTTTGTAACTTTTTACCATTTTCATCCAAATCACTAACTTAGTTTATTTTTTCTGTTAAGTTTGGATATTTGGATGAAACTGTCAAATATAAAACCACAGGGACAATTTTGGCAATTTATTCAAACTCTTTTAAATTTCTTTTATTTAATTAATTTTGTTACATATATAATAAAAAAGAATATACATGCAATTTTTATATGAAAAAAATAATAGCTTTTTCTCATATTATTCCATATATAAATAACCAACTAATATGTGCATCAATACTTGTACCATGTGCTTGGAGAGTGTTTCAAAAAAAAAAAAAAAAAAAAACTAGGTTTTCACATTTAACCCAAACATTTCATATTTTACATTTTAACCCCTTTTCATTGTTTTTACTTTTACCCCAAAGTTTTCCATCTTTTATAATTTAACACAACACTTTATTATTTACAACTTTCGTACCCCATACTTTTTATCTTTCGCAAGTTTTTCTTTTTACGTTTCGTTCTAAATTTTGCGAGTTAACATGTCGTAGCGTGCATGTGAGGTTTAACGTTTTTGCTCTATTTTTTCATATTTGATAGACCCGTCGCAACGCATCCATTTTTCCCCTTTTGAAAAGTTCGCCGCAACGGGCGGGTCGTAGATTGACTAAGTTATTATTTTCTACGTTTTACGTTTCTGATTAATTTCTTCGCATTAAGACACTGTAACGGGTGTGCGTGATTCAACGATTAGTCTGCTTTTCGTTCAGTGTAATTTTTATCATTTTATCTATTTTATTTTTACGATGTTGAAAGTCGATGTGGTTGTGGCATTGGTGCTACTTGGCACGGTTTTACGAACGTTTTTAACCTATTAATTTTTTACTAATTTTTTGTTTCAGTTTACCCCTATACTTCCTTTACTTAAAAACTTTTTTTTACGTGCATATTTTATGTACGGGTATGTGTAAATATGATTTCTTTTACATTCCGACGTAAACTTTTTTTATAGACGAATGAGGTCAAATATAATACGTTTTCGTTTAAAGAAACCATTTTTACGTGCATATTTCTATGTACGTTTTCGTATAAATTCAAGTTGTTTTACGTTTCGACGTAAACTTTTTTGGGAAATGATTCAGGTCAAATATAATATGTTTTCGTGTTTATTTTATGTATGTTTCGTAAAGTTTGTTTCGAACCGAGTGAAGTCAAATTATGGTTTCTTTTTCTCCCCTTTTTTCGAAACCTCTAATTAATGCCTTTCGATTACATGTGCGTATTTTCCTTCATACCCGTTACGTTTTCTTTGTATAAGTTGGGTCACATATAATACGTTATAATTGTTCGAAATGAATTCCATTTACTTTACGTTTGATCCAATCACAATGCTTATACAGGTTACACTGAGTTCAACTGGATACGTCGAAATGTGTGTTTTCATATGGTTAATGCATCATATAACGGAAGTTGCCCTGCAACGCAGTTGGCAATCTTCATCTCGAGGAGGGATTTGGCCCGGGCTCATACCCGAGTTCGAGTCTGAGGGACACTGGTGCCCAGCTTCGGCTGGGTAATTTAACCGCCAGGGAGCGATCCAGTAAGCTAGCTTGGGAGGGGGGATCCCCCTCTGCGGTCAGGGGTACCGTGCATCTCCCTTTTTTTTAATGCATCATATAACGTTTGGACTAATCCATTCAATATTTACGATGTACCCGCGCCGCAACGCGGGCGGGTCTTAACCCTAGTTTTTTAAAAATTTTCATCCAACCACTAACTAAGTTAATTTTTCTATTAAGTCGGAGGATGTTTATAAACTAAGACATAAATTAATTTCTAATTTTTTTATATAGATCAATTTTATAAAAATAAAATCTAGTTAAACCTCTTAAATTTTATAAAACTAAAATGTTGGTGACCTTATTGAAAAATGTCAAATAAAAAAATCTTATCATATGTACCAAGTTTGTAATTCATCTTCTACTATTTTAAATTCGCTCCTAAGGAAAAACAAAAGCCAGTGCCCCCCTCCCCCTATATCAAACAACATATCGTTACCAAACCTTAAAATTACCCACCAAATTGTAATTATAATGCTATGAACCAAAAGCTTCTTTACGCAAGCCACTCAAAATAAGTATTAGTTAGTTACCCTCATAATCTTAATTAAATAAATATTTTATTTCTACCAACATATTTCCTAGGTGCTCAACACATTTAAAAAATATGTAACGTTTTACAAATTTTTTTATCTCTACAACTGATAAATACTAAAAGTTTTAATCGATTGTTCTGTGTTGCACACCAATGACGTTTTCTCTTTATAAAACTGATTTATATAAAGAAGATGTAAATTAATTTTTGTCTAAATTTATAAAATTTAAAACATCCTTCACCTTAACAGAAAAATTAAACTGAGTTAGTGATTTGAATGAAAATTTATAAAAATTATGTGACAAAACTATTAATTCTTTTTTTTTTCTAAAAACTCCATGTATATTCTTTTTTATTATATATGTAACAAAAATAATTAAATAAAAGAAATTAAAAAGGGTTTGAGTAAATTGCCAAAATCGTCCCTGTGGTTTTATATTTGCCAGTTTCATCCAAATATCCTCAACTTAACAGAAAAAATAAACTAAGTTAGTGGTTTGGATGAAAATGGCAAAAAGTTACAAACGTTAGGGACAATTTGGTACAAAAGTGTCATTTTGGACGAAAATGGCAAATGTGCCCAAACCTTAGGGACGATTTTGGCAATTAACTCAATATTAAAAATTGAAAGGTCCTAAATCCTACAAAGATTTATTACATGTCGGTTCGGTTCGGTTATGGTGGGTATGAAAAAAATGATAACCATAACCGACCCGCTACATTCGGTTTTCAAAAAAACCATTAACCGACCCACTGGTTTTTTATTTGGTTCGGTTTTTTCGGTTCGGCTTTGTCGGTTAATTCGGTTATGGTTTGGTTAATTTGGTTTTTTGCACACCCCTATTAATATATGTGACCTTGTATGATTCTTACCAAGCCAAAATTTGGTTACTACTCTATCTAAAGAGGGCTCTAGCAGAGATAGCATGACAAAAAGAAGCTTTATTCTTCCGAACCCAAGATCTTCACTCCAAAGCTATTATTATTGTTAGTGTTACCTCCAACTTACCTACATATGTATTGCATAAGCACATATAACTACAAACAGATGAAAAGGATAAACTCATAAATGTGTTTAACCTGGTCAAGTGCAGAAGCAATCAGGTCCAACACATGACCCTCGTTGACCGTTTAATTTGAAATTCCTTCATAAAACTGAACCGTCTTCTTAAAATATGGGGCTTCATCCTTATGGGAAATTTATTTCAAATTCCAAAGTGGATAGTATTTTTACCATAGTCACATGGTTCGTGCCTTCGTGGTACGCTCAGATACGGTAACATGGAACGGGATCGCAATTCGCTAGGTCTCTAAAATTCGGTACAAAGGGGTAGGCTTATTACCAGTGGCGGACCCATGATTTTTTTCGATTGGGGTCCATTTTTGTGTTAGAATTTTTCACAACCAAACATTAAAATTTTCAGGTCGGTCATCGTAGTCGGGTCGGGGCTAGGAAATAATGTAGAAGCATTTAGTGGACATGAAACCAACACATTATTAAGAACCATTTTTAAGATTCAAGTTATCAAATTGTGGTGATTAATAAGTTGCTTGAAACCAAAAGCTATCTAAACAACACAACAACTACTTCACATAACTTCAAAATTTTGCTTAAGCTTTTTTTTTTTTTGAACGTCACTATATGTTGGAAGTCTTATTTAGTAATCAAATGTGAAGTAAAATCATTCGGAGATATTAAATTTATCATTTTAAAGAAGGAAATTAGAGGGTCAGTGAGTGGTTGTGCTGTTTTAAAACACTAGTGAATTTTGATGGAAAAAATAAACTAAAAAACAAGAGATGTAAGACTTGAACTTGAGACCTATTTGTTAGAACACAAGAGGATTTACCACCGTACCATCTTTGCTTTTAATACTATGGGGTCCAGTTAATTTATTTTATGGGGTCCTTGAAAAATTTAACATACAGTTCTACTAATTTTTTTTAAAAACATTGGGGTCCGTGGACCCCGACCCGCACCATATGGGTCCGCCCCTGCTTATTACGTGATTACATGATTTTGAATACTCAGCACGTAACTACGTGATTTCGAATACCGATTACGTGATTACATGAATTCATTATCGTATGTGTAACCACACTAAGTGATTACGTAACAATAGTTGACTATGTATTATTACGTGAGTACGTGATTTTGAATACCCATTTCTTGATCTAATTATAGTATTTTATATGAAACACACTGAGTGATTACGTTATAAGCATAATTGTAATCACATTAGTTATAACAAATCATATTAAATGTGTAATTAAGAAATGGATTTATATTGAAATTGTAATCACGTAATGATTTATGTTGAATGTGTAATAACGTAATGGGTATTCAAAATAACATAGTTATGTGTTGGGTATGTAAAATCATGCAATCACGTAATGGATTAATGTGTATTCAAAATCCTGTTATTTTTTAAGAAAACTATAGCAATAGGTTGCTCGGATAAAGAAAATGAAATGATCGTTAATACGGTGTAATTTAAAAAAATATTAACGTATGAAAAACTCATAGTCGTTTGAAAACCAATGGAGGAAGTTGTTCACTTGAAAAATTACTAGAATACCTTTCCTGCTAATGACACTTGTGAATTCCTCATTCTCATGTATGTTTCACATGGAACTATTGTCTTGTATAGTATCCTTTCTGGTAAGTAAAATAGACTAGAAAAATATGTACGTTTGTAGGACCGGTTTTGACACCGTTCGATTGCGTAACGAACGTTCGACGTGCGGAATCCGTGAACGTGCGTGACCAAACACACAATAACGTACTAGAAACGTGATTTTATTGAAGATATGACGTGTACAAGCAACAAGAATCACGTGTAGAGACTTTCTCTCTCTAGACTTTCTCTCTCTAGACTTGAATCACAAAATTACCAAATGGAGCCAAAAGTCTTCTTCAAGTCTTACAACTTATGACATAACACTCTATTTATAGGTCAAGGCTAATTAATGAAACTTTTCATTAATTACAAGATTGCCACCTTGCCTTTTTATCTAAATGTAATACTTTAACGACTTGATATCTTCAGTTTCTCACTACAGCTTGGATTGACGAAGGCGATAGACATTAATGCATCAACAAACTCCCCCTTGGATATTGCCGCAGTCAATCCGTAGTTAAACTTGTAGCGACTTGTCTTTCTCTCTCTCTTGATTCTTCTTTAACATTTAACTTCTTCAGCAAACACAGACTCCCTCTTGCTTGAACAGAATCCCGGTGGATCTGTTTTCATCTTCAGCTCCCCCTTTCGGTAGTCTCTTCAAGCTCCCCCTTTCATCAAGCTTCCGTGCTTTTGGGATCGACGCCTGGCTTTCCGTAGCAACAGATTCAGAAACCTACACATCTCAACCTCTCGTAAGACAAAATAATTTTGACTCTAAAAGAATTCACTCAAAATTCTCAAACATATAACACACAATATTGTGATTCAAATTAATGAATCATCTAAACATTTGAGGATTATCTTCCAACTTCTCATCATCTTAACCAAACCAATTGTTCATCTTGTTTAGCCTTTGAGATTTTGAATATCAGTTCTCCAACATCAGTTGTCGAAAATCTTTTTGGATTTTTCAAAAATTTATGCTAAAACACACTAAAATCTTTTTGAATTTTTCAAAATATGAAAGATAAATGCAATAACAGAAATTAAATGCAAAAATGAAATATATATACAAACATATTTTTGTGAGCTTGTGTAAGAGGATCAGATCAGTTTTTAGACACATCACAAGCACCGTTAAGCTTTTAATCGTTTTAAGCTTTAAACGATTCACGTAGATTGACGATATTGTTGTCCACATAAACTCAAACTAAAAACTTTCGAAATGCTTACTGATACGTTAGGGTATATTAATTTTGCACTAAATTCTTATGGACCCCACGATCTCAGCATATCCCCTCATCATGCAATACACTAACTCAAGTAATGCCTTTAAACTTTTATCAACTGTGATTTGTGCGAAAACAAAGCAGAATGTTTAAACATTAACAATCAGGTCGATACTTCCGTATACGCAGAGAAAGTCCAATGTTTAAACAAAATAAGAAAATAAAACAAGTTGAAGTTGTTTAGGCTTTAACCACCAGGTCGATACTCCCGTATACGCAGAGGTGATCCAAAGCTTAAACGAAACACCAAAGAAAATAAAGCAGAACGTTTAGGCAACAACATCCAGGTCGATACTCACGTATACGCAGAGGATGTCCGATGCTTAAACAAAATAAAGAAATAAAACAAGTTTAAATATTTGCAAAATAAAATGCACAATCACAGCAACTTTTCAGCAAAGTTGTGAAAGTTCACAAACTTAACCAGTTTTATGCTTTTTGGCATTCAGCGATTACTGAGTAGGTACATGATGTATAAGAATTTATACATCTTTTAAATCATCAAATACGCCCCGTTTATGCGAAAACTCTTTTGTATTTTCATTGATTTCGGTACTCAGTTGAGTTGTTTGTGAAAATACAGGTCCGGGCCTCGACCCGGTGATGAAACGAAGGCTTTTGGAGCAAAATGGAGCAAAAATGGAACATTCCAGGAAACTGCCAGATATGGCATGACCGTGCCAACCATGAGCACGACCATGCCAGGCCTTTCGACACCGGCACTCTCGACCAGCACTAGCATCTGGCACCAGCACCATCAAAATTTAGAAACGGCACGACCGTGCCAAACACTGGCACGACCGTGCCAGGTCATATTGAGCCCCAAATCAGCATGTTCCGAGATCGTTGCCGGGTACTATTGGCTGGCACGACCGTGCCAACCATGAGCACGACCATGCTCGATCCAAATCAAAGCCAGATCAGCGTGTTCCGAGATCGTTGCCGGGTACTATTGGCTGGCACGACCGTGCCAACCATGAGCACGACCGTGCTCGATCCAAATCAAAGTCAGAAGCCGCTTGTTTCCGGGATCGCATTAACCATCATCGACATTAATACGGGAAGCACGATCGTGCCGATCTATGTCACGACCGTGCCAAGTGGGGTCAGTCGACCTGGCAGACAAGAATTAGTGGGGCGGTGGATCGATCGCACTAGGCACGACCGTGCCAAAAGGTGTCACGACCGTGCCAAAAAGTCAGAAGCAGCCAGCATGTTAAATACGCACAGCAGCCTCATTTGGACGGGAGTTGGGGCATTTTTGTGAAGTTTTCTCTCAAAATTCTGGTCTTGGAAGCTTGTTGGAGCCAAGGAGGAGTTAGGAAGAAGGCTATATCACATCAAGATCCACTCAAACATACCTTAATCTTGTCTTAAATTTGGGTTAGATCACTTTTATTATCATGAACAATTTCTATTCTCTTGTATTTATTTCAGCAATTATGAGCTTTGTAGGCTAAACATTTGTGTTGCTTAAACCTTGTTGAAGCTATTGATTATGTGATAACATGGAAATGGATGTGATGATTGTTCTTGTTAATTTTCATAGTAATATTTAGTCTTGTTCTTGGAGTTTATATACATGTTTAAAGTCCTTGTTCTTGAATGTTTGGCCATAAGTATTTACATGATGTGTTGGAAAGCCCATGTAGGAATTATGATTATTGAATCTTGTTAACTAGTTAGTATGATTCATAACATGAAACTAGGAATGGTAATTGTTAGCATGACTAGAATGAAGATTTGAACATGTGTATGGATTCTAGCATTTAGATTTGGAAAAGATCAAAAGAATATTAATATGGATTCTATAGTTGAAATCATGTTAGTATAATGATTTAGGCCAAGATTATTGTTTAGCATGATCATACTTGTGGTTCATATCAAGAACATGATAAAGATATTACTTACATAAAACCAAGTTAGGGTGATTAATTTGTGTATGACCATGCTTGTGGTTCACATCAATAACATGATGATTAGTGTGTTTTTCATATTAGTTTTCCCTAACTTGTAGAGTTAAGAGTTTTGAAGAACAAATAACTCCTCATTAAAGATTAACATCAACTTAGCAAGTGAACTTGAAAGAATAAAGATTAGGTGATTAGAATGATTAGTTCATTTTAGTTTTCCTAAGATTTACAAAACTAGGAGACCTTGATTGGAAACTTAGTTGGAATTAGAACTTGCATCATCACTAAATCTTGATCCATTGTTGTTACATAATCATTAGTGGATACTTTGTTTAAGCAACCTCTTTTAGATATTATTGTTCTTATAAAATTTAGTTGTTATAAACTTCCATTTCAAAATCTTAAACAAAACCAATCCATCATTTGAAAAACAAAAAGGCTTTAAAAGTAATAGAAATTTATTATCGATAAACCGTGTCCACGGATTGATATCCGGTTCTTACCGTTAAAATTATATTACCACCCGACGGGTACACTTGCCCTTTTGTGTGTGTATTTTAGTTCTTAGGTGAAAACCACTTTTAAAACTAAATTTGTGTGAAGGAAAATTAACTAATAAAAATATATATAATTCACGCACATCAGTACACAATCACGAAGGACAAAACTAAGTACTATGCTTTCAACCATGTTTCCCACTAGAACTAGGCTTTTTCATTTAAGTTTGTATCATTATCGCAAATCTACTAGTCTAGCTGAGCCTATGGTCACATCTATAGTGAGACCGTTTATCACATTTTACTTTCCAATTCTTTAGCGTGCTGTGATAGTCCACTGATTTACTATCATTTCCTCTTGTCTCAACAAAACTCATTTTTAATTTTTCAATGTTTTTGGCATTTTCAAATTTTCAAATGTTTTTGGATTTTCTAAAAATTCTTACTCCCCCTAAAATGCAAACACATTTTCGGAAATTTGAAACTAAACTGTACAACCAACTTGACAACTGATATCGAATCGCTTCAATTCGCCATCCACTTGGCATAAACAATCAGAACTCCCCCTGACAACAAACTATTTTCCCATTATGATTTCAAAACACTTAAGTTTGTTTTAATCAAAATGGTTTTTCCAGAAAATTAGTTTTGTGTGTCGATTCACAAACATGGGGATCTTTCATCACTTTGTTCTCTTCAACCACTTGTAAAAACTAACATTTTTAAGATCAAACCTCAAATATCACTTGTAGAAAATCAAATACAACTTAATGTCCCTGATTTACTATCATTTAAGGCAAAAAATCACCAGAGTGAAATTTCTCAAGAAATATGCCGATTCATGTTCCACACTTACCAACCTGGGAACTCCGGCAAGTCAGGTTTTTCAGTTACAGAATGGTGACACCCAATCCTGACCAGTCTTGGGTGCATCCGAGTTATTTTTACTCGGTGTATCGGTATTCCTCTTTGATTCATAAAAATTCCTTTACCCCTTTGACTTTTCCGTCAACCATTTTTCCAAAAATGTTTAGAACATTGGGGTTAAAGGCTTTTTCAACATCAAAATCTTTCTTTTCAGAAAAAGATTGATTTGAAATTTCAACTTCGTCAACTTTTTGTTTATAATTTTCAGCTCGCAATGGTGGAAAGTTTATGTCATCCATTGGCGGAACTGACGTTTCAATTTTTGGCTCAACTTGTGGCTCTTCTGACTTTGACGAGTCAGATTCATCGCCAACACGTAGCTCCTTGGTTTCCGAAGAAACAAATTCATCGCTAACCACTTCAGCCTTCTTTATCTCCTCTTTTGTCCTCAGATTTGCATATGAAGAATTCGGTTTACTTGACTTTGTTGTCGAGTGAAGCGATTCATCAGCACTCTTATTTGTTGTACCCGAGGACAAAATCCTTTCGAGATACTCTCGTGCTTTCTTCCTTTTCTTTCTCGACGTGCGGAATCCGTGAACGTACGTGACCGAACACACAATAACGTACTAGAACCGTGAATCTATTGAAATATATGACGTGTACAATACAAGAATCACGTAGAGAGTACTTTCTCTCTCTAGACTTTCTCTCTCTATTTCCTCAGTCTGTCTTTCTGACCCTGTGAAAGCTTTACTTTCGGTTCTTGAACTTTACGTTCTTGAACTTTCTGTTCTTTGGGCTTGACAGAGACTGGTATCTTTGCCAATTTTTTATACTTAGCCCTCAATCTTTCATTTGATCTCCTTGGGAAATCTTTGGCAATGTGACCTCTGATGTTGCAGTTAAAGCATCTCCTCGTCTCATAACTCCAACCTTGGCAGTTAACAGCAATGTGTCCTTGATAACTACATCGGTAACACACTCTGTTATCGTACCAATCACCATTTTCAGCCCAAATGCTCAAATCAAAGCACTGTTTGGCTTGGTGATATTCCTTTTTCCTTTTGATTGCTGGATTTGACTTTTGAGCACTGTGGTCCGACCTGCACCACTTATTACCAACTTTTTGTGAGTTTAAATTTTCAACTTTTTGTGGTTTTTTATAACGATTGGATGACTGAACTGATGAGCTTTTATTGTTGTTTTGAAAATTTTTCGGATTTTTAACATTTTGTTTTTGTTCTACATTCTTCTTAACAGGTTTTTGCTTTGAGCATTCACCTATTTCAGTCGAATGTAAAACGATTTCTTTAAATTTTTCTTTTAATTTCAAAAATATTTTTCTTTTCTCAATTTCATCATCAGTTTTCTCATCACAATCTTCAACTTTGACTTTGTCAAAGTTTGTGACATTGTCACTTATTGGAACAGAATTGATCGGTTTTAGACATGGAAAATCTGGTGTTGATGACGAAGTCTCAAAACCTTTCAATTTATTTACTAACTCAGCAATTTTATTCCGATCACTTTCAGCTTCTTTTTCAAGCTGAATGATTTTAGCAAGATGAGAATTTATTGCAATTTGTTTTTCAAGATTATTTTTACCAAAAATATCTTTCTCATCTTCTAAAATCTTTATTTGACTTTGAAAATCTTTCTCAATTTTTACTTTTTCATTTTCTAAATTTTGTTTTTGATTTTTCAAAACATTTTCTGATTTTTTAAGATTTTCATTTTCTAATGACAAACTCTCTAAATTCCTCAAGAGTTTGTCATTTTCAGATTTTAGTTTTTCACAATTCAAGCGCAACTCCATAATCTGTTCATCATCAGCTTTCTTCTCAATCTTCAGAGCTGAAATTTCGTCAACTAGCTTCTCTATCATTTGAACATTTTCTTCAGATTTCTTTTTTCTAATCTTTTGGAACTCAAATTCTTGAGCTTCAATCTTCTCAATGAATGCGCTCAAATTCAAGTCTAAATATCTGTCATTCAAGTCTAACAAATACGTTCCCCACACATCACGCGGTAAAACATTTGCCACTTTGTCAACCCACTCCTTATTAGACTTGGTTATCCCTAATTTTCCCATTTCCAAAACTAGATGACAGTATCTATCAAATAATTCTTTTATAGACTCTCCCTTGATACCCGTAAAACTATCAAATTTCTTCTGTGCAATATCTGCTGGATTCTGAACACGATACGACGCACAATCCATGTTTCGTTATTTTTTTTTAAAAAAAAATTTCAAATCACAAACTGAAATCAATTCAATCACTCTATCAACCCACTGAATCAGATAGATATCCGATTTAGTGACAACAATTTAGTAACAATGGATCGCGTGAAAAAATCGTTCTGATGGGTATACAATGCTTAACAAATCACATTTCACCTTGTTAAACAAACAAACTCAAGACAAAATGACCTTATCACATGCACATGCAATGATGAATCACACTAATCGACAAACTTAGAACACAATGCCTGTCACACGCAAACTGAAACAATTATCACTAATTAATTTTTGATTGGATCTAGACTATGTAAAATCAATTGTACTGTACTGACAAGAATTCACATGCAATCTGCCAATTTTGTTTTCACGTGAATTGTTACTGACAACAACAGTTATTATATTTAAACATGATTGGGCCTTTATTTCCACTATTGCCAAATTTCAATTTACGATGATTTTTAAATCACAATGTAATTTGCCGACAATCTTTAAATGTTTAATCACATGAACATTAATCACATGAACTCATAACCACTTTCAAACGGACAGGATTTCAAACGTTCAGGTGCTCGATTTCAAACTGTCACGTCCTCAAACGGACAACTCTCAAACTGTCATGTCCTCAAACGGACACCTTCAAACTGTCATGCCAATTTCAAACAGTATGGTGTCAATTTCAAACAGGAAGGGCCACTTTCAAACTGTCAGGTCAGTTTCAAACAGGATGTGTCAATTTCAAACGGTCAGCTCGTTGATTCAAACTAAATCGGACCTTAAAACTCGAATATCTCCTAAATGGCTAGGAGTTTGAATCTGAAATTTGGTAGGGTTGTAAATCAGATGTTTTCGCACAACATATCAAAAAATCAGACGATTTGGACCATAAAAACCTGTTCAATTTGACGATTTTCAGTGAAAAACGTGAAAAATATGAAAAAGATGAAGAAATAGATGAAATTCGGATATGAAATCGCTGAAATCTGGTACGAATCAATGTGTTTGATCAGTGCAATGAAGCTCCTAGCTCTGATACCACTTGTAGGACCGGTTTTGACACCGTTCGATTGCGTAACGAACGTTCGACATGCGGAATCCGTGAACGTGCGTGACCAAACACACAATAACGTACTAGAAACGTGATTTTATTGAAGATATGACGTGTACAAGCAACAAGAATCACGTGTAGAGACTTTCTCTCTCTAGACTTGAATCACAAAATTACCAAATGGAGCCAAAAGTCTTCTTCAAGTCTTACAACTTATGACATAACACTCTATTTATAGGTCAAGGCTAATTAATGAAACTTTTCATTAATTACAAGATTGCCACCTTGCCTTTTTATCTAAATGTAATACTTTAACGACTTGATATCTTCAGTTTCTCACTACAGCTTGGATTGACGAAGGCGATAGACATTAATGCATCAACAACGTTAATTTTGATAAAATGGAATAAGAGAAAAAAATATCAGTGAATTCCTCATTCTCACGTATGTTTCGTGTAACAAAAGGGACCAAAATTGTCATTTAATGAAATTATAAACAAGGCATTAGAAGTATAAAGGCCATTTCTTAATAAATACAAAAACTCAAGGACTAGTTGTGAAATATCTCAAACATTCAAAACAAGAAACAACGTTTCACCCCTTTCGATTTTCCGTCCGGTTTTTCCGGCAACGATTCCGGTAACTCCGGAACCTCGTTTCAACGTTTTTTCGGTCTGTTTCTTTAGCGATAAACCCTATCTCCATCTTAATCACACTTAATCCGCAAGAATCATCGCTTATTTCGCGTTATTTTGATGTTTATCTCAAAACCCACTTCAACATTCCAATCATAACACACCTCTACCACCTAAACCGCCTCAAAGTAGTATAAATAGAGGTCCCTACGTGCGAGTCCTGTAACGTCCTGCTTCTTCATACTTTCCATAATTAGAAAGCGTTGTTTGTATTTCTATTTTTGGAAGTATTGTGTTCTTATATTCGTCTTTTCGTTGTAATCATTGTAAAATCCGAGACTTGGATCATAATAAAATTCGTATTTCTTTACATTCATGTTATACACATTTCATACATGTTTATACGTTCAAATTAATTAAACATGTGATACTTTAATCATAATTCGTGCAAAATACGCTAAACTTACAAACACGTGACTTATATGCTCAATTTATGCGAATACGATACTTAATCTCGACAAACATACTTATTTATACTTGTTTATATTTGTTTTTTATAATTTAATTACATTACATTACATACCTTTACATATGGTTCTTTATACATAAAACACTCTAAAAATATATTAAATTAACAATATAACTAGGAAAGAGAGATATTTGTTTTAAAAATATATTAAATTAACAATTTAGATTTGACAATAATATTTTATTAAAGTATGATAAGATTTAATATTAATTTATTATTTATTTAGTTAATATAAAATAAATATAGATTTGAGGATACCTTCAATGAATGACACGTGTCGAAAAGTTGATTTCTTTTATTATAGTAGATAGATAGATAAGCATAAGTTTAAAAAGTTAAACCAAACACCAAGTTAAATTTATTTTGTAAAAAAAAAGTTAAATAAACTTAGGGCTGATAATTCCGACACGAACACGATAACACGACACGAACCTACACGAAGTTAGCAGGTTTCGTGTTTGACCTTAACAAGTTTCGTGTCTAAACAGGTCGACACGATAAGACCAGTTTAAATTTCGTGTCTAAACAAGTTAAAACCCGTTAGTGACCTGTTTATAATTTTAAATTAAAAAATATATCAATTATGTGGACATGTAGAGTCAGAAAAACCCGTTACCCCAGCGAGTCTCTCGTGTGGGGGCAGTATGGTTTCCGGGCGGAAGTCAGCTTGCGCGGCGGCAGGGGCCCGATCGAACATCGCGTTCGAGAGTGCGGGGCTGACGGGGGATTGTCTTCGACATGAACCCAATGACCAATAGGTCCAGTACATAGAAAATCACCTTAAAAAAAAAAAAAAAAAAAAAAAAAAAAAAAAAAAAAAAAGGGGTTCCAAAATTTTGAAATCCATATTCCTTTCAAGTTTCAATTCACGCTCCATTCTCCGATATCCAAAGTACGGATTCCCAATACCAAACCCTAAATTCCTTGAATCTCCGCTCATCTCTTCGACATCATCGAACATCGGCGTCGAGTTTATTCCGGCCATCGCTCATCTCTTCGACAGCATTGGACATCGCCGCTCATCTCTTTGAGACCGCCAGAGATTCTGTGATGCTAGATTCCGGCATCGGAACTTCACGGCTAGCTAGTACGGTTCTTGATTCGACGCCGTTGTGCATCGTTCATCGGACATCGCTCACTTTCATCACCAGACATCAGACATCGGCCATCGTTCATCTTTCATCACTTCAGGTTAGTCGTTAGTTGTGCTGATTTGATTGTGACTCGTGTCCCTTTGAATTTTGAAAGCATTTTGAACTCATTGTTATGTTATATTGAATTGATGTCTCCCGGGCCTTTGAAAATGCTTTAAATTGATTCATTTTCACTCGTGGTTTATTTTTTGTTTAAGCTAAAATTAAGATCTGTTCGTTTGTTCAAATAGTGCTTATTAAGATCTTTTCTTTTCTTCAAATAGTGCTTATTTATTCATCTCTTTATGCTTCATGTGTTTTTAGAGACGGAGATAGATAGTGGGATAGGAAAAAAAGTGATAATGCCCGATCCGAGCCGAAAATTCAAACGTTGAGTTGACCGAAACTTAAGCACCTAAAAAGTAAACCCAATGAAAAAAAATCCTGGACCCACCACTGCGGTCGGTGACTGGAAGTTGAATGCAAAAAGGTCTCCGGCAGAGATGGGAACTTCCGTTCAGGTGACCCCACTGTGTGGAGTATACAATGAAAACCCTTTATCATACCTAGTCTCCATTGATGGCTTCAACATTCTTATCGATTGTGGCTGGAACGATCACTTCGATCCCTCCCTCCTTCAACCTCTCTCCAGGTACAATTATATCATGATTTATTTAGGGTTTTTTAGTAGTTGAGAATTGAGCAGGCTGTCCCAAAAATGTATTCTTGCAGAAAAGAGACTCATTATGGTGGTGGTGGTGTTTAAACTTATACATAGTATGGTTGATTTCTGTTGTAGGGCAACAATAGATGCTGTATTGTTGTCACATTCAGATACACTACATCTTGGTGCTTTACCCTATGCCATCAAACACTTTGGACTTTCTGCTCCTGTTTATGCTACAGAACCGGTTTTCAGATTAGGGCTTTTAACTATGTATGATCACTATCTTTCCCGCAAGGTCAAACATCCGTCCCTTCACTTTTATATTTTATGTTTTCATACACATATCATCATATAAGTGGAAGATAATGCTGTTTATTTTTTATATAATCATACATGATCTATTTGCATCAATCAAAAGAATTAAGTTTTGACTTTAGTAACTCTAGAACAGAAACATATTAGTTATTGTCTTGATGTTTTGGGCTATCCATCTTATTATAACATTATACCTAATGCTCATGGTAGACATCATCATTAACATATTCATCAAAACTCATGATGATAGACTGCCCTTAACTCATGCTAACCACTAACCAATCTGAAATCCTTTGACTATTCTTGACCTAGAACTCATATTAATACACAACACTTACTGCTGATGAACCGAACCTTTTTGTAGTTGATCCAAATCTTTGTACTAATGGTGTCCAACTCACACATATAACAAAGTAGCTCAGCAGTGAAAGACAGACGGGGTGTTTGGGATTGCTTTTAACCTATGACTTATTAACTTTTATAAGTCATAAGTCACAAATCTTAACTTCTCATTTTCAAACTATAAAAACTCCTTCTCAACCCATTATCCAAACACTATCAAAATGACTTACTAACTTTTATAAGTTAAAAGTAGCTCCAAAATAAGCTAACCCAAACACCCTCAGAAGCAACAAATATGTATTAGAGATACCAATCTAAACCATAGTGAGTAATGTCATGAACATCTTCCTGATCTGCAAGTTATTGCAGCTGATCCCAACATACTGTTCCTTACTTTTAACTAGAGTTGGCAAAATGGGCAGGTTGGTTGTTGGATCAGAATGGGTTTGGGTTAGGATGGACAAATTAGAAAAGGATCAGGATGAGTTTGGGTTAGGATGGGTTTGGTTATTCATAAAACAAAGTAGCTTGTCATTAATGGTTGTAGCTAATCGCTGAAGTGATGATTTATGAGTCTCCATCCCAAAAACAAATTTCAAACCAGAGCTTGTCTGTCATTTCCAATCACCAAAATCTTATTAGCTGTGAACACACCACACACATTCATGGTGATCTTCTTTCTTTTCTCCTTCTTTTTTACAAACTCCGGCAACACCGCCGCCGTCGGACGCTGCACCAACCATTCTTCGCACTGGACTTACCCGCCGTACCTCCGTCGTCGTCATCTAAGATACCGTTTACACCTAACCCAACCACCACCGCATCACCGCCGGCTGACCAGCCATTTTCTCCCAAACTTCCATCTCCGCTGTCGTCTTCTTTCCCTGCTAATATTCCATTCATCAATCTTCCCAATTCTCCATAATCGAAACGGGTTTTGTTTAAATTAACTGCGGTTGGGGTTACTCTGATTATTGCTGCCGGAATAGACAAATATTAGTGGCAGTTTGTTGTTTATTTAAGAATTCAGAAGCGGAGAAGATGTGATCTGGTTCTTCTGATTTTAGAAATGAAAACCCATCCTGACCCATTGTGTAAAATATTACAGCCCATCCTGACCCATTTAATTCTTTTCTCACTTTTAAAGTTGCCTTCTTTAACCCATTTAAGAATACCCATCAGATTCTATAATCCACCCATATAGACCCAATAGTAGATGTTTGGGTTTACTTTGCCAGGCATACTTTTAACAACATAAATGTTTTCACGACACTTTGATTTTAACTACAAGCAGATCTGCAGCTTATCGGTGCTGCTGTTGTTCCGATTCTGTTCAGCAGCCTGTCACATCTGCAGTTCTGAGTGGAACAATGCTTCAGTCACTGTCGGAGATTATGCGCTGCCGGAATAACCACCTAACATTCCACTATTCCAGTGATATCTAAATCCCTCGTTAACTTTAATCATCCGGATGATCACGAGATTTAGGACAACCATAACCACAACCACTGTGTACAAGTAAAGGGACATAGGGTCCCCCTCATTTCCTTAAAATACCCATGTACATTGCCAATTGATGTTAATTGAGAACAAAGCAGTAGTAACACATTCCGTTACGGTTATGTCTACCCTTTACCACCTTATAGAAATAACTGATTTGATATAAAAGTGAACTATGATAACTGTGTTTCTAACTGTATCCATATATCTGCAGCAAGTATCGGAGTTTGATTTGTTCACATTGGATGATATTGATTCTGCTTTCCAAAATATGACAAGATTAACCTACTCTCAGAATTGTCATTTATCCGGTGAGAATTTTTCTTACTCATCATTCAGTTTTAAGTCCACTTTACATTTATTTTATTGATTCAATGAACTTATTTCAGGAAAAGGTGAGAGGGTATTGTGATTGCACCTCATGTTGCTGGTCATCTCTTGGGAGGCACTGTTTGGAAAATAACTAAAGATGGAGAAGATGTTATATATGCTGTTGACTTTAATCATGGCAAAGAGAGGTATTCCCTATACCAACTGCAAATATATTGAATTACACTTCCCGATGCATAGTGTTCTTAATTGCTGATTTTTTCTTCAGGCATTTAAATGGAACAGTTTTGGAGTCTTTTGTTCGTCCTGCAGTTCTTATAACAGATGCATATAATGCTTTGAGTAATCAGCCTTCTAGACGTCAACGAGATCAGGAGTTTTTAGGTATTTTTTTTAACTGAAATATGCAGTCTGACTAACATATGCAAGTCAATTTTTATAACAATCATATTTTTGTGTGAATTTGTTTTGAAATTTAGAGGCTATATTAAACACTCTAAGAGCCAATGGGAATGTATTGTCATTTATCCTGTGGATAGTGCTGGACGCGTACTGGAACTGCTTTTGATACTCGAACAGGTTAGTCTGCTTAAAAAGGTTTTTGCTCATGTGCATTTTGAAGTTTTTGATATCCATTCTACTTTTTATTTTTAAATGTGTTTATTTTTTTTTAAATGTTGCAGTATTGGGAACAGCATCATTTGACCTATCACATCTTCTTTCTCACATATGTGTCATCAAGCACAATTGATTATGTCAAGAGTTTCCTTGAATGGATGAGTGATCGATAGCAAAGTCCTTTGAGCACACTCGTGTGATAATGCCTTCCTTCTAAAGTATTAGCTTTTTATTTGGTCTAATTCTCTACCAGCTTATATCGATATGAATTTGATCGGAGTTTATATATTTGTTTGCAGGCATGTTACTCTTTTGATCAACAAGAGTGAACTAGAAAATGCGCCAGAGGGCCCAAAGGTAACAAGATTAATCCACTTTCGTTATTTAATTACATTTATCGCGATATTGACTGCATTACTTTTTTAGATTGTTTTAGCTTCTATGGCCAGTTTAGAAGTGGGATTTTCACATGACATATTTGTAGAATGGGCTGCTGATGTAAGAAATCTTGTTCTTTTTACCGAAAGGGGCCAGGTACGTTCTGCAATTTTTATCTTTTGTGTTTAAAGTCAAATACTTGGTTGGTTTTATCTTTCACAAGAAACATGATTTCATCACTTACAGTTGTATTTTTTAGTTTGGTACGCGTGCAAGAATGCTTCAATCAGATCCACCTCCTAAAGCGGTAAAAGTAACCCTATCGAAAAGAGTGCCATTGGTTGGGGACGAGTTAGCTGCGTATGAAGAAGAGCAAGAAAAGATTAAAAAAGAGGAGGCTTTAAAAGCCACTCTTGTTAAAGAAGAGGAATTGAAAGCTGTGGTCGGTGCTGATGTCGGTAAAACTGACCCAATGCTCATTGATGGCCATGCAAAAGTTGATGGTAATTTTATATTTTTTTCTTTATTCTGCTGCTGATTTTGTGTTACCATTTCGAGGTCTTTGTTTGATTGACCTGTGCACGAGATTGATTTGGTTGATTTGGGCACTGAGAAGGTAGACGACCTATGCCACAACGGTTACAATGACCATACACCGTATTTTGAGTGGAAGCCTAAGAGAATTGTCGGGTGCCACTATTGTCCCGATTACAAGAATTTGAAGCTGCACGGAAGTTTCCACGTGAAGAGCCACGGTTGCCACGGTTGTTGTTGTTGAAAGACCGAGAGCCAAAGAAAGCTTGCGGGCGTGGTGAAGTAACAGGATTGAGTTGATATCCTAACTGAGAGGCCATGAGTTGAAGATTATGAAGTTGTTGCTGAATATAGTCAAGGTTGGCTGCTGTGGAGGTGTAGTGGCAGCCAAGAGACGCTGCTGTGTTGGTGTGGCAGCCACTAAAAATGCTTGTGGAACCTGTGTATTGGCTGCCAACATCCTTGTAATCAGGTAATCATGATCACTTAACAACCCATGGAGCTCGTTGAATGGGCCAAAAGATTGGCCTTGAGGCCATTATATTCTTCACGAAGCCCTGCAAGGGCATAACAAGATCCTTATCTTTCATCGGTTCTCCGATATTAGCCAAGGCAGTGCTTATTCTTGTGCCCGACTTAGATAGTCAGCAGGTTTCTCTTCACCCTTCATGGTGATTCTGAGCAGCTGATTTTTTAAAGTAAATTCATGAGAAGAGGTAACTGGTGCATACGCCCGTTCTAAAGATAGCCATACCTCACGTGAAGAGGTAACTGGTGCATACGCCCTTTCTCATCACGCCCGTTCTAAACAATTATTGAAATATTAATCTTATTTTTTTTAATATAGTTTTAGATTTGGTGTTGTCTTTCCTTTCAACTTACCGCAAACGTGATCTGTTTTTTTTATTTAATTTTATTTATTGGACGACAATTGTTTATTGCAGCTGGTGGGGTGCGCGGGGAAGCATATCGTGATGTATTAATAGATGGATTTGTTCCACCCTCGAGCGTTGCCCCAATGTTCCCATTTTATGATAACACCTCAGAATGGGATGATTTTGGTGAAGTAATTAATCCCGATGATTATGTAATCAAGGATGAAGATATGGGCATGGGATCTATGCCTGTAAGTTTGATTTAATTTCATGTATGTATAGTTACCTCTTTTATGTATATATAGAAGTGGTTTGTAATATACGTTTACTTTGATGAGATTAGGTGGGTGGAGATCTTGATGGAAAACTCGATGAAAACACTGTTAGTTTGATGTTTGATACAACCCCATCAAAAGTCGTATCTTCTGAACTTACAGCAAGTTCCTTCACATGAATTTTACCAGCAAGAAATTATTTTGCAGGCAATGATAAATTGACTTTTGCCATAAATTATTATTCAACTTACGTTTATTAATTATCTTATTATATAAGTATTTTGTCTGCCTCAGGTCCAAGTCAAATGCTCATTGGTTTACATGGATTTTGAAGGACGGTCTGATGGTCGATCAATCAAATCAATTCTTTCTCATGTTGCCCCTTTGAAACTTGTATGAATTTTCTTCTTTTTTTTCTAGCAAATTATTTTCTGCAATTATTGTTGAACTGTTAAGATATTAAAGTCTTCTTTATTAGGTGCTGGTGCATGGATCCGCGGAGGCCACTGAACATCTGAAGCAACATTGTCTGAAACATGTCTGTCCTCATGTGTATGCTCCTCAAATTGAAGAAACAATTGATGTCACATCAGATTTGTGTGCATATAAGGTACATAAAAAGTTTAATAGGATGTTGTTTTGCACAATTTATCGTCAAATCCACATTTGATTGGTTTGTTGTTGTTGCGGAAATAGGTGCAACTCTCTGAGAAACTGATGAGCAATGTTCTTTTTAAGAAGGTTAGGCTATTATTAGAATAATATAGTTCTAGTGATCATATCTGATGATAAAAATTATGCATTTTGACCCGTTTTCACTACAGCTTGGAGATTATGAGTAGCATGGATTGATTCTGAGATCGAGAAAACAGAGAGTGGCACGTTGTCTTCACTCCCCCTTTCCACAACAGCTCCTCCTCACAAATCGGTACTTGTCGGTGATCTAAAAATGGCAGACTTTAAGCAGTTTCTCTCCGGAAAGGGTATTCAGGTAATTTCTTCTCTTTTTCTTGCAGTAAAATCAACTGCATCTCATAACTTCTTTCCAAGTTACACCTTTCTGAGTACCGTTCATAATGGTGGTGCATGTTATGCATCTTATATCGAATAAACCATTTCAGGTAGAATTTTCGGGCAGGGCCTTACGATGTGGTGAGTACATGACACTGAGGAAAGTCGGCGATGCTAGTCAGGTGTGTATTAAGAATATTAATTAAAGTTGGTAAAATGAGTGGGTCGGGTGGGTTGAGTAACGGGTCAAAATGGGTATCTTTAGGTACGCGTATGGGTTCAAATTAGTGATGTTGACTTGGAAGACTCTGGCCTAGTTTTTTTTTTTTTTCTTATACCATGGCTGGTGTTTTTATGCGTTAGTTATATATATATATATTATGAGCCAATTCACTTTCTTAATTTTCATTTGTAAGGTGTAGGGTGGTGCTACTGCTATCCAACAAATAGTTATCGAAGGTCCGTTATGTGAGGAGTATTACAAGATTAGAGAATACCTCTATTCACAATTTTACTCGCTTTAAATTAGAATTTAGGGTTTATGTTGTAATTGGCTTGTGGGGCCTTGTAACATTTTTCTGACACTGCAGACCGGATCTTGAAATTGAGCTTCTTTACGGCTTTGAGCCCTGGTTGGTAATTTACATTGGCCCGAACTTGAATTGATCGCAGGTTCAATTAGAAATGACTGGACCTATTTAAGCTAAACCCGAAACCTCTGAATTGTTCGTATCAAGTTCGTGTCTTATGAAAGTTGACACGTCTACTTGCAAAGCAAATAGCAGAAATAAACGCTGCGAGCGTTTAGTAGAGTTATGATTTACATGGGTTTTTCAAAAATGGTTAAAAAAAACCGCTCACATAATCAACTCTGAGTGCATGTTCAATTTTAGCACTTAAAAGTAGACCTGGCAAACGGGTCGGTCCGGGTTGGGTCATGGGTCAAAACAGGTTCGGGTCAAAACGGGTCAATTACAAAAAAGGGTTGTTTTGGTTCGGGTTGAAACGGGTCCGGGTCAGAACGGGTTTCAGGTCAGGTTGGTTAAAAATTGCTCTTTAAATAAAAGAGAGATTATACTTAAAAAAACCGAAACAAAACAAAAAACTGAAAGGATTGAAACCGATTCCGAAACGAAACCAAAAAAACCATCAACACGAAACAAAAAATCAAAACCGAACCGAAATGAAACCGAATAAACGACCAAACAGAAACAAAAGAACCGAACAAAAATGAAACACAAAAAAAAACTGAAAAGATCGAAACCGATCCGAAATGAAATAAAAATACTGACAAAATTGAAAGCAATCCGAAACGAAATAAAAAATCAAAACCAACCAAAACGAGACAAAAAAAAAAAAAAAAAAAAAAAACCCGAACTGAAACGAAACAAAAGACGAAACCAAACCGAAACGATTAGTATGCACTTACATTCATGACAAGAACTTTCTGTTTTCAACCTAACACTGAAACAAGAACCCGTTTGAATCTTTACTTGTGATTCAAATCACAGGTTGTATAAAGGAAAGACAATGAGAGAATATATGTGCTGTTATGCTTCTGTATGAATCAGTAATGAAACAACTCATTGAGGAATTATATCAAACAGTTGGTGGGTGTCAGGGGCGGACCCACCACCAAGCCAAGGTGGGCGGGCGCACCCCCGAGAAAAAAAAAATTTAGTGTAATTTTCCGAAGAAAATCCCGTCCGCACCCATTGGAATTTTTTGTCCGCACCCCGTGGAATTTTTCATCCGCACCCCGTGGATTTTTTCGGTCGCACCCCTTGGAATTTTTCATCCGCACCCCTTGGGTAAAAAAATATTATGGATTTATATTATAATTTTTTTAGTAAAGTCTGATTTTTTTATAAAAAAAACTACCATTATACTACTTAAACCCAAACCAAAGCTTAACCCATTAGTCCATATCCATTATCCAATACCCAACAATAAACAAAAGCCCAATAGTCCATTAGTCAATTACCCGATACCCAACAATAAACATTAACAATTTGCCCAAAAACCCCTTCAATATCCTCCCGCCCTTCTGTTTCTGTTCCACGACAACCTGCCCAGCGACTTCATCACCAAGCCAGCAGCAACAGCAGCCAGCGACAGTCAAAATTCCGGCCAGAAACTGATCGGGATCCAGCCAGGCAGCAGCAACACAGCAGCGACATCATCAAGGTTAGTTTTTTGGTTTTTTTTTAATGATTTTACTTGATGATTTACTGCCATAGATGATTTTTATGATGGTTTTTTTGATGATTTTACGTGATGATTTACTGCCTTAGATGATTTTTTTGATGATTATGTTATTTAGATGATATTTAGGGGTGATTAAACAATTCTAGGGCTTGATGATTATGTTATTTAGATGATTTTTAGGGGTGATTTTTAGATGATTTTTGGAACGATGAATTTATGGTCATGGATGATGGATCAATATGATTGTGATAGGAACCATGAGTAGAGACGTTATGGCGCGATTTCTCAAGCGGAAAGTGGATACATCTTCCGAACTAATTGATTTAGATACTCTTCCTTCGGAATCCGACCCGACCCGATACAACCGATTTTTTTACAAAGTTTGACGTGTTTGCCAAATATATAAATTTAGTTTGATGTTCTTTTGACTTACCCGACCCGACCCGACCCGATACAACCGATTTTTTTACTTATGTACCTAGGGGCCTAAAATTTTTAAAAATCTTCCGCACCCCATGGAAAAAATCCTGGGTCCGCCACTGGTGGGTGTGAACATATACATGAAAGTCTATATGTATACGGTTTGCTTCACGAGAACCTTTCTTGAATAAAGCCAATGACATAAGAGTTGACTGCAACTTGCTTTCTCTATGAAAAATACGTCAAATACCGAAACGAAACTAAAAAACCAAAACGAAACAGAAACAAAAAAAACCCGATTAAAACGAAACTAAAAATCAAAACTCAACCGAATAAACCGACCAAACGGAAACAAAAAACCGAAACCAAAACGAAACAAAAAAAAACTGAAAATATTGAAACCGATTCGAAACGATACCGAAAAAACCGACTAAACCGAAACAAAAAACGAAACCAAACCGAAACCCATCCCGAAACTCGTCCCTTGCGGAAACTCGTGTCGGCCTAAAAACCGTTGCGATCTGAAACCCGTCCTGTGCGGAAACTCACGTCGGCCCGAACCCGATCCGAACCGATCCGTTCCGATCCAAAACCCGCCTCGTGCCAAAACCCGTCTCGGTCCGAAACTTAATTCGAACTGAAACCGTTCCGATCCAAAACATGTTTCGTGCCGTAACCCGTCTTGTGCGGATACTTGTGCTGACCCGAAACCCATTCTGATCCGAAACATGTCTCGTTTCTTTAAGGTGCTAACCCACATCGACCAATTTCTTTAAAGTTGTCGACCCGCTTTGACCCGAAAATAACAAGAAGGAATTTCAATTGACCCGTTGTGACCCGTTTAGTTAAAATATCTTACCCAGACTAACCCATATAATTTTAAAAACAACCCAAATAAACCCACTTGAAAGCCTTTGGGTCAAGATTGCCACCTCTACTTAAAAGTCATTTTCTTTTCTTTTGAGAATTATAGTGCGACAAACGAACATACGGAATTATGGATGTAGTCTGATGCTGGAGGGTGGGGGAGCGGGGAACGCCGCGTCGCCTCCCCATTTCCTGTGAATCTCTGGGTTGGCCATGGCAGGGCTGAGGAGACAAAGGACATTGTGAAAGCGATGTGTGGCCAATTACATTCCGGGATCCACTATACAATGAATCTCCATTATCGGTCATCACAAAAGAGACCACTAGGACATCCTGATAGCGACGTATAGCCAATGGCACACCGCGGATATACACCCTCTGCCACCACTAATGGTAAGTAGGGAGGGGACCGAATGGATAGTCCGACAATGACACCTCGCCCAACCATATCTCACCATCCCCGCTATAAATACTACACTTCATCAAGGTGAAATCATTCTTCACTCTTTAGTCTCGCTCATCAATTACTCATTTAAGAACAATGCTTTCTCATGCCGGAGAATGATTATGAAAACCCCCAATCTTTCCTAGTAACCAGTCTCACGGTGTTTAGTTTTGCAAATCGATCCACTGTGTCACTTTGGTGGACAAGGCAATGATAGATAGAGCGTAGCCTCCTTGCAGAGGTGCCAAGGCTCTATCATGGGCCCACCCGGGTTTTCGTCCTACCGTGTGTTACACCAGAGAGTTCTGCTCTTGTGGTGGCACGACTGTCAAGTGGTAGCCGGTGGTATGGTTTTCCGGGGGAACGCCCAAACCAAACTCTGAAGCCAGCGTGGGCCCGATTAAGACAAGATAGTTTGGTCGGAGTGAGGCAACGGGGCTCTCCAATTTGAGGTGTGCGATAACCTAATACAAGAAAGTAGCCGTTCCAAAAAAATATAAAACCGTAAAAAAAGTTATACTTCAAATACAAGGTTGAGCCGTAGCCCGTGATTCCCCTACCTATTATTCTATTAATTTAATTTTCATATAAATAAATCAGCAAGTGAAACTAATAATGATAGATGGGATATTTCTTGGTTACCTCCTAATTAAAAAATAGAAGGATGCTATTTGCTAACCTTTATCCTCCACCGCCCTGCTGCAAGTTGTTCCATTGACTACCCATGTTTCATTGATCCTTCCAAGTCTCCCTCCACCTTCAAGTCTTTGTATACTCTACCCACCACCGTTGACTACTCCTTCCCGGTCAACCGATCAACCCAGTGACAACACCCTCCTGACTGTCATCGTCATCCTCGTCACAAGGTCAGATCCACTCTCTCTCTATATCTCTCTCTGTATATGTATCTATATGTATCTCTGTTATGCCGTGAATTTATTTTTTTTCTGACTAATTGGGTTTCTAAGATATCTGAATTGTGTTCACTTCGATTAATTTTTGTTATTTTATTTTAGTTATTTTGATGATTTCCCCCCTTTGCCGGTGTGAATATGTGATCACTGTATATTATGGTATATTTATGTTATCACTGTATATTATGGTATATTTATTTATGTGATCACTGTATATTATGGTATAAAAGCCCCAAACAAATTTCTATCACTCTTGATTCTTTCGACCGATTTGGGGGCGGGTTCCAATCTAGGGTTCATATGGGGAATCAAAGTGTTGACAACTTAAAACTAGTAATTGTTCTTGAGGTTTTTTTGTTTTATAAAATAGTTAAAACTAGTAAATTACAACTACAGGGACTGTTTGTGTAATAAATAAAACTTAAAAACTAACTTCAGTTAAAAAAATTAACGAAAGTTCATTGAGTACCAACATGTTGATAGGTAGGATTATCGTATACCAATTACGTAGGTAAAAGTATTATTTACCAACTCAAAGGTTGGTTTATTAATAACCAATTTTCCTATCTATAATAGATAACACATTTTGATACAATATCTATATACCTATCTATACTTTCTATTAAAATGTATTATGCATGGTTTTTTAAAACCATCCGTGTTTGCACACAGGTTTTACTAATAGTATGAGAAAAAAAAATGTTGTATAAATAATTCTATATAAAAGGTATAAAATAATAGTATGGTATAAAATACTTATTTTAGTGGGCAAATAATTATCATGTGGACCCTTGAGAAATGATAGTGTCTTTGAATTTATTAAGCACTTTCCTTTAAAGTTTCACAAGATATTTTTGTTTATATATATTTTTAATATTGTGTTCTTATATTATGAAAAAGGTAAGAGGAAATTTCCTAGCCATATAATGTGATAAAATCATGCTTCTCTTTATATACATCTCGTTTGAGTAGATAAAAAAAATAAAAACAATACAACCCACGTTAATCTTCATTTAAATTGGTTTCATATTACTCTACAGATTCTAAATACATCAATGGCATGTTCATCATCTTCTTCTCACTCTGCACCCGCCTTTTCTTCTCGTTCGTGCAAATATGATGTATTTCTTAGTTTTAGAGGAGAAGATACCCGCAAGACATTTGTTGATCATCTATATTATGCTCTTACACAACACCTTATCCGTGTTTATAAGGACGATGAAACACTTCCACGAGGTGAATCCATCGATGAATCCCTCTTCGAGGCTATCGAAGAATCACAAATTGCTGTGATAGTATTCTCCAAAAACTATGCAGATTCTTCATGGTGTTTAGAAGAACTTGCGCATATTATGAAATGTAAGGATGAGAGAGAGCTAATTGTTATACCAATATTTTATGATGTGGAACCTACAGATGTGAGAAATCAGAAAAGGAAATTTGGAGAAGCGTTTTCCAAACAAGAGGTGTTGAACGTCACCAAAGCTGAAATATGGAGAAAAGCACTTGTTCATGTGAGTAGCATCGCTGGATGGGAGCTCAAGAACATTGCCAATGGGTAAACTTTTTTTATCTGAATTATTTGCGTACCGTTAATTAATGTGTTTTACAATTAATTACATTTGATATTAGAAGTTTTCAGTTATATTTGATAGTCATGTGTAAATAACCCAAGCTAGATCTTTGTTTAAAATCAAAAGTGTGGCGGACCCAAGAATATTTTGCATGGGGGCGGAATTTTTAGGGTTAGTTATCTATCGCGGAATATTAAAAAAATTGTTCCTGTTTGGATCGGGTCAGGTAAAACTTGTTGCGTCGGCTAAAACTAGTATTTAATTCAATAATCTAGTAATTAATTTAATAATAAGTTTTAGAAATAGCTCAATGATATTGACATTCCTTAAAGTAAACGTTAACAAACAAGTTTCAATAATCTAATATTAATCTTGAAAGAAGTTTCAACTAACATTAACAAAATACACACTAACACACTTTCCCTAATAAATAATTACCCCATAATCTAGACTCTTATATCATTATTTGGGATTACTATTCTTAAAAATAGTAACCCCATAACTTTATTCTTATATATTATTTTGATTACTATTCTTAATCTTATAGCCGTAATTACTATTCTTAAAAATAATAACCCCATAACCTTTATTCTTATATATTATTTTGATTATTATTCTTAATCTTATAGCAGTAAGAAACAAGAAGTTAATAATTACAAAAATTTGTATTGGAATCTTAATCTTATAGCCGTAAGAACCACATATGCAGACATCTATAGTAGAAGATATGGAACAAACCTCTCAAGTCTGCAAGAAGAAGACTGTTTGTTTTTTTTAACATCTGTAGGCGGTTGTGGGATGGAGGAGAGGGTGGAGGCGGCGGTTGTGGTTGTGGTTGTGGGGTGGAGGAGATGGGTGAGAGTCGGCGTTGTTCGTGGAGGTGAGAGGTGGAAGTTGCGGCTTTGGGGTGGAGGAGGCGGCTATGGGGTAGAAGAGAGAGGTGGAGGTGGCGGCTGTTGGTAGAGGTGAGAGGTGGAGTCAGATGTTGGAGGAGGAGAGGGGTGAGAGGCGATTTGTGAGAAGGGAAGGATAACTAGGGTTTGGAAGTGGTATGAAATAGCAAGTCCACATCTGCTGGAATAAGAGGACACGCAGATGTTTTTAAATGAAATGTCTTCTGAAAAACAAACACTCTGCGAAACAAAAGGTCTGCTTGTGATCTGTGCGACGCAGACAAAAGTGGCCAGAAACATCTTTTCAATAAAAACAAACAAGCCCTCAATCTATATAGAGAAGTTCGCAATTAAAAATGTATATAGACTTATAAGTTGGTCAGACTAGTTAAAACTATATGCTATAATGCACACTTCACCCAAGTATAAAATAATAAACATTAATACTGGATGTTTGTGAACTTTTCTTTGATTTTGGTGTCATCTTCTTCTCTATCGTTAACCACCGTCTCCCGCCACAGCTTCGCCACGTCCACCAGAAAGTTCAGTTGTTAACTTTCACATTTCTTTTGGTTTCAAAAGTTCAAGGGGTGTGATTATAAAATTTTATGGGGCGATCATGATTTTAACACCTATATTACACTAAAAAAATTCAGGGGGAGCGACCGCCCCCTTAACAGAACTGTCAATCCGACCCTGGAAGTGATCCTTTACATTGAATCCTCGATAATGGGCGTGTTAGTCAAATTATATAATACTATAAATATGTTATTTTGTCACATCAACCAACTGGCCCCTCAACTTTAATAATGACATATTTAGCCTCTTAACTAAAAGAATTTTAGCTCTTCAGCTTTAATAATAAACAACGTTAGCCCTAAAACTTATTAACATGTTTAGCCTCTCAATTTTAATAGTGAACAACTTTAGCCCCTAAACCTTAATAATGACATGTTTAGCCTCTTAACTAAAACATCAAAGAACTTTAACACTCGCAATCAAGGTTTAAAAAAACGGAAACGAGTTTCGAGGCGTTTTCACTTCGCCTCACGAGGCGTAAGCCTCGAGGCGAACCGAGGCGTAAGCCCGAGGCGGAACTAAAAAATAAATATAAATATTATATATCTTATAAAAATAGTAATACTAACTAAATCCATCACCAAATTCATCAAAATAATCAAAAACACACATAAAAAAAGACAGAAATTGCTTGAAATTGACACAAAAACGCAAAAACATCAAAAACAAATCTCTAAAACCCCTGAGGCGCACCCTTTTTAGCGCCTCAGCCCCTCCGAGGCGCACAAACAGTATAAACCTCCTGAGGCGCGCCTCGGAATCGTTTTTTTGGCCGTTTCGCCTTGAGGCGCGCCTCGAGGCGCACGCCTCAACCGTTTTTTAAAACCATGCTCGCAATTTACTTATTTTTGTCTACGTTTGAACCCGCCGCGGAGCGTGGGTGCCGGGTGGTAACCCACTAGTTTTCATTTAAAAAAACAATTTCTACTTTATATTATATTGTGTGCATGAAAATACAAATTCATTTTTATATTCATTAGCTTGTAAAGTTGTTGGAGTTAAGAGTGGGGGTGAAGAGCTCGATCCTTTGTAAAGCCAATTTTTTTTACAACCCTAAATTAAAATGTTTAAAAAGATTATCGTAAAAAAAAAAAAAAAATCGAAATGGTGTTTTTCGGTCCCTTACAGAAGCTGTAAAAAGGTGATAACATAAACATGGCATCACTTTTTACAGCATTTACGGCTGCCGTAAATGAAAAAAAAAAATCTAGTTTTGTTTTTGTTTTGGAAAAGTTATTTTTTTTAGGATTTTTCGTAAAAAATTTTTTGAAAAAATCTTTTGTAAGAACGAGTTCTCTAAGTTCTCACAGCTCGTATAAATTTTCATTTTACCCTAACTCTATAAATTCTGAATTCGAAATGTTTTTTACCATGTTTTTACGGTTTTTTCATTCGTTCTCATGGTTCTCGCGAAATTTAGCGTTCTTATCTAAACCCTTCCATGTATATATTAATGTATATATATATAAGCTAGGCTAAGGATATCCTACTTGCATAGTATATGTTAGTCAAATTATATAATACTATAAATATGTTATTTTGTCACATCAACCAACTGGCCCCTCAACTTTAATAATGACATATTTAGCCTCTTAACTAAAAGAATTTTAGCTCTTCAGCTTTAATAATAAACAACGTTAGCCCTAAAACTTATTAACATGTTTAGCCTCTCAATTTTAATAGTGAACAACTTTAGCCCCTAAACCTTAATAATGACATGTTTAGCCTCTTAACTAAAACATCAAAGAACTTTAACACTCGCAATCAAGGTTTAAAAAAACGGAAACGAGTTTCGAGGCGTTTTCACTTCGCCTCACGAGGCGTAAGCCTCGAGGCGAACCGAGGCGTAAGCCCGAGGCGGAACTAAAAAATAAATATAAATATTATATATCTTATAAAAATAGTAATACTAACTAAATCCATCACCAAATTCATCAAAATAATCAAAAACACACATAAAAAAAGACAGAAATTGCTTGAAATTGACACAAAAACGCAAAAACATCAAAAACAAATCTCTAAAACCCCTGAGGCGCACCCTTTTTAGCGCCTCAGCCCCTCCGAGGCGCACAAACAGTATAAACCTCCTGAGGCGCGCCTCGGAATCGTTTTTTTGGCCGTTTCGCCTTGAGGCGCGCCTCGAGGCGCACGCCTCAACCGTTTTTTAAAACCATGCTCGCAATTTACTTATTTTTGTCTACGTTTGAACCCGCCGCGGAGCGTGGGTGCCGGGTGGTAACCCACTAGTTTTCATTTAAAAAAACAATTTCTACTTTATATTATATTGTGTGCATGAAAATACAAATTCATTTTTATATTCATTAGCTTGTAAAGTTGTTGGAGTTAAGAGTGGGGGTGAAGAGCTCGATCCTTTGTAAAGCCAATTTTTTTTACAACCCTAAATTAAAATGTTTAAAAAGATTATCGTAAAAAAAAAAAAAAAATCGAAATGGTGTTTTTCGGTCCCTTACAGAAGCTGTAAAAAGGTGATAACATAAACATGGCATCACTTTTTACAGCATTTACGGCTGCCGTAAATGAAAAAAAAAAATCTAGTTTTGTTTTTGTTTTGGAAAAGTTATTTTTTTTAGGATTTTTCGTAAAAATTTTTTTGAAAAAATCTTTTGTAAGAACGAGTTCTCTAAGTTCTCACAGCTCGTATAAATTTTCATTTTACCCTAACTCTATAAATTCTGAATTCGAAATGTTTTTTACCATGTTTTTACGGTTTTTTCATTCGTTCTCATGGTTCTCGCGAAATTTAGCGTTCTTATCTAAACCCTTCCATGTATATATTAATGTATATATATATAAGCTAGGCTAAGGATATCCTACTTGCATAGTATATGTTAGTCAAATTATATAATACTATAAATATGTTATTTTGTCACATCAACCAACTGGCCCCTCAACTTTAATAATGACATATTTAGCCTCTTAACTAAAAGAATTTTAGCTCTTCAGCTTTAATAATAAACAACGTTAGCCCTAAAACTTATTAACATGTTTAGCCTCTCAATTTTAATAGTGAACAACTTTAGCCCCTAAACCTTAATAATGACATGTTTAGCCTCTTAACTAAAACATCAAAGAACTTTAACACTCGCAATCAAGGTTTAAAAAAACGGAAACGAGTTTCGAGGCGTTTTCACTTCGCCTCACGAGGCGTAAGCCTCGAGGCGAACCGAGGCGTAAGCCCGAGGCGGAACTAAAAAATAAATATAAATATTATATATCTTATAAAAATAGTAATACTAACTAAATCCATCACCAAATTCATCAAAATAATCAAAAACACACATAAAAAAAGACAGAAATTGCTTGAAATTGACACAAAAACGCAAAAACATCAAAAACAAATCTCTAAAACCCCTGAGGCGCACCCTTTTTAGCGCCTCAGCCCCTCCGAGGCGCACAAACAGTATAAACCTCCTGAGGCGCGCCTCGGAATCGTTTTTTTGGCCGTTTCGCCTTGAGGCGCGCCTCGAGGCGCACGCCTCAACCGTTTTTTAAAACCATGCTCGCAATTTACTTATTTTTGTCTACGTTTGAACCCGCCGCGGAGCGTGGGTGCCGGGTGGTAACCCACTAGTTTTCATTTAAAAAAACAATTTCTACTTTATATTATATTGTGTGCATGAAAATACAAATTCATTTTTATATTCATTAGCTTGTAAAGTTGTTGGAGTTAAGAGTGGGGGTGAAGAGCTCGATCCTTTGTAAAGCCAATTTTTTTTACAACCCTAAATTAAAATGTTTAAAAAGATTATCGTAAAAAAAAAAAAAATCGAAATGGTGTTTTTCGGTCCCTTACAGAAGCTGTAAAAAGGTGATAACATAAACATGGCATCACTTTTTACAGCATTTACGGCTGCCGTAAATGAAAAAAAAAAAATCTAGTTTTGTTTTTGTTTTGGAAAAGTTATTTTTTTTAGGATTTTTCGTAAAAATTTTTTTGAAAAAATCTTTTGTAAGAACGAGTTCTCTAAGTTCTCACAGCTCGTATAAATTTTCATTTTACCCTAACTCTATAAATTCTGAATTCGAAATGTTTTTTACCATGTTTTTACGGTTTTTTCATTCGTTCTCATGGTTCTCGCGAAATTTAGCGTTCTTATCTAAACCCTTCCATGTATATATTAATATATATATATATAAGCTAGGCTAAGGATATCCTACTTGCATAGTATATGTAGACTGAAAAGGTTATCCATTTAGATGGATTGATTAGGTGACTTCACCGTATTAGTGCATCCATAAGTTAATTATTTATTTATGTACATTAATTTTAAATTCGTGATTATCTTTATTCAGTTAAATATCTCAAATTTACAACTCAATTCTCTTTAGTTTGTGGATATAATAAATTATCCATATATTGAATATGCAGGCATGAATCACAATTCATCACAAAAGTTGTCGATACAATTTTGGATAGGCTCTTCGCGTTAGATTCATGTGTAGATGAATGTCTTGTTGGAATGAGGACTCGCTTCCAAGATTTGAAATCATTACTAGACATTGGATCAGGTGGTGTGCGTATGGTTGGGATATGGGGGGTTGGGGGCGGTGGTAAGACTACTCTTGCTACTTCCGTTTATATGAAAATGTCTCAACATTTTCAAGGTCACTGTATTTTGGAGAATGTTAGAGAGGATACAAGGAAGCATGGCTTAAAGAAACTACAAGAGAATATTTTATCATCTCTTTTCAAAAAAGAAGTGAATGTACATAGTGTTGTGGAAGGAAAACACAAGATGAAAAGTATGTTATGTCATAGAAAAGTGTTGGTAGTTCTTGATGATGTCGATGAACTTGGCCAACTAGATGCGTTAGCTGGAAAACATGATTGGTTTGGTAGTGGGAGCAGAATAATAATCACAACTAGAGATGAACATTTGCTAAGAACCCACAGGGTAGACCACGTCTATCCTATCACATTATTATCAAAAGATGATGCTACTCAACTCTTTAAAAGGCATGCATATAATGAAAAAGAACCTATAGAAGATTATGATAAATTTTCTCTACGTGCAGTATCTTATGCTTCTGGGCACCCCTTGTCACTTAAAGTTTTAGGTTCTTTTCTGTATGACAAAAATAAGAACGAGTGGATTAGTGCCTTGAAAAAGCTAAAAGACATCCCAAATCCAGATGTCATGAACATAATCAAAACTAGTTATGATGGACTTGAATCTTACGAGAAAGAGTTATTCTTAGATATTGCATGTTTTTTTAGATGGAGGCATGCGGATGATGTAGTTCAGATGCTTGAAGCTTGTGGTTTTCACCCTAAGATTGGAATGAAGGTGTTAATACAAAAAGCTCTTATAACAGTTGTGAATGACATCATTGATATGCATGATGTACTTCAAGAAATGGGACACTACATTGTCAGAGGGGAACATCCGAACAATCCTGAAAAACACAGTAGACTCTGGATACATAAAGAAATTAAAGAATTACGTTTTAAGGATGAAAGAATGGTAAAGATTAACCTTTTATAAAACATACATTATGTTATATGTTTACTAAATGATTCTCAATCCACGCATTGTTTCCTGCTTCATTTTTAGGAATATGACAAGACTGAAGCCATAATCTATGAATTTGGTGGTAAACATGATGATACATCATGCTTATGTAAGATTGTGTCAAAGATGAAGAAACTAAGGTTGCTTAGAGTGGCTACCGATGATCATAACGAGAATGTGGAAGGGGCTAATTTTCTTTCAAATGAATTGCAATATATTTACTGGTCTAATTATCCTGCCAGTCCATTTCCACACAATTTTCAACCAATGAAGCTTGCTGTTCTAGAATTGTATAGCAGCAAGCAAAAAGAACTTTGGAAGGGTTATAAGGTAATTCATTATAGTTTTTTGCTTAAAGTATTTTTAGCTTTTTTTTAACAATGGAAAACTTTATACATAATCATATACAACATTTGAAATTTTTTAGTTTGTTATAAATAAATAGTTTAGTTATAAATGAAAAGTAGAAACTACCAAAGATGTATAATCATTTCTTTTTTAAAAACTAACCTATGGTGCCTTGATACATATTTTGACCAAAGATCAAATACAAATAAGCTTATTGTACAAAACGTACGGATAGAGTGAAAAAGTAAAAAAAAAAAAAAAAAAAAAAAAAACCACGGTGACATTTTCGTGATTATTTATTCGTAGAGTAAGTATTTTATCCGTAGATTAATTATCTTAATAAACTAGTAGAGTAACTATGATACACATGTAGAGTAATTTTGAATTTTATATTGTTTGATATCCAGGTAGAGTAATTTTGAATTTTATGTTGTTTGATAAACTTGTATAGTAAATGTGTTTGTTATGTTTATATTATTTTTTTGATGAACTCGTAGGGTAATTATGATGCACTTGTAGATTAATAATAATGAAAAGACTAATTATGATACAATTGAATAGGTAATTTTGGAATTATATGTTGTTTGATGAACTTTGCAGAGTAATTGTGTATGTTATGTTATTTTGATAAACTAGTAGAGTAATTATGATGCATTTGTAGAGTAATTTTGAATAACTAGTAATGTATTAATAATAAACTGGTAGAGTAATATGATGCACTTGTAATTGTATGTTGTTTGATGAACTTGTAGAGTAATTGTTTATGTTATGTTATTTTGATCAATTACTAGAGTAATTATGATACACTTGTAGAGTAATTTTGAATTTTATGTTATTTGATGCACTTTTAGAGTAATTTTGATAATTACGGAACTGTCACCACATTTTTTTTTTACCTTTCCACTCCTTTCGTACTTTTTGTACGATAAGCTTATTTGTATAGGATCTTTACTCAACGTATTTTAATCCACTAGTTTCTTTTTTCACTAATATGAAAAAATTAGAAAATTACAATAAATACTGGTACCATTTTATAATATTAGGATAACTCATGAAACTCTATATTTTCTAAAATTAAAAAATTACAATGAATTAGGGTTGTTCATGAGCCGAGCCGAGCCGAGCTAGGTCAAGCTCGGGCTCGGCTCGATTATAAACCGAGTTGGCTCGGTTCGGCTCGGATTTGAAACCGAGCTGAAAATCTATGCTCGGGCTCATTTTGGTTTTAAACCGAGCTGGTTCGGCTCGGCTTGGTTTGGTTTGGCTCGATTTTAAAAATAAAAATTAATACATAGCTCTCAAAATTAAGTATTCTAAAATATTATTCAATACTTCAAAAGAACATATTCAAAATAAGTTCAACCTAATACATTATAAGCCAAAATCACGTTTAACAACGCAAAATAAGTTTTATATTTCAAGTAAATACAATATTTGTTCATTAGCACGACAATCAACCTATGTCATAGACATCAAACTACAAGGCTAAATACATGTAAATCATAATCATTTTTTTGTAATATATTATATAGTGTATAAAAATAAAATATATTATAAGTAAAATAATTCGAGCTAAGTCGAGCCGAGGAAACCGAGCCAATTTGACTCATCACGAGCTGAGCCGAGCTAGGCTCACTTTCTAACCGAGCCGAGCCGGCTCAGCTCACTTTCAAACCGAGCCATATCGAGCGAAGAGCTTTTTCCGAGCTAAATCCGAGTGAGCTTCGAGCGAGCTACGAGCCGCGAACTTTTTGGACAGCCCTACAATAAATACAGGTGAAGTCAATAAATACCGGTACCATTTTAGATTTTACACAAGTTTTTTCTATACAAACTCCATTTATTTTTAACTTGTATAGGTAATTGCATTGCATTAGACTAAACTCTATAACTCTTAGCCCCTTTCATTTTAAAAGACACAAGGTAAGATTACTAGATTTTAATAGATGAAAGTATAATGGATCACTTGCATCCAACTTATTGACAAGAATCTCAGTAGGATTACTATTACCACCGGTCTCAACAATATCATCTACCATGTTTGTTTACACACCAAATAATACACAAGAATTAACAATCAATAGTATCACTATAATCAACGGAACTAAAAACACACCACAAATGGCGAAGCCAAGTCAGAGTGTCCGATCAGTGGTTCATCATTCAAAAGTGCCACCACAATAGCTTCTTCAACTTCTAAGAAGCCCACGTGTCAGAGCATTCACATCCATTTCACCATATGTTTACCCTAAATTACATTAAAAACACTATATTTTCTCTCTCTTTTTCAATTAAATATTATTTTTATACCTTTATCATTATCTTTTCTCTCTCCTCCACTCACAACCACTTTCAAAATATATTAAAAAATTATAGGGGGTGAACAGTATCCCCTCAAATATACAGATGAACAGTAACATTTTCTCTCTCCTCTACTCACAACCACTTTTTATACTCTTTCTATTATAAAAACTCCACTCACACAACATTTGGTGGAATGAATGTGAATGCTCTCACAAGCCCAACCAGTACCTTGCTACAAGCTATCCTATCTGCTAGTGCTACATCCCAAGTGTCCACAAGCCCATCTGGGTGCAAGTCCATCATCCAATTCAGCTCAACATATAACAAATAAAATAATTAGAAATATATTAAGTATAAACTTGATAAAACATAGGTATAAAATTGTATTTATATGTACATTTTTCACAAAACCCATTAAGTATAAATTAGCTTTTTTATTATTAAAAAATAAAATAATGAAACCGAAGCCACTCTCATTGTTGTTTAACTTCAGAATTTTCTTGATATCAAAACTAATAATGCAAAACTCAAGTCAGGAACTAAAATCAAACAATACAACTATTCGTAACTTAGCTACAATTTATTTGATTTCCCACCGGAAGATATAACTTATTTATTAAATCATATCAGTTCTCATAAACTCGTATATATTAACTTGTCTGTTTGTAGCATCTACCACAGTTAGAAGTGCTTGAACTTGATGACATGGAGGAGCTAATTAGCACACCAGATTTTGATGGACTCCCAAGTCTTAAAAGGTTAATTCTCTTTAGTTGTTGGAAGTTGAAAGAAATTCACCCATCATTTAGAAATCATACAAGTCTTGAACACTTAGAGGTATTCCATTGTTCCAAGCTAAGGCTTCCAACAATTAGTCAGATGAAAAACATAAAGGTTCTAGTAATAATGTCTTGTTATCTAAAAGACGGAGATATACCATATGGTATTGGTGAATTATCCAACTTACAAGAGTTAGATCTATCTTTAAACAATTTTTCACGACTGGATTTCAACTTCTCGCAACTTACACAACTCCAAAGTCTCGACGTGTCATGTTGTGACAATCTTCTTGAATTGCCCGAGCTCCCATCAAGTTTAGCTATTTTTACAGCATATACATGCAGGTCACTTACACTTGTAAAAGATTTTAGCACAAAATGTAAACACTTATGTCAAGTCTCACTTGAAGGTGAAGATGAGTGGAGTGGCAGATTACTACAATCCATGCTTAAGGTATCTCTCGTTTTGAAAATCAAATTAGTTCTATGTATATCGACCATGTTAATGGTAATTAGAATATAATTAATTTGTGTTAATGAATTAGGGAACAGGTATTGAAAATGGTTGTATGCATCTCCAACTTCGTGGCCTTAAGATTCCAAAGGGGTTTACTCCTCTTTTGCGTAGAGGAGGTAGTTGTAGATTGGAACTTCCAGAGAATTGGTGTAATGACTTCACTGGTTTCTTAATGTGCTTTGTTACTTCACATGCCTTCTACATGACTGTGTGTGATATAAGTATGAAGCAGGAAAGAGGTATGGATTTCGAAGATGATGGGGTTTGGGAGGAGAGTGATGGTGGTCTTCATACATTGGTGTGGTATGTTTCATTTGGTTCATTAAGACACACTACTTGGTGGTATCAAACACACAACGCGGTTTCTCTTAAAATTGAAAGTGATTTTGATAGCTACGATTATGGTTTTGGAGTTAGACTCGTTGAGAAGAAAAGTAGAAGTGGTCAAACAGAAACATCAACAGATTCTTCTTCTCATTATACCCCTAAAATCAAAATTCAACATGACTCAACATCTGAACTAAAGGTATCCTTACATCCATACTTAGCTCCATATCGTTAGTAGTGGTAAGGAAGTGGAAATCTGTTGCGCAAGTCTGGGGATCAAACCTCGGTAACACATGATTTACACCAGACATGTGATTTATCTCCATCATATTGGCATACACGTGATTTACCGGTCGGTGGGGGACGCCTAGTGGTGGCGTACACGATTTTTTTTCAACATCTTCACCAATGTTATGAACTACCAACATCATACTTTATTTTGAGCTTCAAATGTTTTTGAATTTATAAATCAAGCTGGGGGTAAATCTGAGATATACAGAATAGATTTTTGGAAGCACTTGAGAAGACAGCATGCCTCCAACAATGGATCCGGAAAAAAAAAAGTTCATCGGAAGTGATGCTTGAATTGGCTTATCTTTTTGGGATGTACAAACGATCGGGTGATGCTTTTGTTGATTTGCTTTTAGTTTGGATTCAGTTAATTAATTGATTGTTTTTTTCTTTTTAATGGCAAATTTTATTATTCTACTACTTGTAGGAGGTGCTAGACCCAAAAAAATTTTCATGGGAAGCTGAATTTTTTTTCATTGGGGCCGAAAAAGGGTTAGTTGTTTATGCTAAATACTAAAAAACTTCGGTCCAATTCAAGTTGGGTCGAATCGGCTTGGTTCACGTAACAAAAGGATAAAACTACATTAAATTTCAAAAATGTTATATAGGGGGTGTTCGGCCTAGCTTTTTTAACAAAGCTTATAGCTTTTTTTTTTTAAAATAAGCTTAACTTGATGTTTGGTACCGACTTTTGGCGTTCCTGGTATCGGTTCACTAACGTTTTTTACCTTCATATACCGGTACCGTAACCGGTATTTTCGGTATCAATACCGATTCTGTATCGGTTGGCACCGAGCTCATCCCTACCCCTAAAACTAAATAAAGAAAAAAAGTTAAAAGTTAATGAAAATCAACAAAAAAAAAGGTTGTACGATGCCGTCGTTCATACGGTGACCATGATCAGGGATGAGCAAATGGTACCGGGTAGCAGCACTGAATTTCCCGAACCAGAAGATTTCCAATATCAATTCGGCACCAACTTTTGGCGTTTTCTGTATTAGTGCCAGTTTTTACATTCATGTACCGATAGCGAACAGGACCGTGCCGGTATTTTTGATACCAGTACTGGTTCGATACCGGTTCACACCAATCTTATCCCAACCCCTGATATTAAAAAAGGATTAAAGTTAAAAAGTAAAAAAAATAACTATTATTATAATATTAAAATAATAAAAGTATTAAAAAAACTATATATTATTATAATATTAAAATTACTATTTGTTTCAATTCGTTTATTAGTATATAGTAAAGTAATTACATCCGGCAAAACTAGAAATTTTATTCGAAGATTTTTTACAATTGCTAGTATTAGTCGGTAACTATTTTTACCAGCAATCTCATCTTTTCATAATTTAAATTCTTAATCAGTGTTTTTTTACAATTACTATTTTTTTCATTGGGCCGGAAAAGGGTTAGTTGTTTATGCTAAATACAAAAAAACTTCGGTACAATTCGAGTTGGGTCGAATCAGGTCGGTTCACGTAACAAAAGGATAAAACTACATTAAATTTAAAAAATATTATAAAAGTATGTCAATCTTCAATTGCTAGTATTAGTCGGTTACTATTTTTACGAGCAATCTCATCTTTTCATAATTTAAATTCTTAATCAGTGTTTTTCTGAATATCTAGTAAAAGTAAAAAACACAAAATATTAAATAAGATTGCATTTCTCTTAAGCGATGAAGGTTCGACTCCCACTTGGTGAAGAGTGGGACACTGGTGGGCAATGATAGAAGACCCAAGGAATCCTAAGTTGGATCCTTGAGCCAAATGGGTTTTACTGGTAATTTCACCGTCGTGCCTACGGGCGGGTGGGTTACTGGGTTTTCTCCGGAATTGGTGGTGGACTCGGGTTACTGTCGGAGTACTCCGTTTGTCCAGTGGGTGCCCAAGAGTGCTCGTGATTGATTCCGTTGGTCGTTAAAAAAAATTAGTAAAATTGATAGTCACTCTATTTTTTTGTTAGTAGTTATGATGTACATGACATAACAAATTAGGAATGGATCTTTAATTAAATAACAGTGCTTAACAAAAATGGTCTGCGCCGATTACCAACTAGTTTTATACCCGTCTGGTGGACGTGCATTTTAATGGTATAATGACGCAAGAATTTTAGTGTATTCTAAACAAAACATTATTTGTATAAAACCAAAAATAAAGCGTGAGATTTCTAATCAAAAGAGTCATAAGTAGATATATATTATGCCTAAAAACATAGCAAAGTGAGGTTGTTAACAATTCCAATGAATCAAATTATATCAAGTCTTTAAATTAGCCATTGACTACCAAAACATAAGATCGTAGATAGGTAGGTGATCGCACAATGTCAAGTAACAATCATGTAAGATAAATATAAGACATAAAATGTTAAAGTTTCATGCAACAAACTTGTTCTTTGATCATGTAAGATAAATACAGAAACTAACACATGATCCCCTACTTGATGGCTATCGTGCAAAACTAATAAACCGCTCCTAATTTTCCTCTCAGCCACTAACAGTTGATAGTGGATCCAGAGTTAAGCCCGTGATTATATTCAGCTGGTCCAGCATGTCCATTTGGGCCTGAACTTGGGCCTTTTTGTTTCTCCTTTGTTTCGTTTCTCCTTTGGTATACCTGAATTGGTTTATTCGTAACAATACTTCCGTCCCCGAAAGCCGACTTGTCCTCAAGTTGGAAAGCTGGAAACTGTTCTTTGAGTAAATCATAGGATTCCCAGGTAGCTTCTTCCTTAGGGCGATGCATCCATGAAATGAGCAATTCAAGTACGGGTTGGCCCGCCTCCAGCAACCAGCGGTAGTCGAGCACAGAATGTGGTTGGACGTCATATACCCAATCGCGAGTAAGAGGAAGTGGTCCAAGAGCGGTAGGAGGGACAATCCCCCGTGCTGGTTTTAGCATAGAAACATGAAAGACGGGGTGGATCCTAGAATTCGGTGGTAGCTCCAATTCATAGGCGACTGATCCGATTTGTCGAATAACCTTGTAGGGCCCGAAGAACTGTGGAGCAAGTTTTTCAAATCGCCGTTTTGCCAGGCTACGTTGCCGGTAAGCAGTGGCGTACCCAGGATTTTTTTCCTAGGGGGTGCGGAAATTTTTTAAAGATTTTAGACCCCTATCTATATAAAAAAAATCGGTTCATAGCGGGTCGGATCGGGTCGGGTCATGTAAAACAAGTAAAAACAAACAAACAAAGTTTCATAGCGGGTCGGGTCCATTTCAATTCTCAAACAATCAAACCCTAGTTCCTAACTTCCTATCACATTAACAAACAAAAAAACATCAAAGTTCAAACCATCCCTACTTTTATTTATCTTAATCATTCAATAAAAGAACAAAAAAAAAAACTTATCTATAACATACCTTGATCTTTAATTAGAATAATCCGGCGAAAAAAAGTGGTTCAACCCCTTTCCTCTTGAGAAATCGCGGCATAACTTCCCTATTCATTGTTCATTCCTAATCCTATCACATACGAAATAAAAAAGGATCTTCAAGTGTTCAACCATAGCCCATGTTCCTTAATTTTCAATTTAAAATTTTGAATTTCAAGCCCTAGTAATTATTATTTGCCAACCAACAATCATATAATCAACAAACATGTTTGCCAACCAAAATTTTGAATTTCAAGCCCTAGTAATTATTATAAGCCCGAGTAAAAAACATGTACCTGTCAAGGCCGGCCTGAATTAACCAGTTTGCAGCCGAAATTTTGCTGTCGCCGGCCCGAATTATGCTGTCGCTGGGAACTGAAGTGAGGCAGAGGGAGGGCGGGAGTCGCTGGCAAGTGGCAGCGATTTGGGTTTTTTTTTTATTATGTGGACCGGTTTGTTTAACAAAACTAGTAGTTGGGTTGGGCTTGAATGGGTATTAAGTTATTGGGCTTGATGGATTGAATTTAAGTTTTATTAAAGGGGTTAATAGGCTAACTTGTTTACATAATTTGATCGGGTTTCAATCCGTGTTCACAATTTTTTTTACATAAATTCCTAACATTTTTTTCTAAGGGGTGCGGACGAAAATTTCCAAGGGGTGCAGTCTGGATTTTTCGCGAAAAATACCACTAAATTTTTTTTTTCAAGGGATGCGGCCGCCCACCCACCCCATAACTTGGGTCCGCCCCTGCCGGTAAGGCTGGATTTTTAGGAATACCCAGTCATCAGGCTTAAAGGACAATTCACGTCTTCTTGAATCAGCTTGGGCAAGCATGCGATTTTGGGCCTTCGTCAAATTATCCTTCAATAACTTTATCATATCATCTCTGTCAATTAACTGAGCCTCCAATTCAGCATTTTTGGCCTCTCCTGGAACATACGGATGAAAGGCTGGTCGATCACGACCATAGACAACGGTAAACGGAGTGGTACGGGTGGCGGAATGGAACCCAGTATTATAGGAGTATTCTGCCCAAGCCAGGAACGAGCTCCATTTAGTTGGTTGTTCATGTGCAAAACAGCGGAGATATGCCTCTAAACATCGGTTGAGCACCTCCGTCTGGCCATCCGTTTGTGGATGATAACTGATGCTCATTTTTAGCTGAGTTTGACTGAGACGAAACATTTCCTGCCAGAAATTGCTCAAAAAGCTAACATCACGATCAGAGACAATGGACCGGGGAATACCGTGTAATCGTACAATTTACTTACAGAAAACACCAGCCACTGTCTTTGCGGTGAACGGGTGGGACAACGGCAGGAAGTGTGCGTATTTACTTAATCGATCAATCACGACCATTATGGTGTCAATTCAGTTAGATGGTGGTAGCCCCACAATAAAATCCATAGACAAATCCTCCCAAATCCGCTCCGGAATGGGTAATGGTTGAAGCAACCCGGCTGGTGATAAAGTGTCATACTTGTTTTGTTGACAGACGACACAATTCTGCACAAAATTACGAACATCATGTGGCAGTTTGGGCCAATAAAAATGAGCAGAAACCCTCTTTAACGTCTTGAGAAACCCTCCATGTCCAGCCATGGGTACTGAGTGAGCTTCATGAAGGATTCGAGAACGAAGGGCCATGTAATCAGGAACCACCACCCGACCCTTGTATAAAAGGGATTGACCAACCATAGTATAACCAGGAACCGCGGCAGGATTGTTGGCCAAAGCAGACAGGATGGTGTTGGTGTAGGGGTCGATTCGTAACCTGCATAAAGGTCAGAAAGATCAGAGCAAAATGGGGTGGCTAATACCATTAAGTCAGCCTGGCTGGGTCGTCGTGAGAGGGCATCTGCGCCTCTGTTTTCCGTTCCGGAACGGTAGATAATTGAGAAATCATAAGGCATAAGTTTCAATAATAAACGCTGTTGCTCGGATGTTGTAACCCGCTGTTCCAGTAGATACTTCAAGGTGAAATGATCGGTTCTGATGAAAAAATGTCGACCAAGTAGATAATGACTCCACTTTTGAACCGCTAACACCAGTGCCAGCAGTTCTCTGTCATACGCAGACTTGAATCGGGTTGATGGGGCGAACCCTTTGCTGAAATAAGCCACTGGATGTTCCTGCTGGATCAAAATTGCTCCTATGCCGTTCGATGAAGCATCACATTCAATAGTAAAGGGTATGTCAAAATCAGGGAGGCGAAGGACGGGTGCCGAGACGAGAGCATGTTTCAATCTCTCAAAGGCTGTAGCTTCCTCCTCAGTCCATTTAAAGCCTTCCTTCTTCGTAAGAGCAGTCAATGGGCGGGCTAGAATACCATAGTTACGTACAAAACGCCGGTAGTACCCGGTGAGACCCAAAAACCCTCTGACTGCTTTGACATTAACCGGTACCGGCCATGATACAACAGCGGAGACCTTTTCTTCATCCACATGGACCCCTGTTTCTGTTATAATATGCCCCAAGAATGGCACCTTGGGTTGACCAAAATAACATTTAGTTACTTTAGCAAATAACTGATGTGCCCGTAATAACTCAAGGACAGTCCGCAGGTGATGCAAATGCAAGTCCCGATCAGGGCTGTAAATCAAAATATCGTCAAAGAACACCAAAATAAACCGTCACAAATAAGGTCTAAATAGATCATTCATGGCAGCCTGGAAAGTGGACGGGGCGTTTGTTAACCCAAAGGGCATAACCCGAAATTCGTAATGACCCGAGTGTGTTCGAAAGGCTGTTTTTTCAATGTCCGCAGGGTTCATTCGAATTTGATAATACCCTGAATGTAAATCTAATTTGGTGAACACCTTAGCCCCATGTAACTCATCAAGTAATTCATCAATAGTAGGAATAGGGTATTTATCAGCGATAGTGGCCCGGTTCAAAGCCCGATAGTCAACACACATGCGCCACGTATTATCCTTTTTCTTCACCAAAAGAACCGGACTTGAAAAAGGGCTGTTGCTGGCTTGTATGAATCCGGCCTCCAACAAAGCACTGACTTGTTTTTCTATTTCATTTTTTTGAGAATGTGGGTAACGGTATGGCCTGATGTTGGGTGGTGGGGTGTTGGGTAAGAGGGATATTGAGTGTATATGTGTCCGGAGGGGGGGAAGGGAGGTAGGTTCTTGAAACACAGTTTGGTATGAGGTAATTAGGGGTTGTAAAAAATCTGGGACGTCGGTTGTGGTAGTGGGTTCGACACATAAATGTTGGAATGCTGCTGATTTTTGGGGTCCCGAGGCTACCCCCTGCAGCTTATATTTCTTGCCATCGATAGTGAAAATAAGAAACATCCGTTCCAGTTGGCTTGGACAGTGTTTAATGAAGCCAACCATTGTATCCCCAAAACGACATCAGAACTACCAATTGAAAAGGGATAAAAATCTTGGGAGATTTTGAGGTCAGTGAGTTGGATCGGCGCGTCCCGGCAAACTTTATTACAACGTATCACGTCGCCATTGCCAATTTGTACCCCAAACGGGTTGATCAAGTGTGTGGTCAGACCCAACTCACGTACAAGAGTATCTGAAATAAAATTGTGGGTAGAGCCACTATCTATTAAAATAAGAACTTCAGTTGAATTGAGGGTACCGTGTAACTTCATAGTAGTAGAGTTAGACTTCCCAGAGATAGCATTCAAACTTATCTCAGCCATCTCTTCAAGAGTACTGCCCTGATCATTCTCCTCATCCCTGTTTCCATCTTCAAGTTCTCCACCTTCTAACTATTTGAGGACGCCTGTTTTACAACGGTGACCGGGACTGTATTTATCCCCACATCGGTAACACTCCCCCCTTGCGTGTCGTGCTTGCTTCTCGGTTTCTGAGAGTCGTGGCGGTAATTTTGTAGGCACCGGAGTCGTGGTAGTGCTCGTTACAGTCTGCTTCACATCTGAATTGTTTTTAGTACTTGGGGTCCAAGTGTTCATTCTGCTCAAGCGTCCATGCCCCTGTTTAGCTTCATACTCCATAGCTAGACTCATGGCGTTATACACTGTTTTTGGTTTCTGAATGCGAACATCAGCTTTGAGTTCGTCTTTTAACCCGTTCAAAAAGACTCCCAGCAAGCAATTATCAGCCCAATTTGACACCCGAGCGGAACGTTTTGCAAATTCTTGCCGATATTCTTGGACGGTACCCGTTTGTTTGATACTACATAAGTATTCATCCGGGTTTTGAAATTCGGCTGGCCCGAAGTTCTTCTGAAATGACAGCACTAAGTCTTCCCAAAAATCCAGAGGGTTTTCGGCTGTTAGCCATGAATAAAGATCTAAAGCATCACCCTCTAAGTACATCGATGCAATATCAACCTTCTCACCCTCAGGTATGTTATAATACCTAAAATATTTCTCCGCCTTCAAGACCCACCCACCAAGGTTTAAAAGAACGAAAACGAGTTTGGAGGTGTTCCCCCTTCGCCTCACGAGGCGTAAGCCTCGAGGCGAAACGAGGCATAAGGCCGAGGCGGTATTAATAAATAAATATAAAAAATATATATATTATAAAAATAATAATACTAACTAATTTCATCATCAGATTCATCAAAAACACATTTAAAAAAGACATGAAATGCTTGAAATTGACACAAAAAGTCAAAAACATCAAAAACAACTATCAAAATCCTCTGAGGCGCACCTGAGGCGCAACTTTCTTAGCGCCTCAGCCCCTCTGAGGCGCATATACATTAAAAACACCATGAGGCGCGCCTCAGACTCGTTTTTTGGCCGTTTCGCCTTGAGGCGCACGCCTCAAAAGTTTTTTTACCATGCCACCCACGAGGATCTTCTCCTCCGTTGTATGTCGGAAAATCAATCTTATTGTATGGTCGAAAATTCCTACCAGAACGCCAAGAGCTTTCAGCCTCATCATACTTACCCGAACCTCCGCTGGATTTTTCCTTCTTAAGCGCTCCAACTTCTTCTTTGAGTGACTCCATTGTGGCGGCAATTGCAGCCATCTGTGTAGCCAAAGTTTCGAGGGCTGTACCCTCACCTTCGTTTCCTGAATTAGCCCAAGTCTGCACCATGTTTCGATTCCCGTCAATGGAACCAATTGATACAAGCAATTCACAAAACGATAGCCGAATGATTAATTAAAGGAAACAAGAACAAAGTCTGCCCCAATTCGAGATGGGGAAATCTCCAAAACAACCAGAACAATCTAAAAAACTGAATACAGAAACTAACACATGATCCCCTACTTGATGGCTATCGTGCAAAACTAATAAACCGCTCCTAATTTTCCTCTCAGCCACCACTACTCCACTAGGATTAAGGTGAGATGGAGCCAGTGCCAATGCCACCCTCTGAACTGAGGAGATAATGGTTCAAACATATTGGCTAGCCATTGATGCTACATTTTGTTGCATGTCACTCTCAAATGCAAATGTCACCATTGATCTAATGGTCCCACTGCCAGAGTTATGATCACCTGGTAACTTATTCCTAGATGCGCCTATGTCTAAAGCGGAAGCAAGATCGAGAGTGCGATTTGGACTTGATTTCTCCTGCATATATTAATATTAATTAATTAACTACATCACATGCATTTGAGCCAAAAATGAATAACTAAAAGGTGAAATGCGTTATGCATAAAAGGTAACCAACTGCAATCTCTTTCCTTATTCAAGTAACCATTTTTAGGGCATAAAAACCCATCAAATTTTTTTAAGATTTTCAATTTATAGTCCACAAATTTCCTAAAATTCGAATTAAGGTAACAATGTTGCAGCTGACGTGACTGTAACTTTTCAGCAAGTTGACTTGCCTATGGCATGGCACCTAAGTGGGGTTGACATGGCACACAAAATCTATACAAATGCTAACCTAACCTTGCCAGAATCAAGAGGAATGATCCCAAAGCCCGAAGGCAAAAGAGGTGCATCATCAGCAAAAGAAGAATCAAAGGGAGCGAATATAAGTTCAACACACATCCCAACAACATTTTCAACAACTTTTTCATCCATTCCACTGCATAGCTGTCGATTAAATCATAATGTTAGCATAGTTATCAAAGGCGCGAAGCGCACTCAAGGCGCTTAGGCTCCGCTTAGGGCCTAGGCGATAGGCGCAAAAAAGCGTGGGCCTGAGAAAAAAAAAGCGCACTTAAATAAAAAAAATAAAAAAGTTCATTAAAGCAATAAAGTACTCAAAACCAAAACAAAAATGTTCATACTCGCATTTAAAAAATCTCAGATAACAAAATACTCAAAACCAACATGTTAATATTTGAAAACAAATAGTTCATTAAAGTAATAAAAGAGTAAGCAAAAAAATACTGTAGTAAAGCCCTATAAATACTGCAGAAAAAGTGGAATTTACGAAATAATACAAACTGAATATTACTAAACCAGATTTTGATCTTTAGTGATATCATTTGTTAGTAAAATCCCTATAAATACTGCAGAAAAAGGGGATATTACGACTTAATAAAGAAAAATATTAAATATCAATAGGATTTAGGCTGCGCTATAATTAGCTTGGAAGCAAAAGCGCAATTACTGGGATTCGCCCAGAAAAAACGCCTAGGCGCCAAAAGCGCACGCTTTTGATAATTATGAATGTTAGATACATAAAAAAAATTACAAATCCCATAAGTAATTTCAGGTATATACCATTTTGTCCGGGGTTAACACCAAAATCAACTCATAAAAGTTTCATTATCTTGTTTGGTTCTGATCAGAACAGGAAAACGACACAAAAATTACTTGAATTCCCTTTAAAAGTCAAAAACAGAAATGAACACATATTCAACCTCATGCCAAAACAATCACATAAAATTTGTCCCAGCAACCCATTATGTTTAAGTCTTCTAATCATCTGAAGTCAAATGAGAATGAAACATTACCTTCATAAAACGGTTCGTAAATCACATGCATTGTTCCTGTAGAGAAACTGAAACAACACACAACAAATGATATTGAGTGAAAACAGAGCAAAAGAAAAGTGACTGTAAAAGCTAATTTCCATATAGTTTTGTGCCTCCAATTCTTCTCAAAATTTGGAAAGTTTAAATCAAACTGAATATAGAAAACATTACAGTCAATTATTACACCAGGTATAATCAAGATGATACAATTTAGGGTTACAGTAAACTTCAGAAAACACAAATTAGGGTTTAGATATACTTGCTAATATTCTTAAATTCAACATGAAGTTCCATGAATCCAGATATTTAAAGACATACATGAGCCCTAAAGCAATATGAGTCATGAGTTTACCTCTCTTACACCAAGGTACGTTTGATTTAGTCGCACCCATCATTGACTTGCATTTGAAATAGCATGTGGCCAACCGCCAGAACCCAACTCAGCCGGCCAAACACCATGGAGAAGCTATAACCGGCGACCACTTGACAGATGAGGACTCTAGAACTCGCCGCCGTCATCTCAGACGTCTGGTTCAGTCGGCGGCGGTTGGTGACGTCGAAACAAAAGTTACCGCTTCCTCGACGGCGCCGTTGCTCTGTTCTCTCGACCTCGTCTCTCTGACTCCTCTCTCTTTCTCCCTGCTGTGGAGAGAGATTTATGGCGAAATTTGTGATGATAGGCGGAACCCTAAGTGCAGCCACCGTCCTTTGTCAAGTACAATGACCACCGTTCATCTCGAAAACCCTCTCCTTCGCAATCTCTGTCTTCTGATTCTCTCCCTCTCTCTTGTAGCTTCTCCATAGTGTTTGGCCGGCTGAGTTGGGTTCTGGTGTTCAGTGCTCAGGGATGTTAGAGCATTCACATCCTAACCATCAAATCATGTGAGAAGTGGTTTTTATATTATAAAGGGTATAAAAAGTGTTTGTGAATAGAGGAGAGAGAAAATGTTACTGTTCATATGTATATTTTGGGAGACACTGTTCACCCGTTATAATTTTTTAATATATTTTGAAAGTGGTTGTGAGTGGAAGTAAGAGAAAAATGTAATGATAATATTATTTAATTGAAAGGAGAGAGAAAAAGTATTTGTTTTTAGTGGAAATATATTGATATAGGAGTTGTTTTTTAGTAGAATGTATGTATAATTTGATGGATTTGATGTGAATGCTCTTAGACTGCAAAGAAAGAAAGAGGTTGTTTATGTGGATTAAAAAACCGCCCAACACTGCCAATGACAACACTCGATTGCACTATTCATTCATTACTGTTCATTAAGTTTGATTTTTAATATATGTAGAGTATACTAGTAGATGCCCTGCCCGCGTTGCTGGGCGATGGCCGAATAATTATCAACCAATTAAAAAAAGACTACTATAATTTTGTTATGGAAAAAAAAAACCAAAACGAAGATAAGACAGTAATTTTGGGCTAAGGGCAAAACTGTAATTTTTCAGAACTAATGAGCTAATGTTAGGCAACTCCTTGAGACGAAAAAAAAATTAAATCGAGTAAACCAATTAAAACAAAAAACCTTTATAGTTTTGGTAAAAAAAACTAAAATGATTGGAAAAACGTAATTTTTAACTGAGGGCCAAATCATAATTTTAATTCGGGGATAAATTGTAAACTAAATGGACCAACGGGGGAGTGCCAGGAAGTTGTCGACACGACTGTAATTTTACACTGGGGGCAAAATTGTAATGTCACCAGGAAAACAAACAAAAACGATGGGGAAAATGTAAAGTTAAGTTGAGGGTAAAATCGTAACTTGGCTGTGAGAAAAAAAAACTAATGGCAAAACTATAAATTTATATGGGGCAAAATTGAAATTTACTTTTTCATCCATTCCATTGCATAGCTGTCGATTAAAAGTCAAAAACAGAAATGAACACATATTCAACCTCATGCCAAAACAATCACATAAAATTTGTCCCAGCAACCCATTTTGTTTAAGTCTTCTAATCATCTGAAGTCAAATGAGAATGAAACATTACCTTCATAAAACGGTTCGTAAATCACATGCGTTTTTCCTGTAGAGAAACTGAAACAACACACAACAAATGATATTGAGTGAAAACAGAGCAAAAGAAAAGTGACTGTAAAAGCTAAATAGTCTACAATTATAACACCACATATAGTTTTGTGCCTCCAATTCTTCTCAAAATTTGGAAAGTTTAAATCAAACTGAATATAGAAAACATTACAGTCAATTATTACACCAGGTATAATCAAGATGATACAATTTAGGGTTTCAGAAAACACAAATTAGGGTTTAGATATACTTGCTAATATTCTTAAATTCAACATGAAGTTCCATGAATCCAGATATAATGTATACTTGGCCAAACACCATGGAGAAGCTATAACCGGCGAGCACTTGACAGATGAGGACTCTAGAACTCGCCGCCGTCATCTCAGACGTCTGGTTCAGTCGGCGGCGGTTGGTGACGTCGAAACAAAAGTTACCGCTTCCTCGACGGCGCCGTTGCTCTGTTCTCTCGACCTCGTCTCTCTGACTCCTCTCTCTATCTCCCTGCTGTGGAGAGAGATTTATGGCGAAATTTGTGATGATAGGCGGAACCCTAAGTGCAGCCACCGTCCTTTGTCAAGTACAATGACCACCGTTCATCACGACGACGGTGAGGGAGGCAGCCGGGAGACTGGCAGGCCCCTTTTATCTCGAAAACCCTCTCCTTCGCAATCTCTGTCTTCTGATTCTCTCCCTCTCTCTTGTAGCTTCTCCATAGTGTTTGGCCGGCTGAGTTGGGTTCTGGTGTTCAGTGCTCAGGGATGTTAGGCCATCCGTAGCCATAAAGCCCCTTGTGGGGCGTTATGCGACACGTGTCGTGCCACGTCACACGGGGGCTTTATGGGGCGTTATATCACTAGAGCCCGTAGTCATAAAGCCCCTACCCATCATTACCTATTTAATAATTTTTAGTTTTATTAATTAATATAAAAACTCTATCCTATTTTTTGATTGGCCAAATGAAGTAACCAAACACCCATAACGCCGCGATATGTATCGCGCCGCCCCCCATTTTTCCCCCATAACGCCGCCCGTCGCGGTGTGCGGGGCGCTATGGGGGCGCCATCTTTGAATTGGGCGCCATATAAGGCCCCAGTACGTATGCTCTTAGATTGCAAAGAAAGAAAGAGGTTGTTTATGTGGATTAAAAAACCGCCCAACACTGCCAATGACAACACTCGATTGCACTATTCATTCATTACTGTTCATTAAGTTTGATTTTTAATATATGTAGAGTATACTAGTAGATGCCCTGTCCGCGTTGCTGGGCGATGGCCGAATAATTATCAACCAATTAAAAAAAGACTACTATAATTTTGCTATGGAAAAAAAAAACCAAAACGAAGATAAGACCGTAATTTTGGGCTAAGGGCAAAACTGTAATTTTTCAGGACTAATGAGCTAATGTTAGGCAACTCCTTGAGACGAAAAAAAAATTTAAATCGAGTAAACCAATTAAAACAAAAAACCTTTATAGTTTTGGTAAAAAAACTAAAACGATTGGAAAAACGTAATTTTTAACTGAGGGCCAAATCATAATTTTAATTCGGGGATAAATTGTAAACTAAATGGACCAACGGGGGAGTGCCAGGAAGCTGTCGACACGACTGTAATTTTACATTGGGGGCAAAATTGTAATGTCACCAGGAAAACAAACAAAAACGATGGGGAAAATGTAAAGTTAAGTTGAGGGTAAAATCGTAACTTGGCTGTGAGAAAAAAAACTAATGGCAAAACTATAAATTTATATGGGGTAAAATTGAAATTTTTTGCCAGGAGCAAAAGCGTAAATTTATTTGTGATGATAGGAGGAACCCTAAGTGCATCCACCGTCCTTTGTCAAGTACAATGACCACCCGGTGAGGGAGGCAGCCGGAAGAGTGGCAGGCCCCTTTTATCTCGAAAACCCTCTCCTTCGCAATCTCTGTCTTCTGATTCTCTCCCTCTCTCTTGTAGCTTCTCCATAGTGTTTGGCCGGCTGAGTTGGGTTCTGGTGTTCAGTGCTCAGGGATGTTAGACTGCAAAGAAAGAGGTTGTTTATGTGGATTAAAAAACCGCCCAACACTGCCAATGACAACACTCGATGGCACTATTCATTCATTACGGTTCATTAAGTTTTATTTTTAATATATGTAGTATATAGTTGGTGCCCCGCCCGGGGCGATGGCCGAATAATGAGCGAGTGTTAGGCAGCTCATTGACACGAAAAACAATTAAATCGAGTCAACCAATTAAAACAAAACACTTTTATAGTTTTGATAAAAAACTAAAGCAATGGCAATATTGTAATTTTTAACTAAGGGAAAGTTGTATTTTTTGACTGTGGTAAAATCGTAATTTGGCAAAAGTTAAAGTAATGCCAGTACTGTAAATTTGAACCTGTGGCAAAATTGTAAATTTTCACAGAGGCAAATTCGTAATTTTTAACTTGGGGTAACAACGTAATATAAATTTGAACTAAGGGCACAGTCATAATTTTAAGCTTGAGGCAAAAACACAATTTTATTTTGAACCGAGGGCAAAATCGTAATTTTGAGTTGGGGGCAAAAACATAATTTTATTTTGAACCGGGGAAAAAATGTAATTTTGAATTAAGGGCGAAATCACAATTTTTAAATGGGAAAAATCACATTTTTGAACATAGGGCAAAATCGTAATTTTTAAGTGGGGGCAAAAACAAAATTTTATTTTGAACTGAGGGCGAAAAGGTAATTCTGAGCTGAGGGCAAAACCACAATTTTATTTTGAATGGAGGGAAAAATCGTAATTTTGAGCTAGGGACAGAGGCGTAATTTTATTTTGAGTTGGGGGCAAAACCGTAATTTTAAAGAGGGACAAAAACGTGATTTTAGCATGGATATAAAATAATAAACTGGTTGGTCCAATGGGAGAGTGCCAGGCAAAGTCGTAATTTTGAATTAAGGGCAAGATCGTAATTTTGAGACGGGAACAAAAAGTGTAATTTTATTTTGAGCTGTGGGCAAAAAGTTAATTTTAAAATGGATATAAAACAATAAAGGTGTTGGTCCAATGAGAGAGTGGCAGACAGCTGCCTGGCACTATTCCCCCATTAGGTTTTTGTATATGTAGGTAATATAATATAATATAATATAATATAATATAATATAATATAATATAATATAATATAATATAATTCCAACTATCCTACATCTTCATGGGGTATTTGTTGGGTTGAGCAAGTTGTCAATATATATTAGTAACTATGTTAAATTAATAACATCTATACTATATTATAATGCATGAATGATGGGTATTTTAAGATACCTAAAAATAAGAACTTTCTTGCCTTTTATTTATGGAAAGACCCTTAAAATGAGGGTAGTTTTGTCTTTTAAACATTATTTATTTTTTAGCCCCTAAACTTATTACACTTAAATCCCTGAGGTTTTACACAAAATTATAGATAATTAGTTACATTCACCCCTCCACAAAAAAAACTTATATTTTTTACGTATTCTTGACATATCTTATAAACTATAATATTTAAAAAAAATCCAAAGATAACATGACCACCTACACATTTTTTTCGACGTTTCGGTAGTCGTCTTGTTCAATATCGACGCACAGATTAAAAGGTACAAGTCCGTAATGCTTTAATGTACAAGTGATTAAATGAGAGGGGTATTTTAATATACCAAAAAAAATGGTAGTTTAAACTAAAAGTTATATTTTAGCCCCCTTAATTATTTCATTTTAATCCTTCAATTCCAACAAAATTATAAACCCGAATTGACTTCAATGGCTCATGATGAAAATACAAAATCCAAAAAGTTGAATTCCTTAAATTGTATCCGAAGTTTTTGGCAATTTCAAAATTTAAATCACAACCTCTCCTTTTCTCTAGATCTGGGACCCTAGCCTCCACATCTCCGATATCCTTTAAACAAATATGACTGTCGATTCAGCATGGTGTTTGGGTGTACGGTGGCCATTGCGATGATGGATGCTGTCACACCCCTATTTTCCACGTGTCACCGGTGGGCCCGGTGGGGAGTATAGTGACGTAGTTGATATCATCATAGTCAAACAACACAATATTTAAATGCACAGCGGAAGCAAAAGATAAACATATTACAAACCGATTCGAAAGTAATATTTAATATTACAACGGAATGTAAGTTGGATCCACAGGCGGATCAATTAAAAAGAAAACATAGTTCATCAGACTTATTGCATCCAAGCTTGCGAGACTTATTGCGGACGCTAGAAGACAGCCAGCCTAGTACGAGTAGTACCTGCACTTAACCTTTTGGAAAATACGTCAGTTTACACTGGTAAATACAATTTAACTGACTCATTTTAAAAAGGTTGAAAATTGATTTGAATGCACGTGGCACAAAACATTTTATAACTTGGGATAATTATGTAATATAAACTTGTAAGGGATTTACATGTTACTTATGCGTTCAGTAGCCTGTTCCGTAGACCGGGTTAAAGATTAATAGACACACCACTATATTGAGTTATACACTGACAGGTGTACGCCTACACCCCGTGCTCAGGTCGTGGCCATCTCGTAAGATGATGCCAAGGATATCCGGGACATGGTCATTAACCCCCCAAAGGCTTTAAGCAAACAAAACACATTCAAAACATAGCATATCAATAAATTTAACCTCTATTCGATTAAAGAATTCAATGCCGGACCAAGCGGTATTTTATATACCGTACCCCAAGCCCGTATAGGGAAAATAAGTTAAAGGTATTTACCTGAGCTAAATATAAATTCAATCCCAGCCGTATACCACCAAGCAAGTACAGATAGCTTTTACTGGGCTCCTAAATCTGGAACGAAGGTTTTTAATAACCTATTAGATTCCTAACGGGTCTTTAATTAAGCCTAAGCTTAGACCGGTTAGTTTTCAAAATGAAGACACGGTTCAAACGCATGATAAAGTGAAGACCGGTTTAGGATGTGGTTTTGACCCGACAAGCTTGTATGCTTGTTTAATATGGGTAACTTAAACACATTCTGAATTTCGAGACAAAAACGATATGGTTTGACCCGTTTCGGCTAATATATGCAAACTAATTACATATGCCGATCCGAACGCGAAAAGTGCGTAACGAGTAACCAAAAGAGTCAAATACAAGTTTCCTAAGTTAATATGCCCTAAATATGCTGTGATATCAGTAGGATACCTTCCATTATGCCCAAAACGAGTTTAAGACCAATTTATGCCCCGTAGGGGTATTTTGGTCATTTTAAAGATTATAAGAGAGTTTAAATATCATTCTGAGTTACAGGTCTGATTAAATCAGTAATTATACTTAATTTAATAAGTCATATCAGTAGGGTATCATATATATGTGAAATTTATTAATTATAACCATACTATGCACCGTAGGGGCATTTTGGTAATTTCACATAGGCCTAAAAGGCCAAAACTGGAAATCTGAGTTTAAAACCTTTGCTTACTGTTAAAATATCAAAATTTACTGAGAAATTCAGTAGGCATCAACCCTTATACCTTTAAACTAGTTTTGATACATACTATGCGTTAAAAACGCTTAAAAAGGCGATTTGGAGCCATTTCCGGGTTTTGTATAGAAAGCTGATATTTTTAATATTCCAGAAGGCTCAAAATATTTTATTTAACATATTAAATCAGTAGAAAAAGGTTTGGGGTCAAAAGGATTTGTAAAACTCATTTTATAGCCTAAAAGGGCAAAACCGGCAATCACCAAATCATAGTTGGAGCCCTATGTTATGCTCAGCCAAAAATTAGATAAAAATCTTTAAAAATCCAAAATATTATTTTATATCAGTAGGTAAAAAGTTTGGTTTCAAAAATTGGGTTTAGATAGGCTATACGCTAAAATAAAATATTTTAGTGCTTACATAAATTTTTGGGTGTCCGGGGATATTCAGAATGCGAGATATGCGCAAAAGTGCAAACTTGTGCACTTTTTGACACTTTTAGTCCCTGCATGACATAAAAGTTTATTTTTGCGCATCAAACACCTCTAAGCCTATATCTAAGTTATATAAAGGATAATTAGGGTATGTTTATCTTGTGTACATATTCCGGAAGGTCCGTTACCATACGATTCGACCTCCTTTTGCTGTTTGACGCAATTAGCCCCTTAATTGCGCAAAGTAGCGCGGAATGCCGATTAATGTCATCCAAGCCTTTCATGGCCCATAATGGGCATTCCCAAGCATATACTTAAATGTTACTACATTCTCGTTCGCTTAGATGGTCACCGAAAGGCGTAGATTCAAAAGTTGACGCTTTAGGTCCCTCTATTGCGCAAACTTGCGCATCTCATCATTTATTAGTATTGAAACCTCATCTAATCCATATTAGGCATTCTTGGAAGTATTATTAAACATCACGATGCTTCGGGTTCGCTAAAAGGCCATTTAGAGGTATAATTAAACATATTGACACTTTTAGTCCCTCTAACTTGCAAAATTGCGCGTAACTTTACTTATAGGCATAAAAACCTTAGACGGCCATTATTTGGCATTCCCGAGAGTATAATTAAATATTATGAAGCTCCCGGTTTGTTAAAAGGTCACTCAGAGGTAAGAATTAACATGTTGACACTTTTAACCCCTTTATTGCGCAAACTTTCAATTAATTATGCAAACGGCTACACTTATTCATAAAGTGGCACATTTGTGAATATAAACATCGTAAGAAACTTATTTTTAGGTATGTTACACTTCCATTCCTTTCATAATCAAAGTTTTCGATTTTTCGAAAAATTAGTCCCTAAATTTCAGTGTTTGACTTCATTAGGGTTTATTACACGTGTCAATACATCATTAGACGTGATTTTACGAGGTGTTACAGATGCGAAGTGTTTGACGAAAGAAGGGTATGTTGCGAATCATCCTGCTAGAAGGATTGGAAAGAGTTTGATCTTTAAGGTTAGGGTTTGAATTAAAGTTTCTTTTTTTGTTGTTTTGTGTTTTTGATGATATTTTTTTATTGGTGGTGTGGGAAAGATTTGATCTTGAACATGGGTTCTTGATTATGAATCTTTAGTTAGGGTATTTTTTTCTTATTTTATGTTTCTGCTGATGAATTTATATTATATGGATTCTTGATTGTGAAAAATTAATGGGTTGAGTTTTTGGTTAATTTTAGTAGTTTGCTATCAAAATTTGGATTTAATCTGGCACAAATTAAAGAAGCATCATTTTTTTAGTTTATGGTTTCTTAATTTTGCTGCATGTTAAGTTTTTAGGGGTGTAGATATCAGGTCGGACCGAGTATGACTGAAACAGACTTGGGCCGGAAAAGACCCAGGTTTCTTCCTTGTGTTGTATAGGAGAAGAAGAAGATATATCGTATGATAAACAAACAAGTTGTTCATCAACAGGACCAGCAAGTAGTTGATTAGATTAGGACCTTGAGTAGATTCGATATGTGTGGATTGATTAGGACTGAATATTAAATAGTTGATGTGGTGAGCAGGAATTATTTAGGACTGAATATGTTACAAATGTGTGGATTAGATTAAGGCCTTTAGTTCGAGTAGTTTGGCATTTACAAGTTATGTACAAACAGTGGCGGACCAAGGATTTTTTTTCATTGGGGTCCATTTTTTGTGTAAGGATTTTTCATAACTAAACATTAAAATTTTCGGGTCAGTCATCATAGTCGGGTCGTGAACACATTGAATTAACCAGGTAACCTTTCAATTTAACTCATTTTTTTCAGACGATCTTCATGCTTCAAAATAGTTTCTATCTTTAATTTTTTTCTCTATCCCTTGTTCTCTCTCAAAAGCTTAAATAAATTTTCATTTTCTTTGGTTGGAGGAGATTAGGAATCCTAGGCTTTTTGAGATTGTGGTGAAATCGTTTAGGAATTCTTGGGTTTAGGTGTTGGTGTTGGAGTCGTGTGCGTGGTTCAGTACCGATGGGCTTCATGTTATTGCAAACGGCAGGAAAGAGATCCCTGGTAGGTTTAATTTTCATTCTCTGCTCAAAATTTTCTTAGATCTACTGTAAGTTTTAGACATATTTGGTTGTTTTTGTTGTGATGAAGATGGAGCAGTGGAGATACACAATCATGGGGAACTAACCTCATGAAAGAATGAAACTGTAAGCCTTTGCGCATCATGTTTATGACTTACTGATTGTCCTTCTAGATTTGAAGGATTGCATGACTTTGGGTTAAAATATTTGTTGATGAAACTATTTTTTTACAGGATTTCAAGTAGGCATTGGTTATGGTTCAGGTAATTCATTGTAACACCCCGAAAACGGATTTGGAAATCAAACCACGTTAATACTACAGGACGGGTAAAATACAGTTAGTGGTAAAACTTACCCGGTAAACTTTAGGAATTAAATAAATAAATTTAATATTTATTTAAAAGGATGAGAAATACTTTGAGAAAAGCAAAGTATATAAAAGGCCCGAGATTTAACGGGACTTAAAATAAAACGGGTTGAGAACAAGATAAAGTAACTAGGAAATAAATAACCTAGTTAGTAATAAGTCTTGGAATAATAAGAAAAGCAGGGTTAAAACACCCTTTTATGCAAACTTGTGTGAAGTAGAGGGACTAAAGGTGAGAAGATGGAAACCAGTTTTATTTAATAAAACATTAACACCAAAACACACACTCTAAGTGTGTGTTCTGGTCGATATTTCCCACAGGAGCAAAGGAACTCCTTTGTTCAACCCTAACTTGTCTAAATCCAAGAAATTGAGAGGCCAAATCAGTCCCAAATCGAAATCCAAGCATGGATTAGTGATCACCTCGCTGAAAAGATCATAAGGTATGCAAAAATTTGATGTTTTGATTCATCTTAAATTCTAGGTTAATGATGAAAAATCGAAATTTAGCTTGATTGTGTCATGCATGAATGAAATTAGAAGGGATATGGTGTCTAGGGATGAACCCTAGGTGAAATCTTGTTAAAAGATTTCATGTTAATTATAGAGTTCATAATCACCATTGTAGGTGATTAGTGAACTTGAAGAAAACTTGATAAACCCTAGAACTATGATCTTGTTCTAGCATAATCTGAATTTAAGAGTAAATTTCAGAAATATGGATGCTAAGACATGTGTAGAATTGTCTAATCGAAGTTAATTTAGATGATAATTACAAGTCATAAACTTGGTTTTGATGATATAAAAATCTGACCCGCTAGGTGTTTGATGAAACGCCTAAGTGAGGATTAAAATGCTAAAAGTTGGGTAAAAACGCAGATTTGATTATTATAAAGAATTATGCGTTAAAGCTTATAAAAAAAGGGTTCTAAATACTATGTTGATTTAGACTTAATGATGTAAACCATGTGATTGAAAGTAGTTAACTTTGATAAACTAAGTTAACTAAGCATGAAGTCGAACAGTAGCTTTGACATAGAAAATAAGTGAGGTGGAATAGTCGTGATTGTTAATGACTAATTTAACCGCCTTGTAAATGATTGACAATAGTTTGACGCGTAACAAGCTAGGTGAAAGCTTGGAGGAGGGAGCGGGTCAAACGGAGCAAGTACGAAAAGAAAACGTTGCTTGGATGCTAGGTAAGTTAAAACTTACACCTTTTATTTAATATCTATTGGCTTTGTAGATTTTGAATAATCAAAAGTCACATTTGACTTATGATGTTTCGACCCGACGTGCGAGGTTCGGAACAAAAGACAATAATGATAAACCATGTTAAATGGTTAAAAAGAGCTAATAAGGTCATTTAGTTATGTAATGACTAATAAATAACGAGTTTTGAATAATTTACCTTATAAGGTAAATCAATACATTTAATAAGGGTAAAACGGCAATGTGGTCACTCGTTGACGATAACCGCTAGTTTTGAAGGACACTTTATGGCGTAAGATATAAATGGGTCAAAATAATCAAGAAATAGATTTATAAGTAAATCGACCGTACGGTGTAAACCGGTACAAGTTATGTAGACGAGATGATAATAAATCCATCTCGCAAAAGTAAATGGTCATATAGACCAAACGGGTCAAAAGGTGAAAATATCACCCTTTGACAATATCGGCTAATGTTTTGTCGCGTTGCATGATTACAGGAATAAATATCGATTAAATTTTGTCATCGCTATTACTTAGCGGCTACTAAGGCAAGGTATCAAAACGGGTCAATATATTGATTCGAGCCAGGCATGTATAATTAGTCAAATCATCATTAGAACTTGAAGTTCAATGAGGGCTAAACAAGTTAAAATGGACATTGGGTTATCTTTTAAGTAAACCGAATCATTTAAGTTATTGTCATTGTGTTTTAAAAACATGATGGCTATTTAAATAAGATCCTAGTTTAAAAAGTGGAATTTTGGTCAATTATGACATGAAAAGTCCTTTGCTGTAAAGAAAGGGTTTAAGATGACCAAAACGCCCTCGTAAGCAAAATCGAGTAAATGAACCTTAAGAGTCGTTTAAAAACAAGTTATATGATCAAGCAAATACTTTGAATAAGTATAAAGAATGAAAAGGGTAAATCTTGGGTCAAATGACTCAATATGGGTTTTTGCCGTAAAATGATAGTCCGGGGGATAAAACTCAGAATATATGTATCTCCATATTAAATCCACCACAAATATAGTTGTGGTGGAAGACTACTTGGTAAGAAATGTGGAAATATAAAGTTAGATACAAATGAAAGCGATTTCATGCTTTAAAGTGCTTAAAATACCCTTAACGGGTCAAAATAAGCATACGAGCGAAAACGGGTTTAAATTGTGTAATAAACCTATGATTAGAACCTAATATGGTAGGTAACATTAATTTGAAGAAGTGTATGTGATATAGGAATCAAACAAATACGTTTGTTTGATAAAATGCATAAACGGGTTAAAATTCGGTAAAAAGGTAACGAGTCAAAGGCTTAGAAGTCTCAAAATTTCTTATGTTGGATGTAGGATTTTAACTCCATAAGATGGAGGATTAAATTACGGACGCGTAGGAAAAAGAATCGGGTAAAACGGATCAATAACGAAGAAGTTATGGTCGTTTCCGTAAAAACTGGCATAGCTGAACTGAGCTGCAGCCTGCTGGAAACTGGTCTCCCCCGCGTGGCGCAAGGGAGCAACGTGGCGCCTTCGCGTGGCGCGACAGAGCCCTGTTTTGGCGAAATTTTTTTATTTTAATCAGTTTCGCTTCCCGGACTCATTTAAATACGTTCTAAGTTACGTATGACTAATCCAACTCATGTTTTATGAGTTTCAGGTATTATTTTAGCACCGGCGGACGATCAAGCACAACGAAGAACCGAACACGATCAAGAAATAAGCTTCCGCACTATGTATCGTTGTTTTGTTAAATGACGAACTCAAACATGTTATTTTGTATAGTTTTAATTCTGTAAATAAAGTTTAATGAAACCCGTAATTTCAATGTATTGAAATTCTAATTACCCGTTTATTTTCGTAAATTATACGAAAATCGTTAAATAATAATAAGGGTGTTACATTCATGCTTCAAAATAGTTTCTATCTTTAACTTTTTTCGATTTTTTAACGATCTTAGAGTTGTTTATTGCAGATTTCATTTATAATATTAGGTGTACCTCTGATTGATATTTCAGGTAGACGTCCTCTCCTGATGGTATGGATGGATTTCAAGCTCAGTGGACTTGTATCATAAATTACGAGTTAATCAATTGTTAAAATGGAATGAGGTATTCTCTTTAATCAACCTTGCCCGACAAAAAATACGAGTTAATCAATTATGTTTCATTTCAGGGCCCTTGGGTTTCAAATGACCTGGGAGGTAACTTTTATGAGAAGGCTTGTGTAAGAATCAGGGTAATCCGGTTATTTTATCTCAGGTAGTCAAAATCACTTATTTACACTGTTTTGTAGAATCAGTAAATCATAGATGTGCAAGTGGTGTCAAACAGGTTGCATGGAGATGCCCACAATTTGTTGTCCTATTTATTTTTAAATTTGTTGCTAATTAGTGCAAGTACTAAGTACTATTGCAAAAAAAATGAAGATAACTTGTAACTATCCATTTCCAGTTTACCAGTGGTTATAAAATCAACCCGCCTTTTTTAGGTCGAATGGGTCGAAATTTCATCTTTGGGGCCAAGTGGCATAATTTTCACCGGTGTGACCTCTTCGACCTGTTTTCTAACGGGAGATAATTTACAACTTAAATGGATCCAGTTTACATAAATGAGTCAAAATAACTATCTCTATCAGCTAACACAACCAATCTTAATTCCAATAATATGACCCTATTTTACTATGTAATTAAATCTGACCTTGATCTTATCTCTGTTATCAGGATCTTCTTCGTAGTTCAATATCAAGTCTGTTAGTTCAATATCAAGTCACTACATATTTTTTTGTTGTTGAATAGCCAAACACCAAATCTTTATGCCTCATTTCTTGGACTAAATTGCGAACTTTGATAAAATACTCATTTCCTCTACAAAATGACTCTCTTCATACTTTGTTAGACTAATAAAAAACGAGTACCACATTGTAAATTGTTGCCCCTGCCGCATCGCGCGGGTTTCCTACTAGTTTTATTAATACAGATTCTTAGTTTTTAATTTTTTTAGTTATACTTATTAAAATGATAAATATATTTTTAGTATATATCTATATGTTGAGTGAAAACATATTCAGTTGTACACAAAGTTTCTATATTTTTCGTCATTAAAACATAAATTAAGAGTTTGTAAATTCATCATCGCCAAAACCGTTTTGTTTTTTTAACACATCATAAAGTTTGTTTTAATTAATAAGTGATTTTTTAGATGGTATATTATTGTTATTGAAATTCTTAAAAATCCATAGTCACAATACGTTTAATATGTTGACAACAAAGTCTTTCATGTTTACCTTAGGGGAGTGGGGGTGGTCACAAGTGATGAAATTCCATCACTCACAAATATCCAATCAAGTTCCGCCATGTCATCAACCACTATTTTATCACTCACAAGCATTTTTTAGTGGTGGTGGTCATCACTAGTGATGGAATTCCATCACTCACAAATTTTTTATATTTTTTTAGTCGGTATCGCTATCGCTATCCATCAGAAACGTCGAATCCGTAGGAAACTCCATTTGAGAAAGATGTAGATTGTGTGAAATGTGTTTGTGTTTTGGTGTGGGTGAAATGTTTAAAAATGGAGAAGTATATATAAAAGGTTTAAAGGTTATTTTTTTTAATAAAGTTTACCGTTAAAAAACGGTCAAAAAAGGATCCAACGTTCAAATTCTTAAAAAATTTCTATACGAAAGTACTATTCATAACACTACGCATCGAAAAGTTCGAGGGGTCGGGCGCCCCCTCGGAAGCCTTCTAAGCTGCGCCCGTGGCGGCGGTGTGCTTGTCTTCAACACGCGTGATGGGGGCTCCATCACGGACCACCCCCAGTCCCCTTAGTGTCAACTTTCGTATCCATCAACTTCTCCATCTGAAACGGAAATCAAGAAAAGATAAATTAAACATCAACTTGATAATATAAAACTCAAAATTAAATAAGATCTGTTTATTTAAGACAAAATGACAAATACCTTAATTGGCTGTGAGTTTTATTTGCCGACAGTCTGCAAAGTTACATTGGCAGGCTGCAATTAAGTCAAGCTTTTTTGACAAATTCAAGTTCGGGTTGCTTTGGGTTAATGCTTCTGTGCGACATAACCAAATGAATGTTTCAAACGTTTAGCATTGTTTATCGAGTTATATGATTACAAAAAATAACCATACCTTTGGGAGTTTATTAATATGCACGTTCGTCAGTGCACCACATGAAAAGAGAATTTACAAAATTAGATACAAATTTGCATTACAAATTTTAGAGTGTGAAATAAATATACTTTTTTTTTCGAAAACATAATGCATAAAACCATTTACCTCCTCAGGTTATCATGTCACATTCATTCTGAAAATTGAACAAAACAAATTAGTGATATTTACTTACGAAAACTAAGAAGAAATATACATTGAATTAAGATACTAAGTTTACCTTTTGTGTCGGTATTAATAAATAGATACATTTGCGTGTTCATCTTCTGCTTTGATCATGTTTACATCCATTTGAATGCCGCTTTTTGTGATGATAACTTAACAACTGAAAAATGGAGCCAGCAACATGTATAAATACTATGGAAGCCGCCCAAAACCACCACAACTTACCTCCCCACTAACCTCACACATGTTTAGTAGACGGTTATGTAATATTTTTTTTTGTCTTTGCTATTGTTTATCTTTGGAACTGATCGACTTTTAATTCTAAATTTTTTATAGGTACTACAATGAGAATATAAATGTTTATTTTTTATTTATTAGCTATTAACTGATATCAGTTTTTCTAATGCAGGTACAATATCGGCGCAATACCCCTTTATGCGGCTACATTTTTTTAAATATTAATTCGGTTACCGAAATCGGTTGCTTTCCATTTTCTTTTTAATATATTTATTCTTAAAAGGTTTTTTTAATCAATTGGTTGTGCAATAAATGGGATGCTTTTTTTTTGAAGGGTGACTTTCTATGTACAGGACCTATTGGTCACCGGGTTCATGTCGATGACAATCCCCCGTCAGCCCTGCTCTTCCGGATGCGATGTTCGATCGGGCCCCGGCCGTTGCGCAAGCTGACCTTCGCCCGGAAACCATACTGCCCCCACACGAGAGACTCGCTGGGGTAACAGCTGGGTAAAACCGGGTTTCCCTTAAGACCGCACCATGCCTCGGTAGGTACGATCCATCATTGGGACGTCCTCCCCCCGAAATGCCGCAGCCGGGTTTCGAACCTGTGACCTCCCAAAGGAAGACACAAGCCCAACCACATGGGACCAACTGGGCTGGGGAGAGATCAATAAATGGGATGCTTAATTTGCGGTTGGACTATTATGTTTTATAGGATTAGTATGCGTTTATTTTAAATCTATTTAGTATCGTGAGAGCTGCAGAAAATTCAGGAGCCTAAGTAACTGCTGGGAGAAGATAAAACTGTCAGTAGTTGGCCTTTGGACGGATAAAAGGAATTTGAAAATTAACCGAGCGTCCATTTTATGCGATCAGGTCAAAAGGGAATCTAGAAACCTGCATGTAACCTCCCCCTCTAGAAGCCTTTCATGAATTATAGGGTCAGGATTTAACTTCAGCTTCATCCAACGGTTGAGATTGCATGTTGTACCCATTGATTTTAATGGGAATATAAGAATATATAATTTCCAAAAAAAAAAGCGAAAGTAATGAAAAGAGGTCAAATTTTAAACGAACACACGTGATGTACTATTAAGCTTAGTCTAGTTGTTTTGGCTAATTACCGAATTACCCCTATCTTAATACCCATCTTCAACAATTGTCAATTGCTGCAAGTCGAGATCCTTCATGTCGAAGTTATGCGAGAGTAACCGTTTCGACTCATGCAACATGTCTAAACTATTACTTGCCAATAGAATATCATCTACGTAAAGGACAAGTATAGTAAAGTTGCTACCACTCATCTTGAGGTAGGTGCATTGATCCACTTGATTCTTTATAAAACCTTGTTTCTTCATGACTTCATCAAACTTAAGATACCATTGACGTGATGCTTGTTTTAACCCGTAAATGGATTTCTTCAACTTACAGACTAGATGCTCCCGACCTTCAGGTTTAAAGCCTTCAGGTTGTTTCATGTAAACATCTTCATCTAAGTCTTCGTTAAGGAAAGCGGTTTTAACGTCCATCTGATGCAGCTCTAAATCAAAATGAGCTACTAGGGCCATAACGATCCTTAATGAATCTTTACGAGAGATAGGGGAAACGTCTCTTGATAATCAATTCCCTCTTTTTAAGTGTAGCCCTTTGCAACCAATCTCGCTTTGTAGCGTTCAACGTTCCCATTCGGATCCAGTTTTGTTTTGAACTCCCATTTACATCCTACGGGTTTGACACCGTTGGCTAATTCTACCAAATCCCAAACGTCATTTTTCTTCATGGATTCAATCTCATCAATCATTGCTTTATTCCATTCAGAAAACTGATCACTGCTGATGGCTTCATTATAAGAGATAGGATCATTGAGCCTTCTAGCATCCATTTCCGTCAGGTAGGTAACATAATCATCCCAATTAGTAGGACTTCTTTGCCTGGATGATCTCCTCAGTTGATTATCGGGTTCAGCGTTGTCTTGGTTTTGAGCGTTTGATGTGCCTTCGTTATGAGGTATAATGGGTTCTGATTGTGAAGGTATATTTGGAGTTGGTGCAGTAGTTGCATTAGGTACAAGAGGAGTAAACGGAGTAATGGTAAGCGACGAGTCCCCCCCCCCGCGTCTTGTACTTCTTGCAATTTGTCGTAAGGATTGGTACTGCTCCCACTGACCTTGAAATCCTCCACAAACACAGCACGCTTGGTTTCAACAATACGGGTGACATGAGAAGGACAATAGAAAAAATAACCCTTTGAGTGATCAGGATACCTAATAAAGAAACAGGTAACTATTTTAGGGGTCGAGTTTCCTTAGGAAATGATTGTAAAGTTTTGCTTCAGCAATGCATCCCCATACTTTCATATATTTAAGAATCGGTTTCCTTGTTGTCCAAAGTTCATAAGGAGTTTTAGGGACAGACTTAGAAGGAACTCTATTGAGTATATGAACAGCTGCTTTTAACGCTTCAGTCCAAAGGAATATTGGTAAATTAGTGTTGGCTAACATACTACGCACCATGTTCATAAGGGTACGGTTTTGTTCATTCAGTTACACCATTCTGTTGAGGTGTACCAGGCATGGTGTATTGGTTCACAATCCCCTGGCCCTTACAAAACTCGTAAAATGGACCAGGAGCTTGACCCACATCAGTATGTCTTCCATAATATTCACCGCCTCTGTCTGATCTCACAACTTTAATCTGACTGTCACACCTCGATATTTCCACGTATTACCGGTGGGCCCGGTGGGGAGTATCGTGACGTAGTTGATATCATCATAGTCAAACAACACAATTTTAAACGCACAGCGGAAGCAAAAGATAGATTTATTTCAACCGAATAAATTGTAATATTAAGTATCACAAAATAGTTGAAACAGATCCACAGGCGGATCAAATAAAAAGGAAACATAGTTCATCAGACTTAAATGCATCCAAGCTTGCGAGACTCTTAATGATGCTTAAGGAGAGGCCAGCCTATTTCGAGTAGTACCTGCACTTAACCTTTTTGGGAAAATACGTCAGTTTACACTGGTAAATACAATTAACTGACTCATTTTGAAAAGGTTTAGAAAATTGATTTGAATGCACATGGCACAAAACATTTTATAACTTGGGATAATTATTTATATATAAACTTGTAAAAGAATTACATGTTCGTTATACGTTCAGTAGCCCAGATTGACGCCGGGTTAAAGACTAATTGACACACCACATGATATAGTCCCGCGGCGGGTTATTCCCGAAACCGGCGGTTATACCTTATTATTTATTTATGCACTGTCGGGTGTACACCTATACCCCGTGCTTAGGTCGTGGCCATTTCGTAAAATGATGCCAAGGATATCCGGGACATGGTCATTAACCCCCCAAAGGCTTTAAACAAACAAAAAAATTTAAACGGGACATTTCAATAACTTAATCTTCATACAATTAAAAATTCAATGCCCGACCAAGCGGTATTTTATATACCGTACCCCAAGCCCGTATAGGGAAAATAAGTTAATTGTATTTACCTTTGCAAGTATTAATCACAAACAGCAAATGCACGTAGCTTTTACCGGGTCTCCTAGTCTGGAACAAAGGTTTATAATAACCTATTAGATTCCTAATGGGTCTTTAATTAAGCCTAAACTTAGACCGGTTAGTTTTAAAAGAAGATACGGTTCAAACGCACGATTAAGCGAAGACCGGAATAGAATGTGATTTAGACCCGACAAGTTTGAAGACTTGTATAATATGGGTAAACAAAACACATTCTGGATTTTGAGACAAAAATGATAAGGTTTGACCCGTTTCGGTCAATTTATGCAAACTAGTTACATAAACCGAACCGAACGTGCAAGATGCGTAACGGGTAACCGTATGTCACACCCCGAAATATCAGAGCATTGGCATGACTGGACTGGTATCTTTATTGCACAACGGAAGCAAATAAGCAAAGACTTTCTAGAAATTGAACGCCCACTAAGTACTCGACTCTTCATGGTTCTCCTATTCCAACCGTGCCATGATTTCTGAAAAGTAACCTGAGAAAGAAACATGCGAAAAATCAACATAAAGTTGAGCGAGTTCATAGTTTATTTGTAAAAGATTTGAATTAAATCTTTTTGAATGACCGGTTTTTGTTGTATTGTTGAATGTTTAAATACTTGAATATTTAAATACTTGAATGAAAACATGGTATGCAACTTGCAGAATGTATGAATGTTTGAATATAACTTGTAAAATGTATCTGTAACTGAGTACTATGAATGTTTGAATGTATCCTTTAGAATGTATCTGTAACTGAGTACTATGAATGTTTGAATGTATCCTTTAGAATATATCTTTAACTGAGTACTATGAATGTTTGAATGTATCCTTTAGAATGTATCTGTAACTGAGTACTATGAATGTTTGAGATCGCTAGTGGTTTGCAAGGCCACTAACATGTGTCAAGACATAGGAAGCCACCAAACCTAGGCATTTTTGTCGACTTTGACTGAGACACAGAAGCACTCATTGGTAGAAGTAGGCCAAGAGTGGGGTTTCCTGAAACCCATTAGATCTAACCTTTTGTTCCGCGGTCTGAATGTATACGTTGATTAATGGTGCTTATGGTACCCTATTCGAGACATGATCTAGAATGTTTCACTTGAATGTTTTTCCGTAGTCTTGTATCCATCATACCATAACTCATGTATTTGTATTTTCCCGTAGTCCAGAAAACTAGAATTCGTGTGTATGTACATTTCGAAAAATACGCTTGTTTGCAAAAACCGGTATAAAACATAAGCTTTTCATAAACCATTTGTGTCTGTTAAAACTTGCTTGTAAAATGGTTTAGAAATATGTAATTCTTGTATGCTTTGCAAAAAGTGCATGTCTTTCCACCCCAAAAACATTTATAAGAATGTGAAACTGTAAAAAGGTGGGGTTATGAACTCACCTGAATATTCCTGTGCAAAGCTAGCTAATTTACGACTTCGTGATGTCGTTTCCAAGACTTGACTTGCTAGCGTGCATTCTACAATATTCCTAACACGGAATATCTTATAAGTTTCTAATCAAAAGCGGTAACTAAACTTCGTGTCACCGAGCTCTACCGAATCGTTGATCGAACGATTCGACGGTAAGTTGTTAACTTAATAAAAATTGATTAAGTTATACTTATTAAGTTTTGTCTTTTGTCGGTGATGACTAATGAGTCTTGAAAAGACTTAATTCTCGAGAGAATTTTTTTTAAATAAATAAATATTTATATAAAAATATATAAATATATCGTTGTAATTGCGTTAGCCGTCTCGAGTAGTCGTACGTGTATGTGACGAGTGTTTTATGAAAAGAATAAACTCATAATGTGCCGTTTAGGTGTCTTGTAATAAATATAAAAATTATATTTATTTTATAAGAGAATTCGTGTGTTTGAAATAAATATACATTTATATTTATTTTGTAAAAACGAATTCATGTTGTACGATGTTTGAAATAAATAGATAAGTTATACCTATTTTATAAAAGAATCGTCGTTTTTGTTTGACGTTCGAAATAAATATATAAACTATATTTATTTTATAGAACGACTACGAGTTGTTTGGCGCTTGAAATAAATATATAAAATATATTTATTTTATAAAAGAATTGTCGTTTTCGTATGTGATAAAGCGTCGTCGAAAGTGATATACACATTTACATTGGTTTTTACAAGAGTCGCTTTTCAGTAAAACATGTTTTGCTTTTACGGGTTTTCTCGAAAAACGGGCAGAGTTTCCTCTGTTTTTGGACGGCCCCGACAACTAAAGTGTCGTCATTTTGTCAAAATTCAGCAATGTATTCAACAAACAATATATATATATATATCATTTTTCGTCAAATGGAAAAGCATAAATAATCACTAACGTATTCGGTTTCGAGCTCGGTCGCGTATAAATAAAAATCAATAATTAAATATAATTAGAAATTCCGCGTCGATTAGACTTTACCGAACTGGCGTTGACTTCTGTTGACCGCCTGTTGACTGGTGTTGACCAGAGTTGACTCGGGTTTGACCGAGTTGACTGAGTCGAAGCTGGAACCGGAACCCGAACCGCAACTGACGTTGACTACGGTTGGCCGAGTCGTTGACCTGTTGACTTGCTTGACCTGCTGTTGACCCGAGTTGACTCGGGTGTTGACCGAGTCAACCGGGTTTGACCCGAAACCAACCTCAGACCCGAACATAATCTGACCCGAGATGAAACATAACCCGAATCACCACCAAATCTGACCCGAACTCGTGCTTGCCTGAATTGGAGCTCCGAAACTCACTCATCAGCCGATATATGACCCAACCAAAAACGGGACATCATTATTCGGAAAACAAAGAAAAAGATGAATAAACCAAATACTAGGAGGCTCACCGGAGCTCTCGGTCACTGGAGAACAATTTGCTCGGATCTGAAACACGTGCAGGTCTGACACAAGCTCATCACTTGCTTCCGTCGGACATCACTGTCGAAAACCATCACCACCGCCACTCTACTGCCGGACTTTTGATGCCGACCACCGGGCAAAAGAACTGACCGGCGGTCCGAGTCTTCGACCGTCGGTCCTCCCTCCCTCTCTCTCGCCTCTCAGTCTCTCTCTCTCCTCCTGAGTCTCTCTCTCCTCTCGATCTCTCTCTCTCTTCGTCGCCGCACCACCACCGGACTGTGGTGGTGGTGGTCGGTCCTGTTGTTCGTAAGAGGGGGGGTTGCAGTCGGGTACACGGAGAAGAAGGGGGGGGAGGGTGTCTCACCGGAAACCATTCACCGGCATTACTCCGGTCGCCGATAAGAGCGACGAGGGTTGAAGGGGGGGTGTTGCTGTGTCGTTGACTGTTGGACAACCGCCGCCGGCCGGTGTATCACCGGTCCGACATCGAGCAGAGAGATGGATGAGGGATTAGTGGTGTGTAGCTTGTGTTTAGGGTTTTCTCAAACATAATGAAGAAGGCAGTGTTTATATTTGTGTGTGTGTAAATTGATATGCAGACAAAGGGAGAGAAGCAAGCTTGTGTATAAATAGAGTGGAAAGTTTATATAGTCTTTTAGGTATTTAAATTACATACAGGTCGGATGCCACTTTTATTGAGACAAGATCTCTACAAGAGATCTTCAAAATATTTTGTAGAGATTTAGTTGAGATTTACTATATTATGTGTAGGTTTAGGCTTGTGGGTTTCGGGCTTGGGCCTAGGGCCCACAAGCCCATTTCATGCGTAAGTGGTCCGTAATTCCTACGGGACCCGCTATCGCAATCCCAAACTCCATAAGCATCAAATATTCGTGTAACATCCATATTTGTCGGCGTCGTCAGTATTTTGTACGGTATCAGCCCGTTGTTGCGTAATTTTCAGCAGGTTTCCCGTAGATCACCATACGCGCACTGTACAGTCGAATAACGTTCCTGGGCACTCCAAGGGCCTAAATGTGTTAATTTGCACTATAAACATTATTTATTATTGCGTAAATCACATGTTAATCATGTAATTAAGGGCGTAAATTACCGTTTGTCACACCGTATGAGTCATATACAGGTTTCCTAAGTTAATATGCCTTAATTATGTTATGACACCAGTAAGATATCTTCTATTATAAAAGAGATTTAATATGATTCTGAGTTTCGGGTCTGATGTAATCAGTAAAAATACTTAATTTACTAAGTTATATCAGTAGGGTATAACCTATATGTGAAATTTATCATTTTTAACCATACTATGCATCGAAGGGCATTTTGGTAATTTCACTTAAGCCTAAAAGGTCAAAACTGGAAACCTGAGTTTAAAACTTTTGCTTACTGTTAAAATATAAAAATTTACTTAATATATCAGTAGGTATTAAATCTTATATATCTAAAATAGTTTTGATACATACAATGCGTTAAAAATGCTTAAAAGGCGATTTTTGAGCTATTTCTGGGTTTTTAAAGGAAAGCTGATATTTTTATTATTCCAGAAGGCTCAAAATGTTTTATTTATTATATTAGATCAGTAGAAAAAGGTTTGGTATCAAAATAATTTGTAAAACTCATTTTATAGCCCAGAAGGGCAAAACCGGCAATTATCGAATCAAGCTTAGAGCTCTATGTTATGCACAGCCTAAAAATAAATAAAAATCTTCAAAAACCCCAAAATATTATATAACATCAATGGGTAAAAAGTTTGGTATCAGAAATCGGGTTTAGATAGGCTATACGCTAATTACGCCGTTTATTTAATAAAAAAGCTTTCTAATTACGCTAATGAGCATAACTCCTAATCTAGACTTCAAACTGATGTCAAATTTTAGGGACAACTCTATAAATCAGTAATGAAGGTTTCTACTCTTTTACATTTTCAAAAATCACGTTTTAAGGTCATATGGGCATAATAGTCAACATATAGGCAATAAACGGAAACATGCATATGAATCGGATAACTATTGAACCAAGTTGTATAATCATAGAGGGTTATATTCAAATGTAACCTGGTCCTAATAAAGCTCTAGGGCATTTCTAAAACATGCTACATTGGGTCAGAACTGAAAGTCAAAGCAAAAGTCAAATTATGCGACTTTCGGTTCCGAACCAAGCCTAAACTGAAAATTGTCGGGTTGAACATGTTTGGACATGTTCTTACATTAATTACCAAGTTATATTAATGATAAAACAGGTTGCATGGGTTCTACATTGCTAATTATGCATTAATTTGAAAATAAGCTTTCTGTTGACTTTTTAAGATTAGCTTTGACCCGACAATTGACCTAGTTAGAGTGGGAATGAGAGGGTGCCCTTTTAAGGGTTTATTACCCACATAATTACCAACTCATAGGTACTTTCAATTTGAAATTTGACTGGACAAATATTAATTAATTACGAAGTCAAACTCTAATTACGACGGTTTGACTTTAGGCTAATTAACTAGGCAAAACTGAATTAAAAAGGGTTAAGGATACTTACAAGGGTCCTAAGCACGACTAGGAAGCCTAAGAAACTTTGGTTGCTGATTAGAGAGCTCCAGAAATAACCTTGTGAAAGTTTGCAAATGAATGGCACAAGAGTTGCAACATTGTTCTTCTTATATAATGAATTCAATTGCTTAGGATGATGCCAAGCAAGTCTATGGTTGTAACCAGATGTTTACAGGTGCCCCTACTACATGTAAATCCGTTTGTTCAGCCCCTGGTATCAGTTTACAGGTCCTAAAGGCGGTTAACAGGCCTGAACTGGCACCTGTGCAAAGTTTATGTCGATGGCATGCTGAGGCGGCCCGCGTAAGGGTCCTGCCTGACCTTACGCGGCCCGTGTGGCTTCCCATAACCAGCCAAACAAGTTTCAGCAATTGCATTTTTGGTCCCTGGTCCTTGTATGCGTGGTTTTAACTTCATTTCTTGCATTTTTGACCCTCTAACTTGACTTTTAAGGGCTCCATGACCTAACCAAATACCGTTAAGTCCCCGGTTAACTTTGTGATCGCCCGAAAAGTCATAAATTTCAACGTTGATGCTTTTAACCCTTCGTATACGATAACTAAACTTGGTGAAATTTTATCATAACTTTCTAATACGATAACGAAACTTGGTGAAATTTTTACCACATATTCTAGTGAGTATAATTTATCGTTACAAATCTTCGGGTTCGCTAAAAGGTCACTCAGAGGTATACTTTAAACATGTTAACACATTTAACCCCTGTAGTTTGTAATTCCTCACTTTCTTCCACAATTAGCTTCGTATGATCCATAATCCATTCGTTTAAGGGTATAAACATCGTGTAGGGTTATTGTAAAGTATGTTTATCCATTGTTGACACTTTGAACCCTTATATTCACATACTTTCTTTGTTTGTTAACTTTAGTCCCTCTAAAGTAATCTTTTACACGTTTAAAGCTCATGACACGTGTTGATACATTATTGGACATAAATTTACGAGGTGTTACATCCTCACCCCTTAAAAGAAATCTCGACCTCGAGATTTATTGAAACAAATGAGGGTACTTTTCTTTCATTGTGGATTCTACCTCCTACGTATACTCGGGACCTCTACGGGCATCCCATTTGACCTTTACAATTGGCACATGCTTCCTTTGAAGCTTCTTAACCTGTCGATCCTCGATCGACAAAGGTTTTTCCACAAATTTCAAACTCTCATCTATATGCACATCTGTATGTGGTATGACTAGCGATTCATCAGCCAAATATTTCTTCAGATTGCAGATGTGGAATACATTGTGAATACCGCTGAGCTCTTCAGGTAAGTTCAACTTATAAGCCACTGTTCCCGCACATTCGATGATCTCGAATGGTCCTATATACCTTGGGCTTAACTTACCTTTCTTACCAAATCGCATCACTCCCTTCCATGGTGATACTTTAAGCAACGCTTTGTCACCAACCTCGAACTTCAGAGGTTTACGCCTTAAGTCTGCATAGCTTTTCTGCCTATCTCTGGCGGCTTTGAGACGATCTCTTATCTGCACAATCTTGTCTGTCGTCTCCAAGACTCTATCAGGCCCTGTTAGTTGGACATCTCCAACTTCTGCCCAACAAACAGGCGTTCTACACTTCCTTCCATACAAAGCTTCAAATGGTGCAGCTTGGATACTTGAGTGATAGCTATTATTGTATGAAAACTCGATTAATGGAAGATGTTCATCCTAACTTCCACCTAGGTCAATAACACAAGCCCTTAACATATCTTCCAGTGTTTGAATCGTTCGCTCACTTTGACCATCCGTTTGCGGATGATATGCGGTGCTGAAATTCAATCGAGTGCCTAGTGATTGCTGAAAGCTTTTCCAGAAGTGCGATGTATACCTTGTATCCCTATCAGAAATGATAGACACTGGTACTCCGTGGAGAGATACAATCTCATCCACGTACAGCTGAGCTAATTTATCTGAGCTATGTGTTTCCTTAATAGGTAGAAAGTGAGCTGACTTAGTCAATCTATCCACTATCACCCAAATAGTATCATTTCCTTTCTTTGTCTTTGGTAACTTGGTGATAAAATCCATTTCACCATTTCCCATTTCCAGGTGGGAAGTTCAGGCTGTTGTAGTAATCCTGACGGCTTTTGGTGTTCAGCTTTAACTTGTGCGCACGTCAAACATTTGGCTACATAGGTAGCTATGGACTTCTTCAAGCCTATCCACCAAAAATTTGCCTTCAAATCTTGGTACATCTTATCGGCTCCAGGATGAACAGAGTACTTAGAACTGTGGGCTTCCTGGAGGATCACATCCCTAAGTCCTCCATAAATTGGAACCCATATTTGTCCATTTAATCTCAGGATTCCGTCTTTGCCATAGGATAACTGTTCGGCAGTTACTCCTAGCTTCTCATCCGGATAGTTAGCTTTTAGTACAACTTCTTTCTGTGCAGCTAACACTCTTTCATTCAAACTATTCTTTAATTCAATGCTCTTGGCATTGATTCTTATAGGCTTCACCCTTTCCTTTCTACTTAAGGCATCGGCGACTACATTCGCCTTGCCTGGATGGTATCGGATTTCACAATCATAGTCATTTAAAGTTTCCATCTGATGTGTCGTAAAATATACATATTTGTCCCATGTAAATTGTATAATTTTTGTATAGTTTTTATTTAGTTTTAGTGTTATATTTTATTATTTTGTGTTTTGGTAGGTCTTGGCGCAAATGGAGCGGAAACGAGTAATAAACAAATAACCAGCCAGTTGAGTGGAGTAGACCGCCAGTGACCGTAGGGAAATTACCGCTATTTTCTGATTTAAAGGGGATTTCTAATTAATTTGGACAACATCACACTGGGCCTCAAAAGACTTGATCCCATCCATGCATTCACGATTTTAGTGGGGTATTGATTTATTTCCTTTGGGCTTGACATCACATTAGGGGACATGGAATATTAACAAACTCTAAAGGAAAAGAAGGCACAACTAGGGGGCGCCACTTGTTGATATACTACAAACATCATTACGGGCGGCCAATTCTTTGAGGATTAGGCTATAGGGTGTGGTTGGAGCCCCTTGGGGCTTTATTAGGCCAACTAGGATACACGTCAGCGCCATGTCAGCATTGGGGCTTTATCATGCCCCCCTTTAATTTGAAGGTGTGGATGGAGCCCCCCCTCATGATTAACTAATTAGTTATTTATTTAAATATTTATTTTTTAAATTAAAGGCTACAGGTCAAAATGTTAAATGCTCCTCGGTCCACGCAATTCACGCTCGTTACCATGGTGGCGAGCCTTCAATGGCGCCCCGCCATAGCGCCCATGGTGTGGTCCGATAGTGCCTGGGGGCGCTATAGATGTCCAGCTGGCGAGGGTGGCGCCCCCACACCCTCCAGCCTTATTATAAAGAAACAAGCTGCCATATTTTCACAAGATTGGGCCGCAAGCCCATAAAGGAATTGTCGACCTAGGGGTGCACCTAATATTGTTTTCGAAAAAAAAATAGACAAGGAGCAGCAAAACTTGGTGGCATATTATCATATATTTCCAAAAAAAAAAAAACACACAGACGGCAATTAGGAGAGTTCGACGGCTAGACATACTGATTCGTAAAAGGGGCGAATAGGAGAAGAAGTTTATACGGTTCAAGTTCAAGATCTACGATTCAAGATTCGAGTTTGGGTTAGCGATTAGTTAGTTTCAGTTTCGAATAACTTTGTGTTTTTCAAATTTGATACTATGTTTTGCTACTCGTTTCAGACTCGTTTTATGTTTTTAGTTATGATTATTGGCTAGTTCGTATTTTCTACCCGGGTTTGTGATGAATATTTATTGATAATTGGTAATCTTTCGGTTTTGGTAACTTATTAATGGATGAATATTAAAGTAAAAGACCTATCAATATTTGACTAGATGTGTGTGCATACTTTATTCTAATTTATTATCTTATAATTGTTCCTCTTGTGTCTTTATGAATGTCTTTCATGTAAAGATGCATGTTAGGTTACCTACTTTGTGTTTGTAACTAGTTTATGGTTTACTGAGCTCGTATCCCATAGGAACATTGTTTGATAATTTAGAGGAGTTTAGTGTTCTACCTATTCTTGAGACCGAGAGGAGATAGATAGTTGGGATTGTCTTTGGTGCTAGGTATTTAGGTGCAGTGAGACCGAGAGGAGATCTGTCTAAGTTCCCTAGTATTATTTGTTTTCCTAAGTCTTGTCAAGTGTTTTTAGGTTACCCCGTGCACTCTAGGGTGTATTGTGATTAGTGAGACCGAGAGGAGATCTAGTCTTTGGGTACTTTAGTATTGTTGGAGAGACCGGGAGGTGATCCAACCCATACCAGTGAGCTTTATTTGACCTTTAGGACCTTAGGAGAAGTTGATGAGACCGGGAGGAGATTCAACTTATCTTTAGTCTTAGAGTGTCGTATTATTAGAACTTGGTTCCATCATAGTTACCATTGCCGAGAGAAAACCGATAGTCATGAATAGGATTCCAAACCTGGGTAGTACTTTCCCATCCTTGATTCCACCTTAGTAGCCTTTAGCCTGCTTCTAGGTAGTCTAGTTCGTCTTAGTTAATTCTTTTAGTTTAATTAGTTAAAACCCCAAAATCCAATCAAATCAAATAAACCTGTTAAGTAATTAGTTGAGTCAGAGTCTAGTTTAGCGTCGCTAGTGTCTCGTGGGTTCGATACTCGGACTTCATTAGGCTTTACTACGTACGATAGGTACACTTGCCTGTCAGTGGTCTAGCATTTAGAGAGTCTTAGTTTATAAATTTAAAACTAGGATGTCTAAATTAGGTTAGTTTTTATTAGACCATAATTTGCACATCAAGTTTTTGGCGCCGTTGCCGGGGACACTTAGGCGATTGCGTTATTAGCTTTGACTGATCTTATTTGTTTAATTGGTCTTATTTGTAGTTTGAGTCTTAGGGTTTCTGTCTAGTAGTAGTGTGTCTAGTCGTTTTTGTAAATATATTTTTATTTGTTTTTATTATATATTTTTATCATGTGTTTTATCTGTGGAGGGCCCCATTACACCAAATATTGTCCAAACGATTCGGGGTGTTACATAGATTTCGATGTTAACCCTCTTGTGTAGCCACAATCATATCAGTCTTGGAATTGGCAACCGAAACAAACAACAGAGGACTTCCGTGACTGGATTAAGGCTGCTAAGGAAGAAAGTGATAGGGCAATTCAAGCCGCATTTGATATTTTAAATTCACAGAGGTTGAAAAACCAAGGCCGTTACATGTATGATGTGAATGGAAATTATTTAGGATATCAAACGGCCGATGGTAAGAGGGATTATACAATTTTAGATCCAGGGGAGAAATGTGCATTGAGAGTCCACTGCAAGGTAAATATTATGATTCTACTTTTAATTATTATAATTATCATGAATCAGATTTACCCTTGTCTTGTGAGGATGATGTCGTGCAGGTTTCACATTCTGAGCCCTTATATGAAGAAGATGAGGATCACACTCATGAACCGGAGACGATAATGGACGTTGAAGTCCCACCTCCGGTTCAGCAAGTCGTTAATTCCAGTTATTGGTGTCCCACGCCATGGGATATTGATGACGGATTTTGGAGTGATGATGATGAGGGGGTAGCAGAAGAGGCAGAGTTGGAGGTGCCCGACTACACCGTAGCCCGGGATGAAGAAGTTTGTGAGCCACTGGACAAGATGGAGGATGAGAAGCTGGAGCATGTACCATCTTGGGAGGAAGAGTTTGGTGATGAGTTGGTAGGTTTACCAACTCTTGAAGATGAAGAATTTGACCCGGTTGGTGATCTCGCCTATCTAGAGACATTACTTGTAGAGACGCCGGCCATGGAGATCAAATATACACCGAACGTAAAAGAGGAAGTGGCTGAAGAGTCTGACAGCTGGCCCGTGAAAGATTTAGATGTTGGATCGCCATCATATATAAAATCACGAGAGGAGGCACAAGGAAACTTGGATCAACACCTGCCGAGGATTCAAGGATGGTACCGAAGGAAGAAGAAGGAGAAACCATTGAAGTTTGCACAACACCATCCTTCTCATTACATGCCACTGTCACACCCCTATTTTCCACGTGTCACCGGTGGGCCCGGTGGGGAGTATAGTGACGTAGTTGATATCATCATAGACAAACAACACAATATATAAATGCACAGCGGAAGCAAAGATAGATTCATTTCAACTTTAATAAAGTGTAATATTAAATATCACGAATAGTTGAAACGGATCCACAGGCGGATCAAAATAAAAGAAGATATTATTCAACAGCTTTATTGACATCCAAGCTTGCGAGACTTATTGTGGACGCTTAGAAGACAGCCAGCCTAGTACGAGTAGTTCCTGCACTTAACCTTTTGGAAAAATACATTAGTTTACACTGGTAAATACAATTTGACTGACTCATTTTGAAAAGGTTTGAAAATTGATTTGAATGCACATGGCACAAAACATTTTATAACTTGAGGTAATTATGTGAATATAATCTTGTAAGGGATTTACATGTTACTTATGCCTTCAGTAGCCTGATCCGTAGACCGGGTTAAAGATTAATAGACACACCACATTATTGAGTTATGCACTGAAAGGTGTACGCCTACACCCCGTGCTCAGGTCGTGGCCATCTCGTAAGATGATGCCAAGGATATCCGGGACATGGTCATTAACCCCCCAAAGGCTTTAAGCAAACAAAACACATTCAAAACATGTCATATCAATAATTTAACCTCTATTCGATTAAAGATTCAATGCCGGACCAAGCGGTATTTTATATACCGTACCCCAAGCCCGTATAGGGAAAATAAGTTAAAAGTATTTACCTGAGCAATGTATAAATCACAATAAGCAAATGCACGTAGCTTTTACTGGTTCTTCTATTCTGGAACAAAGGTTTATAATAACCTATTAGATTTCTAACGGTTCTTTATTTAAGCCTAAGCTTAGACCGGTTAGCTTTTAAGGACGATACGGTTCAAACGCACGATTAAGCGAAGACCGGGTAGAATGTGATTTAGACCCGACAAGTTTGAATACTTGTATAATAAGGGTATACTAAATACATTCTGGATTTTGAGACAAAAATGATAAGGTTTGACCCGTTTTGGTCAATTTATGCAAACTAGTTACATAAACCAAACCGAGCGCGAAAAGGGCGTCACGGGTAACCATAAGAGTCATATGCAAGTTCCCTGAGTTAATATGCCTTAAACATGTTGTGATATCAATAAGGTATCTTCTATTATGCCCAAAACGGATTTAAACACAAATTATGCCTCATAAGGGCATTTTGGTCATTTAAAAGATTATAAAAGAGTTTAATTAGTAATCTAAGTTACAGGTCTGATTTATTCAGTAAATACACTTAATTTAATATGTTATAACAGTAAGATATGATCTATGTGTGAAATTTATCATTTAAAACCAAACTATGCATTCTAGGGGTATTTTGGTAATTTCACAAAGGCTAAAAGGTCAAAACTAGAAACCTGAGTTTAAAAACTTTTATTTACTGTTATTATATAAAAATATACTAAAAATATCAGTAGGTATCAATCTTACATGTTTAATATAGTTTTAGTACATACTATGCGTTAAAAACGCTTAAAAAGGCGATTTGGAGCCATTTCCGGGTTTCTAAAGGAAAGCTGATATTTTTATAATTCCAGAAGGCTCAAAATATTTTATTTAACAAATAAAATCAGTAGAAAAAGGTTTGAGGTCAAAAGGATTTGTAAAACTCATTTTATGGCTAAAATGGGCAAAATCGGTATTAACCGAATTAAACTTAGAGACCTATGTTATGCTCAGCCAAAAATTAAATAAAAATATTAAAAAATCCCAAAATATTATATTACATCAGTGGGTAAAAAGTTTGATATCGAAAAGTGGGTTTAAATAGGCTATTCGCTAATTACGCCGTTTAATTAACAAAAAGCTTTCAATTTACGCTAATGAGCATAACTCTTAATCTAGACCTCAAACTGATGTCAAATTTTAGGTGCAAGTTTATAAATCAGTAACTAATGTTTCTACTCTTTCACTTTTTCAAAAATCATGTTTTATAGTCAAAAGGGCATAATAGTCAACATTTAAGCATTAATCGGAAACATGCATATGAATCGGATAAGTATCGAACCAAGTTGCATAATCTCAGAGAGTTATACTTATATGAAACCTGGTCCAAAATAAGCTCTAAGGTAGATCTTAAACATGCATAAACGGGACAGAACTGAAAGTCAAAGTAAAAGTCAAATTATGCGACTTTCGGTTCCGATCCGGGTTTAAACTGAAAGTTGTCGAGTTGAACATGTTGGGACATGTTCTTACATTAATTACCATGTTATATTAATGATCAAATAAGTTGCATGTACCCTACATTGCTAATTATGCTTAAATTTGAAAATACACATTCTGTTGACTTTTTAAAGTAAGCTTTGACTCGACAATTAACATAGTTAGAATGGGAATCTGAAAGTACCCTTTTAAGGGTTTGTTACCCACATAAATACCTACTTGTAGGTACTTTCAATTCGAGAAATGACTGAGCAAATTTCATTTAATCTCAAAGTCAAACTTAAATTATGATGGTTTGACTTTTGGTTAATTAACTAAGCCAGAACGAATTAGAGAGGGTTAGGAATACTTACAAGAGTCCTAATTACGATTAGAGATCACTAGAAAGCATGAGGTTGATCAGAGGAGCTCCAGAAGTGGTCTTGCAAGTGAATGTGAAAATGGTTGCAACTTGAATGTTCTTATATATGCATTTTGATTGCATAAGATGGTGCCACAAGAGTCTACAGATGTTATAAGATGTGTCCAAGTGCCCCCCTATGCATGCAAAACCATTGGAGAGCCTCTGGTATCAGATAACAGCTATTAACAATCGAATTCAGACCTGAAACTGACATCTGTGCATTATTTGTCGCTGGTCACTTGTTCGCGGGCCGCGAGGTCCCTTACGGGGGGCGCGTACAAGTTGGCAACCAGCCAAACAAGTTTCTAAGATTTACAATTCAGTCATTGGTCCTTTGTTACGTGGTTTTGCTTATTTTTCTAGTTCATTACACCCTCAAACCTGATTTTTAAGGGCCTTAGTACATCTACAAACTTGGTTAGGTCCTTGGTTAACTTTGTGCTTACCCGAAAAGTCACGAATTTCAACGTTGACACGTTTAACCCTTCATACATGGTTTTGGTCATAACTTTCTCATACGATAACGAAACTTTATGAAATTTTTACTACATATTCTAGTGAGTATATTTTATCGTTACAAAGCTTCGGGTTTGCCAAAAGGTCACTCAGAGGTATACTTTCAACATGTTGACACATTTAGCCCCTGTAGTTTGTAATTCCTCACTTTCTTTCATTTTCTTCTTCGTATGATCCATGATTTATTCGTTAGAGATTATAAACACCATGTAGGGTTATTGTAGAGCCTATTTATCCATTGTTGACACTTTGGACCCTTATATTCAAATAGTTTCACTGTTTGTCAACTTTAGTCCCTCTAAAGTACTTTTTCACATATTCCAAGCTTATGACACGTGTCAATACATTATTGGACGTAAATTTTCGAGGTGTTACATCCTCACCCCCTTAAAAGAAATCTCGACCTCGAGATTTACTGAAACAATTGAGGGTATTTTTCTTTCATCGTGGATTCTACCTCCCATGTGTATTCGGGACCTCTACCGGCATCCCATTTGACCTTAACAATAGGCACATGCTTCCTTCGAAGCTTCTTTACCTGTCGATCCTCAATCGACAATGGTTTCTCCATAAATTTCAAGCTCTCATCTATATGTACATCCGTATGTGGTATGACTAGTGATTCATCAGCGAAACACTTCTTCAAATTACAGATGTGAAAAACATTATGGATAGCACTGAGCTCTTCAGGCAAGTTTAACTTATAAGCAACTGAACCGACACGTTCGATAACCTCGAAAGGTCCTATGTATCTCGGGCTTAGCTTGCCTTTCTTACCAAATCGCATCACCCCCTTCCAGGGTGATACTTTAAGCAATACCTTGTCACCTACTTCGAAGTGAAAAGACTTACGCTTTGGATCCGCATAACTTTTCTGCCTATCCCTGGAAGCTTTCAGGCGATCGCGAATCTGGACAATCTTGTCCGTTGTTTCAAAGACCAAATCTGGTCCTGATAATTGAACTTCTCCTACTTCCGCCCAACAAATGGGTGTTCTGCATTTTCTACCATATAATGCCTCAAAAGGCGCAGCCTTAATACTAGTATGGTAGCTATTATTATAGGAGAACTCGATCAATGGTAGGTGGTTATCCCAACTACCACCTAAATCAATCACACATGCTCGAAGCATGTCTTCCAGTGTTTGGATGGTACGCTCACTCTGTCCGTCCGTCTGTGGATGGTAAGCCGTACTAAAATTTAAGCGCGTGCCCAAAGACTGTTGGAAACTTTTCCAAAAATGTGAGGTGTATCTTGTATCTCTGTCAGAGATAATCGACACTGGTACACCATGTAGAGCTACGATCTTATCTACATACAATTGAGCTAACATGTCGGAGCTGTAAGTTTCTTTAATGGGAAGAAAATGCGCTGACTTGGTCAGCCTATCTACTATGACCCATATAGTATCGTTTCCCTTCCTTGTCTTTGGCAACTTGGTGATGAAATCCATTGTCACCATCTCCCACTTCCATGTGGGAAGTTCAGGCTGTTGAAGCAAACCTGACGGCTTCTGATGTTCAGCTTTGACTTGCGCACATGTCAAACATTTTGCTACATAGGCAGCTACAGACTTTTTCAAACCAATCCACCAGTAGTTTGCCTTTAGATCCTGGTACATCTTATCAGCTCCAAGATGAACATAATATTTGGAACTGTGGGCTTCCTGGAGGATAACATCTCGAAGTCCTCCAAAAACTGGAACCCATATTCGTCCATTCAATCTTAGCATTCTGTCCTTGTCATAGGATAACTGCTCCTCAGTTACTCCTAGTTTTTCTTCAGGATAGTTAGCTTTCAACACAGCTTCCTTCTGTGCAGCTAACACCCTTTCGTTCAAACTATTCTTGATTTCAATGTGCTTGGCATTGATTCTTATCGGTTTTACTCTTTCCTTCCTGCTTACGGCGTCAGCAACTACATTTGCCTTGCCTGGATGGTATCTTATTTCACAATCATAATCATTTAAAGTTTCCATCCAGCGTCGCTGCCTCATGTTCAAGTCCTTCTGATTGAACAAGTGTTGACGGCTTTTGTGATCTGAGTAGATCACACACTTGGTTCCATACAAGTAATGCCTCCATAGCTTTAATGCAAATACAATGGCACCCAGTTCCAAGTCATGGGTGGTGTAGTTCTTTTCGTGCACTTTTAACTGTCGTGAAGCGTAGGCAATAACCTTGCCTTTTTGCATGAGTACACAGCCCATACCAGTGTGTGATGCATCACAATACACCACAAACTCTTCTATACCATCGGGCAATGTTAACACTAGTGCATTGCTCAACTTTTTCTTAAGAATGTCAAAGGATTCCTGCTGCTTAGGGCCCCAATCAAACTTAACCTTCTTACGTGTCAACGAGGTTAGGGGCGCAGCAATCCTTGAGAAGTTTTCGATAAATCGCCTATAATATCCTGCTAAACCCAGAAAACTGCGAATCTCAGTAGGCGTCTTTGGCTCTTGCCAATTCATAACTGCTTCTACCTTAGCAGGATCCACTTGGATACCACGCTCACTAACCACATGTCCAAGGAATTGGACTTCTCGAAGCCAAAATTCACACTTCGAAAATTTGGCGTAGAGTTTCTCATGATGTAGAAGTTTGAGAATACAGCGAAGGTGTTTCTCGTGGTCAATTCGATTCTTTGAGTAGATGAGGATGTCATCAATAAAGACGATGATGAATTTATCCAGATAAGGCTTACAGACGCGATTCATGAGATCCATGAATGCGGCTGGTGCATTAGTGAGCCCGAAAGGCATCACTAGGAACTCGTAATATCCATAACGAGTCCTAAACGCTGTCTTGTGTACATCTTCATCTTTAACCTTCAACTGATGATAGCCTGACCTCAAATCGATCTTAGAAAAGTAGCTTGCCCCTTGTAACTGATCGAACAGATCGTCGATTCTGGGCAAAGGATACCTATTCTTGATAGTGACTTTATTAAGCTAACGGTAATCGATGCACAGACGCATCGATCCATCCTTCTTCTTGACAAACAAGATTGGTGCTCCCCAAGGAGACGAACTAGGTCTAATAAAACCTTTGGCTAGCAGATCATCTAATTGCGTCCTTAACTCCTTCATCTCCGTTGGTGCTAACCTATAAGGTGCTCTCGCTACTGGTGCAGCACCAGGGATGATGTCAATTCGGAATTCTACTTGCCTATCTGGTGGTAAGCCAGGTAGTTCTTCAGGGAAAACTTCAGGATATTCCGAAATGACAGGGATGTCTTCAATCTTGGGTTTTGGCTCATCAATAGTAACTTGTGCCATATAAATGACACAACCCTTCTTCAAGCATCTAGATGCCTTAAGCATGGACACTTGCTCGGGCAGTCCATGCTGAGTATCCCCTTGAATGGTAAGTGACTCCCCAGACGGAGTTTTGACTACCACTTGCTTTTTGTTGCACACAATCTGGGCTTGGTTATGCGATAACCAATCCATGCCTATCACTATATCAAAACCGGCTAGCTTAAAGGGAAGTAAGGACAAAGGAAAAGAGTGATTCCTAATGGATATAACACATCCATCTAAAACAGTTGAGGCAGTTTCTATGGTTCCATAAGCTAATTCCACCTCATACTTCACACTTAAGGCTTTTACAGGCAATTTTAACAACTCACAAAACTTATTATCCACAAAAGACTTATCTGCTCCAGAATCAAACAATACTCTAGCAAAAACATTATTTACGAGAAAAGTACCTGTAATCACGTTGTCATCCTGAACCGCTTCCTTTGCATCCATCTTGAAGACCCTGGCATTGGTCTTTTTCCCATCCTCGGTTTTCTTGGTGGTCTTTGGGCAATTAGACTTAATGTGCCCTTTTTCATTGCAACCGTAACATGTTGCATCTTTCAGCTTCTTACACTCCAAAGTCTTATGATCCGTAGATTTGCAAATCCCACAGGGTCTCGAGTGAGACTGGGATTTCGACTCAAGTCGACACCTCCCAAAATGGTTCTTCTTACAAGTTTTACATTTGGGCTTATCCCCCGATTGTTGCCTATCCTTCTTAGATCCCGACCCTTTCTTGTGGTCATTATTTCCTCGGTGTTTCTTATCTGATCTTCGTGAGGTATCGTCCTCACGCTTCCTCTTACTTTCTTCTGAATTCCAGAGCGCTCTCAACCTGACTACGTCCAAGGTAAGAGATAGAGATAGATCAGCTGCTGATCTGAAGGTTGCAGGCCTTGATGCCTTAACACTTGCTTTAATTTCAAGGGCTAAACCCCCGATGAAGCGAGCAATCCTTTTAGGTTCTGGGGTTACCAAGTACGGAACCAACCTAGATAGGGTATTGAAAGTGGTGAGGTATGATTGGCAATCTAAATTCTTCATCACCAATGATAGGAAATCTGATTCGATTCATTCAACTTCGTGCTGCGGGCAATAATTCTGTTTAATAAGAGCAACGAACTGATCCCATGACAAATTATAGAGTGGGATCTTTCCAGCAGCTTGTATGAGAGACTTCCACCACGCCAGTGCTTCTCCTTTGAACGATTGGGATACATATTTCACTACATCCCTTTCAGCACAACCGCTGATGTCCACAACCGTATCCATTTCGTCCAACCAGGTCATCCTTTCTCCCCAGTAAAGTCCCGGGGTTTGCAAGAAACGAAGTACTTGTAAGTACAAGACTTGGTGTGTGGTTTGGCATCAAACACCATCCTTTTTGAGGGAACACTGTCATGATTAGATGAATGTCGATCATCATCCTTCTTGAGCTCATCTTTCTTAGGTTCATCTTTCTTAAAGGGCGGTTTGCTATGAGCCTCCGAGTGAACTTTTGGCTTGGAATGTGGTGCGGATCGGGTCCTACTTCGGGTCCCGCTTGATTCACTATATTGCCTTTCAATGGCTCTGGTAACAGCATTTTCTACTAATGCTTGTAGCTCCGCACCAGTTACAAGTATTTTAGTGTTATCAGGGTTTTCCACTAGATGACTGTTTATTTCTTCTGACTTGGCCATGTAGTTTTAATTTTCTACATAAAGAAATAAGGACAAGGTCTATTTAGAAGCCTAAACAGTATTATCGTTCTTGACGATTTATTAACCATGGTTTTGATAGCCATTTTAGTTAATTTATTAAATATATGATTATTCAGGATTTTTATCATAATCCAAAACCATAAATTAATAATAGCACATAGGCCTAGTCACGTAGACAAATTTCTAAATTTTAAATTTAGATCTTATAGGATTAAAGTTTAAATAAAATAACAATCAATCCCTTTATTAGCAGGGAGTCTATAAACTACGGCTGCCTTTTGTTTTATATGACATTAGTTATAGCCCGTAGGCATTATGTCACAATCAGGTATATATAAAATATAAATTTGGATAATTTATTAAAAAGGGTGACATGTGTGATTTTGCGGATCACACTAGCCAAGAATGTTAACATGTTTGCAGATGTTAACAGAGATTTGAATCTTTTTAAACAGGTTCTACCATATTGGCCAGGTCTTTAATATGACATTCAAGCTAGGTTTTACCTTTTTAAGATTCTTATTATTTCATTAAAATGGTAAATCAAAATAATAAATGTTATTTTTCATTTATTCATATATTATATTCATGCATATAATTTAAAAATGAAAAACTTAAATTAACCATTCCAATTAAAATTAAACTGGTACGAGTTTGCCCTAAACGGGACTTTTACACAAATAACATGCCCACGCAGGGGCCAAACTAACAGACAAACCCACGCAGGGGTCAAATAAAGAAAACATGCCCACGCAGGGGCAGAACATGAGAAATATGCCCACGCAGGGGCAGAGTACAGAAACAAATGCCCTCGCAGGGACATGATTACAACACTAAAATAAACAAACAAACAAAGGATTTAGTGATCCTTCTTGCTTTTTCCCTTGATCAAATCCACCATTTTCTTGAACATCCCCCGGTTATGCCTAAGTTCTTCCCGCAATTCATGTCGCACCTTTTGTCGCACCTCATTTATCCCTTGAAGGATTTCTTGAAATTATGGCGGTGACATCACCGGAGTCTGCGGTGGTTGCTGATAATGCGGAGGTTGGGGAGGCTGCGGTTGCTGATACCCATATGATGGGTATCCATAGGTCGAGTGTCCCGTAGTCCAGGGACCTCCATAGTGACCTCCCGGTTGGAGAGAGTTCGCAGCTACCCAGTAGGGATCTTCTGTAAAGTTATAATTTGTGTGGATCGGCTGCTCGAAGGGATTGTATGCTGCCGCACCAGTGTAAGTGGGAATTGGGTCTCCAAAACCCAATGGTGGCTGTGGCGCGACTGGCGCAGAGTTCACTTCCGAGACGGGGTGTGAAGATTCTCCCATCTCCAGTTCTTCGTGAAGTGGCGAGTACCGGCTGCCACTTGAATGTGGAGGGGTGCTGATGCGCACTCCCCCTCTCGCGGATATTCGCAAGGTCATTCTCCTTCGCCTCGGGGGTGAGGGAGGCTGAAGCTGAGGTGGCGCTGCCGGTGGAGTGACCGCGACAAGTCGGGAATCCTCGGAAGGATTCTGCTGCTGCTGTGGCTGGTGCAGGGGAGAGCTGTGATGCGGCTGGTGCAGGGGAGAGTTGTGCTGCGGCTGGTGCAGGGGAGAGTTGTGGTAACTGGGAGTAAATACCCAGTCATACTGCCTGAATTTCTCCTCAAAGCTGTCGGGACCATTGTAGGGTGATCCCACGAAAGGTGACCCATCTGAGATTTCGATGGGGTGATTCGGAGTTCCGGATGGTGGCATTGAAGGATCGGTATCCTCATCTATATCCATCGGGTTGCCACCAGAAAAGTGGTCTTCGGGTCCAAGTGGGTTAAAACCCATTGGCACTCCAAGGTAGTCAGCAGGGTTGAACTGGCCCTGGACAACAGGTGATAGGTGGTCAAAGGGTGAATTATGTCCTTGAAGAGGTATGTAGGACTGGTGGGAGTTGTGGGGCTCATTTTCAGAATGAGGCCCGAAAGAGTGTGGGATAGATGGGGAGGTACTCAGTGAAACCGAGCGCCTAGCAGGCTCAATGTAGGTCCTCCATGGCTCCTGAGGACCCGGGTTGTTGGGATCAGATGGTGTTCGCCGGTGCGAGGGACCGACTTCATGGTCATTTGGGGCTACATGTGCTCCTTTTCCTCTGCCTCTTCCCCTCATCCTTGGCGGCATTTTTGTGAACCTGTAAAAAACAAACAAGTGATACAACAAGAACAATATATAAGACAAAGTTAGAAATAAAACAAATTTTGGAATATTCCTAAGTTCTTTGTCTAGACTCGAGAATCGAGGAATGTGCAATTGTGTAACTGAGATTAAACACAAAAGGCTAGTGTTTAATTCACTCAGAGTTGGCTCTGATACCAACCTGTCACACCCCTATTTTCCACGTGACACCGGTGGGCCCGGTGGGGAGTATAGTGACGTAGTTGATATCATCATAGACAAACAACACAATATATAAATGCACAGCGGAAGCAAAGATAGATTCATTTCAACTTTAATAAAGTGTAATATTAAATATCACGAATAGTTGAAACGGATCCACAGGCGGATCAAAATAAAAGAAGATATTGTTCAACAGCTTTATTGACATCCAAGCTTGCGAGACTTATTGTGGACGCTTAGAAGACAGCCAGCCTAGTACGAGTAGTACCTGCACTTAACCTTTTGGAAAAATACGTCAGTTTACACTGGTAAATACAATTTAACTGACTCATTTTTAAAAGGTTTGAAAATTGATTTGAATGCACATGGCACAAAACATTTTATAACTTGAGGTAATTATGTGAATATAATCTTGTAAGGGATTTACATGTTACTTATGCGTTCAGTATCCTGATCCGTAGACCGGGTTAAATATTAATAGACACACCACATTATTGAGTTATGCACTGAAAGGTGTACGCCTACACCCCGTGCTCAGGTCGTGGCCATCTCGTAAGATGATGCCAAGGATATCCGGGACATGGTCATTAACCCCCCAAAGGCTTTAAGCAAACAAAACACATTCAAAACATAGCATATCAATAATTGAATCTCTATTCGATTAAAGATTCAATGTCGGACCAAGCGGTATTTTATATACCGTACCCCAAGCCCGTATAGGGAAAATAAGTTAAAAGTATTTACCTGAGCAATGTATAAATCACAATAAGCAAATGCACGTAGCTTTTACTGGTTCTTCTATTCTGGAACAAAGGTTTATAATAACCTATTAGATTTCTAACGGTTCTTTATTTAAGCCTAAGCTTAGACCGGTTAGCTTTTAAGGACGACACGGTTCAAACGCACGATTAAGCGAAGACCGGGTAGAATGTGATTTAGACCCGACAAGTTTGAATACTTGTATAATAAGGGTATACTAAATACATTCTGGATTTTGAGACAAAAATGATAAGGTTTGACCCGTTTTGGTCAATTTATGCAAACTAGTTACATAAACCGAACCGAGCGCGAAAAGGGCGTCACGGGTAACCATAAGAGTCATATGCAAGTTCCCTGAGTTAATATGCCTTAAACATGTTGTGATATCAATAAGGTATCTTCTATTATGCCCAAAACGGATTTAAACACAAATTATGCCTCATAAGGGCATTTTGGTCATTTAAAAGATTATAAAAGAGTTTAATTAGTAATCTGAGTTACAGGTCTGATTTATTCAGTAAATACACTTAATTTAATGTGTTATAACAGTAAGATATGATCTATGTGTGAAATTTATCATTTAAAACCAAACTATGCATTCTAGGGGTATTTTGGTAATTTCACAAAGGCTAAAAGGTCAAAACTAGAAACCTGAGTTTAAAAACTTTTATTTACTGTTATTATATAAAAATATACTAAAAATATCAGTAGGTATCAATCTTACATGTTTAATATAGTTTTAGTACATACTATGCGTTAAAAACGCTTAAAAAGACGATTTGGAGCCATTTCCGGGTTTTTAAAGGAAAGCTGATATTTTTATAATTCCAGAAGGCTCAAAATATTTTATTTAACAAATAAAATCAGTAGAAAAAGGTTTGAGGTCAAAAGGATTTGTAAAACTCATTTTATGGCTAAAAAGGGCAAAATCGGTATTAACCGAATTAAACTTAGAGACCTATGTTATGCTCAGCCAAAAATTAAATAAAAATATTAAAAAATCCCAAAATATTATATTACATCAGTGGGTAAAAATTTTGATATCGAAAAGTGGGTTTAAATAGGCTATTCGCTAATTACGCCGTTTAATTAACAAAAAGCTTTCAATTTACGCTAATGAGCATAACTCTTAATCTAGACCTCAAACTGATGTCAAATTTTAGGTGCAAGTTTATAAATCAGTAACTAATGTTTCTACTCTTTCACTTTTTCAAAAATCATGTTTTATAGTCAAAAGGGCATAATAGTCAACATTTAAGCATTAATCGGAAACATGCATATGAATCGGATAAGTATTGAACCAAGTTGCATAATCTCAGAGAGTTATACTTATATGAAACCTGGTCCAAAATAAGCTCTAAGGAAGATCTTAAACATGCATAAACGGGTCAGAACTGAAAGTCAAAGTAAAAGTCAAATTATGCGACTTTCGGTTCCGATCCGGGTTTAAACTGAAAGTTGTCGAGTTGAACATGTTGGGACATGTTCTTACATTAATTACCATGTTATATTAATGATCAAACAGGTTGCATGTACCCTACATTGCTAATTATGCTTAAATTTGAAAATACACATTCTGTTGACTTTTTAAAGTAAGCTTTGACTCGACAATTAATATAGTTAGAGTGGGAATCTGAAAGTACCCTTTTAAGGGTTTGTTACCCACATAAATACCTACTTGTAGGTACTTTCAATTCGAGAAATGACTGAGCAAATTTCATTTAATCTCAAAGTCAAACTTAAATTACGATGGTTTGACTTTTGGTTAATTAACTAAGCTAGAACGAATTAGAGAGGGTTAGGAATACTTACAAGAGTCCTAATTACGATTAGAGATCACTAGAAAGCCTGAGGTTGATCAGAGGAGCTCCAGAAGTGGTCTTGCAAGTGAATGTGAAAATGGTTGCAACTTGAATGTTCTTATATATGCATTTTGATTGCATAAGATGGTGCCACAAGAGTCTACAGATGTTATAAGATGTGTCCAAGTGCCCCCCTATGCATGCAAAACCATTGGAGAGCCTCTGGTATCAGATAACAGCTGTTAACAATCGAATTCAGACCTGAAACTGACATCTGTGCATTATTTGTTGCTGGTCACTTGTTCGCGGGCCGCAAGGTCCCTTACGCAGGGCATGTACAAGTTGGCAACCAGCCAAACAAGTTTCCAAGATTTACAATTCAGTCCTTGGTCCTTTGTTACGTGGTTTTGCTTATTTTTCTTGCTCATTACACCCTCAAACCTGATTTTTAAGGGCCTTAGGACATCTACAAACTTGGTTAGGTCCTTGGTTAACTTTGTGCTTACCCGAAAAGTCACGAATTTCAACGTTGACGCGTTTAACCCTTCGTACACGGTTTTGGTCATAACTTTCTCATACGATAACGAAACTTTATGAAATTTTTACCACATATTCTAGTGAGTATATTTTATCGTTACAAAGCTTCGGGTTTGCCAAAAGGTCACTCAGAGGTATACTTTCAACATGTTGACACATTTAGCCCCTGTAGTTTGTAATTCCTCACTTTCTTTCATTTTCTTCTTCGTATGATCCATGATTTATTCGTTAGAGATTATAAACACCATGTAGGGTTATTGTAGAGCCTATTTATCCATTGTTGATACTTTGGACCCTTATATTCAAATAGTTTCACTGTTTGTCAACTTTAGTCCCTCTAAAGTACTTTTTCACATATTCCAAGCTTATGACACGTGTCAATACATTATTGGACGTAAATTTTCGAGGTGTTACAGCCACGAATCAGGTTTGGTCCAGGTAAGTTTAAGTATTGGTGGCCTGACCTGTTTGGAAATGTCAAAAGGTTTATAAATTCCACCCATAAAATTTTAATTAATAATAAGGAACGGGTGGAATTAAACGGGTTGATAGAGGTTGGATAAAGGAGAAACCTCCTGATTAAATTCAAGTGTAGGGAGGTTTGTAGAGTTTGTATTTTGAGTCGTTTATTTTGTACTATGAGTCTAATTTAGTAGTTTCGCGTCGGTACTGCTTTGGTTTTTGCTTGTTTTTGTTTATGCAGGTTTGAATATGTACCACCCGTAATCAATCTCCATTCAGGTGATTTTGGAGCTCCTTTTCAAATTTCAAGCCATTTACCAAGTATACCAGTCAATGTCAAAGCCGATCGCGACCGAAATGCTATACGATCGAGCTGGATTGGACGAGATCGTGGGAGCTTACGCGATAATTAAAACCAGCTAAGTCCTTTCCAATTTGCCCTTTGTCTTTTATTTCTTATTTATTTTTAGTTTTTGAGTCGGTTTCCATCCTACATTGAGGGCAATGTAGAGTTTAAGTGTGGGGATGGGAACTATCGTTTAATGTCTAGTTAGTGAGTCGTTTGAGTCATAAAATTTGAAAAATACAAAAAAAATAAAAAATTTAAAAAAGATAAAAAAATTGAAAATTTTGAAAATGTCTCTTGATTAAGATGTTTGCAAAATAAAAACAAAAAATGATAGAAAAATCAGTTTGTTCGGGTTTCAAATAATAAGAATATGAGAAAAAAAAGTTAAGCTTGTGTCTAGCTTGGGATGTGTGAGTAGGCCTGGCCTGATTTTAGGTTACTTTGATATTAATATACCTAATTGTTAGTTTGCCAGTGGGTTCTCATCTAGGAAAAGTAGGGAAGCCGAAACCGTCAATAATAGTATAAAGGATGCCGTCATAAGCTAAGATCGTTAGAGTTTCTTATCATATATCGTTAAAAGAAAAGAAAAAATAATAAAGAAAAAAATGAGCTAGAAACTAAGAAAAGTAGCGCAGGCCTATGTAATCTTGGTTGGGGATAGCGACTCTACAACCGGAATACCTCTAGGATGTGTGAAATCGAAATTGCAAAAAAAAAAAAATTACCGACGCCTATTGTAATCTTGGTTGGGGATAGCGACTCTACAGCCGGAATGCCTCTGGGTTAGGTAAAGCAACGTCTAAGCTCAAAAGAAAGAAAAAATGAAAAAAAATGAGAAAAGATTTGATCTTAAACTCTCTTGATCTTGGTATAAAACGGTTAGGAAATAATCCAGTGGTTGTTCCTTTTGTCCTATAAGCTTGAGGGGGGATTAGGTGAAACTGCAATTTTTAGTGTGAGGACCCTATGTAGATTAACCGAACTTGAATTTAAATTGCATGATAAGGGCTTGGAACCGAGTTTGGGTTTAAGTGGATAAGTATACTTGCAATCGCAGCTAACACAAGATTCGATTCTAATAAGTAATCTGGACTTTTGAACCCGAATATTTTCTGATTCTGATTCCGTTTGCATAAGTCTTTTTCAGGGACGAAAAAGGTTTAAGTGTGGGGATATTTGATGTGTCGTAAAATATACATATTTGTCCCATGTAAATTGTATAATTTTTGTATAGTTTTTATTTGTTTTTATTTAGTTTTAGTGTTATTTTATTATTTTGTGTTTTGGTAGGTCTTGGCGCAAATGGAGCGGAAACGAATAATAAACAAATAACCAGCCAGTTGAGTGGAGTAGACCGCCAGTGACCGTAGGGAAATTACCGCTATTTTCTGATTTAAAGGGGATTTCTAATTAATTTGGACATCACACTGGGCCGCAAAAGACTTGATCCCATCCATGCATTCACGATTTTAGTGGGGTATTGATTTATTTCCTTTGGGCTTGACATCACATTAGGGGACATGGAATATTAACAAACTCTAAGGGTCTGTTTGGTATGGGGTAATGGAATGGACGGGGGAATGGAATGGACGAGGTAATGGAATGGATGGGGTAATGGAATGGATCATTACCATTCCATGTCATGTTTGTTTGCCATGTGAGAATGGAATGAAGCATTACTTTTTGTTGTTTGGTATGCGAGAAAAGACGAAGGAATAAAATCGGATGGCGGTGGTCAACGATGAACGGTGATGGTGGGTGGTGATAGGTGGCAGTTGTAGCGGCGGCGGCGGTGGTGGGTGGAGACAGCGGCAGGTGGTGACAGCGGTGGTGGTGGTGGGTGACCACGGTGGTCGAAGGTGGTAGCGGCGGTGACGGTTGTCGCAGGTGGTAGTGGCGGTGGTGGTGGTGGTGGGTGGTGGCGGAGGTTGGTGGCGACGACGGCGGTGATCGAAGGTGGTAGCGGCGATGACCAAAGATGGGTGGTGGCGGCGATCGGAGGTGGCAGCGGCGGTGGTGGGTGCGGCGATGGCGGTGGCAGGGACGGAGGTGGGTGGCGGCGGCGGGAGGTGGCGGCGGGTGGCGGCGGAAGTGGGTGACGGCGGCGGATGACGGTGGTGGTGGGTGGTGGCAACGGTGGTGGGTTGTGGTGTTGTTAATGAAGGATGAAGAGGGAATGGAATGGAAAAAAAACAGGGGGGATGGATGGAATGATTTTGAGGGAATGGAATGTATTTTAGAATGGATGATTCCATTCCATTGACCAACCAAACACTCTTTTCTTCATTCCTTCGCAATGGTCCATTCCATTCCACCTCTCATTCCTGCATACCAAACGCTACCTAAAGGAAAAGAAGGCACAACTAGGGGGCGCCACTTGTTGATATACTACAAACATCATTACGAATACGGGCGGCCAATTCTTTGAGGATTATTATAAAGAAACAAGCTGCCATATTTTCACAAGATTGGGCCGCAAGCCCATAAAGGAATTGTCGACCTAGGGGTGCACCTAATATTGTTTTCGAAAAAAAAATAGACAAGGAGCAGCAAAACTTGGTGGCATATTATCATATATTTCCAAAAAAAAAAAAAAACACAGACGGCAATTAGGAGAGTTCGACGGCTAGACATACTGATTCGTAAAAGGGGCGAATAGGAGAAGAAGTTTATACGGTTCAAGTTCAAGATCTACGATTCAAGATTCGAGTTTGGGTTAGCGATTAGTTAGTTTCAGTTTCGAATAACTTTGTGTTTTTCAAATTTGATACTATGTTTTGCTACTCGTTTTATGTTTTTAGTTATGATTATTGGCTAGTTCTTATTTTCTACCCGGGTTTGTGATGAATATTTATTGATAATTGGTAATCTTTCGGTTTTGGTAACTTATTAATGGATGAATATTAAAGTAAAAGACCTATCAATATTTGACTAGATGTGTGTGCATACTTTATTCTAATTTATTATCTTATAATTGTTCCTCTTGTGTCTTTATGAATGTCTTTCATGTATAGATGCATGTTAGGTTACCTACTTTGTGTTTGTAACTAGTTTATGGTTTACTGAGCTCGTATCCCATAGGAACATTGTTTGATAATTTAGAGGAGTTTAGTGTTCTACCTATTCTTGAGACCGAGAGGAGATAGATAGTTGGGATTGTCTTTGGTGCTAGGTATTTAGGTGCAGTGAGACCGAGAGGAGATCTGTCTAAGTTCCCTAGTATTATTTGTTTTCCTAAGTCTTGTCAAGTGTTTTTAGGTTACCCCGTGCACTCTAGGGTGTATTGTGATTAGTGAGACCGAGAGGAGATCTAGTCTTTGGGTACTTTAGTATTGTTGGAGAGACCGGGAGGTGATCCAACCCATACCAGTGAGCTTTATTTGACCTTTAGGACCTTAGGAGAAGTTGATGAGACCGGGAGGAGATTCAACTTATCTTTAGTCTTAGAGTGTCGTATTATTAGAACTTGGGTTCCATCATAGTTACCATTGCCGAGAGAAAACCGATAGTCATGAATAGGATTCCAAACCTGGGTAGTACTTTCCCATCCTTGATTCCACCTTAGTAGCCTTTAGCCTGCTTCTAGGTAGTCTAGTTCGTCTTAGTTAATTCTTTTAGTTTAATTAGTTAAAACCCCAAAATCCAATCAAATCAAATAAACTTGTTAAGTAATTAGTTGAGTCAGAGTCTAGTTTAGCGTCGCTAGTGTCTCGTGGGTTCGATACTCGGACTTCATTAGGCTTTACTACGTACGATAGGTACACTTGCCTGTCAGTGGTCTAGCATTTAGAGTGTCGTAGTTTATAAATTTAAAACTAGGATGTCTAAATTAGGTTAGTAGTTTTTATAGACCGCTTTTAGAACATCACCATCCATCGTCGCTGCCTCATGTTTAAGTCGTTCTGATTAAACAGATGTTGGAGGCTCTTGTGATCCGAATAGATCACACACTTGGTTCCATACAAGTAATGTCTCCACAGTTTTAGTGCAAATACAACGGCACCCAACTCCAAGTCATGGGTGGTGTAATTCTTCTCGTGCACCTTTAATTAGCGTGAAGCATAGGCAATGACTTTGCCTTTCTGCATAAGCACACATCCCATACCTGTGTGCGATGCATCACAATAAACTACAAATTCATCAATTCCATCTAGCAACGTCAGTACTGGAGCGTTGCTCAACTTTTGCTTCAAAATATCGAAAGATTCTTGCTGCTTAGACCCCCAGTCAAACTTGCTATTCTTTCGTGTTAGTAAAGTCAGGGGTGCTGCAATTCTTGAGATGTTTTCAATAAATCGCCTGTAGTATCCTGCTAAACCTAGAAAGCTACGAATCTCAGTAGACGTCTTTGGCTCTTGCCAATTCATGACAGCTTCAACTTTAGCGGGATCTACTTGGATACCTCGCTCACTAACAACATGTCCAAGAAATTGGACTTCACGAAGCCAGAATTCACATTTTGAAAATTTGGCATAGAGCTCTTCCTTTTGAAGCAGCTTAAGAATACAACAGAGATGCTTCTCATGGTCAGCTTGACTTTTCGAGTAAATGAGAATATCATCGATGAAGACGATGACGAATTTATCTAGGTAGGGCTTACAGACGCGATTCATGAGATCCATGAACACTGCTGGTGCATTAGTGAGCCCAAAAGGCATCACTAAGAACTCGTAATGACCATAACGAGTCCTAAATGTAGTCTTCTGAACATCTTCATCTCTAACCTTCAACTGATGGTATCCTGACCTCAAATCGATCTTGGAGAAATAACTCGCCCCTTGTAGTTGATCGAACAGATCCTCGATCCTGGGCAATGGATATCTATTCTTGATAGTGACCTTATTAAGCTCGCGATAATCGATGCATAGACGCATCGATCCATCCTTTTTCTTCACAAACAGGATTGGTGTTCCCCAAGGAGATGAACTAGGACGAATGAAACCCTTCACCAATAAATCATCTAACTGAGTCCTCAACTCTTTCATCTCTGTTGGTGCCAACCTGTAAGGTGCCCTTGCAACAGGTGCTGCTCCTGGAATAATGTCAATTCTGAATTCTACTTGCCTATCTGGTGGTAAACCAGGTAATTCTTCATGAAATACTTCGGGATATTCAGAAATGACGGGGATATCCTCAATCTTAGGCTTCTGCTCATCAATAGTTACTTGTGCCATATAAATGACACAACCCTTCTTCAAACACCTAGATGCCTTGAGCATAGACACTTGCTCAGGCAGTCCATACTGGGTATCTCCCTGAATGGTAAGTGATTCACCAGACGGAGTCTTGATCACCACTTGCTTCTTGTTGCAAACAATCTGAGCCTGGTTATGAGATAACCAGTCCATGCCTATAACTATATCAAAACCGGCTAACTTCAAAGGAAGTAAGGACAAAGGAAAAGAGTGGTTCCTAATGGATATGAAACATCCATCTAACACGGTTGATGAGGTTTCTATGGTGCCATCGGCTAATTCAACCTCATAGTTTATGCTTAGGGTTCTAACAGGTAGGTTTAACAACTTACAAAACTTATCATCAACAAATGGCTTATATGCTCCAGAATCAAATAACACCCTTGCATAAACATCATCAATAAGGAAGGTACCTGTTATGACATTATCATTCTGGATCGCCTCCTGTGCGTTCATCTGGAAGACCCTAGCATTGGTCTTTTTCCCTTCCTCAGCTTTCTTAGCAAACTTTGGGCAGTTGGACTTGATGTGCCCTTTCTCGTTGCAGCTATAGCACGTCGCATCCTTAATTTTCTTACAGTCCAATGTCTTGTGCTCAGAAGATTTACAAATCCCACAAGGCCTTGGCTGCGATTGGGATTTCGATTCAAATCTGCACCTCCCGAAATGGTGCTTCTTACAGACCTTACACTTGGGCTTATCACCTGACTGATGACCATCCTTTTTCGTTCCAGAACTCTTCTTGTGGTCATTGTTTCCCTTACGCTTCTTGTCTGAACGTCGTGAGTTTTCATCCTCACGTTTTCTCTTCTTAGCGTCTGTGTTTCTCAGTGATCTCTGCCTGACCGCATCCAAAGTAAGAGACAATGATATATCAGCTGCAGACCGAAAAGTAGCTGGTCTGGAGGCCTTCACACTGGCCTTGATTTCTGGGGCCAAACCCCCAATGAAACGAGCTATCCTCTTGGGTTCTGGAGTTACCAGATACGGAACCAGCCTTGACATAGTGTTGAAGCTTGTAAGGTAGGCTTGACAATCTAGATTTTTCATAACCAATGACAAGAAATCAGCTTCAATCTTTTCAACCTCATGCTGAGGGCAGTAATTCTCCTTAATCAATTCCACAAATTGTTCCCAAGACAGATTGTACAATGGGATTTTCCCAGTGGCTTGAATCAAAGACCTCCACCACGCCAGTGCCTCACCTTTGAATGAGTGAGATACAAACATTACCACATCCTTATCAGCACAACCACTGATATCCACCACAGTGTCCATCTCATCCAACCATGACATGCAATCAACTGCTCCTTTCTCCCCAGTAAAATCCCTGGGTTTGCAGGAAACAAAGTACTTATAGGTGCAACCTTTAGCACGTGGTTCTTGGTTTCGCACAACTCTCTTAGATGGATCACTCTTCTGGTTCGTTGAGTGATGAGAATCACTCTTGTGAGTGGTATGAGTCCTTGAGGGTGGTTTAGAGTGTGGTACAGATTGGGTCCTTACATGGGTACCACTGGATTCATTGAACTGTCTCTCCAAGGCTCGTGTCACATCATTATCTATTAACTCTTGTAATTCTGCTCCTGCTACGTTGACCCTGGAGGTGTCATGATTTTCTCTAGGGTGACTGTTGGCTTCGTCTGACCCGGCCATGTAGCTTGATTGCTACATAAAATAATGATTTTAATTCATTCAGAGGTCTATAACAGTTTTATCATCCTAGAAGATTTATTAATCATGGTATTTAAGAAACCATTTTGATTAATTTAGCATATATTTATTCAGGATTTTCATTATATAAATCCTTAGTTATAATTAAAGTGTACTAATGGCAAAAAGGCCTAGTCCTATGGACAGTTTTAAATCTTTAATCATGATCTTATAGGGTCATGGTATTGAGGTTTTAATTATAATTCATTACCTCTTCTTAACAGGGGGTCGAAGACCACAACTATCTTTTGTCTTATATGACAATGAATATAGCCCGTAGGCGTTATATCCCTAATGGATGTTTTAATTATTTAAAAGTAATTGGAAGAATCCAATATGAGGATGACTTATGCGATTTTATCGAATCACATTTTGTCAGGAGTGTTAACATGTTTTTAAATGTTAACATGGATTGGAATCTTTTGAATAGGTTCTACCATCTTGGTCATGTCTGCAACGACATATAGACTAGGTTTTACCTTTAAGATTCTTTTTAATATTTAACGCAAAACAATCCTAAATTGAGGTGTTAATAATGGTCTGAATCTAATTATGGGACTAACATTTTGGCCCTGTCTTAAGATGACACATGGCTAGGTCTTGTCCCTTTTTAGATTTTGTCATTTTATTATAATGATAGATCTTATATAAAGGGATGTTATATTTTTCATTTATTTCACATATTATATTTATGCATATAATTTAATCAAAATGAAAAATTTAAATTTCAATCATTCCACTACAAAAATTGAACAAATACAGATTTGCCCTAAACGGGACTTCTACAAGAAATAACATGCCCGCGCAGGGGCTTAAACAGAAATAAACATGCCCACGCAGGGGCGGAATACAGAAAGACATACCCACGCAGGGGCAGAATACAGAAACAAATGTCCACGCAGGGACATGATTACAACACTAAGAACAAACAAACAAATAAATGATTTAGTGATCCTTCTTGCTTTTTCCCTTGATTAAGTTTGCCAGACTCTTGAACATTCCCCGGTTTTGCCTACGGTCTTCCCGCACTTCCTGCTGCACCTCATTAATCCTTTGAAGAATCTCTTGATGTTGCGGTGGTGACATCACTGGCTGCTGCGGGGGTTGCTGATAATGCGGAGGTTGAGGAGGTGGCGGTTGATGATACCCATAAGTCGGGTATCCCGTCGTCCAGGGACCTCCATAGGGTCCTTCCGGGTGGAGAGCATTGTAGTTTGCAGCTACCAGGTAGGGGTCGACTTCAGCGTAGTTGTAGTGGGTGTGGACCGGCTGCTCAAAGGGATTATACGCCGCTGAGCCGGTGTATGTAGGAATTGGGTCTCCAAAACCCAATGGTGGTGGCGCGACAAGCGCAGAGTTTACTTCCGAGACGGGGTTTGAAGGTCCACCCATCTGCGGGTCTTCATGGAGTGGCGGGTAGCGGCTGCCACTTGAAGGTTGAGGGGTGCTGATACACACTCCTCCTCGCACGGACATCCGTGCGGTTGTTCTCCTTCGCCTCGGTGGCTCCGGAGGCTGCTGCTGAGCTGGTGGTGGTGGCGGAGTGACCGCGACAAAACGAGAATCTTCAGAGGGATCCTGCTGCTGCTACTGCTGCTGTGGTGAGTTTTGGTAGCTGGGAGTAAACACCCAGTCGATCTGTCTGAACCTTTCCTCATAGCTGTCGTGTCACACCCCAATATTTCCACAATTTACCGGTGGGCCCGGTAGGGGAGTAACGTGACGTGGTTGGCAACATCATAGTCAAACAACACAATATATAAATGCACCAAGGAAGCAAAAGGATAAATATATTACACTCCGAAATAATGTACATCAAAGTATTACGAAGGAAGTAAAGGATCCACAGGCGGATCGTAAATAAAATAACACTGTTCAACAGACTTTAAGCATCTAAGCTTGCGAGACTCTTTATTGATGCTAGGAGTAGCCAGCCAATTCCAATTAGTACCTGCACTTAGCCTTTTTTGGGAAAATACGTCAGTTTACACTGGTAAATACAATCAACCGACTCATTTTGAAAAGGGTTTAAAAAAAGATTGATTTGAATGCACATGGCACAAATAATATTTTATAACTTGGGATACTTATTTAAATATATAAACTTGTACAGGATTTACATGTTCCTTATGCGTTCAGTAGCCCAGATCGAGCCGGGTTAAAGATTAATGGACACACCACTTTATTTATGAGACACTGACAGGTGTGCGCCTATGTAGGTCCCTCGGAGGTTGAGGTTAAACCTTATCCTTGTTATGTTTAACACACTAGCAAGTGCGGAATCCAAGCTAGAATGCAAACCGGTAGTTTATAATGAGAACACAAGCTACAAAGAGAAAGGGTAGACACACAAGATATCAAAGTTTTCTCTTGTATTTCAGTGGACACGGTTACAGCCCTTGACCAAACTGAAAATACGCTCTCTACAAGACTAAGTTCACTCACCCGATGAAGTGAACACATTACATCAGTATATATAACCTTCACAGCTAGTCTGGTCGAAGGATCAATTAGACTGATCGAAAGATCATCTATCGAGATACGGCCTATCGAAGGATCCACATATACCTCGAAGGATTGACATCCTTCGAGGTCCATCTGTATCCATCGAAGGTTATCCTTCGAGCTCATCGAAGGATATAAACAATCCTTCGATGACCATCCTTCGACACACACAAACTTACAAACCTTTTCTAACTGTTTGACCAAGTCAAACCAGGAGGATGGTTGACTGGTCAAACTTACATTAAGCACACACATAAACACATCTAAGACGTAACACGACTACAAAAGACATCGTTTTATATCATTACAAAATACAGACAAAGTACAGACACAAGTGCACCAACAAACTCCCCCTTGGCTGTAGCTTTGTCTCGATCTTTGTGTCTTCAAGTCTCTGACGTCCTTTCAACCGTCAAGTGATGCGTAGACCATACACTTCCCGCATTCACCAGTAGGTTGAAGCAATACCGGGCCATCTTCTGAAACTTCATTGCTTGCTCACGATCTCTAACCAAGTAATTGATCTCGTGATCCTTAAGAACAATAATATCCGACCTGGACATGTCAGTAATCCACATCGGATCTATCATTTGAAAGTTCTCCTGACTATCTCGGAATAAGATCACGGCTTCTCCAGTATCTGCATCGTAAACCCAGCAACGAAAGTTTCCCAGAAAGTCTGTCTTCATTTTCAACAAAGGTATCTTCTTCATCAACTTTGGAGGATCATAGACCAATCGATAACGCGCAGTATTTGTCTCTGGATCAAGTGAGAACCTGATTGGCTCGTATCGAGGAAACTGCGGCTTGTATAGAGGGTCCTTCCAGCCTTTTCTTCGTTCCAGTCTGATCTTCTTCGCAAACAAATCCACCATCTTGTCTTTGACTCGATTAATAACCTCCAACTGAGCCAGAACCGCAACATCATAATAAGGAAGTGAAAGAATGCTGAGAAGAGACCTGAAATACTGAAGGCCGCATTCCCGCTTCACAACCATGCAATGAAGATCCTTGATGAACATCCAACTGATAATACGACCCCTAGCTGGATTTCTTTCTAGAACCATGTAGTTGGCCTGATCCAACGGAGGGAGCGGAGGAGGATTCCTGGCTAGGAAATCCGCTCGCCATTCATTCACAGTCTTTTCACGGTTTTCTTGAACTGATGGAGAATCTGAAGAAGGATTAGAAGATTCTGCTGTCTTTGCTTCCTCAAGATTATCATCAAGCGAATTAAGCTCCACATTGTCTTGACTAACATAAACGGGACGTTCCGGATCCGAACCGATGAAGATTTCTTCAATCGTGGAGAAATCGGTTTCGTCCGGAACCAACGGAGTGGCATCGATCGTCGTCACATCAACTTCATCCATTGCTGTCAAAGCTAACACACATTCATCAGACATCTCAGTAACATGTTCTCCCTCTTCTAATAGTTCACCCGTGATTGGATGATACTGTTGAGCAATTGAGGATTCAGGGAGATCAGTGAACGCTTCCGGCTCAAGACTAATATGTTCAAAAACTGCTGAAGCTTCCAATGTCTCAGTCGGCTCAGACGGACCAGTAGATGTTGGAGGAGCAGAAGGAGCATCTTGAGATGTACCAGACCCACCTGCAGCACCATATGCAGTTGCACCTGAACCTGTGGCAGCTGGTTGATCAGGATTTGCTGCATCATCATCCTTATCATCGCCACGCCTTGAAGGAAGGATGCCCAAAGCTTTGCATCTTTCATTCCAAAGTGTAACAACTTTGTGATCAAATCTCTTAAAGTTCGCTTGAACAGGCTTGAAGGCTTCCATTAATCTATCATCACGATTCTTATAGCGATCGGACAGCTCTTCATGTTTCTGTTTTAACGTTGTTGCCTCACGTTCTAGCACATTACTATGCTTCTTCATTATCTCCACCTCTCTATCACGAGCCTTATTAGCTTCTTTCAGTCTTTCTATCTCTTGAGCCTGTTCTCTTATCTTGACATTCTGAGCACTAACAATTGAGACCAGCTTGTTGTGTGCCTCAGCATCATGTGTTCGCTGTATACGGTATTCTTCAATCTTTCTTGTATTCCGACCGACTAAGGTACCCAGTTCACTGACTTGTTCAATCAGGAAGTGAATTTTCTCAGCATCAGACAACACAGATAATGTTTCTGCTAGAGTAGGCCGTGAGGGCTCAGGACCTGAGAAACCAGTCTGGCCAGATGGACCAGAAGTACCTGTTGGACCAGGAATAACAAGAGGAGGACGTGGATGTGTACCTGAGACGGGGGTTGCAGGCGGCTGTTGATCAACAGGCGCCGTGCGTGCCCCAGAAGACGTCTGTGGAGATGAAATCAGCTCCAGCATCTGCATCTCTGATGTAGTTAATTGTTCACTGATAGGAGGCAGCTGATGCTCAGGAGGCGTTGAAAGTTGGATCGGATCAGATACAGTGACATCACCAGCCGTTTCACCTGTTGGCTTTGATCCGCCCCTTGATCTCTTAGAGGTACGAGTACCCTCTCTTCTTGCTTGTCTCTTCCTTCTGAGTAATCCAGGAGCACCAGGAATATAATCATCATCTTTATCAGATTCTGTGACATTCACTGGTTTCTCAATACTTTCAAAACCACGAAAATTTCCTCGCTGATCATAAGCTTTGCGCATCCCTGGAGGAGGAGGATTATCATCCTCAGAAGACGAGTCATCATTACCAGCACCTCCTTCAACATCAGAAGACGAACTACTTTCATCCGCCAACCTCCTTGGCTCGTCCACCTTACTTTTGCCTTTGTCAGCCGCAACATTACCTGACTGACTAGCAGTACCACCAGCTCCACCTGCACTAACACGAGCATCAGGATCGACAAACATTCCCTGAACTTCTTCTGCAGCAACATTCACATCGACTTCAACATGTGCTGCAGCACTAGAACTGCCACCAGACTTCCTGCTCGATGCTTTAATACCATGCTTAGCCCCGAGCTGCGTGTTAGCCAACTCAATTAACCTTGGCTCTTCGTCATCCGAATCACTACCATCTCTACGCCATTTGTTGTTCTGCGGTGCTTCGTAGGCCGGAACATCGAGATGACCAATAAGCTTTCTAATTGGATCCGATTCCTTATAGTTGGACATGGATTTGAAAATCAGCAGTGTACGCTCATTCATCGGATTGACAGGTAGAACATCTGCTTCAGCTTTAGGAAGATCAGGAATCTGATCATCAATCATCATCTGCAGGAATCTAGGATATAGCCAAAACTTGGTAGATGTTCGTTGAGTTGCTGACGGGAGTGGCCTTCGAGCATTTTCTTTCAGATTGTCGAAAATATAACGTGATATGTTGAAAGGCTTGTTCAGAATCAACGCCGTAAACAATCCCGTTAAATCAATCGGCGACAGATCATATCCAGATCGTTTGTTGCTCAGGCAGTGAATAAGGATATGCAATAAGAGCTTGTATCGAAGCGGCATAAACTTTTTGTTGATCTGATTTGCAAGAACGTTATCGCTGTACCGTAACCTCATCAGCAGGCCCCGCTGACATTGTAAATCAATAGAAGTAGCATCTTCTGGTTGATCACCTAGTTGCAGACGTGCTCTGATAGTGTTTTCTGTAATCACCATGGGTTTCTCAGTGACGAATCCTCTAATCACTTCTTGATTATCCACAGTCTCAACCACAGCAGAACTCCAGAAATCCTTGATATGAGACTGATAAGCAGTGTGCTGTGTAGTGATTGCATAGTTGATACGAGTGCGATGCAGATACTCCATTATTCCCGTGAATTCCGGACTGATTTTGTCTTCCGGTTGTAAATATGCTGCCATGTTGTGTCGTGGCTCCGACATAGATTCAACTTCCGATTTTTCTTTCTTGGTTGGTTTTGCCCGCTATTTCTTTCCTTTCGGTGCCATTTCTGTTCATGAAAGCACGGACACGTAATGAGAAACAGTCAACAGTCAACATGAATTCCACACTTAGAAAAAATTTCAATTTCTTGGAAAAAATTCTAAGTGTTCTGTCTCGAAAGATCCCATTTAGGCATCGAAGGATGACACATGGCTCGAAGGATGACAGACTATTCGAAAGATGTTACTTTCCTCGAAGGATGGGATTTCTAATCGAAGGATCATCTTTCGAAGAATCAAGAATTTGAAAGATATCTTGATCATTCGAAAGGTCTGATCAATCGAAGGATGAATCCTTCGTGAAACTTAGCATCTTTCGAGTCTCAATTCGAAAGATATTTTGCAACACATCTTTCGAGGTTGAGAATCAACATCCTTCGTGTTGATTTCCGGCGACACTGTTCATCGGAATATTTTCCGGTGGGTTTTAACAGTTTTAAGTGAGTGTTATTTAAGTGGTTTCAACTCTTTAGGAACAACAAACATCAAACCATTTAAAAACATCACTAATCAAGACACTTAAAACAGATATAACAACATCAAAACCCAACCCTGGACACAAAACCCCAACCCGGATACAACCACAAACACATGTATCAATCAACCAAGAACACAAAGGTTTTCAGACCATTAAAAATCAAACCAAAGATTCTGAAACATAAGAACATCCGTCAAAATACAACATTACCAATATCAAAACCTACAACTAACATATTCACATTGCATAAAAAAATACATGATTAGATGAAGTGTTTATGTTGTTGTTTGAAACGTGTATTAGGGTTATCCTACCGAGATTGTAGATGAAATCCTGATACACTAAGGTTTTGATTAAATTTTGGCAGAGTTTCGGTAGGAATGGAGGTTTTTGAAATAGTGAAGATGATCAGTTATGATGAAGTGAAGAAGAAGACACCCTTTTATACACTGACCTCGAAAGTTGAACCGTCTCGAAGGATAGATGACCTTTCGAAAGATGAAAAGGTGTTTCGAAAGATCAGCTTTGGGTCGAAGGATCCCTATCTGGATCGAAAGATACCTGATATTTGAAAGATATTTGTGGGAATCCTCGAAGGATATCTTTCGACCTTATCCATCTTTCAAAAAGGTCTGATCAGCTCGAAAGATCAAATTGGTCAAATCCTTCGTTGACCAATTCATCTTTCGACTGAGATGATTGACTTTCATTGACTTTCATTGACCTTCTGATCTTTCGAGGGCCATTGCTTCCTCGAAGGATCAGATTTCCACCAACACTTTGGATTTTTGGGAATTTTCAATTTAAGCCCTTCAAATTCTTAAAAGCTTTCAGAAATGACCGTTTTGAAAAATTGTCCGTTATGAAGTTCTGCAAAGGTCAGTTTTATGAAGTATTTCGGCTTGTCAGATATCTGATCGAGTACCAACATCGGTTAATCAAAAAATAAGATTAAATTGAAAATCTTTTTGGATTTTGATAAAATAAAAGACAACAATAAAAGACAACAATTTTAGAATCCTTTGAATGTTATCAAACGACATCACCGCTAATGTCGTGCTGATATGCACCAAACGACACAAACTGTTTAAAAAGACAATAAAAGTTAATCACTAAAGTTAAGCAGTAAATAAATATGTACAAACACAACAATATTTTTGCGAGTTTCTGGCGAAGAGAATCATATCAGTTTGCGGTCTTTTGTCAAAACACATTTCCTTTTAATATTCTTTTACAGAAGTGGATAAGTATTCTACCACAATTACCGATATTGTTATCCACTTAAACTCAACGATCAAGTGTAATCATAATGCATTGAGATACATTAAGGTATGATTTATACTTACCGACCGGTGTTCATCCACTCACGACACATTCCCGTATCAAGGTATGCACGAGAGTTCATCTTACTGGGGAGTATACCATTTATCATCCGTTTTTAACGTATATAAAATGTGAACAAGTCACTTATTTGATTTGAAAACAAGCCCTATGTGATAGAATCACTTATTGATGAGGAACTTGATTTTCATATGCATGAGGGCACAGGAGCAAGTCCGTGAACAGGTCAGTACTTTCGTACAGCAGAGAGACGAACTTGACTCCCGGATAAATGTGATATTTTATCACTTATTTGTTTGGACTTGTGATTGTTTATCACTTATTGAGGTCGAATGCAATATGTACACGTATGTATGGTATCATGGAAGATCTAGACTTGCGTCCCTGTTATTTTTCGGTAAAAGATACAACCATGATACCCAGATGATAAATAGCATAAACCCCAAATATCTCAGAACCTCGGCAATCTATCAAACGAAATTTCGGTACCAAGACCATATGCCAATTAGCGGTTCCCACGCGGTTTTCAGTTCGTTATGTTTATATCCCCTGCACATTTTAAAATGATCGTGAGTCTACCGGTACATCATTAGTAGAGCTACTTATTATTTTATTATTATTTTTTTTTTTGATTTCCAGAAACATGTTTCGACCGACCTCTGATGTAATATCATTTTCTCTTATCTTACCAAGAAACTCATTTTTGTTTTTCTATTGTTTTTGTGTTTTTCTGAATTTTCTCCCCCTTAAATGCAGAAATAAAGACATATTTTTGTATTTTTGCGGTTTTTTTCAATGTTTTTGAATTTTCTTTGAAGCTTTCTCCCCCTAAAATTTAAAAACAAGGAAAGTAAAAGACACATTTTTTTTTTATAAGAAAAATATTTACAAAAACGATTTTCCGATGTCGGTTACTCTTGCTTCACCTTTATGCCGTTTACCAAAAGTAAATAATCGAATCTTGATTTATCAAAAGCTTTGGTAAAAAGGTCGGCACGTTGGTGATCGGTATGAATGTGAACCACATCGATAAGTCTCTTTTCAAAGCAATCACGTATGAAGTGATATTTAATATCGATGTGCTTCGTTTTTGAGTGCTGTACAGGATTTCTAGTGATCTGTAAAGCAGCTTCATTATCAACAAAAATAGGAGTAGTTAGGAATTCAAAACCGTAGTCCCGCATCTGTTGTTGGATCCATAGAACCTGGGAGCAGCAACTAGACGCAGCAATGTATTCCGCTTCACATGTAGACGTAGCCACACATGTCTGCTTCTTGCACTGCCAAGTGACTAGGCGATTGCCTAAGAACTGACACCCTGCTGAAGTTGATTTTCCATCTTTCTTGCAGCCGCCGAAATCAGAATCACTGTAAGCTTTGAGATCGAAGTTATCATCCTTAGGGTACCATAACCCGGTGTCAGGGCAACCCTTCAGATAACGAAAAATCCTTTTGACAGCAGCATAGTGAGAGACCTTCGGATTCGCTTGGTATCTGGCGAGAAGGCACGTTGGATACATAATGTCGGGTCTTGATGCAGTGAGATACATTAAAGATCCAATCATAGCACGATAGAGTGAAGAATCCACAGCTTCCCCTTTGTCATCCGGAGTAATCCCGTGATTCTGCGGAAGAGGAGTAGAAATTGGCTTCGAATCGGACATCTGGAACCGGCTCAAGATGTCTCCGACGTACTTGGTTTGATGGATAAAAATTCCAGATTCGGACTGATTAACTTGCAAACCCAAAAAGAACGTCATTTCACCCATCGCACTCACCTCGAATCGATCTTGCATCACCTTCTCAAATTCCTTGCATAAATTATCATCGGTAGAACCAAAGATAATGTCATCGACGTATACCTGTACCAACAGAAGATCTTCACCTTTTTCTTTGATGAAGAGGGTACAGTCGATCAAACCCCGTCTAAACCCGTTGTTCAGTAGGTAGGTAGACAGTGTCTCATACCAGGCTCGAGGTGCTTGATGAAGACCATATAACGCTTTGTTAAGTAGTAAAACTCTGTCAGGATGTAATGGATCTTCAAACCCCGGTGGTTGCTCGACATATACTTCCTCTTCGACTACTCCGTGTAGAAATGCACTCTTAACATCCATCTGGTACACCTTGAATTTCTTGAAGGATGCGTAGGCTAGAAAGATTCTAATAGCCTCCAGACGTGCAACAGGAGCATACACTTCATTGTAGTCAATACCTTCTATCTGACTGAAGCCTTGAACAACTAACCTTGCTTTGTTTCGGACAACAATCCCACGGTCGTCCTTCTTGCACTTAAACACCCAACGAGTTCCGATCTTCTTGTAGTTATCGGGCCTATCAACCAATTTCCATACGCCCAACTTCTCGAACTGCAGAAGTTCTTCCTGCATGGCTTCCACCCAGGAATCATCTTTCAATGCCTCCTTCCAAGATCTAGGCTCTTCTTGGCTAACATAGCAGGCGAAAGACCAATCATTTTGTTGTCCCGATTCTCGTATCTCAGCATACAAGCCAGCATTTTCGTTATTTCTGATTTGATTTCTTGTCCTTACACCACTGAGAACATCACCTATAATATTCTGCTGAGGATGAATGTTATGAATTCGGGTTTCAGGAACTAGAGGAATTTCAACATTGGTCCTCAAGTTATTGATATTTAAATTCCCGATATCATTTTGAAGCTGTTGAGTTGTAGAAGATGATGCATTTTCTTCTTGGACAATTGGCGCAGACACTGGATCCGTTGCTTCTGAAGTACCTTGAACCGGACCCCGTGCTTCACCATCATTTGCATCAACATACTCCTCATCTTCCGATGACAAATTGTAGTCGAAAGCATCATTAAACACCTCATTTGAAGCGAGATTGTTGACAGAAGAAGATGCTTGTGAGTCAACAATGATTGGGCGAGCTAACTGAGAGCCAGTCGCATTCTCGCTTTCAGACAACATTTGAGCAATTGCATTGTCATCATCAAATGTCGGCAGATTGAATGAGTTGAAAAGACCATCATAATCGAACATCCATGGATCTCCAGAAGGCTTCGGAGGATTAGAATATCTTTGAACTCTTACTTCACCCCACTCTTCAATCCTCTTGGTAGTCAGGTTCCATACTCGCAGATTAGGAGTAGCATACCCAAGGAAGTAACCTTCGATAGCTTTGGCACCAAACTTCCCGTCAGGCTCAATCATGGTACATGGTGCACCAAAAGGTTCTAGATATTCTAAGTCAGGAGTGTTCTTGTGTAGAAGTTCGAAGCACGTTTTGCCATGTCTTTTCACTGTGAGAACCCTGTTTAACGTGTAACAAGCCGAGGCAACAGCTTCAGTCCAGAATCGAACTGGAAGCTGAGACTCAACCAACATGGTTCTTGCAGTCTCAATTAAGGTTCTGTTCTTTCTCTCAGCGACTCCGTTTTGTTGTGGCATGTACCGAGAGCTATATTCATGAAGGATTCCTTTTGCAGTGCAAAATTCATCCATAACCCTGTTTTTGAACTCGGTTCCGTTGTCGCTTCGAATTCGCCTCACCTTTAGATTATAAAGATTTTCCAACAAGGTGATCAAATTCTTTAGAATTTCTGGAGTCTCGCTCTTGTGGACCATGAAATCAACCCATGAAAATCTTGAGTAGTCATCAGTGACAACCAAGCAGAAAACTTCCCCGTGCACACTCTTGTGTTTGACTGGGCCGAAAAGGTCCATATGCAGACGTTCGAGTGGCATGTTTACTGTGTTAACCTTCTTCAATGGATGTGATTTCTTGATCTGCTTCCCTTTCTGACACGGCACACAGACATCTTGAAGTTGAAAATTCTTCACATTGACACCTCTCACCAGATTGTTTTTGACAAGGTGATTCATTTTTCTGAGGTGAATATGACCCATCCGTCTGTGCCAAGAGATCGTCTCCTTTTCAGTGGCTTTTGAAATAAAGCAAGTAACTTGTTTGGACTTGGTTATTGCTTGGCTCATATCGAGGACATACAAATCATTAACTCTTGGTGCTGATAAGAGAATCCATTCTTCGGGAATCTTGAATCCTGGCTTCAGCACATAACAACCGGCATCATCAAAATGCACGATGAACTTCTTGTCGCAGATCTGAGAAACACTTAGGAGATTGTGATCCAATTGTTGCACATAATTGATTTTGTCGAAACTCGCAACTCCATTTGAGATCATTCCCTCGCCGGTGATATACCCTCCTTTGTCTCCAGCAAATGCAACATATCCTCCTCTTATACTTCGCACATCGAAAAGAAGACGGTAGTCGCCCGTCATGTGCCTGGAAGCCCCACTATCAACAATCCAATGACTATTAATAGTTCCTCCTGGAGCCGCCTGCACATACAGTTAACTTATCAGTTTGAGAGGGGGACCCAAGCCTTTGTGGACTTGGGTCGTCCTTGATCATCAAGGAAAGTGATTTCAATCACTTGATGATTAGGAAAAAGAACCTGTGGTGCTCCCCCTGATTGAATTACCTGCTTTTGCTTCCAAGCTGTTTGACCTTTACCAGTATTTGAATTTATTGTTTTAGCATTTACTGGTTTTACAGTTTCAGATTTTGCTTGTACAGGTTTTTCTTCTTTGACCTCTGATTTTAAGGCCCTTTCAATTACCTTTTGATTCTTTTGCTTTAACTTCTTTTCCCTTTCTTTCAAGACACGTGGGTCTTGTTTCGGGGAAACTGATCGTTTTCGGTAATCGATTTCTTGGGGAGCACTCGTTGTTGACTTCAGCTTTTGCACGTGTGGGCAATATCTTACAATATGCCCAACTGTCCCACATTCAAAACATGTTCTCCGCTCTACAAACTTCGGAGAAACATGTTGATGACCAGACGGAGAACCAGACAATGAACTTTGTGATCTAGACGTGCTTGGGCCTAAATCACATCCGTTGGTGTGTTGGGTGTAATTATTCTGATCATTTCGTTTTAAAATTCTAAACTGTTGTATAAACTCAAGGTTAGATTTATCCTGAAATGTTTCAAGTTTGTCTGAACCCGTGGATCCAACAAAGTTCATTTTCGGTCCTCGCTTCTTAACAGGAGCTCTTTTGTTTTGCACCTTTTGTTGTTGAACCTTAGGTTGCTCAACCCTTGATTGTTGAATTTTAGGTTGTGCAGCCTTAGGTTGAGTAGCCTTAGACTGTTCAACTTTAGGTTGTTGAACCTTTGGTTGTTCAGTCTTAGGCTGCTGAACTTTAGGTGCTTAAACATTCTTGTTCTGAGCCTTCTTTCCCTGTACCTTACCCTTTCCGGAATTGACTTGTTGTTTTCGCTCAATTGGTAGTTTTTGGTTTCCGTATTGTTTTCTAATTTGTTCACACAGAATTGGATCACATTGAGTGACGGTAAGTTTGCCACTTTTGTTCCCCAAAAACTTATCAGTGCATCCTTCAAAAATTTGCTCAATTAAATCTTGATTTACATTTTTAAGTGGAAAATCTTTGTTAGAGTAGATTTTGCTATCTCCTTTGAGCGTGTACAACAAGTTATTCTCTTCACGGCTAGAAACAAGGGACTCCATTGCTTTTGACGTTTCAGTCTTACTCGGTTTCACTGGTGGATCACACAGGATGTGATTCTCAATTGGAATATCTGTTGTAACCGAGTTAGACTGTTGTTTCACAATCTCTTCAGATTCATCATCTGAAGAATCAGCATCCTCAACAATGGGAGGACTCTGTTCCTTAACACACGATGAATCTGTCACATTCTCAGATTCTGATTGACCCGAGGATGATGTACCAGTTGTGAACCCGAGGCCTGCTGCAAAGTCATCTAGACCGAGTGGCACAGTAGGTTCAAAACGGGGCATATCCTCGTCATCAGGCAATTTGGAGTAATTGTGATTCATTGGGGGAGGACATGATTTGAATCCAATACATGGTTTATCCCCCTTTTTCTTTCTTTCTTGAACGTCAATGATGTGATCCAATACAAAGCGGGAATTGGAATAGCTTTCCAATTTCTGCTTAATTGTTTCACATTCACATCGAGCTGTTGCCAATTCTACCATTTGCTTTTCAATTGTGTCAATAAGATTATTGTTAGCATGTTGTTTTCGCAAAACAGCCTTTTGTAATTCTGAAACATCATGTTTTAATGACGCAATTGTTGCTTTAAATTCCTTTTCATTTCTGGTTAAAAACAAGTTAGCTTCAGTTGCTTTAGAAAGATCTACAATCAATTCTTGATTGTGTTTGTATGTGATTTCAAACTGACTTTCCTTTTCAGCATATTTAACATTTAAGCTATCACAATTTTCACAGCTAACTGCAGTGGGTTCATCGACACATACCTGACTTGATGAACTGTCGACATTAGCCATAAAGGCTGAATGGAAAGAAAAAGATCCATCTTCAGAGAAGAACTGAGCAAGCTTCTCGGAAGTTCCAGCAGATTTCTGGCAAAGAATAGATCTCCTCTTGCATAATGCTTCAGCTTCAGCCAAAAGCTCATCAACTTCCAGATCTAAAGCATCACTTGATAAATCACCAGCATCAAGTGATTCCCCATCCATGCTCCCACTATAACCCGAACTATCTTCATCTTCTGAAGATTCACCAGCAGACACGGGTTCTACGACCTTCTCAATCACTTTAGCATAACATGCTGTTCCACCATTTCCTCCTTCTCCAAACTGAAGGTTCCAATTGCAGATTTCATCAGCTTGAACAACCAATCCTCTGTGGGGATTAGTGTTTGTGGATCCAGATGCATTTCCTCCAACCGGCACTATTGATCTGTCATTGTTGTTCTGTTGCTGTTGTGGCTGTCCTTGATTCCTGAAGGGATTCTGATTTCCTTGCTTAGGAGGCTTCTGACACTCCCTCTTGAAGTGACCCTTTTCACCACAATTGAAGCAAGTGACAGCATTCTTATCAAAACCATACTTGGTGTTGTTGTTTCTATTCAAGTTGGTTCTTCCCGTCCTTTCCATAAACTCCTTTGCTCTTCGAATTGCACTAGCAAGAGCCCATTTGATATCCATCATTTCAAACTCTTCCCTATCCACTTGCTGATAATCTTCATTGGTTAGATTGATATTCCCAATCTGACCTGCAACCAATCCACAATAAGCACTAACCAAGGTGTTCAACATCTCCATATGCTCCTTGGCTACTTCGACACTGACTTTGGAAAAGCTGGAAGTGTCTAATCTGACTGTTTTCGGATTGGAAGTGGCTTGAAAGTTTGAAGAGCTTCCATAAAACCCTTGCTGTTGCGGTTGTTGCTGCTGAGCTCTGCTTGGGTCTAAGAAAGGCGGTGGTGTGAATTGAGGAGCGGGTTGCAAATCCTGTTGTAGAGAAGAAGAATCTGGTCTTGAGAACATCGTGTATGCTGAAGGATCAAACTGATTTGTTGTGGAAGGCCCGGTGTTTGAAATGAAGGCTGTTTGAAGCTTCGCATGTTGAGGAACTGGTTTTTCTCCACTGATGCCTCCTGCAATCCCAAAGTACATCTCTGGATTTTGAGGAGTTAATGTTCTTTTTGCCTTAAGCTTTTCTTCTACATCCTTGTTCTCCAATTTCTGAATTAACTCATAAACGGTGATTGTGTCTAGAACACCATTTTCTTTGAGAATTTCAAGATAACTGCTCCACTTTGCTGGTAAGCTATCAGCGAATCTCTTCACCATTTCTTGTGGAGTGGCAGTGACTCTAAAAGCAAACATCTCGCTCAACAAGTGATGGAACCTTGTAGATAACTCTGCCAACGTCTCATTCTCCATACACGTGAAACCTTCAAACTCTTTCTTCAACAATTCTTGCTTGATCTTTCTAGATTGAGCATTTCCTTCACATCGTAACGTGAGCATATCCCACAAGCTTTTAGTAGTCGTGCAGTAAACAAACTGGTGGTAAATGTCTCTGTGAAGAGCTTGTGTGAGAATCATGAAAGCTTTCTTCTCTAACTCAAATTTCTTCTTATCCTCCTCAGACATAGTGCTGTAAGTTTGTGGATTAGATCCTGCAACTTCCAATTCATTTTCAAATGGAGTAAAGAAGCACATCCATAGATCTTGACCTTGCCCCTGAACATAAGTTCTCAGCCTTTCTTTCCACCATCCCCAATCATTGATGTGATTCAGCTTTGGCGGTTTTGTGCTTGTACCAGTTTCACTGTCGTTCTGCATCATAGCTTGAATGCTGCTGCTTTGATTTGTGACCAATGCCCATTGATTTGCAGTTATCATTGCAGCTTGAGGTGGGGCAATAGCCTGCATCCATGCATTTTTGTTGAAATCTGACTGAGATTGCGTAGCAGATGATTGCGTAGCTGATGATTGTGGAGTCAAAGTTGTTTGAGTCCACGCAGTTGGATCCCACTGACCGTTTGTTCCCATTTTATAAAGACAATTAATATATTAGGTGAAAAATATATTTAAAATTTGAAAAACAAGTTTTCCCCTGTTTTAAAAATTAATTTTTTCACAAACTATGTTAAAATCTCGAAGGATAACAAACAGCCGAAGGATCTTTGATCGAAAGACCTGAAAAACACAAACTTGTTAAGCTTAAACAGATTAGGATCGAAAGATCAGAACTTGTTCGAAGGATCAACAGTGTTCGAAAGATCACTGTTGAGTTTCGAACAATGATTTCGAAAGATTCTCCAAACGAAGGATCCTTATCTTTCGAAAAAGAACTGTAGATCGACAGATATATCCTTCGAAAAGATTCCCTGGTTCGAAAGATGATGATCTATCGAAACTCCACTGATCGAAAGATGATCTTTCGACTTCGAAGGATATCTTTCGAACTGCTCTGACACAGTTGACAAAGAGTGACAGGTTGGTGAAAAAGTTGATGGGTTGGTGAAAACTTTCGGCAGAAAGTATGGTCAGACCATGATTTTCTGCCAAAACAGATTTGAACAACTAAAATAATGCCAAAACAGAAGGTTCTTATCCAGAAAAACCGGTCACCGGAGTAAGCCGGAATTTTGGCCGGAAATTACCAAACCACGGTTCAAACAAATTTTTAAGTTACCCAAACCGCCCTTAATACACCCGGTTAGTTTAGAACACGTTTTTTACGTCTAGAAAAGCGAGAAAAACACTAAAAACGGGTGCTAAACCATGTGAGATTTTGTCCAAACACTCCAAAGTCTTGTACAAACTCGGTTTTTTAACAAGGAAAAGAGCCACGGCTCTGATACCACTTGTAGGTCCCTCGGAGGTTGAGGTTAAACCTTATCCTTGTTATGTTTAACACACTAGCAAGTGCGGAATCCAAGCTAGAATGCAAACCGGTAGTTTATAATGAGAACACAAGCTACAAAGAGAAAGGGTAGACACACAAGATATCAAAGTTTTCTCTTGTATTTCAGTGGACACGGTTACAGCCCTTGACCAAACTGAAAATACGCTCTCTACAAGACTAAGTTCACTCACCCGATGAAGTGAACACATTACATCAGTATATATAACCTTCACAGCTAGTCTGGTCGAAGGATCAATTAGACTGATCGAAAGATCATCTATCGAGATACGGCCTATCGAAGGATCCACATATACCTCGAAGGATTGACATCCTTCGAGGTCCATCTGTATCCATCGAAGGTTATCCTTCGAGCTCATCGAAGGATATAAACAATCCTTCGATGACCATCCTTCGACACACACAAACTTACAAACCTTTTCTAACTGTTTGACCAAGTCAAACCAGGAGGATGGTTGACTGGTCAAACTTACATTAAGCACACACATAAACACATCTAAGACGTAACACGACTACAAAAGACATCGTTTTATATATGCAATAAGAGCTTGTATCGAAGCGGCATAAACTTTTTGTTGATCTGATTTGCAAGAACGTTATCGCTGTACCGTAACCTCATCAGCAGGCCCCGCTGACATTGTAAATCAATAGAAGTAGCATCTTCTGGTTGATCACCTAGTTGCAGACGTGCTCTGATACCACTTGTAGGTCCCTCGGAGGTTGAGGTTAAACCTTATCCTTGTTATGTTTAACACACTAGCAAGTGCGGAATCCAAGCTAGAATGCAAACCGGTAGTTTATAATGAGAACACAAGCTACAAAGAGAAAGGGTAGACACACAAGATATCAAAGTTTTCTCTTGTATTTCAGTGGACACGGTTACAGCCCTTGACCAAACTGAAAATACGCTCTCTACAATACTAAGTTCACTCACCCGATGAAGTGAACACATTACATCAGTATATATAACCTTCACAGCTAGTCTGGTCGAAGGATCAATTAGACTGATCGAAAGATCATCTATCGAGATACGGCCTATCGAAGGATCCACATATACCTCGAAGGATTGACATCCTTCGAGGTCCATCTGTATCCATCGAAGGTTATCCTTCGAGCTCATCGAAGGATATAAACAATCCTTCGATGACCATCCTTCGACACACACAAACTTACAAACCTTTTCTAACTGTTTGACCAAGTCAAACCAGGAGGATGGTTGACTGGTCAAACTTACATTAAGCACACACATAAACACATCTAAGACGTAACACGACTACAAAAGACATCGTTTTATATCATTACAAAATACAGACAAAGTACAGACACAAGTGCACCAACAGCCTACACCTGTGTGCTAAGGTCGTGGCCATTTCGTAAAATGATGCCAGGGATATCCGGGACAACGGTCATTAACCCCCAAAGGCTTTAAGCAAACAAAACAAATTAAACGGAACATCTCAATACTTTAACCAACATACAATTAGAGATTCAATTCCCGACCAAGCGGTATTTTATATACCGTACCCCAAGTCCGTATAGGGAAAATAAGTTAAAAGTATTTACCTGAGCTAAATATAAATTCAATCCCAGCCGTATCAAATCAGCAAGTACAGATAGCTTTTACTGGGCTCCTAAATCTAGAACGAAGGTTTTTAATAACCTATTAGAATTCTAACGGGTCTTTAATTAAGCCTTGACTTAGACCGATTAGTTTTCAAAAGGACGGTATGGTTCAAACGCATGATAAAGCGAAGACCGGAATAGAATGTGATTTAGACCCGAAAAGTTTGAAGACTTGTATAATATGGGTATTTCATACACATTCTGGATTTTGAGATAAAACCGATAAGGTTTGACCCGTTTCGGCTAATTTATGTAACCTAGTTACATAAACCGAACCGAACGCGTAATAAGTGTAACGGATAACCGTAAGAGTCCTAAACAGGTTTCCTAAGTTAACATGCCTTAAATATGTTGTGATATCGGTAGGATACCTTCCATAATGCCCAAAACGAGTTTAATCTCATATTAAGTCCCGTAGGGGTATTTTGGTCATTTTACCGATTATAAAAGGAATTAATTCGACTCCTGTGATTCGGGTCTGAATAAATCAGGAAAATAACTTATTTTAACAGGTTATAACATTTGATGTTAAGTCTTATGAAACAAAATGGTTTTAAACTCAAACTACGCGTATAATACGCTTATAAAGCCGTTTTAAGCGACCTACGGGTTAAAATAGGGTTATGAGTTTTCTGTTCAGTTAAACAGGTTTAAAACACTTAATTTATTATTTCAAATCAGTAGGAATTGGATTGGTATCAAAAGGATTTGTAAAACCCGTTTTTATGGCCTAAAAGGGTATTTTCGGTATTAACGAATCAAGGCGATAAACATAGCTTATGATCAGTTTAAAAATAATTAAAAATCTTCAAAAATCCCCAAAATATTATTTAACATCAGTGGGTAAAAGGTTTGGTGTCAAAAATTGAGTTTAGATAGGTTTTACGCTAATGACGCCGTTTAATTAATAAAAGTGTTTATAAATACGTCATTAAGCATAACTCCTAATCTAGACTTCCGATTGACGTGAAATTTTTCAGACATGTTCAATAATCAGTAACAAAGTTTATTATACTTTCACATCATCAAAAACCTCATTCTACGATCAAAAGGGCATTATGGTCATTATTTAGGCATTTAACGGAAACGTCAGATAGTTACGGATTCGGGTAGCATAAACGCAGAGGATTATACTAACATGTAACAAGGTCCTAATGGAACTTTAAGGCATGTCTAAACCTATAAAAATCGGGTCAGAATCGAAGTCAAAGCAGAAAGTCAAACTACGCGACTTTCGGCTCCGAATCGGTTCAAAACAGAGAGTTGTCGAACCAAACAAGTTTAGACATGTTATTATACTTATTTTCAGGTTATATGAATGTTAAAACAGATTACACGCCCTCTGAAACGCTAATTAAATGTTTAATGGTTATGTTGACTTTTTCGGAAGAAGTTTGACTCGACAAACGACGTAGTTAGATTGGGAATCAAAGGGTTCCCTTTTAAGGGTTAATTGTCCACAATAATACCAACTTGTAACAACTTTCGTTTCGACAAAACTCTGGATCGTTTGTGATTTATAGCTAAGTCAAACCGTAGTTACGACGGTTTGACTTCTAGGCCAAAAACGAATCAAGACTCAATTTAGAAGGGTCAAGGATACTTACATAAGTCTAATAGATGATTTGGAAGGCTTGTATCAGGTCTTGATCTCCTCTAAATGTCCAGAAGTTGAAATGAGGTTGTATGTTGCAACATGAGAATTTATAAGAACTTTTGATCTTTCAAATTGATGCCAAATGAGTTTAGCAATGATCCAAGATCAGTACATGTGCCCAATATAAGCTATAAACCACTTTAGGCAGCCCATAGAATCGAAATACCATGTTTTAAGTCGGTTACAACACAACAGGCAGCTGTCTGTTATTTTTTTTCGCATCTGGGCATGCCTTACGCATCGTAGGGGTTTAAGCCCTGCGATGCGCAAGGCTTCATACGATGCGTAACGACCATTTGGCTGCGATGCGCAAGCCTACTATCAGGCTTCTTATATTTGCAATTTAGTCCCTGGTCCCCCGAAAGGTCATTATCACTACACTTCTTGCATCTTAAACCCTTAATATTGACATATAGGGGCTCTAAGACTTATACCCACTTTGTGAAGCCCTCAGCCACTTCAGTTTTACCCGAAAAAACCCTAAATTTCAACGTTGACGCTTCTAACCCCTCGCACACGAATTCTATCATAACTTTCTCATACGGTAACGAAACTTGGTGATATTTTTATCACACCTTCTAGTGAGCATAATTAATTGTTACAAAGCTTCGGGTTTGCTAAAAGGTCACTCAGAGGTATATCTTTAACATGTTGACACATTTAACCCCTGTAGTTTGTAATCTCTCACTTTCTTTCACAATTCTCTTTGTATGTTCCATGATCCATTCGTTTAATGTTATAAACATCATGTAGGGTTATTGTGGAGTATATTTATTCACTGTTGACATTTTTGAACACGTATATTCACATACTTTCCATGTTTGTCAACTTTAGTCCTTCTAGAACATTCTTTCACACGTTCAAACCTATGACACGTGTCAACACATTATAGGACGCAAATTTTCGAGGTGTTACATCCTCACCCCCTTAAAAGAAATCTCGACCTCGAGATTTGCTAAAATGTTGGAGGTACTTTTTGTCGCATAATGGACATAACCTCCATAGCATAACTGGAGCTTTTCCAAGCTCCCAAGTTGACCTTTATAATGGGTACATGTATCCTGTTGAAGATTCTTAACCTGTCGATCCTCAACCGATACAGGTTGCTGATCATATTATAATTTGCATATCATCGTGTGATAGTGCTTCATAACTTATTGGCGAAACACATCCTTCAGTCACTAGTGTGCAATGTATTGCAAGCTCCGCCAAACTCCTTAAATAGGTTTTAGCTTATTAGCTACTTGATCTTGATACATTCGATTTCCTTAGAATGATTCCATATATTCAGAGCTTAACTAGCCTGATAATTTAACAAATTTGGCACACCATTCCTGGGTGATATCTTTTGTTGAACCTTATTCCTTAACAAGAATTTAGTAGGGTTGCTACTTTCATTAATTCTTGGTTTTCTGCCAAATGCGCCAGGCAACTTACAGATAATTAGGGATTTGCTTGATCTTATTCGTTGTTTCCAATGCAACGTTCAAATCCTGATAAGTGGACTTCCCAAAGTCTCGTCCATCCAACGGATGTTTTGATATTTCATCCATACAAGGTCTCCAAGGAACCACCTTGATACTTATATAACAATTATTATAGAAAATTTTATCTTAAGACGAGATGGTTATTCCAACCATTGCTCAAAATTAATCTTAAGGAATAGCTAATCCTTACAGTTAGTCGAACAAATCGATGATCCTAGGCAGCTGATGGAAATTCTTAATTGTTGCCTAATTAGGGTCGCAGTAATGAATGCATAAGCAAAATGAACCGTCTTTCATAACTATCTACACCGAATTCTCAGGATATTGAGTTAGGCTAATTGAATTCATATCTTAAAACTTACTTAACCAGGGTTTTCGATTCTTCCAATAATGGTATTAGCTGTCTTGGAGGTTTCATAATAATACAGCCTTAACTAGGATATAAATCTTAACTCTACCTGCCTCTCAGTGGTAAGCAGGGAAATCTTAGGAGAAAATAATCAAGATCCAAGGAGGTTACAGAGATTTTACCAATCTCATGCTCCAATTCATCCATTTTTGCTTGTGTCAATTAAGTGACACATTTACGATACTAGTCCACGAATTCCTCGATCTGGAACATTTACTTGGACAATTCCATTCAGGATATCTCCTTTGAATACCATTAGTTGACTTTAGTACTGTATGACCATCAGAATATCTTTGTGGTCCCATGCATTAAACTTCCATACTGATCAGGCATGGAAGCAATCTATGGAATTTATTAAGATACACCAATCCTCATATGATGCTTTTTTTCATACCATTTGGTATTCGGAATCGATAGAGATTAAAGAGATATAAATTTTATGTGCTGACGCACTTCCTCTTGAGAGAGGAAAAACTTCTATGACTGGAGGTTTCTGACAAAAACAGTAGAAATGGTTCTTATGACTTCGCATGTAAGTTTTATCTTACGCTTAATATCTGGAGTTCTTACGGAAAAATTTCTAAAAGTTTGCTAAGCGTAGGTTCTTATGAGAGACTTAGCAGCACCCGAAACCACATGTAATTTCTAGCAATAAATTCACAAATAATGATTTATCTGATGACATTCCTAATGTGAGCTGCCTCTAATCATTCAATAGGAGGATTAAACGCCTTCACTCTTAATCCTTTTTAAACTTAGCTGTAAAATCTTAGACAACTTTAGGGCAGTCTTAACTTTGACTGGTTATTTCTTAATCTATGCTACGTGAGTAGCTGAGGTAAATCCATAATGGATTTATAATGAACAGGCTTTGAATCCTTAATGTGCCTCTTCTTAGCCGATGTTAAAACATCAATAATTATGTGCTTATATCTAATAAAAATGGAAATTTCACAAACTAGGCACCTAGCTCGGTTGGCTAGGCGCGCGAAAGGGTGCGGCCTAGACCCAGGTTCGATTCCGGGGACGGCCGATTCCACCATTTTTTTAAGGTATAATTTATATATTGTTTAATATTAATTAATCATACAGATACATGTAATTATGAGGGTTGTCTCGTAAGAAGTTTTGATAATTAATTGCTTCTTATCACCCACAATATGGGCTTGGTCACAAGACGACCAATCCTTTCCTATTACTATATCGAGTCCTCCTATTAACGAAACAAGCACAGCGGAGAAAAGTAATTCCTAATGGATATAAAACATCCATCTAATATTGCTGAGACAGTCTCTGAGGTACTATCGGTTAAGTTTACTTCATTCTTAACGCTTAGAGTTTTAACAAGCAGATTTAATGATTTACAAAATCTATTGTCTACGAGAGACTTATCTGCACCTGAATCAATTAGTACTCTAGTATGAGCGTTATTGATAAAGAAAGTACCTGTTGTGACATTGTCATCCTGAATAGCCTCTTGAGCATCCATTTGAGAGCTTCCAGCTTTAGTCTTTTTAACTTCCTCAGGCTTTTTAGCGTACTTAGGGAAGTTGGTCTTAATGTGCCCCTTTTTATTGCACCCATAGCAGGTTGCGTCTCCCAATCCCTTGCAATCCAAGGTCTTATGCTCCCTGGACTTGCAGATTCCACAGGGTAGAGGCTGGGATTCATATCTGCATTTCCCGAGGTGGTATTTCCTACAGGTTTTGCATTTGGTCTTTTCACTGGTCTGCTGTTTGTCCTTCAAATCCTTCCCAGACTTCTTGGTTTTATTAGGGCAATTAGTTTTGATGTGCCCTATTTCATCGCAACCATAGCAGATTGCGTCCTCCATCTTCTTGCAGTCCAAGGTCTTATGCCCCTTGGACTTGCATATCCCACAAGCAAAAGTTCTCGCCTGTGTATGCGAGTTCAATTCATACCTGCACTTCCCGAAGTGCTGTTTCTTGCAGATTTTGCATCTGGGTTTTTCACCCGACTGTTGGTTGTTTTTCAATTCCTTGCATTCATGGGTCTTGTGATCCATCTCTTTACAGATACTACATCCCCTGATCTGTTCATATATACATTTACTGAAGTGCCTCTTCTTCCCGCAAATCTTACATTCGGGTTTAGCCTCCTTTGGCTTGGACTGGTTATAGTTTAAACCGGTCTTACCCTTTTTACAAACTTGCATTGGGGTATTATTGCCCTTTCGCTTGTGATCCTTTAGTACACGATCCACAACGTTATTTATGGCTGTATTTAACACAACCTTTAACTCGGTGCTTGTTAAGTTCAGTCTTACATCATCATTCTGATCAACTGGACGATTGTGAGCTTCAGAGGAGTTAGCCATGGTAAAGCTTTGTAGGCTACAACCCAAGTAGTAATAATTGGTTTAATTATATGGTGAATTGTCGGATTTGTTGATAAAATAGTTATGGTGTAAATAAACCATATCGGCCAAAAGATAGTATTTAAGTCATTTGATTATGTTCTGCCTAGGTTTTTAAATAAACCAGTCTTGACTTGTAAACAGGATACAATCCTTCATATTTATTAGACAGGGGACATAAATCATGCCTGTCAATATCGTATTGACATTTTATATAGCACAAGAGCTTGTTCCCAAGGACTCTTGATGGCACAAGGCATTGTCACTAGGGAAAAATCTAAAACATAATCGATGGTTCCTTTGGATCGGAAAATTCCATAATTCATTGTCTTGACAAGAATTTATGAAATAAAACTATCTTCTCATGTATACATCTTTTCCCGTAGTTATACATCCCAAATGGATGTTTTGATGCGTACATTATGCTCGACGTTTACCAGCCATAATTCCTATTGATCATTTAGGCTAAATAAGGGATTTGGAAAATTCCTAATATGAGGATGACTAGTGTGATTTTATCGTATCGCTGTTATCAGGAGTGTTAACACATTTTCAGGTGTTAACAATGATCTGAATCTCTTTTTAACCAGGTTTTACCATTTTAGCTAGGTCTTCAATGACATTCAAGCTAGGTCAACCCTTTTAAGATTCTCTTTTAACATTTATACTGGTAGGAAAGGAATGATATTTATTTTATTCAGGATTTCTATCATAAATCCTGATTTACAAATTAATAATAGCACAAATGGCCTAGTCGCGTAGACATGTGTAATTTATAAGCCATGATTTCAGAGAATCGAGGCATTAAGGTTTTAATTAATAGTACGAATGGCCTAGTCACAAGGACACTTATAAATTATAAGTCATGATTTCATAGAATCAAAGCATTTAGGTTTGAACATAGTTCCTTACCTTTCTCGGACAGGGAGTCATAGCTACCACTGTCTTTTGGCTCATGTTGAAATGAGCAAGGCCTGAGGCAATATATTACCAATGTATGGTCAAAATATGATCATATTAATTGATGATGTAAATCCAGGATTCAGAGATCATTAAACTGGGTTAGGAATCTTTTGAAGAATCTTTAATAACGTGTGTGATTTCCAACGAATCACATCTTCCAGGAGCGTTAACACGTTACAGGTGTTAACAAGGATGTGAATCTCTTGAATAGGTCCTACCATCTTGGCCTCGTGATATGGGCTAGGTTTACCTTTAAGATTCTTCTTTTTTTTTTAAAAAAAAAAATTAACGCAGAAAAATTTTAAATCGAGATGTTAATAAGGATCTGAGCCTAAATTGAGGAACTGCCATCTTGGCCAGGTCTTAATAATGACACGAGGCTAGGTCTTGTCCCTTCTTAGATTTTGCCATTTTATTATAATGGTAGATCTTATAATATAGGAATGATACTTTTAAACATAATCGTTCCTTTAAAATTTAAACAAGTATATGGTTGCCCTAAACGGGACTTGGAAGAAATAATGTTGTCCTCGAAGGGACTAAAAGATCAATATCGTTATAAAGACTTTTAAGGAAACGATCTTCAGCAAAAGGAGTTTCTTCTTCATTTTTTATTTCTGAATGCTTCCTCCTTGATTGCACGTTTCATTCTAGCCACTGTACGAAGGTCAGCAATTTAAGGCTCCGGAGGTGGAGAATTCCTATTACGGCTTCTTCGCTTGGCGACGTTTCCAATATAAAAAAATTTGAAAGCAAAAATTTCCAGAAGAGAGTTGAGAATATTCCTATGTTAAGTCTAGACTCAGAAGGTCAAGGAATGTGCTATTGTGTCATTGAGATTAAACACAAAAAGATAGTGTTTAATTCACTCAATGTAGGCTCTGATACCAACCTGTCACACCCCAATATTTCCACAATTTACCGGTGGGCCCGGTAGGGGAGTAACGTGACGTGGTTGGCAACATCATAGTCAAACAACACAATATATAAATGCACCACGGAAGCAAAAGGATAAATATATTACACTCCGAAATAATGTACATCAAAGTATTACGACGGAAGTAAAGGATCCACAGGCGGATCGTAAATAAAATAACACTGTTCAACAGACTTTAAGCATCTAAGCTTGCGAGACTCTTTATTGATGCTAGGAGTAGCCAGCCAATTCCGATTAGTACCTGCACTTAGCCTTTTTTGGGAAAAATACGTCAGTTTACACTGGTAAATACAATCAACCGACTCATTTTGAAAAGGGTTTAAAAAAAGATTGATTTGAATGCACATGGCACAAATAATATTTTATAACTTGGGATACTTATTTAAATATATAAACTTGTACAGGATTTACATGTTCCTTATGCGTTCAGTAGCCCGGATCGAGCCGGGTTAAAGATTAATGGACACACCACTTTATTTATGAGACACTGACAGGTGTGCGCCAACACCTGTGTGCTAAGGTCGTGGCCATTTCGTAAAATGATGCCAGGGATATCCGGGACAACGGTCATTAACCCCGAAAGGCTTTAAGCAAACAAAACAAATTAAACGGAACATCTCAATACTTTAACCAACATACAATTAAAGATTCAATGCCCGACCAAGCGGTATTTTATATACCGTACCCCAAGCCCGTATAGGGAAAATAAGTTAAAAGTATTTACCTGAGCTAAATATAAATTCAATCCCAGCCGTATCAAATCAGCAAGTACAGATAGCTTTTACAGGGCTCCTAAAGCTGGAACGAAGGTTTTTAATAACCTATTAGAATTCTAACGGGTCTTTAATTAAGCCTTGACTTAGACCGATTAGTTTTCAAAAGGACGGTATGGTTCAAACGCATGATAAAGCGAAGACCGGAATAGAATGTGATTTAGACCCGAAAAGTTTGAAGACTTGTATAATATGGGTATTTCATACACATTCTGGATTTTGAGATAAAACCGATAAAGTTTGACCCGTTTCGGCTAATTTATGTAACCTAGTTACATAAACCGAACCGAACGCGTAATAAGCGTAACGGATAACCGTAAGAGTCCTAAACAGGTTTCCTAAGTTAACATGCCTTAAATATGTTGTGATATCGGTAGGATACCTTCCATAATGCCCAAAATGAGTTTAATCTCATATTAAGTCCCGTAGGGGTATTTTGGTCATTTTACCAATTATAAAAGGAATTAATTCGACTCCTGTGATTCGGGTCTGAATAAATCAGGAAAATAACTTATTTTAACAGGTTATAACATTTGATGTTAAGTCTTATGAAACAAAATGGTTTTAAACTCAAACTACGCGTATAAAGCCGTTTTAAGCGACGTACGGGTTAAAATAGGGTTCTGAGTTTTCTGATCAGTTAAATAGGTTTAAAACACTTAATTTATTATTTCAAATCAGTAGGAATTGGATTGGTATCAAAAGGATTTGTAAAACCCGTTTTTATGGCCTAAAAGGGTATTTTCGGTATTAACCAAATCAAGGCGATAAACATAGCTTATGATCAGTTTAAAAATAATTAAAAATCTTTAAAAATCCCCAAAATATTATTTAACATCAGTGGGTAAAAGGTTTGGTGTCAAAAATTGAGTTTAGATAGGTTTTACGCTAATGACGCCGTTTAATTAATAAAAGTGTTTATAAATACGTCATTAAGCATAACTCCTAATCTAGACTTCCGATTGACGTGAAATTTTGCAGACATGTTCAATAATTAGTAACAAAGTTTATCATACTTTCACATCATCAAAAACCTCGTTCTACGATCATAAGGGCATTATGGTCATTATTTAGGCATTTAACGGAAACGTCGGATAGTTACGGATTCAGGTAGTATAAACGCAGAGGATTATACTAACATGTAACAAGGTCCTAATGGAACTTTAAGGCATGTCTAAACCTATAAAAATAGGTCAGAATCGAAGTCAAAGCAGAAAGTCAAACTACGCGACTTTCGGCTCCGAATCGGTTCAAAACAGAGAGTTGTCGAACCAAAAGAGTTTAGACATGTTATTATACTTATTTTCAGGTTATATGAATGTTAAAACAGATTACACGCCCTCTGAAATGCTAATTACATGTTTAATGGTTATGTTGACTTTTTCGGAAGAAGTTTGACTCGACAAACGACGTAGTTAGATTGGGAATCAAAGGGTTCCCTTTTAAGGGTTAATTGTCCACAATAATACCAACTTGTAACAACTTTCGTTTCGACAAAACTCTGGATCGTTTGTGATTTATAGCTAAGTCAAATCGTAGTTACGACGGTTTGACTTCTAGGCCAAAAACGAATCAAGACTCAATTTAGAAGGGTCAAGGATACTTACATAAGTCTAATAGATGATTTGGAAGGCTTGTATCAGGTCTTGATCTCCTCTAAATGTCCAGAAGTTGAAATGAGGTTGTATGTTGCAACATGAGAATTTTATAAGAACTTTTGATCTTTCAAATTGATGCCAAATGAGTTTAGCAATGATCCAAGATCAGTACATGTGCCCAATATAAGCTATAAACCACTTTAGGCAGCCCATAGAATCGAAATACCATGTTTTAAGTCGGTTACAACACAACAGGCAGCTGTCTGTTATTTTTTTCGCATCTGGGCATGCCTTACGCATCGTAGGGGTTTAAGCCCTGTGATGCGCAAGGCTTCATACGATGCGTAACGACCATTTGGCTGCGATGCGCAAGCCTACCATCAGGCTTCTTATATTTGCAATTTAGTCCCTGGTCCCCCGAAAGGTCATTATCACTACACTTCTTGCATCTTAAACCCTTAATATTGACATATAGGGGCTCTAAGACTTATACCCACTTTGTGAAGCCCTCGGCCACTTCGGTTTTACCCGAAAAACCCTAAATTTCAACGTTGACGCTTCTAACCCCTCGCACACGAATTCTATCATAACTTTCTCATACGGTAACGAAACTTGGTGATATTTTTATCACACCTTCTAGTGAGCATAATTAATTGTTACAAAGCTTCGGGTTTGCTAAAAGGTCACTCAGAGGTATATCTTTAACATGTTGACACATTTAACCCCTGTAGTTTGTAATCTCTCACTTTCTTTCACAATTCTCTTTGTATGATCCATGATCCATTCGTTTAATGTTATAAACATCATGTAGGGTTATTGTGGAGTATATTTATTCACTGTTGACATTTTTGAACACGTATATTCACATACTTTCCATGTTTGTCAACTTTAGTCCTTCTAGAACATTCTTTCACACGTTCAAACCTATGACACGTGTCAACACATTATAGGACGCAAATTTTCGAGGTGTTACATGTCGGGACCATTATAAGGTGATCCCACAAAAGGTGACCCATACGAAATTTCAATGGGGTGGTTAGGGGTTCCGGACGGTGGCTCTGCGGGATCGGTGTCCTCATCCATGTCCATTGCATGGTCGCCCGAGAAATGGTGTTCGGGTCCTAGTGGGTTAAAACCCACTGGTTCTCCAAGGTAGTTTACCGGGTTGAACCGGCTTTGGAAAAAGGGCGTTGGGTCATCAAAAGGTGAGTTGTGGCCCTGGAGAGGAATGTAATATTGGTGGGAATTATGGGGCTCATTTTCAGAATGAGGCCCAAAGGAGTTTTGAAACGAAGGGGAGGAGCTCAGCGAAACTGAGCGCCTTGCTGGTTCAGTATAGGTCCTCTAGTTATCTTGAGGACTCCTGCTAAGAGAATCTGACGGTGTTCGCCGGTGCGAAGGCCCGGCCTCATGATCATTCGGGGCGACGAGTGGCCCCTTGCCTCTTCCTCTCCCTCTTACTCTTGGTGGCATCTTGTTCAACCTGTCAAAACAAATAAAGTATACAACAAGAAAATATAAAAGACAAAGTTAGAAATAAAACAAATTTGGATAATTCCTAAGTTCTTTGTCTAGACTCGAGAATTGAGGAATGTGCAACTGTGTAACTGAGATTAAACACAAAAAGGCTAGTGTTTAATTCACTCAGTGTTACCAGTGGGCCCGGTGGGGAGTATCGTGACGTAGTTGATATCATCATAGTCAAACAACACAATTTTAAACGCACAGCGGAAGCAAAAGATAGATTTATTTCAACCGAATAAATTGTAATATTAAGTATCACAAAATAGTTGAAACAGATCCACAGGTGGATCAAATAAAAAGGAAACATAGTTCATCAGACTTAAATGCAACCAAGCTTGCGAGACTCTTAATGATGCTTAAGGAGAGGACAGCCTATTTCGAGTAGTACCTGCACTTAACCTTTTTGGGAAAATACGTCAGTTTACACTGGTAAATACAATTAACAGACTCATTTTGAAAAGGTTTAGAAAATTGATTTGAATGCACATGGCACAAAACATTTTATAACTTGGGATAATTATTTATATATAAACTTGTAAAAGAATTACATGTTCGTTATACGTTCAGTAGCCCGGATTGACGCCGGGTTAAAGACTAATTGACACACCACATGATATAGTCCCGCGGCGGGTTATTCCCGAAACCGGCGGTTATACCTTATTATTTATTTATGCACTGTTGGGTGTACGCCTACACCCAGTGCTTTGGTCGTGGCCATTTCGTAAAATGATGCCAAGGATATCCGGGACATGGTCATTAACCCCCCAAAGGATTTAAACAAACAAAACAATTTAAACGGGACATTTCAATAACTTAATCTTCATACAATTAAAAATTCAATGCCCGACCAAGCGGTATTTTATATACCGTACCCCAAGCCCGTATAGGGAAAATAAGTTAAAAGTATTTACCTTTGCAAGTATTAATCACAAACAGCAAATGCACGTAGCTTTTACCAGGTCTCCTAGTCTGGAACAAAGGGTTATAATAACCTATTAGATTCCTAACGGGTCTTTAATTAAGCCTAAACTTAGACCGGTTAGTTTTAAAAGAAGATACGGTTCAAACGCATGATTAAGCGAAGACCGGAATAGAATGTGATTTAGACCCGACAAGTTTGAATACTTGTATAATATGGGTAAACTAAACACATTCTGGATTTTGAGACAAAAATGATAAGGTTTGACCCGTTTCGGTCAATTTATGCAAACTAGTTACATAAACCGAACGCGCAAGATGCGTAACGGGTAACCGTATGAGTCATATACAGGTTTCCTAAGTTAATATGCCTTAATTATGTTGTGACATCAGTAAGATATATTCTATTATGCCCGAAATGGGTTTAAACCCAAATTATGCCCCGTAGGGGTATTTTGGTCATTTAAAAGGTTATAAAAGAGATTTAATATGATTCTGAGTTTTGGGTCTGATGTAATCAGTAAAAATACTTAATTTACTAAGTTATATTAGTAGGGTATAACCTATATGTGAAATTTATCATTTCTAACCATACTATGCACCGAAGGGCATTTTGGTAATTTCACTTAAGCCTAAAAGGTCAAAAATGGAAACCTGAGTTTAAAACTTTTGCTTACTGTTAAAATATAAAAATTTACTTAATATATCAGTAGGTATTAAATCTTATATATCTAAAATAGTTTTGATACATACAATGCGTTAAAAATGCTTAAAAGGCGATTTTTGAGCTATTTCTGGGTTTTTAAAGGAAAGCTGATATTTTTATTATTCCAGAAGGCTCAAAATGTTTTATTTATTATATTAGATCAGTAGAAAAAGGTTTGGTATCAAGATAATTTATAAAACTCATTTTATAGCCCAGAAGGGCAAAACCGGCAATTACCGAATCAAGCATAGAGCTCTATGTTATGCTCAGCCTAAAAATAAATAAAAATCTTCAAAAATCCCAAAATATTATATAACATCAGTGGGTAAAAAGTTTGGTATCAAAAATCGGGTTTAGATAGGCTATACGCTAATTACGCCTTTTATTTAATAAAAAGCTTTCTAATTACGCTAATGAGCATAACTCCTAATCTAGAGTTCAAACTGATGTCAAATTTTAGGGACAACTCTATAAATCAGTAATGAAGGTTTCTACTCTTTTACATTTTCAAAAATCACGTTTTAAGGTCATATGGGCATAATAGTCAACATATAGGCAATAAACGGAAACATGCATATGAATCGGATAACTATGGAACCAAGTTGTATAATCACAGAGGGTTATACTCACATGTAACCTGGTCCTAATAAAGCTCTAAGGCATTTCTAAAACATGCTACACTGGGTCAGAACTGAAAGTCAAAGCAAAAGTCAAATTATGCGACTTTCGGTTCCGAACCAAGCCTAAACTGATAATTGTCGGGTTGAACATGTTTGGACATGTTCTTACATTAATTACCAAGTTATATTAATGATAAAACTGGTTGCATGGGTTCTACATTGCTAATTATGCATTAATTTGAAAATAAGCTTTCTGTTGACTTTTTAAGATTAGCTTTGACCCGACAATTGACCTAGTTAGAGTGGGAATAAGAGGGTGCCCTTTTAAGGGTTTATTACCCACATAATTACCAACTCATAGGTACTTTCAATTTGAAATTTGACTGGACAAATATTAATTAATTACGAAGTCAAACTCTAATTACGACGGTTTGACTTTAGGCTAATTAACTAGGCAAAACTGAATTAAAAAGGGTTAAGGATACTTACAAGGGTCCTAAGCACGACTAGGAAGCCTAAGAAACTTTGGTTGCTGATCAGAGAGCTCCAGAAATAACCTTGTGAAAGTTTGCAAATGAATGGCACAAGAGTTGCAACATTGTTCTTCTTATATAGTGAATTCAATTGCTTAGGATGATGCCAAGCAAGTCTATGGTTGCAACCAGATGTTTATAGGTGCCCCTACTACATGTAAATCCGTTTATGCAGCCCCTGGTATCAGTTTACAGGTCCTAAAGGCGGTTAACAGGCCTGAACTGGCACCTGTGCAAAGTTTCTGTCGATGGCATGCTGAGGCGGCCCGCGTAAGGGTCCTGCCTGACCTTACGCGGCCCGTGTGGCTTCCTGGAACCAGCCAAACAAGTTTCAGCAATTGCATTTTTGGTCCCTGGTCCTTGTATGCAGGGTTTTAACTTCATTTCTTGCATTTTGACCCTCTAACTTGACTTTTAAGGGCTCTATGACATAACCAAACACCGTTAAGTCCCCGGTTAACTTTGTGATCGCCCGAAAAGTCATAAATTTCAACGTTGATGCTTTTAACCCTTCGTATACGAATTTTATCATAACTTTCTCATACGATAACGAAACTTGGTGAAATTTTTACCACATATTCTAGTGAGTATAATTTATCATTACAAAGCTTCGGGTTCGCTAAAAGGTCACTCAGAGGTATACTTTAAACATGTTGACACATTTAACCCCTGTAGTTTGTAATTCCTCACTTTCTTCCACAATTTGCTTCGTATGATCCATAATCCATTCGTTTAAGGGTATAAACATCGTGTAGGGTTATTGTAAAGTATGTTTATCCATTGTTGACACTTTGAACCCTTATATTCACATACTTTATTTGTTTGTTAACTTTAGTCCCTCTAAAGTAATCTTTTACACGTTTAAAGCTCATGACACGTGTTGATACATTATTGGACATAAATTTATGAGGTGTTAAACTGACGATCTAATTGCTTTTCAACTTTAGCTTTATAATCTTTAAAAGTTGTAAGAGATTTAGATTTTTCCTTAATGAGATATAAGTACATGTAACGAGAATAATCATCAATGAAAGTGATAAATGAAGTATGTCCTGTTATGCTAGTGATTTGGTAGGGACCACTAAAATCAGTGCAGCAAATTCTAGCAACTGCTCATGTTTAGGGTTTTACGTTAGGGTTTAGGTTTATCAATGACTCAACAATAGACATTATACCTGGATAACGATTGTTAGTATTGCTGGTGCTGATATCAATGATTACAGTAGTTAGCTATAATATTAGTTACTTGATGTTTATATCATCTAGTGTATGGTATTTGATGTTTAAAATTTCAGTGGATAACTTAATGCTGATATAGTTTGTTTTTACTTGATTAACATGAATTTCCATATTCTAAGAGGTTGATTGGAAGGAGGTTCAGTGATCCCAAAGTGTAGGAAGACATGACATTGTGGCCTTTTAATGTCATAGAAGGGTCTGCTGACACACCAAAGATTGTGATCACTTACAAAGGTCAAGAGAAGGAGTTTTTGGCTGAAGAAATTTCTTCAATGATTCTTGGCAAGGTGAAAGAAACCGCTGAGGCGTATCTTGGAGAAGTTGTGAAAAATGCTGTGATAACTGTCCCTACTTATTTCAACAATTCACAACGTCAGGCTACCAAAGATGCTGGCACTATTGCTGGATTAAATGTCATGCGTATGATCAACGAGCCTACAACAGCTGCAATTGTGTATGGACTAGACAATAAGTCTAATATTGTTGGCAAAATAAATGTGCTTGTGTTTGATCTGGGCGGTGGCACTTTTGATGTTTCTATAATGACTATTGAGGAAGGAGGTATTTTTAGGTGAAAGCTGTTGCTGGTGACACTCATCTTGGAGGTGTGGATTTTGATAACCGCTTGGTGGATCACTATGTACAAGAATTCAAGAGGCAATGGAATAAGGACTTGAATGGGGAACCAAAGAGCAATTGCGAGGTTGAGATCTGCTTGTGAGAAAGCAAAAAGGATTCTGTCAAGTACTACTCAAACATCAATTGAATTGAATTGCTTGCATGAGGGGATTGATTTTTCTATGAAATTTACTCGAGCAAAGTTTGAAGAGCTAAACAGGGGTTCGTTTAATAAGTGCATTGAGACTGTGGAAGCATGTTTAAGTGACGTTAATTTGACAAAATCATGGGTAGAACAAGTGATTCTTGTTGGTGGCTCAACTAGAATACCAAATTTAACAACCCTCGGTAAAACCAACACCCTCATAATATTTCCGACACTATAATATATTATAAAATGTCCCAATATGTTTGAAGGGGTATGGTCCCAAAAATGCCGCGCAACCCTCCGAGCAGAACCCGCGCAGGACCATACTCCTTATTCAGCATACTTCTTATCGTTAGCCTCGCGCGGGATACACAGACACGTAATGATCCGGCGCGAGGTCTGTGTAAGGGGAGACTCCATTTTCAGCACTTAGCATTTGGAAAGAACATTCAGAAGCTCACACCTCGCGCGGAGTAGTGACGTGCTCAGCAAGAATCATGCGTGACTACGGCGCGAGGCCGTTCTTGACAGTACACAAGGTACAATCAGGGTCCTTCTGAGCCTGCGCAATCGTGCTCCACGATCGTCTGACAGGCAAGAGACAAAAAGTACTTAAGGACGCCTATGTGGCACCAATCACAGGGCAGAGACAACTGTCCCACGATCTCCACTTACCTGCTGATGGCAGAAGGGCGGCCAGGTCGACAACCGTGACACGTGGCACCAATCAGGGTGCGCCAACACCGAGGAACTCCCAGAATCCACTAACGGTCGACACCAGCGAGACAAAGAGCATATCCTCAAGGTTGTCGCCTTCCAGCCCAAGGCCCATCAGCCCACATCCTCTTACACCACTCAGGCTATAAATAGAGACCTCACTTCACAGGTTAAACACTCCGTTCCCTCTACTCTCACTCTTAACACTTAATTATCTCTCTCAAAGCAGTCGCTTATTCTCACGCCGGAGCCCGGTTAAGAGGGAAACCCCACATTCCCCTCTTAACGAGTAACGGTGTTCTGTTTTGCAGGATAACCCCAGTCATTAAGGAGCTCAGGAAACCTGAAGAAGATTAACCTTCATGATAGAAACATAAACCAAACTGATTAGTCCCCATAATTAGTTCAGTGTTTCTTCAATGTTTTATATTATACCCTGTATGTGAAAACCGAGCCCTAAATTATATTATAGTATATAAAATAAATCAAAAATCTGAAATATAGGGTTGAGGCGGGCCGCGACATACTCTACCTTTAGTTTACGCGGGCCGTATCAAGGCTGGACTTGACTACGCTGATTTATTAAGTTGAAACGGGCCGCGTAAGGGTGTATAGGTCTTTGACGCGGGCCGCGACAGATCATGAAACACGGATGCATCCCTGAGCCGACACGTGTCGACATCGTGTCAAGTCTACAATGTGATTAAGCGGTGATTGAGTCTTTGTAGTTTATCCTCTTTTTGTTAATGTTTTTGGAATACTTTACAAAACCTTAATTATTTTACAATGTGATTAAGCGGTGATTGAGTCTTTGTAGTTCTTCAATTACTGCCAGTATTATGGGGTTTTGTATACAAAATTTACTACGAGTAGTAGTAAGTCTGAATGACAGTGCATTACCATTGGACGACGAGTTAGCCAATGGGTAATTTGACCATAGCCATAGATCCGGTCGAGTGGCAAATACTGAATGAGTAATTGTGTAGAAATAAACAATGTGATCGCTCTCAATACTGTCTTAATTGATAACATGTTTCTTGATTAAACTGGGATTCACTCACCAGTATTTCCGACTGACAAATGTTTTTAAAACGCGTTACAGGTAACACAATGTGAACAGCCAATTAATGAAAAGCCAGCTGGAGAGCACTGAAGGCTTGGGAAAAATGTGGCTATAAAAGTTACCTAATAAACGATGTTTTAAATTCAATAAAACAGGGTTTGTCCCCATAAAATATATTGTAATAAGAAACTTGGGTTTTGCCCATGTATTTATTAATATCAAGTATGGTGGTTTTACTCTGATAAACATTTCCTAACTACGGTCCTGATGTAAATTCCGCTGCGAGACTAAACAAACTGATACCACCAAAATCTGTGATCACGTCTGCCCGTTCCCGGGGATCAGGGATCGGGGGTTGTGACAGAAGGTGGTATCAGAGCCTAGCCACTGGTCTAAGCCAAAGAAGTGTTCTGCTGACACTTAAAATAAAAAAAAATTGTGTTAGGAAATAAATTATGGAAATAAATGCATAACTGTAATTATGTGTTATTTGACTATCTGTTAGTTTTCAGTATGAGTGATCAAGGACCATCAGATGTAAATCGTTAGTTATCTGATTCACCTAGGAGTGAAGGTACATCATCACAGCCTGCCCTCTCTGGGTATACTGCTGATCAGGAAGATGGAATATTTGCTTTTAGAGCTCAATCTGAAGAACCATTTCCTACTAAGTAACGAGGATGGTTTAGTAAAGAAGCTTTTGCTCGTAGGAAGAGAATGAGGAAATTGCAACAGCAAAGGGCTTTAGCAGCTATTAAGAGAGAGACAAATGCCCATACTCAAGATATGTTAAATAGAAGCCTAGCTAATTTTCATATCTTAGCTACGACTGCTGCTGATCCAGGTCTGGAACAACTAGTAGCCCCACAACCACAAAACCCAGAACACCCCATGGAGATAGAAAATCAGGAAAACCAGGTGGAGATGCATGATTTTAACCCAGAAGAAATCCCTAGGGTGCCTGCACCAAACCCACTAGACCCGAATTACGATCCCTGGTGGGACGATAATAGGGACTTTGTGCAACGTTACCCTGTCCAGGATTATCCACCCATACAGAACATAGAAGTTTACCCAGGTATGGACCCTTTAGATCCCTATTACCAAGATAACTGCATTAGGGAAATTTTAGAGGATCCTTACCAATTTCAGGAATTGTCACCCCCATATCAGGAACCCGTACCCCAGATTCCAAACCCAGTCCGAGAACCTGCACCCCCAATGAGTGCAGAAAATGTTCAAGAACTTAGGACTTTTGGGGAGGAAATTTTAGAAAACAGTGAGAGGATGCCTCAGGTGGGAGAGCGTCTCGTATGGAAATACGATGAGCGCAATATGGATTTTTGGATAAATCCATATCCGTGAATGTTTGAATGAAGGAAGTGGTAGTAATAATAATATAATAAAAATAAAATAAAATATGTGTGTACGGATGCATATTACTATTTTATTTCTGTTGGTATTGTAATCTTTACTTCTGTACTAGTGTGTAATAGACGCATAAGTATATGAAAAGAGTATAGTAGCAATGATCTACGCTTTTGGCAAAACTGCGTGTCGTGTGATTAATTATATTAAAATATTATTTGTGATATTAATATGGGATAAATGTTTAAAATTCAGATGGCCGACCAAGGAAATCAAGTAAATTTGGAAAATAACCCGGAAATCCAGAATGATAATTTTCAGAATGACGATAATCTGAATAATGAGAACCCAAACAACAATAACAATGGAAACCAAATGGACAATAGTGCTATTCAACATATAGTAGCACAGGGAATTATAGATGCCATGCCATTTATACTTCAAACTGTTAAGGATGCTGATAATAAGAGTAAACATAGTAGTAAGCGACCTGTTAAACCAGAAAACAGTGTAAACAATGGACTGGTACTTCAAATGCCTATTCCTAAAAGAAGAAGAACCATGCCTTATGGTTGTTCTTATAAAGAATTCTGGTCTTGTAAACCAATGGAATTCTCGGGCAATGAAGGGGCCATTGCAACCTTACGTTGGATAGAGAAGACTGAGGCAGTATTAAGGATAAGTAAGTGTGCTGAAGAAGATAGAATATTGTTTGCTTCTAATTTGTTTAAGAATGCAGCATTAGAATGGTGGAACACTATCCTCCAGACAAAAGGAAGTGATCAACCTATAATATGGAATGGGAAGAATTTAAAAACAAGGTAGAAAAGAAGTTCTGCCCACCCAATGAAAAGGAGCAGATAGCAAACAAATTCCTAAACCTTAGAATGACTGGTGTAGATAGCAAAGGGTACACTAAGCTATTTTTCGAATATGTTAGGATAGTGCCAAATCTTGCTTCACCAGAACCAGTGTTAATTTCCCGTTATATTTGGGGATTAATTGGAGAAATAAGACATGTAGTTAAGGCAGCTAGACCACAAACCATAGAAGAAGTTGTAGAACTAGCCAATACCTTGACTGATGAATTAGTCCGTACCCGAGAAGAGGATCAAAAGAGGAACCTAACTCAGAAGTTGACTCAAGAATTTCGTTCTGGAAATTCTAACCGTGGGAGAAATCTAGGTTCTACCTCTGCACCTTACTGTAGGTACTGCAAAAGAAAACATTCTGGGAGATGTTCCATATACTGCAACTTTTGCAAAATGTCGGGACACAAGGAAGAAAACTGCAGGAAGAAAGCTAACAGCAAGGTATGTTACAATTGCGGAGAACAAGGTCATTTCAAACTAAATTGTCCAAAATTAGCTCCAGCTCCAAATAACAAGAATACCAAAAATGCTAGAGCATTTGTTTTGACTGCAGAAGAAGCCAAGATGATCCCAGATGTCATAGCTGCTACGTTTTTAGTTAATGATGTCTTTGCCAAAGTATTATTTGACTCTGGTGCAAACCAAAGTTTTATTAATACATCGTTTTGCAAAATTTTAAATCAGTCATTAACTAAACTACCACATGAATGCTTAGTAGAGACAGCCAATGGAGAAACCATTAGAATTTCTGAAATCTTGCAGGGAGCAAGAAGAGAAATTTTAAATCAGAAATTTATTGCAAACCTGTATCCCATGAATCTGGCAGGATTCGATGTTGTTTTAGGAATGGATTGGTTAATAGCCAATAAAGCTAATATTTTATGTGATCAAAAGTTAATTCAAATAAATTCACCAAAAGGTAAAATGATCACAATTAAAGGAGATAAGCTTTCTAGGTCTACTAAATTCATTTCAGTGATGAAAACTGCAAGTTGTATGAGAAAAGGTTCTATAGTGTATTTGATTTCTATAATCACTAACACTAAAGGAAAGGATTTAAAAGATATTCCAGTAGTATCTCAGTTTTCAGATGTCTTTCCAGAAGAATTACCAGGACTACCTCCAGATAGAGAAGTTGAATTTAGGATTCATCTAATACCAGGAACGTCACCAATTGCCAAATCACCTTACCGTTTGGCACCTGCAGAAATGCAAGAATTGAAGAAACAATTAGATGAATTGTTGGAAAAAGGATTCATACAGCCAAGTTCGTCGCCATGGGGAGCGCCGATACTGTTCGTTAAAAAGAAGGACGGCTCAATGCGTATGTGCATTGACTACCGTGAATTAAACAAGGTCACGATTAAGAATCGGTACCCATTACCAAGAATCGATGATCTGTTTGATCAGCTACAAGGAGCTCGATTTTTTTCTAAAATTGATTTAAGGTCAGGATATCATCAATTAAAAGTACAGGAAGATGATATTCCTAAAACTGCTTTTAGAACAAGGTATGGTCATTATGAATTTACTGTCATGCCATTTGGTTTAACCAATGCCCCAGCTGCATTTATGGACATGATGAACCGAATATGTAAGCCATATTTGGATAAATTCATAATTGTATTCATAGATGATATTCTAATTTACTCTAAGAGTAAAGAAGATCACGCAAGACATTTGCACGCACTTTTAAGTGTATTAAGAAAGGAAAATCTTTATGCTAAATTTTCAAAATGTGAATTTTGGTTAGAACAGGTACAATTCCTTGGACACCTAGTTAATCATGAAGGAATTCATGTAGATCCAACAAAGATCGAAACAATTACGAAATGGAAAACCCCTGAGTCACCAACCGAGGTTAGAAGTTTCTTAGGATTGGCCGGTTATTATAGAAGATTTATTAAAGATTTTTCTAAAATAGCCATTCCCTTAACTAAGCTAACTTGTAAATCTGTTAAGTTTGAATGGGGATTAAAACAAGAAGAAGCCTTTAAAATTCTTAAGCAAAGATTAACCCATACACCTATATTTGCATTACCAGAGGGAACTGAAGATTTTGTAGTCTATTGTGATGCTTCTAGATTAGGTTATGGATGTGTATTGATGCAACGCCAAAAGGTTATAGCTTACGCATCTAGACAACTTAAGAATCATGAAGAGAATTATTCAACCCATGATTTAGAGTTAGGAGCTATAATTTTTGCTCTTAAGATTTGGAGACATTACCTTTATGGTAGTAAGTTTACCATATTCACTGATCATAAGAGTTTAAGGTATGTTTTCGGACAGAAGGAGTTGAATATGAGACAAAGACGCTGGATGGAATTTCTTAGTGATTATAACTGTGATATCCAGTATCATGAAGGAAAAGCAAATGTAGTGGCAGATGGTTTAAGTAGAAAATATCATGAAAAGCCAAGAAGGATACGTTCTCTTAAATTAAATCTGCAAGTAGATTTAAATGATCAGATAAGAGAAGCACAAGAATCAGTAATCAAGGATGATTTTGAAAAATTAAAAGGTATGTTAAAAGAATTAAAACAAGGAATAGATGGAATTTGGAGATTCCATAAAAAGAGAATGTGGATACCTAAAATAGGAAACCTGCGTAATCGTATATTAGAAGAAGCTCATAAATCTAAATATACGATGCATCCAGGAAATGATAAAATGTACCAGGATTTAAGGAAAAATTTCTGGTGGATAGGAATGAAGAAGGACATAGCAGTCTATGTTTCTAAATGTTTAACTTGTTCACAAGTTAAAGCTGAACATCAGAAACCCTCAGGTTTGTTACAGCAATTAGAAATGCCAGTTTGGAAATGGGAATTAATAACCATGGATTTTGTTACTAAATTACCCAAAACAAGGAAAGGAAATGATACAATCTGGGTGATTGTAGATAGATTAACTAAGTCAGCTCATTTTCTACCAATGAAGGAAACAATTAGTATGGAACAATTATCTAAATTGTATGTAAACGAAATTGTTTCTTTACATGGCATTCCTTTATCAATTGTTTCTGACAGAGATAGTCATTTTACATCTCATTTTTGGTCAAGTTTCCAAAAGGCAATGGGAACCAAGATAAAACTAAGCACGGCTTATCATCCACAAACGGATGGACAAAGTGAAAGAACAATTAAGACAATGGAAGACATGCTTAGAGCTTGTGTAATTGACTTTGGAGGTAATTGGGACGATCACTTACCTTTAATAGAATTTTCTTATAATAATAGTTATCATACAAGTATCAATGCCGCACCATTCAAAGCACTTTATGGACGAAAGTGTCGAACCCCAGTCTGTTGGGCAGAAATTGGGGAAAAGCAACTATCTGGACCTGAGATAGTGCAGGAGACAACTGATAAAATTATTCAAGTCAAGGAACGACTGAAAGCAGCACGTGATATACAAAAGAGTTATGCTGATAACCGATGCAAGCCGTTGGAATTTCAAGTAGGAGATAAAGTGTTGTTGAAAGTCTCTCCTTGGAAAGGAGTAGTAAGATTCATCAAACGAGGAAAGCTAAGTCCCAGGTATGTTGGACCTTTTAAGATTATTAGAAGAATAGGACCTGTAGCCTATCAACTACAATTGCCAGAGGAAATGGCATGAATACATGATGTATTTCATGTATCTAATCTTAAAAAGTGTTTAGCTGATGAATCATTGATAGTGCCTCTTAAGGATATAGAGGTAAATGAACAACTCAAGTTTGTAGAAAGACCTCTACAAATTGAAGACAGGAAAGTCAAGAATCTCAAACATAAGAGAATAGTTCTGGTCAAAGTGAAATGGGATTCCAAAAGAGGACCTGAATACACATGGGAACTTGAGTCAGAAATGAAAAGAAAATATCCACACTTATTCCAGTAGATCTCGGGGACGAGCTCTAAAACAAGGTGGGGAGAATGTAACAACCCTCGGTAAAACCAACACCCTCATAATATTCTGACACTATAATATATTATAAAATGTCCCAATATGTTTTATATTATACCCTGTATGTGAAAACCGAGCCCTAAATTATATTATAGTATATAAAATAAATCAAAAATCTGAAATATAGGGTTGAGGCGGGCCGCGACATACTCTACCTTTAGTTTATGCGGGCCGTATCAAGGCTGGACTTGACTACGCTGATTTATTAAGTTGAAGCGGGCCGCGTAAGGGTGTATAGGTCTTTGACGCGGGCCGCGACAGATCATGAAACGCGGATGCATCCCTGAGCCGACACGTGTCGACATCGTGTCAAGTCTACTAGATGACCGGACTAAGCTACTGCGTTGACTAAGTTTGTCGCGGGCCGCGTAAGGGTCCCTTATCTTTTACGCGGGCCGCGACAGGACTCAATTTCACAACTATAAATAGATGGCATCAGTTTTCAGTTTCCGTCGCTCATTCTCAAATCTCATTCTCGAATTCTGAAGTTATAGACATAATATTTTGGGTATTATACCCCTAATTAGCGAGGTTCTGCTCCATTGTAAGTATTATAACCCCAGTTTCGTAACTGTTACGCTGCCTGATTGATTTAGGGTTCCGTAACAACTGTCGTGGTTCTGCCCGACGTAGTTGTTGGAATGCCGTCTCGGGGAGGGTATCATTAATAATTTCAAAGGGTTATGGTACTAATCAATGTACATTTGTATAAATTATAGATTATAGCCAGGAAACCCTTACGAAAAGCCTAAGACAACAATGTGAGTTTATCCTCTTTTTGTTAATGTTTTTGGAATACTTTACAAAACCTTAATTATTTTACAATGTGATTAAGCGGTGATTGAGTCTTTGTAGTTCTTCAATTACTGCCGGTATTATGGGGTTTTGTATACAAAATTTACAACGAGTAGTAGTAAGTCTGAATGACAGTGCATTACCATTGGACGACGAGTTAGCCAATGGGTAATTTGACCATAGCCATAGATCCGGTCGAATGGCAAATACTGAATGAGTAATTGTGTAGAAATAAACAATGTGATCGCTCTCAATACTGTCTTAATTGATAACATGTTTCTTGATTAAACTGGGATTCACTCACCAGTATTTCCGACTGACAAATGTTTTTAAAACGCGTTCCAGGTAACACAATGTGAACAGCCAATTAATGAAAAGCCAGCTGGAGAGCACTGAAGGCTTGGGAAAAATGTGGCTATAAAAGTTACCTAATAAACGATGTTTTAAATTCAATAAAATAGGGTTTGTCCCCATAAAATATATTGTAATAAGAAACTTGGGTTTTGCCCATGTATTTATTAATATCAAGTATGGTGGTTTTACTCTGATAAACATTTCCTAACTACGGTCCTGATGTAAATTCCGCTGCGAGACTAAACAAACTGATACCACCAAAATCTGTGATCACGTCTGCCCGTTCCCGGGGATCAGGGATCGGGGGTTGTGACACCAAAGGTCCAACGTATGCTGCGGGAATATTTTTTAGCAGCAAGTTATGCAAGAGTATAAACCCTGATGAGGCCGTTGCATGTGGTGCAGCCGTTATGGCTGCTAAGGCAAGTGGTATCAATGATACGAGTGTTCAAGGTGTGTTGCTACGTGATGTCACTCCTTTATCTCTTGGTGTTTAAGTTAATCAAGAAGTATTTAGTGTTGTGATCCCGCGAAACACTCCAATACCCACGAGTAAAGTCCAACCATACTATACAACCTATGATAACCAATCTGCCATCAAGATCAAGGTGTACCAAGGTGAAAGATCCAGATCTGCTGATAACCATTTGTTGGGCAAGTTCGGAATCTATGGAATACCACCCAATCCTAAGGGAGTTTCTAAAGTTATGGTATGCTTTGAAATAGACGCCAATGGTATCCTCACAGTCTCCGCCTCGATAATATCCACGGGTAAGATGGAAAAACTTATAATATCCAGTGAAAACAGATGACTCTCCAAAGAAGAGATTGAGAAGATGGTAAATGATACCGAGAAGTACAAACTTGAGGACCAAGAGTTCAAGAAGAAGGTGTATGCATACAATGAATTAGAGGATTGCATATACAACATGAAGGAAAAAATCAAAGAGCAAAATGTTAGGAAGAGTGTGCACCATGAGATCTTGCAGGTTATGAAGAGTGTCATTGAGGAAACGAGCAACTGGCTCAAGGACAACCAAGGTGCATCTTTTACTGAGCTTCAACTTCAGAAGGTACACCTAGAAAATGTTTGGAAGCCGTTGTTTTAGGTATACGATTATGGTTGTTGAATGTTAGAATCTAGGCTTGTGTATATCTTTTTGTTCCACTTAATCTATCATCATTAATATTAATGGTTGTTGAATATTGTTATCTAAGTGGATACCTCTAACAATTTAATTTTGACAGTAGATCCTTACCCAAATAGACTGATTAGGACTCAATGGTTTGGAAGCCTGGGTATCAGATGTTTTATATAAAACACTAAACTCATCTGCAACAGCCTTCTCTAATAGTATCTTGTATATTTAGGCAATTGATTTAATTATTATTGTATAGATATCTCCATCATTATAGGAGATCTAGTTTGTATTTACTTTGTATTATAAATTATCAAGAGAAGAATGAGAAGGATCAAGTTGAGTAAACCTCTTTCATGGTATCAAGCCTTTTTCGATCCCCCTCCCCCTAAACCCTATTTCCACCGCCGGCTGCCTCTAATCGGCCATCGGCTCCTCCCTCCTGCTCTTTCTTCTTCTCTTCTCCACCTATGGAGTCCAAACTTCACCCTGCCCTTACCGTTTCTAACATCAAAACGTATGTTCCCATTATCCTGGAGAAAGACTCAACACATTATACCACCTGGAAAACCCTCTTCAAGGTGCACTGTCAAATATATGAAGTGCTCGATCACTTGTCTCCCAAAACAACCCGTTCCCAAACCTGCTGCCGAATCATCTGATGAGGCCGCCGCGCCAAAGCCGAGGCCGCCGCCCATGCGGCTGACAACTTATGGAACCAACTGGACGCTGTGGTTCTCCAGTGGATATACGCCACCATCTCTGCGCCTCTTCTAGACATAATATTGCAAAGGGGTCGGACCGCTCATGCCACTTGGTCCGCAGTTGAAAGTGAATTTAATGACAACAAAAATACTCGAGCCATCTTCCTCGGCCAAGAATTTGCTAATCTGTCTCTCGAGAACTTCTCCAACATGGCCGATTATTGTTAGCATGTGAAGCACCTAGCCGAACAACTCAAGAGTGTTGGGTATCTGGTTGATGACCGTATGTTGGTCATCAAGATTCTCACTGCTCTTACTGAACAGTATGATAGCATCTCCACAGTGCTTCAAAACCGATACCCTTTACCGGATTTCAACGTGGTTCGGTCACGGTTGAACATGGAGGAACAAAAGAAGAAACGACAGGCCACTCGGGGCTCTCAGGCTGCCGCCACTGCTCTCGCAACAACCACCGCCACCTCGTCCAACGACGCCTCCCAACAGCAGCCTGCTTTCTTTCAGCCGGCCGACAGGGGGCGTGGTCGGAGTCGCGGTGGACGTGGCCGCGGTCGCGGCAGGTCCTTCTCGGGTCGTGGCTCCAACCGGTACTCCAACCAGCAACAAATGTGACAACCTGAAATCCTAAGGTGTGTCTTTTATTCCGAATCACTTTCTGTTACGATTGAGTTGCATTGTAGCTATGTATGCTTGTACGTTTACTTATTAAAATGGGTTAAGTTTAAATGTTAGGGAGTATTAGTTATTCAAAATAAATGGTTGCTTAATTTTGGGCCGCTGCACACTGTACTGGTGCCTCTAATTTCATTGGGCCGCACCCTTATGACTTTTATTTAAGTTTGGGGCCGCCCAAATCTTCGAAGCCCAAAACTAACCCAGCCGAGATACATGCACCACACTTAGTTATATTGCATGCGGTTTTCATTATTTTGGCTCAAGCACACAAACGCAAACCCTAGCATCTTTTTTTTCCTCCTTCCCCCTTGGATCGGCGGTAGCACCTTTCTGGCCGAAGCCTTTTTCCCTGTGGAGGCACATCATCTCTCGCTTTACACACCCTCTACAATCTCTTGGTTAGTACGTGTGTACTTCTATTGAGTCAGGTTAGATATTCTCGGTTATATGTGACCATATGAATGTTAGTTATGTTAATGATCATGAGTTCTATTTGACAATATGAATGATGTTAATGTTTAGATTTACGTGTTAGTAGAGATATCAATGAATACTCTGTCATAACAAACAGTATGGTCGATCTAGAAGTATGCGCGTAATGTTAATGGACGGTTTAGGGTTGTTTGTGTATAAACTGATGATGATTAACGAGAAAAGATCAATTGTTATCGTAATTTGGATGTTACCCGATAAGATTTAGGTTAGTATGACAATGAATGTTCATCAGAATTATGTGTTATGACTCAGAATTATGTATTCAATCTATGATCATGTTGAACACTGATGTTGATATAAGGATTAGTGATTGCTTGATTTAGATTAAGGTTCATGTGATAAAACTGTTAATTGATGATTCGTAGAGTGTTAGATTGGATGGAGATAAGTTATGGCTTTTGGGATTATAAGGGGGTTAAACACGAAGTGGGCCGCACCCTTCCGGGTGGTGTTGGGCCACGCTGCCTAACGCAGCTCCGGGTTGGGCTTGGGATCTTTTGGACCGCACACTAAGGGGTTGCGGTGGAGGGCAGCTGGGCCGGGTAACAGAGGGCGGGCCACAAGCTAGGTTTTAAAGGTAGACTTAAGACATGCCAAGTTGGGCCGGCAAGTTTGTTGGGCTGACATCCTTTGGGCCACTTGTCATAGGTTCGGGTTGGGTAAATAATGAGATGCACAATTATATGGTAGTCGCACATGTCTGTAGTCGTACAAGGCAAGTCCTGTGGGCTTTATTAACATTGGGCCTTGTAATTAATTGGATCGCACAAGTTTAATTGAGTCACACAAGTTCATGGTGGATCGCTCAATCAACTGGGCTGCATATTGCACTTGGGCCTTATTTGCTATTTGTTGATGTGTTAATGGGTCGCACACTAGGCTGTGCGACTGAACTATTGTTTATGTGAAACATGAAACCTGCTTACTTGTGTATTGATGATCAGAATACGAGTACGGCTATGTGTTTTACTTGTACACTACTTGTGTAATGTGAACGAAGAATATGTGATCAATGTGTTTACGAAACTGACTATCTTTGGTAACCACGGTAGGGTTTGGTTGACCAACTGGGAATGGGTAACATAACATACCAAGCAATCTAAGGTGAGTTCATTTCTCTTGAGCATGCGTCCCGGTGGGTGGGACAGTCAAATGGATATCCCTGAGAGGGATAAATCTTTTGGGTAAAACAGGAATGTTAGATAATACACTCTTCCTATCATTTTATGTAACACCTCGAAAATTTGTGTCCAATAAAATAACGACACGTGTCATGTAAGACAAAAGTGTTATAAACCCGGATCTAGTTAAAGATGTATGGTAGGATTTAAAAGTGTCGACATGTTAATTAAATACCTCTGAGCGACCTAGTTATGAATCCCAAGACCCTAACTTATATTATAAACATCTGATATACATTCAAATCCGGTAATTACTAGTAATAATTGATTTAAATTGCAAGAATGGGATCCTATGAGGATGTGCACGACAAATCTTCATTCATGGCCCATTTCAAAAGAATCCAAGACATTTTTGAAGCATGGTAAGTTGACATAACTGTTCAAGCATGTTCAAGAAGTCCCATACGGATAATAAAGGTCCAAATTCAAAGTGGTAAAGTTGCATGATCAAAGCTTTAAAGCTTGCAAATTTTTTTGGTTCCTGATGAAGGCTTACGGACAGCAAAGACTTGGTCTTACGGTCCGTAAAGAGGCTCTTACGGACCGCAAGACCCTCCTCTTACGGTCCGTAAGACAGTCCCAGCAGCAGAAAACCCACAGGTGTCTGTCCAGCCCGTTTAACCGACTTAAATTTCCATTTTTCATTACCATGTGCAGCACAAACTAGTTCATAGGCACTAGGGACACTTGTAATTGATCAGGGATCAATCCTAGAGTTGTTTGGCATGATCTTGATCAATCAAGATCACTATATAAAGACCCACATTACTTCAATTTTTGATCATTCATTCACACTCAACTTCTGATCATTTCTGGAGCTCAAGGCCACTCCCTAAGCATCATTAGTCGTGCATTAGACCTTGGTAAGCTTCCTTAACCTTCCTTAATCGTGTTTTACTTAGTTAATTAGCTTAAAGTCAAACCGTCGTAATTAAGGTTTGACTTATCGATTAATCACTAATGACCTGGTGATTAGCCAAATTGAAAGTAGTTATAAGTTGGTATTTATGTGGGCATCAAACCCTTAAAAGGGCACCCTCAGATTCCCGCTTTAACTAGGTCATTTGTCGGGTCAAAGTTGGTTATAAAAAGTCAACAGAAATATAATTTTCGAATTAACACATAATTAGCAATGTAAGAGACGTGTAACCTATTTTACCACTCATATAACTTGGTAATCAATGTAAGAACATGTCTAGGCATGTCCGACCCGGCAATTTTCAGTTTAGGACCGGTTCGGAACCGAAAGTCGCATACTTTGACCACTGCTTTGACTTTCAGTTCTGACCCATATTAGCATGATTTAGAAAGGCCTAAGAGTTTCAGTAGGACCGGGTTATATGATAGTATAACCCTCTGTGATTGGTTCGTTGATTGTCCGGTTCGTTTACACGTTTCCGTTAATTGCTTAATGTTGACCATAATGCCCTTTTGACCATAAAACGAGAATTTTGGAAATGTGAGAGGACAATAATCTTTGTTACTAATTTATAAACATGTCCCTAAATTTTCACATCAGTTGGAGGTCTAGATTAGGAGTTATACTTAATAGCGTAATTAGAACGCTTTTATGAATTAAACGGCGTAATTAGCATAAAGCCTATCTAAACCCAATTTTTGACACCAAACCTTTTACCCACTGATGTAATATAATATTTTGGGATTTTTGAAGATTTTTAATTATTTTTAAACTGATCATAACATAGGGTTATCGCCTCGATTCGGTTATTGCCAATTATACCCTTTTCGCTTATAAAATGAGTTTTACATAACAATTTGATACCAAACCTTTGGCCACTGATTTTATATGATAAATGAAGTATTTTGAACTTTATAAACTGATCAGAAAACTCAGATTTCTGTTATAACCCGAAAATCGCTTAAAACGGCTTTTTACGCGTATTAAACACATAGTATTGGTTTAAAACCATTTTGTCATATAAGACTTATCACCAATTGATATAACCTATTGAATTAAGTTGTTTTGCTGATTATTTCAGACCCGAATCTCAGAATTTTAATTAATCCCTTTTATAATCTTTTAAATAACCAAAATAACTCTACGGGGCTTAAATTGAGATTAAACTCGTTTTGGGCATAATGGAAGGTATCCTACTGATATCACAACATATTTAATGCATATTAACTTAGGAAACCTGTTTGTGACTCATTCGGTTACCGTTATGCATTATTCGCGTTCGGTTCGGTTTATGTAACTAGTTTACATAAATTAGCTGAAACGGGTCGAACCTTATCATTTCTATCTCAAAATCCAGAATGTGTTTAGTTTACCCATATTATACAAGTCTTCAAACTTGTCGGGTCTAAATCACGTTCTATTCCGGTCTTCGCTTAATCATGCGTTCGAACCGTATACCTTCGTTAAAACTAACCGGTCTAAGTTTAAACTTAAGAAAGACCCGTTAGGAATCTAATAGGTTAATTAAAACCTTCGTTCCAGATTAGGAGCCCAGTAAAAGCTACGTGCACTTGCTATTGTGATTGTACTTTGCTCAGGTAAATACTTTTAACTTATTTTCCCTATACGGGCTTGGGGTACGGTATTATAATAGCGCTTGGTCGGGTATGAAGTCGTACAATCAAACACTGATTAAAAAGATGCATAACCCGTTTTATTCTGTCTTGTTTGATGCAATGCCTTTGGGAGGTTAATGACCGTGTCCTGGATATCCTCGGCTCATTCATTAGTAATGGCCACGACTTAAGCACGAGGTGTAGGCATACACCTGACAGTTGCGTATGTAAAAAGGGGTAGCCCACAAGAAGGGTATCTTCTTGTGGGTATTATACCCAGTGGTGTGTCTATTAATCTTGTTAAACCGGCTCTTCTAACCGGGTCCTAAACGGACGACAAACATGTAAAACTGTATACAAGTTTATTTCTAAATAATTATCTCAAGTTATAAAAGATACTTTTGTGCCATGTGCATTCAAACTAATTTTTTTAAACTCTTTCAAAATGAGTCAGTTAATTGTATTTACCAGTGTAAACTGACGTATTTTCCAAAAGGTTAAGTGCAGGTACTATACGAAATAGGCTGGCTACTCCAGACATCAATAATCAAGTCTTGCAAGCTCTAGATGTTAAAGTCTGTTGAACAATGACCTTATTTATCTTTTGATCCACCTGTGGATCCTTTACAGACCATTGTGATACTTTGATATTACTATTCATTCGGTTTGTAATGTGATTATTATCTTTTTGCTTCCGCTGTGCATTTATAATTTGTGTTGTTTGACTATGATGATATCAACTACGTCACGATACTCCCCACCGGACCCACCGGTAATACGTGGAAATATCAGGGTGTGACATGTTGGTATCAGAGCCAACGCTGAGTGAATTGACCACTATCCTTTTGTGTTTAATCTCAGTGACACAATTGCACATACTCGAGTCTAGACAAGAACTTAGGACGATTCCTAATTTTTTTTATTTTGTCCTTCATTGTTTTTGTTGTTTCTTTCATTTGTTTTGACAGGAAAAATGCCACCGAGGTTCCGAAGAGGAGGACGAGGAAAGGGGCCAATCACCGCCCCCAACGAGGAAAAATGCCACGATACTCCCCGCTGTGCATTTACCCAGACTTGGGATCTATTTGTCTGTGTCTACACAGCAAGGTGTCACACCAGATTACAGCAGTAATCTTCTAGAAAGAAATACAATCGTGCACCACCCAGACGGTTATAACCGTCTGGACACGTGTCATCACCACAAGCAACCCCAGAATCACAACGAAGGCATGCAATTGGAGAGTAATCTCCACTTAATCACTTTCCACGTGGCAATCCCCTAGCCATAGATCAAACCACGATCCGTGTGCATTCACATCGGATCGAGACAACTCAACAATTGGATCAAAGAACTTAACGGAAGAAAATATAACCGCTACGGCGTTAGCATCTTCCGTCATCTTTTCAATAACAGGTTTTCCCTCCCAAACTCCCGGTTATAAATAAGAGAACTGTTCAGGTAAAAACTTAGATCACTCTCACTTCTCAAATACTTATCTTCTCCGTTACCAATACTTATTCTCACGCCGGAGTCGGGTCAAGGAGAGAACCCTCTTCTCCCCTTGACGAGACTAACGGTGTTCTTTTTTGCAGAACTGCCGGAGAAGAAATTCCACTGCAACTGAATCAACCGAGAGAGAGCTAACCCTTTTATGCGGATTCAAACCCCCTAACTATCTCGGTTCCGACCATTTAGTTAGTGTTTCTTCATTGGCGCCCACCGTTTTCTCAGTTTTTCTAGTTTCTACCTCGTTTCGATTCAGTTCATTCCGTTTTCTGTTTTTGCACATGGCAGAAAATTCGTCATCTCACCGGCAACCTGGTCCTCGACCAAATGTTGGAAACAATTTACCAATAGAAGGGATTGTAGAAGAGGCCTCGGACGATAACGAGGTTCAATCTAATCGAGCAAATGATCCTGTCACTCCAGGAGTGTTACCAGCAAATCCTACACAATCAATCTTACCACCAGGAGAAACTCCGATATCATGGTATGTCCGGTCCCAAGGAGCATTAAACGCAGTGTACACACAGTTGTGTGCTCAAACTGCTCCTATAACCCAATCTCGGAGGCCGGGATCAAGAGCTCATGCCTCTCAGCGAGAAGAATCAACTTATGATGATACAAGCAGTTACCGGAGACAACACCATGATGAACCACACCCTCGTCGAAGACAATCGGTTCATGACAGGTTGGGTTCCCAACGGGACACTCATACTGATGAATCCGATCAAACATATCGTTTGAGTGCAAACACCAGTGTATTCAACAGACTGCAGCCAAACTATAACAAATGCAGGCCTCGAGCGGTTTATAACCCTGAGGCCGAGCATAACTATGACTTAGTTTATCGCCCGGCTAAAGCGGCAGAAAACTCGAAGTTCATACTGGAGATAGCTTTAGCTCTATTGGAAAGGGCTAAGTTACCATCTAACGTTGGGAAATTCAATGGGTTAACTGACCCTGATGATCATCTAAGAGTATTCACCAGCGCAGGGTTGGTTGGCGGTTGGACTCTTCTGCTGTGGTGTCACTTGTTTGTGCAAACACTAACCGGCCCAGTGCGAATCTGGTTTGATAACCTACCAACAGGACAGATCGAGTCGTGGAAGGATCTGCGAACAAAGTTTTTAACACACTTCAGCCAACAAAGGCGGTCAAAACGCGATACATCCGACGTCATGAACATCTGGCGCCGCGATGATGAGAATCTGGAAGATTTTATTACCAGATACAATAAAGAAGTGTTAGAAATTGGAGGTGTTAGCGAACAACTAATCCGTGCTCAGTTTAAGTACGCGGTTAGGTGTGACGACATGGTCAAGGTGTTATCGGGAACAGAGGGCCTCCCCACAAGTTGGGAAAAGATAATGGCGGCGGCCAAGGTTTATGCGCAGACCGAGAAAAACCTTACTACAAACAGGCCACCACCACCACACAACAGGCCCGCAGACTTAAGCGCAAATGGTGAAAAAAGGTACAAAAGGTCATGGCGCGAGGCATCAGGAAGTCGATCCTCGGAAGATGCCTGCACAACAACCAGCAAGTTCTCTGCACACAGAGAGAACAAGCACGAAAATAGGGAGAGGCAGTGGACTCCCCTAACAAAAACTCCGGCGGAGGTGCTAAGTACTGAGGATCACCAATTCAAACCTCCGATTCCGATGAAGAGTAAACGTGGTCAAGACCCGACGCAGTACTGCGAATATCATAAGGATAACGGGCATACCACGAATAATTGCATATCTCTGCGCACGGAAATAGAGAAGGCCCTAAAAAATGGAGAACTTACGCATCTGCTCCAGAATATGCGCAAGGAGATTAAGCAGATTACCCGGGGAGAAGAAAGCTCAAGCAAACGGGCTAAAACTTAAAAGGACTCTGTAAGTTCTCCGCGGAAAAGACGTGACTTATCAAAAACGGCGGAACTATCAGGGAGTAAGTTAAGTTCCATTTAATTATCCAAAAAACTTTGTAACGCCTCTGAGCATTATCCATGAATAGAATTACAAAGTTTCTATTATTTTTGTGTTTACAAAATGCATGCAATTCCTTTTTAGTAAGTGCAAAAACATTATGGTAGTATAACACAAAGCTCCATGCGCGGTCAGTGATCACGTCACAAACGACCATAAACTCATACATGAGCTTCATACCAACTTTATTCGCCTTACTCAAAGCAAAAGTAATTATACTCATGCAAAATATTGTAAAGACAGTTAAACAAAACAAATAGAAACATACTATTTTGGCGTACAAATACGTCCTAAAAGAGTTTAGACACAGCAGTGTTTAAAGTTCTTGCGCAACAGCGCACCGTCAGAACAAGGATCAACATCCTACATAAAAAATTGTTCAATACAATTTCATCCTACTCTAAATCTTCACCCTCATCCGGAAAGATTTCTTTAAGTTGCGCAACATGATCATCCGATTGCAGCGCCACATTTATCAACTCCATCACTGGAAGTTGCAAGTTATTAAACTCTGTCTTCATAGAAGCAAGCGCGCTGGCAGTATTAACACCAAAGGTAGCAGACTTGCTATCTTCCCAGTTAACCTTTAAAGCGCTATTCACATGTTGGGAGCATTCCGCATACCCTTGCGCATAACCATCTCGTCACGCAGCAACCATCAAATTAGCAACAGTTTTATCCAGTTCTTCAGAGTTTAATACAGATTCAGCAACCTATAACATCAAGTAAAGATAAGATCAAAACAAGAAAAGCGCATACATGGACAAAAAGAAAGAAGGTACTTACACAAGCAATCCCGCGATCTTTTAACCAGGCCATATCATTCTTCAAAGGTTCGAGCTCGCTTTCCGCTGAAACCCGCGCCATTTCTGAATTCTCCAGTTTCTCTTCAACCTCAGTCAAACGGCGGGAGGTTTCAGTATTCTCAGAATGCGCAAGCTCCAGATCCTTCTTCAATTGTTCCTGGTCAGAAACCAAAGCGGTAAGTTCCTCTAATTCTTTATCTCTAACGGCAAGAGTGGCTAAAACTTGTACCTCCCGTTGCCCACTTCGTTCCCGATGAGAACGCGCTTCCTCCAACATAGCTTCCATGTCAGCTTTTTCTTTCTTCAATCTTTCCACCTCCGCATCTTGGTTCTTCAAATTTTCAACCTCAGCCTTGAGGTTATTTATAATATTACGGAGGTTTGCCTTCTCGGCATTATCTTTCTCACAAATTCTTCTCCAATTTTTGCGCTCCTCAGATAAAAGCGCAGCTTCAGCTTCAGCTTTTCTTCTCCAACCAGAAACTGACCATTCTTCAGTCTTGCGCTCAGCTTCAAATTTCACTTGCTCAGCCTCTAATTTAGCCTTCAACTGAGCCACACGTTTTTCATCTTTAGCAAACTTCCTTTGTGATGCTACAAAAGATACTCGCTCTTTATGCATGCTATACCACTCACGCACTATACGGTGAGTAGTAGAAACATGAGAAGCAGTTTCTGCAAGATAAGACTGATAGGTCTGTTCATAAGGCTGATTTTCCTGAAATTTAATCTCGCCAGGCGGAAGTATTCCCTGCAACCAATCTTGGCATACACGCCAATCCGAGAAGGTATCTCCTTTCTTCACATTCCAAACGGGAACATGAAGATCAGCAGCATCTTTCTCCGCATACGTCCGGTAATAATACTCTCCCAGGGTTTCTTCCGGACGAATTGGAGATTGCTTCTCACCACCAGCAGATGAACCTGCCTCCTCAGTGGCGGCCTTCTCAGTATGTTCAGGTATAGTGTCAGAAGGTCTAGGAGGAGAAGATTGAATCCTTTCAGCAGTTTCTTTTTCCGGGGTCGGTGAATTATCAACATCATTTACTACAACCGGCTCAACAATCTGTTCAGTCTCTATATTAGCACCAACAGGCTCCTCAGCCTCAATAGTTTTCTCAACACCTTCCTCAGCTACCTCGGAAGACTCTAACGGGTCTGTAACGGCAGCGCGCGGCGGGGAAAGTTCTTTATCAACGACAGTCGGTATGTCTACAGGAACAGGAGAAACAGGAATTTCTGGACAAATAAAAGTCTGTAAAAATCCTATTCGCTCAAAGAAAACAAAGAAAAGCAATACTTACCAGGAATGGATTCTGAAACAAAAGCATCTAGGTTTCCTTTTCTGGTAATTTTCTTCCTCTGCACTTTCTTGGGAGGTTGACCCTCCGCATCAGCATCAGCTTGCTTTCTCTTACCAGCCTTCCTATGAACCAAATGTTCGGGACTGGAATCCAGATCGATAGGCTCATTCGGGTTAGAAGAAGGAATATCAGCAGAATCCTTTGGTTCAGGCTTCGGTTCCCGCATAATCACTACAGGAGTAAGACCCTCCAGAGAGTCAGAAACCACCACATAATCACACCTGGAGACAGAAGAACGGCGCGTACCTTTCTTCTCTCCAGCATTTTTCGCCTTCAAAGGTTGAGTCTTAACAGTCTCACTTCTCTTCGGCGCGGAAGTGGACGTAGTTGCGCGTTTTTTCTTTTCAGGGCCTACACCCAAATTCAACAACTCACCTACAAAAAGCGCAAGACAGAGAAAATTACTCAAAGCAACAAAGAAAGGAAAAACGGATAAACTCACCAGCACCAGCTGCCGGTTGAACAGATAGATCCGCATCCCGCGGAAGCACAAAATTCTTCACAATACGGTGATACCAGAGCTCCTCTTCAGGTTTCTTCTTGATAGTTCCCATTCTTCCGCCTTCCCTCTTAAAGGCAACAACATATAGAGAAACAACTACATTGAAGAGAAAGCAGGTCAAAAAAAAAAAAAAAAGAGAAGAACAGTGAAAAAGCCCCAAACTTACTATGACCATCCTCGGTGTACACGGGTTTATCATCACGTTCCATCTTCCAGTTCAAACTCATGCCGGCTCCGACTAGGGCTTTCTCTGGCAAAGCAATATTGGGAACATCCTTCAGATCTTGTTACCAGTTCTCATCAACAGGAGTCTGAAGCGATTCAATCGGAATATCGTCCTTCCCTCTTAGAGTCATCTTCACCAGAATCACTCCAGCCTTGATGAAGAAAAAATTCTGTTTCCAATCATGAAATGATTTTGGGGGCTGATGAAGAATCTTCTTTGCAGAAGCTCTCTGAACGAATGAGTAAAACCCTTGGGTACAGTGCATCTGATAAAAAACCCTAAATCGGGGAACAGTTGGCTCCACATGCATCGTCCGACATACAAATTCGAAATGTCGAACCCTAACCATACCAATAGGGTGAAGTTGGGAGATGTGCAGATTGTAGAATCCAAGAATTTCAAGAAAAAATCTGGTAACAGGCAAGCGAAAGTTACCGTCACAGAAAAAATCCCAAAAGAGGGTAATATACCCGGCCGGAGCATTTGCTGCCGTTTCCCATCTTCGGGATACAAGGCACCCCAGTTCTCCGGAAATTTAAGATTCTGAATCAAACCCTCAAAAGACGCCCTGGGCCACTTCAATGGTGGAAGTTCAGTCGACATATCTTCAACAAGTTCCTCTTGACGTTCTCCGGTTGACATAAGCGAGAGAATGATGGAAAGATTTCTCAAGAACAAGGAATAAGGAAAAGTTTTCAAACAAAACAATGATTACACAAAAGAGGTTATCCAAACGATTATATACCCATCGCAATAAATAGCATCGGTAACCGTCACAGCACTGTTCCGGGTATCACGTTTCCCCAAGCAACAGAAAAAGCAGATGTCAGAACATACACGCGTTTACACGCGCGCGTGTAAGACACGGACAGTAAAAAACAACTGACAATAACAGGTTGTCAAAATCAATTTACTGTGCTAGCTTCAAGTCAAAGATTTTCTATAGAAAAATCTTTATAAATTCAAATCTTCTCATAGAAGCTTCCTCACTTTCTCGCGCCCAAAAACATTTCTCTCTCATAAGTCCAGTGCTCCACTTATTTGCATAAGTACAACACTAGACTGGGGGGACTTGAAGGGGTAAGGTCCCAAAAACCTCATAAAAAGGATTTGAGACCATACCACAAACCAATCTTTTTAGCTTTCCGACCTTGCGCGGCCGCGCATTGGTCTTACAAAGAAGGAGAAGTCAGCAATCAGTAATGTATAGTCGCGCGCCCAAAGGAAAACATAAATCCTTGCGCCTTCTCCCATTTACAAAGGATTAAAATCCTTTACCTCCGCCTAAATATCCAGACTTGGATATTATTTTACCCAGACTTGGGATCTATTTGTCTGTGTCTACACAGCAAGGTGTCACACCAGATTATAGCAGTAATCTTCTAGAAAGAAATACAATCGTGCACCACCCAGACGGTTATAACCGTCTGGACACGTGTCATCACCACAAGCAACCCCAGAATCACAACGAAGGCATGCAATTGGAGAGTAATCTCCACTTAATCACTTTCCACGTGGCAATCCCCTAGCCATAGATCAAACCACGATCCGTGTGCATTCACATCGGATCGAGACAACTCAACAATTGGATCAAAGAACTTAACGGAAGAAAATATAACCGCTACGGCGTTAGCATCTTCCGTCATCTTTTCAATAACAGGTTTTCCCTCCCAAACTCCCGGTTATAAATAAGAGAACTGTTCAGGTAAAAACTCAGATCACTCTCACTTCTCAAATACTTATCTTCTCCGTTACCAATACTTATTCTCACGCCGGAGTCGGGTCAAGGAGAGAACCCTCTTCTCCCCTTGACGAGACTAACGGTGTTCTTTTTTGCAGAACTGCCGGAGAAGAAATTCCACTGCAACTGAATCAACCGAGAGAGAGCTAACCCTTTTATGCGGATTCAAACCCCTTAACTATCTCGGTTCCGACCATTTAGTTAGTGTTTCTTCAGTTATACATCCAAATAAAAAAAATAAAATAAACATGCAATCTCCTCATTTTAGGGCTATAAAATTAAACCGGTTATGTAAACCAAAAATTTTGACTTTCATTTGTCAAGAAAATATTTTACATGGACATTTGTAGTAATATTAACAATGTTGATAATACAAAATACAAACTTCATATAGTCATATTTTATACCATTTGACAAATATTACGATTTGACGAGGATAAAACTTTTATCCTCATCAAATCGTAATATACAGTGAAACGTGTCACAAACAGTTTAAACTTGAAAATCACTCGAGATATACTTTAACATAAACAAGCTTGTCGATTATTTTAACCAAAGATATAAATTAATCCTAAAATAGACGAGCTAAGTACATATTAGCACACACAAGCTTGCAAAAAATTCCGTACGTATCAAAGGGTGGTCTTTTTTATGTGTCTGACAGTTGATAAAAGCATTTTTTTTTCATTTTTTTACGAGTTGTTAGTTGGGGGGTTTGTACCATGTTTAGAAACGAGACTTACATCCGAAGCCGGGATATCATACAATGATTTTGAAACCTGTTTTAGCAAAAATCACTAGCAAATTTCATCATTCTTGGACTTAAAAACTCAATAAACGGGAACCTACATTTTGTGAACATAATGTTATGACCGATGATGGAGTAAATAAGTCATTAGTTGTAGGTACAAAAATTGCATTGTTGTAAGAGCAATATAACTATCCCAATAAAACTAAACAATTCAGTGAAATTTTTTGATTGACCATTTGACCGGCTTATTAAGTTAAAATACAACCAAATTAACCAATTCATAAATCATAAGTAAACAGGTTTAAACTTAGCACGTACCCTCATGATTGATAATATTAAATTATGTTATTGGTGTAGATGTTGGTAATATTTCGTGTCACCATCTCAACGGTGATTACATTTGTTTTATTTGATCATTTTTGGTGATTAAATATAATCTTGAGTAAACTGTTAAAATGGTCCCTGAGGTTTGGTCATTTTTTCCACTTTAATCCAAAACTTAAACCTTTTACATTTGGGTCCCTGTGGTTTCAATTTTGTTGCCATTTTCATCCAAAATAAAAATCTAGTCAGACTTTTTATTCAATATCCAGCTTTTTTGTTTTTTCCCTCCCTTTTAATGAAAGGAAAAATGGTCTTTTAACGTTTTATTATAGCCAATTAAAAAAATCTGACAATTTTGCCCATTCGTTACAATGGAGGAAAAAGACAAAAAAGCTGGATGTTAACTTAAAAATCTGATCAGAAATTGTTTTTGGATGAAAATGGCAACAAAATTGAAACCATAGAGACCCAAATTCAAAAGCTTTGAGTTTTGTACTAAAGTGGCAAAAGTGAACAAACCTCAAGGATCATTTTCGCAGTTTACTCAAACTATATAATCTTTTAGAAGAAATGTTTTTGCTGAACAAGTCCTAGTGAAATATCACAAGTGGGGACTTCGTTGAACATTGAACAAGTCCTAGTGAAATATGAGAAGTGGGGACTTCAATTTCACTATTTCCAGAATTTTAATAGAAATTTTACAGAAAATACATATGGACCACTTATAGCGAATATCAATGGTACCAGACAATTAATTATGAGTTGTTGAAATAGTACTCATGAAATTGCCTTCATACTTTCTAGGTAGTTTCCTTTAAAACTCAAGTTTAACTTTTTTGTTAGCTGCGAATTTCAGATATCGCCATTGAGATGAGTTTAGGGGCGTTTGGTTCGCAAGAATTCAATGGAATTTAAAGGAATTGGAATCTGAATTCCATATTTTAATATGTTTGGTTCACAGAATTTGATGAAATTGGAATCTAAATTCCAATTTTATATATTTGGTTGACAATGGAATTGAAAATGGAATTGAACATGAAATCCTTCAAATTCCTTGAACTAAAGGAATTCAAAATCCTTCCTATATGTGAAGGAATTAAAGTAAATTCATTGGAATCTTCGACCGTTTCGACCCGAACCGTTTCGACCCGCACCGTTTCGATCCGAACCGTTTCGACCCATACCGTTTCGACGCGAACCGTTTCGACCCGTACTGTACCGTTTCGAATCGATCCGTTTCGATCTGAACCGTTTCGACCCGTACCATTTCAACCAGTAGCGTTTCGAATTGAACCGCCTCGACCCGAACCGTTTCGACCCGAACTGGTGGTTGTGGGTGCCGGGGTGATGGATTCCCATTCATTTGACAACCAAACACAACAAAAATGGAATTGAGATTCCAATTCCAACAATTTCCAATTCCAATTGGAATGTTTAAATTCCAAATCTAATTCCTTCAAATTCTAATTCCCATTCCAATTCCAATTCCAAAATATTCCGCGAACCAAACGCCCCCTTAGATTCTCATGAGAGAAAGTAGCCTGAATCCCAAGAAACGAGTTCAATTTGTCGAAATCTTTAATAGCAAAATTAAGAATGTAGTTGAAACACCTCTATCACAAAGCCTTGAAGAGCTCCATTTAACAGTGATATCATCAACATATACAAAAAAAAGTAGGTGTACATATAACTTGTAAATATATAAACAAGTCAATCTTTGAAAACAATGCTATAGGGGCTCGCATAATGCCATAAAGAGCCTTCCATAGTAAGCAAACAGATGAGGCTAACATATTTAGCTAGGCTAACGTGCATGGTAGTTGCAAGTAAAGGATAAGATAGACTCAAAACAATACTAGTGGTGGAAGATAAAATATAGTGTCATAAAACATGACATATTAGGAGGTCTATGTATAAAGTTTGTTAGGATGATAACATTGATAACTATTGACATATCCAAAAAATATTCAAGGAATGGATTAATTCAGAGAAAGTTTATGAGGTCAGATATTCCCAAGGAATCCCAAGAAGGGATAATAGAGCCATCCAAAGGTGCCTAAAATTGTGCAGTTGGGTTTAGAATGAAAAATGAGTTCATATGGAGAAGAATGCACTACGCGTTATATATGTTCTTTTTTTGTCGATGCAAATAGAATAATAGTCTATTTTATTCGATGTGTATAGATACAGTATGTGATAAGTTCGGGACTATCAACATATCGTAAGCGTCTGATGGTAACATACAAAGAATTAATTTCATATTTCATAAGTTTATGTTTTATTTGTATATTATTACATTTTTCTTGTATTAGAAAAGTGAATGAAAAATGCTTCAACTTAATCATTGTGTTATACTCTAGAAATCATTATCTCATGGATATTTCTACAAACAAAATTATTAAAATAGGAACTTTAATAAGAGCATCCACAATAGGAGGATTTGTTGGTGTTTTTAGGGTGAGAGAAAGTGATGTGGAGGAGAGAGGGAGTGATGTGGAGGAGAGAGGGTGTAGAGATGTTCGTGGTGAAGAATGAGAAAAAATGGAGATAGAAAAGTTATGTGAGTGTAGAGAGGAGAGAGGAGAGAGAAGAGAGGAGAGAGAGAAGAAATGTGTTTGTGAGAGGGGCAAGTGAGAGAAAGATGGGGATTGGTTGGACAAGTGCCACCTTGGCATTAGAAAAAATATGAAAAAACATCCCTTATTGGGGATGCTCTAAGTGACTAGACTCACGTGAAATTTCCTACATATTATGTAGGGCAAAACTGACACTCGCTTTAATGGTTAGACCCACAAATGTGGCTTTTCTATGAAAAGTATTCTGATTAGTGACTGCTATGATGGTGTGTGGGGACTGGGAGAACCTTCGCACAAGGCCCGTGATTTCTAGGGGCACGCGATTTAAAAAAAATCCCATATATATATGTTATTTTTTTAATAGTAAACAAACACATATCAATTCTAATATAGGCTCATTTAAAAATCATTTTTTATGATTTATAATTTAGCTCACTTGGCATTAGGGCTGGCAATTTTACACGAATGCACGAATACATGACACGAACCTTCACGAAGTTAACATGTATCGTGTATGGCCTTAACAGGTATCGTGTACCAAACAGGTAGACACGAAATTACTTGTTAATTTTCGTGTATAAACAGGTTAAATACCTGTTTACCTGTTAATACCCGTTAGTACACGATAAGAAATTAAATTAAATAAAACTCATCAGCCATGTGCGTGTGGGTTCCTTAATTCATTTCTATTTTCATTCCTCATTCAACTCAAAAAAATAAAACCCCTAAACTCCCTCTGTAACTCTCAGATAGCATGTCGTGTTCGTGTTTTTGTTCGTGTTAACAGGTAATTTTCGTGTATAACAGTCGAACAGTCGTGTTAACAGGTATTAACAGGTAATTTTCGTGTATATCGTGTTGTGTTCGTGTTTGAAAAAAAGGACACGATAAGTTATCGTGTCGTGTTCATGTATGGGATTTCGTGTATCATGTCTTATCGTGTCGTGTCGTGTCGTGTCGTGTCGTGTCTTATCGTGTACGGGTATACACGATATGCCAGCCCTACTTGGTATTAGGTTTATAAGCCCAATACAAATTTGATTTAAAAAAATAATAAAACATTACAGAAGAGCACATTTTTTTCAAACTCGAACAGGGTACGTGAATTCTCAGATACACCTCCGATTCTGATAAAGTAGTTTTTTTGAGAAAAAAGTTTATCATGTCGAATATTCTCAAGAAATTCCAAAGAATGGATAATAGAGGCACCCAAGGGTGCGTAAAATTGTGCTGATGGGTTAGAAATAGAGAGAGGAACGAAAGGTGCGTAAAATTGTGCTGATGGGTTAGAAAAAACCATAAGTTCATACAGTAATGAATTATTTTTAGATGCACATTAAGTTTGAGCCTATTTTGTTTAATGTTTATGATACTATTTGCGTTAGGTAATATTGGACTCAAAAAGAAAAAACAAACCGTTAGCCTTTGAGTACTCGTAGGTATGAGAGTATCATCCTATCATAAGCGTTTGATGGCCTAGGAAAATATGTTTGCAGTTTATAAAGAATTAATTTTATGTTTCGTAAGTTCATATTTTATTTATACATTATTCTTGATCTCAACTCATTGTCTGTCAGAGGCGGACCTAGCATATAAGAAGGGGCAACCTCCGCTACGGCTTGGCGCTCCGGCGGTAGTGTAAAATTAGTGTAAATTTTGGAAAAATTTGACGTTTTTACGATTTCGTTACGGTTTTTTTATAAAACGTTACGGCTTGGCAGATTTTCTAGATCCGCCACTGTTGTCTGTATATTTAGAATTTTTTTATCTCTTAGATGATACAACAAACAGAATTATTAAAGTGGCCTTTCAATAAGTTGACTTGACTTTTGTGAAATTTCTATCATGTTATGTAGGGCAACACCATCGCTCTACTTTTATTGCTTTATGGTTAGACCCACAAATTCAATATCTTGAAGTGTTGGACGCGTTAGCTACAAGTGGCCTTTCTATGAACCTTCCTTCCGACCAATGTGTTGGATATGGTTTGTCTTTTCATTTTGTGAGAGTTCAATCTTCGGTAAAAAAAATACAATTTGATAGTGAAAGTAGAGGGTGTCTTGTGGTTCTAAAAAATAAAAATAAAAACAAAAACAAAAACTAGAAAGGTAATTTGCCTAAAAATAAAAATAAAAACTATATATGATTCATTGGAGACGAAGAGAGAGAAGGGATCCTTTTCGCCGGAAACAGGATGTTGGGGACACGACATCTTTCTATGTCTCTAATCTCCCAAACAACTGTTCAGTGAGTATGTTATGGAGAGAGTTTAGGGCGTGCGGGAGAATGAAAGATGCTTATTTAGCACGGAGAAAGGACAAGGCCAAATGATATAGGAGATAACTAGATAAGGGTTAACGTGGCAAGATTCGTGAAGGAGGATGAGTCGAGGACGAACAACATCGCCGGTATGACTTTAATGCTAGGAACCCTCTACTCCAGCACCAACCAATGGCATGGAACTTCCCACCTTTAACTAAGGTCGCTTGGCTGCCAAAGGAAAATGCTGCATCGGGAATACAAGGTAACAGAATGGGAAATAGAAAGGAAGGTGGGAGTAGAACTGTCATACTGCCCAACAAGGAGTTTCCAGGCCATCGGTCATGGAATGGATTTTCTCTTATTGGGGTTGTAAAGGACGCTACTCAGTTGTGTCGATTGGATGACTTGCTCCAACTCATAGACACGGATGGTATCTGTATTAAATATATGGGGAGTATGCGAGGGATGATGACGTTCCCCAGTCATCGATTTGCATTGTCATTCCTTCAGGAAAGAAGAGACTTGTTGTCTTCGTGGTTCTCTTCGCTTGAAAAATGGGGGGTCAAAAACTCAGGTTTGAAAGGGTTGCTTGGTTAAAAATCATGGGGGTTCCGATTCATCTTTGGGATAGTGAAGTGTTCCATCTAATTGCTGAAAAGTCTGGTCTTATTGTTCATGGTTCGGTGGCTTCGATTAACGATGGCAACATGTCTTATGATGAAGTAGCTGTGGTACTATCGGATGGTTTAGAAGGTAGAAGAAAAAGTTGATATCCAGTGGAGGGGGTAAACATTCCCGGTTTGGATTATCGAATCCGAATCGGATTGGAATCAAGATTTTGTCCTAAAAAACTGGAAATTCGGCATCAGGTCAACCTATTAATGTCCAGAAGATTGTCGATCTTGAGAAAGTGCCGTCGGAGGTTGTAAAGGACATATCAACGCAGGATTTGGATGAGAACAAGCAAGTGGAAAAAGGGGAAATTGTCGAAGAAGTTGAATGCACGGATTGACGGAGGTGGAATACGAACAGGTGCTCAATAAGCCGGCTGAGGTAAATGCATGGGAAAATGAAAAGACATTGGCAAACCCCAAGGAATGCATGGTTGAACAATCAATGGGCGGGAATACCAGGGAAGAGACATTTAACTTTAATGAGGAGAGATATGGCAGTAGGGTAGTGCAGGTAGAAGAATCGGATATTGGTGATTTGGATCAACTTTTTTCTAATGGGCCCATCTTACAATCTAGGGAGGTTTTGGGCTCAATTAATGGAGCAGAGTTGAGTAGCCCATCAGTCTTGGAGCAAAGTGGGTCGGTGTCAAGGAAAAGATGTCGAGCGATGTGGACCCTTTTTTATACCTCGACCAAAACGACCCCCTAGGTGTCCTAAAATAAAGTTACCTTCTTTATTTTAGATCACACCTGAGAAGAGTACTAGAGCCAGATATCACCATGGGGGTGCTGACAGGAGCTCTCGATGCCGAAGGATTCCAAGGGTAAATATTGGAATCCAGGGGGAAGGTACGACTGTATTCACGTGGGAGATCCCAGTTATGACTCCAACGGTGATGGCTGACAATGGTGACGCTCAAATGGTCAACAGCACAGAGGTAAGTAACACGATTGCTTTGGGGGTTATGGTTGGTATCTCTATGGAAGGGCACGAAAGTAGTATGAATGCTACAATCCTAGAGGAAGGCGACAATAATGTGTATCTATGAAGATTTTATCGGTGAATAAGAGGGGTGAACGAAGACCAAAAAATTATTGCATTAGGTGATTTAATCAAATCTGAAAAGGCAAAGTTCATAGCAGTTCAAGGAACTTTGGCAATGGATGGCTTTAGAATTCCAGTAAGCAGACTTTGGGGGAGAGGAGTTGTAGATTGTGATTGGGTCAATTCGGATGGGAGATCAGGCGGGTTACTCTACCTCTGGGATCCTACCTTCTTTAATAAAACAGTGACTGTCCGAAATCAGAATTTTATACGGATCTCAGGAACATTACAAGGAGGTGAAGTAATTCACTTTGTGAACGTGTATGCCCCGCATATTTTGTCCAAAAAATGGGAGTTATGAAGAGTTCTAACCGATCAATTTGGGAATGTGGAAGAATTATGGGTGGTAATGGGGGACTTCAATGCAGTAAGAAGCCCATAAGAACGCCTCAATACGGAGTTTATTCTGGGGTGCGCGGAGGTCTTCAATGAATTTATTGAAGATAACGGCTTAATGGAGTATCCAATGGGGGGGGGGGGGGGCATAAAATTTACAAGAGTGAGCAACATGAGAGATAAGTTAAGTAAGCTGGATATATTCCTTGTCTCATCATCTTTTTGGAACCGGTGGTCGGACGCTACGGTGAAGGCTTTATCAAGATGCGAATCGGACCACAATCCTATCTCTTTATCCACATCGGTACGTAATTTTGGTTCTATTCCATTTCGTTTTTATAACTCTTGGATCGATCGAGAGGGGGATGGGGTGGTAAATCAGGCAGTACAAGATTCAGTTTTTATCGGACCCTCGGATCTTATGCTGGCTAACAAACTAAAATTAGTTAAAAAGGGGATAAGGGATTGGTTGTGCTCGGAAAGGGATAGGGTAAATGCTCAAAGTAGGCATGTGGAAACAAAATTACGTGACTTAGAGGGGGTCATGGAACAACGTTCGTTAACTGATGTTGAGAAAATTGAGTGAACGGATTGCAAAAAAACAATTACACGATATACTTTTAGCCAAAACGAGTGATTTAAAACAGAAATCAAGAGTTCATTGGGCAGTGGAGGGTGATGAGAATTCAGTGTTTTTTCACAGTCCTATAAACAAAAATAATAGTGATAAACGTTTGAACGGGGTAAATCTAAATGGGGAATGGGTAACAGATCTAGAAAAAATAAAAATGGAAGCAAGAAAAGTTTTTGCTTTCAAAATTCGGGAACCCATGCAACAAAGACCGGATTTTGTGGTCCCAAATTTAAAACAACTTTCATACGAAGAGGCAAATTTGTTGGTGGGCCCATTCAATCTTAATGAAAACAAGAAGGCGGTGTGGGATTGTGATAGCTACAAAGCTCCCGGGCCGGATGGTTTTAACTTCGGTTTTTTAAACACTACTGGGAGCTGTTTAAAGAAGACTTGGTGAAGATTATGGACGTTTTTTATGAGGATGGCATCGTCAATAGAGGTTGTGGTTCCTCTTTCTTAATGTTAATTCCCAAAGGTACGGATCCCATATCTTTTAATGATTACAGACCAACTAGCCTAATTGGGTGTATTTCCAGAATAATTTCTAAGTTACTGACGTGTGGTCCGTAGGACGACCCCTAAGTGCTACAAACGGTATTTAAATCCTACATTTAATCGGGTAATTGTCTAGAATTAGATAACTACTTCTGCTTGTGTTTCAGGTACAATGGAGAGTTAAAAAAGCGGAAATGAAATGTTAGACAGCAGCTAGGTAGCTAGCGAATGCGAGAGGCTAAAATGGAAGTTTAATGACGAAACAAAGGAGAATCTTCCAGCCTCTACCGTAGCTTAAGGTGGCTACCATAAGCTACGGTAGCCTCCAAGACACAATTCTTCTGCCGTAAGACACTTTCAACATGGCGTAAGGATTTAAAAGCCACCGTAAAGTACGGTGTCCACCATAAATTACGGTGGCGCCCAGCTTCAAAAGTGTAACTCCCTTTTTAAAGACAATGGTTGTGTCCTTTGATTATTCTTATCATTAGTTCCGTTTTGCAACATTGTGAGGGCGAATTTTGGGTGCTTTTGAGTGTTCTTGAAGATTCTAACATTGAGACTGTGTTTGATTTCCATGAACAAAGGTTTGATTTGTATGATGATTCACCGAACCATGAGCGGCTAGTTTGATTGGTGATCATCCCGAATGTAAGGTTTACGTGTGACACTTATGTTTTGTGCTTTAATTTATGGAATAATGAACTTTGCATGTGTTGTTTAGTTTATTATGGTGTTTGAATAATTGTTTGTAAATTGTTAATTTATGTTTGATCATAGTTCTAAACCATACGTTCTTGGTGCCGTTGGCAATCGAGATATCGTGAGAAGGATTAGGGTTGGATGTATGTTAATTGGTCATCGAGTAACAACCCGGCGTTCTAAGAATCCAAGTACTTAGTTCCCTTTCGTCATAAACAATTGATCATACAAGAGCCATGTCTATGTGGTTCTTTCCAGTTGAGCATGAATATTAGAGTCACTTAGAACCTCAAACTCGGGATGATCGCTACCTCTTTTATCTGTTTAAAAACTTAATAGTGAGTTGTGACTTAATTTAGTTAAATTTAGTTAAACAAATCAATCAATCAAAACTCTAAAATTTATATTTTAAGCAACTTAGTTTTAATTTAATCAATTAGGAAGCTACTTAGTAAACACGCATTCCACAAACTCTCTGTGTTCGATACCCACTTACCACTCTCTATATAGTGTATTTGGATTATTTTTTAGTGGACTTCGACCTCACATCAGGTACTCACCAATAGGCTTAAAGGGGTGGTGGGTTCGGTTATCTCGGAATGTCAATCCAGTTTTTTAGCCTCACGCAATATTTTAGACGGACCACTAATTCTAAATGAAATGATTTCATGGGCGAAAAAGAACAAAAAGAAAGCCTTTATTTTAAAAATTGACATTTAAAAGGTTTATGATACAGTAAACTGGCCGGTTTTTATCGACCGTGTTCTCCAACAAATAGGATTCCTAACGGTTTGGAGAAAATGGGTTAGGGGCATCTTGGTGTCCTCTAGAGCTCGGTTCTAATTAATGGTTCCCCATCGTTATAATTTCAATGCTATAGGGGGGGGGGGGGGGTTCGCCAAGGTGATCCGCTCTCACCTTTTATCTTCATAATCGCAATGGAAGCCCTTACCTGTTTTTTGAATAAGGCTTTGGAAATAAGAAAAATAAAAGGCGTCTCACTTCCTGATAATGGGAAGGTATTAACACACATGATGTACGCGGATGATGTTGTGTTCATGGGGGATTGGGATGAAAACTCTATTCGTAATATCATAACGCTCATGAGGTGTTTCTATTACACTCTGGCTTAAAAATCAGCCACAAAAAATTAACCTTTTTGGGGTTGGGTGGGGGAAAATCTGATTGATCAAATGGCATCAACAATAAACTATAATGTCTGGAAGTTCCCTTGCAAATATCTTCGGGTGCCGGTGGGGGCGAACATGAATCAACTTCGACATTGGAAATGTATATTTGATTGTTTTAAAACCCGGTTGTCATTGTGGAAATCCAAGATGCTCTCCTTGGGTGGGAGACTGACTCTTTTGAAGGCAACTTTAGATAGTCTTCCTCTACATTTCTTCTGTAATAACCGAAAATTTAAAATCAAAATAAACTAATAATATTGAAAGACCTAATTATTTTATTAAATTAACCCATAGGAAACCCTAATTAAGACACCCAAGTAATTCCGTACAAACCCTAAAAATTTCAGAATTTTCAGAATCAGGATTAGGGCCCCTAAAACTCAGGGGGGGGGTAAACTCTAGTTGATAATTATCTTCAAATTCTCGTTGTCACCTAATGAAATTTCGAAATTGTTGAGTCAGCTGAGCTAGTACCGAACGTGGCTACCCTATAGCCTATTATGAAGCCTTACGGACCGCAACACTACCAAGCTTACGGTCCGTATGGTGCCTTACGGACCGTAACGTTGGTAAGCTTACGGTCCGTAAGCTAAGTCAAATTCGTGTATAAATAGCAGGCTTTGGGACAGGTTTCTGGGCATTCTTTCGACGAAGAAACTCCAAAATTTCGTCGAGTTATTGTCTGATTACTCTCCTAACACACACTAAACACAAATTAAGAGTAGCGGGGTGCTGCAGAACAGGGTAATAACTCGATCGCTATTACGATTCATTGTCCGATCAATCAATATATCCAATTGATGTTTTAGTGCTGCCCATATTAGGGTTATACTTTATCATTCGTCATTAATTTGACGGATTGTCGTTAATTCGATAGGTAAAGTATTATACTTTATCGTTCGTCATTAATTTGACGGATTGTCGTTAATTCGATGGGTAAAGTATTATACCTTGTCATTCGTTGTTAATTCAACGGATCATCGTTCATTCGATGGACAAAGTATTGCATTTTGACATTCATTGTGAAAATTTGATATCGTGAGTTATCGTAAAGGCTGTATTAAGTTACTAACCTAGTTTGTATGCATGTTATTTAAATTAGGTTAAAAGACTAATCTATAGTCTAAACTCTGCCCGTATAAATCTGAATTATTATCACAAGGTAGCATCAATTTGGAATTATTAAGGTACGGATCCTACCCCACTCCTTATTGCTTCATATTCAAATTGTTATAAACCACTAAATTACTATATATATTTTAAAATACTCCTCACGTCTTTGAGTATCGATTCATTTGATAGTCCGTTCGAATTCTATTCTAATCATTTGATTTAAGCTTTCATGTCATGCGATAGTATTATGTTAGTTGTAATCATTATCGCATGTTCCAATATAAGTTCTGTTTTGTTATGAAAATAAGTTCTGTTCTGTTATGAAAATAAGTTCTGTTCTGTTCTGAAAATAAGTTTTATAAGTTATGTGAATAAGACCATTTGTACTCTGTTACCCTGAGTATCGCTTCTCGTGGAGTGTCCCACGAGCATGTTGTTGCGGCATCAACAGCATGTGCTCCATCTGTGACGGAGAGATTAGTTCACAGCGTCCCTAGGTACAAGTGTGGTACAAAGCTACTAGGAGGCGTATGGATCGATCCTAGGATTTCAGTTTCAGGAAATGGATAGAGGGTATGCCAACTCGCCATTTCGTGTGATAAGTATGCAGGAGTAGCTACCTGTGTATTGTCACGTTTTCAGTTTGCTCATGGGTACATCCGTAAGATATGATTATGAAATTATGTTCTTGCATTGTATAAGTTTTGCATAAAGCGTTATTTGTTCTTTGAGCCTATAATTCCGTACTGAGCATTCGGCTCATTCCGTATAAATTTTGTATTTACAGGTCAGCAGGTTAGCTTGGGCGGGGGAAAGAGAGAAGAATAAAGCTTAGGAATAAATCTGAAGATGTTAGTTAATAAAATTGATTGTGTCTGCTTGTATATAAATCTTAAGTTTCGTTGTTAAATGGTTGTATCATTGTCAAATAAATAAATGGAATTATGACTTTTGTTTATGATATCACTGTTATTGTGACACGTCAGCCCTTCCGGGTTGGGGTGTTACAGCTATGGTATCAGAGCAAAGGCTCTTTCCTGTAGAAAACTTGAAGATAGTAATTAAAACCTGTGAGGAATGGGTAGATATCTATGATAGGATTCAACTTGGTCTCTTATTTGGTTTAATTCCTGTATTTATTCGTATAGATATGCCTCCTCGTCGTCCGCTACGTAGGAATACTCGTACTAACCCTGTACGTAACAACACTTCTTCGAATGAGACTCCAGTCGATCCAAGCGTAATTAATGCTATCAACCAGGCTGTTGCCGGGTTGCTTCCGAACCTGGTTGCTCAAACAGCTGAGGCCGTTATTCAACAAACTCGTCATCCAGAAGACACTAACACTAATCCAATCTCTGGTGGTGAAACTCGTGAAAATACCACAAACAATACTACTTATAGTATAGACATATGGATTAGTAAATTCCAAAAACAAAAGCCGAAATCCTTTAGTCACGCTAATAATCCAGTCGAAGCAAGGAACTGGATAGCTCATGTTGAAAAGATCTTCGGAGTTCTTGGAGTCCCGGAGCAATACAAAGTTAGATTGGCTACCTACAAACTTGAAGATGATGCACAAACTTGGTGGGAAGGATATAAGCATGTCAAAGGAGGGGATGATTTTGACGCTAATCTTTCATGGGTCGACTTTCGTAATATCTTTTACGACAAGTATTTTTCGACCGCTGATAAAGAATCTTATATCAGGGAGTATGCAGTGATTCGACAGGGGAGTGATGAACCAGCCTCTGAGTTCATTACTAGATTTTTAAGGTTGGCTAGTATTGTAGGAGACGTTGCAGGATCAGCAGAAGCCCAGGCAGAGAAATGCAAGTGGGCAGTCAATGATCGAATTCGGAAGTCGATCATGTACATGAAATTTAAGGATATCACTGAAGTTGCTGATGCAATCAAAACTTTTGAATTCGAAAGGAAAGAATTCTTATCTCGAACTGGGGATAATAAGAAGAGAAATAGGGAAGGACAAATTAAGCAAGAAAACGGCCAATCATCCACTACACCACAGCATCAAGATCGCAAAGTGCAAGGAAATCAAAACTCTGGAAATCAGGCACGTCCATGGCAGCCTAGACCACAAAACCAGAGGTCTGCTCAAAACCAGATTCAGTTGTATGCAGAACCTATTAAAGCTCAACCACTGAATCAATATGTAAACCCAAATCAAATTACATATCCTCCATGTAATATTTGTGGTAAAAGACATCAGGGCGTATGTCACCGAAGTACAGGAGCATGCTTTAGATGTGGCCAAACTGGACACATGATCAAGGAATGTCCTAAGAAAGATACTAGGAAGAATAACCAACCCAATGGTGGAGGAAGAGTTTTCGCACTTTCTGCTACTGATGCTGCTAGTGTCCCAGGTACTGTGTCGGGAACCCTTCAGCTTGGTAAACGTAGTATCTATGTGTTGTTCGATACAGGAGCAACTCATTCTTTAGTATCCCATTCGTTTACTAAGTACCTTCCGATAAGACCAACTCTCTTAAATCCTACTTTCACCATTTCCACTCCCATGGAAAATTCATCCGTAATCACTTCCGTATATAAAGATTGTCCGATCAGTATTGAATCTATTGTGTGTAAGGCCGATCTATTTCCGATACATATGTGTGATTTTGATGTTATTCTAGGAATAGATTGGTTGTCTAGACATCGTGTAACTATAGATTGTCATTCTCGCCGTGTTATTTTCGGTGATCTTCATCATCCTGATATTATATATCAGGGAACTCAAGCTCATAAATCCCTTAAAATTATCTCTGCACTCAAGGCTCGAAAATTCATATCAAGCGGTTGTGCTGGATTCCTCGCATCGATTAGGGATACTTCTGCTAGTGTTAAGAGTATCGATAGCCATTCCGTTGTTCGTGAATATCCTGATGTATTTCCGGATGAACTACCAGGATTACCACCCGACCGTCAGGTAGAATTCACCATCGACTTGATCCCTGGTGCCGAACCTATTTCTAAAGCTCCATACCGTATGGCTCCAATGGAACTGAAGGAGTTGAAGGAACAATTGCAAGAATTGTTAGATCTAGGATTCATAAGACCTAGTGTTTCACCTTGGGGTGCTCCGGTCTTATTTGTGAAGAAGAAAGACGGTAGTATGCGTTTATGTATTGACTACCGAGAACTGAACAAGATTACTATTCGTAATCAGTATCCTCTGCCTCGCATTGATGATCTCTTTGATCAACTTCAGGGGGCTCAGTTCTTCTCAAAAATCGACCTGAGGTCCGGGTATCATCAGCTAAAGATCAAGAATGATGATGTTCCCAAGACCGCCTTTCGTACTCGATATGGTCATTACGAATTTTTGGTTATGCCCTTTGGGCTAACTAATGCACCCGCAGTCTTTATGGATTTGATGAATCGCGTATTTCACAAATTCCTAGACAAATTCGTTATTGTCTTTATCGATGACATTCTAGTGTATTCTAAGAGTCACGAAGAGCATGAAGCACATCTACATGCAGTACTTGGAACCTTGAGGCATGAGAAGTTGTACGCGAAGTTTTCCAAATGTGACTTTTGGCTTAGCCAAGTGGCATTTCTAGGTCATATCATATCAGCAGAGGGAATTATGGTAGACCCAACAAAGGTTGAAGCTATTACAAAATGGCCAAGACCCACTTCTGTTACCGAAATACGAAGTTTCTTGGGTCTTGCTGGCTATTACCGAAGATTTGTTGAAAGATTCTCGGTAATTGCTTTACCACTCACAAAACTCCTAAGGAAAGGGGTGAAGTACTCATGGAATGAGGAACAAGAGAAAAGCTTTGAAGAATTGAAGAAACGACTCGTATCTTCTCCGATACTCGCTCTCCCTTCTGGATCAGGAGGTTACCAAGTCTACAGTGATGCTTCAAAGAAAGGATTAGGTTGTGTGCTAATGCAACATGGGAAGGTTATCGCGTATGCCTCTCGTCAGTTGAAGCCTTATGAAGTTAACTACCCTACCCATGATTTAGAACTAGCCGCAGTAATCTTTGCACTTAAGATTTGGCGACACTATCTGTATGGTGAAAGTTGTGACATCTTTACTGACCACAAGAGCCTCAAGTACATATTTACGCAGAAGGAGCTAAATATGAGGCAAAGAAGATGGTTAGAACTTTTAAAAGATTACGACGTAAATATTCAATACCATCCAGGTAAAGCCAATGTTGTAGCTGACGCATTGAGCCGAAAGAATTCCGGGACTATATCTTGCTTACAAATTCAGCCTCGTATTAGGAGGGATCTCGAAAGGATGAACATTTGGCTTCAGGTTAGTAAATCTGATGGATATCTAGCTAGAATACAGATTGAACCTGACCTCATATCACGGATTAAAGATGCACAAAAGCAAGACGGAGAACTTTGGGCAATTGTGCAAAATCTTGAGGTGGGTAAGCAATCTGAATTTAGTATAGACCATCATGGGGTGATTTGGTGCGGTAAAAGACTTTGTGTACCCGATGACTCCAGCCTTCGTGAGTCATTATTAGCCGAAGCTCACAGCTCACCATTTTCGATTCACCCAGGATCTACCAAGATGTATCGAGACTTAAGACAGAACTTCTGGTGGAATGGCATGAAGGAAGACGTTGCTCGATACGTAAGTAAATGCCTCACTTGCCAACAAGTGAAAATTGAACACAAACGAGCAAGCGGTCTATTGCAGCCATTGGATATTCCCATATGGAAATGGGATGAGATCACAATGGATTTTGTTACTGGTTTGCCTAAGACATTCAAGAAGAATGATGTTGTATGGGTTGTTGTCGATAGATTGTCGAAGTCAGCCCATTTTCTACCGATTCAGCAAGGATTTTCGGTTAATAAGTTATCCGAAATATTTCTTCAAGAAATTATTCGACTCCATGGCACACCATCTTCCATTGTTTCCGATAGAGACCCACGTTTCACCTCACGATTTTGGAAAGGTTTTCAGGCAGCTTGGGGTACACGCCTGAAGTTTAGTACGGCATTCCATCCACAAACAGATGGGCAGTCAGAACGTACGATTCAGACCTTAGAAGACATGCTCCGAGCATGTGCACTTGAATGGTCTGGAAACTGGGATGAATATCTATGCCTTGTTGAGTTCGCTTACAACAATAGTTGGCAAGCAAGTATTGGCATGGCACCTTTTGAACTTTTGTACGGTCGGAAATGTCGAGCACCGATATGCTGGGATGAAGTTGGAGAAAAGATTATTGAAGGGCCAGAACTAGTTCAGATTACAAATGAAAAAGTCACTTTGGCACGAGAAAAACTGAAAGAAGCTCAGAGCAGACAAAAGAGCTATGCAGATCAAGATAGACGACCACTTGAATTTAAAATTGGCGACCACGTTTTCTTAAAGGTATCACCTTGGCGTGGTGTTCGTAGATTCGGAATTAAAGGGAAGCTTAGCCCTCGTTTCATCGGTCCGTTTGAAATCCTTGAAAGAGTTGGAGAAGTGTCATATCGATTAGCTTTACCTCCTCAGCTCTCTCACGTTCATAACGTTTTTCATATCTCATCGTTAAGAGGATATAATTATCATCCACTCCATGTCATTAGTTATCCGTTAATTACAATTCACGAAGATTTGTCCTACGAAGAGGAACCAGAAGCCATCTTAGATCGACAAGAAAAGGTTCTGCGTAGGAAAATAATTCCGTTTGTTAAAATTCTCTGGAAAAATCACTCTGAACATGAAGCAACATGGGAATCTGAAGAATCAATTCGTTCTCTATACCCTAATCTATTCTCGCAATAGAATTTTAGTCAAGTAACGGTAAATCTTGCTCTTTGATATATGTTTATTCGTTTCTGTTTACGGTCATTCATGTTTTACCTTATGTGAATATATCTTAGCTATGATTAAGTATATCTATGTAGGAAATATCAGTACTAATAGTCACTCTAAGTATCTGTAAGTCTCTATTGACTTATCGTACGTTAAGATATTTTATTAAGATGCGTTATAGAGAGGACCATTAGGGCACATATGTAAGGTAATTGACAAATATAGTCATGACCTTAATTATGAATTTCAGATACACATGTGTGTTTAGGAGATTCTGGTTATATAAGTTAGTAACTCTGCTATAAAAGTTTCGTTTCCGTTATTTATATATTCTTAGATGCAAAATTTCGAGGACGAAATTTCTTTTAAGGGGGTAATAGTTGTAATAACCGAAAATTTAAAATCAAAATAAACTAATAATATTGAAAGACCTAATTATTTTATTAAATTAACCCATAGGAAACCCTAATTAAGACACCCAAGTAATTCCGTACAAACCCTAAAAATTTCAGAATTTTCAGAATCAGGATTAGGGCCCCTAAAACTCAGGGGGGGGGTAAACTCTAGTTGATAATTATCTTCAAATTCTCGTTGTCACCTAATGAAATTTCGAAATTGTTGAGTCAGCTGAGCTAGTACCGAACGTGGCTACCCTATAGCCTATTATGAAGCCTTACGGACCGCAACACTACCAAGCTTACGGTCCGTATGGTGCCTTACGGACCGTAACGTTGGTAAGCTTACGGTCCGTAAGCTAAGTCAAATTCGTGTATAAATAGCAGGCTTTGGGACAGGTTTCTGGGCATTCTTTCGACGAAGAAACTCCAAAATTTCGTCGAGTTATTGTCTGATTACTCTCCTAACACACACTAAACACAAATTAAGAGTAGCGGGGTGCTGCAGAACAGGGTAATAACTCGATCGCTATTACGATTCATTGTCCGATCAATCAATATATCCAATTGATGTTTTAGTGCTGCCCATATTAGGGTTATACTTTATCATTCGTCATTAATTTGACGGATTGTCGTTAATTCGATAGGTAAAGTATTATACTTTATCGTTCGTCATTAATTTGACGGATTGTCGTTAATTCGATGGGTAAAGTATTATACCTTGTCATTCGTTGTTAATTCAACGGATCATCGTTCATTCGATGGACAAAGTATTGCATTTTGACATTCATTGTGAAAATTTGATATCGTGAGTTATCGTAAAGGCTGTATTAAGTTACTAACCTAGTTTATATGCATGTTATTTAAATTAGGTTAAAAGACTAATCTATAGTCTAAACTCTGCCCGTATAAATCTGAATTATTATCACAAGGTAGCATCAATTTGGAATTATTAAGGTACGGATCCTACCCCACTCCTTATTGCTTCATATTCAAATTGTTATAAACCACTAAATTACTATATATATTTTAAAATACTCCTCACGTCTTTGAGTATCGATTCATTTGATAGTCCGTTCGAATTCTATTCTAATCATTTGATTTAAGCTTTCATGTCATGCGATAGTATTATGTTAGTTGTAATCATTATCGCATGTTCCAATATAAGTTCTGTTTTGTTATGAAAATAAGTTCTGTTCTGTTATGAAAATAAGTTCTGTTCTGTTCTGAAAATAAGTTTTATAAGTTATGTGAATAAGACCATTTGTACTCTGTTACCCTGAGTATCGCTTCTCGTGGAGTGTCCCACGAGCATGTTGTTGCGGCATCAACAGCATGTGCTCCATCTGTGACGGAGAGATTAGTTCACAGCGTCCCTAGGTACAAGTGTGGTACAAAGCTACTAGGAGGCGTATGGATCGATCCTAGGATTTCAGTTTCAGGAAATGGATAGAGGGTATGCCAACTCGCCATTTCGTGTGATAAGTATGCAGGAGTAGCTACCTGTGTATTGTCACGTTTTCAGTTTGCTCATGGGTACATCCGTAAGATATGATTATGAAATTATGTTCTTGCATTGTATAAGTTTTGCATAAAGCGTTATTTGTTCTTTGAGCCTATAATTCCGTACTGAGCATTCGGCTCATTCCGTATAAATTTTGTATTTACAGGTCAGCAGGTTAGCTTGGGCGGGGGAAAGAGAGAAGAATAAAGCTTAGGAATAAATCTGAAGATGTTAGTTAATAAAATTGATTGTGTCTGCTTGTATATAAATCTTAAGTTTCGTTGTTAAATGGTTGTATCATTGTCAAATAAATAAATGGAATTATGACTTTTGTTTATGATATCACTGTTATTGTGACACGTCAGCCCTTCCGGGTTGGGGTGTTACAGCTTCTCTCTTTTCAAAGCGCCGCAAGGTGTTTTGGATAAGCTAGAAGAAATTAGAAGATGGTTTTTTTGGAGAGGTAAGGATGAAAAGTAAAAGATAGCATGGGTATGTTAGGAAAGGGTTATTGGTCCCGTTAAAAAAAGGGGGGTTGGGGTTGGGGTCACTTAAAGATATGAACATGAGCTTACTGCTGAAATGGTGGTGGTGCTTCAAGCATGAAAAGTATTCACTTTGGGGAAAAACCATCAGGGCAATTCATTCACATCCGCATCCGTACTCTTATGTTCTGATTAGAGAAGGCATTTATAGTACTTGGAATAACATTGTTCGGATCCGGAAACATTTGGATAATGGTAATGTTCATGTTGAAAGACTGATACAAGTCGAGGTAGGAAACGGAAAAGAGGTTCGGTATTGGTTGGACTGGTGGGTAGGGGATAGCACGTTGAAGGTAAGCTTTCTGGAACATTTTGAATTAGAAAAACACAAGCGCGCAACAGTAGAAGAACGTCTAGCTGAATTGGATTGGAAAGCGGTTCCGAGTACAAGTGCACAAACTTCACAGCTACAACAACTATTAATCTTGAGGTAAAGAACCAGGTTGAAGAATCGGTCAGATAAATGGTCATGGGTTCCATCAGCAGATGGGTCATTTTTGGTAACGTCAACCAGGGAAATTTTAAACAGATTCGCGGTTCCTTGTTATCCTTATGAATGGGTTAAGTGGGTGCCAAAAAAGATTAATATCTTTTGGTGCTGAGGAATCCAAGACCGACTGTCAACATTGACTGGGTTAAAGAAAAGGGGTATGCTCTCAAGCTCACCAATATGTAAGCTATGCGGAGACCGAGAAGAAGATGCAGATCACCTATTTACGGGGTGTTTTGTAGAAGCAGTTTTGTGGATTAACGTGAGTTCGTGGTGCAGAATCCAACCGATCTTTGATTTTTCTATGAAAGATTTGTTGGAATTTTATAAACACAGCCTATTGAAGAATCAAAAAGGAAATATGTTCAAACCATCATATTGGCGACTTGTTGGAGCATATGGAAAGCAAGGAATGAAGGAATTTTCAATGGGAAGCGAGCGAGTATAGATAGAATCTTTGGGGAAATGCAAGCGAATACTTTCCTGTGGGTTAACTACAAAGCAAAGCAAACAAATTTGGATTGGAGGAAATGGGTGAATTTTGAGTCTTTAAGTTAAGTCTGATACTTTTTTACATTATTTGGTGTTAAGGTTCTGAATTTTCGATTACATAGGGTGATAATGTAATAGGTGGTTGGCTTAGTAGCTTACTAACCAGTTTGTAATTTTGAACTTTTAGGTGATGAATAAAGTTGTTGTTTGCCGTTCAAAAAAACTAGAAAGGTAATAACTTGCCTAGAAGGACATTCATATGCGAAAGAAATGTATTATGAACTATAGACTTTTAAATGAGGCAATAAATGCCAATTATAATGAGTGTGAATTTTGACTGAGGCAGATGTGTTTATTATATATAACTAAATAAATAATTACTATAAACACTCGAACGACGTATGAGAAGAAAAAAACAATAGTGCACGCTGCCATTAGGCATCCCTTATCAACCGGTTACATGGCCAACATGAGTAAGGTAAAATATCACGTGTTACAGAGTAAATCGGGTTAAGGATTTGATCCCCCAGACCTCCACAATAGATTCTCACTTCCTTAGCATTAAGGTACCGGTGTAGGGACATGCCGTTATTTTTCTGAATGGTATTGGTCATTAGCAGTGTTCAAAAGATTGGCTTCATTCATACCACTTCTTCTATGATTGTAGAACTTGTTATAAATGATATTAAATCTCGTCAACTTCCTTCCCAAATCCCTTCAATTTGAGTTAAGTTGATTGTGTGTACATCTTGATGCACTTTTTATCTATAGCTAGTGATTCCTTATAATGTACATCTTTTGGTCGTTGTTTAAACATGTTAATATTAAGTTTTGTTTGATTTTGTGCATGTTGACCAAAGTTAAACAACGTCCTCCTGTCGTTTGACTTGGCCAATCTGTTACAAATGAGATACTTAAATGCAAACAACATTGGTTTTTGTTTGCATACTGATGTCATTTGGTTACATACAAACGACATATTGTTGTCGTTTAAGGATTATCAAACAATATGGGATATGGTTTGGTCTTGTGTCCAAACGACATTGTTTTTCGTTTGGACCAAGACCCATGTCGCTTGGACAGCTAATGTCCAATATAAATACATCAGCTTGTCACTTAGATGGTAGGGTTTTGTTGAGAGTTTTGGGAGCTTTGCGTCTTTGTCTTCTGTAACAAAACTCAACCGAAATTAATATATGGAAGTTCATTGAGTATATCTTGGTTTTATTGATTGCGTATTCCTTGGTCTGTGTTATAACTTGGATTCTGCACTAGTTATAACATTCATAAACAAGAAATCATCATTGTTCAAAGATCAAATCTGGGCCTTCAAGTGGTATCAGAGAATTAGGCTCGAATTCTAGTTGAAAACCAAGTAATTTGTGAGATTTTGAGGGGTTTTTGAGTGAAGAATGGACTTTTCTTGGATAAAAACCCCTAAACCTTGTTCTTGGCTACAAAACGGATTAAAGGATACTAATATGATGTTATTTAATGATAAAATTGATTGAAAACTTGTTAAAACTTGTGGAAACAACTTAAAACATGGATTTTGTGAACGTACTTCATCTTCAACCTCCACTCACCACCATCAACATCAACATCTTCCATCCCAAGACCCTTAAATCACTCGCACCACAACTACCACAAGATGATCGGGCGTATGATTCCCCAACATTGTTTAAATCTGGATTGTCCCCTCCACCATACCACCACTTGCAACCAAGTTCATTAAATCACCTCCCTTCGCCGATCACCGTGATCCTACCACTAAGAGAAAATGAGGAGATAGGTTCAATTACCCCAATAATTGATTGCAATATTCCCATCGTTTCAATACCGCACCCGTTCCCTTTCACCAACAATTGTTCCATGTTTTCCCGATGAACCTCATCAATGAAAACATAAATCAAACATATACCGAAGGTAGGGCCACATTATTCGTGAAAGGAAATAGAGATCCAACATAAAGAGAGGTTAGATCTGGTGTTGGCCGGAAGTTTCAAACATTGATTGTTCATCGGAAAATCGAGTGGATGATATGATCAATCTCAAATATTTAACTTTGGTTGTTTGGTCGTCGTTGATGGAGTTGATAATCAATATATGGTGGAACCTTCAACTCCCATGGTCGTCTTCTCCAGCGAACGAACACGTCTCAACCTTCAACCAAAGGTTGAAGCCATTTAAACGCTATAAATCCCCCCAGATCCACTTCCATCGGTGATTTGAATAGCAACCTCATAAAATTACTATCAAACTACGAGAGCTAGGAGTGGTCGGAGGCGGAGTAGAAGTCGGCGATGGAGATGTGTTAGTGGTCGATCGTTCATGTGTGGTAGTCGGCATTGGAGACTATACTGGCCATGGAGAAGAAAAGAAGTGGATATGAGGGATTACAAGTTTTGTCCTTTATGTTTACATCAAATTGCAGGAGCTGTCCTTTAGCGCAAAAGTTGACAGCTTTTGTACTTAATGATCCAAATTATAACAACCTACCTAGAACCCTTAACGTAACCTAAAAACGATCCTAAATATACCCCGTATGCGAGAAACGAGCCCGAAACACCCTTGTACTTATAAAAACCAAGAAAAACGAAGTTTGGGAGTCACTCGTGGGGCGCGACCCCCTTAGCTGAGTTTGTTGCGGGCTGAGACTGTCTTTGTTTGTTGGACAAGGCATAGTGCCACGTGGCAGGTGACTCGCCAGACCTACATGTTGACTCGACTAAGCTATAAACGACACGCACTCTCTCGCGGGCCGCGAGAGAGATAGCCTAGGTTTACGCGGGCTGCGAGCCGCCATAGATCTGGCCTATAAATAGAGGTCGACGAGTTCATTTCAATTCGTTCAAAATCAAAATCTCTCTCAAACTTTCTATAAGCTATTATTATACCCGGGCATAATACCCACTATAAAGTGAAGCTCTACCTCGTTGTAAGTATTATAACCTTGCTATTACCCTACACGATCGATTTAGGGCTCCGTAACGCATGTCAAGGCTCTGCCTGACTCAGTCGTTGGAGTTTTGTCTCGTGTTACACTCGATTGATCTAGGATTCCGTAATGCATGTCAAGGCTCTGCCTGACTCAGTCATTGGAATTCTGTCTTGAGTTGTACGGTTAATGTGATTTGGGTTATTTTACTAACACATGTGCATTGTTTAAATTTTAATAGATAATAACCAGGAGAATCACCATGAAGCTATAGTAGTATCACCTAAGTCTACAATGTGAGTACATTCTCTTTTTAAATCTTTTTGTGAGTCAAAATGTTTTTATAAAACCTCAAATGTTTTAAAATATAATTAACAGTGATTGAGTCTATGTATTCTATAATTACTGCCGATATGTTGATGTTTTGTATACAAAATGTGAAAGACGTTACCATTGGACAACGAGTAGCCAATGAGTAATATGACCCACCAGTCAGGATTGACAGTACTGAATGAGTAACTGTGTAGATATAAACAATGTAATCGCTCTCAATACTGTGAGGTTATAAAACTGTTTTGATTAAACTAGGATGCAATCGCCAGTATTTCTTGCTGATAAAATCTTTTTAAAATGCGTTTCAGGTAACAAAATGTGAAAGCCAATACAAACCAGCTAGAGAGCACTGAAGGCTTGGAAAAGTGGCTATAAAAGTTACCTAAATAAAAAGGAGTTTTTGTTTTAAATAATTAGGGTTTATCCCTACAAATGTATTGTCAAATGAACTTGGGTTTTATCCCAATGATTTATTATTATAAAAAGTTTGATGTTTAACTCTAATAAAAATATTTCCTAACTACGGTCCTGATGTATTCCCCTGCCAAATTAATAAACACCGATACCACTGATCTGGATCTCGCGGCACCCACTCCCGGGATAGGGGTCGGGGGTTGCTGACACTTAAATTTTAAATTCTGTGTTAGGAAATAACTTATGTGTAAATATTGTTTTTTGTTATTTGACTATTTGTTAGTTTACAGTATGAGTGAGCAAGGAACATCGGACGCTTATCGTCACTTAGATTGTTCACCAAAAGATGAGGGAAAATCATCTCAACCTAATCCCTCAGGATACTCAGCCGATACTAAGGAAGGGTTATTTATATTTAAGGCACAGTCTGAGGAACCCTTCTACTAAAAAGAGAGGTTGGTTTAATAGAGGAGCACATGAGGGAAGAAAAAGAATGAAGAAGTTACAACAACATAGGGCGATAGTCAGAGCTAATAGGGAAGCAAATGCACAAACTCAGGAAACAGTCAATAGGCCACCTTGGGAAGAGGAACTAGATAGACAACTGGTTGATTTCCATATGTTAGCCACTACATCAGTAGACGCTAACCTAAACCAAATAGCTGAACCACCACTGTTACCTTTATTCCCAGACCAACAAATGCTAGAACCCAACCATGAAAACCAATTCCCGATACCTGCATTTGACCCCAACGAGTTACCTAGAATCCCAACCCCACAACCTTTAGAATATGATCAATGGTTTGACGACAATAGGTCGTACTCGACTCTATATACTCCCAAAGAACCAATGCCTTTAGAATGTGATCCGTGGTGGGATGATGATAGAACATTTTTCGAAATGAATAGCGCAGACCCTTATAAGGAACCCGTACCTCATCCTGACCCAGTAGACCCACCAATGAGTTGAAAATGTGTGCAGGAACTCCATCAGTATGGAGAAAATTTAGTAAATGATGGGAATAGAATTCGAGAGATAGGAGAGAAACTAGTTTGGAAATATGATGAGCGGGAAATGCAGTACTAGATGAAGGGTACCTAGAAAATACCTAGATATATGTGTAATTTTGTATTTTGATAAAAAAAAATCTATAGATAGACTGAAATAGATACGGATGCATAACTACTAGTATATTTGATTTCCAGTTGTAGCTTGTAATTGACGCATATATATAGAAAGAGTAAAAGTCGCAATGATCGACGTTTTTGATCAAATTGTTTATGTGATTGTGTATAAATATTTGTACCAAATTTATTCTGTGATAATTAATACTTGCTAAATATTCAAAATTCAGATGGAAAACGAAGTAAATCAGGAAAACCAAAATAATGAGAATAACGGAAACCAAATAGATAACAGTGCCATCCAACATATAGTAGCACAAGGAATTATAAATGCTATGCCTTATATTATCAAGACTGTTAAAGAGGCAGAAAATAATAAATCTGCAAATGGAAGTAAACGCCAACATACTGAACCAAGTCACAGCGTGAACGATAATAACGAACCTATTATCCAAGCTCCAATTCCTAAAAGAAGAAGAACCGCTTCTTACGGTTGTTCTTATAAAGAATTCTTGGCCTGCAAACCAATAGAATTCTCAGGCAATGAAGGAGCCATTGCAGCATTACGTTGGAAAGAAAAGACGGAAACAGTCATAAAAATAAGTAAATGTGCAGATGAAGATAGGACTATGTTTGCTTCTAATCTTTTTAAAAATGAAGCCTTAGAATGGTGGAATACTATTCTCCAGTCTAGGGGAAGTGACAGAGTTTATAATATGGAATGGATCAAATTTAAGAAAATGGTTGAAAGAAAATTATGTCCTCCCAATGAAAAGGAACAAATCGCCAATAAGTTCCTAAATCTTAGGATGACTAGAATAGACTGCAAAGGTTACACTACCATATTCTTCGAATATGCTCACCTGAACTAGTGTTAATCTCCCGTTATATTTGGGGATTAATTAGTGAGATTAGACACATAGTCTAGGCAGCTAGACCGCAAACCATAGAAGAAGCAATAGAACTAGCAAATACCCTGACTGATGAATTGGTACGCACTCAAGAGGAGAACCAGAGAAAGAACCTAGCTCAAAAGCTTACCCAGGAATTTCGCTACGGTAATTCCAACCGTGGGAAAGGTACAGGTTCTTCCTCTACACCCTACTGTAGGTATTGCAAAAGAAAGTATTCTGGAAGATACTCTGTATACTGCAACTTTTGCAAAATATCTAGACACAAGGAAGAAGACTGTAGGAAGAAACCTAGCAATAGGGTATGCTTCAATTGTGGAGAGGCTGGTCACATCAAACCGAACTGTCCGAAACTAACTCTACCCACAACCAACAAGGCTAAAACAACTAATGCACCTAAGAAGAATGCCAAAGCGTTTTTTCTAACAGCTGAGGAAGCCAAGATGATTCTGGATGTGATTGCCGGTACGTTCTTAGTTAATAATATATTTGCCAAAGTATTGTTTGACTCTGGTCCAAACCAAAGTTTTATCAATACTTCTTTCTACAAACTTCTTAACTAACCCTTAGCCAAACTTCAACAAGATTGTCTGGTAGAGACAGCCAACGGAGAATCCATTAAGATAGGTGAAATCTTGAAGGGAGCAAGAATAGAAATCCTGAACCATCATTTCTTTGCTAACCTTTACCCAATGAATCTGGCCGGATTCGATATTGTATTAGGAATGGATTGGTTGGTAGCCATTCGTGCCAGTATTTTATGTGATCAAAAGTCAGTACAAGTAAGTACACCAAGTGGTAAAAAGATCACAATTAAAGGAGATAAGCCAACCGGATCGACAAAATTCATCTCTGTGATGAAAGCTGCAAGTTATGAAATGAAAGGAGGAATAGTATATATGATTTCTGTAATCATTAATACTAAAGGAAAAGAATTAAAATATATCCCTGTAATATCTAAATTCTCAAACGTCTTTCCAGAAAAGTTACCTGGATTACCGCCTGATAGAGAGGTTGAATTTAGGATTCACCTAATACCAGTGACGGCACCGATTGCCAATGCACCATATCGATTAGCACCAACGGAGATGCAGGAATTGAAGAAACAATTGGACGAACTTCTTGACAAAGGTTTTATACAACCAAGTTCATCGCCATGGGGAGCACCGGTGTTGTTTGTTAAGAAGAAAGACGGATCGATGCGTATGTGCATTGATTATCGAGACTTGAACAAGGTTACGATTAAGAATCGGTACCCACTACTGAGAATCGATGATCTGTTCGATCAACTTCAAGGAGCTCGATTCTTTTCTATGATCGATTTACGCTCAGGATATCATCAACTGAAAGTACAGGAAGAGGATATTCCTAAAACTGTTTTCAGAACTACGTACGGTCATTATGAATTTACCGTCATGCCATTTGGTTTAACCAATGCCCTAGCCGCATTTATGGACATGATGAACAGGATATGTAAACCATACCTGGATAAATTCATAATTGTCTTTATAGATGATATTCTAATTTACTCTAAGAGTAGAGAGGAACATGCAGCCCATCTGCATACACTTCTGACATTGTTGAGAAAAGAGAAGCTTTATGCTAAATTCTCAAAATGTGAATTTTGGTTACAAGAAGTGCAATTCCTTGGACATCTGGTTAATCATGAAGGAATTCATGTGGATCTCACAAAGATCGAGGCAATTACTAAGTGGAAAGTCCCTGAGTCGCCAACAAAAGTGCGAAGTTTTCTTGGATTGGCAGGATATTATAGACTGTTTATCCGAGATTTCTCTAGAATAGCCATTCCGTTAACCAAACTGACCTGCCAATCAGTTAAGTTTGAATGGGGACCGAAACAGGAAGAAGCTTTTAAGATTCTTAAGCAAAGGTTAACCAACGCACCCATACTCACATTACCAGTAGGAACTAAAGACTTTATAGTCTATTGTGATGCGTCTAAGTTAGGATATGGATGTGTGTTGATGCAACATTAAAAGGTTATAGCTTATGCCTCTAGACAACTTAAGAAACATGAAGAGAATTACACAACCCATGATCTAGAGTTATGAGCCATAGTTTTTGCCCTTAAGATTTGGAAACACTATTTATATGGAAATAAATTTGTTGTCTTCACCGATAATAAGAGTTTAAGGTATATTTTTGGGCAAAAAGAATTAAATATGAGACAATGATGCTGGATGGAAATCCTTAGTGATTATGATTGTGATATCCAGTATCATGCTGGGAAAGCTAATGTAGTAGCTGATGCTTTAAGTCGAAAGTATCATGAAAAGCCGAAAGGAGTACGTTCTCTCAGGAAATAGTAATCAAGGATGATGCTGAATTTTTAAAAGGAATGATTAAGGAATTAGAACAAGGAACATATGGAATTTGGAAAATCCACAAGAAAAGGATATGGATACCTAAACAAGGAAACCTACGCCACCGAATTCTAGAAGAAGCTCATCAGTCTAAGTATACGATACATCCCGGAAGTGATAAGATGTATCAAGATCTAAGAAAGATTTTTTGGTGGATAGGAATGAAAAAGGATATAGCAAACCACGTTGCTAAATGTCTAACTTGTTCACAAGTTAAAGCTGAACATCAGAGACCCTCCGGGTTATTGCAACAGTTAGAGATGCCAATATGGAAATGGGAATTGATAACAATGGACTTTGTTACCAAATTACCCAAGACAAGGAAAGGAAATGATACAATCTGGGTGATTGTTGACAGATTGACCAAATCTGCTCATTTCTTACCAATAAAGGAAACTTTCAGTATATAACAGTTAGCCAAGCTATATGTAAATGAAATAGTTTCATTACATGGAATTCCTTTATCTATCGTATCTGATAGAGATAGCCGTTTTACTTCTCATTTTTGGACAAGTTCCAAAAGCAATGGGAACCAGGTTAAATCTAAGCACAACTTATCATCCTCAAACGGACGGACAGAGCAAAAGGACAATTCAGACGATGGAAGATATGATTAGAGCCTGTGTAATTGACTTCGGAGGAAATTGGGACGACCATTTACCATTAACAGAATTTTCCTACAATAACAGTTATCATTCGAGTATTAATGCTGCACAATTTGAAGCACTTTATGGACGAATGTGCAGAACTCCAGTCTCCTGGGCAGAAATTAGAGAAAAGCAACTATCTAGACCTGAAATAGTGCAAGAAACAACGGACAAGATAATTTAAGTTAAGGAAAGACTAAAAGCAGCTCTAGATCGTCTAAAGAGTTATGCAGATAATAGACGAAAACCTTTAGAATTTCAAGTAGGAGATAAAGTATTGTTAAAAGTTTCTCCATGGAAAGGAGTAGTCAGATTCGTTAAAAGAGGAAAGCTAAGCCCCAGGTATGTTGGACCTTTTGAGATTTTTAGAAAAATAGAACCCGTAGCCTATCAGCTACAACTGCCAGAGGAAATGGCAGGAATACATGATGTGTTTCATGTATGTAATCTCAAAAAGTGCTTAGCAGACGAATAATTAGTGATACCTCTTAAGGACATAGAGGTAATTGAGAAACTTAAGTTTATCGAGAAACCCGTTCAAATTGAAGATAGAAATATCAAGAATCTCAAACACAAAAGACTAGTTCTGATCAAAGTAAAATAGGATTCCAAGAGAAAAGGTTAATCCGAAAAAAAGTTGTAAAGCATTTAAAATGAATAGGGGACAATTTTAAGCCTTCAGTGCTCTCCAGCTGGCTTCTATTAGCTTCACATTAAGTTACCTGAAACACATTTTAAAAATGTTTTATCAGCAAGAAATACTGGTGAGTGCATCCCAGTTTAATCAAAACAGTTTCATAATCTTTACAGTATTAAGATTTACAATGCTCGCATCTATCCAATTAATCAATACCCACTGGGCAACCATTGTCCCCCGTGCTTGCGGTCATGCTACTATTCGCAATAGTAACGAGTTTCAAGTAATGTATACAAAACCCCACATACTGATGATAATTGTAGAATTACAAATACTTAATCACTGTAAGTATCTTGAGAAACATTTAGGGTTTTGTAAAATGTTTGGACAATGACTCATAAAAAGATTTATAAAAAGGTGACAAAAAGTAAGATGTACTCACATTGTTTACTTAGGTATAACTAAAGCTTCCTGGTAAATCTCATGGTTATTATCTATTAAATTAAACAACGCACATGTGCTAGTAAAATAACCCAAATCATATTAACCGTACAACTCGAGACAGAACTCCAATGACTGAGTCAGGCAGAGCCTTGACATGCATTACGGAGTCCTAGATCAATCGGGTGTAACACGAGACAGAACTCCAACGACTGAGTCAGGCAGAACCTTTAAAAGCGTTACGGAGCCCTAGATCGATCGTGTAGGGTAACCAATAGGGTTATAATTGTCACACCCCGACCACGTAAAACAACAAAACGTGGCGGAAACGTCGGGGAGTGTTGTAACAGAATCATTGTTTCATAACACATGGAAATTGAAATGTTGTTTTATTGATTAAAAGAGTTACAATGTCTTGACAATCAAAGAAACATAACATAAATAACTAGTCTTGCATCTTTTATTGTCGCTAAGGCCCAAGTCCGCCTAAGTGTATCTTGATAGATCCTAAGCATCATATCCTGAAACACATGTGAAAATAGGTACGTCAGCATAAAAATGCCTGTGAGATACATAGGTTTTGTGAAAATAGAATTCATGACTTATGTTTAAGAAAATGTTTAGTCATGAACCTTGTAATTTGCTTTGTCTTGTAAATCATTCGAAAAGTGATAAATAAACCAGATGATATATATGTATAAAAGAATAATACATGGTTAAGTAAATAACCAAGTAAAATGAGTCTATATCAGATAATTTGTTTGTAAAACAATGTATTGTAAAAAGTATGTTATTTGTATAAAATGTTATATGTCTAAATTGAAATGATTCAAATAACGTTACGATATGTAATACCATACAAGCACTTATATATAGGAAGTACCAGCGGCGTATCCACCATGCTTGTATCATATTACACACGCCTTGTTACTTAAATCACTTACTCAAACCAAACCACCAAAGTAAAATGTTTATGTATAATCAAATGTCAAAATGTTTGTGTGAAAACCATGTCTAATGTCTATGTCTAATGTAATTCATGAATTGTGTATACTAATGTCAAAATGTTTATGTCTAATGTAATTCATGAATTGTGTATATCAATGTCAAAATGTTTATGTCTAATGTAAATCATGAATTGTGTATATCAATGTCAAAATGTTTATGTCTAATGTAAATCATGAATTGTGTATCCAAAATATCATGTATGGTAAGTGAAATATATCAACTAAATCATATGTAAAATGCACAAAAACAAGGTATTAAAGTAAAACATGGTTTAAATCAAAGTTATGTTTTGTGGAACAAATGCATGCTACACTGATATAAACATCTATGCGGTATTGTGAATATGCATACATCCAAGCCTTGTGACTGTGGCGATAAACCCCTAAACGAATTTAAAGGTCTATTCATGTTATGTTTATCGAATTCGGTCATTCCTTCCATCCAAACATACCTAGGATGTCAGGAACGGGAGTTGTCAATTCCTATGGTACCATTACCTACTAACGAATGGCGTAGCTAATGTTAATGAATGTATTTTTGTCCCATTTAAACAAACCAAATGTCATACCAAAATGTAAGCATGTGAAAACAATGCACTAAGTATGTAATCAAATGAACATACATAGCGTGAAATGTAATGTAAAACAATGTACTAAGTATGCAACAAAGGACATACGTAGCAAAAACACAATGAAATCGTGTACTGTAAGTGTACTAATGAACATAATAAGCATATGATATGAAAACATGGGAAGCATAAAAGTAACAAGTAGGCACATGTGTTTCACCCCAAAACAGTTTGAAAAACAGTAAAATAGGGGTCTATGTACTCACTTGAGATTGCTCAATAGTCCTAGGATAACCACCAAGCAATGCTAGAAGATCTCGGAATCAAACGGTACCTAATATAGGTAACTACATTAATAAACCGGACCTAAATCGGAGGATCAGATAGAATGAGGGCTCGTAAACCAAATGAGTATGGGAACTCATGTAATATGGTTTAACAAAGCCCACATACTAAAATGAAGCCTAACCTAAGTGCTTACGACCCATTACGACCCGTTTAGGTAGTTTATGCTACTTTAACGCGTCGTTCGCGTAAAACACGTTCGGAACGCCTAACTAGTCCTATGACAAGTAAAATATGCCTTAACATGTCTAATATTGTTTGCAAATCAGTTTAGATGTTAAAAGTTATGTTACATATGCTTAAAATGAATTTTGGCGTAAAAAGGGCATTCTGGTAATTTACCTAAGCCATATAAACTACCTATCATACAACTACTTAACGAAGCGACCATAAGGTATAACCTCGGAAGGTTATTCCCTATATACTATGGTCACCTAAAGTGTTTGGTCGGATCCTAATGATCGACCAAACGGGTCGGGTTCGAAAGTATAAGCGATTGTTTAGATCGCTTACCTTACGACCCTATATAAGCACTAAACTAAAAGTGACGAGCTAAGCATGTTAAAACATGCTTAACTAAGTTTAGAAAACAGGTTTGGTATCAAAACAAACGGTTTTGATACCTAAGAGTAGTTTGGTTACAAAATACGCAAGAATATGCATTTTTGCCGAAACTACGACTCGTCACTGAGCCTAGATAACGTGGTAATCAGTAGGTATAGCCACTAGGGACTATAATCATCGTGATTACGCTCACGTTAGGAAGTTTCAACGAACTTTGCGTTGACCATAAACTGGTCAATGCAGAAAGTCAAACATAGTTTGACTTTCGGACTCGAAAAGCGATAAAAGAACGAAGGAACACTTACAAAGGGTCCCCGCAAGCTAATCTTGATCCAAGTAGCTCAGGTATGAAGCAATGGCTTCAACTTAGAGCATTCTTAGATCAGATTTGTGGGTTTTGTAAGTGAATGGGTTGGGTATTTATAGGAATGTTAGAACCGTTAAGATCGTTTATCGAATAACGTGCTTCAATCTCATCCCTACATTTGTTGCAACACCTTAGTACCCAAATTGGCCCCCCAACATCAGGGATTAACATGTGGCATTGGGTTTATGAGTGCTTAACAGCTGTAAGCAGCTATTAACCACATTCTGAGGTTCTGGGAGGTCCTTACGGACCATAAGGGTGAGGGCTTACGGTCCGTAAGCCAGTAACTTTGCTGAAATGACAGTTTTGGTCCCTGCAGCTCCAAACTTGGTTTTCGATGCATTTTTGACACGTTTAAGACCCGTTAACCCCATTTCAAAGCTCTAAAATGAAGTTAAAGTATAGGGAACTTAAAATGTGCTCAAAAATATCTTGGATGTCGGTTCGTTTGGCCGTACGATTGCGTTGTTCGGTTAATTACGACGGAAGTCGTAACGGACGCAAAAATGATCCAAATTACACGACGAATGGATTTTTCTTATGCCAAACTTTAAAATAAAATATTTTAGTGTTTACAAAAATTTTTGGATGCCCGGATGTATTCAGAATGTAAGTTATGCGCGAAAATGCAAACTTATGCACTTTTTGAAGCTTTTAGTCCTTAAATGACCCAAAAGTTTATTTTAGCACACCGAACCCTTTAAAGCCTATTTCTAAGCTATGTAAAGGATATTTATGGTATGTTTAACTTATGGTCATGTTCCGGAATGTCTGTTACAGATCAAATTGGCATCCTTTCACAGTTTGTCAACTTTAGTCTCTGTAAGCGATTTAACTTGATTTTGCCATACCAAAGCCTTCAAAACTTATTTCTAAGTTATGTAAAGGTTATTTAAGGTATGTTAAGCATATGTTGATGTTCCGGAGTATTTTTTGCATTGAACTGGTTATATTTACGCATCAGTGCGCGTATAACCTTCCAGAAAGCGATTTAAAGCTTGAAATCGAACAAGAATTGATATGTGCAAATGATACACATATTTATACAAGTCCCAAGTATGAAATACAATGTTTCATTAGTTTGGTATTTGTTTGACGATTGAAGTGACACAGGTGTCACAATAATACTTACAACGAGGCAGAGTTTCGCTTTATAGGGGTATTATTTCCGAAGAGTTTTGGCCTACAAGTGATCAGAGAAAAGAAAGAAATTTGAATGATTAAGAAATGAGGCCGAAGCCCCCTTATATAGGCCTGACGAGAGGCGGCTCGCGCCCCGCGACGCCCACCCTTGTATCTTTCGCAGCCCGCGAGCTAGGCTGGCTAGGGCCTAGCCTTGGCCAGTCATTGTCCTAGCTTTAACACGTTCGAGGACACATGGCGCACAGATGGACCGCCTGGTGTCACTTGGTCGCGGCCCGCGACTCGCACATCCAAGGGGGTCGCGCCCCGCGAGGACCCCTTTTCTTGTTTCTATTTTAGTTTTATTAATATAAAGTTATTTTAGGTCCTTTAACGCGTATACTAGGTATAATAGGGACGTTTAGGGTTATATAAAGGGTTTATAGGAGGGTTGTGATAAGAAATGTAGCTCTCTAACAATGGTGAAGCCTCTAACGTATTAATGTCGTTCATACACCCGGCTACACCAAAGAAAGCCGACCAAATCCGAAGGTCGTATGACGCAACCGCTTGTAAAACCAAAGCTAGGCCTTTCTGGTCGCCCCGTGTATGTTGACCTCGCCATGCGGTTGGACAATTATACCAACGCCATTGATGACAATCCAAGCTACCAATCATGTCAGGCAATCCATGCTTTTCTAGATGCACCTCGTATATTTGTAGAAGGTTGTTTCGATTGGGATTTCTCAAATAATGTTTTCCATATAACTGGCATATACCTAAAATTTAATTTAATATATAAAAGTTTTACTGGTGATGTACTTAAAAAGAAAAATAAATAAATAAAAGTGATTAAAAAATACCATAGCAAAATTGTTCCACGCAATCTCGTGTTGTTTTCTCCTCCATCTTCAAGTACTCGTCGTTGATGTCGTACGTGTTTCCGTAGGCTAGTATACGTAAAGCGGAGGTGACCTTTTGAATCGAGGTGAAGCCTAAATATCCTCGCGCGTCCATTCTTTGCTTAAAGAAATCATACTTAGCTTCCAAATCATTATTAACGGGCAAAAATAACCTTTGGCTCATCCGAAACTGCCGTCTAAAAACATTGGGTCCGTGAACCGGTGTGGGATCAAAATAGTCTTTCATCAAACGCTCGTTCGCGGCTTCACGATCTCGCAAAATATAGGTGCGCCTCAAAATAGGGCGTGGAGGAGGAGAAGGCTGAACGTGTTCCATTGCTTGTATCACGAGAGTACATGCACGCGTAACCGCTTCTTCCTCCTCCGCGATTTCTTCGGGTGAAAAAAATATTCGGTAAATATCGGTGAACGAATCTTCCGATGGGGAACCCATTTTTTTAGAATAAAGTGTGAGTAGTTTCTATACTTTTATAAAAAAAATATAGAGAAGAATGGAATGAGACGTGATGAATTGTAAAAAAAAATTGGTGATGACTGATGTGGGATGTATTTATAGATTGGAAATTGAAAAAAAAATTAATTTTGACCGTTCAACGGTCTTATTTTGAAAACAATCCTCACACAACGCCGCTATGAACATGGCGCCACACCCACAATTGACCACCATAGCGCCGCCCGTCATGGTGTTCCGGGCGCTATGGGGCGCGATCAAACAAAAAACCCCAAACATAACGTCCCACCACGGAAGTCCTTAGTGGGCAAATAATTATCATCTGGACCCTTGAGAAATGATAGTGTCTTTCAATTTATTAAGCACTTTCCTTTAAAGTTTCACAAGATATTTTTGTTTATATATATTTTTTAATATTGTGTTCTTATATTATGAAAAAGGTAAGAGGAAATTTCCTAGCCATATAATGTGATAAAATCATGCTTCTCTTTATATACATCTCATTTGAGTAGATAAAAACAATACAACCCACATTAATCTTCATTTAAATTGGTTTCATATTACTCTACAGATTCTAAATACATCAATGGCATGTTCATCATCTTCTCACTCTGCACCCGCCTCTTCTTCTCGTTCGTGCAAATATGATGTATTTCTTAGTTTTAGAGGAGAAGATACCCGCAAGACATTTGTTGATCATCTATATTATGCTCTTACACAACACCTTATCCGTGTTTACAAGGACGATGAAACACTTCCACGAGGTGAATCCATCAATCAATCCCTCTTCGAGGCTATTCAAGAATCACAAATTGCTGTCATAGTATTCTCCAGAAACTATGCGGATTCTTCATGGTGTTTAGAAGAACTTGCACATATTATGAAATGTAAGGATGATAGAGAGCTAATTGTTATACCAATATTTTATGATGTGGAACCTACAGATGTGAGAAATCAGAAAAGGAAATTTGGAGAAGCCTTTTCCAAACAAGAGACGAAGAATGTCACCAAAGCTGAAATATGGAGAAAAGCACTTGTTGATGTAAGTAGCATCGCTGGATGGGAGCTCAAGAACATTGCCAACGGGTAAACTTTTTTATCTGAATTATTTGCATACCGTTAATTAATGTGTTTTACAATTAATTACATTTGATATTAGAAGTTTTCAGTTATATTTGATAGTCATGTGTAAATATGTATGTGTAAATAAGCCAAGCTAGATCTTTGTTTAAAATCAGAAGTGACAAGTGGCGGACCCAAGAATATTTTGCATGGGGGCGGAATTTTTAGGGTTAGTTATCTATCGCGGAATATTAAAAAAATGTTCCTGCTTGGATCGGGTCAAGTAAAACTTGTTGCGTCAGCCAAAACTAATATTTAATTCAATAATCTAATAATAAATAATTTAGTAATAAGTTCTAGAAATATCTCCATGATATTGACATTCCTTAAAGTAAACGTTAACAAACAACTTTCAATAATCTAATATTAATCTAGCAAGAAGTTTCAACAAACATTAACAAAATACACACTAACACACTTACCCTAATAAATAATTACCCCATAATCTAGACTCTTAGGCCGTAGGGTATGTGGTGGGGCTTGGGTTGGGGCATTTGTTGACAGGTGGAATGACAAATTCAAACCCACGCCCATGGGGTATGGTGGGGCTTGGGTTGGGGGCATGAGTTTGGTTTGGCCATTGAGAGCCCTCCATGTCACCTACTAGCCCGCCCCACGCCCGGCTTCAAACCCACGCCTCAAGGGCCACGCCCAAACCCAAGCCCCCGGGGTGGTGGCCTGGACGTTTTCAGCCAACTCACGCCCCAACCCAAGCCCCATACCCCATAGCCTTATATCATCATTTGGGATTCCTATTCTTAAAAATAGTAACCCCATAACCTTTATTCTTATATATTATTTTGATGGGAAAACGTCATAGAAATGTAACCAAGTTTGTCAAATATTCTAATTAAGTCATTCTAACTTTTTTTGTCTATCTAAACTAACTACACTTCAACATAATGTTCTCATAGTGTGTAATTACCAGGTAACCAGGTTACTATTTTTTCATTTTATTTTTTGTTTTCTTTTAATGTTTATGTGGATATTATTTAAGGATTTTATAAAATTAAAATATATTTTAAACCCTAACAAACCTTGGACCTCTCAATTTTCAATCGTCGATCGAATAGGAAAGAACAAGTTTTTATTTTGTGGATTTGATTTGCATAATTCAATCATTGTGGCTTCTTAAATTTTATTTCTTCTAGTTTATGTTCTGGTCTTACTGCATCTTCATGGCAATATCATTGGAATCACTGATGAATCACTTGAATGGTTGAATCCCATTTTGAAAGCATATTGAAATCACCGCAATTTCTTCTATTTGTGATTTACAAATTAAAAAATGTGATTTTTTTGTAACCCCTGCTCCATTTTAAAACGTACTGGAATCATACATTTTGGAACCAGCTCGGAATTCCATTTTATGATTCAAACGATACACAAAAGGTTTTGATTATTTAATAAATTTTTTAGAATAAAAATATAATTTTTTATTGAAAATTTCATGTTATTATTTATATTTCCCACTTCCTATTAAAAAATTATAAAAAGTTATCAAACCTGACACATCATCCTTAGTAACCTGGTAACCTGATAATTACGTAATATTAGAACAACAAATGAAACTTTAGTGACTTTAGAGAGACAAAAAATTTCAGTAATTTAATTGGAACAGATGTCAAACTTGATTACATTTCTACAAAGTTAACCCTATTTTGATTACTATTCTTAAAATTAATAACCCCATAACCTTTATTCGTATATATTATTTTGATTATTATTCTTAATCTTATAGCAGTAAGAAACAACAAGTTAATAATTACAAAAATTTGTATTGGAATCTTAATCTTATAGCCATAAGAACCACATATGCAGACATCTGTAGTAGAAGATATAGAACAAACCTCTCAAGTCTGCGAGAAGAAGACTGTTTGTTTTTTTAACATTTGCAGACGGTTGTGGGATGGAGGAGAGGGTGGAGGCGGCGGTTGTGGGGTGGAGGAGACGGGTGAGAGTCGGCGTTGTTTGTGGAGGTGAGAGGTGGAGGTTGCGGCTATGGGGTGGAGGAGGCGGCTATGGGTAGAAGAGAGAGGTGGAGGCGGCGGCTGTTGGTTGAGGTGAGAGGTGGAGGTGGCGGCTGTTGGTGGAGGTGAGAGGTGGAGTCGGATGTTGGAGGAGGAGAGGGGTGAGAGGCGATTTGTGAGAAGGGAAGGATAACTAGGGTTTGGAAGTGGTATGAAATAGGAAGTCCACATCTGCTGGAATAAGAGGACACACAGATATTTTTAATACTGGATGTTTGTGAACTTTTCTTTGATTTTGGTGTCATCTTCTTCTCTGTCGTTAACCACCATCTCCCGCCACAGCTCCGCCACAGTCCACCAGAAAGTTCAATTGTTAACTTTTCACATTTCTTTTGGTTTCAAAAGTTCAAGGGGTGTGATTATAAAATTTTATGGGGGCAATCAGGATTTTAACACCTATATTACACTAAAAAAATTCAGGGGGAGCGACCGCCCCCTTAGCAGAACTGTAGGTCCGACCCTTGAAGTGATCCTATACATTGAATCCTCGATAATGGGCGTGTTAGTCAAATTATATAATACTCTCAACTTTAATAATGACATATTTAGCCTCTTAACTAAAAGAATTTTAGCTCCTCAGCTTTAATAATAAGGGTTATTGGATTTTATCATCCCCAACTATCGGCTTTTGACCGTTGCCACCCCTAACTAACACTTTGACACCCGACACCCCTAACTTGACTTTTAGTTTGTGCTGGCACCACTCAGTTAAATCTTTACTAACTGAGTATGTTTCGTATCAGAGTAAACTGCAATTTTACCCCCTGGGGTTACAGGCAATTGGCACTCTGACCCCCTCCCAGAAAAAAATTGCAATTTGCCCCCCAACATTGTTGTTCTGTCGCAAGATTACCCCCTGTGAACAACTTCTGTTAAAAGTCAACATAATTAAGTAACGGTCAAAGGGTATATAGGTCATGTCTACTATACTTTTGTATCTTACACATTACAACCCCCTAACATTTGAGACTCCTAGCACTCTTACCCCCTCCACCTTCCCACACCGCTCCTCCAGATCTCAGGCGATCTTCATCTCCGGTGATCTTCATCTTGAAACCCTAACCTTTTTCCTTCAAATTTCCAAATCTTATTTCTCCGATTTCTTACAACACACATTTCTGGCTTCTGAAAATGCCTGTGAATTTGACATCTAACGCGATTCCGCTGATTATTTCCGGCGACATGAACTCGAAGCCGTTGCTACAGGTACTAGACATCAAACTCATCGGCTCTTCACAGGAATGCTACCGTTTACTCCTCTCAGATTCTGTTTCCACTCAGCATGCAATTCTCGCCACTCAGCTTAATGATAGACTCGAAACCGGCACCGTTCTCAAAGGATCCGTTGTTCAGCTCATCGAAAACATTTGCAATACTATTCAAAATCGCAAGTTCGTTCATTTCTTCTCTCTCTCTCTCTAAACACGCTTAGGTTTTCGTATAGATGCATACGGTTTACATTCTAATAAGATACATTGTGTTTGTCAAAACCAGATAGTCCTAAAAGCTTGAAATATAATTATATGCTGCGGCCATCCTCATCATTGAACTAATCTATGCGAAAGTTGTGTCTCTGTTTTGGGATCAGACCATGCGTAATCCTCAAACTGTTATTAATGTTCCAGCAACATACCATTTAGTGTCAAATATTATTAAAAAGAACTAAGGCAAGTTAACCTGTGATTGCAAGGATGAGTTTGCTATTTGTTTGACATACTTTTATATATATTTTGTGTTTTTTGTGTCCTTAATAAACTCTCCTCAAATGAGTTTGAATAGTTTCTTCATTATAAACAAGTTTATAATTAGAATACAAGGAACATACATTGAAGTTCTATTTTATTCGTTTCTTCAGAATTTTTATTGCCAATGAGGTTTTCTAATGGTTAAATGACCATTTGCAGCAGGTTAGGGATTTACCAAAGTCCATTTCCCAATTGTTAGAGGGTTTTGAAAAGGATTTGTTTCCTGCAGGGGTAATGTTTGGAACATTCTATAACACTGGGGGGGGGGGGGGGTTAATATTGCAGAATACAGAAAACCATAGAGGGTTAGAAGAAAGGGTAATATAGTCATTTTACATAGCGGGTAATATTGCAGAGTAGAACAGATCATAGGGGGTAAGAAGGAAGGGTAATTTAGTCATTTTACATACCAATTAACAGAACTGTTAAGTTCTTTAATGGCAGTGGGTAATTTTGCGACAGAACAACAATGTTGGGGGGGGGGGGGGCAAATTGCAATATTTTCCAGGGAGGGGGTCAGAGTGTCAATTGGCTTAAACCCCAGGGGGTAAAATTACAGTTTACTCTTCTTATCATATGTGGCACAAACTTGATGAGATGGACATGATGACATGGCGAATCATGATTATGTGGCACTATATGTATATATAAAAAGCTGCATTTTATAAAGACATCCAAAACCCTCCTTTTCAGCCACCATACATTATTATCACACCACACCACCAAGCTCTCACTCCTCCCACAACGAAGCTCATCCATGGGGGTGCAGGTGCTAATAAAACCACTCATTCTACTCCTCTGCATCTCACTCATCTTACAACCTTCACATTCTCAGCAGCTTTCCACATCATTCTACCACAAATCATGCCCCAGATTCGAACAAATAATGCAAGACACCACCACCAACAAACAAATCTCCTCCCCCACCACCGCCGGCGCCGCCCTCCGCCTCTTCTTCCACAACAGAGACGCAAACCCTAACTGGAACCGATCTACTCTCGTTGTGAAGATCTGATTATCGATCTGTTCTATGTTTCAATTCTCGATCCGTTCGTTTGTTATGATGTCATCATCATCTACATTGTAGTACCAGCATGGCCAAACTGAAACTGAGATCGATTCAACGAACTCGTTACCGAACGCCAGAGTCTCTTCATTGCTAACTGAAACTGAGATCGATTCAATGAATCCGTTTTTGCACTCGAAACAGACGACGGGGTTGTTAGGTACAGTCGCCGGTGGTGGTGGTGGTGGATCTGGAGTATTGGATACGGTCGCCGGTGGTGGTTGTTGATTTGAGTTTGATTTGAGACGAGATTCGATTTGATTTGAGTATACACAGATCTGACGATTTATTTGTGTGAAAGAAGATAGCTGATGGAAGGTTTTGTTTTGTGTGGATTAGCTTAAAAGGAGAAGATATCATGAAACCATGTCATCCTGTACACGTAATTGATAAAGTGCCACGAATTTGGCATGTCATCCTGTCCACGTATGCTAGGTTGTGCCACATAGGATAAGAAACAAACTCAGTTAGTAAAGATTTAACTTAGTGGTGTCAACACAAACTAAAAGTCAAGTTGGGGGGGGGGGGGTGATAAAATCCAATAACCCTAATAATAAACAACGTTAGCCCTTAAACTTATTAACATGTTTAGCCTCTCAATTTTAATAGTGAACAACTTTAGCCCATAAACCTTAATAATGACATGTTTAGCCTCTTAACTAAAACATCAAAGAACTTTAACACTCGCAATTTACTTATTTTTGTCTACGTTTGAACCCGCCGCGGAGTGCGGGTGCCAATTGGTAACCCACTAGTTTTCATTTAAAAAAACTATTTCTACTTTATATTATATTGTGTGCATGAAAATACAAATTCATTTTTATATTCATTAGCTTGTAAATCTCTTGGAGTTAAGAGTGGAGGTGAAGAGCTTGATCCTTTGTAAAGCAAATTTTTTACACCCCTAAATTATAATGTTTAAAAAGATTGCCGTAAAAAAATAAAAATCAAAATCAAAATTGTGTTTTTCGGTCCCTTACAACAGCTGTAAAAAGGTAATAACATAAACATGGCATCACTTTTTACAGCATTTACGGCTGCCATAAATGAAAGATAAATCTAGTTTTTTTTTTCATTTGGAAAAGTTATTTTTTTTAGGATTTTTGGTAAAAAAAAATTTGAAAAAATCTTTCGTTAGAACGAGTTCTCTAAGTTCTCATAAATTTTCATTTTACCCTAACCCTATAAATTTTGTATTTCAAAATGTTTTTGACCAAGTTTTTACGGTTTTTTCATTCGTTCTCTTGGTTCTCGTGTTATTTAGCTATTTAGCGTTCTTATTTAAACTCTTCCATGTATATATATTTATGTATATATATATATTATATATATATATATAAGCTAGGCTAAGGCTATCCTACTTGCATAAAAGGTTATCCATTTAGATGGATTGATTAGGTGACTTCACCGTATTAGTGCATCCATAAGTTAATTATTTATTTATGTACATTAATTTCAAATTCTTGATTATCTTTATTCCGTTAAATATCTCAAATTTACAACTCAGTCCTCTTTAGTTTGTGGATATAATAAATTATCCATATATCGAATATGCAGGCATGAATCACAATTCATCAAAAAAGTTGTCGATACAATTTTGGATAGGCTCTTCACGTTAAATTCGTGTGTAGATGAATGTCTTGTTGGAATGAGGACTCGCTTCCAAGATTTGAAATCATTATTAGACATTGGATCAGGTGGTGTGCGTATGGTTGGGATATGGGGGGTTGGGGGCGGTGGTAAGACTACTCTTGCTACTTCCGTTTATATGAAAATGTCTCAACATTTTCAAGGTCACTGTATTTTGGAGAATGTTAGAGAGGATACAAGCAAGCATGGCTTAAAGAAACTACAAGAGAATATTTTATCATCTCTTTTCAAGAAAAAAAGTGAAGGTAGATAGTGTTATCGAAGGAAAACACAAGATGAAAAGTATGTTATGTCATAGAAAAGTGTTGGTAGTTCTTGATGATGTCGATGAACTTGGCCAACTAGAGGCGTTAGCTGGAAAACATAATTGGTTTGGTAGTGGGAGCAGAATAATAATCACAACTACAGATGAACATTTGCTAAGAACCCACAGGGTAGACCACGTCTATCCTATCACATTATTATCGAATGATGAGGCTACTCAACTCTTTAAAAGGCATGCATATAATGAAAAAGAACCTATAGAAGATTATGATAAAATTTCTCTACGTGCAATATCTTATGCTTCTGGGCACCCCTTGTCACTTAAAGTTTTAGGTTCTTTTCTGTATGACAAAAATAAGAACGAGTGGATTAGTGCCTTGAAAAAGCTAAAAGACATCCCAAATCCAGAGGTCATGAACATAATCAAAACTAGTTATGATGGACTTGAATCTTACGAGAAAGAGTTATTCTTAGATATTGCATGTTTCTTTAGACGGTGGAACGCGGATAAGGTAGTTCAGATACTTGAAGCTTCTGGTTTTCACCCTAAGATTGGGATGAAGGTGTTAATACAAAAAGCTCTTATAACAATTGTGAATGACATCATTGATATGCATGATGTACTTGAAGAAATGGGGCACTACATTGTCAGAGAGGAACATCCGAACAATCCTGAAAAACATAGTAGACTCTGGATACATAAAGAAATTAAAGAATTGTGTTTTAAGGATGAAAGAATGGTAAAGATTAACCTTTTATAAAACATACATTATGTTATATGTTCACTAAATGATTCTCAATCCACGCATTGTTTCCTGCTTCATTTTAGGAATATGACAAGACTGAAGCCATAATCTATCACTTTGGTGGTAAACATGATGATACATGCTCATGCTCATGCTTATGTAAGATTGTGTCAAATATGAAGAAACTAAGGTTGCTTAGTGTGGCTACCAATGATGATAACAAGAATGTCGAAGGGGCTAATTTTCTTTCAAATGAATTGCAATATATTAACTGGTACAAATATCCTGCCAGTCCATTTCCACACAATTTTCAACCAATGAAGCTTGCTGTTCTAAAATTGTCTAAAAGCAAGCAAAAAGAACTTTGGAAGGGTTATAAGGTAATTCGTTATAGTTTTTTGCTTTTTTTTAACAATGGAAAACTTTATATATAATCGTATACAGCATTTTGAAATTTTTTAGTTTGTTATAAATAAATAGTTTAGTTATATAAATGAAAAGTAGAAACTACCAAAGATGTATAAACATTGCTTTTGTTAAAACTAACCTATGGTGCCTTGATACATATTTTGACAAAATATCAAATACAAATAAGCTTATCGTACAAAAAGTACGAATAGAGTGAAAAAGTAAAAAAAAAAAACACGGTGACATTTTTGTGATTATTTATTCGTAGAGTAAGTATTTTATCCGCAGATTAATTATCTTAATAAACTAGTAGAGTAATTATGATACACATGTAGAGTAATTTTGAATTTTATATTGTTTGATATCCCGGTAGAGTAATTTTGAATTTTATGTTGTTTGATAAAATTGTAGAGTAAATGTGTCTGTTATTTTTATATTATTTTTTTTTGATGAACTGCTAGGGTAATTATGATGCACTTAATAATGAACCGATAGAGTAATTATGATACACTTGTATAGGTAATTTGGAATTGTATGTTGTTTGATGAACTTTGTAGAGTAATTGTGTATGTTATGTTATTTTGATAAACTGGTAGAGTAATTATGATGCATTTGTAGAGTAATTTTGAATAACTAGTAATGTATTAATAATAAATTCATAGAGTAATTATGATGCACTTGTAATTGTATGTTGTTTGATGAACTTGTAGAGTAATTGTTTATGTTATGTTATTTTGATCAATTACTAGAATAATTATGATACACTTGTAGAGTAATTTTGAATTTTATGTTATTTGATGCACTTGTAGAGTAATTTTGGTAATTACGGAACTGTCACCACATTTTTTTACCTTTCCACTTCTTTCATACTTTTTGTACGATAAGCTTATTTGTATAGGATCTTTACTCAACGTATTTTAATCCACTAGTTTCTTTTTTCACTAATATGAAAATTAGAAAATTACAATAAATACTGGTACCATTTTATAATATTAGGATAGCTCATGAAACTCTATATTTGTAGGTCCCGATTTCTGAGGATCGATAACGAAACCAAATCTCTTGTTTATCACAAACACGGTCACGAGTGCGGAATCCCTGTGACTATGCCAAACCAAACACAAATTGTAAAATCACACGATATAACCAATGAAACACAGTCAATTGATTAACAGGATGAGAACAAAGATCAAAAAGATACACACACAGTTTGACAGTAGACTTTCAGTAAAGGTTATGCTCTCATTGTTTTAAAGTGAAATTATGAAGTGTTTATCTAGCAGCCCAGGCCCATCACGACGAAACATGAACTTGTGACAATTTGGGGGGTTTCGTCATGTAGTGCTCGACGAAACCTAGGGTTTCGTCGAGGGCTGCAAATTGTGATGTGCTGCAAACTGTTAACAGTTTGCAGCAAACTTATAAACACACCAACAAGCATATAAAACCATTATGCAACATGCATTGTCATTATAACTTTACATAACGATAAGACGAGACAAACTTTGTCGGACACAAGTAGGATAGGAGGATATCCGACTTGGTTGACGGCGAATTACAGACTCGATAATATATAAAAGACCGTACAAAATATAACGATAATAAAGACAAGTTACAGACACCAAAATAATGCATCAACAAACTCCCCCTTGTCTGTTACTGTCTTCGGTCTTCAATCTTCCATCTTCAGTGTTGTTCGGACCACGAACTGCCAGCATAAATTCCTCGGTAGTAGCAGAAGCATGCGATGCGCTAAAATCGCAACGCTTGATGCACGTCCTTGTCTTCGTAGAAAATATCATGCCGATATAACTTGTTGATGTCGGCCGCTGACATGTTTACGATCCACATCAGATCCAACATCCGGAAATTCTCACGATCATCATTAAAAACAATCACCGCCTCGTGCGTATCTGAGTCGTAGCACCATAACCTCGTTTCTTCAAGAAAGTTCTACTTCATCGGCATTAACGGGATCTTATCCATGACCTTCGCGGGCTGATACACAAGCTTGTAGCGCGCCGTTTTGGTCGCTGGATCTAAAGTGAACTTTATCTGTTGATAAATGGGAAACTGAGGCTTGTACGACTCATCTTTCCAGCCTGACTTTTTGTTCATCTTAGTCTTTCGCTCGAACAATGTAGCTCCTTCGAAGTTTGAGCGATTAATGAGCTCAAGCTTCGTCAAAGCTGCAACATCGTAAAAAGGTAAAGACAGTATGCTCAGCAACGATCGGAAATATTGAATACTGAATTCCCGCTTGATGGCAACGCAATGGATTTCCTTAACGAACATCCAGCAAAGAATTCTTGCATTCGGCTTCACTTTCTCAAACTGTAGAAAATCAACCTGTGCTTCCGGCAGTGTAGGCTTTTCAACTCTTGACAAGAAACTTTTTCTCCATTCTTGGAATGCATCAATCGGATTATCAGAAGACGTACGATTCTTCAATTGTTCATCAATGTCTTCCTGATTCTCCTTCATCCATGCTTCATCAAATGGATCAAACTCTGTTCCGTCAGTACGAACATAAGTTGATTTCTTCTCATTTTCTTCAAACACGATCTCTTCAATATTTTCAACATCGGCGGTTTCAGGCTCACTTGGCATTTTATCAATCTCAGCATCATCAATCTCTTTCATGGCGTTCAGAGAAAGTAACTGCTCATGTGAAAGATCCGAGATAATTTCTCCTTCTTCAAGTAATTCTCCAGTAATCGGATGTACAACCTGCAATGCAAGATATGCAGTGCTAGGAACAGAAGATGTACCAGGCAAAGATTCAAGCTGTTGTATTTCTTCAACTGTTTCACTGGAGGTTCCTTGCGCAGATCCAACTTGCGAAGGCTGAACGACAACGATTTCAGTAGATGCAGTTGCAGGCGGTTGCTCTGATGTGGCAGAAGGGTCAGGGTTTCCCTGATCCTCAGGATCATCATCCCTTTTCTTCATTATTTCTTGTTGTTTACATCTATCGTTCCACAGAGCATTGACGCGCTTTCAAAGAAACTCATAGCCTTCATTGATCTTCTTGACTCCATCAACTATCATGGTGTTTCAAGAATCGTACCACTGCTTCATAGAGTCATGTCTTTCTTTTAGACCTTCGGCCAACTTCTGAAGTATAGAGTTGCTTTCTTTCATGCCGTTCATTTCAATACCGCGTGCATTATCTGCCGCACGCATTTGTTGCAATTGTCTTTCTCTAACTTCATCTGCAGCTTTCAAACTTGCGTTTTCTTCCTTCAATTGCTCTACCTCAGTCTGTAGGCGCGTGATCTCTGCTGCTTGTCGCCCAACAGTGGCATTCAACATGTTAATTTCCAACTGTTGCTTGTCGAGTCAGCTCTTGTAGCTTTGATCACGTCCGTATGCCTGGTGATCTGACCTGCAGCAGCTTGAAGTTGAGAGAATAGGAAAGTTATCTTCTCATCCTGCTGCAATTGTTCGAATCTACTCTGTCGGCGTTCTGCGGCAGGCTGCGAGGTCGTTGCACGTATGGTTGATGCAATAGAGCAAGTATGTGCCTGAGGAATCACTACAGGAGTTTCAGGTGTTGAACTCACTATAGGAGTTGGTTCTGTAAACCTCGGAGGAGACGACACCATTGTAGAAGCTTCTTCAGCTGTGAATCCAAGGTTTGGATCCATTTCAGCTTCCTGTATAGGCTCTTGTTGGGGAACGGATTGCTGTGCAGAAGACGTACCAGTGTATCTTCTTGCTTTCTTCTTGCGATGGACAGCCATTTGCTTTTTCTTTAAACGTTCTGCTTCAGTATCCGAAGGAACGTATTCAGGGTCATCCTCCTATCTAATCCTCCTGATCCTTTTCACACCTCGTTCATCGTAATAAACTTTGTATCCGTGTTCCGGTGGATTATCATCAAATTTAGAATCATCATCGTCGTCACCAGCTGAAGTATCACCAGCTGCACCAGCAGACGATGCACCAGCATCAGAAATACCAACAGCACCAGCACCTGCATCACCACCATCACCAGCTTCGTCATCATCACTATCATTATCAGACGAATCAGAATCTTCTGGATCTGGACCAAACTTTTCTATCATTTTCTTCTTTAACTCTGGCTCTTCATCATCTAATTGGCTGTCATTGTGACGCCATTTATCATCTTCAGGAGCAATGTAGTCTGGTTTTCCAAGTGCACCTATCAACTTCCTAGGCAGATCGCTTTCTTTGTATCTCTTGGCTGCAAGACTCTTGATTATCCTTAAAGATTGCAAGATCATAGGTTCTATCTTCAGGACGTCGTCATCAGCTTTTGGAAGATTAGGATGCTGGACGTTCATGATCATTTGAAGAAACCGAGGATACATCCAAAATTTATTCCCGATTATTCTACTACCAATCCTCGTCATATTTTCTTTCATGTTGGTGAAGATATACTTTGATATGCTAAACGGTTTGTTCAGCACCAAAGCCACCATAAGACCAAGAGATCGTTGCCTGCCATATCATATCCTGCACGTCTGTTGCTGATACACTGAATGAGAACGTGCAAGAGAAACTTGTAACGTAACGGCAGATCTCCCTTGTTGATTTGAGAACTGAAGATGTCACCAATACACTTCATCCGTAATAAGCAGCCATGCGTACACATGATCGGTATAGAGGACGGAGCATTCGGATCGTCTTGCAACTCTAAAACAGCATTCAATATTTCTGGAGAGAAAGTAACGATCAGATCATTAACTTGCCCTTGTATGACTTCAGTACCATCTACTTGCACCACGCTTGCGAAATTCTAGAAAGCTTTAATGAGTGATTTGTAAACAGGCGTTGAAAATGTGACAGCGTTATTAATCCGCGACTCCCTGATCCACCGAGTAATCTCTTTCAGTTCAGCGATCTTTCTTCCGGATCCAGAAAGGCAATTTGATTGTGACGCTTTTCAAACATGATTTCCTCTTCCGATTTGTTTTCTTTCTTTGTCGCGGGCTTACGTTTACTTTCTTTCGGTGCCATCTGTATTCGAAAACGTCCATAATGAGTCAACATGTCATATTATGGTATAAGATGTGCATTAGACATGTGTATAAACAGGTTCATGTGTGAATTGGACATTAATCATTCAAATACACGTGTTCTGTAAAATGGCACCAAACTTGAAATTTTACCAAGGCCTGGACGACGAAACTTCATCATCTCGACGAAACTCCCTTGGTCAACAAAGGTCAGAGTTGACCGTTGACCAGTGGGATTTCGTCGACAGTCCTTCGGCGAAACTTCTTTGATTTTAAAAGGGGGTTTCGTCATAAGGGGGTTTCTTCGTCAACATTGTGAAGAAACTTAGGTTTCGTCGTCAACATTGTGAAGAAACTTAGGTTTCGTCGTCCAAGAGGGTTTCGTCATCAACAAGATAAGGTTTCATCAAGGTTAGGGTTTCGTCACAATTTGGGGGTTTCATCACAGTTAGGGTTTCGTCGATTTGTTTTCAAACCAAAAAGGGGTTTCGTCGATTTGGGGTTAACAGATGAATGATTCCTAAAATCAACATTTAACACTTTGTGTTTTACCCAAATAAACTGAAAACAACCTAAATGCATACCCGACATGTGTTATTGACCGAAACCCACCAAAACAACTCAAACAACAAACAAACACACATCCCCTGTTTTTGTTACATGAAACCCAACCCAAATCAAAGATCAATCAAAGTACAATATCAATACAAACCCTAGTTCAAACAGATTTTATAAGAAACCAAGACAAACACAAGTTAATATCATGAAGAAATCAAGTAACATGGTCTCTGATGGTTTTTTGAAAAACGGACAAAAACTCAGGGTTCCTAAGTTTCAAAACATTTGACTGAGCATATGTATACCTTGATTTTACTTGAAAATCTTAAAGAAAATGCAAAGTTTTGAGAGTTGGTGAGAGGGTATGGGAGGGTGGAGTGTTTGCGAAGATGAACAGAGATATGGTTTGAAAAAGTGAAGCAAATGATTGACCTGGGACCCCTTTTATAATCAACTCACACGGCGAAACTCCATCTCGACGAAACCTTATGTGGGCTCGATGAAACCTCATTTGGGCTTGGATTTGGGCTTCAACAGATAGCCCATGATGAAACTTAAATGGGCCAGTGGGGTTTCGTCGTGATCTCGACGAAACTTGGGGTTTCATCATGAACATTTCAAATTTTTGACCATTTTGACCAAGTTTAAAAAGGTTGACTTTGACCAAGGAGTTTCGTCGACAACTAGGAGTTTCATCGACCACAAAGGAGTTTCGTCGACACCATTTTCCCAAATTGACTAAGTCTTGAAAATTGAAATTTTGCACACTTTTTGAACAGTTTTGTTTATATGAACACATTTCCATTTTGATTGAGTTTTTCAAATGCAAGGACATTTTATGAAGTAGGTTTCAGGCTTCCGGCAGAAAACACCAAGTTACAACTTCGGCTAATTCAAAAATGAACTTTACAAGATACACTAAAACAGAATTAAAGCGCGGTAAACTAAGCGAAAAGATATAAAAAACAATAAAAAACTGTACAGATGCAACCTTTTTGCGAATTTCAAGGATAAGGAATCATACCAGCTTACGGTCTTAGTCAACATGATTTTTTTTTTGTTTAAAGCTCTGGATAAGTATACTACCTCGATTATCGGTATTGTTGTCCACGTAAGCTCAAACTGATCAGATGTAATGATAATAAGGAGATACGATTTACGGTAAGGATTATACTTACAAGTCGATGTTCATCCACTCACAACACATTCCCGTATCAAGGTATGCACGATGGTTCATCTTACCGGTGAGTATACCGTTTATCATCTGTTTGACCGTATAAAAGAATGTGAGATACTCACTTATTTTTATTTGAAAACAAGCCCTATGTGATAGAATCACTTATTGATGAGGAACTTGATTTTCGATGCGTGAAGGCGTAGGAGCAAGTCCGTGAACAGGTCAGTACAACGTACAACAAAGAGACGAACTTGACTCCCGGATAAATGTGATATATTATCACTTATTTTAGGACATGTGATTGTTGATCACTTATTGAGGTCGTATGCAATATGTACACGTATGTATGGTATCATGGAAGATCTAGATCGTCTCCGTTATTTTTCGAAAAAAGATACAACCATGATACCCAGATGATAAGACAGCATAAAGACCGAATATCTCAGAACCTTGGCAATCAATCAAATGAAATTTTGGTACCAAGACCATATGCCAATGAACGGTTCCCACCTGATTTGAAGTTTGTTAGGTTTGTATCATCCTGCACATTTTAGTCTGATTGTGAGCCTACCGATACATCGTTAGTAGAGATACTTATCATTTTTCAATTTTTGTTTTTCATTTTGAACACATTGACCGACCACACCAGTGAATATCATCATTTTCCTTTATCCAAGAAACTCATTTTTGGTTTTCTTATTTTTTTTTTGAATTTTTGAATTTTTCAAACGTAAAGACAGAAAGAAAAGACATATTTTTAGATTTTTGAATTTTTCAAATGTTTTTGTATTTTCTTGACTACTCCCCCTAAAATGCAAAAAGGTTACGAAATCGAAAATCTTTTTGAATTTTTAGAGTTTTGAAAGAAGATATTTACAAAAACGATTAGCCAAAGAAGTTTACTCGGGTATCACCTTAATGCCATTGACCATAAGTAGATAATCAAAACGTGATTTATCAAAAGCTTTTGTAAACAGGTCGGCACGTTGGTGATCGGTGTGAACTTTAACAACATCGATTAATCTTTTGTCAAAACAATCACGTATGAAGTGATATTTAATTTCGATGTGTTTGGTCTTTGAATGCTGCATAGGATTTCTAGTGATCTGTAAGGCAGCATTGTTATCAACAAAAATAGGAGTAGATAGGAATTCAAAACCGTAGTCGCGCATTTGTTGTTGTATCCACAAGACTTGGGAGCAATAACTAGAGGCAGCAATGTATTCTGCTTCACAGGTTGATGTAGCAACACACGTTTGCTTCTTGCACTGACACGTGACCAGGCGATTTCCTAAGAATTGACATCCAGCTGTTGTTGATTTGCCATCGATTTTGCAACCACCAAAATCAGAATCGCTGTATGCTATCAAGTCAAAGCTATCATCCCTAGGGTACCAAAGACCGGTGTCCGGGCAACCCTTCAAATAGCGAAAAATCCTTTTAACAGCTGACAGATGTGAGGCCTTCGGGTTGGCTTGATATCTTGCAAGCAGGCACGTTGGATACATGATGTCAGGCCTCAAGGCTGTAAGATACATGAGAGATCCGATCATAGTGTGATAGTATGAAGAGTTAATGCTTTCACCCTTCAAATCCAGAGTAATCCCGTGATTCTGCAGAAGTGGGGTACCAATGGGCGTTGCATCAGACATCCGGAATCGGCTCAAGATGTCACCAACATATTTAGTCTGATGGATTAATATCCCAGACTCAGTTTATTGAACTTGATGGCCCAAGAAGAAATTCATTTCCCCCATTGCGCTCATCTCGAATTTTTCTTGCATCACACGCTCGAATTGCCTGCACAAAGAATCACTAGTTGAACCAAATATTATATCATTAACGTATACATTCACCAGCAGAAGATCTCCATCTTGTTCCTTAATAAAGAGAGTGCAATCAATAAGACCTCGTCGAAATCCATTCTCCAGAAGATAGTTGGATAAGGTTGCATACCAAGCCCTAGGTGCTTGATGTAAACCATAAAGAGCTTTGTTGAGCAACCAAACCCGATTGGGGTGAATAGGATCTTCAAAACCTGGAGGTTGTTCGACGTGCACCTCTTCTTGAACCACACCGTGTAAGAAAGCACTTTTGACGTCCATCTGGTAGACTTTGAATCCTTTGCATGAAGCATAAGCTAGAAAGATCCGAATAGCTTCCAGACGTGCAACAGGTGCATAAACTTCATTGTAGTCAATGCCTTCGATCTGGCGAAATCCCTGAACAACCAATCTCACCTTGTTACGAATGACAACTCCACGATCGTCCTTCTTGCATTTGTAAACCCATCGTGTGCCAATTTTCTTGTAGTTCTCCGGCCTTTCAACAAGCTTCCAAACACCCAGCTTTTGAAATTGTTGCAGTTCGTCCTGCATGGCTTCAACCCAAGAATTATCCTTTAAGGCTTCCTACCAAGATTTTGATTCTTCTTGTGAAACGTAACACACGAAGGACCAATCATTTTGAAGACCAGATTCTCTAATGGCTGAATATAAACCAGCATTCTGGTTGTTTCTCAACTGATTACGCGTCTTCACACCGCGTTGAACATCTCCAATAATATTCTGCTGCGGATGGGTATCGTGAATCCTCATTTCAGGATTTTTAGGAACACGAGTATTAATACCCAAATTGTTAATATTAAGATCAACAACAAACTCCATGCTGGGAATAGGCGTAGAAGTGGATGCATTCCCTTCAGCAGTATTAACATTCTGCACATGAGGAGTTTCTACAGAAGCACCTTGAACAGGAGCAACCGGAGTTGAAGTGCCTTCAGTCGCATCATGATATTCATCATCTTCCAATGACTCATTGTATTCAGTAGCATCTTCATATACATCATTTTGAACCGTATTGTTAACCGAATTAGAACCTTGGGGATTAACAATAACTGGTCTAACCAATGGCGAGCCAGCAGCATTGTCACTATCAAATAACATTTATAGCAGCTGCAGATTCTTCGTCAAAGGTTGGCAGATTAAAGGAGTCGAATAGCCCATCGTAATCAAACATCCAAGGATCACCCGGAGCTCTAACAGGATTTGTATACCTTTGAACCCTTACTTCACTCCATAGCTCAATCTTTTTGGTCGCCAGATTCCATACGCGAAAATTTGGAGTAGCATATCCAAGGAAGAAACCCTCGATAGCTTTCGCGCCAAACTTTCCATCCGGCTCAATCATAGTACATGGACCGCCAAAAGGTTCTAGATAAGAAAGATCCGGTTTCCTTTTCTGTAGAAGTTTGAAACACGTCTTGCCATGCCTCTTAACTGTAAGAACTCGGTTTAACGTGTAGCAAGAAATCGACACAGCCTCCCCCCAGAACTGAACAGGAAGCTCCGACTCTACCAACATAGTTCTTGCAGTTTCAATTATCATTCGATTCTTCCTCTCAGCGACACCGTTTTGTTGTGGAGTGTAGCAAGAACTGTATTCATGAAGAATGCCCTTAGAAGTACAGAACTCATCCATTACATGGTTTTTGAACTCAGTTCCATTGTCGCTTCATATCCTCTTTACTTTCAACGTGTATAGATTTTCCAATATTGTAAGAAGATCCTTGAGCATTCCAGGAGTTTCACTCTTGTGTGCCATAAAAGCTACCCAAGAAAATCTAGAATAGTCATCAGTAACTACTAGACAATAAGCATCCCCAAACATTGTCTTGTGCTTCATAGGTCCAAAGAGGTCCATATGAAGACGTTCGAGAGGCATGCTAACAGTGTTGATTTTATTTAGAGGGTGAGACTTCTTTGTTTGTTTCCCTTTCTGGCACGATACACAGATATCTTGTAGATGAAAACTTCTCACAGGCACACCATTCACAAGATTGTTTTTCACCAAATGATTCATTTTTCTTAAGTGAATGTGCCCCATTCTTCTGTGCCAAGATATAGACTCCTTCTCTGTGGCTTTCGAGACAAAACATGTGACTTGCGCAGATGTCGTAATCGCTTGGCTCATATCAAGAATATAAAGATCATTAACTCTTGGAGCCGATAAGAGAATCCATTCTTTTGGAATTTTGAAACCAGGTTTCAGCACATAACAACCGGCATCATCGAAATGCACGGTGAACTTCTTATCGCAGATTTTGCGAAACACTGAGAAGATTATGATCAATTTGACGAATATAATTGATCTTATCGAAACATACAACACCATTGGAGATCATTCCCTCTCCAGTGATGTATCTGCCTTTGTCTCCAGCAAATGCGACATAGCCTCCTCTAATATTTCTCACATCATACAGAAGCCGTAAGTCGCCTGTCATGTGCCTAGATGCTCCACTGTCAACAATCCAATGACTGCTAATAGTTCCTCCTGGAACATCCTGCACATATCATTCAACGATCAGTTGAGGATGGGGACCCTAGCCTTAGTGGTCTTGGGTCGTCCCTGAGCATCAAGAAATGTGATCTCGATTTCTTGATGATTTTCAAAAACAACAGCTCCCCCTGAACTTTTACCCGTCTTAGGTTTCCAAGTTTGATTTTGTTTACCAGATTGATTCTTATGAAAAGATTTTGAAACTTCTGGTATTAAAGATTGTGAAGAGCTTGGTTCCCTTTTGACCGTTTTGAATTCAGATTTTAAAGCCTTTTCAACTGCCTGGACATTTTGACGTCATTGTTTCGTTTCTTGTTCCTTAACAGTTCTTTTATCATGTTTTGGTGAAACGGGACGACGTTGAGGGTGAACCTTTTCAGGTGGTGCTTTCTCAACAAATTTCTCTATGGGAGTGTTTGTACAATTTTTAATGATATGTCCAAACTCCCCACACTTAAAACATGTTCTCCTTTCAACAAACCTAGGAGAATCTGATCGACGAACAGATGTCGAACCTATAGAACCTGAGGTACTTGCTTTTTCATCACACCCGTTTGTATGTTGAGTGTAATTGTTTTGACTATTACGTTTTAAAATCTTGACTTGTTGGACAAAATCAGTGTTTGATTTGTTTTCAAAAGTCTCAATTTTATCAGTACCCTTTGATGCCACAAATTTGACATCACTGCTTTTCTTTTGATAACGAGCTCCTTTTGTTTCAAATTTTGATTGAGAAACTTTAGGCTTTTGAGCTCGTTGACTGGCTGTTTACCCTTAGAAGCAATAGGTTGTTGCTTTGTCGGTTGTTTTTTATTTCGAAATTGTTTTCTAATTTCAGCTTTTGGAATTGGGTCGCATTGAGTTACCACAACTCCCGGAATTGTCTTTCCCAAAAACTTACTTGTATTATCTTCAAAAACTTTATCAATCAAAGATGGATAGACGTTTTTAATTGGAAAATCTTTGTCTGAGTAAATTTTAGTATCACCGACCAAAGTATACAACATGTTATTGCTCTTAACAGCAGACACATATTCTTTCACTTCCTTGACAGGATTAATCACTTGTTTGGCAACAGGTTGCACTACAGGAGTAGGAGGATCACAAAGAATTCTCAATTGGAATTTCTACTCCTTTTGTCTTATCAAGTGATGTATCCTGATCACTCACATCTGATTCATCATCAGACGAGTCATAGTCCTCAACAGTCGGAGGACTTTGATTCGTAGACGTTGAAGTTTTTGTTTCTTCAGATGAGGTACTCGAGGAACTGTCCGCTTTGAACCCTAATCCAGTAGTAACTTCCTCATAATCAAGAGGTACACTGGGTTCAAAACGTGGCATTTCTTCTTCATCGGGCATACGAGTATAGTTGTGTCTCAAAGGGGGTGGGCACTTCTTATACCCAACACCTTTCTAGTTTCCCTTCAGTTGTTGAGCGTCAATGATGTGATCGAGCACATATCGGGAGTTAGAATAACTCTCCAATTTGAGCTTGATTGCATCATGCTCGCATTTGGCAATTGCTAGCTCCTTTTTGGTTTCCTCGATGATATTAATGTAATTGTTAATACCAATTTGGTTATTGTAAATAGTTTTGGTCAATTCGGAAACACTTTTCTTTAAGGTTTCAATTACAGATTTAAAATCCTTTTCGTTTCTAGCTAAAGCCATATTTGCCTCTTTGCACATAGACATCTCAATAACCAAACTTTGATTATGACTATGAACCTTTTTAGATTCAAGCTTCAAATCTGCACAAGCATTACAAACACTAGGAGCAGGAGTTTCAGATTTTACCTGACTCGTAGAGGCTGAGACATTTGCCATAAAGGCAGTCTGATAAGAAAAATATCCATCTTCAGAGAAGAACTTCTCCATTTCTTTGGATGCTACAGTAGCCTTCTTGATCAGAACTGATTTCTGACACTTCAACTCCTCTGCTTCATTCAATAACTCATCAATATCAGAACTAACTTCTTCCTTCACATCAGATTCTGAATTATAATCACCCGAATTAGAACTTTCTTCATCAGAACTCCCGGTATAACCCAAACTGTCATCACTTTCAGAAAATTCTTCCTTGTTAACGTGCTTGATGTGATTGATGATCTTTGCATAACACACAGTTCCTCCTCCTTCTTGACCACCATCCCCAAATTGTACAGACCAATTACAACCTTCATCAGCTTGGACAACTAATGCTCTGGTAGTGTTTGAAGGTCCTGGTTGGTTCTGGTTCTGGTTGTTGTTCACCGCTACCATCCTTCTTTCACGATTTTCTTGATTTGCATTGGAAGTACTCGTTTGATTACGGAAAGGATTTTGATTGCCTTGTCTGCTCGGTCGGGTACACTCACGTTTGAAGTGACCCTTTTCGCCACAATTAAAACATGTAACCGCATCCTTATCAAATCCTTACTTGGTGTCCTTCTTACTTTCCAACGAAGTTCTTCCCGTTCGACTCATGTAATCCTTCGCCTTTCTAACAGCACTTGCGAACGCCCACTTTATATCCATCAACTCCATTTCATTACGGTCGATTTGTTGATAATCTTCATTGGTCAAATTAATGTTTCCAATTTGACCTGCGACCAAACCGCAATAAGCACTGACCATTGTATTAATGAGTTCCATATGCTCCTTTGCTACTTCAATGCTAACTTTCGAGAGGTTTGAAGTATCAACTCTGACTGTGTTGGTGTTTTGGGGTGGAGGATTGTTGGTATAATGTGCTTGCTGTTGCTGTTGTTGTTGTGGTTGGGCTTGTTGTTGTGATGAGGTAGGGATATAAGCACTTGGATCGAACTTAGGTTGAGTAGTGGTAACTTGAGGTGGAGGTTGGGGTGTTGGTAGACATGCACTCAGATCGAGTTGCTGTTCAGAAAAAGCATGAGCTTGAGCAATCATATGCGCTGGTGGATGATAAGCACTCGGATCAAAAACCTGAGGTGGAGCTGATTGTGGAAACGGAAAAGAGCTTGTATTTGACATAAACGTCGTTTGTAGCTTTGGTTGCTGAACGGAACTGGAACTAGCTGCAGGATTAAAACCTCCCAGACACATCTCCGTGTTTTGAGGAAGTGCTATCCTTTTAGCTTTCTGAATTTCCTCTTCGTTCTTATGCTCCAACTTTTGAACGAATTCATAGATACTGACAGCATCTAAAACGCCCGTATGCTTCAAAAGCTCAATGAATGGGCTCCACTTTGGAGGTAAAGCATCAGCAAACCGTGCAACCATTTCCTGTTGAGTTGCAAGAACAGCATAAGAATACATTTCACTAATCAAATGATAAAAACGAGTAGTTATATCATTTAGGGTTTCATTCTCCAAGAATTGAAATGATTCGAACTCTTTCTTCAATAGATCATGGCGTGTCTTTCTTGTCGCTGCATTCCCTTCTCCTCTCGCTACCAAGGCATCCCATAAAGCTTTCGTGCTAGTACAGTAAGCAAATTGATGATAGATTTCTTTGTGAAATGCTTGTGTAAGAATAGCAAATGCCTTCTTCTCCAGATCATATGACTTCTTGTCATCTTCTAACATATGAGCAAAACCCGCTGCACTTGATCCTGCTTCTTCGAGGGCAGTGTTGTATGGAGTAGTGAAACACGTCCATAATTCTGTGTTTTGCCCTAAAATATATATGTGAAAACGATTTTTCCAAGACGGATAGTCGTTCATATGATTCAGCTTTGGCGGGCGATTGTTGCTGCCCGTTTCACTCTCACTAAGCAAAAGATTCTGAATGCTTTGATTTTGATTCGAAACCAGTGCCCATTGACTTGCACTTATAGATTGTGGAGGCATGACATTCCTTAACCACGCAGCTGCAGAGGTTTGATCTTGACCTGGTCGTGGGTCCGTACTCCAATCCCATGGACTTGTACTACTCATATTTGATATATGAATGATAATACCTGATTACACACTTGAAAACACAATGTTAAAACACTTTTGCAAGCCTTCTGTTGAAAAATGACAAGTGATCTCGACGAGACTCTCTCCACGAAACTCTATAGGTTTCGTCGAAGAATCTTTGACGAAACTCTAGGGGTTTCGTCGAGGTACCCTTGACGAAACTTTAGGGGTTTCGTCGAAGTTGCTTATGGGAAAACTCTGGGGTTTCGTCGCTTGGAACTTTCGTCGAGATAAGGTCCAGACAGTGGGTGAAATAGTTGGTGAGATTTTTCAAAATAAATCTTATCTTTTACTGACACAGAAAACACTTGTTTTCAACTCACAACATACCTATGTTACCAACCAAGGTATGGTGTCCATATTTTAATCCATTTTAATCCTTTTATCAATTTACTTTTAATTGTAAATTCAATGAATATCACAAGAACACTTTGAAGGTTCTTTGTAGATATGAAGACCAAACCTAGAATATATGAACTTTCCGGTCACTGAACAACTTTCCGAAACACGAAATTGCTTAAAACTTTCACTAAAAACCCAGTTTATCACGTGAACAATCAATCTAACAAGGTTTTTGATAAAACTTTTTAGCAAACAAACATGATCAACAGATTTTATGAAAACTTTTCCAGAAAATATGAGTTTTTCAAGAACACGTTTTTCAGAAAATCATAAACAACCAGTTTCAACACTTGATAAAAATCCGAACTATGTTTGATTTTAAACAAGGATAAGAGCCAATGCTCTGATACCACTTGTAGGTCCCGATTTCTGAGGATCGATAACGAAACCAAATCTCTTGTTTATCACAAACACGGTCACGAGTGCGGAATCTCCGTGACTATGCCAAACCAAACACAGATTGTATAATAACACGATATAACCAATGAAACACAGTCAATTGATTAACAGGATGAGAACAAAGATCAAACAGATACACACACAGTTTGATAGTAGACTTTCAGTAAAGGTTATGCTCTCATTGTTTTAAAGTGAAACTATGAAGTGTTTATATAGCAGCCCAGGCCCATAACTCGACGAAACATCAATGGGCTCGACGAAACCTCTAATGGGCCTGACGAAACCTCCTGGACGACGAAACTCCCTCGTCATCCATCATGACGAAACATGAACTTGTGACAATTTGGGGGGTTTCGTCATGTAGTGCTTGACGAAAGCTAGGGTTTCGTCGAGGGCTGCAAATTGTGATGTGTTGCAAACTGTTAACAGTTTGCAGCAAACTTATAAACACACAAACAAGCATATAAAACCTTTATGCAACATGCATTGTCATTATAACTTTACATAACGATAAGATGAGACAAACTTTGTCGGACACAAGTAGGATAGGAGGATATCCGACTTGGTCGACGGCGAATTACAGACTCGATAATATATAAAAGACCGTACAAAATACAACGATAATAAAGACAAGTTACAGACACCAAAATATTGCATCAACAATATTTTATAAAATTAGAAAATTACAATAAATACAGGTGAAATCAATAAATACTGGTACCATTTTAGATTTTACACAAGTTTTTTCTATAAAACCTCATTTATTTTTAACTTGTATAGGTAATTGCATTGTATTAGACCAAACTGTATAACTCTTAGCACCTTTCATTTTAAAAGAAACAAGGTAAGATTACTAGATTTTAATAGATGCAAGTATAATGGATCACTTGCATCCAACTTATTGACAAGAATCTCAGCAGGAGGATTACTATTACCACCAGTCTCAACAATATCATCTACCATGTTTGTTTACACACCAAATATTACACAAGAATTAACAATCAATAGTATCACTATAAACAACGGAACTAAAAACACACCACAAATGGCGAAGCCAAGTCAAAGTGTCCGATCAGTGGTTCATCACTCAGAAGTGCCACCGCAAACCTTATCAAGGGAGCCCCTAGACATAGACTTCACCACACAAATGCAATAATCAAAAACAAGAAAACAATTAGACAAAATAAATGTCAGAAACAACAAACAACCAACTATACAGTCAAGATGCACATACAAGATCAACAACTATGCAACAAATAGAACACAGAGACTCGATCAACCACTAGTCTGACTAACCTGAAAATAGAAAATGTCTTAACACAACAATTAAATTGCCACAAGAAAGTAAAATTCAGAAAAGGAACAATCTCACCCGGGGGTGCGTATAACTCTGACCGGATTGCAGCCTTCACTTAGGGCTACAAGATACTGATCAAATCAGCAATATGACTCTATCAGTTTGCGTTGTAACCTTCTAGGGTTACAAAGACCAACATCCACCAACCCTAGATTAGGGTTTAGATCTTCCAAAACCTCGAATCTTCTATATAAAGCACAAACCCCAAGAAATCAAATATCACTAGATCGGAATTGGCAGATCGCAAATTCCACCAAGACTCCTAAAGATCTACTTGGATCCACACAAATCTTACCAAATTTAACCCTTTTCACGCTTGGATGATGATAACCCCAAGAGCTCACGAGAGCACTAATACCATGTCAATTTTGGTATTAAACAACATCCAAACTCAGAATGCCCAAACCAAATTTTATAATTTTAAGACGATTAGAAGAACTAATACAAAACTCTCAACTCTCAAACACTCAGAGATTATCAACGTGATAATCTCACAAAAAATACACCAGACTCTTTCCCACTACGCTTTGATTCAAGGTGAATCAAAGCTTGTACAGAATGAAACCATAGATTTGCTTTGAGAGAGAAACAAGAGAACAACTAAAATATCTGAACTAAATGAAAAATGAACCCGGGTGCACTCTTATATATAGAACCTGGTGTAGCAACCAAACCAGGGTTGTTGAGTTTATTATAACAACCTAAGGTCTTCAACTTCTAAGAAGCCCACGTGTCAAAGCATTCACATCCATTCCACCATATTTTTACCCTAAATTACACTAAAAAACCCTACATTTATGTTTCTTTTTCAATTAAATATTATTTTTTTATACATTTATCATTACCTTTTCTCTCTCCTCCACTCACCACCACTTTCAAAATATATTAAAAAATTATAGGGGGTGAACAATATCCCCTTAAATATACAGATGAACAGTAACATTTTCTCTCTCCTCTACTCACAACCACTTTTTATAATTTTTATACTATAAAACTCCACTCACAAGATTTGGTGGAATAAATGTGAATGCTCTCACAAGCCCAACCAGTACCTTGCTACAAGCTATCCTATCTGCTACATCCCAAGTGTCCACAAGCCCATCCGGGTGCAAGTCCATCATCCAATTCAGCTCAACATATAACAAATAAAATAATTAGAAATATATTAAGTATAAACTTGATAAAACATAGGTATAAAATTGTATTTATATATACATTTTTATACTACAACAATTATAAACTTTTACCGGCGACACCTTTAGCGGCGACAGGCCATCTGTCGCCGCTATTGGTCGATCCGCGTCAAACCGAACCCCAACCGTTGATGATTAATATGATCTAATGGTTGGGGACTAAGGAAGCAATATCGACGACAACTTTATAACCAATACCGGCGACACTCTGTCGCCTCTAACGATTGGTGTCCCACTTTAATCCCCAGCCACACAAATCTTATCCTGATTAACCCCGCGACACTTTACCGGCGACGTGTCGCCGCTAAAAGTCAATAGCGGCGACAAAATGGACCAATACCGGCGACGCCTGTCGTCGCTAAAGGCGGCCTATTCTTGTAGTGTTAACAAAACCCATTAAGTATAAATTAGCTTTTTTTATTATTAAAAAATAAAATATTGAAACCAAAGCCACTCTCATTATTGTTTAACTTCTGAATTTTCTTGATATAACTATTCGTAACTTAGCTACAATTTATTTGAATTCCCACCGGAAGATATAACTTATTTATTAGATCATATCAATTCTCATAAACTTGTATATATTAACTTGTCTCTTTGTAGCATCTACCACAGTTAGAAGTGCTTGAACTTGTTGACCTGCTGGAGCTAATTAGCACACCAGATTTTGATGGACTCCCACGTCTTAAAAGGTTGATTCTCTGTAATTGTCGGGAGTTGGAAGAGATTCACCCATCATTTAGAAATCATACAAGTCTTGAATACTTAGAGGTATCATATTGTTACAAAATTAAAAGGCTTCCAACAATTAGTCAGATGAAAAACATAAAGGTTCTACGAATAACATTTTGTGATCTAAAAGATGGAGATATGCCATATGGTATTGGTGAATTATCCAACTTACAAGAGTTAAATCTATGTTTTAACAATTTTTCACGACTGGATTTCTACTTCTCGCAACTTGCACGACTCAAAAGTCTCGACGTGTCATGTTGTGACAATCTTCTTGAATTGCCCGAAATGTAAACACTTATGTCAAGTCTCACTTGCAGTTGAAGTTGAGTGGAGTGACAGATTACTACAATCCATGCTTAAGGTATCTCTCGTTTTGAAAATCAAAGTAGTTCTATGTATATCGACCATGTTAATGGTAATTAGAATATAATTAATTTGTGTTAATGAATTAGGGAACAGGTATTGAAAATGGTTGTATGCATCTAAAACTTCGTGACCTTAGGATTCCAAAGGGGTTTACACCTCTTTTGCGTAGAGGAGGTAGTTGTAGATTGGAACTTCCAGAGAATTGGTGTAATGACTTCACTGGTTTCTTAATGTGCATTGTTACTTCATATGCCTTCATCATGGTTGGGTGTGATATAAGTATGAAGCAGGAAAGTGGTATGGATTTCGAAGATGATGGGGTTTGGGAGGAGAGTGATGGTGGTCTTGATACATTGGTGTGGTATGTTTCGTTTGGTTCATTAAGACACACTACTTGGTGGTATCAAACACACAACGCGGTTTCTCTTAAAATTGAAAGTCATTTGCGTATACAAGGCCAAGGTCGCTACAATTATGGTTTTGGAGTTAGACTCGTTGAGAAGAAAAGTAGAAGTGGTCAAACAAAAACATCAACAGATTCTGCTTCTCATTATACCCCTAAGATCAAAATTCAACATGACTCAACATCTGAACTAAAGGTATCCTTAAAAGAGGTCAAATTTTAAACGAACGCACGTGATCTACTATTAAACTTATGGGCAGTTTGGCAACTTCTGAATGGTTAAGTGCTAAACCAGTAAGAGTAAGATGTCTGAACCATTAATTGTTGAACCATTAATTGCTGAACCAGTAAGAAATTCTGAACCATTAAGAGCCAATATAAATTTAGGGTTGTAAACCAGCCGAGTCGAGCCGAGCTAGACCCTGCTCGAGCTCGGCTCGAACTCGATTCGAGCTGGCTCGGCTCGAGCTCGAATTTCAAATCGAGCTGAGATTTGAGGCTCGAGCTCGACTCGATTAGAATTCAAGCTAGCTCGGCTCGGCTCGATCTAGCTCGACCTAACAAAAAACCGCAAAATTTACTACTTAAAAAACCCTTAAAAATGAATTTCTTCAGACTAAGGGTCATAATTGCCATTTAGTTTAACCATATGGCTAAATATACAAGTATAAATAGTTAATTCACTTTGTACATTGTGTTTACCTTTTTTTATAGGGGAAATATTCCCTTAGTTTTGGTTTTCTAAGAGGTGTGGGACAAAAAAAATAAGGATGTAAACCTTATCGAGCCAGCTCACGAGCCGAGCCAGACCAAGCTCGAGCTCCGCTCGTTTACAAACCGAGCCGAGCCGAGCTGGCTTGTTAAAAACCGAGCCAATATCGAGCCGAGCTTTCTTCGAGCCTTTTTCGAGCGAGTTTCGAGCAAGCTGCGAGCCACGAGTTTTTTGAACACCACCCCTAAACATAATGTTTAACCGTTCAGAGGCAAATGTCTAACCAATTCAGATTAGAGCTTTTAAACATTCAGACTCAATATAATGCTTAACCATTTAGAGGCAAATGTCTAAACCATTCAGACATTTGGTCATGAAACAAACAGTCTAAACCATTAAGTGCTAAACCAGTAAGAGGTCTGAACCATTAAGAGGCTCATTAAGAGGTAAACAAACAGCCTCTTAGTCTAGTGGTTTTGTCTAATTACCGAATTACCCCTATCTTAATACCCATTTCAACAATTGCCAATTGCTGCAAGTCTGCAACCTTGAATGATCGAAAAACTTCCGATTAACACAATTATCATTTTTTTTCTTTTAGTTCTGTTAATCATTTCTTCAACTATTCGCTATTTTAAGGGGTGTGATGCCAAAATTTCATGGGGGACGCTCGAGATTTTCAAGTACATTTAACACTAAAAACCAAAATTTTAAGTGGGCGGCTGCCTCCCTTGGAGTGGCAGTCGGTCCGCCCCTGCTTGTGGGACTTGAATTGAGGACCTTCCAGACTTAGATACTCCTAGAAGTTTTGCTTCTCCCATTAAGCCATCAACCCCAATAGTAACTAGTTCTATACCCGTCCGATGGACGGGTATATGTTATAATACCATAAGTATTGGTTTAACATCATAGTCTTGTTCCCAGAAACAATGGTTGTTTCATATTCCTTCGGTTTCAGTCCATTTAAATAATGGCATGTATATTATTAGTAAAGAAAACTGGAGCTTCCCTTAACCATGTCAAGACTAACCAACGTTCAAACCGATTGGCAAGGGTTCCATCACTTTTCCATGCCATTTAGTAAACCAAACATATAAAAATAACAATAATAAAAGTAAATAAATAAACTCACGTGGCTCCAAGCTGTTTACCAACACTTGTTATAATATGCCTACAAAAGCTACCCGTAATTATCTTTTTTTTAGTTAATAGAATGTGGGAGGCTATAAACATCAAAAATACACTAGTGACTAATTTCAATCATTTCACCCGTTTCCTTTGAACTTACCTTTTTTACTTGACCCAGTACCGATAAACCACAACCCAAAGCGAGCCATTTTAGATAGATATTTTCAACTCTAGAATATTATAGTGGTAAGGGAGAGACTTAGTGTTCTAAGAGACCCAAGTTCGATTTCTGCCATCCTCATTATATTCTGCGAGGGAGACTAGACAAATAGATAGTGATCGTTAGTTCGATCCTTGAACTGAGCGAGTTTACTGTCGTGCCTTCGGGCGAGTGTTCACGGGCTTCGGCCCTAGGTGATGGTTTTCGCGATTCGGAGGCTAGTGATGTAGCGCGTGAAACGGAAAAATGAAGATTACACGTTGATTCTACGAATACCCGTGCAGTTCTTCCCCAACCCCCAAATTGTAACCCCAAAGGCCACGGAATTTGAAGTGAAAAAACAGTTTTCTCAAAATTCAATTCTAAACTTCTCATTAGCTTTAGCAACATATAAATAGAGACTGAAATTCGAAACGGGCCTAAAAAAGATAACGGGCCAAACACACGGCCTAAAACAAAAAGCCCAAAATAGTTCAAAAAACATAAAAATGCAAATAAGTAATAGAAATAAGCGTTTTTTGGCCCGGACGATGACCCAAACCGCCATAGGCGTTTGCAGCAAGATGGAGCTCGTTCTCACGTTCGAATCGTCTGGTCGCACGTCCAAAACGGACCCCCGTAGCCCAAGTTAGAGCCATTTTAGTGAAGCCCCTTTTGTTACGCGGTCTTGGGCCTCCAAATACAAAATAGCCCGTTCCTCCACACTTGGGCCCACATCACTAGTGTATCCCGATGTGAATTTCGCCAGTAACCCATTTGGAAGATTCATTAGCCGTTAAAAAAATATTCCAATTAGTCTTCCTAAAAAGGACTATTTTGCTTCTGCCTTTTTTTGCTTGTCTTTATGATAGAATGATAGATTGCATTGCATTGCATTGCCATAAGCCATAGGATCACAAAACCACAATTAGTAATCAATACTCGTCAGTTTTAAGCATTAATGCATCCAAATCCACTCCAAAATCATAGGGTTAACAAAAGCAAGCTTCATTGAAAGAAACTGAAAATTTGGTTATTAATCCACAATTAGCAAGGTATATTTTCTATAATATTTGAACCACGTACTACAAGATTCAGGGTAACAGCAACTTAGAGTGTCATTTAAAATGCTTGATATTTTCGATTAGCCTTGTATAAGCATATTTCTACCCCCATAAAGAGCGTATTTCAAAGCCTTACATGACTGTATAACAAACCCTATTACATCAAAATTATTCCAGCCCCATACGGGTATAATTCCCAGCCCTGTGTGACTGTTTTTCGCACCATTTGCAGCTGTGTTTCTTAGCTTAATGTGCCTGTATAACAGCCCTGAACAGCCTAAAATACAAATTTTTATTCCAGCAAATTGAAGATAAAAAATGTTACTATAAATCTATGCAGTTACACGGCAACAATTTTCACATTTTAATAGATAAAAAATTATATATACTATTAAGCAAAAGACACTTGAAGAGTGATTTACTGCTTTGATGTATCAGACTTCATAGTACAAAGTAAAATGTTTCAAGAACATCATCATAATCATCATGTACAACATAACAAATAAAATGTTATGCAGCAAAGTACGACACAACAAATTAAAATCTTTCAAGAACATCATAATCATCCTTCAATAACCACAATATAGATAAATGTAGCATCATGTATACTTCATAAACTAAGGGTTTTGTACTTTCCTCAATTCTTTATTGCTTCTCTATGATGTTCTTTTCCTTCCGTTGGGTTGGTTGACTTTCTATAAAGTGAATGTTTGTTAATATACTTTTAAACCAAATGTGTAGTTTAGTACCTTTAAATCATTATTCCAACCCGTTGGTTGACGCGATAAAAAAATGTTAATATAATTGCTTGTTTTATTATAAAAAATTGATTCTATTTAATTAGTCATATTTCAAATGATTTGACCCGTGACATAGTCACATGGTGTTAGAAATGTACCTTAATTCTGATAATCAATTCATACATGCAGCAACGACAACATGCGAATTGTAATCGCTAAGAGCATCCCCAATAACCATCCATTTTTTGATGTTTTTGGGTTACCATGTTGGGATTGCCCAACCAATAAGATAGTTTCTCTCTCTTGCCCCTCTCACAACCCACAAAAACACTTTTTCTCTCTCTCCTCTCTCCTCCTTCCCCCCCTCACAAACTCATTTTTTCTTATTTTTCACAACCAATAAGAGAAAGTTCATCCTTCTTTCCCTTCCCCGTAAATGTCAGATAAAAAGTATATTTTATTTATCACCAACATGTAAAACGGGTAATTAAAAAAAACTAAAAAAGAAAATGGGCAAATGTGTAAAGGGACATAAAATATTTCAGGTCAATCCAACCCTGCCCATTTCAACTCAATTATCTTATTGAAAGAGACACAATTTTCCCCATTAGCATTAGAGCCACTATCAGGTCCAAAATATTATATCAATTTCCGCCTAACAAAATAACTATTATATGTATGAGGAACACTTTTTTTTTTTTTTTGCAATTTTGTATGCTTTCATCTTTCTCCAACACCAATTAAAAAACAGAACAAAAACAAACCACTTAATAAAACATACAACATCTTTAATTAGACTATATATATTATGTTGCATGCATGTGTAACTACAAAAGATATTATAAGCAAATGGTCAATATACCCTGAGACTTCAATTCAAATTGAACATGTGACTGCTGTGAAACTACGACTATTGTGAGAATAAGACTTCAATCGCTGACGTAGGAACGTCGCTTGAAACTGTGAACTTATATCTCTAAAAGCAATAACCTGCAAAAACGAATTTATATCAAAGTCCACACCTGGTTCTGAACGGACTACACATATCTTGCACAACTGCTCATAATCTAAGATGTATAACTACTGGTAGAGGAAGTGGGGAGACATTGACTGGAATGAGAAAACCGTCTGAAAACCTGCGCTTCGAGAAGGATTTTGTGAATTAGAAGGGTCAGGATTTAATCTCATCTTAATCTAATAGTTGAGAATGTATATTATTCCCTTTGACTTTAAGGGGAACATAAGAATATATAATTAATTTATTGATTAATTAATATAACAAGAATAAAAGAGGAGAAATAAGTAAGTTTGTTTTCTATATATTTTATTTCTTATATATATGAATCCACAAATTTGTATTTGGTTAGGGTTTGAAATAAACAAGTATTCTTACCCACGTGTTGCCGCAAACACATTTTGTACACGGCTATTTTTTGGATAAAAACGTAATAACGTCAAATCAGTTGGAGTGCCACCAACAGAACTACCAAATACATAACCAAAATTTGGTTACTACTCTATCTAAAGAGGGCTCTAGCAGAGATAGCATGACAAAAAGAAGCTTTATTCTTCCGAACCCGAGATCTTCACTCCAAAGCTATTATTATTGTTAGTGTTACCTCCAACTTACCTACATATGTATTGCATAAGCACATATAAATTGCATAAGCATATATAACTACAAATAGATGAAAAGGATAAACTCATAAATGTGTTTTAAACCTGGTCAAGTGCAGAAGCAAACAGGTCCAACACATGACCCTCGTTGACCATTTAATTTGAAATTCCTTCATAAAACTGAACCGTCTTCTTAAAATATGGTGCTTCATCCTTATGGGAAATTTATTTCAAATTCCAAAGTGAATAGTATTTTTACCATAGTCACATGGTTCGTGGTACGCTCAGATACGGTAACATGGAACGGGATCGCAATTCGCTAGATCTCTAAAATTCGGTACGAAGGGGTAGGCTTATTACGTGATTACATGATTTTGAATACCCAGCACGTAACTACGTGATTTCGAATACCAATTACGTGACTACGTGATTACGGTTGGTCCAACTAGCGGAGGATCTAGTCGCCTACTCCTTGTATACGAACTGACCTGGTTGTGCGGAATCCAACCGAGAAAGCAAACCGAGTAGAGATAAATACGAGACATAGAGATTCAAAGATTAAACACACACTTGTATATATATGAGAAGAGTTCAGGTACAAGATTACACAATATATGGTTTACACACACTAAAACTCTCTCACAGTTCTCTCTGTGTTGCCTGTGTTCTCTATCTTGTTTCTGTGTATCTATGCTGTTTATATAGGACCAGGTCGACGAAACCTTGTTGTCTGCGACGAAACCTTATGAGTCGACGAAACATATTGGCGAAACCTCATGAGTCGATGAATCTTGAAGCAGACGAAACTACAGAAGCTGACGAAACTACATTGGTTGACGAAACTACATTGGCGAAACTCATGTTTGACGAAACTTGAGTTTCATCATCAAGTTTCGTCATCAGCATGTGTAGAAGAACTTTCGTCGAGATCAGGTGAATGTTTCGTCAAACAGCTGTTACAAACAGCAGTAGTTTCAGAAACAACAACAGTTAACAGCCAAGATAATCAAAGCTCGATGGAGGATATCGGCGTTGATCTTCATTCCGGAACCGTAACGAGCGAGCCGCGTCCACATAGTGTATCAACAAACTCCCCCTTGGACGCTGCTCATGAGGGTTCATATTCCATGTCTTTCATGTCGGAGGATATTCAAAGTCTTCACGTGTCGTAAGTAGAAAGTGTATCTGTCACACCCCTTTCTACGGCGGAAGCACGAGGTGTGATCATGAAAGGTTCTCATTGCATACGAAGAGTAAACATGCTACATGCTCATAAAATAACATCAAATACCATGATTTGAAAACATAAGTTTAGCGTTTACATCGCTAGACAGCTTAAAACATTGTCTTAAAAGTTTACAACTTTATTTAAAGATAAACATAAGCGACATCCACGAGCATGAGTAAGACCACGCGCACATCCATCCTAGTTACCTGAAATACATGTGAGTTTTGGAAAAACGTCAACATAAAGTTGGTGTGAATTCATGCAGTTTTGTATTTCACTTTTGTATACTTTGTATAAAAACAGAGTTGTGAATAAATCAAGTTTTTCTCGAGTACTCCACGTACTTCAAGTTATATATCAATCCTCTTGAGTACCCCACGTACTTCAAGTTATATATCAATCCTCTTGAGTACCCCACGTACTTCAAGTTATATATCAATTTTAGTATGGTATGAATTTTATGTAAATACAGTATTTCTGTAATTATCAGATTGTTAATGGGTTGCAAAGCCATTAACATGTGGCACGTCATAGGAAGTCACCAAACCTAAGGCATTTAATTGGTATATTCTGAGACACAAAAGCACTCCTCGGTTCTCGCCCCGACCGGGAGTGTGGCTGCCAGGCACCCGTTAGATCTAACCTTTTGTTCTGCGGTCTGAATGTATACGTTGATTAATGGTGCTTCTGTACCCTATTCGTGACACTATTTCTCATAACGCATCCTACTTGGTTCTCATCCTCACCAAGCGCGTTTCTTGTTATCATTTCTCATAGCGCCTCAAACTTGGTTCTCGTTCTCACCAAGTGCGCTTCTCATATTCTTATATTTCGTCACACTTGGTTCTCGTTCTCACCAAGTGTACTTCTTGTATTCTTATATTTCGTCACACTTGGTTCTCGTTCTCACCAAGTGTACTTCTTGTATTTATATCATACCAATTATAATTTTTTGTACATTTGTACATGTATTTCACCCCCGAAGTTATAAAAACTGAAAACAGTTAAAGAGAAAAGGGGGAGCATGAACTCACAACTTTGCGTTCCTAGCGTCGTAAACTCCACCGGATTTGCTTAATTAACGTCGTAACCTATACGCGTTTTCTTAACGTTAGTCACTAGACTTGCGTCGCACAAGTACAGTCACTTTCTTTTGTATTCGTATTGTTGTGTTAAAAATATTTCATATTTTTAACTACGTATCTTACTTATATTATTTCCTCTAAAATAAATATAAGTCTTTTGTTTTTTGCACTTTGCACCCGAATTATGTATCTCGTATGTTGTATGTGTATTTTTATGTTTCTACTCCTCATGAGTATTTAGTGTATTTTTAAGTCTTAATACACTAGCACGTATAACACATACTATATATACACTTAGCACAGAAGTTGGTGATAAAATAATATATATTTTTCTCTCAAAAATATATATACATAATATCCATTTTTATTTTTGAAGAAATCCTCATTTCTTATCACCAAAAATTAGGGAAACCTTGGTAATACCCTTAAATACATTTTTAGGGAATAAGTTTCCTAGAAACTTATATTTTTCTAAGTGTCAAAATTTATAAAAATTTTGACAGAGTTTCCCCTAAAAATGGACGTTTCCCATGTTTTCAAAACATGTGTTTATTTTCTTTTAAATCGTCAACAATCATCAACAACAATTATCAACAATAATCACTAATTCCTCCATTTCATGAACTTGAATATTTATAAAAATGTGTAGTAACTTACTAGCACATTTAGTAAGTCTTGTTATCTTTAAAAATAAGTTTAATTTCTTAAAAATCTTATTTTTAAAGAATATGAAGTTTCATAACTTCTAGTCAGTTTTTATGAAAATTATTTCTTTGTTAAAACTTTTGTTACACAAGTGTCCACACACTTGTTTGTTCACAAAAACCACTTTTGTTTGTGTAAGATCCGGTTTAGAACATGTGATTTCTTTTGATGCTTGGTCTTTTGAAGATACCACTTGTAGATACATAGATCGGCTAGTTTTAAACACTATTTCACAAGTAAAACGCTTTTACACAAGTTCACGATTCGTGTGTGGTAGAGCTTCACCCTTTAACCCTTGTTTTATTCAAAACAACCTTATGTCATGATTCATGATCATGACCAAACCGGGTTAAATGATGATCCGAGCTACCACAACATAGATCGGGTCTAAATAATCACAAATTTCAATTACTACAACATTTACACAACATATGAGCTTTTATCCAACACTTATAGCATTTTTAGTAGACTTTAAAGTATCATCTTGTAAGTTAATGAGCTTTAACCGTCATATATCGTTTTAACCACTTTAAAATAGATCGAGAGGGCGTTTAAAGCAACTTACTACTAGCTCAAGGCTAGGGAAGAAACTAGGTGAAAAACGAGTGGTTAAAAGCTTGTGTGAGTGGTCCTTCAACCTCCGAGTCCACCAAGCTTCCTATTATTGCTTCTTACACCTTGTAGTGGCCTTGAAATGGTTGTAGGGTGATCAAAAGTGAAGGTGTGTGGTGATGGGAATGAGGCCGAGAGCAAGGAGAGGGTGAGGAGGTTGATGGTGTGATGAAGATGATGAAGGTTTACTTATAATCTTAGTCTTAATAACCAAAGGTCCTTATGTCTCTCAAAGTACTAGCAAAATCCCATCTCAATCTTTAGAAGATCCATGAAAGATTTATAATGATCTTGTAAGTATCTAGATAGATCTTGTGTGTGTGGGGGCCCCTTGACCGTCCATATGCAAATGGGGGGGGGGGGTGAAGTGTAAATTCTCATGGTAATTGGTAAATGTTAGTTTAATACCAAGTATTGGGTTACATGTCTTAGTTAGTAGGTAATCTAGTGGGTGTTATGGTGTACGGGGACCATAACTAGCTTAGAAAAATAAAAATAATGCTTCTAGCATTATTTTGGTGTTCCGGGTATTTTCCGGTTGTTCGGTTAGACACTGGTTCGTTAAAGTGCTAAATTACACTTTTTAGTGTCTTTTAAGTACCTTTCTTGTACCCTTTCAATTCCCAACACTTAGGGAAATATTCTGGATAATAAAACGACATTTCTGCATAATATTTATATGCCTAAATGCTGATTTATTGCTGAATTATATAAATTCTGCACTTAAAGTGCGTTTCGGGTGCTTTTTAGTGCTTATTTTTGCTTTCGTATTGCATATATATTAACCCTTGTATGTACTCTTGGGTTTTAATGCGTTCTTGTTGTCGGACCTACACCTAGGCTCCAATTTTATTGTCTGACTGCTTTCTGCAGTTCTGTTGACACATTGTGTCTTACCGGTGAGTTTACTATTATTTTTGACGCAACGCTCTCGTTTATGCATAAAGCAATATTTTGTAGTATACAACGTGCATGAATTCACTTGTTTAATCATGTGTTCAGACATTGCTGACAATTAAGCACATAATTGCAATCATTAAATAATGATTAAAGTGTACGGAAATTACCGGTTTGTGCCAGTTGTCACAGTCTCCCCCCGTTAAAAGAATTTCGTCCCGAAATTCAGGCTGGACTCACTCTCGCTGGAGTCTTCTTGAATAGGTGGGGATACTTTTTCTTGAACTGGTCTTCACGTTCCCATGTGTACTCGGGTCCGTGCTTAGAGCTCCAACGTACTTTGACAAGCTTCACACTGCTCCTCCTGGTCTTGTTGACTTTCCAGTCGGTAACCTCAACGGGTTGCTCTGTAAATCGGAGGGCTTCATCAATATGCACTTCATCCATCGGGATGGTCACGTTTTCTTGTGTTGGACTCTTCTTCAGGTTGGATACATGAAACGTATTATGTACTCCATTAAGTTCTTCCGGTAACTCCAACTTGTATGCCACGGTACCAATTCTCTTCAAAATTCTGAATGGTCCGATGTATCGTGGATTCAGCTTTCCACGCTTTCCAAACCTGACTACGCCCTTCCATGGTGAGACTTTTAACAATACTTTGTCTCCCACCTTGAAATCTACCGATTTTCTATTTGGATCAGCGTAGCTCTTTTGTCGCTCTCGTGCCGCCTTAATGCGCTCTCGGATCTGCGCAATCTTGTCGGTGGTCTCTTGTACAAGTTCAGGACCAACCATACGTTTATCTCCGGCATCTGCCCAACATAAGGGCGATCGGCATTTGCGGCCATACAGAGCTTCGAACGGCGCGGCTTTTATGCTCGTATGATAGCTGTTATTGTAGGAAAACTCAACTAAAGGTAGATGAGTATCCCAGCTGCCGCCTAGATCCATGACACATGCGCGAAGCATATCTTCTAACGTTTGTATTGTCCGTTCGCTCTGGCCGTCTGTTTGCGGATGGAATGCCGTGCTCAGATCTAACTGAGATCCAAAGGCTTCCTGAAATGATTGCCAGATTCTTGAGACAAGGCGTCCATCTCTGTCTGAAATGATTGAGATTGGCACTCCATGACGTGCCACAATTTCTCTTAAGTATATCTCTGCCAGCTTTCCAGTGCTATCCTTCTCTCGGATTGGTAGGAAATGCGCAGACTTCGTCAATCGATCAACTATTACCCATATCATATCGTGCCCTCTCGGGGTCCTGGGTAATTTCGTTATGAAGTCCATCGAGATTTGTTCCCACTTCCACACGGGAATCTCTGGTTGTTGTAGTAGGCCGGACGGTTTCTGATATTCTACCTTAACCTTGGCACATGTTAGGCATTTTCCAACATAAACAGCAACGTCGCTTTTGAGTCTCGGCCACCAATAGTACTCCTTCAAGTCTTGATACATTTTGTCCGATCCTGGGTGGATCGAATATCTCGATTTGTGGGCTTCATTAAGGATGACTTCTCGTATGCCACCATAGAGTGGAACCCAAATACGCTTCTTAAAGTATAAGGCTCCCTCTTCGTTTGGCACCATGTATTTCAGCATACCCCGTAGGTATTCAGCTTTACGGTTTTCTTCTTTAAGAACTTCTTGTTGTGCATCTCGAATGCGTGCTGTGAGGTTCGTTCGAATCGTCATTTCCAGTGCTCGAACCCTTAGGGTCTTAACCCTTTCTTTTCGGCTTAACGCGTCCGCTACAACGTTCGCCTTTCCAGGATGGTACTTAATCTCACAGTCATAATCATTTAGCAGCTCGACCCAACGTCGCTGGCGCATATTCAATTCCTTCTGATCAAATATGTGTTGTAAGCTTTTGTGATCTGTGAAGATTGTACATCGAGTACCATATAAATAATGTCGCCAAATCTTCAAGGCGAATACCACTGCACCCAGCTCCAGGTCGTGAGTGGTATAATTTCTCTCATGAACCTTCAGTTGTCTTGAAGCATAAGCGATGACTTTTTGGCGCTGCATAAGCACACAACCCAAGCCTTGTCGTGAGGCGTCGCAATATACCACGAAGTCTTCAGTGCCTTCGGGTAATGATAGTATTGGTGCATCGCATAGCTTGCTCTTTAGTAACTGGAAGGCTTCTTCTTGTTTGTGACCCCAGTCGTACTTCTTGTCTTTCTGAGTAAGGGTCGTTAGCGGTTGAGCTATTTTTGAGAAATTCTCGATGAATCGCCGATAATAGCCCGCTAAGCCCAAGAATTGTCGAACTTCAGTTGGGGTCTTGGGAGCTTCCCAATTCTTTATTGCTTCAATCTTGGACGGGTCTACGTGAATGCCCTTCTCATTCACCACGTGACCAAGAAATTGTACTTCGCGAATCCAGAATTCGCACTTCGAGAATTTTGCATAAAGCTTCTCTTTCTCCAGTAGTTCCAAGATGGTTCTGAGATGTTGCTCGTGCTCTTCTTTCGTTCGCGAGTAAATCAGGATATCATCGATAAATACAATCACGAATTTATCGAGATATGGTTTGCATACGCGGTTCATTAGATCCATAAAGACCGCTGGTGCATTCGTCAACCCAAATGGCATCACAAGAAATTCGTAGTGCCCATATCGCGTTCTGAATGCAGTCTTTGGCACGCTTTCTTCTTGGATTCTCAGCTGATGGTATCCAGATCGAAGGTCGATCTTGGAATAGTAGCTTGATCCTTGCAGTTGATCAAATAAGTCATCAATCCTCGGTAGTGGATACCGATTCTTGATAGTGAGCTTGTTCAGTTCCCTGTAATCGATACACATCCGCAGTGATCCATCCTTCTTCTTCACGAATAATACTGGAGCTCCCCAGGGTGAGAAGCTTGGCCTTATGAATCCTTTATCCAACAACTCCTGGAGTTGTGTAGATAATTCTTGCATTTCGGATGGCGCAAGTCGATATGGAGCCTTGGCTACAGGAGCGGCTCCTGGAACCAAGTCTATGTGGAATTCGACTTGTCGTTGCGGAGGTAGTCCTGGCAGATCTTCAGGGAATACATCAGGAAATTCCTTCACCACAGGAATGTCTTCGAGTTTTGGCTCCACAGCCTTCTTGTCTATAACGTGTGCTAGGAAAGCGACACATCCTTTCCTCAAGCACTTCTGTGCCTTCATACAACTGATGATTCGAAGAGGCGCGTCTCGTTTTTCTCCATGCACGATGAGAGTTTCACCATTCGCTAAAGGGATGCGAATGATTTTCTCATGGCAAATAACTTCAGCTTTGTTCTTGGACAACCAGTCCATCCCGACTACTACATCGAAGCTACCCAATTGAATAGGTAGGAGGTCGATGCTAAATCTTCGTTCACCAAGTTCTAGTGTGCAGCCTCTAACAACTTCGCCCGATTCAACAAGTTTACCATTGGCTAGTTCTATGGAATAAGGAATTTCTAATCTACTAGATTCTATTCCGAGTATGCGTTTAAATTCCACAGACATGAAGCTATAATCGGCGCCAGTGTCGAATAATATGGATGCAAAGTGATCGTTAATGAGAAACGTACCGGTGACCACGTTAGGGTCCTCGCGTGCGTCTCTTGCTCCAATCACAAATTCTCGAGCTGGAGCGTTGTTTCTCTCTGGGCAGTTCTTCATGAAATGATCATTGCTTCCACACTTGAAGCATCCTTGCCCTTTCCCGTTGCCATTCTTGTTACCAGCACCGTTCCCATTTCGGTTCTTTCCTTTTCCCCAACAGTCTTCTATTTGATGACCCAATTTACCACATTTGTCGCACCTTGGAATGCGACAAGCTCCATCATGATGATACTTACATTTTTGGCATCTAGGCATGGAGCCTTGGTATGCTTTGGTTGCATGGGTTTTCGTCTCCTGAGGCGGATTAGTGTCGCGCTTCTTGTTGAAACCCTTGTTGTTGCGAGTAGCTTGGTTCAAACTTGTATGCTTTCTCTTTTTGTCACCGGACGACTCAGCATGTGTCTCGATCTTTTCTGTTGGGTTTAGTGATAACTTCTTCATACGAACACAATCTTCAGTCAGGCTGACAGCCAGAGTTACAGCCTCGGTGATTGTTTGAGGTTTGGCCGAAGTTACCATGCCACGAAACTCTGAGGCCAGTCCCCAAATGTAGCGTTCCACACGCTTAAATTCAGGAGTCACCATGTAGGGAAGCACTCTCGACAGGTCGTGGAACCTTCGAGTGTAACCATTGATGTCAGCACCTTCCATAGTCAAGTGCCAGAACTCTGTTTCCAGCCTTTGGAGTTCCGCACGAGAGCAGTACTTCTCTCTCATCCTTTCCTTCAGTTCCTCCCAAGTTAGGCCATAAGCGGCGTCATCACCCAAAGTTTGGCCTTGCAGGTTCCACCAAGTCAGAGCTTCATCGACGAATAACCCAGTAGCAAAAGTGACTTGTTGATCCGCGGTACACTTGCTCATGCGGAAAGTAGCTTCAGTCTTCTCCGTCCAGCGCACAAATGCTACTGCACCTCCTGTGCCATCATAGTTCATCGGCTTGCAGTCGAGGAACTGCTTGAAAGTGCAGCCTGGAATTGATTCAACCAATTCACATGTGAGCAATCGAAGAAATAATGAAACAAAGACCGTTCATAAATTTCCTCATGCTTAGCACAGTGTCTCAAGGTTACCTTGAGCTGCATTGCCTCCAGACGAATCTCCATTCCCATTACGCCTAGCGTTGCTTGGTCCTCCACTGTCTTGAGTTCGGTTCGCCTCGTACTGGGCGATAGCAGCGGAGATCCTTTCCTCCAGCAGGGCGTTCAGCTCATCAGCAGTTCTGGGCAGTAGGGGAGGAGGAGGTTGATCGTCATTGCGAGCATTCACAGCTTTCCTGGGTGCCATGTTCTGACAGAACATAACACAGCAGGGTTAGGCATTTGTTTGATATCGTCCTACTAGGCAGTAGTAGTATATATATATATTCACAGGTATATATACCACATAAGTGACATCAAACAATTATTACTCTAGCAGAGTACTTGGTAGGCTTGCACTGAGGGAATCTATACGTGACAAGACTTGCTGTGGTTTCTGTGCACTGAATTCCATAATTATGTATGCATCCATAATTACGTAACTCCTTGCACAGTCCGCACAGTTCGTTTCATCCTCGTATCTCTTCCTTCAGATAGGCCATCGCTTTCAGGTAAAGTCACATATACTTGTGACATTCTACTTCTAGCACATGCTAATTATCACACATAATTGCAAGAAATTTCTAGTCAATGACAAGTGCTACTCAAGTGCACTCTAAGTCTCGTGGTGTCTTTTCTAGACTCATGTAGACAGTTTCAGGCAGTGGATGTCGCGGGACGTTTTATGCAATGAAAACTTCTTTGAAAATTGTTTTCGTGAATGGATCCTAGAGATTGTAGACTAGACTCGAGAAGGAATCCTGGTTCACTACAATCGCAGCTCTGATACCAATCTGTCACACCAATGTGTCACACCCCTTTCTACGGCGGAAGCACGAGGTGTGATCATGAAAGGTTCTCATTGCATATGAAGAGTAAACATGCTACATGCTCGTAAAATAACATCAAATACCATGATTTGAAAACATAAGTTTAGCATTTACATCGCTAGACAGCTTAAAACATTGTCTTAAAAGTTTACAACTTTATTTAAAGATAAACATAAGCGACATCCACGAGCATGATTAAGACCACGCGCACATCCATCCTAGTTACCTGAAATACATGTGAGTTTTGGAAAAACGTCAACATAAAGTTGGTGTGAATTCATGCAGTTTTGTATTTCACTTTTGTATACTTTGTATAAAAACAGAGTTGTGAATAAATCAAGTTTTTCTCGAGTACTCCACGTACTTCAAGTTATATATCAATCCTCTTGAGTACCCCACGTACTTCAAGTTATATATCAATCCTCTTGAGTACCCCACGTACTTCAAGTTATATATCAATTTTAGTATGGTATGAATTTTATGTAAATACAGTATTTCTGTAATTATCAGATTGTTAATGGGTTGCAAAGCCATTAACATGTGGCACGTCATAGGAAGTCACCAAACCTAAGGCATTTAATTGGTATATTCTGAGACACAAAAGCACTCCTCGGTTCTCGCCCCGACCGGGAGTGTGGATGCCAGGCACCCGTTAGATCTAACCTTTTGTTCTGCGGTCTGAATGTATACGTTGATTAATGGTGCTTTTGTACCCTATTCGTGACACTATTTCTCATAACGCATCCTACTTGGTTGTCGTCCTCACCAAGCGCGTTTCTTGTTATCATTTCTCATAGCGCCTCAAACTTGGTTCTCGTTCTCACCAAGTGCGCTTCTCATATTCTTATATTTCGTCACACTTGGTTCTTGTTCTCACCAAGTGTACTTCTTGTATTCTTATATTTCGTCACACTTGGTTCTCGTTCTCACCAAGTGTACTTCTTGTATTTATATCATACCAATTATAAATTTTTGTACATTTGTACATGTATTTCACCCCCGAAGTTATAAAAACTGAAAACAGTTAAAGAGAAAAGGGGGAGCATGAACTCACAACTTTGCGTTCCTAGCGTCGTAAACTCCACCGGATTTGCTTAATTAACGTCGTAACCTATACGCGTTTTCTTAACGTTAGTCACTAGACTTGCGTCGCACAAGTACAGTCACTTTCTTTTGTATTCGTATTGTTGTGTTAAAAATATTTCATATTTTTAACTACGTATCTTACTTATATTATTTCCTCTAAAATAAATATAAGTCTTTTGTGTTTTGCACTTTGCACCCGAATTATGTATCTCGTATGTTGTATGTGTATTTTTATGTTTCTACTCCTCATGAGTATTTAGTGTATTTTTAAGTCTTAATACACTAGCACGTATAACACATACTATATATACACTTAGCACAGAAGTTGGTGATAAAATAATATATATTTTTCTCTCAAAAATATATATACATAATATCCATTTTTATTTTTGAAGAAATCCTCATTTCTTATCACCAAAAATTAGGGAAACCTTGGTAATACCCTTAAATACATTTTTAGGGAATAAGTTTCCTAGAAACTTATATTTTTCTAAGTGTCAAAATTTATAAAAATTTTGACAGAGTTTCCCCTAAAAATGGACGTTTCCCATGTTTTCAAAACATGTGTTTATTTTCTTTTAAATCGTCAACAATCATCAACAACAATTATCAACAATAATCATCAACAATAATCACTAATTCCTCCATTTCATGAACTTGAATATTTATAAAAATGTGTAGCAACTTACTAGCACATTTAGTAAGTCTTGTTATCTTTAAAAATAAGTTTAATTTCTTAAAAATCTTATTTTTAAAGAATATGAAGTTTCATAACTTCTAGTCGGTTTTTATGAAAATTATTTCTTTGTTAAAACTTTTGTTACACAAGTGTCCACACACTTGTTTGTTCACAAAAACCACTTTTGTTTGTGTAAGATCCGGTTTAGAACATGTGATTTCTTTTGATGCTTGGTCTTTTGAAGATACCACTTGTAGATACATAGATCGGCTAGTTTTAAACACTATTTCACAAGTAAAACGCTTTTACACAAGTTCACGATTCGTGTGTGGTAGAGCTTCACCCTTTAACCCTTGTTTTATTCAAAACAACCTTATGTCATGATTCTTGATCATGACCAAACCGGGTTAAATGATGATCCGAGCTACCACAACATAGATCGGGTCTAAATAATCACAAATTTCAATTACTACAACATTTACACAACATATGAGCTTTTATCCAACACTTATAGCATTTTTAGTAGACTTTAAAGTATCATCTTGTAAGTTAATGAGCTTTAACCGTCATATATCGTTTTAACCACTTTAAAATAGATCGAGAGGGCGTTTAAAGCAACTTACTACTAGCTCAAGGCTAGGGAAGAAACTAGGTGAAAAACGAGTGGTTAAAAGCTCGTGTGAGTGGTCCTTCAACCTCCGAGTCCACCAAGCTTCCTATTATTGCTTCTTACACCTTGTAGTGGCCTTGAAATGGTTGTAGGGTGATCAAAAGTGAAGGTGTGTGGTGATGGGAATGAGGCCGAGAGCAAGGAGAGGGTGAGGAGGTTGATGGTGTGATGAAGATGATGAAGGTTTACTTATAATCTTAGTCTTAATAACCAAAGGTCCTTATGTCTCTCAAAGTACTAGCAAAATCCCATCTCAATCTTTAGAAGATCCATGAAAGATTTATAATGATCTTGTAAGTATCTAGATAGATCTTGTGTGTGTGGGGGCCCCTTGACCGTCCATATGCAAATGGGGGGGGGGGTGAAGTGTAAATTCTCATGGTAATTGGTAAATGTTAGTTTAATACCAAGTATTGGGTTACATGTCTTAGTTAGTAGGTAATCTAGTGGGTGTTATGGTGTACGGGGACCATAACTAGCTTAGAAAAATAAAAATAATGCTTCTAGCATTATTTTGGTGTTCCGGGTATTTTCCGGTTGTTCGGTTAGACACTGGTTCGTTAAAGTGCTAAATTACACTTTTTAGTGTCTTTTAAGTACCTTTCTTGTACCCTTTCAATTCCCAACACTTAGGGAAATATTCTGGATAATAAAACGACATTTCTGCATAATATTTATATGCCTAAATGCTGATTTATTGCTGAATTATATAAATTCTGCACTTAAAGTGCGTTTCGGGTGCTTTTTAGTGCTTATTTTTGCTTTCGTATTGCATATATATTAACCCTTGTATGTACTCTTGGGTTTTAATGCGTTCTTGTTGTCGGACCTACACCTAGGCTCCAATTTTATTGTCTGACTGCTTTCTGCAGTTCTGTTGACACATTGTGTCTTACCGGTGAGTTTACTATTATTTTTGACGCGACGCTCTCGTTTATGCATAAAGCAATATTTTGTAGTATACAACGTGCATGAATTCAGTTGTTTAATCATGTGTTCAGACATTGCTGACAATTAAGCACATAATTGCAATCATTAAATAATGATTAAAGTGTACGGAAATTACCGGTTTGTGCCAGTTGTCACAGTATCAACAAACTCCCCATTTCATTTAGGAAGTGTGTTAACAAACTCCCCCTTAAAATAAGCTCTCCCTTGAGTTATGCTCGTGAATCTGTTGATCTTCAATTCTTTAGATCCTTGTGGTGTTGATGATAGATCAACGGCAACTCGATCATCTTTATCTTTTGAGTGCCTCCATGTCGTGTCTTCATTCCGAAGCTTGTCATCGAACATGTTCTCTTTGCCTTTAGCATCTGCACATGCAAGAAATCTAAACGCATAATGAGAACAACCGCTTGGAACATAGTTAACATAAACAAACGACACACATGTGACCATTTTTCATTTAACTACCGTCTGACAATTTGAAAGTTTAACAAATTTGTCAATTTTAGATTTTAACTTTCAAAAACTTGCAAATTTCGATCGTTTATGAAGATTTAGTTGTTTTGGTTTTCGTTCAGGTTTCAGGTAACGAAGACTCGAGTTCCAACATCAGTTAATCAAAAGAAATTAGAAATAAAATCTTTTTGATTTTTATAAGGTTTATATTAAAACACACCTAAAATCTTTTTGGAATTTTGAATATTTCAAATTTAAAGACGGAAAGCAGTAAATAAATATATACAAAGATGCAGAAACTGAAAGCATTAAATAAATATTTACAAACATTCTTTCTGCGAGTTTCGAGGGTAAGAGAATCATATCAGTGTACGGTCACGCCAAAACGCTCTTGTTGTTCAGTTAGTTAAGATTTAGATAAGCATCCTATAACAATTATCGGTATTGTTATCCACATAAGCTCAACTTATCAGATGTAATCATGGCGAGGGGATACGTTAAGGGTATGATTTATACTTACCGACCGGTGTTCATCCACACACGACACATTCCCGTATCAAGGTATGCACGAGGGTTCATCTTACTGGTGAGTATACCATTTATCATTTGTTTTGACGTATATGAAAATGTGAGATACTCACTTATTTTAGATTGAAAACAAGCCCTATGAGATAAAATCACTTATTGATGAGGAACTTGATTTTCAAATGCATGAGGGCACAGGAGCAAGTCCGTGAACAGGTCAGTACTAATGTACAGCAAAGAGACCAACTTGACTCCCGGATAAATGTGATATATTATCACTTATTTTGTTTGGACATGTGTTTGTTTATCACTTATTGAGGTCGTATGCAGTATGTACACGTATGTATGGTATCATGGAAGATCTAGACTTCGTCTCCGTTATTTTTCGGTAAAAGAAACAACCATGATACCCAGATGATAAACAACATAAAGACCACGTATCTCAGAACCTCGGCAATCTATCAAACAAAATTTCGGTACTAAGACCATATGCCAATGAGCGGTTCCCACATGGTCTTCAGTCGATTAGAGTTTATATCACCCTGCACACTTTAAAATGATTGTGAGCCTACCGATACATCTTATATAGAGCTGCTTATCGTTTTTCATTTTAAGGGTTTAAAGAGGTTTGGACAGACCACTGATGTACTATCATTTTCTCTTTTGCTCGCCAGGAAACTCATTTTTGTTTTTCTATTGTTTTTGTGTTTTGAAATTTTTCGATGTTTTTGAATTTTTCAAATTTGGATTTACTCCCCCTAAAATGTAAAAACTATGATAAACTAAAAACACAAAGATATTTACAAAAACGATTTTCCGATGTCGGTTTTACTCTTGCTTGACCTTAATGCCGTTTACCAGTAATAAAAAGTCAAATCTTGATTTATCAAATGCTTTGGTAAAAAGGCCGGCACGTTGGTCATCGGTGTTGGCCTTAACAACATCGATTAGCCTTTTATCAAAGCAATCACGTATGAAGTGATACTTAATTTCGATGTGTTTGGTCTTTGAGTGCTGCACAGGATTTCTAGTGATCTGTAATGCAACAGAATTATCAACGAAAATAGGAGTAGTTAGGAATTCAAAACCATAGTCGCGCATTTGTTGTTGGATCCACAGGACTTGGGAGCAACAACTTGAGTCATCAATGTATTCAGCTTCGCATGTTGATGTAGCGAAACAGGTTTGCTTCTTGCATTGCCATGTGACTAGGCGATTTCCTAAAAACTGCCATCCAGCCGTTATGGATTTGCCGTTAATTTTGCATCCGCCAAAATCAGAATCACTGAAAGCGATCAAGTCAAAGCTATCATCCCTAGGGTACCATAGACCGGTGTCTGGGTGTAACACCCGTTCTTGTTATTCAAGGTTTAACGTATATTTTTGTAGGAACAATCATGTAATTAAGATTACATAAACATTGGAAATACGGGTTTATTAAAACTTTTACAAATCATAAGTTATTCTACATAACGTGATCAATTTTTTTGTTTAAAATTTACAACGTGGCAAAGTGCGGAAGCGTGTATCTTTATCGTGTTCGGTTCTTCGCTGAGCTTGATCGTCTTCCGGCATCCAAAAGTACCTATATTCCATAAACATGAAATACTTTAGTCATACGGGGTTTAAAACGTGTCTAAACGAATCCGGGAATTTAAACTAAATAAAATATACTTTGTTTCTGGGTCCACCGTAACTTACGGTGACACCGTAAGTTACGGTAGCCCCTGAAAGTCTATCCTTCCACCGTAACTCAGTATGTAACCATCATAATCATATCAGCTCCACCGTAACTTACGGTGGCATGACTAAATCAAGTATACGCAATCATATGTCTTTTTCTGGATTAATAATGACATTATTAATGTGCAGCGATTTTCTATACAGCTGCTGTAATTGACCATTATGACCCATTCAAAGTCCGAACTAGATTAACATGTTCAAAGATGGATCGTAGAAAACTTCAATACCTTCGGAAGCATATAAGGTACACCTTCTAACGAATTTTCTATGATTTTATATGATTTTTATAAAATCAGCACAGCAACTATATTTTCATTTTTCAAACAGCTTTCAAGGTTTTGAAAAGCTGTTTAATTCATTCTTTTGGCCTATTTAACAACCACATTTGTTTCTTATGATTGAAAAAAGTAAAAATTTACCTCATAAGCTTTCCGAAATGGTATAGAACACCCAAATCGGATAAACGGTTGATTTTATATGATTTTTTTAAGATTAGTCGAAATCCGTATAAAAAGCTGCGGAAATCATGTTTAGGGTCATTTTAAATTCGAACCAAACCATCAAATGCAACCCATTTCCATGGCTAAAACCCTTATTAAACTCTTGGTAATGGTTAGAAACCTATAACAAATATAATGACCATCATCCGTAACATTTGGTTTACCTATTAAGGTAACCAAAAACTTATTTTAGACTTCGTTTAACTCTCATTAGCCTTACATTTAAATGAGAGTTATCTTATTATACGTACCTGGCTCGGATCATTACATTGACCCATTTAAGTACCTTGCCTCAATATCTACTAAGTAATAGCGATGTAAATATCCACTCGATATTTATTTCTGAAATCAAACAACTCATCAAACCATTAGTCGATATTGTCAAAAAGTTATATTTTCACCTTTTGACCCGTTGGTCTAAATGACCGATAATATTGGCGAGATAAAGCTTATTGCCATCTCGTCTACACGACTCGTTCCGATTTACACCGCACGGTCGTTTTAACTATAATTCACCTCTTAACGCTTTTTGGCCTAATAAGGCTTACGAAATATGTATCTTTCAAAACCAATAATTATTGTCAACAAGTGTCCAAATTTCAATTTTACCCTTATTGGTTATCTTGTTCCGTACGACTACACGCCGGAAACACCATATCTCAACTTTTCATTTGTCTTGTTCGAAATCAAAACAACAAAAGGACATTCTAAACTATATGACTAGTGTAAGCTATACTTACCTCGCATCCGAATATGCTTTTCTTCTCGTGCTTGATTCGTTTGACCGCTTCTTTCCCAAGCCTCCACCTAGCTCGTTAGGCGACAAACTATCATCATTCACAAGGTGGTTAGATTAGTCATTTCAATTCACGACTATTCCACCTCACGTATTTTCTATGTCGAAACTACTATTTGAATTTATCATTGGTTAGTTTGACTTTTAAAAGTCAATTGACTTACCAACATATTCATATGCACATTTGGTTCATTGAACTCACTTAGGCATATTTCATCCGAACTCTTAACAAAAATCAAATTTTTACATACTAACTAGTAAGCCGCTATTTCATTTAGGCATTTCATATCAATGAAAATTGGCTGTTTTTGGTGACTTGTTTAACCTGTTTACAAGTCTTCAAAAATTATGATTTTTTTATGTGGCGTACCTCTGGGAGGGTTAGCCCTTGAGTTAAAATTTCAAGATCTAACTCTTTACCAAAAATTCGTGAAAATTCATTTACTAAGCTGCAATCAGATTCGTCACTTCTGACTGCAGCTTACGGAAAAATTCATTAAAAATTCCTCGTTTATCCGATTGACGAAATTCCAATTGGCGATTCTTTTAATCGCTTAAAACTTTCTACAGTAAGAATTTGAGATCATAACTCAATTCCTAAATTGAGTTATGACATTCGTGATGGGCTGCAATTTCTGCCAGAAAACGCAGCTTGAACCTTTGATACGGAAAAATTCATAAAACGCTCGATTTTCGTCGAAAAAATGCGATTCCAGTGGGGTTTTAAAGATAATTCCTGGAATTACATTCTAGACTCAAGAAACACATTATTTTATCACTTTTTGTTCAGGTTACAGCCAATACAAATCGGCTGTAAATTCTGATCAAGAATCGTTTGAATTCAGCTTTCAATTTAAGCTTGTTCTTGACATCATAACACTATTTTTTTGCAATCAAAACCCTAAAAACATCTCATACATGAATTTAGTATCAACAAAAACTTGAGCTAAGCATGATTTCAACATATACTTGTCTAGGGCTTACTCCTAGACACTATATTGTTCCTATTCCAAGCAATTAACAAACATGCATCATAAATTTTCAGATTTCCCAATTTCATGAGATTTTCAAGCTAAGAATTTTCATTAAATTTTACATACCTTTTAATCCTCTTGTGATGAGGATCAATAATCCATGCTTTAATTTCGATTTTGGACTGAATTCGACCTTCAATTTGCAAGTTTAGTGAAGTTCTAGGGTTTTGAAGAGTGGGGATCGACCTGCTCTCTTCTTTGATCGACCAGACACCTCTAATTGGGGTGTTTGGTTTATTTTTATTTGTTTTATTAAATTCTAGTTTCAAGTTTTACAACTTAGGTCCCTCCACTTTAGTTTCTATAATAACTTTGGTTAATTTTAACCCTATTATAAGTTATTTCTAAACTATTAGCTAACTAGGTTAAAATCCCTAGTTAGCAAATTCTTGTTTATTTAAGAATCCTAATATTCACCGGGTTTCTTTTACCACTAAAGGTAAATTACCCGTCTTTTAGTATAAACGTGGTTTGATTACCAAACCCGTTTTCGGGGTGTTACAAGTCTACCCCCCTTAAAGAGGTTTCGTCCTCGAAACCTTTTCTTACATAATTCATTGAGTTTAAACTCAATGTATTTGATCCGAGATATCATTTAAACGTTACTTATACTTTTAACCAATTATTAGTATTACCAGATAAGCATGGTAACATCTTTTTGGTCACTAATTGTCTACGTATCTCATATGACTTAGTGCAACTTAAAATAACGTAATCTCGTTATTTCCACTAGTTTAGTTAACTTAGCGATATCCATCGCTTTCATATACTATCGAATTCCTTACGAATCCGTTATTTTGACCCGTTTAAAGATCTTTAGTGAAATCTTTTACTTTTAGCAACAAATTCTTTTGTTTTCAAATTTATCTATTCGGTTCAGCTATACCGAATCTACCGCTTACAAGCAAACCAAATTTCTTGATTTGAATTGGTGACCTTAACCGGTCTCATTAACTAGTCTTATTAGTTCAGTTACTTTTATCACTCGCTTGGTTATAATGTGATTTTACTTCACATTACATTTCCTAACCGTGATCGTGTCACATCATGTTTAATTTGTATCAACCTTTCATTTTTTTGAAAATATCACTTTTAGAATATATCATCTTGCGCCTATCAGTGTCAAGACTTGTATCTTTCATGCTTACTATTTAAATTCCTATCAGAATTTATGTTTGTAAAAACATTATTTCTTACTAAAACCGAAGTTTTAGTTTTAGGATCTTTTCTTTAACTTGTGTCAATCATCCATACCCGGATATTGACAGTCCGTAATTTAATCCTTTACAGTCTTAGTTTTATGCGGGGATTCTTAACTAATTTCCTCGCTTTATCCAATCTAACCCGTAGGTTTTATCACTTAGCCTTACGGGCTATTTTTGATTCGACATTCACCCCTTTAGGGCGAAGTCCTTATAACTTCTTTCTAATCATGACCCGTGGGTCGTTTTAGTCCGTAGATCTCTCATTTGTTTATAACCCTAAAGGTTATGTTGATCCCGTAGATCACTCTTTTTTTACTCGTGTCTTTTTAAAATATATATTTGGTGTCAAAGCACTCTTTTTACGTTTGAAAATCATTTGTCTCAAGCTTACCGTTATCCGGCTTGCGCTTACTTATGCCTTCAAGCATTATACTTTATTCAACCCGTTCAATCTCAAAATAGTTGAATATAATTATCAAAATTTCTGTTTACGAAATTTTATGGTCTTTTAGTCATAACTCATAATCCGAGTCTTTTGACTTTAAATTCGTGTTCTCGTTTCTCGGTTTACGCATGTGTTTAAATCCTTACCCATTAACCGGGTACTTTACCAAAGTCATTATTAGTGCAAGCATTCCGGTATACATCAAGTTTTCGTTTTAATTTGTTTGGTTGTCTTAGCGGAAGCCCTCGCTTTTATTCAACCAAACCTTTATTCTTTATTTGACCATCCTTGACAGTCTTTTTAAACTATGAATGATGATTATCATCATCATCATTTCTTTACTACGACCAAAGTCAACGATTTTGATCGTTTTTCTCGTGTGGGCAATACCTTTGTTTCTATGACCCCGCGGGTCATTTATACTTTGGTTTTACAATGCCCTTTTTGTCTACCATGGTTTTTGATCGTTTTTCCCCATGTGGGCAATACCTTTGTTTCTATGACCCCACGGGTCATTTATACTTTGGTTTTACAATGCCCTTTTTGTCTACCATGGTTGTTTCATCAAAAATGACTTATGTCACGAATTTCCTTGGGTCTTTTATTTCTATGTGCGCCATACATCGTTTTTATGGTTCCCGCGAAAACCATTTATACGAGTATGCCCATGAGATTTCTTGACCTTAAGGATCCTTTAAATTTCATTCATCTTGACCTTACTACATCGGACATAACTGCGCTCATTATAAGAAGCTCATGCTATCATGTGTTCACTACTTACTTGGCCAGAGTAAGCGATCAACACGTGGTACGCGTGACCTTATTATAATTACCACATCACGTCCCATGTAAGTAACTCCTCAAATTATCTCCATGTTTATGGTTTCATTTGGTAAAACTTTATTTAATTTTTAGTTAACAATTATTAGTTTTAGTCGTTTATCCTTGAACATGTACAATGTCCCTTTTTATAAACATTTATTCACATTCATTGATGTGATCATTACTTTTCTCAATAAGATTTATATTGAGATTACTTACTTGGATGATCACTCTCGTCCAAGTTTCTATATAAACAAGTCTTGTTATTCATTTGTTATTCATCATTGTGAATAACACATTTCCTATTAAATTTCTCTTGGAAATCATGTTTTCCAAGTTCTATCATATGTGTATGCAACCGTTATTACTTACGTGTTTGTTGCATATAACGACTTGTACGATTAAATTTAAAAGTGTGCACCTGGTAATGCTTGCCCTAATGGGCTTCTCTTGTCATTAGTCTTGTTCGCGACCGTTACGCGATTTTGGTCCTTGATGAGTATGCTCTTCCTGTCATACCTCGGACCGTTCCATCATCATATCCATAATTCGTTCAACTCCCGTCATCTTCAGACGCGAGTGTCCTTCAATTAAAACATTCACAAGAGTTAGTAATGTCAACTTCAATAATCGCCCGTATTATAATACAAGGCTTTTTCTACTATACGCGTCAACGCGCGTATTTTCGTCAACCATATCAATCATTTAAATTGGGGTAACATATACCACATGATAGCCCTATGTGTTGTTTACAACACTTTAGCATACTAACTATTAACGTACTTGTACTTACCGGATTTGCGATCAAGCCTCGAACCGAACACTATTCTTTGTCAAGAGCATAAGGTTTAAGTCCAAGCATGGTTCCTCCCCACCATACTCGAATCTCTTAAACCAAGGCTCTGATACCAACTTGTAACACCCGTTCTTATTATTCAAGGTTTAACGTATATTTTTGTAGGAACAATCATGTAATTAAGATTACATAAACATTGGAAATACGGGTTTATTAAAACTTTTACAAATCATAAGTTATTCTACATAACGTGATCAATTTTGTTGTTTAAAATTTACAACGTGGCAAAGTGCGGAAGCGTGTATCTTTATCGTGTTCGGTTCTTCGCTGAGCTTGATCGTCTTCCGGCATCCAAAAGTACATATATTCCATAAACATGAAATACTTTAGTCATACGGGGTTTAAAACGTGTCTAAACGAATCCGGGAATTTAAACTAAATAAAATATACTTTGTTTCTGGGTCCACCGTAACTTACGGTGACAACGTAAGTTACGGTAGCCCCTGAAAGTCTATCCTTCCACCGTAACTCAGTATGTAACCATCATAATCATATCAGCTCCACCGTAACTTACGGTGGCATGACTAAATCAAGTATACGCAATCATATGTCTTTTTCTGGATTAATAATGACATTATTAATGTGCAGCGATTTTCTATACAGCTGCTGTAATTGACCATTATGACCCATTCAAAGTCCGAACTAGATTAACATGTTCAAAGATGGATCGTAGAAAAATTCAATACCTTCGCAAGCATATAAGGTACACCTTCTAACGAATTTTCTATGATTTTATATGATTTTTATAAAATCAGCACAGCAACTATATTTTCATTTTTCAAACATCTTTCAAGGTTTTGAACAACTGTTTAATTCATTCTTTTGGCCTATTTAACAACCACATTTGTTTCTTATGATTGAAAAAAGTAAAAAAATTACCTCATAAGCTTTCCGAAATGGTATAGAACACCCAAATCGGATAAACGGTTGATTTTATATGATTTTTTTAAGATTAGTCGAAATCCGTATAAAAAGCTGCGGAAATCATGTTTAGGGTCATTTTAAATTCGAACCAAACCATCAAATGCAACCCATTTCCATGGCTAAAACCCTTATTAAACTCTTGGTAATGGTTAGAAACCTATAACAAATATAATGACCATCATCCGTAACATTTGGTTTACCTATTAAGGTAACCAAAAACTTATTTTAGACTTCGTTTAACTCTCATTAGCCTTACATTTAAATGAGAGTTATCTTATTATACGTACCTGGCTCGGATCATTACATTGACCCATTTAAGTACCTTGCCTCAATATCTACTAAGTAATAGCGATGTAAATATCCACTCGATATTTATTTCTGAAATCAAACAACTCATCAAACCATTAGTCGATATTGTCAAAAAGTGATATTTTCACCTTTTGACCCGTTGGTCTAAATGACCGATAATATTGGTGAGATAAAGCTTATTGCCATCTCGTCTACACGACTCGTTCCGATTTACACCGCACGGTCGTTTTAACTATAATTCACCTCTTAACGCTTTTTGGCCTAATAAGGCTTACGAAATATGTATCTTTCAAAACCAATAATTATTGTCAACAAGTGTCCAAATTTCAATTTTACCCTTATTGGTTATCTTGTTCCGTACGACTACACGCCGGAAACACCATATCTCAACTTTCCATTTGTCTTGTTCGAAATCAAAACAACAAAAGGACATTCTAAACTATATGACTAGTGTAAGCTATACTTACCTCGCATCCGAATATGCTTTTCTTCTCGTGCTTGATTCGTTTGACCGCTTCTTTCCCAAGCCTCCACCTAGCTCGTTAGGCGACAAACTATCATCATTCACAAGGTGGTTAGATTAGTCATTTCAATTCACGACTATTCCACCTCACGTATTTTCTATGTCGAAACTACTATTTGAATTTATCATTGGTTAGTTTGACTTTTAAAAGTCAATTGACTTACCAACATATTCATATGCACATTTGGTTCATTGAACTCACTTAGGCATATTTCATCCGAACTCTTAACAAAAATCAAATTTTTACATACTAACTAGTAAGCCGCGATTTCATTTAGGCATTTCATATCAATGAAAATTGGCTGTTTGTTGTGACTTGTTTAACCTGTTTACAAGTCTTCAAAAATTATGATTTTTTATGTGGCGTACCTCTCGGAGGGTTAGCCCTTGAGTTAAAATTTCAAGATCTAACTCTTTACCAAAAATTCGTGAAAATTCATTTACTAAGCTGCAATCAGATTCGTCACTTCTGACTGCAACTTACGGAAAAATTCATTAAAAATTCCTCGTTTATCCGATTGACGAAATTCCAATTGGCGATTCTTTTAATCGCTTAAAACTTTCTACAGTAAGAATTTGAGATCATAACTCATTTCCTAAATTGAGTTATGACATTCGTGATGGGCTGCAATTTCTGCCAGAAAACGCAGCTTGAACCTTTGATACGGAAAAATTCATAAAACGCTCGATTTTCGTCGAAAAAATGCGATTCCAGTGGGGTTTTAAAGATATTTCCTGGAATTACATTCTAGACTCAAGAAACACATTATTTTATCACTTTTTGTTCAGGTTACAGCCAATACAAATCGGCTGTAAATTCTGATCAAGAATCGTTTGAATTCAGCTTTCAATTTAAGCTTGTTCTTGACATCATAACACTATTTTTTTGCAATCAAAACCCTAAAAACATCTCATACATGAATTTAGTATCAACAAAAACTTGAGCTAAGCATGATTTCAACATATACTTGTCTAGGGCTTACTCCTAGACACTATATTGTTCCTATTCCATGCAATTAACAAACATGCATCATAAATTTTCAGATTTCCCAATTTCATGAGATTTTCAAGCTAAGAATTTTCATTAAATTTTACATACCTTTTAATCCTCTTGTGATGAGGATCAATAATCCATGCTTTAATTTCGATTTTGGACTGAATTCGACCTTCAATTTGCAAGTTAGTGAAGTTCTAGGGTTTTGAAGAGTGGGGATCGACCTGCTCTCTTCTTTGATCGACCAGACACCTCTAATTGGGGTGTTTGGTTTATTTTTATTTGTTTTATTAAATTCTAGTTTCAAGTTTTACAACTTAGGTCCCTCCACTTTAGTTTCTATAATAACTTTGGTTAATTTTAACCCTATTATAAGTTATTTCTAAACTATTAGCTAACTAGGTTAAAATCCCTAGTTAGCAAATTCTTGTTTATTTAAGAATCCTAATATTCACCGGGTTTCTTTTACCACTAAAGGTAAATTACCCGTCTTTTAGTATAAACGTGGTTTGATTACCAAACCCGTTTTCGGGGTGTTACACTGGGCATCCCTTCAAATAGCAAAAAATCCTTTTCACAGCTGCAAAATGTTAGGCCTTCGGGTTAACTTGATATCTGGCAAGCAGGCACGTTGGATACATTATGTCTGGTCTTGATACTGTGAGGTACACAAGAGATCCGATCATTGCGCGGTAGTATGAGGAGCTAACAACTTCACCCTTCAAGTCTGGATGAATTCCATGATTTTGCTGCAGTGGGGTACCAAGGGGCATTGTGTCGGACATCTGAAATCGGTTCAGGATGTCATTGACATACTTAGTCTGATGGATGAATATCCCAGACTTCGTTTGTTGCACTTGTAAGCCCAAAAAGAAAGTCATCTCCCCCATAGTGTTCATTTCAAATTTCTCCTGCATAACATGCTCGAAATTCCTACACAAAACATCGTTAGTAGAACCAAAAATGATATCATCTACGTATACCTGTACCAATAGAAGATCTCCATCCTGTTCTTTGATGAAAAGAGTGCAATCGATAAGACCTCTGCGAAAATCCATTCTCCAGCAGATAATTAGTTAAGGTTGCATACCAAGCTCGCGGTGCTTGATGTAGACCATAGAGAGCTTTGTTGAGCAACCTAACCCGATCGGGATGAATAGGATCTTCAAAACCTGGAGGCTGTTCGACGTACACCTCTTCTTCAACCACACCATGTAAGAATGCACTTTTCACGTCCATTTGGTAGACCTTGAATCCTTTGAAGGACGCATAGGCTAGAAAAATCCGAATTGCTTCTAGACATGCAACTGGTGCATAGACTTCGTTGTAGTCGATCCCTTCAATCTGACGAAAACCTTGAACGACTAATCTCGCTTTGTTTCGAATAACTACTCCACGGTCATCCTTTTTGCACTTATACACCCAACGGGTACCAATCTTCTTGTAATCTTCAGGTTTATCAACGAGCTTCCAGACACCTAGCTTCTGGAATTGCTGCAGTTCTTCCTGCATAACTTCAACCCAAGAATTATCTTTCAAAGCTTCTTTAATAGATTTTGGTTCTTCTTGTGATACATAACACGCGAAGGACCAATCATTTTGTTGACCAGATTCTTGAATTGCCGCATACAAGCCTGCATTGTTGTCGTTTCGCAACATGTTTCTCGTTTGTACGCCACTTTGAACATTTCCAATGATGTTTTGTTGAGGATGGGTATTGTGAATTCTTGTTTTTGGAATATCTGGAACTGGAATGTTTGTACCCAGATTGTTGAGGTTGAGATCAACAACCAATTCAATACCCTAAACTGGCGAAGAGGATGATGCAGTAGCTTCAGCTGTTTTAGGGGCGTCCACGGGAGGTGTAGCCTCTGAAGTACCATGAATAGCTTCTTGGTCTGCATCGACAAATTCATCATCCTCTGAAGATTCGTTCAGTTCGGTAGCATCGTGAAAATGCTCATTGTCGGGAGCATTATTGTTCACTGGAGTTGGTTCTTGATTGTTGACAATAATTGGACGAAACAACGGTGAATCTGTTGCGTTGTCACTCTCGAAAAACATCCTTGCCGCAGCACTTTCTTCGACTTCTTGAATATTGATCGAATTGAAAAAGTCATCGTACTCAAACATCCATGGTTGACCTGGACATTTGACTGGCAATGTGTGCCGTTGTACCCTGACCTCAGACCATTCCTCGACCCTTTTAGTCTCTAGGTTCCAGACTCTTAAGTTAGGAGTGGCATACCCATGAAAGTAACCTTCAATAGCTTTTACCCCAAACTTTCCATTAGGATCGATCATTGTGCAAGGAGCTCCAAACAGTTCAATATATGACAAATCAGGTTTCCGTTTGTGAAGAAGCTCGAAGCAGGTCTTGTTGTGTCTTTTGACTGTAAGGACTCGGTTCAATGTATAACATGCAGAGGACATAGCTTCAGTCCAGAAGGGAATCGGCAATTGTGACTCTACCAACATCGTCCTAGCAGTCTCGATCAATATAGGATTTTTACGTTCAGCGACACCGTTCTGTTGAGGAGTGTAAGCTTCACTAAATTCATGAAGAATACCTTTTGAAGTACAGAACTCCTTCATGGCTTGATTTTTAAATTCTGTTCCATTGTCCCTGCGAATCCGTTTAACCTTCAAAGTATACAAATTCTCAATTTGAATGATCAAGTTTTTGATAATACCGAAAGTATCACTCTTGTGAGCCATGAACGCCACCTAAGAAAATCTTGAATAATCATCTGTTATCACGAGGCAGTATTGATCATTCCGAATGCTTTTATGCTTGACAGGACCGAACAAATCCATGTGCAAACGTTCAAGCAGAACGGCCACCGTGTTGATCTTCTTAGTCTGGTGTCGCTTCTTGCTTTGCTTTCCTTTTTGGCATGAAACACAGACGTCTTGAAGATGGAAGGTTTTAAGAGGAACACCATTCACTAATTCATTCGACACCAAATGATTCATTTTGTGTAAGTGAATGTGACCCATCCGTCTTTCGGAACAAGTTGCTTGTGCAGACGTAGTAATTGCTTGGCTCATATCAAGGACATACAAATCATTAATACTTGGAGCAGATAAGAGAATCCATTCTTTCGGAATCTTGAAGCCGGGTTTCAGCACGTAACATCCATTTGCATCAAAGTGTACTGAAAACTGCTTATCACAGATTTGTGAAACGCTGAGAAGATTGTGATCAAGTTGTTGCACAAAGTTGATCTTATCAAAGCTTACAACCCCGTTGGATACCATTCCTTCACCAGTAATATATCCGCCTTTATCTCCAGCAAAAGCAACATAAGGTCCTCTAATAGATTTGACGTCGTAGAGAAGCTTCACGTCGCCTGGATGCCCAACTATCAACAATCCAATGACTGCTGAAAGTTCCTCCTGGAACACCCTGCACCTAAAATCACATGATTAGTTGGAGATGGGGACGCAAGCCTTTGTGGTCTTGGGTCTTCCGCTTTCATCGACAAAAGTTATTTCAATTTCTCGATGGTTTGGAAATTGTGATGTTCCCCCTGAATTAGTAACCGTTTTTGGTTTCCAACTCTGTTGTGTTTTACCAGTTTAAATTTTTGAAATCTTAACTTCATGATTATTAGAAGTTTTAGAAATTTCCGGTTTAACGGAAACAGGTTGTTTGTGAACCACGTCGGTTTTAATTGCCTTTTCAATTACCTTGAGTGATGTGTGCTACTAGGGTCTTCCAAGCCAGAGTGATGTGTGCAAAATGTAACATATAAATTACATCAAATGAGGCATAAAACCACCCCTTTTTTAGTACTAATGTTGGAAAAAAGCGTGTTTTTGTCTTCCTTTTGAATTTACAGGACCAAACGAGCTTAAACGTACAAAAGGAGTAATTAAGAAGCCAAAACCAACATAAATACAAGGAAAGGGAATAAACGTGACATGCCCGACCCCTCGGCAGCATCCCAAAGCAAAAACAAAGAGACAGAAGACTAACCACGGGGCCGTGCCCAGCCGAACACGGGGGCGTGGTCAGGGACCTGCAGAAAATACCAACATGTAGAAGCTTCTACGCCCACCACGGGGGCGTGCCCAACTCAGCACGGGGCGTGGTCAATGCAAAGATACGCAAAATCTTGCAAAATCTTGATAGTACAGATACGATGCTGACCATGGGGCCGTGCCCACTAGACAGGGGGCCATGTGGGACCCTCTGCTGACACTTGCATTTAATGAAAGAAGAGAAAAGGCTGGCCACGGGGGCGTGCCCGCTGTGCAGGCTATAAATAGGGGTGCTTGGTTCACTTCAAAGGCATCCCTTGACAAACCACTACTCTCCCACTTTGCCACCATTCCACCACCCCTACAACACCAACACCCACCACCATCATCCATCATCCATCTTTAGAGTGTGTAGTATGTGACAATCGGAAAATTCCGGCAATTCCATACAATCCGAACAACTATTACATTAATTATTTTCGCGTGTTCGACTTGATTTTATTTAATTAAGTCTTAAAAGTCTAGGAATTTCAAAAATCATAGCTAAGTATGATAATAAATCCGTTGCGATTAGAAACAATACCCTAGACTGACATTAGGAACGCGAATAAACTATACTTATCAGTACTAGTCGCGGTACAGTCCAACACCATAAAAACAAGACATACATCAACACAAATATTCGATAAAACTCTATCAAAAATAGCATGTGCCTTTATTATTTATAAAATTTCAATTAAAAACCAAATTGTCCAAGTCCGCAGCAAAATACGGTAATCCTGCGAAAATATACAGCATTCCGAAGAACGAAACAGTAACTGTCAGAAAACCCTAAAATAAATATTATTTGTCATAAATAATATAACGGGTATTAAAAATGACACGAAATCCGCACTTAAATCTTATTGTGTTAAGCTGCACGGCTAGTTCAGTAAACTGCCTGACAACAAAGCCGGTACAAGATCTGAACCAAATTTTTCAACCAAACAATGAACTACTAATTTTAGTAAGTTAGTTTTATCTAGTGTCACATTACATTAAAATGTTGGACCTTGAAACTTTATAGAAAACTTCATATAAATTATTAAAATTTATAAAGTTTATAGAGTATAACAAAGTTTTTATAAAAAAAATTTATAAAACCCCAAACCACCCCCATGTCCATGATTTTGGTGGGTCCAACACCAACTCATCTTCCTTTGATGTGTTGTAAAATTTAGAGAGTGATTAGTGTTGGTGATGTGTAAGAATAAGAAGATGATCACAACACTTAACAATACATCTCACTAACCATTTCATTCTAAGTTTTCATAAGCAATCAACACACAACTCTCTCTCTCTTTCTCACTCTAGAAATCGATCAAGAACAAACACCACCATCTTCAACTTTTTAAAATCCAAACACTAGAATTTCATACATACATGGAGGTTCAAAGATGATTCAAGGCATTTTCAAGACTTGGAAGCACTTGGATCTTTAGCTTTTCATCATCTTTTCTACTTGTTAATCCCTGGCCAAGTGCTAGTAGTAAGCTTCAAATCTTGTACTTACATTTTTGTGATTTATGTTTAAACACAAATGTACAAGTAATCATCTTGAAGCTTATTTAAAAATCACATGAATCTCTAACAAAAACTAAACAAAACTAATATGATTATGTGTTATTTATGATGATTCTTGATAATCTTTGAAGTTATGACCACGTAGTAAACTTGATCTTGCATCTTCATTTTTAAAAGTATGATCTAAACAAATGCATGTTTAGATCTAGCAAGATCCATTAACATAAATGTTATGAACTTGTAATTTTGTTTAAAAATGTTTATATAAAACATGAAATACATAGATTGACATAAAAATCATGTTACAAAAATGAAGTCTTTAAAAATATGTAAACAAAATTTACATAAGCTTTGTTCCACCGAAAAGTTACATTAACATGTTAAGAAAATAAAGATGAAGACTCTAAAACATGCTTTTTGAACTAAACAAGATTACATACAAGTTCATAATGCTTCATGATAAGATTTTAAGTTTATATTGTTATTTTGGAAGATTGGAAAATTATTGATTTGAAAAATTATATAAAATCATGTTTATAAAACATGGGAAAAGTCCATAGTTTAAGGGAAACTATGGCAAAATTTTTATAAAATTTAATCATGATTAAAATGTGGTTAACTAAAGATTATTTTGATTAAAAATGATTAGAAACTTTAATCATGATTATACAAGTTATCTGGTCATCTAGGTTATCAGTCATAATCCAGACAACATACTTGGTCATCTAGGTTATCAGTCATAACCCAGACAAGTTATATGGTCATCTAGGTTATCAGTCATAACCCAGACGACTTACTTGGTGATCTAGGTTATCAGTCTAGGTTATCAGTCATAACCCAGACAAGTTATATGGTCATCTAGGTTATCAGTCATAACCCAGACGACTTACTTGGTCATCTAGGTTATCAGTCTAGGTTATCAGCCATAACCCAGACAAGTTATCTGTTCATCTAGGTTATCATTCTAGGTTCAGTCATAACCCAGACAAGTTATATGGTCATCTAGGTTATCAGTCATAACCCGGACAAGTTATCTGGCCATCTAGGTTATCAGTCATAACCCAGACAAGTTATCTGGTCATCTAGGTTATCAGGCATAACCCAGACGAGTTACTTGGCCATCTAGGTTATTAGGCACACCTAGACAAAATAAAAGTAAACTATAAACATGGATCCAACCCATTAAGATAAACCCACTTTTATAAGAACACATGGGCAAGACCCATTCAAACATAAACAAAGAAAGCAAACGAATACAAGAACCAAAAAGGAAATTCAAGATGAGATACTTGTACGAAAAACAAAAGTAGACGTAAGTGTCTAATGAGATTAGAACACTTGTAGGTCAAGAAACAAACGAAGAACCAAGAATCGAATAGAGATTTGCACAGAACACAAATCTGTGAGTTCATGTCTCCCCTTTAATTTTGAATGTTTATGGTTTTAAACTTTTGGGGATGTATACATGTTACAAATAGTATGATGCTACCATGAAACTATTTTGATCACATGCGGATAGGTGTTTAAAATGAAGGGACCATTAATGAATAAACAAGTACCGAGGAACAAACGAATAGATCTATTTTGGTTTTGGCAAGCCCCACTCTTAACGGCAACGATTCCAGCGATCGTTAAGAGTGCCTTTGTGTCCAAACTAGTGTCATTTGACACACACGACAAATTGCCAAGGTTTGGTTGCCTTCTATTCTGGCATACCGATTAGTGTCCTTGCAAAACACTAATGATCACACGATTTTTATCATACTATACAAAACGAATTTACTACTTCAAATGTTTTGGAGACTCATTTAATGCAAAAATTAAATAACATGAATTTACCAACTTTTGTTGACGTTTTCAAAACTAACATGTATTAGAGGAGATTAGTGGATGGCTCTCGAAAAAATGTTCGAGTTGTTATCAAGAACTCAAGCTTTTGAGATGTCATCCGTTTTCAGTTATCATGTTGTATGGAACCGTTTTAAACTTTGAACAATGTTTTTAAAGTTGTAGTTGTTTTATTCCGAACAAGATGTTTTTATTGTAAATTATGGTTTCAAAACGAATGTATGGATGAACATCCTTTTATGTCTTAAATATGTTGTTTACTCGATTGATTGTAACGATTGCCGCTCTGGCCGCACCTTGCCATACGCTTCCGCAGAAACTGAAAATCGGGGTGTGACATAGTAGTCCCCGGATCCAAGATTGATCGTAAAGGTTCTTGCTAATCAAAGGCCATGTTTGGTTAAGCCTCTTACATCACTTGGTGAAGGCAAGTCTTTTATATATTACTTTTGATTTTTAATCTTTCGGCACTTTTTATTTGGTTTTGTATTAATGACTTTAATAACTAGTTTTTTTATGTTGAAGGTGAATTCTTCCTATCATTTTTCCGTGGTGTCTTGGCGTTACTTTACTGTCTATATAAAGTAAAAGATTGCATCATTCATGTTTTTACGGTCTATATAAAAGCATGTTGACTACCTGGTCGGGGGTTAGGGGAATGGTTTCGTAAGGTTCTTGCCTTGTTCAGTGTATAGATCCTGCAAAGAGGGGCCTACTACTATAACTAAGATAATCTCTTAAAAAGTACGAAAGTGTGAAAATCATCAAAGGATACATTAAAGGCGAGTCGGATCCAAGTGATTCATCTTGTCTATCTGTTTTTATTTTATTTATTTCTGCATTTTTAATTTTTATTTTATGTTTCAAAACTTTTCTCAAAAAAAAAATTAGATTGATTAGACGTTGAGGATAAACTGGTACTAAAAGCTCTTGTGTCCTTGGATGACCTCGGTATCTTACCAACGCTATACTACGCTCACGATGGGTGCACTTGCCCAAGTGTGTGTTTAGTGTTAGTAGAATATAGTGTTTTATAAACTTAAAACTTGACTTATGTGTAAAATGGGCTTAAAATATCAATAAAAACATATCACGCTTTACGCACACCAAGTTTTTGGTGCCGTTGCCGGGGACACAAGGATTTTAAGAAAGCTTAAAATTGACGGCCTAATCATTTTTCAAAACCTTTTCAAAACTGTGCGCACATTTTTTTATTTTTGCATTACAGTAGTCTAAACACGGGGCATCAGGAGTTTCCTAGGGCATGCCAGATTTTATAAAACACAATATTCTACTAACACTAAAATAGACACCATCTCCCGATTACCATCTCCATCCTCCGTTAGAGCTATCAGAAGTTTCCTAGGGCATGCCGGATTTTATAGACGATTTATCAAAGACATTTCTAAAATTTCAAGACCTTTAACAAAACTACTTGAAAAAGATGCACCGTTCATCTTTGACAAAGATTGCAACCAAGCATTTTTAACACTAAAATAAATGCTAGTCAATGCACCAATCATGATAGCGCCCGATTGGAAATTACCTTTCGAAATCATGTGTGATGCAAGTAACTTTGCAGTTGGAGTTGTCTTGGGACAACGAAAAGATAAGCATTTTCACCTAATATACTACGCTAGTAAAACACTTAATGATGCACAAGAAAATTACACAACAACTGAAAAAGAATTACTAGCTGTAGTATTTGCTTTTGATAAATTTCGTTCTTATCTTGTTCTTTCTAAAACGATAGTTTATACAGACCATGCAGCCATTCGCTAACTCTTTAAAAAACATGACGCAAAACCACGTTTGATCAGATGGATTCTACTCCTCTAAGAATTCGACATTGAAATAAAAGACAAAAGAGGAGCAGAAAACACCGCTGCAGATCATCTATCCCGCTTGGAAGATCCAGCTTTGGAGGCAACTAGGGACGAGCTCATCCATGAAAAATTCCCAACGGAATCCTTAGAAATGGTGGAATACCGAGAAGAACCATCGTACGCCGACTACGCCAACTACCTAGCTAGTGGAATAGTCGCAAAAGGATGGTCGCATCATCAAAGAAAAAAATTCTTTGCCGATGTAAAGCATTATTTTTGGGAAGATCCTTATCTTTTCAAAATGTGTGCCGACCAACTTATCCGACGATGCGTGCATGGTAGTGAAGCAAGAAAAATTCTCCGCCATTGTCATGAAGGTCCATACGGAGGACATCATGGAGCCGCTAGTACCGCACGAAAGGTATTTGATTCAGGATTCTATTGGCCAACCATTTATAAAGACTCCCAAAGTAATATCAAGACATGTGATGCATGCCAGCGATCAAGTAATATTTCTTCCAAAAACGAAATACCACAAAATGGCATTCTTGTTTGTGACATTTTTGATGTGTGGGGACTAGACTTTATGGGACATTTCCCACCGTCAAAAGGAAACAAATATATACTTGTGGCAGTGGATTACTTGTCAAAATGGGCTGAAGCCGAAGCTCTTCCAACAAATGATGGAAGACTTGTGGTAAGATTCTTGAAACGACTATTTTCTCGTTTCCGAACTCCAAAAGCATTAATAAGTGATAGGGGTACCCATTTTTGTAATCATCAACGTGAAATTTTTTTAACAAGATATGAGGTCTATCATTGGATCTCTCGGACAAATGGACAAGCCGAAGTGACTAATCGAGGTTTAAAAAAGAATACTTGAAAAAACCGTAGGATTAAATAAAAAAGAATGGGCCGATAAATTAGACGATGCTTTATGGGCTTTTCGAACTGCATATAAAACAACAATAGGTACCACCCCATATAAACTTGTCTATGGAAAAAAGTTGTCATTTGCCAGTAGAAATAGCACACAAGGCCTACTGGGCATTAAAAAAACGTAAACTTAGACATTGAAACTGCCGGAAAGAATTGATTTTGTCAATTAAACGAATTAGACGAATTAAGGAATCAAGCATACTCTAACTCTGAAATTTATAAGGAAAGAATGAAAAATGTGCATGATAAACATATTAAACCTAATGAATTTCTAGTAGGAGATCAAGTTCTATTGTTTAATTCACGACTTCGATTATTTCCCGGAAAATTAAAGTCTAGGTGGTCGGGACCTTTTCTATCACCCATATTTTTCCACACGGTGCAATTGAAATTAAATCTCGAAATGGAATTCCATTCAAAGTCAACGGACAACGGCTTAAGCTTTATCAAGGATTCATTGAGGATAATGAGGAAGAGATCTCGCTACAAGCGGTCGAAGAATGATTAAACGAAGGTTGGTGTACTAACATCATGTCTTGTAGGTAATGGACTTCGGTAAAGAACTCAACAACGTACATCCAACGTTTCACGTCTAGAACCTCAAGAAGTGTCTAGCTGAAGAAGGACTTCAAGTCCCGCTCGAAGATCTTTAAATCAACGAGACTTTGCATTTTGTGGAGAAACCCGTCGAGATCATGGATCGAAGAGTCAAGAAATTGAGGCGCGGTTAAATTCCTATCATTTAGGCTCGATGGGAAGGAAAACGTGCCGCTGAATTTACTTGGGAACTTGAAAGTGATATGAAGACCAAGTATCCACAACTTTTTGTTACTTCTTCCTAAATTTCAGGACGAACTTTCCTGAAGGAGGGGAGACTGTAACGCCCTGCTTCTTCGTACTTTCCATAATTAGAAATAGTTGTTTGTATTTCTATTTTTGGAAGTCTTGTGTTCTTGTATTAATCTTTTCGTTGTAATCATTGTAAAATCCGAGACTTGGATCATAATAAAATTCATATTTCTTTACATTCATGTTATACACATGTCATACATGTTCATACGTTCGAATTAATTAAACATGTGATACTTTAGTCATAATTCGTGCAAAATACGTTAAACTTACAAACACGTGACTTATATTCTCAATTTATGCGAATACGATACTTAATCTCGACAAACATACTTATTTATACTTGTTTATATTTGTTTTTTATGATTTAGTTACTTTACATACCTTTACATATGGTTCTTTATACATAAAACACCCTAAATCACCTTAAAACACCTTAAAACATAAGTACAAGGACTAAATTTGCCAAAATAACAAACTTGAACCATCTGCCCCCTTGCTCGCGGCCCGCGACTCGGAGCTCCATCTGGCTCGCACCCATTGGTCCATTTTGTGTTTTTTTGATGTGTTTCTTACACTTAATGCACCCAACCACCAACCCTAATCATTCCCTAAAAATCCCAAGCCTCCTCCACACATTTTTCACTTTGCAAACTCACTAATCTCACTCTCAAACACTCAAAAACTGTCACACCCCGATATTTCCACGTATTACCGGTGGGCCCGGTGGGGAGTATCGTGACGTAGTTGATATCATCATAGATAATTTATCACATTTTAATACACAGCGGAAGTCGAAAGATAAAAACATTACAAACCGAATGAAAGTAATATCATTTATTATAAAAATGGTTGTAAAGGATCCACAGGCGGATCAAAGTTAAAAGGAAACATTGTTCAACAGATTTGTAAACATCTAAGCTTGCAAGACTCTTTATTGATGCTAGGAGTAGCCAACCTATTCCGTCTAGTACCTGCACTTAGCCTTTTTGGAAAATACGTCAGTTTACACTGGTAAATACAATTAACCGACTCATTTTGAAAAATGTTTAAGAAAGTGATTTGAATGCACAAGGCACAAAACATCTTTTATAACTTGGGACAATTATTTTAAAATAATCTTGTATACAGATTTTTATATGTTTGCCGTCTATTAGGGCCGGTTAGAAGAGCCGGACAAGATTAATTGACACACCACAGGTATAATGCCCACAAGGAGAATTCCTTATTGTGGATTACCATGTATACATACGCAACTGTCAGGTGTATGCCTACACCCCGTGCTTAAGTCGTGGCCATTTCAATGAATGAGCCGAGGATATCCAGGACATGGTCATTAACCCCCCAGAAGCCATATACCAAACAAAACAGATTAAAACGGGTTATGCAAGTACATTAATCATAATCCGATTTAAACAATTACACACCCGACCAAGCGGTATTATTATAATACCGTATCCCAAGCCCGTATAACGGAAAATAAGTTAAAAGTATTTACCTGAGCAAATTATACAATTTATCCCAGCCGTATACAATTCAGCAAATGCAGATATCTTTTACTGGGCTCCTAAATCTGGAACGAAGGTTTTAATAACCTATTAGATTCCTAGCGGGTCTTAATTAAGCCTAAACTTAGACCGGTTAGATTTAAAGGAAGATATACGGTTCAAAACGCAAGATTAAGCGAAGACCGGATTAGAATGTGATTTAGACCCGACAAGTATGAAGACTTGTATAATATGGGTAAACTAAACACATTCTGGATTTTGAGGTAAATATGATAAGGTTTGACCCGTTTCGGCTAATTTATGCAAACTAGTTACATAAACTGGACCGAACGCGAAAAATGCATAACGGGTAAACAAATGAGTCATGAACAGGTTTCCTAAGTTAATATACCTTAAATATGTTGTGATATCAGTAGGATACCTTCCATTATGCCCAAAACAAATTTAAACTCAAATTAAGCCCCGTATGGGTATTTTGGTCATTTTAAAGGTTATAAAAGAGATTAAATATTAATATGAGGTTCAGTGTCTGATACGATCAGTAAAAATAATTATTTTTGCAGGTCATATCAGTAGGGTATTGCTTATATGTGAAATTTCATCATTTATAACCAAACTATGCACCGTAGGGGCATTTTGATAATTTCACATGAGCTTTAACGGTCAAATTTGGAAATCTGAGTTTAAAACTTTTGCTTACTATTAAAGTATAAAAATTTACTAAAAACATCAGTAGGTATTAAGTCTTATATGTTTAAAATAGTTTTAACTCATACTATGCGTTTAAAACGCGTAAAAAGTCGCTTTTAAGCGATTTTCGGGTTATATAAGAAAAGCTGATATTTTTATCATTCCAGAAGGCTTAAAATATTTTATTTATCATATAAAATCAGTAGCAAAAAATTTGGTATCAATATGTTATGTAAAACTTATTTTATTCAAGAAAAGGGTATAACCGACAATTACCGAATCAAAGCTAGAACCCTATGATATGATCAGTTTAAAAATGAATAAAAATCTTCAAAAATCTCAAAATATTATATTACATCAGTGGGTAAAATGTTTGGTGTCAAAATTTGGGTTTAGATAGGCTTTATGCTAATTATGCCGTTAAATTAACAAAAAGCTTCTAAATTACGATATTGGGCATAACTCCTAATCTAGACCTCAAACTGATGTCAAATTTTTAGGACAAGTTTATAAATCAGTAACAAAGGTTTTGTCCTCTCACATTTTCAAAAATTTTGTTTTAAGGTTAAAAGGGCATAATGGTCAACATTTAGGCATATAACGGAAACATGCAATGAATCGGATAAATTAGGATCCAAGTTGTATAATCTCAGAGGGTTATACTAATATGGAACATGGACCTAATGGAAGCCTAAGGAATTTCTAAAATAATCTAAATCAGGTTAGAACTGAAGGTCAAAGCAAAAGTCTACTTTTGCGACTTTCGGTTCCGAACCGAGCCTAAACTTGAAATTGTCGGGTTGAACATGCTTAGACATGTTCTTACATTAATTACCAAGTTATACAAGTGATAAAACAGGTTTCATGTCTTCTACATTGTTAATTATATGTTTATTTGAAAATTTGCTTTCTGTTGACTTTTTATAATTAAGTTTGACCTGACATTTGACCAAGTTAGGGTGATAATCAGTAGGTGCCCCCTTAGGGGTTTATTACCTACATAATTACCAACTTATAGCTACTTTTAATTTAACTTATGACTGGACCATTAGTGATTAATCACTAAGTAAAACCTTAATTACGATAAGTTTGACTTTTGGCCATTAAACTAATTAAAACTGAACTTAGGAGGTTAAGGACACTTACAATGGTCCTTAGCACGAAAATGAAGCTTAAGAAATCTTGATTGAAATCCAGAGAGCTCCAGAGAAAGTTTAGAAATGAGTTTGAAATGAACAAGTGAAGTGTTGCAACATATGTTCTATATATAGTGATTTAGATGCAACAAGATCATCACACACAAGTCTACAAATGTTTCCTGATCATCCCAGGTGTCCCCTATGCATGAAAATCTGTTGGCTCAACTCCTGAATTCGAAAACCAGCCTTTTAAGGCGGTGGAACTGGCTGAACAGGCAGCTGTCCATGTTTCTGCCCAGTTACAGGTCTTACGGACCGTAAGCCTTAGGCTTTGTGGTCCGTATCTGTGATTTAATTTTTATCACCCAGATATGCTGCCTTACGGTCCATAAGGCATACACCTTGCGGTCCGTAAGCCTTGCCAGAAGACAAAATTTTGTGAACTTTTAACATATGACCATGCAATCTTTCATATTTCGAATCTTTGGTTATTAATAGCAGAAAAGGACCATATGTTCAGACCTGAGACACCTTGGGAGTGTGGCCATGCAATGGCATTGACTTGAGGTCTTTGAAAAAAAACAAAGTGTGAGGATTTGTCGTGTTTGCATCTAGGATCCCATTTCTTTTAATAACACAATCTGATTTATATGAGAGGGTATTAATATATTTACCAAAGGTTGGAAAAGGTCACTCAGAGGTGATAAATTAACATGCTGACACTTTTTATTCCTCCGGTTATCTTTTATCATGATCCGGGTTTGTAACACGTTTAAGGTCTATGACACGTGTCTTTATTATATTGGATGGGTTTTTTTCCGAGGTGTTACATCCTCACCCCCTTAAAAGAAATCTCGACCTCGAGATTTACTGAAATAAGTGACGGTACTTCTCTTTCATTGAGGACTCTACCTCCCACGTATACTCAGGACCTCTACGGGCATCCCATTTAACTTTTACAATTGGCACGTGCTAATTTCGAAGCTTCTTAACCTGCCAATCCTCAATCGACAAAGGCTTTTCTTCAAACTTTAAGCTCTCATCAATATGCACATCTTTATGTGACATGGCTAGCAATTCATCGGCTAGACACTTCTTCATATTGCAGATGTGGAACACGTTATGAATACCACTGAGCTCTTCAGGCAAGTTTAACTTGTAAGCCACTGTTCTGACACATTCGGTGATCTCGAATGGTCCTATGTATCTTGGGCTTAACTTGCCTTTCTTACCAAAACGCATTACCCCTTTCCAGGGTGATACTTTAAGTAGAACCTTGTCACCTACCTCGAATTTTAGAGGTTTACACCTTTTGTCTGAGTAGCTTTTCTGCCTATCCATGGCAGCTTTGAGATGATCTCTTATCTGTACAATATTATCTGTCGTCTCCAGGACTATATCAGGTCCTGTTAGTTGGACATCTCCAACTTCTGCCCAACAAACGGGCGTTCTGCACTTTCTTCCATACAAAGCTTCAAAAGGTGCAGCTTGAATACTCGAATGATAGCTATTGTTGTATGAAAACTCTATCAATGGAAGATGATCATCCCAACTTCCTCCTAAGTCAATAACACAAGCTCATAGCATACCTTCGAGTGTCTGTATAGTATGTTCACTTCGACCGTCCGTCTGAGGATGATATGCAGTGCTGAAATTTAATCGAGTGCCTAGGGATTGCTGGAAGCTTTTCCAGAAATGCGATGTATATCTCGTATCCCTATCAGAGATGATAGACACTGGCACTCCGTGTAGAGATACAATCTCATCCACGTACAGCTGAGCTAACTTATCTAAGCTGTGTGTTTCCTTAATAGGTAGGAAGTAGGCTGACTTAGTCAATCTATCCACTATAACCCAAATAGTATCATTTCCTCGCTTAGTCTTTGGTAACTTGGTGATAAAATCCATAGTCACCATTTCCCATTTCCAGGTGGGAAGTTCAGGCTGTTCTAGCAAACCTGACGACTTCTGGTGTTCTGCTTTAACTTGAGTACACGTCAGACATTTGGCCACATAAGTGGCTATAGACTTCTTCAAGCCTATCCACCAATAATTTGCCTTCAAATCCTGGTACATTTTATCACAACCAGGGTGAACAGAATACTTGGAACTATGGGTTCCTGAAGGATCACATCCCGAAGTCCTCCATAAATTGGAACCCATATTCGTCCATTCAATCTTAGGATTCCATCCTTTCCATATAATAATTGTTCTGCAGTGACTCCCAGGTTTACATTTGGATAGTTAGTTTCTAATACGGCTTCCTTCTGCGCGGCTAACAGTCTTTCATTCAAACTATTTTTCAATTCAATGCTCTTGGCATTGATTCTAATGGGCTTAACTCTTTCCTTCCTGCTCAAAGCATCGACGACTACATTCGCCTTGCCTGGATGGTATCGGATTTCACAATCATAGTCATTCAGAGTCTCCATCCATCGACGCTGTCTCATGTTTAAGTCCTTCTGATTGAACAGATGTTGAAGGCTCTTTTGATCAGAATAGATCACACACTTGGTACCATATAAATATTGCCTCCATAATTTTTGTGCAAACACAACGGCACCCAACTCCAAATCGTGGGTGGTGTAATTCTTCTCATGCACTTTTAATTGTCGGGAAGCATAGGCAATGACCTTGCCTTTCTACATGAGCACACATCCCATACCAGTGTGTGATGCGTCGCAGTATACTACAAATTCCTCTATTCCACCAGGCAATGTCAACACAGGTGCATTGCTCAACTTCTGCTTAAGAATGTCAAAAGATTCTTGTTGCTTAGGGCCCCAATCAAACTTTAGATTCTTCCTTGTCAACGAAGTTAGGGGTGCAGCAATCCTTGAGAAATTCTCAATAAAACGCCTGTAATATCCTGCCAGACCCAAAAAGCTATGAATCTCGGTGGGCGTCTTCGGCTCTTGCCAGTTCATGATAGCTTCAATCTTAGCGGGATCCACCTGGATGCCACGCTCACTAACCACATGTCCAAGAAATTGGACTTCACGAAGCCAAAACTCACATCTCGAATATTTGGCATAGAGTTTCTCATGCTGAAGAAGCTTAAGAATACAACGAAGGTGCTTCTCATGGTCAGCCTGATTCTTTGAGTAAATAAGAATGTCATCAATGAAGAAGATGACAAATTTATCCAAGTAGGGCTTTCATACGCGGTTCATGAGATCCGTGAACGCTGCTGGTGCATTAGTGAGCCCAAAAGGCATCACTCGGAACTCGTAGTGACCATAACGAGTTCTAAAGGCGGTTTTGTGCACATCTTCATCTCTAACCTTCAGCTGATGATAACCTGACCTTAAGTCAATCTTGGAGAAGTAACTTGCCCCTTGCAGTTGATCGAACAAATCGTCGATCCTGGGCAATGGATATCTATTCTTGATTGTGACCTTGTTAAGCTCGCGATAATCGATACATAGACGCATCGAACCATCCTTCTTCTTTACATACAGGATTGGTGCTCCCCACGGAGACGAACTAGGTCTAATAAATCCCTTTGCCAATAATCATCCAGTTGAGTTCTCAACTCTTTCATCTCTGTTGGTGCTAACCTGTAAGGTGCTCTTGCAACAGGTGCCGCTCCAGGAATAATGTCGATTCTGAACTCCCCTTGCCTATCTGGGGGGTAAACCAGGTAGTTCTTCAGGGAAAACTTCTGGATATCCAGAGATGACAGGGATGTCTTCAACCTTGGGTTTTGGTTCATCAATGGTTACCTGTTCCATATAAATGACACAACCTTTCTTCAAACACCTAGACGCCTTAAGCATAGACACTTGCTTAGGCAATCCATACTGACTATCTCCTTGTATGGTAAGTGGCTCACCATACGGAGTCTTGACAACCACTTGTTTCTTGTCGCAAACGATCTGGGCTTGGTTATGAGATAACCAATCCATGCCTATCACTATGTCAAAACCAGCTAACTTCAAAGGAAGCAAGGATAACGGAAAGGAGTGGTTCCTAATGGATATAAAACATCCATCTAACACAGTTGAGGCAGTTTCTATGGTACCATCGGCCAACTCTACTTCATATTTCATGCTTAGGGTTTTAATAGACAGATTTAACAATTTACAAAACTTATCATCGACAAATGACTTATCCACACCTGAATCAAATAATACCCTTGCATAAACATCATTAATAAGAAAGGTACATGTTATCACGTTATCATCCTGAACTGCTTCCCGTGCATTCATTTGGAAGACCCTAGCATTGGTCTTCTTGCCTTCCTCAGGTTTCTTGGCATACTTTGGGCAGTTTGTCTTAATATGCCCCTTCTCATTACAGTTAGCACGTCGCATCCTTTATCTTCCTGCAGTCTAACGTCTTATGTTCTTTAGATTTGCATATCCCACATGTAATCGGCTTTGACTGCGACTTTGATTCAAACCTACTTTTTCCAAAATAACGTTTCTGGCAGGTTTTGCATTTAGGCTTCTCATCCGTTTGCTGGCTACCCTTGTTAGACCCAGAATTCTTCTTGTAATCAGTGTTCCCCTTACGCTTCTTGTCAGATCGTCGTGAGTTATCATCCTCACGTTTCCTTTTTCCTTCTTCAGAGCTCTTAAGCGATCTCAGCCTGACCGCATCCAGAGTAAGGGATAATGACAAATCAGCTACAGACCTAAAGGTAGTTGGTCGAGATGCTTTCACACTAGCTTTGATCTCCGGGGCTAAACCCACAATGAAACGGGCTATCCGCTTTGGTTCCGGCGTCACTAAGTAAGGAACCAATCGAGACATGGTATTAAAGCTGGTAAGGTAAGCTTGACACTCTAGGTTTTTCATGACCAATGACAAAAAGTCAGTCTCGATCTTTTCAACTTCATGTTGAGGGCAGTAATTCTCCTTGATAAGAGCAACAAACTGATCCCATGTCAGATTGTACAATGGGATCTTTCCAGTAGCTTTGATCAAAGACCTCCACCAAGCGAGAGCTTCACCTTTGAAAGATTGAGAAACATACTTCACAATATCTTGCTCTGCACACCCGCTAATATCAACTACCTTATCCATCTCGTCTAGCCACGTCATGCAATCGATGGCTCCTTTTTCCCCAGTGAAATCTCTGGGCTTGTAGGAGACAAAAAACTTATAAGAACAGCCCTTAACACGTGGTTCTTGGTTGAATACAATCTTCTTAGACAGAACACTATGCTGATTTGATGAGTGTCGGTCATCATCCTTCTTCGACTCATGAGTTTTAGATGGTGGCTTGTTATGAGCCTCAGAATGAGTCTTAGGGTGTGATTTAGAGTGAGGTACCGATAGGGTCTTGCTTCGAGTACCACTTGATTCGTTGTCTCGTCTGTCTAGAGCTCGAGTAACGGCATTGTCTATCAATGCCTGCAGTTCTGCACCAGCTATGTTGATTCTGGTGGTATCATGATTTTCCCTTGGGTGACTGTTGATTTCTTCAGACTCTGCCATGTAGCTTGATTGCTACATAAAAAGATGACAATGATTCATTCAAAAGTCCAAAACAGGATTATCATCTTGATATCTTTATTAACCATGGTATTAATAAACCACATTGGTCAATTTGTTAAGTATTTTTTTTCAGGATTTTCATTATAATTATCCTCAGTTATAATTAAAAATATAGTGTTGGGATTGAACCCTACCAAAGGAACAGATAATAAAAGCCAAAACTGGATCAGAGCGGTAGATCCAGAATAAGTAGATGTTATGTATACAAGTCTCTCCCCTTGAAAGTGGTTTCAACATCTGCTGACCTCCTATCTACTGATCATACAAACTGCTGACCTATAACTGCTGTTTAAAGACTGATGAAGACTGAAAGCCCTGCTTCTCAATCTACTGCTATGGGTCAAGCTCTGCTGATCATGACAAGTACTGCTGGGTTCACATCAGTGGAAGGATGCAACAGTAGTTTAGATGTCTTTGTGTAATGAATTGTAATAACAGTAGTTAGCACAACAGAGGTTGTATAGATCAGATGTTAGAGTTTGTTAGGAGGTTAGATGTCACTTTCATGGTGACATCAGCTTAGATGCTTCAGTGGTTTGCTCGTGCCTATAAATAGAACAGTGCTCTGTACTGTTCTATTAGCTCTTTCACCATCTTCTTCCTGCACGAACAAACCAAGTGAGCTCAGGCTGAGGGGGGAGTTTGTTACATACTTGCAATTGTAATTGAATCTTGTAATAAATTCAAGCATTCGATTCAATGTTAAACTTGTATGTTAAAAGCATTTCTCCTATTTGATTGTTAAAAGCATTTCTCCTATTTGATTGTGAAAAGTTTGCTTCCATTGCATTCCGCTGCACTACTCATTCATAGATCATTTAATTCAAACGTAAAACACAATCAAAACCAAACTCAGATCCTAACAATTGGTGTCAGAGCTTGGACAGGAAAATTTGATTTAACAATCATTTTGACATAAATAGTTCAGCTCAAAATCGTTGATACTGATAGTTTGTTCGTTTTGTTGAAAAACAGAGCAAGGTTTAATCACCATCAAAGTTGATTAATCAGTGCCTGTAAAACAACCAGGATGACGTCACAATCACAAGATGATAAGAATAACATTGGCTCTTTTTTCAAACCACCCATGCTTAAACGTAATGAATACAACATCTGGGAGAGAAGGATGGGTCACATCCTTGCTCAACAGAACACTGGATGTTGGAGGTCTGTTGTTTTTGGTCCCCATGTTCCTATGGTGCCAAGTGCTGAGGATGGAAAGAAGTTCGTGCCTAAACCAACTGAAAACTATACTGAAACTGATTTTCAAAAGTTCAAACTCGATGCCAAAGCATTTAGCATCATAGCATCTTCATTTCCCAATGAGATCTATGCTGGACTATTACATTGTAACAGTGCCAAAGAGCTATGGGATGCACTGAAGGAACAGTTTGGGGGAACAGAAGAAGTTATTGAAAACAATAGGGAAATTCTGAATAAGCAGTATGAAACATTCTGTCACATCAAGGGTGAATCATTGACTCAGCAGTTTGAGCGATTCAGTTGTCTCATTAGTGAACTAAGGCTTGTTAAAGTAACATTTCCAAATTCAACTCAAAATAGCAGGTTCCTTAGATCACTACCAGAAAAATGGGATACCATTGCATTTGTTACTAGAAACTCTGTTGAGTTCAAAGATCTGACCCTGACCCAACTTCATGGTAGACTCCTGACCTATGAAAGGGAGTTAAACCAGAAAAAGAAGTTGCAAGAGTCTGGCAAAGTTGCTGATGATTATTCATTCGGTAGCACAACTTTTTTTGGTCAGGAAGAATCTGGTAGCAGTAGTAAGGATCAGGGTTATGATCACTTTATTGATATAACTGCTGGTTTTAACAACCCTGATTCTCACTCTGCAAATTATGCTTTTACTGCAAATTGTGAAAACCAGATGTCAGATAACTTGTGCTTTGAACTCAATGATTTGCAACACTTTGATCCCAGTGACTTAGAAGAGATAGACATTTTGCATCAATTGGCTTTGCTTAGTGTAAGAACAAGCAAATTCTATAAAAGAACAGGGAGAAAATTCCCAGGGTTACATGGGAATTTAAAAGTGGGGTTGGATAAGTCAAAAATCAAGTGCTATAAGTGCAATAGGCTAGGTCATTTTGCTAGGGAATGCAGGAGTCAAACCACTGGTCCAATAATAACTCATCCTAGCTCAAACCCTAGACCACAAAATCAAAGCACTGTGCACTATACCCAATATACCCCTGCATCCCATGTTAACACTACTCACTATGCTGCAACCCCTGTGCCTGTGCATTATGTTCAAACCACTGTTCCACAAATTCAGTATGTTCAAGCCCCTTTCCCTCAGGCTCAAGTGCAACCTGTTGCACCACAACAAGCTGCTCCAACAGTGGTACAACCAGATCAACAAAGCTTTTTCACCCAAGGCTTTGTTGACTGGAGTAGCATGCCTGATGAGCTTGGTGATGAAAATTTTGCACTCTATGCTTTTAATGATCCTTCTAATGATGAATTTTGCTTGATGGCTTTAGAGTCAATACCAGAAGGGGTAGAAACTGAAGGTGAACAACTAAGTACTGAAACACTGGATGAAGTGGCTGAAGCAGTGGTTACTGTAGTTGCTGGTGAACTACTGCTGGGAGAAAATTCAAAAACCTTGATTGAACCACTGTCTGACCCCTGGTCCAAAGAAGACAGAGAAGACAAGGAAGAGAAGAAAGCTGGTGAGAAAGAAGTTAGAGCTGATGATGAAGATGATCATCAATGTGATTGTGCCATGATGGCTGCTGCTAAGGTATCACCTCAAGTTCTTGAAAAAATGTGTTCAGACAAATGCATTATTACATTTGCTAACATCAAAGAGGTAAATGAAAACCTTAGGGATAAAATCTTAACTGTTGAAGTCAAATTTGAAAAGTCATTAAAAGAACTTAGAAACAAATTGGCTGAAAAAGATAAAGAGATCAGCAGTCTCAAAGAAGAGCAGAGCATAACCAAAACTCAACTCCAAACTATGGTAGAAAAATACCAAGTTTGCAAAAAGGAGTTGGAGTCCACCCAGATCACCTGTGAAAGATGGGTGGAATCTTGTAAAGGGTATGAGGTTTTGCTTGAGAAACAGCTTGAAAGCAATGTCAAGTTTTGTATAGGATATAGAAAATATGATGATCTTGAAAACACTGCTGTCAAACAAGCTTGTTCAACTGAAATAATACCAACCAACAAGAATGGCCAAGAAGTAAAAATTATTGACAAACTTGGTAACAAAATCACTCTGGAAAGATCATCAGTGGGGTCCTCAACTTTTGAGGAAATTGAGAAATACCAATTTAAACCCACATGGTCTGATGAGTGTGACATTCTTGAAAATTTCAAGCCTGTGGACTTTACAACCACTGATGGTGTCACAGCTCCAAAAGCTAAGGTCATTCCTATCAAAGATATCCCAACAGTAGTTCAAAACTCTGTTGCTAAGGAATCTGAGAAAAGGAAGAAAAAAGAAAAGATCAAAAACCTGTTTTGTGATTTTTGTGAAAAGAGAAACCATCTAACAAAAGACTGTTTTCATCTAAAAGCATATGATCTAAACAAAAAAAAGTGCCATTGTACCTGCTGAAATCTTCACCATCTATGGTAAAACAAACCACAAAACTCAAGCATGTGTGTATCTCAAAAACTTTGATGTGAAAAAGAATGAGTACACTGCTAAAACATCCTTGAGTCCATCAACATCATCTATCAAATTCACCAAGAATCAACCACTGTTTGTGCCAGTCCAAACAGCTGTTACAAAACAGCTGAATCAAACATCTGTCCAAAGAGATGTTCAAGTGACTGATGCACCCCCTGCCAACCAATTCAGAAAAGTCAAGGGACAATCATCTTACCAAAGGATTCCACACGTTTAAGAGACCTACAAAAGGCCCTCTAAACCAAGAGTGAACAGGCATCCTTTTGGATATCAGCAGGTGATTGGTCAAAACCCACAACAGTGGTTAGAGAGAAACAGTCCTAAAACTGTCCAAACCCCTGACCTAACCACTGCCCATCCATCTGCACTCATCCCAGACACTGTTGAGTCCCCATCCAAAGCCTTATTGGCTTTGGAGACCCTAATGAACTAATCCTTTTACTTCATGTGCAGGGAGCTTCTGCATGCTTAGATAGCCTTTGGTATGTAGATAGTGGAGGCTCCAGGCACATGACAGGATGTAAAGCCCTACTCAAAGATTTCAAAATCCATGGAGGGGGTGATATATCCTTTGGCAATAACAGTAAAGGGAAGGTTCTGGGGTCTGGTACAGTACAGTCTGGATATATAAAATTTGAAAATGTCAATCTGATAGACAATCTAAAATTCAACCTCCTGAGTGTTTCAGAAATGAGTGATAAGGGGTATGGGTCATTCTTCAAAAAGGAGTGTTGTAGGATTGTTGGACCAGAAATGGTTGAAAAGATTGAAGCAATAATCAATTCTGGAAAAACCAAACTTGTTGCTCAAAAAAGTGGCAATGTTTATGTGGTGGATATGTCAAAAGAGAGCCCCAGAACTGATGCATGTCTGTTCTCAGCTGCATCAAACAAAGAGACAGAACTATGGCACAGAAGATTGGGGCACACAAATCTCAAGACAATCACTGCCATTTCAAAACAGGGGTTAGAAAGAGGTTTACCTCAAAAACTGTTCACCTGTCCTGAGCATTGTGTTTCCTGCCTAAAAGGAAAACAACATAAAAGCTCATACAAATCCATTGATGAGTCCAAAACAACCAAATGTTTGCAAATGCTTCATATGGATTTGTTTGGCCCAGTAAAAGTCATGAGTCTTAAGAAAAAGAGGTATTGTTTGGTTATAGTTGATGACTTTTCTAGGTTTACATGTACTTACTTTTTACACTCAAAAGATGAGACTGCAGGCATTCTGCAAGACTTTGTGAAACAGGTTGAAAAGCAGTTTGACCTTCCAGTAAAAATCTTCAGAAGTGACAATGGCACAGAGTTCAGGAACAAGAAGTTGGATGATTTCTGTGTGTCAAAAGGAATTGTGAGGCAATACAGCATTCCAAGAACACCAGAACAAAATGAGGTTATTGAAAGAAAGAACAGAACTTTGATTGAGGCTGCTAGAACCATGCTTGCTGATTCAGGTTTGCCATTAACTTTTTGGGCAGAGACAGTAAACACTGCTTGCTATGTCCAAAATAGAGTTTTAATCAACCCCAGGCATCAAAAGACTGCCTATGAACTGCTGTATAAAATAAAGCCATTGATTTCATACTTCAAAGTTTTTGGTTGCCCATGCTTCATTTTAAACTTAGAAGATTCCATTTCTAAGTTTGCAGCCAAAATTGATTGTGGATATCATCTGGGATACTCAACCACTGCTAAGGCCTACAAAGTGTTTAACACAAGGACCAAAACAGTGGAGGAGACTTTGAATGTAAAGTTCAATGAACTTTCATCAATGAAAATCCTAGCAAATCCTGCAGATTTGTTTGATCTTGATAAATTCACTTTTGAAAATACTGCTGTTAAGACTAACAGTGCAGGTCCATCAGAGGACTCAACACCAGACTATGGATATGAAAACATCATTGTTAGGATCTGAGTTTGGTTTTGATTGTGTTTTACGTTTGAATTAAGATGAAGATGAATGAGTTGTGCAGCGGAATTAAGATGGAAACAAACTTTGCACACAATCAAACAAGAGAATTGCTTTAATCAAACATTTTCAACAAAGAACCAAAAGACTGAATTTATTTCAATAACGATTACAATGCATGTATGAATACAAACTCCCCCTCAGCCTGAGCTCACAGTGTTTGTTCGTACAGGAAGAAGATTTTGCAAAGAGCTAATAGAACAGTACATAGCACTGTTCTATTTATAGGCACGAGCAAACCACTGAAGCATCTAAGCTGACGTCACCATGAAAGTGACATCTAACCTCCTAACAAACTCTAACCTCTGATCTATACAACCTCTGCTATGCTAACTACTGTTATTACATTACATTACATAAAGACATCTAAACTACTGCTGCATCCTTCCACTGATGTGAACCCAGAAGTACTTGTCCGAATCAGCAGAGCTTGACTCAAGGTAGTAGATTGAACAATAGAGCTTTAGTCTTCCATCACTCTTCTACTTGATCAGCAGTTTGGAGGTCAGCAGTTTGTACGATCAGTAGATAGCAGGTCAGCAGATGTTGAAACCACTTTCAAGGGGAGAGACTTGTGTACATAACATCTGCTTATTCAGGATCCACTGCTCTGATCCAGTTTTGGCTTTAATTATCTGTTCCTTTGGTAGGGTTCAATCCCAACAATCTCCCCCTGGAACAGATAATGCCAAAACTCTTCATTATTTTGAAGATCTTTATTGCCTCATCAGCAGTTCCCTTATTTGCCCTTTGAGTTGTAGCTCAAAGGCTAAGGCATCTGTGTCATCATCATCCCTGCACAGTGGAAGATCAAGGAGATCCTGCAAATCTTCAAGACTTAGGCCAAGTGCTTATTCCCTTGTTATTTTCTTCACTTCTCTACTAGACTTGAACACTGTCAGTACATGGGTCTGTTTATCAGTTTTCCACTTTAGTACTTTTGAGCCTGGTGGGTTTCTTGGGAGATTTTTATTGGATGAGGTGTTTGGTGATGCAGGCCTATTCATGACTGTTTGAGCAGTGCTTGCAGGTTGATTCAGGCCAAGAGTTTCAGCTATCATCTCTTTAATACCTTCCTTCACAAACTCATCTCCTGCCATTAATTCTGCCATTGTTTCAGCATCCAACTGTTTTTGTGACCTTCTTTTAAAGATGGCTGCACCAGCTGGAGCAGTGGCTCTCCTGATTTGCAGTTTTGATGGTCTTTTTGAAACCTCTGCCTCAGGATAGTCAGGCTTTTGTGGAACTGTGGGATCTTTCTTCCTTAATTCCTCCAACCTTTTGTAGGTGGCCCTGACTTTATCTTTTTTCCATCGCAACACTTGATTCAAAGACCCATAATCAGCAGCAGCTAATTCCTCTTTCATTCTCCTCAGCTCTACCTTTTTATCAGGAATATTCTTTTTGAACTTTGCCCAATCTGGAGGAGTGTGCTTGACCTTATTCTTGATCATTTCTTGAATCCTGGCTGCTTCACTTTCAAGCTCAGGAATGGTCCACTCTTTGTACATGTGTTTTTCTCCTTTGTACTTCTTGGTTGTCATGATGCTTTCAATGTAGTCTTTTCTCAGAGTTTCATCTGCTCTCTCTGAGATTTGCTAACAAACATTTTTTGCAAATTGCTCCAAGGATCTGACTTGTGTGAGCAATAATTGGTAGTTCTGCTGAATTTCTCTATCAGATTTTCCTTGTGCATTTCTTTTTGAGATATCCTCTGCTTGTTTAGCTTTGACTTTCAAATATTCTTCAATATTGTTTGGCCTTGGATATCCTTCAACTGATGGCAAACTCCTTTTAGCAAGGTCATCCTCATAATAGAAAGACTTGATTTCTTCTCTGACTGCTATAAGTTCGAGAGGGAATTGAATACCTGCAGGAGGTAAGGGCTTTTGAATTTGAGCTGAAGAGAGAGGAATAGGCTTGGTTATTGTAACAAGTGATAAAGATTTTAAAGAAGTTGGTGGTGGTGATGGAGAATCATCATCTGGTATGAAAATCCTTCTCCTTTTTATTGTAGGAGGGGAAAATGATGTTTTGGGTGGATCAGTGGTGGTGATTTGAGTGGCAGTGATTTGTGATTGACAAACAGCTGTTGAAACAACGGGTGTTTCAACCACTGTTGTCATTACAACAGATGTTGTAACATCTGCTGTCTTCTGCTTTTTGGCAGGAGGCAATGGTGGTGATGTTGTTTTTGGTGGTGATGGTGGTGGTGGTAAAGCAGTGGTTGTGGTGTGTGTTGAAGTGATAGCAGATGTTGAAACAATTGGAGTACCAGCAGATGTTGATACAACAGGAGTTACAACAACTGTTTGGGTGGAGGTTTTGTAACACCCGAAAATTTTAAAACAAAAATATAACAACCCTTATGATTTATAGTCCAATAGGAAACCCTAATTAAGACACCCAAGTAATTCTGTACAAACCCTAAGATTTTCAGAATTTTCAGAATCAGGATTAGGGCCCCTAAAACTCAAGGGGGGTATTACCCACTTGACGATTATCTTCATAACTTGCGGAGGAAGCTAAATTTTCAGAAAAAGTCGACTCATCTGAGCTAGTCCCACACATGGCAACAAATTAAGAATGAAGTGTACCTTACGGACCGTAAGGTCACCAAGCTTACGGTCCGTAAGCAGCCATACGGACCTCAACCTTCTTAAGCTTACGGTCCGTAAGCTAGTCCAATTTCGTGTATAAATAGCAGGCCTTGGCACTCGATTCTGGGCACAAAAACTTCGATCAAACTCCAAAATTAGGCTGAGATATTGTCCGATTACTCTCCAAACACACACTAATCACAAATTAAGCATAGCGGGGTGCTGCAGAACAGGGTATTAACTCAATCGCTGATACGATTCATTGTCCGATTGATTCAAATATCTAATGAATGTTTAAGTGCCGCCCACATTAGGGTTATACTTTATCGTTCGTCATTAATTTGACGGATTGTCGTTAATTCGATAGGTAAAGTATTATACTTTATCGTTCGTTGTTAATTCAACGGATCATCGTTAATTCGATGGGTAAAGTATTATACCTTGTCGTTCGTTGTTAATTCAACGGATCATCGTTAATTCGATGGGCAAAGTATTGCATTTTGTCATTCATTGTGAGAATTTGATCTCGTGAGTTATCGTAAATACTGTATTAAGTTAAATACCTAGTTTGTGAGCAAATTAGGTTAAGAGAATAATCAGTAGGCTAAACTCTGCCCGTATAAATCTACAATTGAAAACAAGGTAGCATCACCTGGAAATTTTAAGGTACGGATAGCTTCTTTTCTTTCGATTTATGTTGTTTTTATAAAAGATTCCTTATTTCGATTTATGTCATTTGAGTATAAGAATTCCGTATTAAGATTAAGTCATGATTTTAAGTTCCGTATTAGGATTAAGTTATAAATTCCGTACGAATAGGTTCCTTTCTTTCAATTTACTTCATTTGATACAAGTATATCATTTCTGATTTTTAAAGTCCGTATTAAGATCTAAGTATAAGTTATAAATTCTGTACGGGTAGATTCCTTTCTTTTGATTTCTGTCAATTCTGATATATCATACGGGTAGATTCCGTTCTTTCGATTTCTGTCAATTCTGATATATCGTACGGGTTCCTTTCTTTCGATTTCTGTCAATTCTGATATATCGTAAGGATAGATTCCTTTAGTTATAAGTTATAAGTTCAGTACGGATAAGTTCATTTCTTCAATTGGATACGGATAGATTTCTTTCTTTCGATTTCTGTCAATTCTGATATATCGTACAGGTAGATTCCTTTCTTTCGATTTCTGTCAATTCTGATATATTGTACGGATAGGTTCCTTCCTTTCGATTTATATAGTTTTTATAAGAACCCTTTCTGTCGATTTATGTCCGTTGGGTACAGATAGAATCCTTTCTTTCGATTTAGATCGTTTTGATACAAGTATATCATTCCTGATTATAGATTCCATAGTAAAATTAAGTTATAAGTTTCGTACGAATAGATCCGTATTAAGATTAAGTTATGAAATAAGTTATAAGTTCTGTACGGATAAACTCCTTTCTTTAGATTTATGTCCGTTGGGTACGGATAGAATTCCTTTATTCGATATTGAATACAAGTTCCGGATTAAGATTAAGTTAGGAAATAAGTTCCAAACATTCTGAAAAGGTTTTGTTTTACTTTATACGAGTTTCATTTTCAACTCTAGTGGTTCCTTTTTAACGAGTCAAGGTTTTATCTTGTTCGTTTAATAAACCACATTTTGGGGACGAAATTGTCAAGATAGGATTGATAACCATACCTTGATGACTGGTTCCACTCTTTGATTTTAAAACTCCTCACGTCTTTGATTATTGATTCATTTGACAGTCCGTTAAATTCCTTGATTTTAGTTTTCATGTCATACGATAGTTTTTCTGTTAAGTTGTACTCATTATTGCATGTTCCAATATATGTTCCGTTCTGTTCTGAATAAAAGTTTATAAGTTCTGTTTTGTTATGAAAATAAGTTCTGTTCTGTTCTGAAAATAAGTTTTATAAGTTATGTGAATAAGACCATTTGTACTCTGTTACCCTGAGTATCGCTTCTCGTGGAGTGTCCCACGAGCATGTTGTTGCGGCATCAACAGCATGTGCTCCATCTGTGACGGAGAGATTAGTTCACAGCGTCCCTAGGTACAAGTGTGGTACAAAGCTACTAGGAGGCGTATGGATCGATCCTAGGATTTTAAGTTATAAGGAAATGGATAGAGGGTATGCCAACTCACCATTTCATGTGATAAGTATGCAGGAGTAGCTACCTGTATATTGTCACATTTTCAGTTTGCTCATGGGTATATCCGTAAGATATGATTATGATTATGTTTATGCATCGTAACGTTTTCAGAAAAAGTTAACTCCGGATATTAAATAAAATAAGCTTTTATCTTCCGTTATCCGCACACTGGGCAAAACTTTTCGAAATTTTGCTCAGACGTACGTTTTTCTTTGTTGTGTTTTCTTCTTTACGTCAGGTTATCAGGACAATCTGGGACAGGGGATATGGAAGAGTGCTCGAGTGTTTGGACAAGACAGTAGAAATAATTGTAATGGATTAGATATCCTTTATTAAGTTGTAAAGCCTTGTAATACATTTAAGTATAAATGGAATTATGTTTTTGATCTGACTACCGTTATTGTGACACGCCGGACCCTTCCGGGACGGGGTGTTACAGCTATGGTATCAGAGCAAAGGCTCTTTCCTGTAGAAAACTTAAACATAAGATAAGACCTGTGAGGTAATGGGTAGACATTGGGTTAGGATTTCGACTTTTCTTTTCACTTCATGATAGTCTCGAACATAAGTATTTCGTCATCTTCATTGTTTTTACTCTAGCTTTATTTCAAGTATGACTATTGATCATAGTGGGTCGCGTTCAAGTATGATTATTAATATATATGTATGCAATAATTTCGAGGACGAAAATTTTTTTTTAAGAGGGGTAGATTTGTAACACCCGAAAATTTTAAAACAAAAATATAACAACCCTTATGATTTATAGTCCAATAGGAAACCCTAATTAAGACACCCAAGTAATTCTGTACAAACCCTAAGATTTTCAGAATTTTCAGAATCAGGATTAGGGCCCCTAAAACTCAAGGGGGGTATTACCCACTTGACGATTATCTTCATAACTTGCGGAGGAAGCTAAATTTTCAGAAAAAGTCGACTCATCTGAGCTAGTCCCACACGTGGCAACAAATTAAGAATGAAGTGTACCTTACGGACCGTAAGGTCACCAAGCTTACGGTCCGTAAGCAGCCATACGGACCTCAACCTTCTTAAGCTTACGGTCCGTAAGCTAGTCCAATTTCGTGTATAAATAGCAGGCCTTGGCACTCGATTCTGGGCACAAAAACTTCGATCAAACTCCAAAATTAGGCTGAGATATTGTCCGATTACTCTCCAAACACACACTAATCACAAATTAAGCATAGCGGGGTGCTGCAGAACAGGGTATTAACTCAATCGCTGATACGATTCATTGTCCGATTGATTCAAATATCTAATGAATGTTTAAGTGCCGCCCACATTAGGGTTATACTTTATTGTTCGTCATTAATTTGACGGATTGTCGTTAATTCGATAGGTAAAGTATTATACTTTATCGTTCGTTGTTAATTCAACGGATCATCGTTAATTCGATGGGTAAAGTATTATACCTTGTCGTTCGTTGTTAATTCAACGGATCATCGTTAATTCGATGGGCAAAGTATTGCATTTTGTCATTCATTGTGAGAATTTGATCTCGTGAGTTATCGTTGTAGGATCGTGATCGGATCCGACCGAGACAATTCAGAGGCGTTCTCTTATGTTTCAGGTGCGGAAAACAAGAAACACAAGTAGAAATAGCTTTAACACACTATTTGATTGATCTGAAGACGTTTACAGCTCAAATCTCACACCGGCAACACTTCGGCATGAAAATCAGAAAAACTCTTACCTGATTTCGCTTTAGTGAACCTATATATAGTAGATGAGGTATCGCCCCAGTGTCATGACACATGAGCGAAACCTGTTGCTGATGATTTCGCTCATGTGTCATGTACACAAAAGCGAAATCTCATCTAATCACATAAGCGAAATCACTATCTATCTTACTATTCATTTCACATTTTCTCGTACTACGTGCCCTGATCTATACAATGAAATGTAAGACTCGATACAAGACGAAGTCAACAGATGTAGTGCATCAACAAACTCCCCCTCAGATGTTGACGAGTCGCATTGCACCAAACTGTTCTTCAGTTCTTCAGTCTTGATCTATCTCTGGGCTTTTCTCTCTGTTTGTTCACCAACAAACTCTCCTTCTTCAAAAACTATCTTCAGACTCCCCCTCTCGATTTGCTGGTATTCCTTTGTTCTTCAGCACAATCTTCAGAATCGTTGTCTGGCTCTCATTCAAAATCCTCATGTATCGTAACCTGGCATTCTGTCTTCTCTTATCCTGAACATTCTTAACCCAGAAATAAATTTTCTGTTTTTAACAATTCAATATAAACACTCTGAAATAATCAGATAACTCCCTCTCATAATCAAATGCATCTGATGAACCACTTGTTGATTTCCAAAACATATTATGATATTTTAAGACACACTCCCCTTCACAACAATGTCATCATGTTTAGCACTTGGAATTTTGAAAATCAGCTCTCCAACACCAGTTGTCGAAAATCTTTTTGACTTTTTCAAAAGTTTATGCTAAAACACACCGAAAATCTTTTTGAATTTTTGAATGTAATAAAATGCAGTAAAAAAAATATTTACAGACAATATTTTTGTGAGTTTGTGTAAGAGGATCATATCAGTTTATGACAAATCACGAGTACCGTTGAGCTTAGTTACACATTAAGAATTAAACAATTCACTTAGATTGCCAATATACTGATCCACTTAAATTTTCACACAAATTTCAACTGATTCAGGATATGAGTTAGGTGTTTTAAGAACTTAAACTCATTCATGTGTCCCACCTCTTGAATATACTCCCGTATCCAGATCCCAATATTCAGTCTTACAGGTGAGTATACCACAGATGATATCTGTCAGGGGAATAAATTATAGTACGAGGGCCGTGAGAGCTCAGGTCGATCTTTCGATACGCAGAGAGATGACGGCTTCGACTTTTGGTGGGTCCCCTTTAGAGGATCTTTTGCATTACAACAGCAATGACTATCAATTTTATTGTTTCATCAATTTGCTGAGGGCTGCGCTATATTTCAAGCATGCGGAAAGTATTCTCCGGGGACTAGGCCATTGCTTCCGCAAAATCAGAAGTCCCGGGATAATACCCCAGATATCACTGAGCATAAAGACCTAGTATCTCAGAATAAGGAACCTTTCAAACGAGATTTCAGGGGTTACCTATATATCCAAGTAGTGTTCCCCACAAAATAAGCAAGTTTGAAATTTAGTTTATATCCCGAAAAAGTTTACTAAATGTGTAAAAACCTATCGGCATATCATCAGTGAGACCGTTTAACACTATTTAAACATTACAATTCTTTAGCATACTGTGACCGTCTACTGATGTACTATCATTTCCTCTTCTAGACACAAAAACTCATTTTTGATTTTATCATGTTTTTGTCTTTTTCAAATTTTCTAATGTTTTTGGATTTTCAGAAATTTCTACTCCCCCTAAAATGCAAACACATTAAAGAAAAAATGAAAATAAACTGTACAACAAAATTTGACAACCGATATCGAATCGCCTCAAATCGCCATCCACTTGGCATAAACAATCAGAACTTCCCCTTTCACAAAACTATTTTCTCATTATGATTTCAAAACACTTAAGTTTGTTTTAACCAAAATGATTTTTCCGGAAAATAAGTTTTGTTGATTTTAAACCATTTGTAGGTTCGGGGTGTGATTCATCACATTGTTCATTCAATCACATATATGAGGATTACATCAAGTTCAAATTAATGACCTTGACGAATCACTTTGTACCTCTTGCAAAAATATTCACAACATTCAAGCCTAAGTAGGAATAAACCTCTACAAAAACCATTTTACCAATCAAGATGCCGATTCCTGCTTCACACTTACCAACCTGGAAGCTCCGGCAATTCCTGCAGTATGACTTGCCAAAATTTAACTATTACAAGATTCATTCACAAAAACAATTTTCAAGAAAGATGCCGATTCCTGATCCACGATATAAACTTGGGATCTCCGGCAAAGTCCTAAGACTTTAAGGGAAACAGACTTCCATCCAAGTCTTCTCAGACTTGATGGCTTTCAGTTCTTGCGCAGTAGGGTTGTAAGTTGCCTTTTTAGTTGCATAAAAATCTTTAACCCCCTTAGCTTTCCCATTCAACATTTTCCCAAAAATTTTCTTAACACTTCCATTGAATGTTTTCTCGACATCAAACTTAGTTTTCTCTGTGTAAAACTGATTCGAGATATCAACCTTACCAACTTTCTGTTTAACTTCTTCAAATTTCAGTGATGGAAACTCATCATCATTCACTGAAATTTTCACTTCAACCTGTGGCTCTTCTGGCTTTGTGGAACCAGATTCATCGCCGACATTCACATCAACTTTCTTAACAACCCACACTTGGTTGTCATTCTCTTTCTTTTTATAAAAATTCTTTTTAGAACACTCACCAATCTCATAAGTTGAGTTATCAAAAATTTTAAATTTTTCGATTGGTGGTTCAACATCAACAACCTTTTCTTTCAATTTGTTAGAAACTCCCTGTTTTGTCTTGGCATTTTTCTGACAATTCCATGCAATATGACCAGTTTCATTGCACTTGTAACAGGTACGAGTCTCTCTTTGATAAAACAATTCAATTCCATTCTTCTTCTTTTCAGCAAGAAACTCTTGATTTGACTGTCTCCAGAATGGTTTCTTCTGTTCCTCTTCTGCAAGTCCACCTGACACAAATTCTGTTTTTGTTTTAGAATTTTTCAAATTTTTATGATTTTCTGGTGGAATAAATCCAAGACCTTTCCTTTTGTAGCTACGATTTTGGTTTGATTTCTTTTGAAAACCAGAACCAGAATTATAACCCTTTTTCTTATTTAAACGTTGTTGAACTCTTGAAGTGTACTTTTTAGGTTTTTCAGTAAGATTTAAATCTTTTATTTCAGAAATATTAATTTCTGTCATTTTGAAAACCTTTTTGATCATGTCAAAACGAACACTTCTTATTGGAAACTCTTTGTCAGAGTATAATTTGTCCGAATCATTTAAAGTGTATGCAACTTCAAATGTTTCATCATCCAAATTTGCTTTTGATAACAAAAAATCTTTACTATAAGACCGTTTGACCGACGACTTTGGACTGTTGACTGACGAATTTGACCCTCCAGACTCAGACTTTGACTCGGACTCCTCCTCAGTATCCAACACCTGATCGACCACCTTTTTGATTAACTCAGACTCATGATCAGTATCAGACGAGGTAAACGTGACATCAATGTTATCTGGTAAAACATCAGTTGTGTCGGTTTTTAGCTTTATATTGACTGCTTTTTCAAGTTGCTCCTCGTTTGGTTTTCTAGGAGAATACCCTTCCCAAATTGGAGGCGGACACTTGTTATATCTAACAGTCGGTTTCTTACCACAATCTTTCTTTTCCTTCGGCTTCTCATCTTGAAAAGCTTCCATACCTGCAACAGTTGGGTAAATACGATCAATGAGATAATCAGAACTAGAATAACTTTGTAATAAACGTCTAATTCTCTCATTCTCAATCTTCTCTGTCTCCAACTCTTGCTTCCATTTAGCACTCTCTTCGATGTAAAAGTTGATGGCTTTTTGCTTTGTCATCATAACTGCATTCATCATCGTTAGTGCTTGTTCTCTTTCTGAATTTGTCTTTTGAAGACCAGTTACTGTTTTGTTCAAGACATCATAAGCTTCTTTTACATAGTTGAGGTTGAACAATAACTGCTCTTTCTTCTTCTCATATTCAGCAATGATGTCGTCTTTTGTAGCACATTCCTTGCAAGCTTCCAAACACTTCATACAAGGCTTTACAACTTCAACAATCTTCTCAATCTCAATTGTCTTTATCACTTCAACCACTTTTTCTTCTTCAATCACTTTATCTTCTTCCTTCACTCGCTCAGTTTCAACATTATTCTCAGCAACACTTTCAACATTCTTTTTCTGAACACCATCTTCAGATTTCTTTAGTTGTTGTTCTTTAGTAGCTTGTTTCTCCTTCAGTTTCTCCATGCGATCTGCAAAATAGAAATGAAAACTTTCAGGAGAAAGATGAGATTTTGCAACATTAACATATTTTTCTTCCTCATCATCACTGCTGCTATCAACTGGTGTTTGATCAAACTCTACAGATTTTTCAGGACTAGCATCTGATAAACCAGAATCAATTGTTGTTTGATCAAAAACTTCTTCCTTTTCTGAAACATCAACTGCTTGTTCACTGTCATCAGAACTCTTCAAACTTTCATCATCACTGCTACTTTCTTCAGATGTAACTGATTCTTCCTCTACAATCTTTACAGTCTCTCCAATAGACTTCATCCAAGTAGCAAACATATCAGGTTCTTTGACAATCTTCGCGATGAAAGCTTTGAAATTTCCATCTTTGTCAGCAAACATATCCCAGCTAAAGCCTTCAGGTAGTCTTTCATCATCTTGATTGACTATGCAAGCTTTGCTATCAGAAGAAATATAATTACTCCAATCAAAATCCACAACACAAGCTCTTTTTGAATCTTCAATTCTTCTTCCATGAGCTGTTTGCGGTTCCTGTTGTTGACCAACTTGTTGATAGATGGCTTTTCTGTAATAGTCATCTTTACTAAATGGATTCTGAGCACCACTAGCTTCCCTGTTCTTGCACTCACGTTTGAAATGACCTTTTTCCCTGCATCTAAAACAAGTAACTTTAGATTTATCAAAACCTAAAGTAGATACACAAGCATCAAGAAAGTCATTTCTCCCAGTAATCGTCTTAAACTTTTCAGCACGTCTAAGAACACTAGCAAGACACCACTTTATGTCCATTAATTCCATTTCTTCTGCATCTATCTGATCGTAATCCTCTTTGGTAAGCATAGGATTACCAATCCGACCAGCAACAAGCCCCTCATAAGATAACAAAACTGAACCCAACAGTGCCATATGATCTTTAGCAGTGTCTTCAGAAAAACTTTGACCCTCTGGAAGATTAAGAGCTATATTACATTGAATCACATATCCATTTCCTGTTTTTTTACTCTGAGACTGAAAACTCGTGTTTGTCTCTTTCGGATTTACGCTTGGAAATGATGAAAACCCACTGCTGCTCTTATTCAAACCCTGATCAGCTTTCTCAGATGAATCACCAGCACTAAAAGCAGTTTGTATTTTCGGACTATTCCCAGATTCTGGAATTGAAATACTTCCTTTGTAGTACATTTTCACATCCTGCTGACCACTAGAACTGTTCATTCTTGCTATTTTCTGCTGTTCTAGATCCTGACTCTCTATCTTTTCTATAAACTGAGATATCGTTAAACCATCATAAACTCCTGTATTCTTCAAAATCATCAAATACGTTCCCCATTCGTTCTGTGGTAGAGCATCAGCAAGCTTATTCACCCATTCATCACGAGCTTTTTCAACACCCATCATCGATAAAGATCTCACCAAATGACAATATCTTTCAATAAGCTTTTTAGTATCCTCTCCTGGTAAACTACTAAACAGATCAAATTCTTTCTTTAGTAAAGCTTTCTTGCTTTTGATCATGTTATCACTTCCCTCAAACTTGACTTTCAGCGCATCCCAAATTGATTTAGCAGTTTTGTCATGCTGTAATAAAATGAATATATCTTCTTTTATCGCCTGCTGTAACAAACTTATCATCATTTTCTCAGCTCTATACATTGTTCGTTCTTGATCAGTGAACTCAGATATTTCTTTGATGACTTGCAAATCTGTTCGAGGCAATGTGTACTTCTTCAATATGCATTCCCACGATCTGAGATGATTTGCCTGAACCCAATTCTCAAACCTATCTTTCCAACCATAATACTCTTCAATACTCATCAACTTTGGCGGTTTTTGAGTAGTTCCCGTCTCGTTTTCTTGATTCATGGCTTGAGTAATTGATGACGGACCAGTTGGTGTTGCGAATGCATTGTAGAACTCAGTATTCATCATGACTTAGAAATTTTTCAAAAACAGTACCACAAAAGCGAAATCAGAATGAAGATTGTCACTAAAGCGAAACCCAAATGTACGTTGGAGCGAAACCCTTAAATGACCACAAAAGCGAAACCTTGTTGTCACAAGAGCGAAATCTATATGTCTGTATAAGCGAAATCCCAAGAAACCTTTAAAGCGAAATCTCTAGTACCATAAGAGCGAAACCTTGTTCATAAAAGCGATATCTTATGGACACAAAAGCGAGACCTATTTCGAACATTTTTAGACCAAAATACTGTGAATTTGAGTCTCAAACTTTCCAGGCTTTGTCTATGTATAATTATCTATGTCCTGTGCAATTTTGACCAAACTTTGACCGGTACAACCCACTGATCTGAGAAAAGAAGGTGTAGAAACAAGAAAACTCTATGAAATCTGGATGAAAACCGGCTAATTTCTGCAGAACTCCTCTTCCTGTGCTCTGATACCACTTGTAGGATCGTGATCGGATCCGACCGAGACAATTCAGAGGCGTTCTCTTATGTTTCAGGTGCGGAAAACAAGAAACACAAGTAGAAATAGCTTTAACACACTATTTGATTGATCTGAAGACGTTTACAGCTCAAATCTCACACCGGCAACACTTCGGCATGAAAATCAGAAAAACTCTTACCTGATTTCGCTTTAGTGAACCTATATATAGTAGATGAGGTATCGCCCCAGTGTCATGACACATGAGCGAAACCTGTTGCTGATGATTTCGCTCATGTGTCATGTACACAAAAGCGAAATCTCATCTAATCACATAAGCGAAATCACTATCTATCTTACTATTCATTTCACATTTTCTCGTACTACGTGCCCTGATCTATACAATGAAATGTAAGACTCGATACAAGACGAAGTCAACAGATGTAGTGCATCAACAATCGTAAATACTGTATTAAGTTAAATACCTAGTTTGTGAGCAAATTAGGTTAAGAGAATAATCAGTAGGCTAAACTCTGCCCGTATAAATCTACAATTGAAAACAAGGTAGCATCACCTGGAAATTTTAAGGTACGGATAGCTTCTTTTCTTTCGATTTATGTTGTTTTTATAAAAGATTCCTTATTTCGATTTATGTCATTTGAGTATAAGAATTCCGTATTAAGATTAAGTCATGATTTTAAGTTCCGTATTAGGATTAAGTTATAAATTCCGTACGAATAGGTTCCTTTCTTTCAATTTACTTCATTTGATACAAGTATATCATTTCTGATTTTTAAAGTCCGTATTAAGATCTAAGTATAAGTTATAAATTCCGTACGGGTAGATTCCTTTCTTTTGATTTCTGTCAATTCTGATATATCATACGGGTAGATTCCGTTCTTTCGATTTCTGTCAATTCTGATATATCGTACGGGTTCCTTTCTTTCGATTTCTGTCAATTCTGATATATCGTAAGGATAGATTCCTTTAGTTATAAGTTATAAGTTCAGTACGGATAAGTTCATTTCTTCAATTGGATACGGATAGATTTCTTTCTTTCGATTTCTGTCAATTCTGATATATCGTACAGGTAGATTCCTTTCTTTCGATTTCTGTCAATTCTGATATATTGTACGGATAGGTTCCTTCCTTTCGATTTATATAGTTTTTATAAGAACCCTTTCTGTCGATTTATGTCCGTTGGGTACAGATAGAATCCTTTCTTTCGATTTAGATCGTTTTGATACAAGTATATCATTCCTGATTATAGATTCCATAGTAAAATTAAGTTATAAGTTTCGTACGAATAGATCCGTATTAAGATTAAGTTATGAAATAAGTTATAAGTTCTGTACGGATAAACTCCTTTCTTTAGATTTATGTCCGTTGGGTACGGATAGAATTCCTTTATTCGATATTGAATACAAGTTCCGGATTAAGATTAAGTTAGGAAATAAGTTCCAAACATTCTGAAAAGGTTTTGTTTTACTTTATACGAGTTTCATTTTCAACTCTAGTGGTTCCTTTTTAACGAGTCAAGGTTTTATCTTGTTCGTTTAATAAACCACATTTTGGGGACGAAATTGTCAAGATAGGATTGATAACCATACCTTGATGACTGGTTCCACTCTTTGATTTTAAAACTCCTCACGTCTTTGATTATTGATTCATTTGACAGTCCGTTAAATTCCTTGATTTTAGTTTTCATGTCATACGATAGTTTTTCTGTTAAGTTGTACTCATTATTGCATGTTCCAATATATGTTCCGTTCTGTTCTGAATAAAAGTTTATAAGTTCTGTTTTGTTATGAAAATAAGTTCTGTTCTGTTCTGAAAATAAGTTTTATAAGTTATGTGAATAAGACCATTTGTACTCTGTTACCCTGAGTATCGCTTCTCGTGGAGTGTCCCACGAGCATGTTGTTGCGGCATCAACAGCATGTGCTCCATCTGTGACGGAGAGATTAGTTCACAGCGTCCCTAGGTACAAGTGTGGTACAAAGCTACTAGGAGGCGTATGGATCGATCCTAGGATTTTAAGTTATAAGGAAATGGATAGAGGGTATGCCAACTCACCATTTCATGTGATAAGTATGCAGGAGTAGCTACCTGTATATTGTCACATTTTCAGTTTGCTCATGGGTATATCCGTAAGATATGATTATGATTATGTTTATGCATCGTAACGTTTTCAGAAAAAGTTAACTCCGGATATTAAATAAAATAAGCTTTTATCTTCCGTTATCCGCACACTGGGCAAAACTTTTCGAAATTTTGCTCAGACGTACGTTTTTCTTTGTTGTGTTTTCTTCTTTACGTCAGGTTATCAGGACAATCTGGGACAGGGGATATGGAAGAGTGCTCGAGTGTTTGGACAAGACAGTAGAAATAATTGTAATGGATTAGATATCCTTTATTAAGTTGTAAAGCCTTGTAATACATTTAAGTATAAATGGAATTATGTTTTTGATCTGACTACCGTTATTGTGACACGCCGGACCCTTCCGGGACGGGGTGTTACAGGTTTGATGTTGGGGGCTTTTGGACAGTGGTTTTGGAGTATGCTTAGTGAGTCTGGATGGTGTGGACTTGGGTTCCCTCACTTTTCTAGTAGGATTTCTTTTGGGCACAGGATTCTGAACATCCTTTTGCCCATAACAACCCTGCGCATTCATCTCTTTGTTGGTGCATACATCTGTTAACTTTGTCTTATATCGAGTCTCGGTTTCGTTGCGAATCTGATCAAGCATGATGTCATCATCAAGAATGATGACATCATACTTGTGACATCATCTTACATCATGAAAGTGCAACATCACACTAATTAGAATGCATGCATGAAACAGAATGTAATTTCGTTTGTATGATGTGATGTAATTTCGCTTGAATTGTCATGTAAGGTTTCAAGCGAAATTAGAAGGCTATAAATAGGCTAGTGGTCTTGTCATTTGTAACAGAATTAGGAATCGATACCGAGGTGCTGCCGGTATTTCTTGTGACTGTAATCACTGTTAATTCAATATACAAGAAGTTTAAAGTGATATTCAAGCTGTTTCGAGTCTATACGTCTGTTTCCGCCTTTCGTATAGTCCAAGAACTCTTCTGAACGACTCGTTTGGGTTACAAAACGATCCTACAAGTGGTATCAGAGCTCAGGAGGAAGAGTTCTTGCCAAATTCAGCTTGAAAATCTGTTTTCTACACCTTCTTTTTCAAAATTAAAATTTTTTCACGGTTAAAATCGGTTCAAACTTTCACATTATACTCGCAATCATGTTTTAACAAATCCTGGAAAATTTTAGCATTAAAATCGATCTAAAACTTGAAATTTTCGTAATTCCGCTTGAAATTTCGTTCGATAGGCTGATGTCATCGTGATTTCGTTTGAAATTACAATTTGTGACTGATTCCGCTTGAAAATCTCATATTCCGCTTGGAGATTCTGCTTGAAATTAGTGATTTTGCTTCAACCGGTATTCCGCTTGAAAGATTGTATTGATTCCGCTTGAATCACTATTCCGAGTTATTCCGCTTGAATTGTATTTCGGGTGAAAAAGTTTATTTCACGTGGAAAAGTGCATCGAGTTGTGTGAAACATTAAACGAGGATGTCAGGTCATTGGTATTTGGGAAAAGAAATCAAGTATTTTGTGACAGTTTGCATGTGATATTAGGTTGTCGACACAATCAAAGTATAATCAGACATTAATATTTGCATATGATCATTAAGTATTGTTGTCGGACACTGATTGAAGTATAATCAGACATTAATATTTGTATTGTTGCACGGCCCAATACATGTGTTGATAATCAAGTTTGCATGTGACGTCGACCATGTTACAAGTATTGTGAGGTCCAATGATTATCCATTGAGTGTTGTATTGAAAGTAGTTGTCGGCCCAGGTCTGCATAAGCATTTAATAGATATCAGTCGGTTTAGTGCTGCATGTGAGATGTATTAAAAGAGATGTCGGATTAGTGGATATAAAGGTCCAATAAAATTGAATTGTTATTTGAAAGTGTCGGCCACATTGTTTTGAAAGATAATCACAATTGATCGATCCATGTGCTGAATATTTGTGGCCCAATAGAATTAAGTCTATATTGATAGATTGTCGGCCATTTGCATGAGATTTGAGAAGGAGTTGTGTTAAATGTCATTGAGATTTGATAAAGTCTTGTCAGGCCCATGTGATTGTCATTGAGTTAGTGAGGAGGTCCAATTAGATGTTTTTTTTTTTTTGTTAAAGTGATTGTCGGTCATCTTTAGTGCATTAAAAGGATTATTCATATAAAACAGTCATATTCACGGCCCAATCAACATTTAAAAGCAAGAGTACCGGCCCAATCAATTTGTCTAATTACGAGTTAAAGGTCCATTTGAGTAAAGAAGTTTGCATCCATTCATCTTGTATTGGAACGAGTCCGCAAATATTTGACACGAGTCTTAGATTGATTTCATCAATACACACTTTTACGTATTCAGTTCGTTTAAACTGATCGTTTGTTTGATTGTTTGCAGGTGTTTTACGAGGAGATCCAACTCGTTTGAGACCAGTATTTTTAAAACAAGAAAGTTTGTATTTGTGAAACAATTTGCTTAAACATGGAAGAGGAATTTTACAATGCTTTTGCCACACCAGTTGCTCCTATTACTGCTGCTGAAACATTGTACAGTGAGAATGAGACAGGAACTCACCAGAAACCGCCAAAAATGATGTACATTGAAGATTTTAAAGGATGGCAGAATCGATTTGAGAACTAGGTGCAAGGTTACAAATTTGATGCATGGTGTGCGTTGGAAAAAGATTACGAGAAACCGAAAAACGAACGTGGGCTTGAAAAGGGATTTTGTGATTTTACAGAAATTGATAAATTGAAATATACAAGTGAGAAAATGATGATCAGTATTCTTCAACAAGCAATTAAGGAAGATATCTTTGTTTTACTTCAGCATGAGGGTACTGCTAGATCGATTTGGAATGCTTTGATTCAAAAGTTCAAAGGAAGTGCAGATATGATTAAAAACAGAAAGGCGTTGCTGAAGAAATCTTTTGATATGTTTGTAGCTTTTGATCATGAAACAACGAAACAGACCATTGACAGATATTGTCATCTTGTTTTGGAAATGGGGAGATTGGATATAAAGAAAGATGATGAGGAATGGGTTGATAAACTTGCTGATGCCTTACCGCAACAAAAGTGGGGAACTTATTTGATGATTGTGAAACACATGAGAAAGTCTGGGAATATGAATCTGGCACAGTTCATTCAGAAAATTGAGGAGCATGAATTGGATATTCAGAAAACTGCTATCATGATAAATCCAAATGCTAAACAAGATATCAGTTTGTATTACAGAGGGAACAAGTTTGAGGTTACCCCCAGCCCTAGCCCAAAGATTCAAACTGGTTCTAGTGCTGACAGTTCATCTGGAACAAAGGGGAGTAGTGTGACATAAAGTGGTGGATCTTCATCCTCGTATTCAAGCTATGATCCAAACTTTACAACATCAAGTCCTCAACAACCGAATTCAACAAATCTACAATGCAATGTCACTTTAAATTTTCAAAATGGTCAAAATCTGTCTCCGAAAATAGCAAAGCAACACATGGCATCTCTTGTTGCTATGTTAGAATCATATGAAAGCCTGATTGGTAGCAGAATTGGAAATCCGATGCTTACCAAAGAAGTTTATGACCAAATTGACGCAGAGGAACTTGAGTTGATGGATGTGAAGTGGTGTTTGGCTAGTGCTTGGAGGAGGGCAGAAAAGTTTCAACAAATCACTGGTAGAGATGAGTTTCGTGGAATGGCTACTTCTCCGTTAGGATTTGATAAGTCAAAAGTTACATGTTTCCGTTGCAAAGGAAGGGGACACTTCAAACGGGAGTGTAAAAATCAAGAAGCAACAGGGAATCAAGAAAAGAACAATTATTATCAGAAATCAATTTTTCATCAGATTACTCAACAAAAGGAACCACAAACTGCACATGCTCGGCCAATTGTGGATGACAAAAGGAAAATGATCGAAGATGCAAATAGAAAAGCTTATTTTGGTATCATTGATCAAGATGATGAATTTGTTGCAGAGGGTTTTAGCTGGGATAAATACATTCCAACCGGTTCAGGTTTTGTTGCTAGAATTCTGAGTGAAGATGGGACTAGTGAGAAAAGAATCCCGATTTTTCCAGATCTTGGAAGTGATGTGGATACCGATGATGAGGAAGAACATCTCAACAAAGCTAGAAAAGGCATAGATCCCACTAGTTTTAATTTGTTTTTTGCAGATAAAATGGAGATGCTGTATCAGAAGAAGATTGCCAGATTGTTGAAAGAGCTGGAAGCAGTAAAAATCCTAGTTGATGAAAAGGCAAAGGCAGATTCTGCAGAAGCAAATGTTGAACCAGTGACTGAGAAAGTGATAGAAAAAATCGTTGAAGTTGAGAAAGTGGTAAAGAAAATTGTTGAGATCGAGAAAATTGTTGAAGTTGAAAAACTGGTCGAAGTTGAGAAAATTGTCGAGGTAGAGAAGATTGTTGAAGTTGCGAAAGTTGTTGAAGTTGATAAGATAGTCGAGATCATTAAACCTTGTCTGAAATGTGAGGAGCTTTGCAAATATTGTGAGGAGAAAGACAAGAAGATTCTTGAATTGGAAGAGATGAAAGAGAATTTGCTGTCTGATATGAAGTATGTGAAAGAATCGTATGATGTTCTGAACAGAACGGTGGATAGTCTGAAAAAGACTAATTTCGAAGTTGAAACTGCTCAGATGAAGATGAATGCAACATTAATGACAAAGCAGAGTGTCATCAATGAGTATATAGAAGATTGTGCTAAACTGAAACAGGAGTTGGAACTTGAGAAGATTGAGAATGAAAGGATTAAACGTTTGTTGTTGAGCTATACAACATGTGATTATTTGATTGATCGTGTTTATCCTACTGTTGCAGGTCTTGAGACATTCATGGATAAAAAGACTGAAGATACTGATACTGGTAAGAAACCAAGTGACAAGTATAACAGATGTCTGCCCCCGATCCATGAAAGTTATTCTTCCAGGAATCCTAGCGAGGAGCGTCTAAAAAGGCAGTCAACATCAAGTTAAAGTCTGAAATCATTGATGAATTACCAAACAATATTGATGTCACATTCACAGCGTCTGACACTGATCATGAGTCTGAATTATTAAAAAGAGTGGTCGATCAGGTGTTGGATATGGATGAAGAGTCAAAACCGAAGTCTAAGTCTGAAAGTTTGAGTTCATCAGAAAAGAGTCCGAGTTCATCGGTTAAAAGGGTTTATAATAAAGAATTCTTGTTATCAAAATCTAATTTGAATGATGGATCAATCAAAGTGGCATATACTTTGAAAGATTCAGACAAATTATATTCTGATGAGGAATTCCCAATAAGAAGTGTCAAATCTGAAATGATCAAACAAGTTTTCAAATTAACAGAAATTAACATTTCTGAAATAAAAGATTTAAATCTTCATGAAAAACCTAAAAAGTACACTTCAAGGGTTCAACAGAGATTGAACAAGAAAAAGGGTTACAGTTATGGTTCTGGTTATCGAACGAAACCAAACCACAACGGTAATTTCAAAAAGCAAGGTCTTGGTTTTAATTCTTCAGAAAATTATAAAAATGAGAAAAATTATAAACCAAAAACAAAATTTGTTTCAGGAGGAAGTTCTGAAGATGAGCAAAAGAAACCATTCTGGAAACAGTCCAATCAAGAGTTTCTTGCTGAAATAAAGAAGAATGTGAAGAAATTTGCTACAAGAGTTGACAGAAGAACCTGTTTCAAATGCCAAAAAGTTGGACATATTGCTTGGACTTGCCAACAGTCCAACAACACAAAACAGGAAGTTACTTCTAACTCAAAACTGAAAGAAAAACTTGTTTTTGAGAAGAAACAATCAACTGAGAAATCGAAAGTGTTTGAAAATTCAACTTCCGAAGAAGGTGAAAGTTCAAAACGTTTTTACAAAAGAAGAATTGATTTAAACAAACAAAAATGGGTTGTAAAATCTGAAAGAAGTTCTGACAATGAATCTGATTCCATAAAATCAGAGGAGTCATGTGTTGAGAAAAAGGTTGATAATTCCGTTTCTGAGTTGAACGAAGAAAATTTTCTGCCATTGTCGAAAGATAATCTAAAATCAAAAGGTAGATTTGAGATATCAGGTCAATTCTTTGCTGATAAGAAAGAATTTGATGCTGAAAAGGTGTTTAATGGAAATGTTAAACATATTTTTGGAAAGATGGTTGACAGGAAAGTGAAGGATGCTCAAGAATTTTACAAATCAAAATGTTGGTGGGACAGATGTTTGCCACCAAAATCACCCAAGGCTGGTCAGGCTTGGGTGACAGCATTTTCACCATAAATTCCTGACTTGCCGGAGCTCCCAGGTTGGTAAGAGTGGAGCAGGAATCGGCATCATTCTTGAAATGTTTGTATGGTAAATCTACAGGTGATATCTTTATATTGTTATATTTTGATTTACAAATGGGATGGTTGGTGAGTGAACCTGCAAGTGGTTGAAGAAGGTTTTCATCTTCAAATGGTTAATCAAGGTCATTAAGTTGAACTTGATTGGACCATACTTACAAGTGGTATATTGGAGAACAAAATGATGAGTTTATCCCCTAACCTACAAGTGGTTTGAAAATCAACAAAACTAATTTTCCGGAAAAACCATTTGATTAAAACAAACTTAAGTGTTTTGAAATCACAATGGAAAAATAGTTTGTTGTGAGGGGGAGTTCTGATTGTTGATGCCAAGTGGATGGCGATCTGAAGTGATTTGATATCGGTTGTCACTTTATTGTACAGTTTGTTTTCAAATTTCCTAAAATGTGTTTGCATTTTAAGGGGAGTAATTTCACAGAAAATCCAAAAACATTAGAAAATTTGAAAAAGGCAAAAACATGATAAAATTCAAAAATGAGTTTTGGTGTATGAAAAGAGGAAATGATAGTACATCAGTAGACAGTTACAGTATGCTAAAGAAATGTAATGATTAAATAGCGTTAAACGGTCTCACTGATGATATGCCGATAGGTTTTTACACATTTAGTAAACTTTTTCGGGATATAAACTTAAATTCAAACTTGCTTATTTCGTGGGGAACACTACTTGGATATATAGGTAACCCTTGAAATCTCGTTTGAAAGGTCCCTCTTTCTGAGATACTAGGTCTTTATGCTAAGTGATATCTGGGGTATTATCCCGGGACTTCTGATTTTGCGGAAGCAATGGCCTAGTCCCCGGAGAATACTTTCTGCTTGCTTGAAATATAGCGCTGCCCTCAGCAAAAATAATGAAACAATAAAATTGATAATCATTGCAGTTGTAAAAAAGATCCTCTAAAGGGGACACACCTAAAGTCAAACCTGAGCTCTCTGCTGAACGGAAGTTCTGACCTGAGCTCTCATGGTTTCATACTTTATTCCTCTTACAGATATCATCTGTGGTATACTCACCTGTAAGACTGGATATTGGGATCTGGATACGGGAGTATATTCAAGAGGTGGGACACATGAATGAGTTTAAGTCCTTAATTCACCTAATTCGTATCCTGAATCAGTTGAAATTTGTGTAAAAATTTAAGTGGATCAGTATATCGGCAATCTAAGTGAATTGTTTAATTCTTAATGTGTAACTAAGCTCAACGGTACTTGTGACTTGTCAAGAACTGATATGATCCTCTTACACAAACTCACAAAAAATAGTGTCTGTAAATATTTCTTTTCTGCATTTCATTTCTGTCATTTCAAAAATCCAAAAATATTTTCGGTGTGTTTTAGCATAAATTTTTGAAAATTCAAAAAGATTTTAGACAACTGATATTGAAGAGCTGATTTTCAAAATTCCGAGTGCTGAACATGACGAACAGGTTTGGGAAAGTTTGTTTGAAGATGTTTGAAATGAAAATGATATTCATTCAAGTGGTTCATCAGTGACTTACATGATAAATTTTTTTGTTCGATACTTGAAAATGATGTATTCAGGGTTGTGTCTTCAAGTGATTAGCAAAGTTTCTAAATTTGTTATATCTTATCTTTTATGAAACTTATGTTTTGGGTAGAGAATATGCAGGTGAGTCAGGTTATGATACCTGAACCTGTGAAAGCCAGACTACGATCCCAGTACAAGTTGAGGGGGAGTCTGTTAGAGAAAGAAATTCGGAAGTTGCTAGAGCCAGCTGTTGATCCTGAAGAATACAAGATAGTTGAAGAATGTTAGAGTAAGGCAAGAATTAGATCGAGATTCTAAAAAGAGCCCAAAGACTGATAAAGACTGAAGATTGTGAAGACTCGACACTTAAGACTCGTCAACATCTGAGGGGGAGTCTGTTGGTGCATACATCTGTCAACTTCGTCTTATATCGAGTCTCGGTTTCGTTGCGAATTTGATCAAGCATGATGTCATCATCAAGAATGATGACATCATACTTGTGACATCATCTTACATCATGAAAGTGCAACATCACACTAATTAGAATGCATGCATGAAACAGAATGTAATTTCGTTTGTATGGTGTGATGTAATTTGGCTTGAAAGTCAATTAGGCGATTTCGCTTAAATTGTCATGTAAGGTTTCAAGTGAAATTAGAAGGCTATAAATAGGCTAGTGGTCTTGTCATTTGTAACAGAATTAGGAATCGATACCGAGGTGCTGCCGGTATTTCTTGTGACTGTAATCACTGTTAATTCAATATACAAGAAGTTTAAAGTGATATTCAAGCTGTTTCGAGTCTATACGTCTGTTTCCGCCTTTCGTATAGTCCAAGAACTCTTCTGAACGACTCGTTTGGGTCACAAAACGATCCTACACTCTTTTCTCCTCATTCCACCTTGACATATCATTTGCCGCTCTGTCCCTTTTTACACTTGCTATAGCTTCATCAAGTGCATTTTGGGTAACATCAACCTTTTTGCTACCATCTGGCAAAGGTATCTACTTGGTCATGTTCTCCTTTTCTGGTTCTATGTAGAGACCATCATCTATTCCCTTCTTCTTCCATTCTTTAATTTTCTCCCCCTTTTTGGCATTATCTAGAGGGGGTTGATCAATGAAGAGAACAGTTGGAGGAGCAGTGCCAGTGGTTTTCATTATGTGGGCCTTGATAGCCTTAATGTCTGCTTGTGTGTTCTTGAACCTGGATTCCATTGTGTTTCTCAGCTCTTGGACATGTTTTTCATGTTGCTGATCAGCCATTTGTTGTTGTTGTTGGAGAAAAGGTTGGAAGAGGTTCCATATCTCATTTGCAGCAGGTGCTTGTGGTGGAGCAGGTGCTTGAGGTGGAACAACAGTGGATTGCACCTTTTGTACTGTTAACAACTACTGCAGCAATTCTTTGATTTTTGCAACAGAGTTATCCAGTTTTTCAACACGTTCCGTCAATTCCAGGTACTTTAAACCATCACCCAATTTAATGGGATCATCTGATTTCCCACTAGCAGTGGTTTTATCAGTGGTTGAGGTAGGGAGTGTACTCCAAACACTAACCACATATGCCCCTTTTTCTTGGTACTGGGGTCTTCTTCCTTCAACACTTGACAACCTTTTGATGTTGCCAGTGGTTAAAACAAATCCATTGGTGGATGTCAGAGGTTCTATGGAAGGAATTGCCTCCAAGGAAGTCTTAGTGATGTAACCACTGTCCAAATGTAAACCAGTGGGTTCAACATTTGTAGTGGCTGCTTCACTTGGATTACCACCTAGAGTTACTTGTAACTCAAGGGGTGTAACCTCCTCGGGCATTGTTGGTGGGTTAACTATGATTGATACATCAGACCCAGTCATTTGTTAAAGTATATTCTCATTGACAGGTGATTGAGAAGGACTGGTTTGTGCCTGGTTCAAATCAATAGCATCCAACAAAAGTCTAGTTGGTGGGGGAATTGTGTATGTGAGGTTTGGTGTTAGAAGAGAATTTGCCCCGGGCATTGGGCTGTGGATGATGGAAGCAAGTGATTCCAGAGCATCATATTGTGGTGTCCCTATATGTACAACCTGTTCTTTTTTAGAAGAAACAAGAGGAGTTTCGGTTATGGGTTGAGATATTTTTACCAACTGCTGTGAGGAAGAAGCAGCAGTGGTTTCTAGTGACTTTTGTGTTGTCACTGGCAGTTGCTCTGGTATCTCATCCTCTAGAGTTGCCTTTTTTATGGGTTTGGGGGGTTTTTGGATTTTCTTTTGTTTTGGCTTTTTGTGGATTGTAGGTGTGGGTTTCAAAGCAGTTGTTTTGCTACTTTGATCACCTTGAGCAGTGGGCTCAGCAGCAGATACCTGAGGAGCAGTGGTAGCTGCTAAATTCTGCTCAGGCACCTCTGCTTGTGTTTTGCAAGGTGTTGACATTCTTGTAAAGGTTTCAGCAGTTAAGCTGTGCATTTAAAAATAGTCACCTTGTTTTATTGCATAAATATCATCCTTACCAAGTTTCTTTTCAAAATAATAACTTAGAAATCTTGGAAACAGTAAGAATGATTTTGTTTCAACATTTTTAACCAGATAATTAAAGATTTCCTGGGAATAGTTAAAATTTTCTTCTTGAAGAATAGCAAATCCCAGATTTTGAATATTTAATGGTATTTCATTAAAAGCAGTGGTTTTGTTTGAAACACACATTAGGAGGGTATGGAATAAAAATCTTGTTGCAGGAGGGAAGAAACCTTTTTGTAAGGTATCCCTCTTCATCATTGTGTCTGCATACCCTCTCTCGATAAAGTCAATTTTTAACTCGTTTTTAGGGAAAGATGTTTTACCTTGTTAATCATCGAGCTGAAAGACTTCCGAGATGGATTGTGGTGTTATTTTGACAGCTTTACCCTTTAGAGAAGAGTTAATGGCTATTACAGCTTCTCCTTGTTTTTCAAGGGTTGCATTCTTCCAAAACTCTCTTTGGGTCGCCAAGTAAATTGGTGCATCTGCTGTTAACAAAGTTTTGTACTTTGATGCAGATATGATATCAATGATGGAGTCGAAAGCATCTGTGGTGCCGGGTTTTGTGAGAAGACCCAGAAGGTTGTGAAAAGGTTTTTGTGGAATTTCAGTGGGTTTAGCCTTTTGAGAGGCCTCTTTCGAAGATGATTTGGAAGTGGGTTTTGCAGATGACTTCGATTTTGTCATTTTGGAGATGATGATCGAAGAAGGTTTTGAAGAAATTTGAGGGAATGAGATGAAAAACTGCTTTGAGAAGAGAATTTTTAAGAATTCAATTCGACAGTAAAACCCTGTTTGGGTTTTGAATGGGGGTTTTATAGAGAAAAAGTGAATGCTGACGTGGCAGCGGTTACAAAAGTACTGACCACTATGTACTGCCCACATGCCAACCCCTGATGAAATGAAGGACAATACTTTTATGAAAGCTACTGATGAAAGGCAGTGGTTACAACGGTAACAAATGCAAGCAGTGAATGATTTTCACTATCAGTGGATAGCATATCAGTGGATAAGACACTGCTTTTGAACAACAGTGTTTATCAAGGAAATGAGAGAACAGGGGATGACTTTCAGCAGTGGACAGACTTTGAAGTAGAGCAGACTTTTGAACAAGCAATGGTTATGGCAGACTTTTAAGGATTTTAATAAAAACTTCATTTTTGGCTATTTTTAAGGATGGATTTTTGATTTTCTGAAAACATTTTAATGCTTTTATTCATAGAAAAACAAGATGTTGCTTGTTATTCCATGTTTAGCATGCCAATTCTAGATACCAAGCTTTCAAAGGTGGATGTATCTAATGCTTTTGTGAGCACATCTGCCAGCTGGTCTTTAGTTGGAACATGATGCAGAGAAATCAAACCTTTTTCATAGCAATCCCTCACAAAGTGATGTCTGATGTCGATGTGCTTGGTGGTTGAATGAGAAACTGGATTTTTGATGATATTTTATGCTGCTTGGCTATCCAACATGAGTGGTGTCTTTAAGGAAGTGATACCAAAATCCAGCAACTGATTTTGAAGCCACATGAGTTGGGCTGTACAGCTTGCAGCAGCAATGTATTCAGCTTCAGCAGTGGATGTTGAAACAGCTGCTTGCTTTTTGCTTTGCCAAGAAACCAAGCAATTGCCTAGAAACTGGCACCCTCCTAAAGTGGACTTCCTTGTGGTGTTACATCCGGCAAAGTCACTGTCTGAAAAGCCTGAAAGCTTGATAGTCCCATTAGCTGGATACCAGATACCAAGTGTGGGAGCACCTTTTATGTATCTGAAGATCCTTTTTACAGCAATGAGGTTTGATTTTCTGGGAGCTGATTGACTTCTTGCACAGACACATGTAGCAAACATGATGTCTGGTCTAGATGCAGCTAGGTACAGTAAGGACCCAATCATGCTTCTATAAAGTGTTTGGTCAATCAGCTCATCCTTTTCATCAGACATGACAAGCTTATTTGTTGCCATGGGTGTGTTGCATGGTTTACAATCATTCATATCAAATTTATTCAAAAGTTCTTTAGCATATTTGCTTTGATGAATGAAAGTTCCATTTTGCAGTTGCTGAACTTGGAGACCAAGAAAGCATTGCAGTTCACCCATTGCACTCATTTCAAACTCAGCTGTCATGAGTTGCCTAAATTCTTCACACATTTTATTACATGTGCTTCCAAAAATAATGTCATCCACATAAATTTGGACAATCATTAAATCCTTTCCTCTCCATTTTAGAAACAGTGTTTTATCAATGGTACCTCTTTTGAAACCATTTGAGAGTAGAAAGGTGGAAAGAGTTTCATACCAGGATATAGATGCTTGTTTCAGGCCATACAAGGCTTTGTTTAGCCTATAGACATGATCTGGATAAAATGGATCCTCAAAACCTGGAGGTTGACAAACATACACCTCTTCTTGAATTGTACCATAGAGGAAAGCACTTTTGATATCCATTTGGAACACCTTCATGTTGTGGTTGACAGCAAAGGCCAGGAACAGTCTTATAGCTTCTAATCTTGCTACAGGGGAGAATGTTTCATCATAGTCAATCCCCTCTTCCTGTCTGTAACCTTGAACCACAAGCCTGGCTTTATTTTTGACAACAATGCCCCTTTCATCAGTTTTGTTTTTGAAGACCCACTTTGTACCGATGGGGCTTACATCTTTTGGCAGTGGTACAAGCTCCCATACTTGTTGTCTTTTAAACTGTTGGAGCTCCTCTTGCATGGCTTCTACCCAGCTGTTGTCTTTCAGTGCCTCTTGGTACTTGACTGGCTGATGGAGTGATAGAAAACCAGCAAAAAGACAAATGTTTTGGGTTTGGCTTCTTGTGAGCACCCCTTAATTGATGTTGCCAAGGATTTGGTCAGGTGGATGAGATCTCAAGAAAATTAAATCTCCTTGGTATGGTATGATGGCATTTGTTGGTGAAGGCTGCAGATGTGTATCATCTGAGCTAACCACTGCTGGTGACTTTGATGATCCAGCAGTGGCTTCAAAAGGTGGTGGAATAGGTGGCAATGGTGTGGACACATGCTGATTTTTATCCACTGTTTGAGGATTTTGATCAACAGTGCTTGATGATGTGGAAGCAGTGGTTAAGGGGCTACTTTGGTCAACAACTGTTGAGGTAGCAGTGGTTGAGCTTTGACAGCTGTTTTGAACATCTGCTGCTCTGTAACACCTCGAAAATTTGTGTCCAATGAAATAATGACACGTGTCATGTAAGACAAAAGTGATATAAACCCGGATCTAGTTAAAGATGTATGGCAGGATTTAAAAGTGTCGTCATGTTAATTTATACCTCTGAACTACCTCATTATGAATCCCAAGACCCTAACATATATTACAAACATCTGATTTACACTCAATCCGGTAATTCCTAGTAATAATTGATTCATATTTGCAAGAGTGGGATCCTATGAGGATATGCACGATAAAACCTTTCATTCGTGACCCTATCGATACAGCCCAAGACAATCATACAACATGGTAAAGTGGTTACAACTATTCAAGGCATGATCAAGAGGCCCCTACTGATAATAGAAGCCGAATTCGTAATACCTAAGTGCCTGTTCAAAGCTTGAAAGGGCAAAAATTTTGCCTGCTGTAAACGTCTTACGGACCGTAAAGGACCCCCTTATGGTCCGTAAGGAGTCCCCAGCGACAGAAAGTTTGACAGTTGGCTGTTTTGAGCATGTAACCGACTTAGAAAGATATTTTCCACTTCCATGCACGACCCCTACTAATTTTTAGGCTTAGGGGCACTTGTAAATGATCTGGGAACAATGCTAGACTTGTGTGGCTTGATCATGAGCAACCTAAAGCACTATATAAGTCCCACAATGTTTGCAACATTCTTGCATTCATTCCAGCTGCATTTTTGAAGACTTCTGGAGTTCAAAAGCAGACCAAGTCATCCCTAGTCGAAATTAGTATCTTGGTAAGTATCCTTGACCTTCCTTAATTGAGTTTTGCTTAGTTATTAGCTTAAAAGTCAAACCGTCATAATTAAGGTTTGACTTATCGATTAATCATTAATGGTTCAGTGTTTAGTCAAATTAAAGGTAGTTATAAGTTGGTAATTATGTGGGCATTAAACCCTTAAAAGGGAAACCTCTGATTCCCGTCCTAACTTAGTCATTTGTCGGGTCAAAGTTGTTTATAAAAAGTCAACGGAAACTTAATTTGCGAATTAACATGTAATTAGCAATGTAGAAGGCATGTAACCTATTTTACCACTCATATAACTTAGTAATAAATGTAAGAACATGTCTAAGTATGTTCGACCCGACAATTTTCTGTTTAGACCCGGTTCGGAACCGAAAGTCGCAAAACTTTGACTTTTGCTTTGACTTCAGTTCTGACCCGTTTTAGATGGGGTTAGAAATGCCTTAGAGCTTCCTTAGGACCAGGCAACATGATAGTATAACCCTCTGTGGTTGGTTCGTTGATTGTCCTATTCGTTTACATGTTTCCGTTAATCGCTTAATGTTGACCATAATGCCCTTTTGACTATAAAACGAGAATTTTGGAAATGTGAGAGGACAATAATCTTTGTTACTGATTTATAAACATGTCCCTAAATTTTCACATCAGTTGGAGGTCTAGAATAGGAGTTATGCTAAATAGCGCAATTTAAAAAGCTTTTTTGATAATTAAACGACGCAATTAGCATAAAGCCTATCTAAACCCAATTTTTGACACCAAAACTTTTACCCACTGATGTAATATAATATTTTGGGATTTTTGAAGATTTTTAGTTATTTTTAACCTGAAGATGACAATTCACGACGGTCAGATAAGAAGCATAGGGGAAACAATGACCACAAGAAGGGGTCTGGTTCTAAGAAGGATGGGCATCAATCTGGAGATAAGCCCATGTGTAAAATTTGTCAGAAGCACCACTTTGGGAGGTGCAGACTTGACTCAAAATCCCAATCTCAGCCGAGGCCTTGTGGGATTTGCAAATCTTTGGAACATAAGACCCTAGAGTGCAAGAAGCTAAAAGACGCAACGTGCTACAGTTGCAACGAAAAAGGGCACATTAAGACAAATTGCCCAAAATCTGCAAAGAAAACTGAGGAAGGGAAGAAGACCAATGCTAGGATCTTCAGGATGGATGCAAAGGAAGCTGTGCAGGACGACAATGTGATAACATGTACCTTCCTCATAAATGATGTTTATGCGAGAGTGCTATTTGATTCAGGAGCTGATAAATCATTTGTAGATAATAAGTTTTGCAAATTGCTGAATTTACCTGTTAAAACCTTAAGTGTGAAGTATGAGGTGGAATTAGCAGATGGCACCTTAGAAACCGCCTCAACCATATTAGATGGATGTTTCATATCCATTAAGAACCACTCTTTTCCTTTCTCCCTACTTCCTTTGAAATTAGCCGGTTTCGACATAGGTTTGGGTATGGACTGGTCATCTCATAACCAGGCCCATATTGTCTGCAATAAGAAGCAGGTGATAATCAAGACTCCGTCTGGTGAATCACTTACCATTCAGGGAGATACCCAGTATGGACTGCCTGAGCAAGTGACTATGCTCAAGGCCTCTAGGTGTTTAAAGAAGGGTTGTGTCATATACATGGCACAAGTGACTATTGATGAGCCGAAGCCTAAGATTGAGGATATCCCTGTCATTTCTGAATACCCTGAAGTTTTTCCTGAAGAACTACCTGGTTTACCACCAGATAGGCAAGTGGAATTCAGAATTGACATCATCCCTGGAGCAGCACCAGTAGCAAGGGCGCCTTATAGGTTGGCACCAACAGAGATAAAGGAATTGAGGACACAACTAGATGAATTGCTAGCCAAGGGTTTCATTAGACCTAGTTCGTCTCCTTGGGGAGCACCAATCTTATTTGTCAAGAAGAAGGATGGATCGATGCGTCTATGCATCGATTACCGTGAGCTTAATAAGGTCACTATCAAGAATAGGTATCCGTTGCCCAGGATCGACGATCTGTTCGATCAGCTTCAAGGGGCAAGTTACTTCTCTAAGATTGACTTAAGGTCAGGCTATCACCAACTGAAGGTTAGAGATGAAGACGTACACAAGACTGCATTTAGGACTCGTTATGGTCATTACGAGTTCCTAGTGATGCCTTTTGGGCTCACTAATGCACCATCGGCATTCATGGATCTCATGAACCGTGTCTGCAAACCATACTTGGACAAATTTGTTATCGTCTTCATTGACGACATTCTGATTTATTCAAAAAATCAGGCCGACCATGAGAAACATCTTCGATGTATTCTTTCACTACTTCAGCAGGAGAAGCTCTACGCCAAATTCTCTAAGTGTGAATTTTGGCTTCGAGAAGTCCAAGTCCTTGGACATGTGGTTAGTGAACGCGGAATCCAAGTAGATCCCGCTAAGGTTGAAGCTGTCATGAATTGGAAAGAACCGAAGACGCCCACAGAAATTCGCAGTTTCTTGGGATTGGCAGGATACTACAGGCGCTTTATTGAAAATTTTTCAAGGATTGCTGCACCCCTAACTTCTTTGACTAGGAAGGATATTAAGTTCAACTGGGGACCCAAGTAACAAGAATCCTTTGATATCCTTAAGCAGAAGCTGAGCAATGTGCCTGTACTGACATTGCCTGAAGGTACCGAAGAATTCGTGGTTTACTGCGACGCATCACACACTGGCATGGGGTGTGTGCTTGTGCAGAAAGGCAAGGTTATTGCCTATGCTTCACGTCAGTTAAAGGTGCATAAAAAGAATTACACTACCCATGACTTGGATTTGGGTGCCGTTGTATTTGCACTGAAGCTATGGAGGCACTATGGTATCAAGTGTGTGATCTATTCTGATCACAAGAGCCTCCAGCACCTATTTAACCAAAAGGATTTGAATATGAGGCAACGACGTTGGATGGAAACCTTAAATGATTACGACTGTGAGATCAGATACCATCCTGGCAAGGCGAATGTAGTCGTCGATGCCTTAAGTCGAAAGGAAAGGGTGAAGCCCATAAAAATCAACGCCAAGAGCATTGAGATAAAGAACAGTTTGAATGAAAGGTTGTTAGCTGCACAGAAGGAAGTTGTGTTGGAAGCTAACTATCCTAATGAAAATCTAGGAGTAAACGAAGAACAGTTATCTCAGGGCAAGGACGGAATTCTGAAATTGAATGGACGAATATGGGTTCCAGTTTATGGAGGACTTCGAGATGTTATCCTCCAGGAAGCCCACAGTTCTAAATACTCCGTTCATCCTGGAGCTGACAAGATGTACCAGGATCTGAAAGCAAATTTTTGGTGGATAGGCTTGAAGAAGTCTATAGCTACCTATGTAGCTAAATGTTTGACGTGTGCGCAAGTCAAGGCTGAACATCAAAGGCCGTCAGGTTTGCTACAACAACCTGAACTTCCCACGTGGAAGTGGGAAATGGTGACAATGGATTTCATCACCAAGTTGCCAAAGACAAGGAAAGGAAATGATACGATATGGGTGATAGTAGATAGACTGACTAAGTCGGCACATTTCCTACCCATCAAGGAAACCTATAGCTCCGACATGTTAGCCTAATTGTACGTAGATAAGATTGTATCTCTGCATGGCGTACCAGTGTCTATTATCTCTGACAGAGATACTAGGTACACGTCACATTTTTGGAAGAGTTTCCAACAATCTTTGGGCACGCGCTTAAATTTTAGTACGGCTTACCATCCTCAGACGGACGGCCAGAGTGAGCGTACAATCCAAACTTTGGAAGACATGCTTCGTGCATGTGTGATTGACTTAGGTGGTAGTTGGGATAACCACCTGCCATTAATCGAGTTCTCATATAACAATAGCTACCATTCGAGCATTAAAGCTGCGCCTTTCGAGGACTTGTACGGTAGAAAGTGCAGAACGCCGGTTTGTTGGGCGGAAGTTGGAGATGTCCAACTAACAGGACCAGAAATAGTCTTTGAAACGACGGACAAGATTGTCCAGATTCGTGACCGCCTAAAAGCTGCCAGGGATAGGCAGAAAAGCTACGCAGATCTAAAGCGTAAACCTCTGAAATTCGAGGTAGGTGACAAAGTGTTGCTTAAAGTATCACCCTGGAAGGGAGTGATGCGATTTGGTAAGAAAGGTAAGTTAAGCCCAAGATACATAGGACCATTCGAGGTCATCGAATGTGTCGGATCAGTTGCTTATAAGTTAAAATTACCTGAAGAGCTCAGTGGTATTCACAATGTATTCCACATCTGCAATCTGAAGAAGTGTTTTGCTGATGAATCACTAGTCATACCACATACAGATGTGCACATAGAAGAGAGCTTGAAATTTGTGGAAAAACCTGTGTCGATTGAAGATCGACAGGTTAAGAAGCTTCGAAGGAAGCATGTGCCAATTGTAAAGGTTAAATGGGATGCCCGTAGAGGTCCCGAGTACACATAGGAAGTTGAGTCCATAATGAAAGAAAAGTACCCTCATTTATTTCAGTAAATCTCGAGGTCGAGATTTCTTTTAAGGGGGTGAGGATGTAACACCTCGAAAATTTGTGTCCAATGAAATAACGACACGTGTCATGTAAGACAAAAGTGATATAAACCTGGATCTATTTAAAGATGTATGGCAGGATTTAAAAGTGTCGTCATGTTAATTTATACCTCTGAACGACCTCATTATGAATCCCAAGACCCTAACATATATTACAAACATCTGATTTACACTCAATCCGATAATTCCTAGAAATAATTGATTCATATTTCCAAGAGTGGGATCCTATGAGGATATGCACGATAAAACCTTTCATTCGTGACCCTTTCGATAAAGCCCAAGACAATCATACAACATGGTAAAATGGTTACAACTATTCAAGGCATGATCAAGAGGTCCCTACTGATAATAGAAGCCAAATTCGTAATACCTAAGTGCCTGTTCAAAGCTTGAAAGGGCAAAATCTTTGCCTGCTGTAAAGGTCTTACGGACCGTAAAGGTCCCGCTTACGGTCCGTAAGGAGTCCCCAGCGATAGAAAGTTTGACAGTTGGCTGTTTTGAGCATGTAACCGACTTAGAGAGATATTTTCCACTTCCATGCACGACCCCTACTGATTTTTAGGCTTAGGGGCACTTGTAAATGATCTGGGAACAATGCTAGACTTGTGTGGCTTGATCATGAGCAACCTAAAGCACTATATAAGTCCCACAATGTTTGCAACATTCTTGCATTCATTCCAACTACATTTTTGAAGACTTCTGGAGTTCAAAAGCAGACCCAAGTCATCCCTAGTCGAAATTAGTACCTTGGTAAGTATCCTTGACCTTCCTCAATTGAGTTTTGCTTAGTTATTAGCTTAAAAGTCAAACCGTCGTAATTAAGGTTTGACTTATCGATTAATCATTAATGGTTCAGTGTTTAGTCAAATTAAAGGTAGTTATAAGTTGGTAATTATGTGGGCATTAAACCCTTAAAAGGGCACCCTTTGATTCCCGTCCTAACTTAGTCATTTGTCGGGTCAAAGTTGTTTATAAAAAGTCAACAGAAACTTAATTTGTGAATTAACATGTAATTAGCAATGTAGAAGGCATGTAACCTATTTTACCACTCATATAACTTAGTAATAAACGTAAGAACATGTCTAAGCATGTTCGACCCGACAACTTTCTGTTTAGACCCGGTTCGGAACCGAAAGTCGCAAAACTTTGACTTTTGCTTTGACTTCAGTTCTGACCCGTTTTAGATGGGTTTAGAAATGCCTTAGAGCTTACTTAGGACCAGGCTACACGATAGTATAACCCTCTGTGGTTGGTTCGTTGATTGTCCGATTCGTTTACATGTTTCCGTTAATCGCTTAATGTTGACCATAATGCCCTTTTGACTATAAAACGAGAATTTTGGAAACATGAGAGGACAATAATCTTTGTTACTGATTTATAAACATGTCCCTAAATTTTCACATCAGTTGGAGGTCTAGAATAGGAGTTATGCTAAATAGCGCAATTTAAAAAGCTTTTTGTTAATTAAACGGCGCAATTAGCATAAAGCCTATCTAAACCCAATTTTTGACACCAAACCTTTTACCCACTGATGTAATATAATATTTTGGGATTTCTGAAGATTTTTAATTATTTTTAACCTGATCATAACCTAAGGTTATGGTCTTGATTCGGTAAATACCGATTATACCCTTTTTGTTTCTAAAATGAGTTCTACATAGTATTTTGACACCAATCCAATTGCTACTGATTTTATATGATAAATAAAGTATTTTGAACTTTATAACCTGATCAGAAAACTCAGATTTCCTGTATAACCCGGAAATCACTTAAAATGGCTTTTTACGCGTATTAAACACCTAGTATGGGTTTAAAACCATTTTGTCATATAAGACTTATCACCAACTGATATAACCTGATAAATTAAGTTATTTTACTGATGTATTCGGACTCGAATCTCAGAATTTCATTTAATCTCTTTTATAACCTTTAAAATGACCAAAATACCCCTACGGGGCTTAATTTGAGATTTAACTCGTTTTGGGCAAAATGGAAGGTATCCTACTGATATCACAACATATTTAAAGCATATTGACTTAGGAAACCTATATATGACTCTCATGGTTACCCTTTACGCCTCTTGCGCATTTGGTTCGGTTTATGTAACTAGTTTGCATAAATTAGCCGAAACGGGTCAAACCTTATCGTTTTTATCTCAAAACCCAGAATGTGTTTAGTTTACCCATAATATACAAGTCTTCAAACTTGTCAGGTCTAAACCACATTCTATTCCGGTCTTCGCTTAATCACCTGTTCGAACCGTATTTTTCCTTAAAACTAACCGGTCTAAGTTTAGCCTAAATTAAAGACCCGTTAGGATTTTAATAGGTTATTATAAACCTTCGTTCCAGAATAGGAGACCCGGTAAAAGCTACACACACTTGCTATTTGTGATTGATACTTGGAAAGGTAAATACTTTTAACTTATTTTCCCTATACGGGCTTGGGGTATGGTATATAAAATACCGCTTGGTCGGGCATTGAATCTTTAATCGAATAGAGATTAAACCATTGATATGCTCCGTTTGGAAATGTTTTGTTTTCTTAAAGCCTTTGGGGGGTTAATGACCATGTCCCGGATATCCTTGGCATCATCTTACGAGATGGCCACGACCTAAGCACGGGGTGTAGGTGTATACCCGTCAGTGCCTAAATAAATAATGTGGTGTGTCTATTGATCTTTAACCCGGTCTACGGATCGGGCTACTGAACGCATAAGGAACATGTAATTCTTTTACAAGATTATATTCAAATAATTATCCCAAGTTATAAAAAGTTTGTGCCACGTGCATTCAAATCAACTTTATTAAACCTTTTCTAAATGAGTCAGTTAATTGTATTTACCAGTGTAAACTGACTAATTTTCCCAAAAAGGTTAAGTGCAGGTACTACGCGAACTAGGCTGGCTTTCTCCTAGCGTCCACAATACGTCTCGCAAGCTTGGATGTCAAAACTGTTGAACAATGTTTCCATTTTATTATGATCCACCTGTGGATTACTTTCAACTATTTGTGATACTTAATATTACAATATTGTTTGGTTGAAATGAATCTATCTTTTGCTTCCGCTGTGCATTTAAATATTGTGTTGTTTGACTATAATGATATCAACTACGTCACGATACTCCCCTACCGGGCCCACCGGCGAAACGTGAAAATATCGGGGTGTGACATGCTCTTCCCATTCTGACAGACTTTTGAGGGATGATGATTTCATACCCGTAGTCTGGTGTTGAATCCTCTTATCGACCTGCACTGTTAGTCTTGACAGCAGTATTTTCAAAAGTGAATTTATCAAGATCAAACAAATCAGCAGGATTTGCTGGGATTTTCATTGATGAAAGTTCATTGAACTTTACATTTAAGGTCTCCTCCACTTCTTTGGTCCGTGTATTAAACACTTTGTAGGCCTTGGCAGTGGTTGAGTATCCCAGGTGATAACCATAATCAACTTTGGCTGCAAATTTTGAGATGGAATCTTTTAAGTCCAAATAAAAGCATGGGCAGCCAAATACTTTAAAGTATGAGATCAGTGGTTTGATTTTATACAGAATTTCATAAGCAGTCTTTTTGTGCCTGGGGTTTATTAAAACTCTGTTTTGGACATAGCAAGCAGTGTTTACTACCTCTGCCCAGAAAGTCAAAGGCAAACCTGAGTCAGCAAGCATGGTCCTAGCAGCTTCAATCAGTGTCCTATTCTTTCTCTCAACTACCCCATTTTTCTCTGGTGTTATAGGGATGCTGTACTGCCTTACAATCCCTTTCTTCACACAGAAGGCATCCAACTCCTTATTTTTGAATTCTGTGCCATTGTCACTCCTGAAGACTTTTACTGGAAGGTCAAATTGCTTTTCAACCTGTGTCACAAAGTCTTGCAAAATGCCTGCAGTCTCATCTTGGCAGCAGCTATCATGGCACAATCACATTGATGATCCTCTTCATCAGCTCTTCCTTCTTTCTCACCCTCTTTCTCCTTTTCTTTTCTTTTTCTTCCTTGTCTTCTTTGGACCAAGGATCAACCAGTGGTTCAATCAGGGTTTCTGAATTTTCTCCCAGCAATAGTTCACCAGCAACAGCAGTAACCACTGCTTCAGTCACCTCATCCACTGTTTCAGCACTTAGCTGTTCACCTTCAGTTTCTACCCCCTCTGGTATTGACTCTAATGCCATCAAACAAAATTCATCATTAGAAGGTTCATTAAAAGCATAGAGTGCAAAATTTTCATCACCAAGCTCATCAGGCATGCTGCTCTAGTCAACAAAACCTTGGGTGAAAAAGCTTTGTTGATCTGGTTGTACCACTGTTGGAGCAGCTTGTTGAGGTGCAACAGATTGCACTTGTGCCTGAGGGACAGGGGTTTGAACATACTGAATTTGTGGAACAGTGGTTTGAACATAATGCACAGGCACAGGGGTTGCAGCATAGTGAGCAGTGTTAACATGGGCTGCAGGGGTATATTGGGTATAGTGAACAGTGCTTTGATTTTGTGGTCTAGGGTTTGAGCTGGGATAGTGATTATAGGACCAGTGGTTTGACTCCTGCATTCCCTAGCAAAATGACCTAGCCTATTGCACTTATAACACTTGATTTTTGACTTATCCAACCCCACTTTTAAATTCTCATGTAACTCTGGGAATTTTCTCCCTGTTCTTTTGTAGAATTTGCTTGTTCTTACACTAAGCAAAGCCAATTGGTGCAAAATGTCCATTTCTTCTAAGTCAGTGGGATCAAAGTGTTGCAAATCATTGAGTTCAAAGCACAAGTTATCTGACATCTGGTTTTCACAATTTGCAGTAAAAGCATAATTTGCAGAGTGAGGATCAGGGTTGTTAAATGTCACACCCCGAAATAATCATAGCTGGCGTTACTGGACCGGTATCATTATTGCACAGCGGAAGCAAATAAGCTAAGACTTCTAGAAAAAGAACGCCCACTAAGTACTCGAGTCTCCAATGGTTCTCCTATTCCAACCGTTCCATAGTTTTGAAAAAGTAACCTGAGAAAGAAACATGCGAAAAATCAACATAAAGTTGAGCGAGTTCATAGTTTGTTTGTAAAAGATTTGGAATAAATCTTTTGGGTAACCGGTTTTTGAAATATGTTTGAGAAAACGAAATAAAAATCATTTTCTTTGGCATGTTATATGAAAACTTGTATTTGTGAAACCTTGTATACATAAAGCGTTATATTTGTATAAACTTATATCTGTAAAGTTTTGTGTTTGTAACACTTGAATGGCTGTCAATGTCTGCGCATGACAATTACAAACATGCCTGCATGAGTCTGTATGTTGGACTCGTCAGTCCTTAAGATGAAGGCCTTAGGTGCATGCAAGTTTGGGTTGTGGTATTTGGGACACACAGTCTCCGTTGTTCTTGTACAGGACTAAACAATCCCCCTTTGTAACTAGGACCAACCACGTCACTAGTATCTGTAGCTCATGCATGTTTCGTACTGTTCATGTTTTTTGTAAAAACCGGTACGTTTTGCATAAGTTTTTCGTAAATCATTTGAGTTCAATGAAAATCACAAATCATTTGTGTTAATTAAAACGTGTTGTAACATGGTTTAGAAACATATAGTTTTTTGTTCATTCAAAAACCTCGTATGCTCTTGCAAAACGTGCTTGTCTAAAAATACGCAATCTTTGTTCATCGAAAACTTTGTATGTTTCTACAAGACGTGCATGTCTTTCTACCCCGAAAACATTTATAAAAATGTAAAACCGCAAAAAGGTGGGGTTATGAACTCACCTGATGCGCAAACAATGTGGTAAAGGAAATAGCAAATGACAATGTCCGTCTACATGAACCGATCTACTCGTGCCCTAAAACATAAAGGACATCTTAAGGTCTATACAATGTTACAAGCATGCAAGTTGGTCATGTGCCAAGTTCACCCAACTAACTAGACTTGTTGTGAATCATAAAAAAAACTAATATGAACGTTTGAATCATCGAGAACCTTTGGTGATGTGTTTACATTTCTTGAAAGTATATTTTTATTTTGAATAAAAATATATTACTATATACGATGCATAAATTATGACCCGTGTTAGTAACCAACTTTAATAGTCGTGTTCGGGTGTATAAAACTATGACTCGTTATGACCCGAGAACCAACACAATAGCTTTCCGAATAAATATAATAAATATTTATTATACTTTTAAGAAACAAATAATCTCATATAAACAGTCATGTTTTACCACTAAATGACCATATACAAATCTACTCGAGGAATAAATATACACTTTTGTCCTTTTTTCTTATTTAAGTTAAAAGTTCTATGTAGAAAAGTATATATATTTATATTCATACGTAAAATTTCCATTGAATTTTATATACTTGGATAGTAATTGAAATGACCTTGATACATGTGTGTACATTTCCTCTTAACAGATTTATACAAAATAATACTCCTGTATTCGTAAAAATAGCCTTGATGGTATTTTCTTCAAAAATCAAAACTACCATCAAAATTAAGTTTATACAAATATATCCATAGTATACAAGTTTTTGTGCTAGGATTTCATACGACCAAAATATAGTTTAACGATAATATCTAAACAACCACGTATTTTTCTAAACTTACATGAATACATATATATATAGTTATACTTCTTGTTATATAGAACTAGTAACATAGTTATTTTTGCAACCAACATCCCCTGAGCATAAAGGATATGTACATGAAATATATTTATTTACCTAATAAAAAGATAGTATAAGTAATCGTGTCTTCAAGATTAGACCATTAACAAACTGGTTAATTTTTGGTAAGGTTCCAAGCAAATATCATAAAAAAAAAACATATAAACTTGTAACCAGATGATGATAATTTATTTTAACTCACATAACTTGAAAATATGTACATGATGTCTTTTTCTTCTCAACAAGCAAATCGGTGAAAAAGTTTGGTAAAGCAGGAGTTCTTTCTAAGCTTTTGAAACATTTTATAGGTTGTTTAATATGATTGATGTTTGAACCATAAAACACCTAGTTTGGGTGAACGTATACATGATACTATAGTGAAAACATAAGTATTTTAGAGGGTTTTACTTGCACAAAAACAAACAAGGAATGAACGGTTTGAAGCTTGACCTTGAATCTTGAAATTCAATTTGTAGCTTGTGTGTGTGCTTGTTTTCGGTTTTGGAGAGTGAAAAATAGAATGGAATGGCCTATGTGTTTAAATGATAAGGATGAAGCACAATTAATAGGGTATGGTCGATGGGTATGGGTCCAGGGAGTCGGTTTGACAAAATCTACCAAATATATTAAGAAATATATAACAAAAATTAATGTGTATGGCATGAATATATGTAATGATGATGATGTGATCGGATGTTCATGAGATAAAGAAAATATGGTGTAGGTTGTCATGAGTATTGATATTACCATGCTTTGGATGCAAAAGTCCAACTTTGGCAGACTCAGCCATCAAGGAAAATCATAAAAAGATTTATCTCTAAAAAAGAGAAGAAGAACAAATGCATAAAAATAAACCTTATGCATATAACCGCATAAAATTATTTATGAATGTGTCCGGTGTATAAATATATTTACCTATTATTCGTGTCGCGCTAACCGCATATTGTAAATATAATTTACATCTTGTGCGATGAAAATAGCAAATAATATCATTTTAAGATCAAAAATATGTAAAATAGCGTCGGAAGTCGATGTTTGACGCGTTCGTTCGTCGGTTGCGTTAAAATTGCGAAAGATGCTTCGGGTGTCGTTTTTGGTCCGTTTTTTGATCCGATTTCGACTGCGTTTATTAAAAAATCGATTACGGCGCTAAATATGTCATAATATTTCGGTTTTGCAGGCAATACACGAGTCCAATGCTTGCTGGTGCGTTCCTACAGTCGCGCTTTTCGTTCACGTTTGCGTTTTGAGGCGTTCGAAGCGAAATAAACTCGCAAAACCAAATTCACATTTATAAAATATATGTACAAAATTCGTATTTGCCGGCGTTGTCAGTATTTTGTACGGTGTCAGTTCGTTATCGCTTATCGCTCAGCAGTTATTCCGAAAATCACCATATGCGCACTGTAGCGTCAGATAAACGTTTCTAGGCATTCCAATAGCCTAATTAAGTTAATTCGTGCCTTAAACACTACTTATTATCGCCTTAAACGTTTATTAATCGCGTAATTAGAAGTCGTTAATTACCGGTTGTCACATTAAAATTTCCACCACCAGTTATATCAATAAAGTGATCATGACCCTGATCCTTACCACTACTACCAGATTCTTCCTGACCAAAAAGAGCTGTGCTACCGAATGAATAATCATCAGAACTTTGCCATACTCTTGCAACTTCTTTTTCTGGTTCAACTCCCTTTCATAGGTCAGGAGTCTACCATGAAGTTGGGTCAGGGTCAGATCTTTGAACTCAGCAGAGTTTCTAGTAACAAAAGCAATTGTGTCCCATTTTTCTGGTAGTGATCTAAGAAACCTGCTATTTTGAGTTGAATTTGGAAATGCTAGTTTAACAAGCCTTAGTTCACTAATAAGGCAGCTGAATCGCTCAAATTGCTGAGTCAATGATTCACCCTTGATGTGACAAAATGTTTCATACTGCTGATTTAGAATTTCCCTATTGTTTTCAATAACTTCTTCTCTCCCCCCAAACTGTTCCTTCAGTGCATCCCATAACTCTTTGGCACTGTTACAATGTAACAGTCCAGCATAGATCTCATTGGGTAATGCAAATGCTATGATGCTAAATGCTTTGGCATCGAGTTCGAACTTTTGAAAATCAGTTTCAGTATAGTTTTCAGATGGTTTAGGTACGAACTTCTTTTCATCCTCAGCACTTGGCACCATAGGAACATGGGGACCAAAAACAACAGACCTCCAACATCCAGTGTTCTGTTGAGCAAGGATGTGACCCATCCTTCTCTGCTAGATGTTGTATTCATTATGTTTAAGCATGGGTGGTTTGAAAAGAGAGCCAATGTTATTCTTATCATCTTGTGATTGTGACGTCATCCTGGTTGTTTTACAGGCACTGATTAATCAACTTTGATGGTGATTAAACCTTGCTCTGTTTTTTCAACAAAACGAACAAACTATCAGTATCAACTTTTATGAGCTGAACAATTTACGTCAAAATGTTTGTTAAATCAAATTTGACTGTCCAAGCTCTGATACCAATTGTTAGGATCTGAGTTTGGTTTTGATTGTGTTTTACGTTTGAATTAAGATGAAGATGAATGAGTTGTGTCACACCCCGACCACGTTAAAACAACAAACCGTGGCGGAAACGTCGGGGAATGTTGTAACAGAATCATCGTTTCAACAACCATGGTGTTAGGGGAGGATTTTCTAACAATTAGTGATCCTTACACGTTATCCTAAATAATGATCCTTTCTTCTGTGACAGATAGTGATCCTCAGAAGAGCTTCAGGATCAGGGTCATGGATCACTTTAAGGATCCTCGTACTGACGATTGTTTATTTGTGTTACTTTGCAGAAGTAACAAGCTTGACTTGGTCTTGGCGACATTCCTGGAGAATATTCCCAGACTATCCCGCACGTGCTTGGCCAAAAATGGACGTTGTGGAGAACGTGGGAGCATGGAACAAAAGTCGGACAGTTTGTTAGCTAGTTATTTTCTCATTTTAAAGGGGTAACGAGCTAGTTAGAGAACACTTAGTCATTTCTGAGTTACACACACACACTCGTACAAACGCTCATACCAGCTCTCGTTCAAACACTTAGCAATTTCATACACCTTTTACACGTTACATTCTAGTGATCCTTGTACCTAGCTCGTTACTATCCGAAGTTGTAAACATTTATTGATTTATTTGAGCTTGGTGATCGGTAGTTTCCATCACCCGGGGTTTTTTGTGCCGGAGATCAACTCTTGATCAAGGGATTTTTCCCCGTATAAATCCTTGTGTTATTTGTGCAATTTACATTGAAGTGATCCTCATCACTGTTACACATATAAAGCATCATTCCACGTGACAAATAGTTTGGTTGTATTATTCTCATCATATTTTTTGACCAAGACAGTTTGGCGCCCACCGTGGGGCAATTGGTGCTTTGTCCTTAGAAAAATTCGCATTTCTGTGCTCATTTCAGTTCACTACAACCAAGCAAAATGGCTTCCTCAGCGAAGAATGCTTCAAATCTGATGCCCGCATTCACTTCTTCACAAGGCGTTCCCCCTTTGCCTCCACCACCTTCTGGATCCCAGAAGAATGCTGAAAATGCTGCGAAGAAACCAACTCCCATTTTCTCAAAACCTCCAACTTCTTCTGCTTCTTACACTCCCACTACTAGTGACATGTTTACTTTGATTTTGCAGATGAAGGATCAGATACGGCAACAGGATAAGACCAATGAGAGGATTCTCAAAGAAATCGGAGATCTCAAGAAACAAAAGACAACGGCAGAAGATCATTCCCCACTGGTACCGAAATCCTTGAATTTTGATACTCCGGTGATTACTTCTCAGCCATCAGTGGTTCCAGACGTTCAATATGTGGGTGGACCGAAAGGAGTGCACTACGGGACAACAACAATCACCCAGGCAGCAGGCTCATGTTTCCAGCCAGCGGGATCCTATCCTCAGCATATGGGATCCCTCACGAATTCAGGAGGATATTCAGGAATGCAGCAGGTTCAAGGATCCTCCTTTGTTCTAGGATCATCCCAGGTTCAAGGATCCTCCTTCGTTCCAGGATCGTCCCAGGTTCAAGGATCCTCCTTTGTTCCAGGATCATCCCAGGTTCAAGGATCTTCCTTCGTTCCAGGATCGTCCCAGGTTCAAGGATCCTCCTTTGTTCCAGGATCATCCCAGGTTCAAGGATCCTCCTTTGTTCCAGGATCATCCCAGGTTCAAGGATCCTCCTTTGTCCCAGGATCGTCCCAATTTCAGGGATCCTTCCAGATGCCAGGATCCTTGAGGAGTTTGCAAACAGGAAGTTCAGATGTCCATCAGGGAGATTTTATTCCAATGCAGACCAATGCTTCTACTGGTCCCTCGATCATTCCAGAGCCCCAACAATATGGATTAACATCCATTCTTCCTAACTTGAATCCAATGGGAGGTAACACTTTTAATAATTCTCATACTACTAACCATGGTCTTATGCAGGATCCAGGTATCAATCATGCCATGGCCAGAGAATTGCAAAAGCTAAAGGATATGATATCAAGTGTTCCAGGAGTGGTCAAACCTATTCCAGAGATTGCAGATGGGAGCCACAAGATATCTCGTTTTGCACCACCAATCTGTGATGCTGAGATACCCAAGAGGTTCCATGTGCCAACAATGAAACTGTATGATGGTTCGACGGATCCTGAAGAACACATAGCACAATACAGGGAGAGGATGGAGATCAATCCAATTCCAGAAAGGTTAAAGGAAGCATGCCTGTGCAAGGGATTCGGATCCACTCTTACTGGATCAGCTCTCAAATGGCTGCTAAGTCTTCCTCCCTATTCTATTACCTCATTTGCTAATCTAGTTAACTTGTTTAATAACCAATTTTCTTGTAGTAGAAAATTCGAACGATTAACTAGTGATCTATATAGGATAACCCAGGGTCATAATGAATCGTTAAGAGATTACATTACCAAATTTAGTAAAGAATCCTTAGACATTCCCAACTTAGATATAGCTACGGCTGTTGAAGCCTTTAAAATGGGATTGCTTAGGGATTCGTCGTTTTATGATGATCTTGTTATGACACCATGCAGGAACTTAGATGAGGCAAGAACCCGAGCACTTAGGTTCATTCGGCTAGAGGATGACAAGAGGATCCAGGAGAGGTTAGTAGGATCCTCAAAACAGGATAAGCAAGGATCCTCATTCAGGAACAGCAAGTTCAGATCCTACAACAGATCTGATAACCAGAACGTGCATTTTATTGATCAAGAAGAGGATGATGAGGATTATCCTCCAATTTCTGAATATTGTTTTTGTGTTGATAACAATGAACTAATCCTTGCGATGCAGAACCTAGGTGATAAAGCTAGATGGCCAAGAAAAAATGATAGGCCAGCTGCAACTAAGGATAAATCAAAGTGGTGTGCATACCATGAAGATTTTGGGCACCTCACAGAAGAATGCATTGCACTAAGAAAGGAAATTGGATACTTGTTGAGCAAGGGGCATCTAAAAGAATTGTTGGGAAGAAAAAAGTCAAGGACTCAGGATCCTGAAAGGATCCCTGAGAAGGCTCCAGCCCCTCCAGCGGATGCACAAGTGATAAACTTCATTTCTGGAGGATCAGACATTTGCGGCACATCTTTCTCAGCAGCTAAAAGGCATGCAAAGGAAACTAAAATGGATAATGGAGAAAGACCTGTTCGAACATCAAGTGTCTTCGAAGGAAAAGTCATAACCTTTGATGAAGGGGATCGTGTTGATATCCAGGATCCTCATCACGATGGTTTAGTTATTACTCTTTTCATTTCTAACCATTTTTTCCGCAGGATCCTTATAGACGGAGGAAGTTCAGTGTACATTATCCAGCTTGATGTTCTAAAGAAGATGGGTATCCCTGAATCAGATATCATACCAAGATCCTCCGTGCTCGTGGGATTTAGTGGCGAAACTAAGAATACCCTGGGGGACATTAAACTCCCAATATACATCGAAGGCCTACACTCTTATAAAAATTTTTGTGTTATTGACTGTTTATCTTGTTGTAATGTTATCCTTGGCAGGCCCTGGATACACGATATGAAAGCAGTCCCATCTACCTACCATCAATGTGTGAAGCTCCCTAGTCCTTGGGGAATAGTGAAGATTGATAGTGATCAGCAGGAGGCTAAGAATTGCTACACTTCATCGATGAAACCAGCCTCGAAGTCAAGGGAGCAATAGCAATCAAGGTATCCTCCAAGGGATGTCTTGGAGGCAAGAGAGCAGGATGTGGTAGAAATCCTCATGGATCCCGATGATCCTGAATCCAAAATCTATATCGGATCAGGGATCCTTGGCGAAACGAAAGAAGACCTCGTATCCTTCCTCAAAAGGAGAAAGACTACCTTTGCATGGAAACACGAAGACATGACTGGTATATCCAAAGATGTAATCACTCACAAACTCGGCATTGACAGGTCCTTCAAACCAATCCACCAAAGGAGAAGAAAGTTTGCACCGGAAAGGAATGCCATTATCCAGGAAGAGGTAGAGAAATTGCTCCGGGCAGGTATGATTAGAGAGGTCAAGTATCCAAGATGGTTGGCCAATGTGGTTGTTGTTCAAAAGAAAAACGGAAAGTGGAGGGTATGTGTCGATTTTACCGATTTAAATAAGGCATGTCCCAAGGATCCCTTCCCATTACCCCACATTGACTCCATGGTGGATGCAACTGCGGGTCATGAACTGTTAACTTTTATGGATGCTTCATCTGGATTCCAACAAATCCAAATGGAACCATCCGACCAAGAGGATACAGCCTTCATGACTCCAACTGGTATATACTGCTATATTGCTATGCCATTCGGATTAAGAAATGCAGGTGCAACATATCAAAGGCTGGTGAATATGATGTTCAAGGATCAGATTGGACAAACTATGGAGGTGTACATAGATGATATGGTGGTAAAATCCTTAAAAGCTGAGGATCACCTAAGAGACTTGGAGGAAGCATTCGATATCCTTGACAAATATAATATGAAACTTAATCCTTCAAAATGTCACTTTGGTGTCAAAGCAGGTAAATTCTTAGGATATATGGTGACGAAGAGAGGCATTGAAGCTAGCCCGGAACAAATCAAAGCAATAGTGAACATCAAATCTCCGGCCAATGCTAAGGATGTTCAAAGGCTAACAGGCAGGATAGCAGCTTTGAACAGATTTATATCCAAATCCTCAGAGAAGTGCAAAGAATTCTATGATATCCTAAGGAAGAACAAGAAATTTGAGTGGACTGAGAAGCATGAAAACGCTTTAAGAGCCCTCAAAGATTACCTATCCTCAGCCCCGGCTTTAATGAAACCAGAAAAAGGCGATGTGCTATCCTTGTATCTTGCAGTATCCTCCAAAGCAGTAAGTGCGGTCCTTGTTAAGGATCATGAAGGTACACAACATCCTGTCTATTATGTAAGTAAAAGTTTACTTGATGCCGAATCCAGGTATTCACACCTTGAAAAGCTTATCCTTGCATTAATTTTGGCATCTACTAAATTGAGACATTATTTTGAAACTCATGTTATTGTTGTTAAAACTAATTTCCCAATTAAGAATGTCCTCAGGAAACCAGAGATGTCAGGAAGGATGGCTAAGTGGGCAGTGAAGCTAAGTGCATATGATATGAGATATGAGCCTAGGACAGCCATCAAATCCCAAGCATTAGCTGACTTTGTGGCTGATTTCAGTAGTGATTTACAAGAAGAAGCTGAGTTAGAAGTCCAGCAGCTAGAAGAGACCAAGGATCCTTGGATACTCTATACTGATGGATCCTCAAATGTCAAAGGCACAGGGCTTGGAATACTACTAAAATCGCCACAGGGGGACATAATACCCCACTCTATAGCTTGTGAGTTCCAAACCACTAACAATGAGGCTGAATATGAAGCCTTAATTGCTGGTTTGCAAATTGCAAAGCATATGGGGATCAGGTATCTTGAGGTACACGTAGATTCATTACTAATTACAAACCACTTTAATGGATCCTATGCTGTTAAAGGTGAAAATCTAACCAAATATTTAGAGATAGTCAAAAGTTTGGCACTCTCTTTTGTTTCCTTTAGTTTGACACAGGTACCAAGGGAAGAGAATACAGAAGCTGATGCATTGGCTAACTTAGGATCATCCTTGAAGATCCCGGAGGATATCAAGATCCCTATTATCCATATCCTGACCCCGGCTATCGAGGATCATGTGGTTATGGAGATAGGGAATGATTCCGCAATTATCCCTAGTGAGGATACTCAATCCCATTCAGGATCAGGATCATGGATCTCACCAATTATGAGATACTTACAACATGAAGAGATTCCTACAGGATAAAACCCTAGGGCTTTCAAAATTAAGGTATCTCAATTCACAATTTTAAATAATATGTTGTATAGACGATTTCTTGCAGGACCATACTTGAGATGCATTGAGGATCCTGAAATCCAAGAAGTTTTAAAAGACTTCCATGAAGGAGATTGTGGAAACCACACTGGGGGCAGGGCATTATTCTCAAGGATCCTGAGGACAGGATACTACTGGCCAACCATGAAGAAAGATGATGTGGAGTATGCTAAAAGATGTGATCCCTGTCAGAGACACAACAATATCCTTCATCAACCAGCTGAATTATTGCATCCTATATCCTCCTCTTGGCCATTTATGAGATGGGGTATGGATATAGTTGGTAAGCTCCCTAAGGCACCTGGTGGGAAAGTATTCATGCTAGCTATGACTGATTACTTCTCCAAGTGGATAGAGGCTGAAGCTTTTGCCCAAGTCAGAGAAAAGGAAGTTATATCCTTCATTAAAAGAAATATTATAACTAGATTTGGGATTCCTTCTGAGATTATATGTGATAATGGTTCCCAATTTATTGGGGGCAGAACCACTAACTTTTGTGACAGCTGGGGGATTAAGATGATAACATCAACACCAGTCCACCCACAAGCTAATGGTCAAGCAGAATCATCCAACAAGATCATCATCAACAATTTGAAGAAGAAGCTTGGATCCAAGAAAGGGAGATGGGCAGAAGAACTACCTTATGTTCTTTGGGCTGATAGGACAACCCCTAAGAATGCAACTGGTCAAACACCATTCTCTTTGGTGTTTGGGGCAGAATCAGTGATCCCAACAGAAATGGTGGTTCCAACTGCTAGAATAAGTACCCGTGATCCTGAGGAGAATGATGAGAACTTGGCTCAAGACCTGGATACTATTGAAGAAATCAGGGATATGGCTAGGATAAGGATGGCCAGCTATCAACAAAGAATGGCTGGTGCTTATAACAAAAATGTCAGGATCAGGAGGTTTCAAGTTGGAGATATGGTATTAAGGAAAGCATTTCAGAATACCACCAATCCTGCTGATGGAAAATTGGCTCCAAAATGGGAAGGCCCTTATTTGATTGAAGCTGAAGCAGGAAAGGGGGCATATAGATTGCTATCCATGGAAGGTGATTTACTACCAAGAGCTTGGAATGCTGTCCACTTGAAGAAATATTTCATGTGATTAGGATCCTCATGGCGCTGATGATCCTCACGATAGGGATATCCTTAAAGGATCCTTAAAGTATCAGTGATCCTTACTTAGGTAATATCCTAAACTTTGACTATTTTATTTCTTTATTTCCTCATATAAGGATAAGGATCATGTATCCTTTATCCATCTCTCACGTGAATTTGAGTTTTGAAAGTTCAGGTATCCTTAGCATAACATTGGTTATCCGCAGAAGCAATCCGTCCCTTGGGTTTAACCCCAGTTATTTGGGCTTGACCCCAGTTCCGCCTGTAGCGCATGATGATCCTGGTATAGTTCAAGGCAGTGGGACCAGTACTCGTTTTAGGGGCTGATAATTCCATTGTACTGGCTATGCCTAGGATCCTACGTATAATGGTAGACGTACCATACATCCGTTCATAAGGTTTCTAACGTTTTCACGTTAGCTAAGGTTTCTAACGTTTTCACGTTAGCTAAGGTTTTGGCATTTTCATGTCACTAAGTTTGGATAGTCGCCAGTTAGGGCCATACTCCAGTTTACATACGATCCTTGGGCTTGTCCCCAGTTATCCTTGGGCTTGTCCCCAGTTATCCTTGGGCTTGTCCCCAGTTATCCTTGGGCTTGTCCCCAGTTGCTAACTCTTTTCTTATATTGGCTTAGTCCCAAGTTATGCTCTATTTCAGGTTCCTGAAGATAGGCAACTAGGGATCCTTGATCCTTACTTCTCTCTAAGGTTTATCTTATAGTTATCCTTATTATGGTTAGGATCCTAACTTGGATCCTCAGGTATGATCCTTAACTATTTTTAATTCTATTCATTATTCATTTGAATAACCCTTATACTTGACAACTGAAATTGGAATTCTTAAACTATATCATTTTTTAGAACTTATCAATTATGGGATATGTGGTCCGTGATCATATCCTAAACTTTTTGGATATCTTTTTTAATTTTTCAAGAATTGATAAGTATAAACGAAATAAACATTACAACAGTTGGAAAGTAAGATATTAAAAAGGATAACAACACAAGATAAGCGACAAAAGGTTAAGTTTTTATTTATTAACAAAAGACTAACCCTTAAAAGGTTGTCAAAATTACCTACCCGAGCATCTACCAGTAAAACGTGGCCCGTCCGCTGGGGTAGGTAAAGGGTGTCCATGATAATAAGTTCAAAAGTAGTGCATGAATATAAAGGCGGCAGGATCACAATGGCTTCATCCCCCAAACAGAGGATCCCTCCACCAATTGCAATCCTGCCTATTGTCCAAAGGATCATACATGATCCTTAATCCTAAAACCTATTGTTCAAGTACAAACCATTAAATTGTTTAAAACATCACAACCACAAAAAACTCCTATCAGATTTAAAAAATTGGGCTCCGGCTACGTCTAGAAATATCCATCATTGCCCAATCAAGCAGCCTAAACCTTTGCTGCATCACCACCTCCGGCTCCACTTGTTTCACCACCTTCACCTTTGCCTCCAGCTTCAATTGTCAGGATCTCTTCAACCTCCTCAGCCTCTTCATCGTCCAGTTCAGCCAGCCTTGCCTTCCAGCCTTCAACATCCCAGGTGCTCTTGTCAAAAGCAGGATCCTGAGCTTCCAAGGCCATTTGCAGCTTGGTCTTGTACATTGTTATGGCGGCAGAGACTTTGGCGTCTTCGGTGATCTCACGTTTCTCATAGTCAACATTGATCAGCACCTTGGCCGTCTCCTGTTTGGCATCCCGGACTTCCTTCTGAAGATCAGCAATTGCAAGGTCCTTAAGCACAGCAACCTGCTGGAGGTCGGCAATCTTCTTATCCTGATCCTCAACATGGCCAACATAATCCTCGATCTCAGAGAATTTCTGCAAAAAGGATAAATGATAAAGTCAGGATTAAGTGATCCTCAAATCAGCAGGATATATCAGCAGGATATGTCAACAGGATATACGAGCAGAGACAGTGATCCTTACCTCATTAAAGTATTCAAGGAATTGATGGCGGATCAGAGGCAGACCCTGCAGATCCTCAGCTTCAGAGGCTTTTCTCTTCTTGATTGCCTTTCCCTTGAGGGGTGCCTTGGGGACTGATGCTGTTGGGCTGGTAGGAACTTTTCTCTTGGAGGATCTGACAGTAGTGAGATCAGCAACATTGAACTTGGAAGCAGACTTGGTAGATTTTCCAGCACCTACACAACCAAAACAAGATAAGTATCTTTTCTTAATTTACATTTCACTATTTATTTAAATTTTAAACAAGGATACTTACTTGACATTGTGACAGAGCCTGAGGATACCTCCTGTGAATCTTGGGTTGTTGTCTTGAAAGTTCTTGTTTCAGGATCAAGTTTCTTGAAAGCAAGGAGCCTCTCCTTAGCAGCAGGGGACAATCTGAGATATGAGACGGTGATAGCTGCATAACAAGAAAACAAAAAATAAGCGATCCTTACATCAAAAGAAAGTTTCTGGTGATCCTTCTCAGGATCCTCCACCCTACCATGGGTAGCTCATTTCTTGGGGAGATCCTTTCCATCCTTAATGGAATCTCTCTTGATAAAAAAGAAACGCCGCTTCCAATTAGCATCGTTCTTGGTGGCTTTGAAGATCGAGTGTTCCTCACCGGGTTTACGTTTAAACAAATAGCGATGAGAACCAAAGGTAGTAAGATCATACAGCTCTCCCAGCTCTGACATCCCTAGTTCTATACCTTCCTGCTCGATGATCCTTTCAAGGGTGTACAGAACCCTCCAAAATCATCGGCATGGCTTGAATATAAGAAATGCCGGTTAGGGAAAAGAAAGATTGGGTGAAGGTTGGAAAAGGATATGTATAGCCTATGGTGAACGGAGTGACGGGGAAAGTAACCCACTTGTCGGAGATATGATCACTCAGGGCATTAGGGTCAAAAGGCCTAAATTCGGTGTTCGCCGGGAAGCAGTGGCGGATCCTATCGATCTGAGCATCATTGAAACAACAGCGTTCTTTAATGGAGTCTTCAATGATCCCTTGGCTTTTTGGAGGGCTGTTCTTTGGGTGATCCTTGGCTGGGGAATTTCGGAGCAACATCTTTGATGGAAAGAGATGAAAACATAGCAAGAAAGGGAAGAAGATAGAGAGAGAGAATACCTGATCGTCTTCGGAATGCAGTTATAAAGGGAGTTTCTTTCGAATTTAAATGCATTTGATCCTATCTATATCTCTATTTATAATTATGATTCTGCAGGATTGTCACTTCCGTGACGTCATGATCGCAACGGCTAGTTCTATTTTAACGGCTATATATCCGTTAGTTAGTTGCGGATAAGATCAAGAAAACATAACTCGCTTATTTTACATATTACTCCTTATATTTTGGGGGCAATTGTTAGGGGAGGATTTTCTAACAATTAGTGATCCTTACACGTTATCCTAATTAATGATCCTTTCTTCTGTGACAGATAGTGATCCTCAGAAGAGCTTCAGGATCAGGGTCATGGATCACTTTAAGGATCCTCGTACTGACGATTGTTTATTTGTGTTTTGTGTTACTTTGCAGAAGTAACAAGCTTGACTTGGTCTTGGCGACATTCCTGGAGAATATTCCCAGACTATCCCGCACGTGCTTGGCCAAAAATGGACGTTGTGGAGAACGTGGGAGCATGGCACAAAAGTCGGACAGTTTGTTAGCTAGTTATTTTCTCATTTTAAAGGGGTAACGAGCTAGTTAGAGAACACTTAGTCATTTCTGAGTTACACACACACACTCGTACAAACGCTCATACCAGCTCTCGTTCAAACACTTAGCAATTTCATACACCTTTTACACGTTACATTCTAGTGATCCTTGTACCTAGCTCGTTACTATCCGAAGTTGTAAACATTTATTGATTTATTTGAGCTTGGTGATCGGTAGTTTCCATCACCCGGGGTTTTTTGTGCCGGAGATCAACTCTTGATCAAGGGCTTTTTCCCTGTATAAATCCTTGTGTTATTTGTGCAATTTACATTGAAGTGATCCTCATCACTGTTACACATATAAAGCATCATTCCCCGTGACAAAGAGTTTGGTTGTATTATTCTCATCAGATTTTTTGACCAAAACACATGGTAATTAAAAGTTTCGTTTTATTGAATTATCAAATAATGTACATTGTCTTAAACCAAAAAAACTAACTACACATTGTTTATAACTGTTTTTAAGTCACTAAGGCCTCGTCCAGATCCTAAGTGAACATGCTTCCTAGCAATCATCACGCAACATCACCTGAAACATATGTAAAAACAAAGTCAGCAAAGAGATGCTGGCGATCACATAGGTTTTGTGAGAGTATTGGATTCGTGGCCCGTTTGTATGTTGCAGTACCTCATTAGACTACAAGAGTCAAAAGTACAAACCTCGTTTTGAAAAGCGTATTGCAACATAATTTAACCAACTCAAATCAAGATGGTTACAGTATATAAAATCTTGTAGCCATGATTCTTAACCCCAAAACATTTGTTTTAGTAAACCAATTCGTAAAACATCTCGTTAAAAACTCGTTAATAAAACTCGTATGGTTTATATCATTTTGAAAACCTCGTTGTGTGACATCGTTTCAAATTGTTTCCCAAGTGAACTAAATAATGACATGAAATGTAATATGATAAAAGCACTTATATATAAGATGTACCAGCGGCGTATCTACCATGCTTTTATCATGTTACATCCGTCCCATTACCTAATCACAACCCAACCAATCGTTTGTTCAAATCGTTTTATCTCGTTTAAGTCGTTCCAAATCGTTTTAACTCGTCCCAAAATCGTATTTGTTTTAATTGTGAAACTACTTATGGTCGTCTCGCTAATAACATTTAAACCTTCGTGACTCGACTATCTCGCTTCTCGTATTAACAAACCACCAAAGGGTAAGTTAACAATCATCAGATTCGGACGTTACCTACATAACCCCCACACATAACCATGGGTGTAGTCTGATAACGGGATTTGTCAGATCCTATGGTACCATAACCTAATACTGGTCGGCTTGATCAATGTTAATGAATGTCATTCGTTATGTAACTACAACCAACAAGTTCGTTCACTTTATCGAAATCGTTATTAGTTTAATATAAACCATCTTAATCGTTTTTGAAACCATCGTTTAATTATCGAAATCGTTTTAATACATATGAATCACCCTAAAACAATTGAAAACAGTAAAATAGGGGAACTATGTACTAACATTGAATAGAAGGGTATCCTTGATCTAAAGAACTTAGCGAAGCTCAGACAAACCAAGGAAATTCAAATAGTACCTAGTAATCGGATCACTAGTAAATAAATCGATATCTAAATCGGAAGATTGGATAGAATGAGGTCTTGTAAACCAAATGAGTGTTGGAACTCATGTGATATGGTTTAACAAAGCCTACATCCTAGCTCGGAACTTAGCCTAAGTGCTTTCGACCCGTTACGACCTATTAAGGTAGCTTAGGCTACTTTAACTCGTCGTTCGCGCGAAACTATGTTCGGATGGTTAACTATGTGCTATGTCAAGTCTTACATGCCCAATAATACCTAAACATGTTACTAAATCAGATTATATGTCAAAACATGTTCACATACGTAAAATACAGATTTATGCTTCAAAAGGGCGTTTTGGTCATTTCTTATGGGCATACAAGCTACTTAACAAATAACTAACCAATCCTATGTGAACATAAGGTATAACCTCAGTGGTTATTCTCTATGCAACTATGATCACTAATCGAGCTTGGTCGGATCCTAATGATCGACCAAACGGGTCGGGTTCGAAAGGCTAAGCGGTTGTTTAGACCGCTTAACTTACGACCCTAAACAAGCACTAAACTAATAGTGACGAGTTAAACAAGTCAAAACATGTTTAACTAGTTTACAAAACTGATTTGGTATCAAAACAATGGGTTTTGATACCCGAAAATAGTTCCGTTGCAAAATGCGTGCTAAAACGCATTTTGACCGAAACTTTGACTCGTCACTACGCCTAGTTAACGTGGTAATCAATAGGTATAATCGCTGAGGATTATAACCATCGTGATTACAATCATGTTGCAAAGTTCAATTTAACTTTGACTTGACCAATTGATGGTCAAAACCGAAAGTCAAACTGTTGGCCAAACTGTTTGACTTTCTGCTTAAACATAAAGAATAAGCATGAAAGAAGACTTACAATAGTCCAAAGCTAGAAAGAATATAATAAGAAAACCAGAGAATAAGAGTTCCAAGCTTGAAGGAAGCTCCGAATCAGATTGTAGAGAAGAGAAGAGAAGAGAGGAAATGAGCAATGAACAAGTGAAAATGTTGGGCTATATATACTTGATGCAAACTCACAAGATCATTACACATGTTTGTGTAACCTCCAAGCAAGAATCAAGGCCCTACAATTGTCACAAGCAGGTACAAAGCCTTGGGGAAGAAATAACTTGGCTACCACACAAAGATCTTACAAGAACAGCCCCTGAACTATCAAACAGCAGCTGATTTTTAACTTTCTGGTCGCTGGAACTATCACACGGCCCGCGTAAGGATAGGAAGGGGTCTTACGCGCCCCGCCTGGGCTCCCCAGTTCATCACAAGTTTGAAAATTGACAGTTCAGGTCCCTGCACTTGGTTTAAGCTCATTTCAGGCCCTTTTGACCCCCGTTAAGCCATTTTCAAGGCTCTACAAGGTCAATAAAGTTTAGAGGACTCAAAATATGCTCGGAAAACTCTCGGATGTCGGCTCGTTTGGTTGTACGGTCGCGTTGTTCGTTAAATTACGACGAAACTCAAACGGACGCGAAAACGAACCAAATTAAGTGACGTATGGTATTTTTGCATGCCGATCACTAAAATAAAAATATTTTAGTGTCTACAAAAATTTTGGATGTCCAGATGTGGTCAGAACATAAGATATGCGCGAAAATGCAAACTTACGTCGTTTTTGACACTTTTAGTCCCTGTAAGATCAAATAAGCATGTTTTCGCACACCGAACCCCTCAAAGCTTATTTCTTAGCTATGTTTAGGTTATTTATGGTATGTTTAGCTTATGATCAAATTCCAGACTGTTCGACACCATACGAATCGGTATAGTTTCGCAGTTTGACACAAATAGTCCCTGCGATCGAATAGACTCGTTTTCAACACACCAACCCATCCAAAACTTATTTCTAAGTTATGTGGAGGATATTTAAGGTATGTTAAGCCTATTTCACTATCCCAGAGTGTTTGTTGCATTAAACTGGTTATATTTACGCATCGGTGCGCGTATAGCCTTCAAGAAAGCGATTTAGAGCTTGAAATCGAAAACGAATCAAATCGTAAAATCATCAAACACAAATACACATATAATAACACCAAAACAAATTGTTTTATTAATAGTCAACATTGTTTTACATTGTTCATCGATTACAGAGCACAGTTGTCATAGTCTCCCCTACTTTAGGAAATTTCGTCCCGAAATTTTAACTAGAGGAAACTTGTGAGAACAATTGCGGATATTTCGCCTTCATTTGGTCCTCACATTCCCAAGTAAATTCTGGGCCACGCTTGGATTCCCAACGAATCTTGACCAAATGAATTCGTTTGTTCTTCAACTGTTTGTATGTACGGTCCACTATTTCCCCAGGTTTCTCGACAAAGTGCATGGTTTCATCGATTTGGATTTCGTCGAGTGGAATGTGAAGATCAGCGTCAGCTAAACACTTTCACAGATTGGACACATGAAAAGTCGGATGAATATTTCCAAGCTCTGGAGGTAGCTCTAGTCGATAGGCAACCTTTCCAACCCTTTCAACAATCTTAAATGGTCCAACATATCGAGGTGCAAGTTTTCCTTTCTTTCCAAGTCTCACCACTCCTTTCCAAGGTGACACCTTGAGTAGGACATGGTCTCCGACTTGAAATTCTAAGGGCTTGCGTCGTAAATCCGCATAACTCTTTTGACGGCATCTAGCTGTCACAAGATTATCGTGAATTTTCTTGATTTTGTCTGTTGTTTCTAGAATGAGCTCAGGTCCAGTAAGCTGAGCTTCACCGATCTCATTCCAACAGACAGGTGAACGACATTTTCGACTGTAGAGAGCCTCGAATGGTGCCATATTAATGCTAGCATGATAACTGTTGTTGTAAGAGAACTCGATCAATGGCAGATGAGAATCCCAATTACCACCAAAGTCTATCACGCATGCTCTAAGCATATCCTCCAAAGTTTGAATCGTTCTCTTAGATTGTCCATTTGTTTGGGGATGATAAGCAGTGCTTAGATTTAGTTGGGTTCCCATAGCAGATTGCATGGCTTTCCAAAAATGAGATGAAAATCGAGCATCACGATCAGATATGATGTCCAAAGGAACACCATGTCGAGATACAATCTCATCAACATAAATCTTTTCAAGTTTATCAGCAGATAGATCCTCGCGAATCGCAATAAAATGAGCTGACTTCATTATCGATTGATGACAAAACCCAAATAGCATCGTGACCTTTAGATGTACGCGGTAATTTAGTGATGAGATCCATCGCAATGTTCTCCCACTTCCAAACCGGTATCTCTGGTTGTACAAGCAAACCAGATGGTCGTTGATGTTCAACCTTGACTTTGAGACAAGTTAGGCATTTCGATACATACAAGGCAACATCTTTCTTCATACCAGGCCACCAGAACTTAGTACGAAGATCCTTGTACATTTTATCAGCACCAGGATGGATAGAATATCGAGAAGTATGAGATTCATCCATTACCAAGGTGCGAAGATCGTCGTGTTTCGGAATCCACAAATGATCCTTGAAATAGAGTAAACCATCGTCCTTCGCTTCAAGTTTAAGCTCAAGTTGACGTGGTAATTCCTTACCTATCAAATTTTGTGAAACACAAAATTGCTGAGCTTGAAGAACATGAGTTTGAAGATCAGTTAGAGTTCGAACAGAATGAAGCTTGACTCGCTCCTTTCGACTAAGCGCATCGGCTACGACATTCGCCTTACCAGGATGGTAGTGAATCTCGCAATCGTAGTCGTTTAGGAGTTCAACCCAACGTCTTTGCCTCATGTTCAGCTCTTTCTGATTTAGAATGCGCTGGAGACTTTTGTGGTCTGTGAAAACCACACACTTCGTTCCATAGAGGTAGTGTCTCCAGAGTTTTAAGCGCGAAAACCACAGCTCCTAACTCAAGATCATGAGTCGTGTAGTTCTTCTCGTGAACTTTCAGTTGTCTAGACGCATATGCTATAACTTTACCTCGTTGCATAAGAACACAACCAAGGCCTAAGTTGGACGCGTCACAGTAGACAACGAAATCATCGTTTCCCTCGGGCAAATATAAAACAGGAGCATCACAGAGCTTCTGTTTCAGCGTTTGGAACGCTTCTTCTTGCTTAGGTCCCCACTCAAAAGGCTTATTCTTTTGAGTCAAAGCAGTGAGTGGAACCACAATCTTCGAGAAATTAGAAATGAATCGACGATAATATCCAGCGAGACCAACGAAAGAACGAATCTCTGTTGGCGTCGTTGGTGTATTCCAATCCTTGATTGCAACAATCTTGGATGGATCCACATGAATACCTTGCTCGTTGACAATATGTCCCAAAAACTGAACTTCTTTAAGCCAAAATTCACACTTGGAGAATTTAGCAAAAAGTTGTTCTTTCTTCAGGAGTTCCAGTGTCAAACGAAGGTGTTGCTCATGATCGGCTCGAGACTTCGAATAAATGAGAATATCGTCGATGAACACAATGATAAACTTGTCTAAATAAGGTTTACAAACCCTATTCATTAAGTCCATGAAGATAGCTGGGGCATTTGTCAAACCAAAAGGCATGACAGTGAACTCATAGTGCCCATATTTCGAGCGGAATGCAGTTTTGGGAATATCTTCTTCGAATATACGAAGCTGATGATACCCAGAACGCAGATCGATCTTAGAGAAACAGATAGCACCTTGCAGCTGATCAAAGAGATCATCGATTTGGGGTAGGGGATATCGATTCTTGATGGTAAGCTTGTTAAGCTCACGATAATCGATACACATTCGAAAAGATCCATCTTTCTTTTTCACAAAGAGGACAGGAGCGCCCCAAGGTGAATAACTTGGTCGGATGAATCCTTTATCAGATAACTCTTGAAGCTGTTTCGATAACTCTTGCATCTCAGACGGTGCAAGACGATAAGGTGCTTTCGCAATCGGGTTGGCATTGGGTACAAGGTCAATATGAAACTCGACTTGACAAACAGGAGGCAAACCAGGCAGTTCATCAGGAAACACCTCTGGATAATCGCGAACAATCGGAATATCCTGAATTCTCTTGTTCTTGCCTTTCTCCTCGGTGACATGTGCCAGAAAAGCAACATATCCTTTTCGTAGATAGCTTTGGGCTTTCGTGCACGACATGAGTTTCAATCCACCAGATGGTTTCTCGCCACGAACCTCTAGGACATCACCAGATGAAAGAGGAATACAAATGATCTTATCAAAACAAACAACCTCAGCATGATGTTTGGTTAACCAATCCATTCCCACGATAACGTCGAAACTCCCAAGTTGCATCGGCGTGAGGTCGATAGGAAAAAGATGGTTATCGAGGTTCAATTGACAACCATGAAGAACAGAATCGAGTACGAGTGGTTTACCAGTAGCAACTTTGACAGATAAGGGTTTCCTTAGTTTAGTTCTAGGTATCGCAAGTAAAGGCTCAAAGGATAACGAAATAAAACTCCTATCGGCACCACAATCGAAAAGAACAGATGCAAGTTGATTGTTAACAAGGAACGTACCGTTAACAAGAAAGGTACCATGGACAACGAGGTTGTCAGCTCGAGCCTCGTTTGCATCCAGATTGAATGTTCGTCCACCAGCGGGATCGACAATTGGAAACACAAAAGAGACATTGAAAACATCGACAAAACACAAGGAAGGCGATCATTCGTTTGTTACCTCGAACAAACAAATGACACGCAGTGACTAATCAAAGTAAATGGGTCAATATAATGTATCACTGAAGACATGCTCGCCTATAAGTGAACACTCACCCCAAGAGTTCCCAGGTAAGAGTGACTGGTCCGATACTGCGGATTTGTACGAACACTCTAGCCTTAGACAGAAAACTCAGGGTACAGGCTTTCACTCTTCCAGTTTGCACATGTTCACATTATTTAGACCCAAACTTTGACGAGATTTTGAAAACTAAGTGGGATCAAAACCTTGAAATCAATCATCCAAGGATAAATGATTAATTTTCGAAGCGGATTCGATATTGTGTTCTCGTTGTGGTTATCACCTAAGGATAGGTGACGGTATTGTTTTAAAAATCTAAACGCAAGATAACTCGCGTTAGGGCCCTAGAAAGTTATAGTCTAGGTCAAAGCATTACTAATAACCTAATTCCCTATAACCATTGGCTCTGCTACCAACTCTTCTGTCACACCCCGACCATGTTAAAACAACAAACCGTGGCGGAAACGTCGGGGAGTGTTGTAACAGAATCATCGTTTCAACAACCATGGTAATTAAAAGTTTCGTTTTATTGAATTATCAAATAATGTACATTGTCTTAAACCAAAACAAACTAACTACACATTGTTTATAACTGTTTTTAAGTCACTAAGGCCTCGTCCAGATCCTAAGTGAACATGCTTCCTAGCAATCATCACGCAACATCACCTGAAACATATGTAAAAACAAAGTCAGCAAAGAGATGCTGGCGAGCACATAGGTTTTGTGAGAGTATTGGATTCGTGGCTCGTTTGTATGTTCCAGTACCTCATTAGACTAAAAGAGTCAAAAGTACAAACCTTGTTTTGAAAAGCGTATTGCAACATAATTTAACCAACTCAAATCAAGACGGTTACAGTATATAAAATCTTGTAGCCATGATTCTTAACCCCAAAACATTTGTTTTAGTAAACCAATTCGTAAAACATCTCGTTAATAAAACTCGTATGGTTTATATCATTTCGAAAACCTCGTTGTGTGACATCGTTTCAAATTGTTTCCCAAGTGAACTAAATAATGACATGAAATGTAATATGATAAAAGCACTTATATATAAGATGTACCAGCGGCGTATCTACCATGCTTTTATCATGTTACATCCGTCCCATTACCTAATCACAACCCAACCAATCGTTTGTTCAAATCGTTTTATCTCGTTTAAGTTGTTCCAAATCGTTTTAACTCGTCCCAAAATCGTATTTGTTTTAATTGTGAAACTACATATGGTCGTCTCGCTAATAACATTCAAACCTTCGTGACTCAACTATCTCGCTTCTCGTATTAACAAACCACCAAAGGGTAAGTTAACAATCATCAGATTCGGCCGTTACCTACATAACCCCCACACAAAACCATGGGTGTAGTATGATAACGGGATTTGTCAGATCCTATGGTACCATAACCTAATACTGGTCGGCTTGATCAATGTTAATGAATGTCATTCGTTATGTAACTACAACCAACAAGTTCGTTCACTTTATCAAAATCGTTTTTAGTTTAATATAAACCATCTTAATCGTTTTTGAAACCATCGTTTAATTATCGAAATCGTTTTAATACATATGAATCACCCCAAAAACAATTGAAAACAGTAAAATAGGGGAACCATGTACTCACATTGAATAGAAGGGTATCCTTGATCTAAAGAACTTAGCGAAGCTCAGACAAACCAAGGAAATTCAAGTAGTACCTAGTAATCGGATCACTTGTAAATAAATCGTTACCTAAATCGGAAGATTGGATAGAATGAGGTCTTGTAAACGAAATGAGTGATGGAACTCATGTGATATGGTTTAACAAAGCCTACATCCTAGCTCGGAACTTAGCCTAAGTGATTTCGACCCGTTACGACCTATTAAGGTAGCTTATGCTACTTTAACGCGTCGTTCGCGCGAAACTATGTTCGGATGGTTAACTATGTGCTATGTCTAGTCTTACATGCCTAATAATACCTAAACATGTTACTAAATCAGATTATATGTCAAAACATGTTCACATACGTAAAATATGGATTTATGCTTCAAAAGGGCGTTTTGGTCATTTCTTATGGGCATACAAGCTACTTAATAAATAACTAACCAATCCTATATGATCATAAGGTATAACCTCAGTGGTTATTCTCTATGCAACTATGATCACTAATCGAGCTTGGTCAAATCCTAATGATCGACCAAACGGGTCGGGTTCGAAAGGCTAAGCGGTTGTTTAGACCGCTTAACTTACGACCCTAAACAAGCACTAAACTAATAGTGACGAGTTAAACATGTCAAAACATGTTTAACTAGTTTACAAAATTGATTTGGTATCAAAACAATGGGTTTTGATACCCGAAAATAGTTCCGTTTCAAAATGCGTGCTAAAACGCATTTTGACCGAAACTTTGACTCGTCACTACGCCTAGTTAACGTGGTAATCAGTAGGTATAATCGCTGAGGATTATAACCATCGTGATTACAATCACGTTGCAAAGTTCAATTGAACTTTGACTTGACCAATTGATGGTCAAAACCGAAAGTCAAACTGTTGGCCAAACTGTTTGACTTTCTGCTTAAACATAAAGAATAAGCATGAAAGAAGACTTACAATAGTCCAAAGCTAGAAAGAATATAATAAGAAAACCAGAGAATAAGAGTTCCAAGCTTGAAGGAAGCTCCAAATCAGATTGTAGAGAAGAGAAGAGAGGAAATGAGCAAGGAACAAGTGAAAATGTTGGGCTATATATACTTGATGCAAACTCACAAGATCATTACACATGTTTGTGTAACCTCCAAGCAAGAATCAAGGCCCTACAATTGTCACAAGCAGGTACAAAGCCTTGGGGAAGAGATAACTTGGCTACCACACAAAGATCTTACAAGAACAGCCCCTGAACTATCAAACAGCAGCTAATTTTTAAGTTTCTGGTCGCTGGCACTATCACAAGGCCCGCGTAAGGATAGGAAGGGGCCTTACGCGCCCCGCCTGGGCTCCCCAGTTCATCACAAGTTTGAAAATTGACAGTTCAGGTCCCTGCACTTGGTTTAAGCTCATTTCAGGCCCTTTTGACCCCCGTTAAGCCATTTTCAAGGCTCTACAAGGTCAATAAAGTTTAGAGGACTCAAAATGTGCTTGGAAAACTCTCGGATGTCGGCTCGTTTGGTCGTACGGTCGCGTTGTTCGTTAAATTACGACGAAACTCAAACGGACGCGAAAACGAACCAAATTAAGCGACGTATGGTTTTGCATGCCGATCACTAAAATAAAAATATTTTAGTGTCTACAAAAATTTTGGATGTCCAGATGTGGTCAGAACGTAAGATAAGCGCGAAAATGCAAACTTACATCGTTTTTGACACTTTTAGTCCCTGTAAGATCAAATAAGCATGTTTTCGCACACCGAACCCCTCAAAGCTTATTTCTAAGCTATGTTTAGGTTATTTATGGTATGTTTAGCTTATGATCAAATTCTGGACTGTTCGACACCATAAGAATCGGTATAGTTTCGTAGTTTGACACAAATAGTCCCTGCGATCGAATAGACTCGTTTTCAACACACCAACCCATCCAAAACTTATTTCTAAGTTATTTGGAGGATATTTAAGGTATGTTAAGCCTATTTCACTATCCCAGAGTGTTCGTTGCATTAAACTGGTTATATTTACGCATCGGTGTGCGTATAGCCTTCAAGAAAGCGATTTAGAGCTTGAAATCGGAATCGAATCAAATCGTAAAATCATCAAACACAAATACACATATAATAACACCAAAAAAATTGTTTTATTAATAATCAACATTGTTTTACATTGTTCATCGATTACAGAGCACAGTTGTCACAAGTTGTGCAGCGAAATTAAGATGGAAACAAACTTTGCACACAATCAAACGAGAGAATTGCTTTAAACAAACATTTTCAACAAAGAACCGAAAGATTGAATTTATTTCAATAACGATTACAATGCATGTATGAATACAAACTCGCCCTCGGCCTAAGCTCACATTGTTTGTTCGTACAGGAAGAAGATTTTGCAAAGAGCTAATAGAACAGTACAGAGCACTGTTCTATTTATAGGCACGAGCAAACCACTGAAGCATCTAAGCTGACGTCACCATGAAAGTGACATCTAACCTCCTAACAAACTCTAACCTTTGATCTATATAACCTCTGCTATGCTAACTACTGTTATTACATTACATTACATTACATTACATTACATTACATTACATTACATTACATTACATTACATTACATTACATTACATTACATAAAGACATCTAAACTACTGCTGCATCCTTCCACTGATGTGAACCCAGCAGTACTTGTTCAGATCAGCAGAGCTAACTCAAGGCAGTAGATTGAAGAGCAGAGCTTTAGTCTTCCATCAGTCTTCTACTTGATCAGCAGTTTGGAGGTCAGCAGTTTGTACGATCAGTAGATAGGAGGTCAGCAGATGTTGAAACCACTTTCAAGGGGAGAGACTTGTGTACATAACATCTGCTTATTCTGGATCCATTGCTCTGATCCAGTTTTGGCTTTAATTATCTGTTCCTTTGGTAGGGTTCAATCCCAACTATCATTCCTCAAAAGTCTGTCAAAATGGGAAGAGCAGCAGATGTTCAAAACAGCTGTCAAAGCTTAACCACTGCTACCTCGACAGTTGTTAACCAAAGTAGCCCCTTAACCCCTGCTTCCACATCATCAAGCACTGTTGATAAAAGTCCTCAAACAGTGGATCAAAATCAGCATGTGTTCACATCATTACCTCCTATTCTACCACCTTTTGAAGCCACTGCTGGATCATCAAAGTCACCAGCAGTGGTTAGCTCAGATGATTCACATCTGCAGCCATCCCCACTCAATGCCATTGTTCCATACCAAGGAGAGCTCATCTTCTTGAAATCTCATCCATCAGACCAAATTATTGGTAACATCAATGAAGGGGTGCTCACAAGAAGTCAATCCCAAAACATTTGTCTTTTTGCTGGTTTCCTATAACTCCATCAGCCAGTCAAGTACCAAGAGGCACTGAAAGACAACAACTGGGTAGAAGTCATGCAAGAGGAGCTCCAACAGTTTAGAAGACAACAAGTATGGGAGCTTGTTCCATTGCCAGAGGGTGTAAGTCCTATTGGCACAAAATGGGTCTTCAAAAATAAAACTGATGAAAGTGGTATTGTTGTCAAAAATAAAGCCAGGCTTGTGGTTCAAGGGTACAGACAAGAGGAGGGGATTGATTATGATGAAACATTTGCCCTTGTTGCAAGACTTGAAGCAATCAGATTATTTCTGGCCTTTGCTATCAACCACAACATCAAGGTGTACCAAATGGATATCAAATGTGCATTCCTCTATGGTAAGATTCAAGAAGAGGTATATGTTTGTCAACCTCCAGGTTTTGAGGATCCATTTAATCCAGATCATGTCTACAAGCTGAATAAAGCTTTGTATAGCCTGAAACAAGCACCAAGGGCCTGGTATGAAACTCTCTCCACTTTCCTACTATCCATTGGTTTCATAAGAGGTAGAATAGATAAAACATTGTTTCTAAAATGGAAGGGAAAGGATTTGATGATTGTCCAAATTTATGTGGATGACATCATCTTTGGAAGCACATGTAATAAAATGTGTGAAGAGTTTAGGCAACTCATGACAGCTGAGTTTGAAATGAGTGCTATGGGTGAACTCCAGTGCTTTCTTGGTCTCCAAGTAAGGTAGCTGCAAAATGGCACTTTTATCCATCAAGGCAAATATGCCAAAGAACTGTTAAAGAAATTGTAGATGGATGATTGTAAGCCATGCAGTACACCCATTGCAACCAATAAAGTAGTCATGTCTGATGATAAGGATGAATTGGTTGATCAAACCTTGTACAGAAGCATGATTGGGTCTTTTTTGTACCTGACTGCATCCAGGCCAGACATCATGTTTGCAACATGTGTTTGTGCTAGATCCCAATCAGCCCCTAGAAAGTCAAACCTTATTGCTGTAAAAAGGATATTCAGATACCTAAAAGGTGCTCCCACACTTGGTATCTGGTATCCAACTGATGGTAAAATTGAGCTTTTAGGTTTTTCAGATAGTGACTTTACTGGATGTGACAAGACAAGGAAGTCCACTTCAGGGGGGTGCCAATTCCTAGGCAATTTCTTAGTGTCTTGGCAAAGCAAAAAGCAAGCAGCTGTTTCCACATCCACTGCTGAAGCAGAATACATAGCTGATGCAAGCTGTACAGCCCAACTGCTCTGGCTTCAAAATCAGTTGCTGGATTTTGGTATCACTGCCTTAAAGACACCACTCATATTGGACAGTCAGGCAGCAGAAAATATCATCAAAAATCCAGTTTCTCATTCAACCACCAAACACATTGACATCAGACATCACTTTGTGAGGGATTTCTATGAAAAAGGTTTGATTTCTCTGCACCATGTTCCAACTAAAGATCAGCTGGCAGATGTGCTAACCAAAGCATTAGACACATCCACCTTTGAAAGCTTGATCTCTAGGATTGGCATGCTAAACATGGAATAACAGGCAAAATCCTGTTTTTCTATGAATAAAAGCATTAAAATGTTTTCAGAAAATCAAAAATCCATCCTTAAAAATAGCTAAAAATGAATTTTTCATTAAATCCTTAAAAGCCTGCCATTACCACTGCTTTGTTCAAAAGTCTGTTCTCCTTAAAAGTTTGTCCACTGCTGAAAGTCAACCCCTGCTCTCTCATTTCTTGGATAAGCACTGTTGTTCAAAATTAGTGTTTTATCCACTGATATGCTATCCACTGATAGTGAAAATCACCCACTGCTTTCATTGCCACAGTTATATCACTGATCTTGTTCCATCAGTGGTCTTCATAAACGAGTTGTCGTTTTCCTCATCAGGGGTTGGCACGTGGATAGTACATTGTGGTCAGACCTTTTGTAACTGCTGCCATGTCAGCATTCACTTTTTCTCTATAAAACCCCATTCAAAACCCCAAACAGGGTTTTACTGTCGAATTAAATTCTTAAAAATGCCTTTCTCAAAGCAGTTTTCATCTCATCTTCTCAAATTTCTTCACACCCTGCTTCGATCATTTTCTCCAAAATGACAAAATCGAAGGCATCCGCCAAATCCACTTCCAAATCACCCTCAACACCCACCGAAATTCCACACAAACCTTCTCACAACATTTTGGGTCTTCTTACAAAACCCGGCACCACCGATGCTTTCGATTCCATCATTGATCTCACGTCTGGATCAAAGTGCAAAACTTTGCTTACAGCAGATGCTCCCATTTACCAGCAAACCCAGAGAGAGTTTTGGAAAAATTGTACCCTTGACATACAAGGCGAAGATGTCATCGCCATTAACTCTACTCTAAAGGGTAAAGCAGTCAAAATCACACCACAATCCATTTCGGAAGTCTTTGAACTCAACGATCAGGAAGGTACAAATTCTTTTCCCAAAAATGAGTTAAAAATTGATTTCCTTGAAAGAGGGTATGCTGATCCAATGATGAAGAGTGATACGTTACAAAAAGGGTACTTCCCTCCTGCAACATGATTTTTATTTCATACCTTGTTATTGTGTGCTTCAAATAAAACCACCTCTTTTAATGAAATACCATTAAAGATTCAAAACCTGGGGTATGCTATTCTTCAAGAAGAAAATTTCAATTATTCCCAGGAAATCTTTAATGATCTGGTTAAAAATGTTGATAAAAAGCCATTCTTACTTTTTCCAAGATTTTTAAGCTATTATTTTGAAAAGAAATTTAGTAAGGATGATGCTTTTGCAATAAAACAAGGAGAATCTTTTCAAATAAACAGCTTAACTGCTGAAACCTTTACAAGAATGTCAACACCTTGCAAAACACAAGCAGAGGTGCCTGAGCAGAATTTAGCAGCTACCACTGCTCCTCAGGTATCTGCTGCTGAGCCCACTGCTCAAGGTGATTAAAGTAGCAAAACAACTGCTTTGAAACCCACACCTAAAATCACCAAAAAGCCAAAGCAAAAGAAAACTCAAAAACCCCCCAAACCCATCAAAAAGGCAACTCTGGAGGATGAGATACCAGAGCAACTGCCAGTGACAGCACAAAAGTCACAAGAAACCACTGCTGCTACTTCCTCACAGCAATTGGTACAAATATCTCAACCCATAACCGAAACTCCTCGTGTTACTTCTCAAAAAGAACAGGTTGTACATATAGGGACACCACAATATGATGCTCTGGAATCACTTACTTCCATCATCCACAGCCCAATGCCCGGGGCAAATTCTCTTTCTACACCCAACCTCACCTCCACAATTCCCCCACCAACTAAACTTTTGTTGGATGATATTGATTTGAACCAGGCACAAACCAGTCCTTCTCAATCACCTATCAATGAGAATATACTTCAACAAATGACTGGGTCTGATGTATCAATCATAGTTAACCCACCAACAAGGCCTGAGGAGGTTACACCCCTTGAGTTACAAGTAACTCTTGGTGGTAGTCCAAGTGAAGCAGCCACTACAAGTGTTGAACCCACTGGTTTACATTTGGACAGTGCTTACATCAATAAGACTTCCTTGGAGGCAATTCCTTCTATAGCACCTCTGATACCCACTAGTGAGTTTGTTTTAACCACTGGTACCATCAAAAGGTTATCAAGTGTTGAGGGAAGAAGACCCCAGTACCAAGACCAAGGGGCATCAGTGGTTAATGTTTGGAGTACACTCCCTACATCAACCACTGTTACAACCACTGATAGTGGGAAATCAGATGATCCCATTAAATTGAGTGATGGTTTAAAGTACCTGGAATTGACGGAACGAATTGAAAAACTGGATAACCCTGTTGCAGAAATCAAAGAAATGCTGCAGCAGTTGTTGACAGTCCAAAAGGTGCAATCCACTATTGTTCCACCTCAAGCATCTGCTCCACCACAAGCACCTGCTGCAGATGAGATATGGAACTTATTTCAACCTTTTCTCCACCAACAAAAACAAATGGCTGATCAGCAACATGCAATACATGTACAAGAGCTGAGAAACACAATGGAGTCTAGGTTCAAGAACACACAAGCAGACAATAAGGCTATCAAGGCCCACATAATGAAAACCACTGGCACTGCTCCTCCAACTATTCTCTTCATTGATCAACTCCCTCCAGATAATGCCAAAAAGGGGGAGAAAATTAAAGAATGGAAGAAGAAGGGAATAGATGACGGTCTCTACATAGAACCAGAAAAGGAGAATATGACCAAGAAGATCCCCTTGCCAGATGGTAGCAAAAAGGTTGATGTTACCCAAAATGCACTTGATGAAGCTGTAGCAAGTGTAAAAAGGGACAGAGCGGCAAAGGATATGTCAAGGTGGAATGAGGAGAAAAGAGCTTATATGGAGCTGAATGCGCAGGGTTGTTCTGAGCCAAAGGATGTTAAAAATCCTGAGCTAAAAAGAAAGAATCCCACTAGAAAAGTGAGGGAACCCAAATCCATACCATCCAGACTCACAAAGCGTACTCCAAAACCACCGTCCAAAAGCCCCCAACATCAAACCTCCACTCAAACAGCTGTTGTAACTACTGCTGTATCAACAACTGCTGATACTTCAGTAGTTTCAACATCTGCTATCACTTCAACACACACCACTTCAACACACACCACAACCACTGCCTTACCATCACCACCATCACCTCCTGCCAAAAAGCAGAAGACACCAGATGTTACAACAGTTGTTAATCAATCACAAATCACTGCCACTCAAACCACCACCACTGATCCATCCAAAACATCATCTGCCTCTCCTACAATAAAAAGGAGAAGGATTTTCATACCAGATGATGATTCTCCATCACGACCTCCAACATCTTCAAAATCTCTATCACTTGTTACAATACCCTGCTCCTCTCTCATCAGTTCAGATTCAAAAGCCATTAGCTCCTGCAGGTGTTCAATTTCCTCTTAAGCTCATAGTAGTCAGAGAAGAAATCAAGTCTTTTTATTATGAGGATGACCCTGCTAAAAGGAGTTTGCCATCAGTTGAGGGATATCCCAGGCCTAACAATGTTGAAGAATATTTAAAAATCAAGGCTCAGCAAGCAGAGGATATCTCAAAAAGAAATACACAAGGGAAATCTGATAGAGAAATTCAGCAGAACTATCAATATTTGCTCACACAAGTCAGATCTTTGGAACAATTTGCAAAGAATGTGTGTCAGGAAATATCAGAAAAGGCAGATGAATCCCTGAGAAAAGATTATGTTGAAAATATCATGGCCCACAAGAAATACAAAGGAGAAAGATACATGTATAAAGACTGGTCCATTCCTGAAGCAGCCAGGATTCAAGACATGATCAAGAACAAAATGAAACATACTCCTCCAGATTGGGCAAAATACAAAAAGAATGTACCTGATAAAAAGGTAGAGCTGAGGAGAATGAAATAGGAATTAGCTGCTGCTGATTATGGGTCCTTGAATCAAGTGTTGAGATGGAAAGAAGATAAAGTCAGGGCTACCTATAAATGTTTGGAGAAATTAAGGAAGACAGATCCTAATGCTCCACAAAAGCCTGACTATCTTGAAGCAGAGGTTTCAAAAAGACCACCAAATCTGCAAATCAGGAGATCCACTGCTCCAGCTGGTGCAGCCATCTTTAAAAGAAGGCAACAAAAACAGTTGGGTGCTGAAACTATCCAAGAGCTAATGGAAGGTGATGACCTTGTAAAAGAAGGCATAAAGAAAATGATTGCAGAAACTCTTGGATTGGATCAAATTGCAAGCACTGCTCAGTCAGTCATCAATAGGCCAGCTTCACTAAACACCTCATCAAATAAAAATCTCCCAAGAAACCCACCAGACTCAAAGGTACTAAAGTGGAAAACTAACAAACAGACCCATGTACTGACAGTGTTCAAGTCTAGTGGAGAAGTGAAGAAAATAACAAGGGAACAAGCACTTGGCCTAAGTCTTGAAGATTTGCAGGATCTCCTTGATCTTCCACTTAGCATGGATGAAGATGACACAGATGCCTTAGCCTTTGAATTACAACTCAAAAGGCAAATAAGGGAATTGTTGATGAGGCAATAAAGATCTAAAAATAATGAAGGGTTTTGGCATTATCTGTTCCAGGGGGAGATTGTTGAGATTGAACCCTACCAAAGGAACAGATAATAAAAGCCAAAACTGGATCAGAGCAGTGGATCCAGAATAAGCAGATGTTATGTATACAAGTCTATCCCCTTGAAAGTGGTTTCAACATCTGCTGACCTCCTATCTACTGATCATACAAACTGCTGACCTACAACTGCTGCTCAAAGACTGATGAAGACTAAAAGCCCTGCTGCTCAATCTACTGCTATGGGTCAAGCTCTGCTGATCATGACAAGTACTGCTGGGTTCACATCAGTGGAAGGATGCAGCAGTAGTTTAGATGTCTTTGTGTAATGAATTGTAATAACAGTAGTTAGCACAGCAGAGGTTGTATAGATCAGATGTTAGAGTTTGTTAGGAGGTTAGATGTCACTTTCATGGTGATGTCAGCTTAGATGCTTCAGTGGTTTGCTCGTGCCTATAAATAGAACAGCGCTCTGTACTGTTCTATTAGCTCTTTCACCATCTTCTTCCTGCATGAACAAACCAAGTGAGCTCAGGCTGAGGGGGAGTTTGTTACATACTTGCAATTGTAATTGAATTTTGTAATAAATTCAAGCATTCGATTCAATGTTAAACTTGTATGTTAAAAGCATTTCTCCTATTTGATTGTGAAAAGTTTGCTTCCATTACATTCCGCTGCACTACTCATTCATAGATCATTTAATTCAAACGTAAAACACAATCAAAACCGTGGCAACCCCCGATCCCTTATCTGTCCCAGGAACGGGCGGACGCGAACTCAATGGTGGTGGTATCAGGTTTCGTTAATTTGGCAGCAGAATTTACATTAGGACCGTAGTTAGGAAATGTTTATCAGAGTAAAACCACCATAATTGATATTAATAAACACATGGGCAAAACCCAAGTTTCTTATTACAATACATTTATAGGGACAAACCCTATTTTATTGAATTTAAAACATCGTTTATTAGATAACTTTTATAGCCACTTACTTTCCAAGCCGTCGGTGCTCTCGAGCTTGCTTTTTCCCAATTGGCTTTCACATTGTGTTACCTGAAACATGTTTTAAAAATATTTTGTCAGCGGGAAATTCTGGTGAGTGAATCCCAGTTTAATCAAGAAACATTTTATCAATTAACACAGTATTGAGAGCGATCACATTGTTTATTTCTACACAATTATTCATTCAGTATTGTCAATCCTTGACTTGTGGGTCATATTACACATTGGCTAACTCGTTGTCCAATGGTAACGTACTGTCATTCCGACTTACTACTCGCAAGAAATAAATTTTGTATACAAAACCCCATAATACCGGCAGTAATTGAAGAACTACAAAGAGTCAATCACTGCTTAATCACATTTTAAAACAATTAAGGTTTTGTAAAACATTCCAAAAGGGTTAACAAAAAGAGGATAAACTCACATTGCTATCTTAGACTTCGCGTAAGGGTTTCCTGGATATAATCTATAATTTATACAAATGTACATTGGTTAGTAACATAACCCTTTGAAAATATTAATGATACCCTCCCCGAGACGGCATTCCAACAACTACGTCGGGCAGAACCACGACAGTTGTTACGGAATCCTAAATCAATTGGGCAGCGTAACTATTACGAAACTAGGGTTATAATACTTACAACGGAGCAGAACCTCGCTAATTAGGGGTATAATACCCGACTATTATGCTTATAACTTCATAAATTCGTTTAGAAAGAAAGAAATGGGCGATGGAAAGTGAAACCCGATGGCCTGCTTATATAGTTGCTGAAATTGGTCTCCACGCGGCCCGCGTAAAGAACAGACAAGGGTTACGCGGCCCGCGTCAACCCTGGTCAACCCTATAGCTTGTCCGGCTTATGATCTAGACCCGCCACGATGTCGACACGTGTCAGCACCGGGCTGCGCCACTAATTCGATCTCTCGCGGCCCGCGTTAACTTAAACGGGGTCTTACGCGGCCCGCGTTAACTTAAACGGGGTCTTACGCGGCCCGCTTGAACTAAAGAAACTCAAAGGAATCAGGTTCTAGCCTTCATACCGCCCGCGTAAGAGTTTGGGGTGGGTCTACGCGGCCCGCCTCAGCCCTAGATTTATATTTTTATATTTTATTTAGAAACTATATTGTATTTCGGGCTCGGTTTTTACATACGGGGTGTAATATAAGACATATAAGGATATTTTAAGATATAATAGGGTGTCGGAAATATTATGAAAGTGTTGGTTTTACCGAGGGTTGTTACATTCTCCCCACCTTGTTTTAGAGCTCGTCCTCTAGATCTACTGGAACAAGTGCGGATATTTCCTTTGCATTTCCGATTCGAGTTCCCATGTGTACTCAGGTCCTCTTTTGGAGTCCCACTTCACTTTGACTAGAACTAGTCTCTTATGTTTGAGATTCTTGACTTTTCTGTCTTCAATCTGTAGAGGCCTTTCTACAAATTTGAGTTGTTCATTTACCTCTATATCCTTAAGAGGTACTATCAGTGATTCATCAGCTAAACACTTTTTGAGATTAGATACATGAAACACATCATGTATTCCTGCCATCTCCTCTGGCAGTTGTAGCTGATAGGCTACAGGTCCTATTCTTCTAATAATCTCAAAAGGTCCAACATACCTGGGACTTAGCTTTCCCCGTTTGATGAATCTTACTACTCCTTTCCAAGGAGAGACTTTCAACAATACTTTATCTCCTACTTTAAACTCCAATGGTTTGCGTCGGTTATCAGCATAGCTCTTCTGTCGATCACGTGCGGCTTTCAGTCGTTCTTTGACTTGAATAATCTTGTCAGTTGTTTCTTGCACTATCTCGGGTCCAGATAGTTGCTTTTCCCCAATTTCTGCCCAACAGACTGGTGTTCGGCACTTACGTCCATAAAGTGCTTCGAATGGTGCAGCATAGATACTTGTGTGATAACTATTATTATAAGAAAATTCTATTAAAGGTAAGTGATCATCCCAATTACCTCCGAAATCAATTACACAAGCTCTAAGCATGTCCTCCATTGTTTGAATTGTTCTTTCGCTTTGTCCATCGGTTTGAGGATGATAAGATGTACTCAGTTTTAACTTACTTCCCATTGCCTTTTGGAAACTTTACAAAAAATGAGAGGTAAATCGGCTATCCCTATCAGAAATAATTGATAAAGGAATACCAAGTAAAGAAACAATTTCATTTACATATAATTTGGCTAACTGTTCCATACTGAATGTTTCTTTCATTGGTAAGAAATGGGCTGACTTAGTTAGCCTATCTACAATCACCCAGATTGTATCATTTCCTTTCTTTGTTTTGGGTAATTTAGTAACAAAATCCATTGTTATTAATTCCCATTTCCATACTAGCATTTCTAATTGTTGTAGAAATCCTGAGGGTTTCTGGTGTTCAGCTTTAACTTGTGAACAAGTTAAACATTTAGAAACATAGGCTGCTATGTCCTTCTTCATTCCTATCCACCAGAAATTTTTCCTTAAATCCTGGTACATTTTATCACTTCCTGGGTGCATCGTATACTTAGACTTATGGGCTTCTTCTAATATACGATAACGTAGGTTTCCTAATTTAGGTATCCACATTCTCTTTTCATGGAATCTCCAAATTCCATCTGTTCCTTGTTTTAATTCTTTTAACATACCCTTTAATTTTTCAGCATCATCCTTGATTACTGATTCTTGTGCTTCTCTTATCTGATCATTTAAATCTACTTGCAGATTTAATTTAAGAGAACGTACTCTCTTTGGCTTTTCATGATACTTTCGGCTTAAAGCATCTGCCACTACATTTACTTTTCCTTCATGATACTGGATATCATAATTATAATCACTAAGCATCTCCATCCAGCGTCTTTGTCTCATATTCAATTCCTTTTGTTTGAAAATATACCTTAAACTCTTATGATCAGTGAATATGGTAAACTTACTACCGTAAAGGTAATGTCTCCAAATCTTAAGAGCAAAAATTATAGCTCCTAATTCTAAATCATGGGTTGAATAATTCTCTTCATGATTCTTAAGTTGTCTAGATGCGTAAGCTATAACCTTTTGCCGTTGCATCAATACACATCCATAACCTAATTTAGAAGCGTCACAATAGACTACAAAGTCTTCAGTTCCTTCTGGTAACGCTAATATGGGTGTATGGGTTAATCTTTGCTTAAGAATTCTAAAGGCTTCTTCTTGTTTTACTCCCCATTCAAACTTAACAGATTTACAGGTTAACTTAGTTAAGGGAATGGCTATTCTAGAGAAATTTCGAATAAATCTTCTATAATAACCGGCCAATCCTAAGAAACTTCTAACCTCGGTTGGTGATTCAGGGGTTTTCCATTTAGTAATTGCCTCGATCTTTGTTGGATCCATATGAATTCCTTCATGATTAACTAAATGTCCAAGGAATTGTAGCTGTTCTAACCAAAATTCGCACTTAGAGAATTTAGCATAAAGCTTTTCCTTTCTTAATAGACTTAAAAGTGCGTGCAAATGCTTTGCATGATCCTCTTTACTCTTAGAGTAAATTAGAATATCATCTATGAAAACAATTATGAATTTATCCAAATATGGCTTACATATTCGGTTCATCATGTCCATAAATGCAGCTGGGGCATTGGTTAAACCAAATGGCATGACAGTAAATTCATAATGTCCATACCTTGTTCTAAATGCGGTTTTAGGAATGTCCTCTTCCTGTACCTTTAATTGATGATATCCTGACCTTAAATCGATTTTTGAGAAAAATCGAGCTCCTTGCAGTTGATCAAATAGATCATCGATTCTCGGTAATGGATACCGATTCTTAATCGTTACCTTGTTTAATTCACGGTAATCAATGCACATACGCATTGATCCGTCCTTCTTTTTAACAAATAATATCGGCGCTCCCCATTGCGACGAACTTGGTTGTATAAATCCCTTCTCTAACAATTCGGCTAATTGTTTCTTCAGCTCCTGCATTTCGGCGGGTGCCAAACGATAAGGTGCTTTGGCAATTGGTGATGTTCCTGGCAGCAGATGGATTCTGAATTCCACTTCTCTGTCTGGCGGTAGTCCTGGTAATTCTTTTAGAAAGACATCTGAAAACTGAGATACGGCTGGAATATCTTTTAGTTCTTTTCCTTTAGTGTTAGTGATTATGGAAATCAAATACACTATATGTCACACCCCGACTTTCCACGTGTCACCGGTGGGCCCGGTGGGGGAGTGTCGTGACGTGGTTGGCAACATTATAGTCAAACAACACAATTATATAAATGCACAGCGGAAGCAAAAGATAATTATGTTACAATCCGAATATAAAGTAATATCCAGTATTACAACGGAAAGTAAAGGATCCACAGGCGGATCTTAAAACATATCATTTGTTCAACAGACTTTAGGCGCCTAGAACTTGCAAGATTCCTTATTAGCGCCCTGAGCTTCCAGCCAATTACGTTCAGTACCTGTCACTTAACCCTTTTGGAAAATACGTCAGTTTTCACTGGTAAATACACTCAACCGACTCATTTGAAAAGAGTTTAAAAAAAATTTGATTTAGATGCACCAGGCACAAAACCTTTTGACACTTTGATTAAAATGCACAGAGGCAGAATTAACCTTTTATACCTTGGAACAAACTATATTTCATGTTATCAGTTTTACATAACTTGCTCTACATGTGGGGCCCGAATCTATGCCGGTTCATGATTAACCGACGCACCACTATTCCCATATTGGAAATCCCTTATTGGGTATAATTAATTAATAAGCATATTGCATCTGTCAGGTGTATGCCTACACCCCGTGCTTAGGTCGTGGCCATTGCAAATCATGAGTCAAGGATATCCAGGACACGGTCGCATTAACCCCCAATGTTTCAGTCAAGCAATACGAATTAAAACAGGTTATTTGGATTTCCCGACTCATTGGTCTTTGAATCCCATACCTGACCATGCGGTATTTATATTACCGTATCCCAAGCTCGTAATAGGGAAAATAAGTTAAGAGTATTTACCTGAGCTAGCTCCTTTCTTAAATAGCAAGAATATAATAACTCAGCCGTATTCACTTAAGTATGCGTAGGTACAATTTACCGGGAGGCTCTAGTCTGGAATGATGGTATAAATAACCAATTAGAATGCTAACGGGTCTTTAATTAAGCCTAAGCTTAGACCGATTAGTCTTAAGGAAATATACGGTTCAAACGCATGATTAAGCGAAGACCGGAATAGAATGTGTTTTAGACCCGACAAGTTTGAAGACTTGTCTAATATGGGTATTTGATACACACTCTGAATTTTTGAGATAAAACCGATAAGGTTTGACCCGTTTCGGCTAACTTATATAAACTAGTTATATAAACCGATCCGAACGCGAATAACGCGTAACGGGTAACCGAATAGGTCGCGAACAGGTTTCCTAAGTTAATATGCTTAAATTATGTTGTGATATCATAATGATACCTTCCATAATGCCCAAAACGAGTTAAATCCTTAATTATGCCCCGTAGGGGTATTTTGGTCATTTTAACGATTATAAAAGGGATTTAACGTAACCCTGATGTTCGGGACTGAAGTAATTAGTAAACAACTTATTTTTAACAGATTATATTAGTTGATAATAATCCGTATGTCTCAAAATAGTTTTAAGCCTAAACTACGCGTATAATACACGTATAAACCCGTTTTAAGTGACGTTTGATTAAAATACGATTCTGGGTTTTCTGATCAGTTAAACAGGCTCAAAACACTATATTTATTATTTAAAATCAGTAGCAATTGGATTGGTATCAAACGGATTCGTAAAACTCGTTTTATGGCCTAAAAGGGCATATTCGGTATTAACCGAATCAATGCGATAAGCCTAGCTTAAGATCAGTTTAAAAATAATTAAAAATCTTCAAAATTCCCAAAATATTATTTAACATCAGTGGGTAAAAGTTTTGGTACCGAAATCGGGTTTAGATAGGCTATGCGCTAATCGCGCCGTTTAATTAATAAAAGCTTATTATTTACGCTAATGCGCATATCTCCTAATCTAGACTTCCGATTGACGTGAAAATTTACGTACATGTTTAATAATCAGTAATTAAGATTATTTTACTTCCACATTTTCAAAATTCTCGTTGTAAGGTCATAAGGGCATTATGGTCCAATTTAAGCGATTAACGGAAACGTGTGCATGCATCGGATAATCAACGAAACAAGTACAGAGACTTATACTATCATGCAACCCAACTCTAATGAAGCACTAAGGCATCTTCGAATCAAACTAAAACGGGTCAGAACCGAAGTCAAAGCAAAAGTCAAGGTTTTGCGTCTTTCGGCTCCGAACCGGGTTTAAACAGAAATTTGTCGAGTCGGACAAGTATAGACAAGTTTTTATACTTATTACTTAGTTATGTTAAGGTTAAAACAGGTTACACGCCTCTCGGATTGCTGATTGTGCATTAAATCACATTTTCCATTTCTGTTGACTTTTTCGGTCAACCTTTGACTCGACAAACGACCTAGTTAGAGTGGAAACCAGGGGGAACCCTTTTGAGGGTTTATTACCCACATAATTACCGACTCATAACAACTTTCACTTCGAGATATGACTCAGCCGTTTATAACTAATCTCAAAGTCAATCGTTAATTACGATATGTTGACTTTTAAGCTAATTACAAAGCAAAACTGAATTAGAGAAGGTTAGGAATACTTACAAGTGTCTAATGAATGCTTAGGAAGGCTTGGGTCAGCCTTGGAAGCTCCACACTTGATCAAAAATGCAGATGAAGATGTGAGGAAGTGTTGTGACTTTGAAGGCCTATTTATAGTGAAGTTACTCACCATAGATGATTGACAAACAAGTCTAGCACTAACCACAACAATCCCACAAGTGTCCTACATGTTCTAGGGGTGTTTTAGGGGCCAAATGAATGTGAAAATTCGATCAAAATGCATCCAAGTTCAATGGGCAGACAAAAAATCAAGGAGGATATGTTTCTGTCCAGATCAAGCCCTCGCGTAGCGCGAGGGTGTGCAGCTAAGGGCTCGCGCTACGCGAGCCTATGGGGTCAGCCAACAAAGTTTTGATAATTTGCAGTTTCAGTCCCTGGTTCTTCGAATCTTGTACAGACACTTGTTTATTGCGATATGGACCCTCATTATTGATTTGTAAGGGCTTCAAGATATATACCCACTTCGTTAAGTCCCCGGGTAACTTTATTGTTACCCGAAAAGGCCTAACTTTCAACGTTGACGCTTTAACCCCTCGCACATGTATTTGATCACAACTTTCTCATACGTTGACGAAACTTTACGAAATTTTAATCGTGTATTCTAGTGAGCATAATTAACCATTACAAAGCTTCGGGTTTGTCAAAAGGTCACTCAGAGGTATATCTTTAAACATGTTGACACATTTAACCCCTGTAATTTGTAATCTCTCACTTTCAGCTTCGTATGATCCATGAATTATTCATTTGAAGGTATGAGCATCATGTAGGGTTAATGTATAATAAAATTATTCACTGTTGACCTTCAGAACTCGTATTTACACATACTTTCCATGCTTGTCAACTTTAGTCCTTCTAGAGTATTCTTTCACACGTTCAAAGCTTATGACACGTGTCAACACATTATAGGACGTAAATTTTCGGGGTGTTACATCCTCACCCCCTTAAAATAAATCTCGACCCGAGATTTACTGAAATAAGTAAGGGTACTTTCCCTTTACCGTGGACTCAACCTCCCATGTGAATTCGGGACCCCTACGGGCATCCCATTTGACCTTTACAAAAGGTATATGCTTCATTCGAAGCTTCCTTACTTGTCGATCCTCAATCGATATAGGATGTTTATCACTTCGTAATTCCGCATACCAATTTGTGATAGTGCTCCTTGACTTATTGGCGGAACACATCCTCCAGTCACTATTGTGCAATGTATTGCGAGCTCCGTCAAACTCCTTAAGTAGGTTTTAGCTTACAAGCTACTTGATCTTGGTACATTCGATTTCCTTCGAACGATTTCCATATATTTAGAGCTTAACTAGCCTGATAACTTAACAAATCTGGTACACCCTTCCTGGGTGATATCTTTTGTTAAACCATATTCCTTAACAAGAACTTAGGAAATTTGCTATTTCCATAACCCCTCGATTTCTTGCCATATACTGGCAACCTACTATCGATTATGGATTTGTATAATCTTATTTGTTGTCCCTCAGGCCACTTTCAGATCTTGATAATTGGACTTACCAATTCTCTATCTAACAATAGATATTTAAAATTCCATCTATACAAGGTCTCCAAAGGAGTAGCCTTAATACTTACATAATAATGGTTATAGAAAACTTATTCTATGATGAGATGGTTATTCCAACTACCGCTTAATTACTTTCCAAGAATAGCTAATTCTTACAGCTAGTTGAACAGATCGACGATCCTGGGTAGTTGATGGAAATTCTTAATTGTTGCTTAATTTGGGTTGCGGTAATCAATGCATAAGCAAAATGAACCGTCTTTCTTATCTAATATATATCAAACTCTGAGAATATCGAGTTAGGTTATATGAATCTCCTATCTTAAAATTTACTTAATCAGATTTTTTGTTATTCCATAATCAATATGGAGTTCTTACAACACTCTCACCCAAAGCGAGAGGTTAATCTTAACTCTACTTGCCTCTAGGGAGGTAAACAGGGTAAACTCAGGAGAAGATAATCAAAGTACAAGGAGGTTGCAGAGATTTTTCATATCTCAGGCTCCAGTTCACTCAACAACGCTTGTGTCTAATAAGTGACACATTTATGTTATGAGTCCACATATTTCTTTACCAGGGAATATGTATTTGGACAATTCTATTCTGGATATCTTCTTTGAATACTATTCAGTTGACTTTAGTACCATATGATCATTGGGATATCTTTGTGGTTCCATGCATTAAACCTCCATGCTGATCAGACATGGAAATAATCTATGGGACACACTAGGATGCGCCAATCTTCATATAACACTTTTATCAAACATAGTTTGGCATTCGCAAGCGATAGAAAACAATGAGAAAATAATTAAAATAACATATGTTGTCGTACTCTATGCGAAGAAAGAGTACTCTTAGATTTTTCAGAAGGATTCCTTGCCGATACTATAAGAATTGGTTACTATGGTTTCCTTGGTAAGTTATACCTTGGGGATAATATAAAAGTTTTCTATAAGGATAAAAAAAAAAATGGTTTCTAATAGATATTAAATATCAATATCGGATTTGTTGGAGCATTTTCTAAAGTATCATCGGTCAATTTCTACCTCGCATTAAATGACCGGAGTCTTAATCAAAAGGAGGCAACAGTTCTTAACATTTATCATTCATTACAGACTCATATGTGTCAGTATCAAATAAAATTCATGCATAAACTGTTTGATATGAAAAGGCATCTGCTATATAGTTATCAGTCTGCATCATCTTCTTGGCGTTCGTATGGAAGACTCATGCGTTTGCTTTCTTATCCATCCCAGACTTAGCTGCTCCTCCCGTGGCAGCCTCCGGGCAATTAGTACTGATGTGGCCCTTTTCGCCACATCTGAAACAGCTTGCATTCTTCATGTCCCTACATTCGTGGGACTGGTGGCCAGTTCTTTTGCAGATGCCACATTGCTTTATCTTTTGATTTGATCGACACTGTCCCCAGTGTCTTCTTTTGCAGGTTTTGCATGTAGGCTTCTTGTCGGAATCCTGTTGGTCATTGTTGAACTCGGATTTGTTCTTCTTAGGATTCTGGGAGTTATTCTCCTCCCTTTTACGCTTCCCATCTTCAGAGGCCTTGGCAGCCTTGTTTCTAACCACATCTAGTGTGAGAGATAGCGACAATTCTGCCGTTGACCTAAAGGTAGTAGGTCTCGATGCTTTCACACTTGCCTTTATTTCTGGGGCTAAACCCCCAATGAAGCGAGCAATTCGCTTTGGTTCCGGTGTGACCAAATAAGGGACCAATCGAGACTTGGTATTGAAATTTGTAAGGTATGCTTGACAATCTAAGTTCTCCATGACTAATGTCAAGAATTCAGTCTCAATCTTCTCAACTTCATGTTGAGGACAGTAATTTTCTTTGATAAGAGCAACGAACTGATCCCAAGTCATCTCGTACAAAGGGATCTTACCCGTAGCTTGAATGAGAGACTTCCACCATGCTAGTGCCTCTCCCTTGAATGATTGGGATACATACTTCACTACATCCCTTTCAGCACAACCGCTGATATCGACCACTGTGTCCATTTCATCCAACCAGGTCATACAATCTATTGCTCCTTTCTCCCCAGTGAAGTCCCGGGGTTTGCAGGAAACAAAATATTTATATGTACAGGACTTGGCATGTGGTTCATTATCGAACACTATTTTCTTGGATGGAACACTGTTTTGACCAGATGAATGTCGATCATCATCCTTCTTTAGTTCCTCTTTCTTAGAGGGCGGTTTGTTATTATGCTCTGAATGAGTTTTAGGGATGGATTTAGGGTGGGGTACAGATGAGGCTTTACTATTTGTCTCACTATACTCCTGGAATTGCTCCTTCACAGCTTTAGATACAGCTGAGTCAATCAATGTACGAAGTTCTCCTCTGGTTATATTAATCCTTTCATCATCGCGATTTTCCAGAGGGTGACTATTCCCTTCTTCCGACCCCGCCATGTAGTTTTAATTGCTACATAAAAATTAAACAAGGACAAGGTTTTTACGGAAGTTTAAACAGTTTTATCTTTTTGAACGATTTATTAACCATGTTTTTAATACACATATTGGTTAATTTGATAAATATATAATTATTCAGGATGTTTATTATACTCCTAAATTATAAGTTAATAATAGCACAAAAGGCCTAGTCACTTAGACAAGTTTAATTTGTAGGCCTTGATTTTATAGCATCGAGGCTTCAAGGTTTGAATCAAAGTTCATTACCTTTTCTTGACAGGGAGTTGTAGGCTACCTCTGTCTTTAGTCCCAGAGGACGTTAGTTATAGCCCGTGGGCACTTCATCCATAAGGGATGATTATATAAATAAGGAAATTTAGTATATCCCAAAATGACTTATGTGATTTTATCATATCACATTTTGTCGAGCATGTTAATATGCTTTCATATGTTTAATAAGGAATTGAATCTCTTGAATGGGTTCTACCATCTTGGCCTTGTATGCCGTGACATTTAGGCTAGGTTTTTCCTTTAAGATTCTTTTAATAATTAACGCAGAGCAATCATAAATTGAACTGTTAACAAGGATCTGAATCTAATTATGGAACTACCATCTTGGCCCTGTCTTAATGTGACACATGGCTAGGTTTTGTCCTTTTTAAATTTTGCCATTTTATTATAATGGTAGATCTTATAATATAGGAATGATACTTTAAATATAATCGTTCCTTTAAAATTTAACAAGTATATGGTTGCCCTAAACGGGACTTCTATAGCTATTGACTTGAAGAATACTTTCCATATTCTATGCATAGGCAAGTCAGAAAAATAACAAAGGAATCAAATAAGGACAAAATAAAACGAATTTTAGAATTTGTCCTATGTTCTTGTCTAGACTCAAGAATGTGCAATTGTGTAACTGAGATTAAACACAAAAGGCTAGTGTTTAATTCACTCAGTGTTGGCTCTGATACCAACCTGTCACACCCCGACTTTCCACGTGTCACCGGTGGGCCCGGTGGGGGAGTGTCGTGACGTGGTTGGCAACATTATAGTCAAACAACACAATTATATAAATGCACAGCGGAAGCAAAAGATAATTATGTTACAATCCGAATATAAAGTAATATCCAGTATTACAACGGAAAGTAAAGGATCCACAGGCGGATCTTAAAACATATCATTTGTTCAACAGACTTTAGGCGCCTAGAACTTGCAAGATTCCTTATTAGCGCCCTGAGCTTCCAGCCAATTACGTTCAGTACCTGTCACTTAACCCTTTTGGAAAATACGTCAGTTTTCACTGGTAAATACACTCAACCGACTCATTTGAAAAGAGTTTAAAAAAAATTTGATTTAGATGCACCAGGCACAAAACCTTTTGACACTTTGATTAAAATGCACAGAGGCAGAATTAACCTTTTATACCTTGGAACAAACTATATTTCATGTTATCAGTTTTACATAACTTGCTCTACATGTGGGGCCCGAATCTATGCCGGTTCATGATTAACCGACACACCACTATTCCCATATTGGAAATCCCTTATTGGGTATAATTAATTAATAAGCATATTGCATCTGTCAGGTGTATGCCTACACCCCGTGCTTAGGTCGTGGCCATTGCAAATCATGAGTCAAGGATATCCAGGACACGGTCGCATTAACCCCCAATGTTTCAGTCAAGCAATACGAATTAAAACAGGTTATTTGGATTTCCCGACTCATTGGTCTTTGAATCCCATACCTGGCCATGCGGTATTTATATTACCGTATCCCAAGCCCGTAATAGGGAAAATAAGTTAAGAGTATTTACCTGAGCTAGCTCCTTTCTTAAATAGCAAGAATATAATAACTCAGCCGTATTCACTTAAGTATGCGTAGGTACAATTTACCGGGAGGCTCTAGTCTGGAATGATGGTATAAATAACCAATTAGAATGCTAACGGGTCTTTAATTAAGCCTAAGCTTAGACCGATTAGTCTTAAGGAAATATACGGTTCAAACGCATGATTAAGCGAAGACCGGAATAGAATGTGTTTTAGACCCGACAAGTTTGAAGACTTTTCTAATATGGGTATTTGATACACACTCTGAATTTTTGAGATAAAACCGATAAGGTTTGACCCGTTTCGGCTAACTTATATAAACTAGTTATATAAACCGATCCGAACGCGAATAACGCGTAACGGGTAACCGAATAGGTCGCGAACAGGTTTCCTAAGTTAATATGCTTAAATTATGTTGTGATATCATAATGATACCTTCCATAATGCCCAAAACGAGTTAAATCCTTAATTATGCCCCGTAGGGGTATTTTGGTCATTTTAACGATTATAAAAGGGATTTAACGTAACCCTGATGTTCGGGACTGAAGTAATTAGTAAACAACTTATTTTTAACAGATTATATTAGTTGATAATAATCCGTATGTCTCAAAATAGTTTTAAGCCTAAACTACGCGTATAATACACGTATAAACCCGTTTTAAGCGACGTTTGATTAAAATACGATTCTGGGTTTTCTGATCAGTTAAACAGGCTCAAAACACTATATTTATTATTTAAAATCAGTAGCAATTGGATTGGTATCAAACGGATTCGTAAAACTCGTTTTATGGCCTAAAAGGGCATATTCGGTATTAACCGAATCAATGCGATAAGCCTAGCTTAAGATCAGTTTAAAAATAATTAAAAATCTTCAAAATTCCCAAAATATTATTTAACATCAGTGGGTAAAAGTTTTGGTACCGAAATCGGGTTTAGATAGGCTATGCGCTAATCGCGCCGTTTAATTAATAAAAGCTTATTATTTACGCTAATGCGCATATCTCCTAATCTAGACTTCCGATTGACGTGAAAATTTACGTACATGTTTAATAATCAGTAATTAAGATTATTTTACTTCCACATTTTCAAAATTCTCGTTGTAAGGTCATAAGGGCATTATGGTCCAATTTAAGCGATTAACGGAAACGTGTGCATGCATCGGATAATCAACGAAACAAGTACAGAGACTTATACTATCATGCAACCCAACTCTAATGAAGCACTAAGGCATCTTCGAATCAAACTAAAATGGGTCAGAACCGAAGTCAAAGCAAAAGTCAAGGTTTTGCGTCTTTCGGCTCCGAACCGGGTTTAAACAGAAATTTGTCGAGTCGGACAAGTATAGACAAGTTTTTATACTTATTACTTAGTTATGTTAAGGTTAAAACAGGTTACACGCCTCTTGGATTGCTGATTGTGCATTAAATCACATTTTCCATTTCTGTTGACTTTTTCGGTCAACCTTTGACTCGACAAACGACCTAGTTAGAGTGGAAACCAGGGGGAACCCTTTTGAGGGTTTATTACCCACATAATTACCGACTCATAACAACTTTCACTTCGAGATATGACTGAGCCGTTTATAACTAATCTCAAAGTCAATCGTTAATTACGATATGTTGACTTTTAAGCTAATTACAAAGCAAAACTGAATTAGAGAAGGTTAGGAATACTTACAAGTGTCTAATGAATGCTTAGGAAGGCTTGGGTCAGCCTTGGAAGCTCCACACTTGATCAAAAATGCAGATGAAGATGTGAGGAAGTGTTGTGACTTTGAAGGCCTATTTATAGTGAAGTTACTCACCATAGATGATTGACAAACAAGTCTAGCACTAACCACAACAATCCCACAAGTGTCCTACATGTTCTAGGGGTGTTTTAGGGGCCAAATGAATGTGAAAATTCGATCAAAATACATCCAAGTTCAATGGGCAGACAAAAAATCAAGGAGGATATGTTTCTGTCCAGATCAAGCCCTCGCGTAGCGCGAGGGTGTGCAGCTAAGGGCTCGCGCTACGCGAGCCTATGGGGTCAGCCAACAAAGTTTTGATAATTTGCAGTTTCAGTCCCTGGTTCTTCGAATCTTGTACAGACACTTGTTTATTGCGATATGGACCCTCATTATTGATTTGTAAGGGCTTCAAGATATATACCCACTTCGTTAAGTCTCCGGGTAACTTTATTGTTACCCGAAAAGGCCTAACTTTCAACGTTGACGCTTTAACCCCTCGCACACGTATTTGATCACAACTTTCTCATACGTTGACGAAACTTTACGAAATTTTAATCGTGTATTCTAGTGAGCATAATTAACCATTACAAAGCTTCGGTGTAACACCTGTGCCTCCACGGCCATCAAACAAATACCGAACCAATGAAATATTATATTTCATACTTGGGATTTGTAAAAATATGTGTATCATTTTGCACATATCAATTCTCGTTCAATTCCAAACTCTAAATTCACTTTCTGGAAGGTTATACGCGCACCGATGCGTAGATATAACCAGTTTAATGCAACAAACACTCCGGAATAGTGAAATAGGCTTAACATACCTTAAATAACCTTTACATAACTTAGAAATAAGTTTTGAAGGCTTTGGTATGGCAAAACCAAGTTAATTCGCTTACAGGGACTAAAGTTGACAAACTGCGAAAGTATGCCAATTTGAACTGTAACAGACATTCTGGAACATGACCATAAGTTAAACATACCATAAATATCCTTCACATAGCTTAGAAATAGGCTTTGAGGTGTTCGGTATGCTAAAATAAACTTTTGTGTCATTCAGGGACTAAAAGTGTCAAAAAGTGCACAAGTTTGCATTTTCGCGCATAACTTACGTTCTGAATACATCTGGACATCCAAAAATTTATGTAAGCATGACTACATTTTATTTTAGTGTTCGCCTTAAGAAAAATCCATTCGTTTCGTCATTTGGATCGTTTTTCGCGCTTATGCGCATTCCGTCGTAATTAAGCGAACATCGCGTTCGTACGACCAAACGAACCATCATCCGGCATATTTTTGAGTATGTTTTGAGTTCCCTATACTTTAACTTCATTTTAGAGCCTTGAAATGAGGTTAACGGGGTTCAAACGCATCGAAAATCGCTTAAAACACAACAGGGACCATTTCTGCCTTTTTTTCAAACTTTCTGTTTCAGGTGGGGCAGTGGCGTAGCGCCACTGCATGTGGCCTCACCTGTCGCGCTACGCGACTGCGTGATCTGGGCCAGATTCAATGTTTAAACACAAGTTGCAACCAATTAATCCACAACCACATGTTTGCAACTTGCTTAATCACTAAGATTAGGAGCATATGTGGCTCCATAACCTTTGTGACAAGTGTACGCACGAGATTAAGGCACGATAATCGACAAGCGATCCTAACGGTGGACCGAATACTATAAATACCCATCCACCCTCAACCCCAAAACCCACAAATCTGATTAAGAAAGCTCTAAGTTGGAACCTTCGTTTCATACCTGAGCTATTTTGATCTGGGTTAGCATTCGGGGACCCTTCGTAAGTATTCTTTCGTTCTTTTCCTTATTTTTACTGCTTTTCGAGTCAGAAAGTCAAACTTTGTTTGACTTTCAGCGTTGACCAGTGATGGTCAATGCGAAGTTCGTTAGAACTTCGCAACGTGATTGTAATCACGATGGTCATAGTCCCTTGGGACTATGCCTACTGATTACCACGTTGTCTAGGGTCGTAGGGTAGGCGATCTAATAAATCGCCTATACCTTCGAACCCGACCCAGTTTGGTCGATCATTAAGATCCGACCAAATACATTAGGTGACCATAGTAGGTAGGGAATAACCTTCCGAGGTTATACCCTATGGTCACATCGTTTAAGTAGTTGTATGATAGGTAGTTTATATGCCTTAGGTAAATTACCAGAATACCCTTTTCATGTATAATTGGTAATTAAGCATATGTAACCTAAAATTTTGTCACATAACTGATTATGTAACATGTTTAGGCATATAACACTTGTCATGGGACTAGTTAGGCGATCCGAACGCGTTCACGCGAACGACGCGTTAAAGTAGCATAAGCTACCTAAACGGGTCGTAATGGGTCGTAGGCAGTTATGTTAGGTTTCATTTAGTATGTAGGCTTTGTTAAACCATATCACACGAGTCTCCACACTCGTTTGGTTTACAAACCCTAATGCTACCCAGTCTTCCGATTTAGGTCCGGTTATTTAACATAGTTACCTATATTAGGAGCCGTTTGATTCTGAGATCTCTAGCACTGCTTGGTGGTTATCCTAGGACTTCTGAGCAATCTCAAGTGAGTACATAGACCCCTCTTTTACTGTTTTCCAAACTGTTTTGGGGTGGAACACATGTGCCTACTTGTTACTTTCATGCTTTCTGTTTTCACATCATATACCGACTATGTTTGTTAGTACATTATAGTACATGATTACATGACTTTTCTGCTATGTATGTTGACTGATAACATGCTAAGCACATTGATTTACATGACTTTTCTGCTATGTATGTTGACTGATAACATGCTAAGCACATTGATTTACATGACTTTTCTGCTTTGTATGTTAACTTAGCATACTTAGTACATCATTTTTACATGACTTTTCTGCTTACATTTTGGTATGACATTTGGTTTGTTTAAACTATACTATACATTCATTAACACCGATCATGCCGTTCGTTAGTAGGTAGTGGTACCATAGGACTTGACAAATCCCGTTCCGGACATCCCAGGGAAAGGGGATGAAAGGAATGACCGAATCCGAATACATATTCTCTTGATAACTCACTTTTACATAGTTATCCGTCTGTCTCAAGGCTTGGATGTATGAATTTTCACAATACCGCATAAATGTTCATATTCAGTATAGCATGCATATATCTTACAAAACATAACTTTGATTTAAACCAAGTTTTACTTCAATACTTTGTTTTGTACATTTTTTTTTTACTTATGGTTTAAGTAGTCTAAATTTTACTTACCATACATATCATTTTGGTTATACATTACTTGACTACTTTTGGACTATAGACATTTGACATGGACATTTGACATAGACATTTGACATGGATATTTGACATAGACATTTTGACATGATTTACATCTTGACATGAACACTTTACATTGTTTGGTTTGCTTTGGTTTGATTAAGTGATTAAGTAACGATGCGTGTGTAATATGATACAAGCATGGTGGATACGCCGCTGGTACTTCCTATATATAAGTGTTTGTATGGTATTACATGTCGTAACGTTATTTGAATCATTTCAGTTTGAGACATAGAACATTTCATACAAATAACATACTTTTCACAAGACATTGATTTATAAACAACTTATCTTATGCAAACACATTTTACTTGGTTATTCATTTAACCTTACATTTATTTATACTTATCATCTGATCTTATCGTTTTTCAAATGATTTAAAAGACAAAGCAAATAACAAGGTTCATGACTAAACATTTTCTCAAACATAAGTCATGAATCTTATTTTCACAAAACCTATGTATCTCACAGGCATTTTTATGCTGACGTACCTATTTTCACATGTGTTTTTCAGGAACTGTTGCATAAGATGATCAAGATACACATAGGCAGACTTGGGCTTTAGTGACAATAAAAGATGCAAGACTAGTTAATTATGTTGTATTTATGTGTTTGTTAAGACATTGTAACACTTTTAATCAATAAAACAAAACTTCAATTGCCATGGATTTGAGACAATTAATTCTGTTACAACACTCCCCGATGTTTCCGCCACGTTTTGTATGTTCTACGTGGTCGGGGTGTGACAGAAAAGATGGTATCAGAGCCAATGGTTATAGGGAATTAGGTTATTAGTAATGCTTTGACCTAGTCTATAACCTTTCTAGGACCCTAACGCGAGTTTACTTGCGTTTAGTCATAAAACAATACTGTCACCTATCCTTAGGTGACGACCACAACAAGAACATAAATTTCAAAACCGCTTTGAAAACTAATCATCTGTTCTAGGATGATTGATTTCTAGGTTTTGAACCCTCTATTGTAAGATTTTGAACTCTCTATTATATGGTTTTGAACCCCTTTGAGTTTTCAAAATCTCGTCAAGGTTTTGGGTTTTAAATAATGTGAACACGTGCAAACTGGAAGGGTGAATGCCTGTATTCTGGGTTTTCTGTCTAGGCAAGCACTTCGTATACATCTCATCAGACGCGAGACCAGTTGTGCTTACCTGGGAATTCTTGGGATGAGTGTTCACTTATAGGCGAGCATGTCTTCGCGATACATTATTTTCGACCCATTTACTTTGATTTGTCACTGTGTGTCGTTTGTTGCTTTGTAGTAACAAACAAATGACCACTATCCTTGCTTTCATCAGATTTGTTCATCTCATTCTTTTCGTCTAATTCTCTCACTCGTTTCCTTACATGTTTCCTCTTTTAGAATGCCTCCTCGACGCGAGAACCAGATAGAGGCTGCCGAACTGGCAGAAATTATTGCGCAGCAGATGGCTGCCCAATTTCCAAATCTCTTTGCTCAATGGCAACAAGCCAACAACAACAACAATGCCCTATGCAAATACAAGGACTTTAATCAGGCTAAACCACTCAAGTTTAGTGGCTCTGAGGGAGCAACTGGGCTTCTTCAGTGGTTCGAGAGCATTGAGAATACTTTCCGCCACGTTCAGTGTCCGGATAATCGCAAGGTCGAGTTTTCTTCAAGTGTGTTCCAGAAGAGGGCTCTCACATGGTGGAACGGGGTTATGAGGGACCGAGGTGCAGAAATTGCCCTTGCGCAAACCTGGGCTGAACTTAGGGCTCTTATGATGAGGGAATTCTGTCCTCGTCATGAGCAGCGAGCTTTGGAGAAGGAATTTGATGAGTTGAAGCAAGATAGTGGTGAGCACAGGGCGTATACTGATAGGTTTGAGGAGTTGAGTCTGCTTTGCCCGACAATGGTTACCCCACTTGACATAGCTATCGAAAGGTACATCGACGGCCTACCTGATTCGGTACAAGACATCCTTACTGGTAGTAACCCTGCCACACTCCGTCAAGCGATCGAGTTATCAGCGACATTGACTGAGTCGCAGATTAGGAAGAATAAGTTACACAGGAAGGGTGACAATGGCGAGAAACAGTCGTCTGACAAGGAGGATAGCAAGAAAGGTCAAAACAAGAATGCAAAGGATTCTAGTTCATCCAAGAGGGCAAGGAAGCGTAAGGTTTCCCAAAACAATGCCATTACTGCACAGGCCCAAGCTGCACCAAATCAGCCTGCGCAACCACTAGCCAAGAAGCCTTATTTTGGCAATGCACCTTTGTGCAATAGGTGTAACGGCCATCATCAACCACACCTCCAGTGTCGTCAGTGCACCAACTGCGGAAGATCCGGTCATCTTGCTAACACCTGTCGCATCCCTGCTAATCCGAATCGCCCAGTTCAGAACTCGGCTCAACAAGTTGCTCAGCCTCTTGCTCAGCAACAGGGTCAAGCCGCACGACCACACTACCCACCTGGTGCCTGTTACAATTGTGGGGATCTGACCCACTACAGAAACCGATGCCCAAAGCTTGCTAATGCAAATCCGACCCACGGATGAGCATTCAGCTAAACAGAAGATGTTGCTGTCTTATGCTTTTGTTCTTTTGTTTCCTTGTAATGTGAAACAATTTGTTTTGTTTATAAATAAATCGTTGTTCACAAATTCTGATATACAAGTATAGTTACATGTGTGTATGATTTTCCTATGATACCTACATCAAGGAACTATGTACCCTACAAACTACTCTTGTGATTCTCTCTTTCAAATGATTGCTCATGATTCCCTCAAAAATTTTAAGTACTCGTTTCATTCTAAGAAACAAAGTACAGAGAATAAAGTGACATTATGAGTGATCATGCTTCTGCACATCTGTGCTTTTGAATCCTTGGTTAGATAACTAAGGATATTTTCAAATCTCATACCCATTACGTTTTGATTTTTCAACATACACAGTACAAGTATTTCAACACAATCTTCATGATCTCAAAACATTCCATATAGTTTGAAAACAATTTTTTCTAGATGCATTGTCTATGTTATTTCAAAAACATTGGCCATGTTATCAAAACCAACCTTTCAAATTTCAAAATATTTCATATAGTCTGAAGACAATATTAACACAATACATTTTCTGATCAAGTGCATGATTTCGAAAAGCATCATTCATGTCTTTCAAAAACCTTATACATAATTTCAAAATTCATCTCGCATGATTTTAAAACATTTTTGTAAATATATCTACCTAATACACCTACTTTATGATTTCAAAAAGTATTATATATAAGGTTTCAAAAACGTTAAACACATTTTTCTTAAAAGAACCCCATGCATAGTTTTCAAAAACATTTCCTCATACATTGACTTAACCTTCAAAATTCTGCTTCATATGTCGCCTTGACATATCTAGCATCTCAACTTCATAAGCATTTTACTTCATGTTTTGACCTAAGCACGTCCTGTGCAAGGTTTCAAAACATCTTCAACTTCTAAAGTCCATATGGGATCTTTTTATCTCCACAATTAGACCCTTGTGGATAATCACCATTCAAATCAGAGTCCTTAATTGGATTCCTTATGTACCTTAATTCGAACACTTCGGTTCCTAATAATCGAAATCGAATTTTCTTTTTGAATCTTTCTATCTTTATAGTTGGATTCTTGATAACGTTTAAAGTACCAAATGAAATCCACGGAATGGATTCCTAGTGTGCTTTAAATGCATGTACGCAATTTACAAGACAAATTAACAAACAATTTTGTGGTTATGTGACTATGTGTTTACTCATCTTATGTTTTCTTTTATGCATTTTTGGTGTTTTTACTACTCTGGATATTCTTTATCCAAATCCTTGCAGGATCTTTCATATCTTCATATGAGGGATTCGTAGCAGGATATTCAAAAGGTACTACCTTTAATCCTTAAATGGGCTTCTATGTAATAGTTAAGACCCTTGGATTATATAGTACCACTCCATGATTCATAAGAGACCCTTTAGTGGTCTAGTCAAAAGATTGATTCGCAATCTGGTTAAAGAATGACATCTAGTGATGTAGCTGGACAGACTCCTTGATAGTCTATTTAAATCATTTATTGATTTAGTCTAAAGGACTCTATGGCGGTCTAAGTCACGCTCATCACAGGATTGTTCATTTGGTTTTACCCTACACATTATAAAATAGACTGTGTGAACTGTGCAAGGAATTCTCTAATTATGGATGCGCACATAATTATGAAATTTAGTGCACAGAAATCCAGTAAGATTTATTATGTGAAGGAACCGATAGTGACAACAATAACAAAATGAGAACGATGTAATGGAGGCATGGTGGACGCACCAATGACGCTTCATATACTTGTATATAAGTGTCCCTCTTACATTGCAAACATAATGTTATTAAGGTTACTAGAAGTTCAGGAACCCTAACCAATGTTGTTCGATCTTTTCAACTTCATGTTTTAAACTCTCATAAGTTTCCTCTAAATAAATTTCGGGACGAAATTTCCTAAAGTAGGGGAGACTGTAACACCTGTGCCTCCACGGCCATCAAACAAATACCGAACCAATGAAATATTATATTTCATACTTGGGATTTGTAAAAATATGTGTATCATTTTGCACATATCAATTCTCGTTCAATTCCAAACTCTAAATTCACTTTCTGGAAGGTTATACGCGCACCGATGCGTAGATATAACCAGTTTAATGCAACAAACACTCCGGAATAGTGAAATAGGCTTAACATACCTTAAATAACCTTTACATAACTTAGAAATAAGTTTTGAAGGCTTTGGTATGGCAAAACCAAGTTAATTCGCTTACAGGGACTAAAGTTGACAAACTGCGAAAGTATGCCAATTTGAACTGTAACAGACATTCCGGAACATGACCATAAGTTAAACATACCATAAATATCCTTCACATAGCTTAGAAATAGGCTTTGAGGTGTTCGGTATGCTAAAATAAACTTTTGTGTCATTCAGGGACTAAAAGTGTCAAAAAGTGCACAAGTTTGCATTTTCGCGCATAACTTACGTTCTGAATACATCTGGACATCCAAAAATTTATGTAAGCATGACTACATTTTATTTTAGTGTTCGCCTTAAGAAAAATCCATTCGTTTCGTCATTTGGATCGTTTTTCGCGCTTATGCGCATTCCGTCGTAATTAAGCGAACATCGCGTTCGTACGACCAAACGAACCATCATCCGGCATATTTTTGAGTATGTTTTGAGTTCCCTATACTTTAACTTCATTTTAGAGCCTTGAAATGAGGTTAACGGGGTTCAAACGCATCGAAAATCGCTTAAAACACAACAGGGACCATTTCTGCCTTTTTTTCAAACTTTCTGTTTCAGGTGGGGCAGTGGCGTAGCGCCACTGCATGTGGCCTCACCTGTCGCGCTACGCGACTGCGTGATCTGGGCCAGATTCAATGTTTAAACACAAGTTGCAACCAATTAATCCACAACCACATGTTTGCAACTTGCTTAATCACTAAGATTAGGAGCATATGTGGCTCCATAACCTTTGTGACAAGTGTACGCACGAGATTAAGGCACGATAATCGACAAGCGATCCTAACGGTGGACCGAATACTATAAATACCCATCCACCCTCAACCCCAAAACCCACAAATCTGATTAAGAAAGCTCTAAGTTGGAACCTTCGTTTCATACCTGAGCTATTTTGATCTGGGTTAGCATTCGGGGACCCTTCGTAAGTATTCTTTCGTTCTTTTCCTTATTTTTACTGCTTTTCGAGTCAGAAAGTCAAACTTTGTTTGACTTTCAGCGTTGACCAGTGATGGTCAATGCGAAGTTCGTTAGAACTTCGCAACGTGATTGTAATCACGATGGTCATAGTCCCTTGGGACTATGCCTACTGATTACCACGTTGTCTAGGGTCGTAGGGTAGGCGATCTAATAAATCGCCTATACCTTCGAACCCGACCCAGTTTGGTCGATCATTAAGATCCGACCAAATACATTAGGTGACCATAGTAGGTAGGGAATAACCTTCCGAGGTTATACCATATGGTCACATCGTTTAAGTAGTTGTATGATAGGTAGTTTATATGCCTTAGGTAAATTACCAGAATACCCTTTTCATGTATAATTGGTAATTAAGCATATGTAACCTAAACTTTTGTCACATAACTGATTATGTAACATGTTTAGGCATATAACACTTGTCATGGGACTAGTTAGGCGATCCGAACGCGTTCACGCGAACGACGCGTTAAAGTAGCATAAGCTACCTAAACGGGTCGTAATGGGTCGTAGGCAGTTATGTTAGGTTTCATTTAGTATGTAGGCTTTGTTAAACCATATCACACGAGTCTCCACACTCGTTTGGTTTACAAACCCTAATGCTACCCAGTCTTCCGATTTAGGTCCGGTTATTTAACATAGTTACCTATATTAGGAGCCGTTTGATTCCGAGATCTCTAGCACTGCTTGGTGGTTATCCTAGGACTTCTGAGCAATCTCAAGTGAGTACATAGACCCCTCTTTTACTGTTTTCCAAACTGTTTTGGGGTGGAACACATGTGCCTACTTGTTACTTTCATGCTTTCTGTTTTCACATCATATACCGACTATGTTTGTTAGTACATTATAGTACATGATTACATGACTTTTCTGCTATGTATGTTGACTGATAACATGCTAAGCACATTGATTTACATGACTTTTCTGCTATGTATGTTGACTGATAACATGCTAAGCACATTGATTTACATGACTTTTCTGCTTTGTATGTTAACTTAGCATACTTAGTACATCATTTTTACATGACTTTTCTGCTTACATTTTGGTATGACATTTGGTTTGTTTAAACTATACTATACATTCATTAACACCGATCATGCCGTTCGTTAGTAGGTAGTGGTACCATAGGACTTGACAAATCCCGTTCCGGACATCCCAGGGAAAGGGGATGAAAGGAATGACCGAATCCGAATACATATTCTCTTGATAACTCACTTTTACATAGTTATCCGTCTGTCTCAAGGCTTGGATGTATGAATTTTCACAATACCGCATAAATGTTCATATTCAGTATAGCATGCATATATCTTACAAAACATAACTTTGATTTAAACCAAGTTTTACTTCAATACTTTGTTTTGTACATTTTTTTTTACTTATGGTTTAAGTAGTCTAAATTTTACTTACCATACATATCATTTTGGTTATACATTACTTGACTACTTTTGGACTATAGACATTTGACATGGACATTTGACATAGACATTTGACATGGATATTTGACATAGACATTTTGACATGATTTACATCTTGACATGAACACTTTACATTGTTTGGTTTGCTTTGGTTTGATTAAGTGATTAAGTAACGATGCGTGTGTAATATGATACAAGCATGGTGGATACGCCGCTGGTACTTCCTATATATAAGTGTTTGTATGGTATTACATGTCGTAACGTTATTTGAATCATTTCAGTTTGAGACATAGAACATTTCATACAAATAACATACTTTTCACAAGACATTGATTTATAAACAACTTATCTTATGCAAACACATTTTACTTGGTTATTCATTTAACCTTACATTTATTTATACTTATCATCTGATCTTATCGTTTTTCAAATGATTTAAAAGACAAAGCAAATAACAAGGTTCATGACTAAACATTTTCTCAAACATAAGTCATGAATCTTATTTTCACAAAACCTATGTATCTCACAGGCATTTTTATGCTGACGTACCTATTTTCACATGTGTTTTTCAGGAACTGTTGCATAAGATGATCAAGATACACATAGGCAGACTTGGGCTTTAGTGACAATAAAAGATGCAAGACTAGTTAATTATGTTGTATTTATGTGTTTGTTAAGACATTGTAACACTTTTAATCAATAAAACAAAACTTCAATTGCCATGGATTTGAGACAATTAATTCTGTTACAACACTCCCCGATGTTTCCGCCACGTTTTGTATGTTCTACGTGGTCGGGGTGTGACATTCGGGTTTGTCAAAAGGTCACTCAGAGGTATATCTTTAAACATGTTGACACATTTAACCCCTGTAATTTGTAATCTCTCACTTTCAGCTTCGTATGATCCATGAATTATTCGTTTGAAGGTATGAGCATCATGTAGGGTTAATGTATAATAAAATTATTCACTGTTGACCTTCAGAACTCGTATTTACACATACTTTCCATGCTTGTCAACTTTAGTCCTTCTAGAGTATTCTTTCACACGTTCAAAGCTTATGACACGTGTCAACACATTATAGGACGTAAATTTTCGGGGTGTTACACAATAGAACCTTTTCTTTTATAACTTGCAGTTTTCATCACAGAGATGAATTTTGTAATTCTAGATGGTTTATCTCCTTTAATTGTGATCGTTTTACCTCTTGTTGAATTTACTTGAATTAACTTTTGATCACATAATATACTGGCTTTATTGGCTATTAACCAATCCATTCCTAATACAACATCAAATCCTGCCAGATTCATGGGATATAGGTTTGCTATAAATTTCTGATTTAAAATTTCTATACTTGCTCCCTGCAAGATATCAGAAATCCTAACAGTTTCTCCATTAGCTGTCTCTACTAAGCATTCTAGTGGTAGTTTAGTTAATGATTGATTTAGAAATTTGCAAAATTATGTATTAATAAAACTTTGGTTCGCACCAAAGTCAAATAATACTTTAGCAAAGATATCATTAACTAAAAATGTACCAGCTATGACATCTGGAATCATCTTGGCTTCATCTGCAGTCAGAACAAATGCTCTAGCATTTTTAGTATTCTTGTTGTCTGGACCTGGAGCTAATTTTGGGCAATTAGGCTTGATATGGCCTTTTCCTCCGCAGTTGTAGCATATCCTCCTGTTTTTCTTCCTGCAGTCTTCTTCCTTGTGTCCCGATATTTTGCAAAAGTTATAGTATATAGAGCATCTTCCTGAATGCTTTCTTTTGCAATTCCTATAGTAAGGTGTAGAGGTAGAACCTATATTTTTCCCACGATTAAAATTTCCAGAACGAAATTCTTGTGTGAGCTTTTGGGTTAGGTTCCTTCTTTGATCCTCTTCTCGGGTACGGACTAATTCATCTGTTAAGGTATTGGCTAGTTCTACAGCTTCTTCTATGGTTTGAGGTCTAGCTGCCTTGACTACATGTCTAATCTCTCCGATTAATCCCCAGATATAACGGGAGATTAACACTGGTTCTGGTGAAGCAAGAGTTGGCACTATTCTAGCATATTTAAAGAATAATTTAGTGTATCCCTTACTATCCACACCAGTCATTCTAAGATTTAGGAATTTGTTTGCTATCTGTTCTTTTTCATTGGGTGGACAGAACTTCCTTTCTACCTTGTTCTTAAATTCTTCCCATTCCATAGTGTAAGTTTTATCACTTCCTCTTGATTGAAGGATAGTGTTCCACCATTCTAGTGCTGAATTCTTAAACAGATTAGAAGCAAACAATATCTTATCTTCTTCAACACACTTGCTTATTCTTAAGACTGCCTCAGTTTTCTCTATCCAACGTAGAGTTGCAATGGCCCCTTCGTTGCCCGAGAATTCCATTGGTTTACAAGACCAGAATTCTTTATAAGAACAACCATAAGGCATGGTTTTTCTTCTTTTGGGAATGGGCACTTGAAGTATAGGTCCATTGTTTACGCTGTTTTCTGGTTCGATCGGTCGCTTACTGCTATGCTTACTTTTATTATTCACTTCTTGAATAGTTTGAATAATAAATGGCATGGCATCTATGATTCCTTGTGCCACTATATGTTGAACAACACTATTATCCATTTGGTTTCCATGGTTATTGTCGCTTAGATTCTCATTAACCACGTTAATGTTACTCTGGTTATCATTATTCAGATTTCCTTGATTTCCTTCGTCAGCCATCTGAATTTTAAACATTTACCCCATATTAATAGCACAATATAATAATTAATCACATGATATGCAATCTAACAAAAAACGTAGATCATTGCTACTTTTACTCTATTCTCATATACTATTATGTATCCATTACATACTAGTACTGAAATAAAAATTACAATACTAACAGAAACAGAATCACACTAATAGTAATATGCATCCGTATACACATATTTTATTTTATTATTATTATTATTATTATTATTATTATTATTATTATTATTATTATTATTATTACTACCATTTCCTCCATTCACATTCACGGATATGGATTCATCAAAAAATCCATATTGCGTTCATCGTATTTCCATACGAGACGCTCTCCCACCTGACGCATTCTCTCACTGCTTTCTAAAATTTCCTCCCCAAAAGTCCCAAGTTCTTGGACGTTTTCTGCACTCATTGAGGGTGTAGGTTCTCGGACTGGGTTTGGAATCTGGGGTGCGGGTTCCTGATATGGGGGTGAAAGTTCCTGAAATTGGTAAGGATCCTCTAAGATCTCCCTAATGTAGTTATCATGGTAATAGGGATCTAAAGGGTCCATACCTGGGTAGGCTTCTATGTTCTGTATGGGTGGGTATTCCTGGATAGGGTAACGTTGCACAAAGTCCCTATTGTCGTCCCACCAGGGGTCGTAATTTGGGTCTAGGGGATTTGGTGCAGGTATCCTAGGGATTTCTTCTGGGTTAAAGTCGTGCATCTCCACTTGGTTGTCAGGATTTTCTATCGCCATGGGTTGTTCTGGGTTTTGTGGTTGTGAGGCTACCAGTTGTTCCAGACTTGGGTCAGCAGCAGTTGTAGCTAGGATATGGAAATTAGCTAGGCTTCTATTAAGCATGTCCTACGTATGGGCATCTGTCTCTCGCTTAATAGCTACTAAGGCTCTTTGCTGTTGCAACTTTCGCATTCTTTTCCTACGAGCAAAAGCTTCTTTACTGAACCATCCTCGTTTCTTATTAGGGAATGGCTCCTCCGACCGAGATCTAAAGGCAAATATTCCTTCCTCCTGATCAGCAGAATACCCAGAAAGGGCATGCTGTGATGATGTACCTTCACTCCTAGGTGAATCAGATAACTGACGACTCATGTCTGAGGGTCCTTGATCACTCATATTGTAAACTAACAAATAGTCAAATAACACATAACAAATAAATACAGTTATACACGTATTTCCATAATTTATTTCCTGACATAAAATTTAGAATTTTAAGTGTCAGCAGAATACTTCTTTGGCTCAGACCAGTGGCTAGGCTCTGATGCCACCTTCTGTCGCAACCCCCGATCCCTTATCTGTCCCGGGAACGGGCGGACGCGAACTCAGTGGGGGTGGTATCAGGTTTCGTTAATTTGGCAGCGGAATTTACATCAGGACCGTAGTTAGGAAATGTTTATCAGAGTAAAACCACCATAACTGATATTATTAAACACATGGGCAAAACCCAAGTTTCTTATTACAATACATTTATAGGGACAAACCCTATTTTATTGAATTTAAAACATCGTTTATTAGATAACTTTTATAGCCACTTATTTTCCAAGCCGTCAGTGCTCTCGAACTGGCTTTTTCCCAGTTGGCTTTCACATTGTGTTACTTGAAACATGTTTTAAAAATATTTTGTCAGCGGGAAATACTGGTGAGTGAATCCCAGTTTAATCAAGAAACATTTTATCAATTAACACAGTATTGAGAGCGATCACATTGTTTATTTCTACACAATTACTCATTCAGTACTGTCAATCCTTGACTTGTGGGTCATATTACACATTGGCTAACTCGTTGTCCAAAGGTAACGTACTGTCATTCCGACTTACTACTTGCAAGTAAAAAATTTTGTATACAAAACCCCATAATACCGGCAGTAATTGAAGAACTACAAAGACTCAATCACTGCTTAATCACATTTTAAAACAATTATGGTTTTGTAAAACATTCCAAAAGGGTTAACAAAAAGAGGATAAACTCACATTGCTATCTTAGACTTCGCGTAAGGGTTTCCTGGATATAATCTATAATTTATACAAATGTACATTGGTTAGTATCATAACCCTTTGAAAATATTAATGATACCCTCCCCGAGACGGCATTCCAACAACTACGTCGGGCAGAACCACGACAGTTGTTACGGAATCCTAAATCAATCGGGCAGCGTAACTATTACGAAACTAGGGTTATAATACTGACAACGGAGCAGAACCTCGCTAATTAGGGGTATAATACCCGACTATTATGCTTATAACTTCAGAAATTCATTTAGAAAGAAAGAAATGAGCGACGGACTGTGAAACCCGATGGCCTGCTTATATAGTTGCTGAAATTGGTCTCCCTGCGGCCCGCGTAAAGAACAGACAAGGGTTACTGTAACACCTCAAAAAAAATTTACGTCCAATAATGTATTGACACATGTCATAAGCTTGGAATATGTGAAAAAGTACTTTAGAGGGACTAAAGTTGACAAACGGTGAAACTATGTGAATATAAGGGTCCAAAGTGTCAACAATGGATAAATAGGCCCTACAATAACTCTACATGGTGTTTATAATCTTAAACGATTAAATCATGGATCATACAAAGCGGAAAATGAAAGAAAGTGAGGAATTACAAACTACAGGGGCTAAATGTGTCAACATGTTGAAAGTATACCTCTGAGTGACCTTTTGGCAAACCCGAAGCTTTGTAATGGTAAAATATACTCACTAGAATATGTGATAAAAATTTCATCAAGTTTCGTTATCGTATGAGAAAGTTATGATCAAAACCGTGCACGAAGGGTTAAATGCGTTAACGTTGAATTTCGTGACTTTTCGGGTAAGCACAAAGTTAACCAAGGACTTTACCATGTTTGTAAATGTCCCAAGGTCCTTAAAAATCAGATTTGAGGGTCTAATGAGCAAGATAAATAGCCAAAACCACGTTACAAGGGTCAAGGACTAAATTCTAAATTGTTGAAAACTTGTTAAACTGGTCGACAGCTGGTACGCGGCCCGCGAGAGGCCTGTCGCGGCCCGCCTGCGAGTGCCCAGTGACAAAATCAGCGACCAGCTGCCAGTTCATGTCTGTTTTCGAGTTGTTTCCAGCTGTTATCGATACCATGGGCTTTCCAATGGATTTATAGGCATGTAAGGACACTTGGACTGATCATACAACATCTACAAACACCTGTATCATCATCAAATCAGATCAAAATGGTCATAAAAGGAACTTGAAGTGTAGCAACTTATGTTCTTGCATGTTCAAAAATTCACAAGATCATCTCTGGAGCTCTCTGGACGTCAAGACAACTTTCTAGTGATCTCTAAGCATTATTAGGACTCTTGTAAGTGTTCATAACCTTCTCTAATTCGTTCTAGCTTAGTTATTTAAGCAAAAGTCAAACCATCGTAATTTCAGTTTGACTTTGAGATTAAACGAATTTTGCTCAGTCATATCTCGATTTGAAAGTACCTACAAGTTGGTATTTATGTGGGTAACAAACCCTTAAAAGGGTGTTTTCAGATTCCCACTCTAAGTATGTTAATTGTCGAGTCAAAGCTTTTCTTAAAAAGTCAACAGAATTATTATTTGCAAATTTAAGCATGATTAGCAATGTAGGGTACATGCAACCTGTTTGATCATTAAAATAACATGGTAATCAATGTAAGAACATGTCTCAACATGTTCATCTCGACAATTTTCAGTTTAAACCCGAATCGGAACCGAAAGTCGCATAGATTGACTTTTTCTTTGACTTTCAGTTCTGATCCGTTCATGCATGTTTGAGATCTGCCTTAGAGCATATTTTGGACCAAGTTTCATATAAGTTTAACTCTCTTAGATTTTACAACTTGGTTCAACACGTATCCGATTCATATGCATATTTCCGATTTATGCTTAAAGTTGACTATTTTGCCCTTTTTACTATAAAACGCGATTTTTTAAAAAGTGAAAGAGTAGAAACATTTGTTACTGATTTATAAACTTGCACCGAAAATTTGATATCAGTTTGAGGTCCAGAATAAGAGTTATGCTCATTAGCGTATTTTGAAAGCTTTATGTTAATTAATTGGCGTAATTAGCGTATAACCTATTTAAACCCACTTTTTTAATATCAAACTTTCTACCCACTGATGTAATATATTATTTTGGGAATTTTAAATATTTTTAATTAATTTTAGGCTGAGCATAACTCATAGTCGTAGGCTTAATCCGGTAATTGTCGGTTTTGCCCTTACGGGCCATAAAATGAGTTTTACATATCTAAACGACTCCAAACCTTTTGCTACTGATCACATATGATAAATAAATTATTTTAAGCCTTGTGGAAATATAAAAATATCAGATTTAAGTATCGAACCCGGAAATGGCCTTTAATCGCCTTATTTAGCGTTTTTAACGCATAGTATGTTTTAAAATCATATTGAACATACCCGGGTTGATACCTACTGATATTTTAGGCAAATTAGAATATTTTAACAATAAGCAAAGGTTGATTAACTCAGACTTCGGTTTTGAGCTTTTCGGCTTATGTGAAATTACCAAAATGCCCCTACGGTGCATAGTTGGGTTATAATTAACAAATTTCACACATATACTATAACCTACTGATATAACTTAGCAAATTGAGTATATTTGCTGATTACATCAGGCCTGTAACTCAGGTTATCATTTAAACTCTTTTACAAACTTTAAAATGACCAAACTACCCCTATGGGGCATAGTTTGTGTTTAAATCCGTTCTGGGCATAATAAAAGACATCTTACTGATGCCACAACATATTTGAAGCATATTAACTTAGGAAACCTGTATATGGATCTTACGGATACCCGCTACACTTATTACGCGTTCGATTCGGTTTATGTAACAAGTTTACATAAATTAACCGAAACGGGTCAAACCTTATCGATTTATTCTCAAAATCCAGAATGTGAATAATAAACCCATATTAAGCAAGTCTCTGAACTTGTTGGGACTAAATCACATTCTATCCGGCCTTCGCTTAATCGTGCGTACGAGCCGTATCTTTGAAACTAGCCGGTCTAAAGCTTAAGCTTAATTAAAGACCCGTTAGGATTCTAATAGGTTATTATAAACCTTCGTTCCAGATTTAGGAGCCCAGTAAAAGCTATCTGTACTTGCTGATTTGATATACGGCTGGGATTGAATTTATATTTAGCTCAGGTAAATACTTTTAACTTATTTTCCCTATACGGGCTTGGGGTACGGTATATAAAACACCGCTTGGTCCGGCATTGAATTCTTAATAGAATAGTGGTTAATTTATTGATATGCCATGTTTTGAATGTGTTTTGTTTGCTTAAAGCCTTTGGGGGGTTAATGACCATGTCCCGGATATCCTTGGCATCATCTTACGAGATGGCCACGACCTGAGCACGGGGTGTAGGCGTACACCTGTCAGTGTATAACTCAATATTGTGGTGTGTCTATTGATCTTTAACCCGGCACGAACCGGGCTACTGAACGCATAAGTAACATGTAAATCCCTTACAAGATTATATTACATAATTATCCCAAGTTATAAAATGTTTTGTGCTACGTGCATTCAAATCAATTTTCACCCTTTTTAAAATGAGTCAGTTAAATTGTATTTACCAGTGTAAACTGACGTATTTTCCAAAAGGTTAAGTGCAGGTACTACACGTAATAGGATGGCTGTCTTCTAGAGCGTCCACAATAAGTCTCGCAAGCTTGGACGACAATAAAACTGTTGAACAATATCTTATTTTATTTTGATCCGCCTGTGGATCCGTTTCAACTATTGTGATATTTAATATTACACTTTATTAAAGTTGAAATGAATCTATCTTTGCTTCCGCTGTGCATTTATATATTGTGTTGTTTGTCGATGATGATACCAACTACGTCACGATACTCCCCACCGGGCCCACTGGTGACACGTGGAAAATAGGGGTGTTACAGGTTGGTATCAGAGCCAACATTGAGTGAATTAAACACTAGCCCTTAGTGTTTAATCTCAATGACACAGTAGCACATTTCTTGACCTTCTGAGTCTAGACTTAACTTAGGAATATTCTCAATCCTAATCTAGAATTTTTACTTCCAAATTTTTATTGGATACGTCGCCAAGCGAAGAAGCTGTAATAAGAATTCTCCACGTCTGGAGCCTTGAAATGCTGAGCTTCATACCGCGACCAGGATGAGACGTGCAACCAAGGAGAAAGCATTCAGGAATTGAATGAAGAAGAAACTCCTTTGCTGAAAAATTGTTTCCTCAATAGTCCTTATAAGGACATATTTATCTTTTCAGTCCCTTCGAGGACAACATTATTCCTTTCAAGTCCCGCTTAGGGAAACTTTATACTTTTATTTTTATATAGTGGAATGATTAAGATTAAACTTTCATTCTAAACATGAAATATGAAATAAATGAAAAATAACATTCTTTTTATAAGATCTACCATTATAATAAAATGGCAAAGTCTAAAAAGGACAAGACCTAGCCTCGGGTCATATTAAGACCGGCCAAGATGGCAGTTCCTCAATTTAGATTCAGATCCTTATTAACATCTCGATTTAAAATTTGTTCTGCGTTAATTATTAAATAAGAATCTTAAGAGTGAAACCTAGCCTTCGGGTCATTATGAGGCCGGGCCATGATGGTAACACCTGTTTAAAGGATTCGAATCCCTGTTAACATCTGAGAACATGTTAACATTCATGGCAGATGTGATTCATTAAAAATTACACACGTCATTCTTATATATGGATTCTTTAAAAGATCCCTAACCCAACTTAATGATCTCTGAATCATGGGTTTAGATCATCAATTAAGATGTTCATATTTTGACCATACGTTGGTAATATGATGCCTACGGGCCTTGCTCATTTCTGCATGAGCCAACAGACGCTGACACTGTAATCTTTATGATTCCTTGTCTAAGGTGGTGAGCTATGCTCAAGCCTAATAGTCTATATGATCAATGCGATCATGACTAATATAATATAACATCCTAGTGATGTTTTGCCTACGGGCTATACTTTATAATATTGTCAATACGACAATGACAGTTGTAACCATTATGGTTCCTGCCTAAGGTGGTGGGCTATGCCCAAGCCTCATAATCAATATGATCAATACTATCATGACTACTATCATCAGTGTGATGATTATTATTTTCTTAAGACATCGTTTCGTAATTGATTTGCCTACGGGCCATATTGTATCATCAATTATGACAACGACAGTGGTAGCAATGACCCCCTGTCCGAAAAAGGGTAATGAACTTTGAATCAACCCTAAATGCCTCGATTCTCTGAAATCATGGCTTATAAATTAAACTTGTCTACGCGACTAGGCCAGTTGTGCTATTATTAACTTGTAAATAAGGATTTATGATAACATCCTGAATAAAATAAATATCTTACCTTCCCTGCCAGTTTACATATTAAAAAGAATCTTAAAGGTACGACCTAGCCTATGTGTCATTCCAGACGAGGCCAAGATGGTAGAACCTATCCAAAGGATCTAAATCCTTGTAACATTGTAAACGTGTTAACACTCCCGACAACAGTGATGCGATAAAATCACGCTTGTCATCTTTATATTAGGAACTTCCAAACCCCTTATTTAGCCTAAATAATCAATAGGAATCAAGGCTAATAAACGTCGAACATGATGTACACATCTAAACATCCACCTGGGATGTATACCTACGGGCAAAGATGCATACATGAAAAAGATAGTTTTATTTCATAACTTCTTGTCAAAACAATGAATTATGAAATTTTCCGATCCAAAGGAAACATTGATGATGTTTTAAAATTTCCCTAGTGACAAGGCATTTGTGCCATCAAAAAGTCCTTGGGAACAAGCCGTTGTGCTATATAAGATGTCAGTATGACATTGACAGTCGTGACTTATGTCCCCTGTCTAGTAAATACGAAGGATTATATTCCGTTTAAACGCCAAAGATGGTTTATTTAAAAACTTAGGCAAAACATAATCAAATAAATTAAATACTATATGTTGGCCCATATGGTTTATTCACACCATGGCTACTTAATTATCAAGTTCGATAATTCGCTATACAATTAAACCAATTTATTACTACTTGGTTTGTAGCATTCAAAGCTTCACCATGGCTGACTCCTCTGAAGCTTACAATCGTCTAGTTGATCAGAATGATGATGCAAGACTGAACTTAACGAGCACCGAGTTACAGGCTATGATAGATACAGCCGTAAACAACGCTGTGGACCGTGTGTTGAAGGATCATAAGCGAAAGGGCGATGATACCCCAAATAAATGTTGTAAAAAGGGTAAGACCAGTTCAAACTATAACCAGTCCAAGCCAAAGGAGGCAAAACCCAAATGTAAAACCTGCAAGAAGAAGCACTTCGGAAAATGTCTCTATGAGCAGACCGGGGGATGTGTCATCTGCAAGGAGATGGATCACAAGACCCATGAGTGCAAGGACTTGAAGGACGCCACATGCTATGATTGTGGTGAAAAGGGGCACATAAATACCCGTTGCCCAAAGAAGGCAACTAAAGGGAAATGCACTCTGGAGTCACAAGCTAGGACTTGTGGGATTTGTAACAAGAAAGGGCACAAGACCTTGGAGTGCCAAGACATAAAGGACGCAACCTGCTATGGTTGCAATGGAATAGGGCACATCAAGACAAATTGCCCAAATAAAACCAATAAGCCTGGGGAGGCTAAGAAGACCAAAGCTGGGAGCTCTCAAATGGACGCTCAAGAGACTATTCAGGATGAAAATGTCACAACAGGTACTTTCTTTATTAATAACGGTCATGCTAAAGTATTATTTTATTCAGGTTCAGATAAGTCTTCCATAAGACAACAGATTTTGTAAATCATTAAATCTGCCTGTTAAAAACTCTAAGCGTTAAGTAGAATTGACCAATAGTACCTCAGAGACTGCTTCAGAAATATTAGATGGATGTTTATATTCATTTAGGAATCATTCCTTTCTGACGTCCTTGTTTCCATTTAAATAATAAGGGACTCAACATAATGAAAAAAAAAATCGATTGGTTGTCTTGAAAATCAAGCCCATATTGTGTATAATAAGGAACAATTAGTTATCAAGACTCCTTATGAGACGACCCTCATAATTACATATATCCGTACGTTTAATTAATATTAAACAATAAAAAAATGGTGGAACCGGCCGTCCCCAGAATCGAACCTGGGTCTAGGCCGCACCCTTTCGCGCGCCTAGCCAACCGAGCTAGGTGCCTAGTTTGTGAAATTTCTATTTTAATTAAATATAAGCACATGTATCAAATAACACTCCTTAGGAATGTTCATATGGTTTAATAATACCATGATCGATGTATGATAAGTCGACAGGATGATGACTAGCTGGGAAATGCACTCAATTAATTGTTAAATTGGTATTTAATACCAAAAGATTTGAGTATGGAAAACTCAGAAGGGACAAACAACAGTCGCGATGCTAAGAGATGCGACAAATGTTAATGGTGCATCAAGTGGGAACCTCAATGTTAACAGAGTTAATCTCCAAAACTATAATTATCACTGCGGAGAAGGGCTATGAGAAAAGCCATGAAGAGCCAAACGTTTCTCGCTCTAAAACACATGACACTGCTCATGAGAAGAGCTTTATTCATATTCCATATGCGAAGAATAACCCAAATAAAATCATATGTGGCAAGGAGCCCATTCTTTTTAGGATGTACTTAAAAAGTACTTCGCCTATTGGAAGTCAAGAGACTTCAATAGTTAAAAGGGGCCATTGATTGCAAGGAATTTTTGAGAGAAGTAGAAACCATTAGGTATATCAGTGGTTATGCTGGAAAGCACACGGTAATGTGTGCGTCACAATCATTCGGTGGTAATACCCTTGATTAGTGAGGACACTAATGGAGTCCACAAGAAAGATCCCCTTATACAGTATGGGATGGTCCAAATTTTAAGGACCTTATTAGAAAAAAAAAACTGGTATCCGCTTTGTGAAATGGAAAAGATGGAATAAGAATTTTTCCGACTCCCCCATAAGAGCTATAAACTATCAGCAGTAGGTTGCAAACCTTGGTTCATTGGTTGAAATAGTGCTCTTATTCGGTTAACCTAGAACTTAAGCATAATGCACTATATATATCGATGATTTAGCATCGACTATAAAAGGGAACTATAGGGTTTCAAAACCTGCTCATTATAAATCCATTATGGACCTAACTCAGCTACTCATGTTATATAGATTAAGAAATAACCAGTTAAAGTTGAGACTGCCCTAAAAATTTGTCAAAGATTTTATAGCCAAGTTTAAAAAGAGTTAAGAATGGAGGCGTTTAGCTCTCCTGGTGTATGATTAGAGGCAGTTCACACTAATAATGACACTAGGTCAATCCCTTATTAAGATTTATTGGCTAAGAATTACATCTGGGTTCAGATGCTGCTAAGCCTCTCATAAGATTTTGCGCTTAGCAAACTTTTAGAAATTTTCCCGTAAGAACCCCAGATATTAAGTGTAAGGTAAAACTTACAGGCGGAATCATAAGAACCATTTCTTCTGTTCTTGTTAGAAATCTCTAATTATGAAATTCTAGAAGTATCCTCTCTCTAGAAGAAGTGCGTCAGCATATATAGTTGATATCTCTTTGATCTATATCAATTGCGAACACCAAATGGTATGACAAAAGCTCCACATGAGGATTGATGTATCTTAATAAGTCCCATAGATTGCTTCCATGCCTGATCAGTATGGAGGTTTAATGCATGGGACCTCAAAGATATTCCGATGGTCATATGGTACTAAAGTCAACTAATGGTATTCAAAGAAGATATCAGAAGGGAATTGTCCAGGTGAATGTCTTCGATTAAAGAATTCATGGATTCGTAACATAAATGTGTCACCTATCTGACACAAACAATTATAGATGAATTGGAGCCTGAGATTTCAAAAATCTCTGTAACTTCCTGGTATCTTGATTATCTCCTCTTAAGATTACCCTGTTTACCTCATGAGAGGCCAGTAGAATTAAGATTTATATCCCATTTAGGGTTGTAATATTATGAAATCTCCAAGACGGCTAATACCATCATTGGAAGAATGGAAACCCTGATTAAGTGAATAAAGGATTCATAAAGCCTAACTCAATATTCTGAGAATTCGTTATAGTTAATTAAGAAAGACGGTTCATTTTGCTTATGCATTGATTACCGCAACCCTAATTAGGCAACAATTAAGAATTTTCCATCAGCTGCCCAGGATCGTCGATTTGATCGACTAACGCAAGGATTAACTATTCCTTGAGATTAGTTCTAAGCAGTGGTCGAAATAACCATCTCACCTTAAGATAAGTTTTTATAATAATTGTCATATAAGCATCAAGGCTGCTCCTCTGGAGACCTTGTATAGATGGAATGTTAAACATCTATTAAGACAAAAGATTGGTAAGTCCAATTTTCAGGATCTGAAAGTTGCATTGGAAACAATGAATAAGATCAAACAAATCCATAATCGTCTGAAAGTTGCCAGTATTCGGCAGAAAATCAAGGATTTATGAAAGTAGCAACCCTCCTGAGTTCTTGTGAAGGAATAAGGTTCAACAAAGATATCACCCTGGAAGGGTGTACCAATTTGTTAATTATCAGACTAGTTAAGCTCTGAATATATAAAATCATTCGAAGGAATCGAATGTATCAAGATCAGATAGCTTAAAGCTAAAACCTTTTTAAGGAGATGGATGGAGCTCGCAATATATTACACACTAATGATTTAAGGATATGTTTCATCAATAAGTCGAGAAGCATTATCACATAATGATATGCAGATTTATGATATAATAAACAACCTATATCGATTGAGGATCGATAGGTGAAGAAGCTCCAAAAGGATAAATGTACCCATTATAAAGGTCAACTTGAGAGCTTGGAAAAAGCTCCAGATATGCTATGGAGGTTAAGTCCATTATGCGACAAAAAGTACTTCCAGCGTTTTAACAAATCTCGAGGTCGAGATTTCTTTTAAGGGGGTGAGGATGTAACACCTCGAAAAAAATTTACGTCCAATAATGTATTGACACATGTCATAAGCTTGGAATATGTGAAAAAGTACTTTAGAGGGACTAAAGTTGACAAACGGTGAAACTATGTGAATATAAGGGTCCAAAGTGTCAACAATGGATAAATAGGCCCTACAATAACTCTACATGGTGTTTATAATCTTAAACGATTAAATCATGGATCATACAAAGCGGAAAATGAAAGAAAGTGAGGAATTACAAACTACAGGGGCTAAATGTGTCAACATGTTGAAAGTATACCTCTGACTGACCTTTTGGCAAACCCGAAGCTTTGTAATGGTAAAATATACTCACTAGAATATGTGATAAAAATTTCATCAAGTTTCGTTATCGTATGAGAAAGTTATGATCAAAACCGTGCACGAAGGGTTAAATGCGTGAACATTGAATTTCGTGACTTTTCGGGTAAGCACAAAGTTAACCAAGGACTTTACCATGTTTGTAAATGTCCCAAGGTCCTTAAAAAACAGATTTGAGGGTCTAATGAGCAAGATAAATAGCCAAAACCACGTTACAAGGGTCAAGGACTAAATTGTAAATTGTTGAAAACTTGTTAAACTGGTCGACAGCTGGTACGCGGCCCGCGAGAGGCCTGTCGCGGCCCGCCTGCGAGTGCCCAGCGACAAAATCAGCGACCAGCTACCAGTTCATGTCTGTTTTCGAGTTGTTTCTAGCTGTTATCGATACCATGGGCTCTCCAATGGATTTATAGGCATGTAAGGACACTTGGACTGATCATACAACATCTACAAACACCTGTATCATCATCAAATCAGATCAAAATGGTCATAAAAGGAACTTGAAGTGTAGCAACTTATGTTCTTGCATGTTCAAAAATTCACAAGATCATCTCTGGAGCTCTCTGGACGTCAATACAACTTTCTAGTGATCTCTAAGCATTATTAGGACTCTTGTAAGTGTTCATAACCTTCTCTAATTCGTTCTAGCTTAGTTATTTAAGCAAAAGTCAAACCATCGTAATTTCAGTTTGACTTTGAGATTAAACGAATTTTGCTCAGTCATATCTCGATTTGAAAGTACCTACAAGTTGGTATTTATGTGGGTAACAAACCCTTAAAAGGGTGTTTTCAGATTCCCACTCTAAGTTTGTTAATTGTCGAGTCAAAACTTTTCTTAAAAAGTCAACAGAATTATTATTTGCAAATTTAAGCATGATTAGCAATGTAGGGTACATGCAACCTGTTTGATCATTAAAATAACATGGTAATTAATGTAAGAACATGTCTCAACATGTTCATCTCGACAATTTTCAGTTTAAACCCGAATCGGAACCGAAAGTCGCATAGATTGACTTTTTCTTTGACTTTCAGTTCTGATCCATTCATGCATGTTTGAGATCTGCCTTAGAGCATATTTGGGACCAGGTTTCATATAAGTTTAACTCTCTGAGATTTTACAACTTGGTTCAACACGTATACGATTCATATGCATGTTTCCGATTTATGCTTAAAGTTGACTATTTTGCCCTTTTTACTATAAAACGCGATTTTTGAAAAATTGAAAGAGTAGAAACATTTGTTACTGATTGATAAACTTGCACCGAAAATTTGATATCAGTTTGAGGTCCAGAATAAGAGTTATGCTCATTAGCGTATTTTGAAAGCTTTATGTTAATTAATTGGCGTAATTAGCGTATAACCTATTTAAACCCACTTTTTTTAATATCAAACTTTCTACCCACTAATGTAATATATTATTTTGGGAATTTTAAAGATTTTTAATTAATTTTAGGCTGAGCATAACTCATAGTCGTAGGCTTAATCCGGTAATTGTCGGTTTTGCCCTTACGGGCCATAAAATGAGTTTTACATATCTAAACGACTCCAAACCTTTTGCTACTGATCACATATGATAAATAAATTATTTTAAGCCTTCTGGAAATATAAAAATATCAGATTTAAGTATCGAACCCGGAAATGGCCTTTAATCGCCTTATTTAGCGTTTTTAACGCATAGTATGTTTTAAAATCATATTGAACATACCCGGGTTGATACCTACTGATATTTTAGGAAAATTAGAATATTTTAACAATAAGCAAAGGTTGATTAACTCAGACTTCGGTTTTGAGCTTTTCGGCTTATGTGAAATTACCAAAATGCCCCTACGGTGCATAGTTGGGTTATAATTGACAAATTTCACACATATACTATAACCTACTGATATAACTTAGCAAATTGAGTATATTTGCTGATTACATCAGGCCTGTAACTCAGGTTATCATTTAAACTCTTTTACCAACTTTAAAATGACCAAACTACCCCTATGGGGCATAGTTTGTGTTTAAATCCGTTCTGGGCATAATAAAAGACATCTTACTGATGCCACAACATATTTGAAGCATATTAACTTAGGAAACCTGTATATGGCTCTTACGGATACCCGCTACACTTATTACGCGTTCGATTCGGTTTATGTAACAAGTTTACATAAATTAACCGAAACGGGTCAAACCTTATCGATTTATTCTCAAAATCCAGAATGTGAATAATAAACCCATATTAAGCAAGTCTCTGAACTTGTTGGGACTAAATCACATTCTATCCGGCCTTCGCTTAATCGTGCGTACGAGCCGTATCTTTGAAACTAGCCGGTCTAAAGCTTAAGCTTAATTAAAGACCCGTTAGGATTCTAATAGGTTATTATAAACCTTCGTTCCAGATTTAGGAGCCCAGTAAAAGCTATCTTTACTTGCTGATTTGATATACGGCTGGGATTGAATTTATATTTAGCTCAGGTAAATACTTTTAACTTATTTTCCCTATACGGGCTTGGGGTACGGTATATAAAAACCGCTTGGTCCGGCATTGAATTCTTAATCGAATAGTGGTTAATTTATTGATATGCCATGTTTTGAATGTGTTTTGTTTGCTTAAAGCCTTTGGGGGGTTAATGACCATGTCCCAGATATCCTTGGCATCATCTTACGAGATGGCCACGACCTGAGCACGGGGTGTAGGCGTACACCTGTCAGTGTATAACTCAATATTGTGGTGTGTCTATTGATCTTTAACCCGGCACGAACCGGGCTACTGAACGCATAAGTAACATGTAAATCCCTTACAAGATTATATTACATAATTATCCCAAGTTATAAAATGTTTTGTGCTACGTGCATTCAAATCAATTTTCACCCTTTTTAAAATGAGTCAGTTAAATTGTATTTACCAGTGTAAACTGACGTATTTTCCAAAAGGTTAAGTGCAGGTACTACACGTAATAGGATGGCTGTCTTCTAGAGCGTCCACAATAAGTCTCGCAAGCTTGGACGACAATAAAACTGTTGAACAATATCTTATTTTATTTTGATCCGCCTGTGGATCCGTTTCAACTATTGTGATATTTAATATTACACTTTATTAAAGTTGAAATGAATCTATCTTTGCTTCCGCTGTGCATTTATATATTGTGTTGTTTGTCGATGATGATACCAACTACGTCACGATACTCCCCACCGGGCCCACTGGTGACACGTGGAAAATAGGGGTGTGACAGTTACGCGGCCCGCGTCAACCCTGGTCAACCCTATAGCTTGTCCGGCTCATGATCTAGACCCGCCACGATGTCGACACGTGTTATCACCAGGCTGCGCCACTAATTCGATCTCTCGCGACCCGCGTTAACTTAAACGGGGTCTTACGTGGCCCGATTGAACTAAAGAAACTCAAAGGAATCCGGTTCTAGCCTTCATACCGCCCGTGTAAGAGTTTGGGGTGGGTCTACGCGGCCCGCCTCAACCCTAGATTTATATTTTAATATTTTATTTAAATACTATATTGTATTTCGGGCTCGGTTTTTACATACGGGGTGTAATATAAGACATATAAGGATATTTTAAGATATAATAGGGTGTCGGAAATATTATGAAAGTGTTGGTTTTACCGAGGGTTGTTACAAAAACCAAACTCAGATCCTAACATATAGTAATGGCACAAAAAGCCAAGTCACAAGGACAAATTTAAACTATAAGCCAAGATCTTATGGGATCGAGGCACTAAGGCTTGAATCATAGTTCATTACCTTTTCTTGACAGGGAGTCGTAGACTACAACTGTCTTTAGTCTCAAAGGACATTAATTATGGCCCATAGGAACTTCATCACTAATGGATGATTAAATGATAATTAAGGAAAGGAATTGGAAGAATCCAATATGAGGATGACTTATGCGATTTTATCGAATCACATCTGCCAGGAGTGTTAACATGTTTTCAGATGTTAACAAGGATCTGAATCTTAATAAGGAACTATCATCATGGCCCTGTCTTAAAATGACACATGGGCTAGGTTTTGCCTTTAAGATTTTATTTAATAATGGCAGATCTTATAAAAGAAATGATATTTTTATTTATTTCATATATTATATTCATACATATGATGAAAAAAATGAAAATTTTAAATTTAAACATTCCACTAATAATTAAAAGAGTACACAACTGCCCTAAACGGGACTTTAACTGGAATAACTTGCCCACGCAGGGGCTAACCAGGAATACAAGTCCTCGCAGGGACTGAGTACATAAATAGATGTCCACGAAGGGACTTAATTACAATTGAAATTACAAAACAAATAAACAAACAAGGAATTTAGAAATCCCTCTTGCTCTTCCCCTTGATTAAACTTACCAAACCCTTGAGAAATCCCTTGTGGCTTCTACGCTCTTCTCGAACCTCACGCTCCACCTGACTCAACCTTTGAAGAATCTCCTGCTGTTGCGGTGGCTGGATTTGCGGCGGCTGCGGCTGTTGTTGCTGCGGAGGTTGAGGAGGTGGCGGGTATTGGTACCCATAGGCTGGGTATCCAGTCCCCCAGGGAGCTCCATAAGGCCCTTCAGGATGGAGAGCATTGTAGTTCGCCGCTACGAGGTATGGGTCAACTTCGGCGTAGTTGTAGTTAGTATGGGCTGGCTGCTCAAAAGGGTTATACGCCGCTGCACCGGCGTATGAAGGAATCGGGTTATCATAACCCATTGGTGGCGGTGCGACTGGCGCAGAGTCCACCTTAGAAATGGGGTTTGAATGCCCACCCATCTGCGGGTCTTCATAAAGTGGCGGGTAGTGACTGCCACTGGAAGGTTGAGGGGTGCTGATACGGATTCCCCATCGCACGGACATCCGTGCGTTTGATCTTCTCCGCCTCGATCGCTCCGGAGGCGGCTGCTGCACTGGCGACGGTGGTGGTGGAGTGACCGCCTGGAAACGAGAATCCTCCGAGGGATCCTGCTGCTGCTGCTGCGGTGGTGAGTGGTAGGAGAGAGTAACCACCCAGTCGTACTGGGCAAATCTTGCCTCATAGCTGTTTGGACCACGATAAGGTGATCCATGAAAAGACGACCCATCTGAAATCTCGATGGGGTGAGTAGGTGTCCCAGATGGTGGTTCGGCGGGATCCGGGTCTTTATCCATGTCCATAGCATGGTCACCGGAGAAGTGATCTTCTGGTCCCAATGGGTTAAAACCCATTGGTTCTTGCACCTGGTTGGCCAGGTTGAACCGGCTTTGGAAGAACGGGGTCGGGTCTTCAAAGGCGCGGTGCGACCCCGACCGCTGCAGTGGTAGGTAAGAGTGGCGTGAATGGTCGGACTCGTTGTCTTGATGGAGTCTGAAGGAATCATGGTAGGAAGGTGAGGAGCTAAGCGAGACAGAACGCCTCACGAGCTCTAAGTAGGTCCTCCAATCCTCTTGAGGACTTGTGCTCATTGTAACAGACGGAGTTCGCCGGTGGGAAGGTCCGGCCTCGTGATCGTTGGGGGCGTTGAATGGCCCCTTGCCTCGCCATCCTCTTCGAAACATTGGTGGCATTTTGTTGAACCTGTCAAAACAAACAAAAGAAACAACAAATGAAAACAATAAAGGACAAAATAAAAAGAATTAGGATTAGTCCTAAGTTCTTTGTCTAGACTCGGAAGTCGAGGACTGTGCAAACTGTGTCATTGAGAGTAAACACAAAAGGCTAGTGTTTAATTCACTCAACGTTGGCTCTGATACCAACCTGTCACACCCCGATATTTCCATGTATTACCGGTGGGCCCGGTGGGGAGTATCGTGACGTAGTTGATATCATCATAGACAATTTATCAAAGTTTAATACACCGCGGAAGTCGAAAGATAAAAACATTACAAACCGAATGAAAGTAATATCGTTTATTACAAAAAAAGGTTGTAAAGGATCCACAGGCGGATCAAAGTTAAAAGGAAACATTGTTCAACATATTTGTAAACATCTAAGCTTGCAAGACTCTTTATTGATGCTAGGAGTAGCCAGCCTATTCCGTCTAGTACCTACACTTAGCCTGTTTAGAAAATACGTCAGTTTACACTGGTAAATACAATTAACCGACTCATTTTGAAAAAATGTTTAAGAAATTGATTTGAATGCACAAGGCACAAAATATCTGTTATAACTTGGGACAATTATTTTAAAATAATCTTGTATACAGATTTATATGTTTGTCGTCTATCAGGGCCGGTTAGAAGAGCCGGACAAGATTAATTGACACACCACAGGTATAATGCCCACAAGGAGAATTCCTTATTGTGGATTACCATTTATACATAGGCAACTGTCAGGTGTATGCCTACACCCCGTGCTTAAGTCGTGGCCATTTCAATGAATAAGCCGAGGATATCCAGGACATGGTCATTAACCCCCCAAAAGCCATATACCAAACAAAACAGATTAAAACGGGTTATGCAAATACATTAATCACAATCCGATTTAAACAATTACACACCCGACCAAGCGGTATTATTATAATACCGTATCCCAAGCCCGTATAACGGAAAATAAGTTAAAAGTATTTACCTGAGCAAATTATACAATTTATCCCAGTCGTATACAATTCAGGAAATGCAGATATCTTTTACTGGGCTCCTAAACCTGGAACGAAGGTTTTAATAACCTACTAGATTCCTAGCGGGTCTTAATTAAGCCTAAACTTAGACCGGTTAGATTTAAAGGAAGATCTACGGTTCAAAACGCAAGATTAAGCGAAGACCGGACTAGAATGTGGTTTAGACCCAACAAGTATGAAGACTTGCATAATATGGGTAAACTAAACACATTCTGGATTTTGAGGTAAAAATGATAAGGTTTGACCCGTTTCGGCTAATTTATGCAAACTAGTTACATAAACTGGACCGAACGCGAAAAATGCATAACGGGTAAACGAATGAGTCATGAACAGGTTTCCTAAGTTAATATGCCTTAAATATGTTGTGATATCAGTAGGATACCTTCCATTATGCCCAAAACGAATTTAAACTCAAATTAAGCCCCGCAGGGGTATTTTGGTCATTTTAAAGGTTATAAAAGAGATTAAATATTAATCTGAGGTTCAGGTCTAATATGATCAGTAAAAATAATTATTTTTGCAGGTCATATCAGTAGGGTATTGCTTATATGTGAAATTTTATCATTTATAACCAAACTATGCACTGTAGGGGCATTTTGGTAATTTCACATGAGCTTTAAAGGTCAAATTTGGAAATCTGAGTTTAAAACTTTTGCTTACTGTTAAAGTATAAAAATTTACTAAAAACATCAGTAGGTATTAAGTCTTATATGTTTAAAACAATTTTAACTCATACTATGCGTTTAAAACGCGTAAAAAGTCGATTTTAAGCGATATTCGGGTTATATAAGAAAAGCTGATATTTTTATCATTCTAGAAGGCTTAAAATATTTTATTTATCATATAAAATTAGTAGAAAAAGATTTGGTATCAATATGTTATGTAAAACTTATTTTATTCAAGAAATGGGTATAACCGACAATTACCGAATCAAAGCTAGAACCCTATGATATGATCAGTTTAAAAATGAATAAAAATCTTCAAAAATCCCAAAATATTATATTACATCAGTGGGTAAAAATTTTGGTGTCAAAATTTGGGTTTAGATAGGCTTTATGCTAATTATGCAGTTAAATTAATAAAAAGCTTCTAAATTATGATATTAGGCATAACTCCTAATCTAGACCTCAAACTGATGTCAAATTTTTAGGACAAGTTTATAAATCAGTAACAAAGGTTTTTGTCCTCTCACATTTTCAAAAATTTCGTTTTAAGGTTAAAAGGGCATAATGGTCAACATTTAGGCATATGACGGAAACATGCAATGAATCGGATAAATTAGGATCCAAGTTGTATAATCTCAGAGGGTTATACTAATATGGAACATGGACCTAATGGAAGCCTAAGGCATTTCTAAAATAATCTAAATCGGGTCAGAACTGAAAGTCAAAGTAAAAGTCTACTTTTGCGACTTTCGGTTCCGAACCGAGCCTAAACTTGAAATTGTCGGGTTAAACATGCTTAGACATGTTCTTACATTAATTACCAAGTTATACAAGTGATAAAACAGGTTTCATGTCTTCTACATTGTTAATTATATGTTTATTTGAAAATTAGCTTTCTGTTGACTTTTTATAATTAAGTTTGACCCGACATTTGACCAAGTTAGGGTGATAATCAGCAGGTGCCCCCTTAGGGGTTTATTACCTACATAATTACCAACTTATAGCTACTTTTAATTTAACTAATGACTGGACCATTAGTGATTAATCACTAAGTCAAACCTTAATTACTATAAGTTTGACTTTTGGTCATTAAACTAATTAAAACTGAAATTAGGAGGCTAAGGACACTTACAATGGTCCTTAGCACGAAAATGAAGCTTAAAAAATCTTGATTGAAATCCAGAGAGCTCCAGAGAAAGTTTAGAAATGAGTTTGAAATGAACAAGTGAAGTGTTGCAACATATATTCTATATATAGTGATTTAGATGCAACAAGATCATCACACACAAGTCTACAAATGTTTCCTGATCATCCCAGGTGTCCCCTATGCATGAAAATCTGTTGACTCAACTTCTAAATTCGAAAACCAGCCTTTTAAGGCGGTGGAACTGGCTGAACAGGCAGCTGTCCATGTTTCTGCCCAGTTTCAGGTCTTACGGACCGTAAGCCTTAGGCTTTGCGGTCTGTATCCGTAGTTTAATTTTTATCACCCAGATATGCTGCCTTACGGTCCGTAAGCCTTGCCAGAAGACAAAATTTTGTGAACTTTTAACTAGGGGTGTGCATGGGTCGGTTTTTACTATTAACCATAACCATAACCGCTAGTTCAGTTATGGAGTTTTGGTAACCATAACCATAACCAAACTTCGGTTATGGTTAATCGGTTATGAAGTCGGTTATGGTTCGGTTTTGGTTAATTTCGGTTAAGTAACCAAGTAAGGTTTGAAATAAATAGGGTTGTGCACGATTTGAACTTAGCTTGAGCCTATTTTATAAGATAACGGAGACTAAACTTTTTGGTTAAACTACCGATTTGGGGTTCTTTTTAATAAGGTAATTCTCAAAGAAAAAAAAAAGTATGGACATCACACCTTAGTTCTTTATTAAAATAAATGGCATCTGCATCAAGATCATTTTGTGACTAACATACTTTTATCTTAGTAAAAACCTTCTATATGATTTTGTAAAACACAAATCCATTATATAAAGTTAGCATTACAAGTTCGGTTCGGTTATATCGGTTAACCAAATCTTCATAACCATAACCATAACCGATTGAGCGGTTATATAAAGTTTCATAACCATAACCATTGGTTATACTGGTTATCGGTTATTAGTGGTTCGGTTATGTCGGTTATGGTTCGGATATCGGTTATGATGGTTAATTTGCTCACCCCTACTTTTAACATATGACCATGCAATCTTTCATATTTCGAATCTTTGGTTATTAATAGCAGAAAAGGACCATATGTTCAGACCTGAGACACCTTGGGAGTGTGGCCATGCAATGGCATTGACTTGAGGTCTTTGAAAAAAAACAAAGTGTGAGGATTTGTCGTGTTTGCATCTAGGATCCCATTTCTTTTAATAACTCAATCTGATTTATATGAGAGGGTATTAATATATTTACTAAAGGTTGGAAAAGGTCACTCAGAGGTGATAAATTAACATGTTGACACTTTTTATTCCTCCGGTTATCTTTTATCATGATCCGGGTTTGTAACACGTTTAAGGTCTATGACACGTGTCTTATTATATTGGATGGGATTTTTCCGAGGTGTTACAAAAACTCAGCTGGAAATCAGTAGCAACTCAGATTCGTTACAAGTTACAAAAGTGAGCATAACTTCACTTTTACTTCATCTTTTTCATTGATTCTTTCTTCTTAGCACTTGGAACAACCTTAGGTATGTTTCCACAGGTTTTCCATGGAAAACCAAGGCTGGAACATCAACCAAATAAGGTTAAAAGTGCAAGGAAACTTTATGTTTTGTATAAACACTTGTTAAACTTACTTGAACTTGAGATTTCTCAACACATTCCTATGTCCTTATGCTGCTAATCAAGACCATGATTATGTGAGCTTAAAAACAAGGTTGTGACATGTAAACCGAGAGGTTTAATCCTCAAAAACATTCAGTTTTAATAGGGTTTTAACCCACAAGTGATGAACAAGTCTTAAACTTGAAGTTGTGTGATTATATGGTTAGCTTGGGCTATCCTACTTGCAAATCCACACATCACTTGATATTTTCCTTATTAGATAGAGTTTATTTCATTCCTTAATGTATATTCACGATCATCCTTGTTGTCTATGACAACATGTGTAATGGTGAATACAAAAGAGGTTCCTAAATGGAAGATTTATCTTCCTACCTCATGCATGACTTATATGATGTACTTGTCGTATTAATGGACAGTAACTTACAAGGTCGAATGCAACATGGGCGTAGCAAAGTCAGGAAATTGGAAGACTTTGCTAGAGACCTAAGTAAGTCTATGTCAGATCTGCCACCAAATACTAAGCTTCAAAAGACGTTGAGGAATTATTTCTTAAACATCATCATGGATACCAAGCCCTATAAAGCCTACAGGTCTGATTTCAAAGACTGGCCTCTTGAAGCTCTTAAAGAGGAAGTTGATAGAATTGAATTGATGAAAAAGGATCCTCAAATGAAAAAATTTGCACCCAACTGGAAGAAATACAAGAAGGTTGATGTGGATGAAGCATTGAGGTATAAAAGAAAGAGAGCAGAACTCGTAGCAGCTAATTATGGGACTGCTAGATCCATTGCAAGATGGTCTAAGCAGAATATTGATTTTACTTACAAAAAGTTAGAAGAGCTAAGAAAGACAGATCCATTAGTGCCTCAGAAGCCAGTATACAATGATGAAACCACTGTTAGACCTCAGCACACCCTTCCCTCTAAAAAGTTGTTCTCATCAGCAGATGTATCCATCAGTGTCTTGAACCAAAGAAAGAGACCACAACTGATTGATGAGGAAGATGAAAAGAGAGAAGCAGAAATCAGAAAAGAGGCTATCAGAAATCAATTAGATTTTGGATTGGATGAGGCTTCCTTGCAACTTCAAGCTCAAGTTGCTGCAACTATTCAAAGGTTGGCAAGCAGACCTTAATCCCCTAACTCATAAAAAATAAAACTTCTCTCAAGAAACCCATTAGACCCAAAAATATTAAAGTGGAAGTCTTACAAAAAGACCCACGTATTGACTCTGCTCAAGTCTGATGGTAGTGTTGAATATATATCAAGGAGGGATGCACTAGGTCTGAGTGCAGGTGACCTCTAAGATCTTATGAACCTTCAACTTCAAAGGGATGAAGATGACACCGAATCCTTGGATTTGAACTCCAGTTTAAAGGGAAAGTCCAGGAAAGGTTGATAAGAGAATAAAGATCAAAATAAGGAAGTGTTTTGGCATCATCTGTTCTAGGGAGAGATTGTTGGCCCATGTAATCCTTCCTTGAAGAACTATTGATACAAAAGCCAAAACTGGTTCTCAACAGTTGATCCACCATAAGCAGTGTTTGAAGATTAATTCCCTCCAATGGCAATGGCTTCTAACAACTGATGATCCTAAAGACTGTTGTCCACGAAGACTGATATACCAAAGCTCTGTTGATTGCAAAGACTGTTGAAGACCTATCAACTACTGGTGTCAAAGTGCTACTGATTATCAAAGAACTGTTGAATCAAAGGCCTGATCATCCTTAGAGGAAAGCACTGCTCAGCACCATCAGAGTTTAAGCAGCATCAGCGGATAGCACCATCAGTGTTTTGTTTTATCAATGTAATAGTGTCTGTAGCATTAGTGTTTAGAGTTTGTTATGATAGTTAGATGTCACTGTCTAGGTGACGTCAGCAAAGATGCTCAGTGGTTAGGATTTGTACTATAAATAGATAGTGCCTATACTATTTTATTTAGCTCTTTGCACACACACTCATCTTGTACGAACAACCATAGTGAGCTCAGGCTGAGGGGGAGTTAGTTAGTGTTCATGCATGCATAAGTCTGAATATTGTAATCTTTCAATCTTTTGACTATGAAAGCATTGTATGTTCAAAGCTAATCTTTCCTTTATTGTGTTACAAAGTTTTACATTCATTCCACTGCAATTATTCTCTGTTTTATCTTCTTTCATTACCATCTTAATTAAAACAACACAATCAAGTCAAACTCGGATCCTAACACCAACAAAGGAAACACTAATTGTTTTGACGGTTGAGAAAAAGTATCCAACATGTAGAACATGTGGTATAAATGCGAGGATGGAAACAACGTGTTACAAAATGCAGCAAATTAGGTCACCGTAGTAAACATTATGAATGTCTGAATGCCATGTGCTATTATTTTAATGAATTTGGATATGAGAAAACTAATTGTTCCAAGTTGCAGCTTAGGTTACTATTGTCTTGTCGCAATTTAGGTATTCATGACACTACTTTGGGTGTAAGAGACGTTACCCACATCCCATGTCGCAACTTGGTCTTGTTCACCTTTATGTCGTGGCTAGGACTCGTGTCCATTAGAGCCTAGTGTCACAGTTAGTAGGGATGAGCTCGGTACCTGAAGATCCAAAAACTAGACCGAAGCTTGGTTTAGCTTAATTAGACCTTTATATATGTAAGAAAATGACCCTGCACATGTAGCGAACCGTTAGGCTCATCACAGAGGTGGGAGAGCCACTATGCGACCACTCTTTGGCGTGAGAATAAATGTTTGTTTAGAGAGGGAAAAATAGGACGAAGGTTCAGAGAAAATCGTCCTTGAAGGGTACTTGGAGGAGGGTATTTATACTCACCTATTAGATGACGTCATCTGGTCTGGACGCACTTTTTCGATATGCGTCCTATATGGGGGTCGGACTTTCATTATGTCTTGCTTGGTGTGGGGAACCATTTTAGTGTTCGGTGGCCGAACATGTAGTCCAGTTATGTATCTACAAGTCCCCAAGTCTATCAAGTCCGAATGCCAGACTTGGCGAGACTTGCTTTGTTTTCTGTGGGTGACCATCTGTCATCAAAGTGATGACATGGCATACCGTTGTTCGTCACTGTTGATACATATTATGTGGACGCGACTCGGTTCGGTTCGACTCGGTTAGGTTCGGCTCAAGCCCGATGTCACGACATTCCTCCGTCATGCGCCCCAGAGTTCGACACGAGAAGCACGAAGAGCCACGAGATGACATCACCATGATGTCATGATGATGTCACCATTTAATATAACGTGAATATGATCTAGGTTGTTCACTGTTGCATGAAGTCAACGAAGACTTTATTGCAAGGGTTCGTGGCACTTTAGAATGTTCACAAGATGTGATAAGTGTTCGTGGTCCATGAGGGTTCGTAGTGAAGTGGATGAAGACTAAGGGTTCGTCCTTCATGCTCATGACGAAACTCTTCCTGCATATGATGATGACGAAACCTGCTGATGAAACACAAGTTTCGTCGAACATAAGGGTGTGACGAAACTCCTGCATGTTTCGTCACTCTTGATGTTTCGCATGAAGGTTTCATCGTCTGATGAACTTTCGTCGACCACATTCCAGTTTCGTCGTCCTGTTTCTCTTATATAAACAGCAGACACGGAACACAGATAGAGAGTGAACACAGAATAGAAAAACGAGAGACCACAGAGAAACACAAGAGAGAACTGTGAGAGAGTTTAGTGTGTGAATCGTGTATTGTTTAATCTTGTAACTAAACTCTGCTGAATATATACAAGTGTGTGTTAATCTTTGAATCTGTGTGTTTTGTTCTCGTGGTTATCGATCTCGGTTTGCTTTCCCGGTTGGATTCCGCACAACCGGGTCAGTTCCTATACAAGAATTAGGCGATTAGATCCTCCGCTAGTTGGACCTACAGTCACCCGCATGTGTTCGTAGCTTTCCCACCTTGGGAAGCGTAACCGCCTTTCAAAGTGACATCTAATTGGACATGTCGAATTACTGTTACCCATAATCCCTTCTATATAAGGGATCTGGTAATTTCATTATTACCTTTTCTTTCCACTATAATTAATTAGCCTTTAAAATTAAAAGAGTTAATTATTGTTTTCGTCCCTGTGGTTTGTCAAAAATCACTATTTCAGTCCATTAGTTTAAGTTACGATTTCAGTCCCTGTGGTTTCACTTTCGTAACCATTTCAGTCTACCTCGTAACCATTTCACTAACATAATAAATGGATTGAAATGGTTACGAAAGTGAAACCACAGGGACTGAAATGGTTACGAAAGTGAAATCACAGGGACTGAAATCGCAATTTTTAAACTAATGGATTGAAATAGTGATTTTTGACAAACCACAGGGACGAAAACAGTAATTAACTCAAATTAAAATGAAGCACTACAAATGCTTTATTTCGAGAATTGTGAAATTTGAAAATAAAAAAGGATATACTTAATTAGCTATTAAAATAGAAAAGGAAGCCTACAAATGCTTTATTTGGAGAGGGTTCATCAACTTTGGAGGAAATACAAAATTATACGGGTCTGAATGATACTGAGAAAGATACGTTGCATGGTATTGTTATAATCGGGTGCTGGGTCCTTTGGAGAGCTAGGAACGAGCTTATTTTCTCAAATAAAAAGGTGAGAGTCGAAGATGTGATTCGCGATGTTAAGACGGTTGGGTTCCGATGGTTTAAAAATATATCCAAATTCAAGAATATCAATTGGGAATCTTGATGTAATTTTATAATTATGTAGGGTTTTGTTTTTGTTTGGACGGCCCGGTGGGTTCGTTTCCGTTGGTTTAATGAAATTCTCTTTTCAAAAGAAAAAAAAATCAACTTTAGAGGAACGCGTGATTAGTGGTGGAGGAGTTGGTGGATATTTAAAAATATAAAGTAGAAAGCACTACAAATGCTTTATTTTGAGAAATCGAAACGCGTGATTAGTGGAAATTATGTTGACTTTTGGACTCGTGTTCCTTGAATCTCTCCCTACAAATGTTCAATAAAAAATCATGACCTTTTTTCTTCTGTTTCCTTCTTTTAAATAATAATAACCTTCTTTTAAATAATGATAACTAGTATTTAGAACTCGCGTTTTACGGTGGGTTCATTAAACCAAACCAAAAGTAGACGTAAAACGATTAACAACGCACACGCGTTGCAGCGTGTTAACTTTCAAAAATTTGACTGAAACGTAAAACATATAAAAAATAACTAAGTTAACTTAGGACCCGTGCATTGCAATAGAGCTGTTAAACCACAAAACAAAATAAGGTAAAAACTTTGAACCACATACACACATTGCAAAGTGTTAACTCGTAAAATTTAGATCGAAACGTAAAATGACAAATTTGTAAGGGATGAAAGTATGTGAGATCAAAGTTAAAACTCGAAAAGTATTAGAGTAAAAAATATATTTTAGACCGAAAAATAATACAAAACATAAAACGACAGAGTTGTAAATGACAAAAACTATAGGATGAAAAGTGTAAAAAAGTTAAATTGTAATTCTTACTAGCAAACCAAAGTTGGTAAAAGTAAAAATATATGAATCAATGGCAACAGACCAATAAACCAACTAACAAACTAAAGTTGGTAAAACTAAAAATATATGAACAAATGGCAATAGACCGATAAACTAAAAAGAAAAATGAATTATGCTTTGATTAATTATACCCAAAGTTATAATGAGTTGTACATAATTTATTGAATAGAAGATTTAGCTCACAAAATCTTTTTGTGAATAATAGAGGGGAAATAATAGGTGAAATGAAATAACCAAGAAACAAATTTTATATTGGCAATTACAAGAACCGTAAAAACTGTACAAAAACTTTAGCGTATTGATAATTTAGTGAGACATTCTCCAATGGGCCTTTGGAGATCATGCCCTTGGATGCCCTTAGAGATCATGCCATTGGATGCCCTTAGAGATCCTTAACATTGGAGTTCATCCATCATAGCATGCCCTTAGGTGTGATGCCCTTCAACAAGGGCATGTGTTTGTCATGCGATAAGGTGGGCCCAAAGTAAGAAAAAGAAATATTTTATTTAAATATTGTATGTAATGAATAAGTGATGATGTGGAAATTAAGAAGGGTAAGGATATTTAGAGGGTTGAAAATGAAATTAAGGTTTTTAAAGATTTGTAAGCATATTACGTAGTAGATGATGTAGCAGCTAAGGACGCATTTAACATTGGAGATAGTTTAAAGTAGACGATTATATCACCGCCTTGGCGCCTTGTATACCAAACTTAAATAAATAGTTAAATTAAATTATACAGATACATTGCTTATTTCTCGTGATTCTCAACTTTTTGATGTGAAATGAACATCCTCACTCCCTCTACTTCCCTCACTCTCGACATATTATATATACGAAGAATCCATCTTTCATCAACCCTTCCTGCTCTCCCACCCACTCCTAAGCCAACTGACCTCTTGCTCCACCGTTACCCGCTTCCCAGCCAGCAGAAACAGAAGCCCATCCACAGCACCGCCCTGCTTTCGCAACTGCTGCGAACCTGCGATACAACTTAGTTAATTTGCTGGTACAGGTATGGTATGCCTTCGGATATTCCTTGTACTAAGAATATACTAGTACTTCCAAACAACGAGTCTTTTTTGGTAAAATGGTGTTTTTTGGCCGATGGTTTTGAGATATGGTGGAGGATGAAAAATCATTTTGAAGAATGGGTGTTATGAAAATAATCCGCTTGTACTACAAGCCGATTATGTTAGAAAGTATTCCTTCCCTTTGCCTGAGAAGAGCACATGTCGCCGGAGAAGATGACCGGACATTCGCCAGAGTTTGCGAACGTCCGGTCATTTTCTCCGGCCAAGGCATGCTTTTTGACAAAATCCGCTTGCTTGTAGTACAAGCGGATTAGACCAACAAGTCTCACAATCCGCTTGTATTACAAGCATAACACCCATTCTTCAAAAGTATTTTCATCCTCCACCATAGTGACTTAGAATTTACCAATACCAAGGAATTTATTCTTAAATACCATTTAAGCAGGTACCAAAACAAATAACTTAAATCTTCATTTGAATTGTTTCCGGTCATTATACAGATATGAACACATCAATGGCATCGTCTTCGTCGTCTTCTAATTCCGAAGCTGCCTCTTCTTCTCGTTCGTGCAAATACGACGTATTTCTTAGTTTTAGAGGAGAAGATACCCGCAAGACATTTGTTGATCATCTATATTCTGCTCTTACACAACACCTTATCCATGTTTACAAGGACGATGAAACACTTCCACGAGGTGAATCCATCAATCAATCCCTCTTCGAGGCTATCGAAGAATCACGAATTGCTGTGATAATATTCTCCAAAAACTATGCAGATTCTTCATGGTGTTTAGAAGAACTTGCACATATTATGAAATGTAAGGATGAGAGAGAGCTTATTGTTATACCAATATTTTATGATGTGGAACCTACAGATGTGAGAAATCAGAAAAGGAAATTTGGAGAAGCGTTTTCCAAACAAGAGACGAAGAATGTCACCAAAGCTGAAATATGGAGAAAAGCGCTTGTTGATGTGAGTAGCATCGCTGGATGGGAGCTCAAGAACATTGCCAACGGGTAAAGTTTTTTTATCTGAATTATTTGCGTACCGTTAATTAATGTGTTTTACAATTAATTACATTTGATATTAGAAGTTTTCAGTTACATTTGATAGTCATATGTATATATGTATGTGTAAATAAGCCAAGCTAGATCTTTGTTTAAATTCAGAAGTGATAAGTGGCGGACCCAAGAATATTTTGCATGGGAGCGGAAATTTTAGGGTTAGTTATCTATCGCGGAATATTAAAAAAATTGTTCCTGTTTGGATCGGGTCAGGTAAAACTTGTTGCGTCAACCAAAACTAATATTTAATTCAAAAATCTAATAATTAATTTAGTAATAAGTTTTAGAAATAGCTCCATGATATTTACATTCCTTAAAGTAAACGTTAACAAACAAGTTTCAATAATCTTTTTTTTTTTGAACGGCAAATTTGGATCACTGACGGACCACTGGAGTATCATCGTGCCACCAGTGGAACCACCCGATCATATCCATCTCCACTAGGCATAATGCCTACACACCAATTCAGGAGGAAACCCAATAAATATGCGAAAAACCCCCTTGTGTGAATCGAACTCAGGACCTATTGGTTCGAAAGTCTTATCCCATCCCCAAGATACCACTAGGCTATAAAGCCATGGGTAAGTTTCAATAATCTAATATTAATCTAGCAAGAAGTTTCAACTAACATTAACAAAATACACACTAACACACTTATCCTAATAAATAATTACCCCATAATCTAGACTCTTATATCATTATTTGGGATTACTATTCTTAAAAATAGTAAACCCATAACCTTTATTCTTATATATTATTTTGATTACTATTCTTAATCTTATAGCCGTAATTACTATTCTTAAAAATAATAACCCCATAACCTTTACTCTTATATATTATTTTGATTATTATTCTTAATCTTATAGCAGTAAGAAACAACAAGTTAATAATTACAAAAAAAAATGTATTGGAATCTTAATCTTATAGCCGTAAGAACCACATATGCAGACATCTGTAGTAGAAGATGTGGAACAAACCTTTCAAGTCTGCAAGAAGAAGACTGTTTGTTTTTTTAACTTTTGTAGGCGGTTGTGGGATGGAGGAGAGAGTGGAGGCGGCGGTTGTGTGTGGAAGAGATGGGTGAGAGTCGGCGTTGTTCGTGGAGGTGAGAGATGGAGGTTGCGGCTATGGGGTGGAGGAGGCTATTATGGGGTAGAAGAGAGAGGTGGAGGCGGCGGCTGTTGGTTGACGTGAGAGGTGGAGGTGGCGGCTGTTGGTGGAGGTGAGAGGTGGAGGTGGCGGCTGTTGGAGGAGGAGAGGGGTGAGAGGCGATTTGTGCGAAGGGAAGGATAACTAGGGTTTGGAAGTGGTATGAAATAGGAAGTCCACATCTGCTGGAATAAGAGGACACGCAGATGTTTTTAAATGAAATGTCTTCTAAAAAACAAACACTCTGCGAAACAAAAGGTCTGCGTGTGGTATGTGCGACACAGACAAAAGTGGCCAGAAAAATCTTTTCAATAAAAACAAACAAGCCTTCAATCTATATAGAGAAGTTCGCAATTAAAAATGTATATAGACTTATAAGTTGGTCATACTAGTTAAAACTATATGCTATAATGCACACTTAATCCAATTATAAAATAATAAACATTAATACCGGATGTTTATGAACTTTTCTTTGATTTTGGTGTCATCTTCTTCTCTATCGTTAACCACCATCTCCTGCCACAGCTCCGCCACAGTCCACCAGAAAGTTCAATTGTTAACTTTTCACATTTCTTTTGGTTTCAAAAGTTCAAGAGGTGTGATTATAAAATTTTATGGGGGCGATCAGGATTTTAACACCAGATTCGAACAAATAATGCAAGACACCACCACCAACAAACAAATCGCCTCCCCCACCATCGCCGGTGCCGCCCTCCGCCTTTTCTTCCACAACAGAGACGCAAACCCTAACTGGAACCGATCTACTCTCGTTGTGAAGATCTGATTATCGATCTGTTCTATGTTTCAATTCTCGATCCGTTCGTTCGTTATGACGTCATCATCATCTTCATTGTAGTACCAACATGACCTAACTGAAATTGAGATCGATTCAACGAACTCGTTACCGAACGCCGGAGTCTCTTCATTGCTAACTGAAACTGAGATCGATTCAATGAATTTGTTTTTGCACTCGAAACAGATGACGGGGTTGTTAGGTACGGTCGCCGGTGGTGGTGGTGGTGGATCTGGAGTATTGGATACGGTCGCCGGTGGTGGTGGTTGATTTGAGTTTGATTTGAGACAAGATTCGATTTGATTTGAGTATACACAGATCTGACGATTTATTTGTGTGAAAGAAGATAGCAGATGGAAGGTTTTGTTTTGTGTGGATTAGCTTAAAAGAAAGAAGATATCAAGAAACCATGTCATCCTGTACACGTAATTGATAAAGTGCCACGAATTCGCCATGTCATCCTGTCCACGTAAGCAAGGTTGTGCCACGTAGGATAAGAAACAAACTCAGTTAGTAAAGATTTAACTGAGTGGTGCCAGCACAAACTAAAAGTCAAGTTGGGGGTGCCGGGTGTCAAAGTGTTAGTTGGGGGTGGCAACGGCCAAAGGCCGATAGTTGGGAGTGATAAAATCCAATAACCCTAATAATAAAAAACGTTAGCCCTTAAAGTTATTAACATGTTTAGCCTCTCAATTTCAATAGTGAACAACTTTAGCCCCTAAACCTTAATAATGACATTTTTAGCCTCTTAACTAAAACATCAAAGAACTTTAATACTCGCAATTTACTTATTTTTGTCTACGTTTGAACCCGTCGCGGAGCGCAGGTGTCGGGTGATAACCCACTACTTTTCATTTAAAAAAACAATTTCTACTTTATATTATATTGTGTGCATGAAAATACAAATTCATTTTTATATTCATTAGCTTGTAAATCTCTTGGAGTTAAAGAGTGGAGGTGAAGAGCTCGATCCATTGTAAAGCCAATTTTTTTTACACCCCTAAATTATAATGTTTAAAAAGATTGCCGTAAAAAAAATCAAAATGGTGTTTTTCGGTCCCTTACAACAGCTGTAAAAAGGCGATAACATAAACATGGCATCACTTTTTACAGCATTTACATTTACGGCTGCGGTAAATGAAAAAAAATCTAGTTTTTTGTTTTTGTTTTGGAAAAGTTATTTTTTTAGGATTTTTGGTAAAAAAATTTTGAAAAAATCTTTCTTAAGAACGAGTTCTCTAAGTTCTCACAGCTCGTATAAATTTTCATTTTACCCAAACCCTATAAATTTTGAATTTGAAATGTTTTTGACCAAGTTTTTACGGTTTTTTCATTTGTTCTCTTTTTTCCCGCGATATTTAGCGTTCTTATTTAAACTCTTACATGTATATATATTTATGTGTATATATATAAGCTAGGCTAAGGCTATCCTACTTGCATAAAAGGTTATCCATTTAGATGGATTGATTAGGTGACTTCACCGTATTAGTGCATCCATAAGGTAATTATTTATTTATGTACATTATTTTTAAATTCGTGATTATCTTTATTCAGTTAAATATCTCAAATTTACAACTCAATTCTCTTTAGTTTGTGGATATAATAAATTATCCATCAGTTAAATATCTCAAATTTACAATATAATAAAATATCCATCAGTTAAATATCCCAAATTTACAACTCAGTTCTCTTTAGTTTGTGGATATAATAAATTATCCATCAGTTAAATATCCCAAATTTACAACTCAGTTCTCTTTAGTTTGTGTCCCAAATTTACAACTCAGTTCTCTTTAGTTTGTGGATATAATAAATTATCCATCAGTTAAATATCCCAAATTTACAACTCAGTTCTCTTTAGTTTGTGGATATAATAAATTATCCATATATCGAATATGCAGGCATGAATCACAATTCATCAAAAAAGTTGTCGATACAATTTTGGATAGGCTCTTCGCGTTAAATTCATGTGTAGATGAATGTCTTGTTGGAATGAGGACTCGCTTCCAAGATTTGAAACCATTATTAGACATTGGATCAGGTGGTGTGCGTATGGTTGGGATATGGGGGGTTGGGGGCGGTGGTAAGACTACTCTTGCTACTTCCGTTTATATGGAAATGTCTCAACATTTTCAAGGTCACTGTATTTTGGAGAATGTTAGAGAGGATACAAGCAAGCATGGCTTAAAGAAACTACAAGAGAATATTTTATCATCTCTTTTCAAGAAAGAAGTGAACGTATATAGTGTTATCGAAGGAAAACACAAGATGAAAAGTATGTTATGTCATAGAAAAGTGTTGGTAGTTCTTGATGATGTCGATGAACTTGGCCAACTAGAGGCGTTAGCTGGAAAACATGATTGGTTTGGTAGTGGGAGCAGAATAATAATCACAACTAGAGATGAACATTTGCTAAGAACCCACAGGGTAGACCACGTCTATCCTATCACATTATTATCGAATGATGATGCTACTCAACTCTTTAAAAGGCATGCATATAATGAAAAAGAACCTATAGAAGATTATGATAAATTTTCTCTACGTGCAGTATCTTATGCTTCTGGGCACCCCTTGTCACTTAAAGTTTTAGGTTCTTTTCTGTATGACAAAAATAAGAACGAGTGGATTAGTGCCTTGAAAAAGCTAAAAGACATCCCAAATCCAAATGTCATGAACATAATCAGAACTAGTTATGATGGACTTGAATCTTACGAGAAAGAGTTATTCTTAGATATTGCATGTTTCTTTAGACGGTGGGACACGGATAAGGTAGTTCAGATACTTGAAGCTTCTGGTTTTCACCCTAAGATTGGGATGAAGGTGTTAATACAAAAAGCTCTTATAACAATTGTCGATGACATCATTGATATGCATGATGTACTTGAAGAAATGGGACACTACATTGTCAGAGAGGAACATCCGAACAATCCTGAAAAACATAGTAGACTCTGGATACATAAAGAAATTAAAGAATTGTGTTTTAAGGATGAAAGAATGGTAAAGATTAACCTTTTATAAAATATACATTATGTTATATGTTTACTAAATGATTCTCAATCCACGCACTGTTTCCTGCATCATTTTAGGAATATGACAAGACTGAAGCCATAATCTATAAATTTAGTGGTGAAGATGATGATACGTCATGTTTATGTAAGATTGTGTCAAAGATGAAGAAACTAAGGTTGCTTAGTGTGATTACCAATTATCGTAACAGGAATGTGGAAGGGGCTAATTTTCTTTCAAATGAATTGCAATATATTAAGTGGTCCAATTATCCTGCCAGTCCATTTCCACACAATTTTCAACCAATGAAGCTTGTTGTTCTACAATTGTCTCACAGCAAGCAAAAAGAACTTTGGAAGGGTTATAAGGTAATTCATTATAGTTTTTTGCTTAAAGTATTTTTAGCTTTTTTTTAACAATGGAAAACTTTATACATAATCATATACAACATTTGAAATTTTTTAGTTTGTTATAAATAAATAGTTTAGTTATAAATGAAAAGTAGAAACTACCAAAGATGTATAAACATTTCTTTTTTAAAAACTAACCTATGGTGCCTTGATACATATTTTGACCAAAGATCAAATACAAATAAGCTTATTGTACAAAACGTACGAATAGAGTGAAAAAGTAAAAAAAAAAAAAAAAAAACACAGTGACATTTTCGTGATTATTTATTCGTAGAGTAAGTATTTTATCCGCAGATTAATTATCTTAATAAACTAAGTAGAGTAATTATGATACACATGTAGAGTAATTTTGAATTTTATATTGTTTGATATCCCGGTAGAGTAATTTTGAATTTTATGTTGTTTGATGAACTTGTAGAGTAAATGTGTTTGTTATTTTTTATTATTTTTTTGATGAACTAGTAGGGTAATTATGATGCACTTGTAGAGTAATAATAATGAAAAGAGTAATTATGATACGATTGAATAGGTAATTTTGGAGTTATATGTTGTTTGATGAACTTTCTAGAGTAATTGTGTATGTTATGTTATTTTGATAAACTAGTAGAGTAATTATGATGCATTTGTAGAGTAATTTTGAATAACTAGTAATGTATTAATAATAAACTGGTAGAGTAATATGATGCACTTGTAATTGTATATTGTTTGATAAACTTGTAGAGTAATTGTTTATGTTATGTTATTTTGATCAATTACTAGAGTAATTATGATACACTTTTTTATTTATTTATTTTTATTTATTTATTTTTTATTTTGTTTATTTCAATTTTCAATACTTGCCAAGTTACATCAAAACAGAAGGTAGACGGGCAACAAGCTGCGCCGCCACCCCTTTCTGAATTGCAAACCCTAATCTACCAAAGATAAAACCCCGTCCCCCTGAGGTTGAGCAATTGTTGTGGATGACCTGTTGGACCCTGGTCAGGAATTGGATAGCTTCTGGCGCTAGGGAGCCAATTGTGTCAAAGGCAAAAGGGACAAAAACATGTTGGTTCTCTACACAAGCTTTAGCATGCTTATCAACTTTCTTCGATTCTGCCTTTCTTACTGCTTGTCCAGCTACAAACCCGTTTTCCCTTAAACCAGCCAGAGGGGAAACCCCTGTGAGGTCCACACAAGCATGTTTCCTCTAGCCCAGCCAAAGACGAGCAGATCCGCTGGTCGTAGAGTCGATCTCCCTTCCATAGGGTCGGTAAGGAAATTCACATGAGCCTCTTTCTTAGCCGAAATCCCAGCTCTTCTCAGGATGTCCCACAAAACATCTCGCACCCAGTTATGTCGATATTTGAACCCAGGGAGCTCTTTACAATGCACTGCGTGCTCTCCGTATTCATCCATACAAGCTTTACGATATATCGGGCAGGTTTCATCTTCTGGGTACATAGGGATCATCAGCCGGTATTTAAGGATGGCTCTGTATTCTATTGCTGACATACATTGTCCCAGCCCCTCAATTAGGATAACGGTTAAAAAATCCTGAGCATGGGGACCCTTCAGGCATTCCCACACCGCCTTCTGGCGAGATGACAAATCAGAAATTTCTCCTAGGCTTTGAGCGATTTTGCTAAACAGAGCATTCGCCAAAGTTTGTTGTGGCTTTGAGGGGGCGGTGTCCTTGTTAGAGAAACCGCCGATATCAAAGTATGGGAGAGAGGCATTTAAGTGTTCGAGCGCCTGTAGATAGTCCCCGTCGAGCCCGACAACCCCACTGTTTCGAAGGATATGATCCTGTAGTTCCCAAGATCCTATACACTTGTAGAGTAATTTTGAATTTTATGTTATTTGATGCACTTTTAGAGTAATTTTGATAATTACGGAACTGTCACCACATTTTTTTACCTTTCCACTCCTTTCGTACTTTTTGTACGATAAGCTTATTTGTATAGGATCTTTACTCAACGTATTTTAATCCACTAGTTTCTTTTTTCACTAATATGAAAATTAGAAAATTACAATAGATACTGGTACCATTTTATAATATTAGGATAGCTCATGAAACTCTATATTTTATAAAATTAGAAAAATACAATAAATTAGGGTTGTTCATGAGCCGAGCCGAGCCGAGCTAGGTCAAGCTCGGGCTAGGCTCGATTATAAACCGAGTTGGCTCGGTTCGGCTCGGATTTGAAACCGAGCTGAAAATCTATGCTTGGGCTCATTTTGGTTTTAAACCGAGCTGGTTTGGCTCGGCTTGGTTTGGCTCGATTTTAAAAATAAAAATTAATACATAGCTCTCAAAATTAAGTATTCTAAAATATTATTCAATACTTCAAAAGAACATATTCAAAATAAGTTCAACCTAATACATTATAAGCCAAAATCACGTTTGACAACGTAAAATAAGTTTTATATTTCAAGTAAATACAATATTTGTTCATTAGCACGACAATCAACCTTTAAATATGTCATTGACATCAAACTACAAGGCTAAATACATGTAAATAATAATCACTTTTTTGTAATATATTATATAGTATATAAAAATAAAATATATTATAAGTAAAATAATTCGAGCTAAGCCGAGCCGAGGAAACCGAGCCAATTTGGCTCGTCACGAGCTGAGCCGGGCTAGGCTCACTTTTTAACCGAGCCGAGCCGGCTCAGCTCACTTTCAAACCGAGCCATATCGAGCGAGCTTTTTCTGAGCTAAATCCGAGTGAGCTTCGAGCGAACTACGAACTGCGAGCTTTTTGGACAGCCCTACAATAAATACAGGTGAAGTCAATAAATACTGGTACCATTTTAGATTTTACACAAGTTTTTTCTATACAAACCCCATTTATTTTTAACTTGTATAGGTAATTGCATTGCATTAGACCAAACTGTATAACTCTTAGCCCCTTTCATTTTAAAAGACACAAGGTAAGATTACTAGATTTTAATAGATGAAAGTATAATGGATCACTTGCATCTAGTGGTGCACAAATCGGGTTTTCTAAATACCCGGTTCTGGGTATGGAACCGGGTTCGGGTACGATCGGGTTCTACAAAATCGGGTATTGACAATAGCCGGGTCGGGTCCAGGTTTTATATAAAAAATGTATACCCTATATACCCGGGTTCGGGTAGGGTTCGGGTCGGGTTTTCTAATACCCGGGTATTATAATACCCTATTTTCGGGGTCGGGTATGGATCGGGTTGGGTTCGGGTATGCCTCGGGTATTCATTTTTTTGGATAAATCATAGAAATATAAAATGCAAAACCTTTTTATTTCATAAAACATAGAAATACATGACGCCTAAATAATCATTGAACCGGATCGAATAAGATGATGAACATAGATAGCTTCGAATAACTTAATCGTCTTTGTTTATTATTCGTCATCAAAGACCCCTTTTATAGGGTATAGAGATACAATGTAAACCAAACAAATGATCATAATACACTTTTCTAACGGCTATATAGCCGTTACCAAGGTACAAAACTCGAAAAAACACAAAAAAAACGAAAAAACCTGAACAGGGTATTGGGAAACCCAGACCGGGTATTGAAAAAATCCGGTTCCAGGTTCGGGTTGAAACCGGGTACTCGTAAAACCCGGGTTGAAAACGGGTATAAAAAAACCCTGTTCCGGGTTCAGGTTTTATAACAGAAATGCATACCCAACCCCTACCCCTATGGGTAGGGTCGGGTTCGGGTATAAAAAACCCGGGTTTTATAATACCCGATTCCAGGTTTTATTTTCGGGTCCGGGTTCGGGTTTTTTGTGCACCACTACTTGCATCCAACTTATTGACAAGAATCTCAGTAGGAGGATTACTATTACCACTGGTCTCAACAATATCATCTACCATGTTTGTTTACACACCAAATAATACACAAGAATTAACAATCAATAGTATCACTATAATCAACGGAACTAAAAACACACCACAAATGGCGAAGCCAAGTCAGAGTGTCCGATCAGTGGTTCATCACTCAAAAGTGCCACCACAATAGCTTCTTCAACTTCTAAGAAGCCCACGTGTCAAAGCATTCACATCCATTCCACCATATTTTTACCCTAAATTACATTAAAAAACACTATATTTTCTCTCTTTTTCAATTAAATATTATTTTTATACCTTTATCATTACCTTTTTTCTCTCCTCCACTCACAACCACTTTCAAAATATATTAAAAAATTATAGGGGGTGAACAGTATCCCCTCAAATATACAGATAAACAGTAATGTTTTCTCTCTGCTCTACTCACAACCACTTTTTATACTTTTTATATTATAAAAACTCCACTCACAACATTTGATGGAATGAATGTGAATGCTCTCACAAGCCCAACCAGTACCTTGCTACAAGATATCCTATGTGCTACATCCCAAGTGTCCACAAGCCCATCCTGGTGCAAGTCCATCATCCAATTCAGCTCAACATATAACAAATAAAATAATTAGAAATATATTAAGTATAAACGTGATAAAACATAGGTATAAAATTGTATTTATACATTTTTAACAAAACCCATTAAGTATAAATTAGATTTTTTATTATTAAAAAATAAAATAATGAAACCGAAGCCACTCTCATTGTTGTTTAACTTCTGAATTTTCTTGATATCAAAACTAATAATGCAAAACTCAAGTCAGGAACTAAAATCAAACAATACAACTATTCGCAACTTAGCTACAATTTATTTGAATTCCCCCCGGAAGATATAACTTATTTGTTAGATCATATCAATTCTCATAAACTCGTATATATTAACTTGTTTGTTTGTAGCATCTACCACAGTTAGAAGTGCTTGAACTTGTTGACATGTGGGAGCTAATTAGCACACCAGATTTTGATGGACTCCCACGTCTTAAAAGGTTGATTCTCTCTAATCGTCGGGAGTTGGAAGAGATTCACCCATCATTTAGAAATCGTACAAGTCTTGAATACTTTGAGGTATCATTGTGTTCCGAGCTAAGGCTTCCAACAATTAGTCAGATGAAAAACATAAAGGTTCTACGACTATGGTCTTGTGATCTACAAGATGGAGATATACCATATGGTATTGGTGAATTATCCAACTTACAAGAGTTAGATCTATCTTTTAACATTTTTTCACGACTGGATTTCAACTTCTCGCAACTTACACGACTCAAAAGTCTCGACGTGGCAAGTTGTGTCAATCTTTTTGAATTGCCCGAGCTCCCATCAAGTTTAGCTATTTTTTCAGCATTTAATTGCTGGCCACTTAAACTTGTCAAAGATTTTAGCATAAAATGTAAACACTTATGTCAAGTGTCACTTGAAGTTGAAGTTGTGTGGAGTGACAGATTACTACAATCCATGCTTAAGGTATCTCTCGTTTTGAAAATCAAATTAGTTCCATGTATATCGACCATGTTAATGGTAATTAGAATATCATTAATTTGTGTTAATGAATTAGGGAACAAGTATTGAAAACGGTTGTATGCATCTCCGATTTGGTGACCTTGAGATTGCAAAGGGGTTTACACCTCTTTTGCGTAGAGGAGGTAGTTGTAGATTGGAACTTCCAGAGAATTGGTGTAATGACTTCACTGGTTTCTTAATGTGCGGTGTTACTTCACAAGCCTGCTTGGAGGATGAGTGTGATATAAGTATGAAGCAGGAAAGTGGTATGGATTTTGAAGATGATGGGGTTTGGGAGGAGAGTGATGGTGGTCTATATACATTGGTGTGGTATGTTTCGTTTGGTTCATTAAGACACACTACTTGGTGGTATCAAACACAAAACGCGGTTTCTCTTAAAATTGAAAGTGATTTTGGCTACACTTATGGTTTTGGAGTTAGACTCGTTGAGAAGAAAAGTAGAAGTGGTCAAACAGAAACATCAACAGATTCTTCTTCTCATTATACCCCTAAGATCAAAATTCAACATGACTCAACATCTGAACTAAAGGTATCCTTACATCCATATTATAGAGACTAGATTTTTGGAAGCATATGAGAAGACAGCACGCCTCCAACAATGGAAATCTGTTGCGCAAGTTTGGGGATCAAACCTCGGTAACACATGATTTACACCAGACATGTGATTTATCTCCATCATATTGGCGTACACGTGATTTACCGGTCGGTGGGGGACGCCTAGGGGTGGCATACACAATTTTTTTTCAACATCTTCACAAATGTTATGAACTACCAACATCATACTTTATTTTGAGCTTCAAATGTTTTTGAATATATAAATCAAGCTGGGGTAAATTTGGGATGTACAGACTAGATTTTTGGAAGCATATGAGAAGACAGCTCATCGGAAGTGATGCTTGAATTGGCTTATCTTTTTGGGATGTACAAACCGATCGGGTGATGCTTTTGTTGATTTGCTTTTAGTTTGGATTCAGTTAATTAATTGATTGTTTTTTCTTTTTATGGCAAATTCTATTATTTTACTACTTGTAGGCACTCATGACATATATTTTTTTAATGGGAAGCAGAATTTTTTTTTCATTGGGGCCGGAAAAGGGTTAGTTGTTTATGCTAATACTAAAAAACTTCGGTCCAATTCAAGTTGGGTTGAATCAGGTCGGTTCACGTAACAAAAGGATAAAACAACACTAAATTTCAAAAATGTTATAAAAATATGTCAATCTTCATTGGAATAGAAATACAAGATCTATATAGGGGGTGTTCGGCCTAGCTTTTTTTTAACAAAGCTTATAGCTTTTTTTTTTTTAAATAAGCTTAACTTGATGTTTGGTACCGACTTTTGGCGTTTCTGGTATCGGTTCACTACCGTTTTTTACCATTATATAGCGGTACCGTAACCGGTATTTTCGGTATCAATACCGATTCTGTATCGGTTGGCACCGAGCTCATCCCTACCCGTGAAACTAAAAAAAGAAAAAAAAATTAAAAGTTAAAGAAAATCAACAAAAAAAAAAAGTTGTACGATACCGTCGTTCATACGTTGACCATGATCAGCGATTAGCAAATGGTACCGGGTAGCAGCATTGAATTTCCCGAACCAGAAGATTTCCAATATCAATTCGGCACCAACTTTTGGCGTTTTCTGTATTAGTGCCAGTTTTTATCTTCATGTACCGATAGCGAACAGGACCGTGCCGGTATTTTTGATACCAGTACTGGTTCGATACCGGTTCACACCAATCTTATCCCAACCCCTGATATTAAAAAAGGATTAAAGTTAAAAAGTAAAAAAAAAATACTATTATTATAATATTAAAATAATAAAAGTATTAAAAAAACTATATATTATTATTATTATAATATTAAAATTACTATTTATTTCAATTCGTTTATTAATATATAGTAAAGTAATTACATCCAGCAAAACTAGAAATTTTATTCGAAGATTTTTTACAATTGCTAGTATTAGTCGGTAACTATTTTTACCAGCAATCTCATCTTTTCATAATTTAAATTCTTAATCAGTGTTTTTTACAATTACTATTTTTTTCATTGGGCCGGAAAAGGGTTAGTTGTTTATGCTAAATACTAAAAAACTTCGGTCCAATTCGAGTTGGGTTGAATCAGGTCGGTTCACGTAACAAAAGGATAAAACTACATTAAATTTCAAAAATATTATAAAAATATGTCAATATTCATTGGAATAGAAATACAAGATCTATATAGTCATTTTCTTCTTAAAAGTCATTACATCCGCTGGCAAAACTAGAAATTTTATTCGAAGAATTTTTTCAATTGCTAGTATTAGTCGGTTACTATTTTTACGGGCAATCTCATCTTTTCATAATTTAAATTCTTAATCAGTGTTTTTCATATCTAGTAAAAATAAAAAATAAAAACACAAAATATTAAATAAGATTGCATTTCTCTTGAGCGATGAAGGTTCGACTCCCACTTGGTGAAGAGTGAGACACTGGTGGGCAATGATAGGAGACCCAGGGAAACCTGAGTTGGATCCTTGAGCCAAACGGGTTTTAATGGTAATTTCACCGTCGTGCCTACGGGCGGGTGGGTTACTTGGTTTTCTCCGGAATTGGTGGTGGACTCGGGTTACTGTCGGAGTACTCCGTTTGTCCAGTGGGTGCCCAAGAGTGCTCGTGATTGATTCTGTTGGTCGTAAAAAAAAATTTGTAAAATTGATAATGTGACTCTATTTTTTTGTTAGTAGTTATGATGTACATGACATAACAAATTAGGAATGGATCTTTAATTAAATAACAGTGTTTAACAACAAATGGTCTCTGCGCCGATTACCAACTAGTTCTATACCCGTCCGATGGACGGGCATTTTAACGGTATAATGACGCAAGAATTTTAGTGTATTCTAAACAAAACATTATTTGTATAAAACCAAAAATAAAGCGTGAGATTTCTAATCAAAAGAGTCATAAGTAGATATATATTATGCCTAAAAACATAGCAAAGTGAGGTTGTTAACAATTCCAATGAATCAAATTATATCAAGTCTTTAAATTAGCCATTGGCTACCAAAACATAAGATCGTAGATAGGTAGGTGATCGCACAATGTCAAGTAACAATCATGTAAGATAAATATAAGACATAAAATGTTAAAGTTTCATGCAACAAACTTGTTCTTTATGAAGTAATGTATTGGCTTCCGACGTGATCTCCTAGGTCTTAGTCTCTCATAAGATTCATCTGCAACATACGCATCAACCAATGTGATGGGAATTTATGATATATTAAAGAATTAAATTGTTTACGAGATTCTAAGAATGTAATAACATATTAGTAATTAGGTAGGTAGAAAAGGTAGTAACTGCTTCAACTTATACCACCCACACCTCCTCCATGATGCGTCGGCTTGGTAACTGACTTCTTTAGATAACAAATACGAATCTGAATTAGAAACACATGTTTAACATGGAGGGGTTGGTTCCGGTACAAACCATATTTATCCTATAAACCGTAAGAACAGATCCTAGCACTTAAAAAGTTAAATTAGCACATACTAAAACAATACATACATAAAAGTAGCACTTTTAAATTATATTAGCACATGAAAATTAATTAAGATAATTGATTTTAGCACATATGTGAAATGATATCAGCACTTTTCTTTATCAGCACATTGAAAACAAAAAAAAAAATCAAAATAAAGAATTAATTGCTTGTTAGCATAATTATAAAGAATTCAAGATAATTGATATTGTTTAGGTTATCATTTTACCATTTCTCTATAATTGATTGGATGCTACATGTCACTTTTTAAATGATTCTTACAGTTTGTATACGAAATATGGTTTGTATTTGATCCTACTCCTTAACATGGATAAAAAAAAACTACTTCAATTCCCACTATCCTACATCTTCGTGGGGTTGTTTGTTGGGTTGAGCAAGTTGTCAATATATATTAGTAACTATGTTAATTAGTAACATTTTATTAATACATAATTAAACAGATTCTTGTTATAAACCAGATATTTTAGGCCCAACCCATTACTTATGGGCTTTAGGGTTTATGGTTTATGGTTTATGGTTATGTTTATCTCTATATATTGTAATGTTGAATAGAATGGAGGTAATTCAGTTTATCTCTATTTCTTTTTGGTTTTTATCACGTTATCAGCACCTGCTCTATATTTTCTTTGAAGATCTCTCAAGTGCTTGTCTGGTGGTTGCTGTGTTGACGCAACTATTTTGCTAACATCCACTTAGTTTTTCTTTTATTCCAAATTCATCTTTTCACCCATTCAGGTATGTAACAACCCATAATCTCTAGTTTTTTTTTTATTGGCAAATAATAGATAAAAGAGTAAACTGCAATTTTACACCCTATGGTTTAGGCCAATTGGCACTCTGACCCCCTCTAACGAAATAATTGCAATCCCCCCCCCCCCCCCCAACGTTGATGTTCTGTCGCAATTTTACCCCCTGCCGTCAAATAAGTTAACAGATCTGTTAAATGGAATGTGAAATGACTATGTTACCCTTTCATATTACCCCCTATGATTTGTTCTACTATGCAATATTACCCATCTCTCATAAGCCCACCACCACCACCACCACCATGAACCACCACTGCCACCACCTATCACCACCACCACCATCTCCCCCACCAACCACCACCTCCACAACTATCACTCGTGGTATCACCAAGAGCATGAATATGGAAGCCATGAGGACCTGGTTTAAGCCCTGTGATCTTACCTCTCACTTGAGTTACCCATGTTTTCAAACCACCAAATTTATCAACTAATTTTGAGTGGGTTCTGACCATACAGGTCGTATACATGAACAATTGATGCTTCCCTGACCGCTCACAAGCTCATATACATACCATCCTTTATTATTAGTTCTACCACCACTAACCAACACAAAATCAAGATTTCTTAAATCTTGCTTGTGGTTACACACTTACACTACAAAAACTATAATTATATTACATATAACAAAAGCAACACCTCAGCCTCAATTAAGATTCTAAATTTAAGACTACAGTGTACAATAAACCTTTCCAGACTTCAATTGTGTAAAAACTCATCAACACAAATTCAATCACACACTAAAACTCCAACAACAAAAACATTTCAAAGATTAACAAAACCAACATCAAATCCATCAAAACCCTTTACAAAATTAAACTAAATTCCCACATAAACTACACAATAAAACAAAACAAAGTCAAAATCAAACAAAAACACACATACCCTGTCCCTCTTAAGAAGCAAAGCAACTTTCCCCTTCTTAGGTTTAGTGGCTACCGGCGGAGCCACCGTAGCAACACCGCCACCGGAAACATCCTCATCAACATCTTCACCCACCTCAGCTTCGGTAGCCACTGCAGAGACCAAAAAAGGGGAATTTTTTGGCTTGAAAATGGTGGGTCTGATGCATTCTGAATGGGATTTCAAGATAATGAATTTGGTTTTGGGGTTTGGTTTGAAAGTGAAGGAGGAGATAAGGGATGATTTGGGTTCTTGGAGATGGAGGGATGAGAGAGTGAGGGTGGCTGAAGTGGAAGCAGAGGAGGAAGCCATGTTCCGAACCTGAGTTGAAGATGATGATGGAGATAAGGGATGATCTAGGTTATTTGAAGATGATGAAGATGGATCTGGGTTATTTGAAGATGATGATGATGGATCTGGGTTATTTGAAGATGATGATGATAATTTGATTTTATAAATAATAATAATAATAATAATAATAATAATAATAATAATAAATATGGGGTAAGATTACCAAAATACCCCTACCTATAACAGTTAAATAACTGTTAACTGACGGCAGGGGGTAAAATTGCGATAGAACATCAACGTTGGGGGGCAAAATTGCAATTATTTTGTTAGAGGGGGTCAGAGTGCCAATTGGCCTAAACCTCAGAGGGTAAAATTGCAGTTTACTCTAGATAAAATAAGAGAAACACAACATAGCTTGTTTTGTAGAATTGAATAATAGAGTTCAAAATTGAATAGTAGGGTTGTATTCGTGGTTTTTGTCTGAGCTTTTAGCACATATGTTAGAAAAAAATAGGATTTTCATATCTTGTTTTCTAGAACAAACTGACCTATTTTGGATCTGAAAAATATATACATATATGAGTTCCACACGCTTGATCAAGTCATGATACTGATTCAAGAGTTTGCATTGGCAGTCCCTGCCGCCACGTTTTATCTACATGTTTCCAATAGCTGATGTGACGCCGACGGTCAAGAACGAATCTTTGGAATCACTGCTAGCACCCGTGAGAAGTAACCGAATTGCCGTCGCCGCCTCTGTAACCTTAATTTTTCGTTTCTACCACGAAAACCTTACCGATTAAATGTGAATGCTTGACGAAGATATCTTTTTTTTTTTGTTGCTGCTAAAACCCATTGCTGGAGATTGTTAATTGCCGATGTCGTTTACCCTGTTCCAAACGTTTTGACATCGATCTCTGCTTTTCATTTTCCGCTTCTCCGGATAGATTCCGGTAACCCCGTTGTCGTTGCCGAACACCACCGTATTTTTTCAGTCGCACAACATCCATTAGCGAGTTTTACGGGGCAGTTATATGGTCAACAACGTTAAAATCGGAATTAGACTATGGGGTATGGGGCTTGGGTTGGGGGGAAACGCCCAAGTCACCATCCCTTGGGGCTTGGGTTGGGGCGTGACCCTTGGGGCTTAGGTTTGAAGCCGGGCGTGGGGCGGGCTAGCGGTCTGATGTGGCGGCCTCCTGTTCGCTTTGTTGGCCATGTCATAGCGGGGTCTTTGAGTTTGAATTTTAATTTTTTTTAATAAACTGCCAAGCCAAGCCACGCCCCAACCCAAGCCCCGCCATACCCCACGAACACGTCACTCACCGGTGGGGGGGCTCCAATTCCACGTGTCAACTCATACCCCCAACTCAAGCCCCACCATACCCACGGTCTTAGAAGGTGAAAAGTATATGAGCGCAAAATCGGGAGAAGGAGATTTGGTTAACCCAAGAAGCTGGTTATTTTTTTTTGTTACTAGGTTAGAACCCCGTGTATTACACGGGTTGAACAAATGTAGTTTTATATACTAAATTAAAACAATTATTCTTTAAAAATCTCGTTTATTACATGAGTTGAACAAATGTAATTTTATATATTAAATAATAAAAAAAATATCTCTAAGAACCCCATGTATTGTACTGAATAAATGTAATTTTATATACCAAATAATAAAAATCCATGTATGGTACGGGTTGAATAAATCTAATTACATATACTAAATAATAATAAAATATATCTTTAAAAACACTGTGTATTACACGGGTTAAATAAATGTAATTTTGTAACCTTGTATACCGCAAGCGGGGCAAATATATACTAAATAATAAAAAAGTTATATCTTTAAAAACACCATGTATTACACTATTTAAATAAATGTAATTTTGTATAGTAAATAATATGTTATCGGATTCGTTTAAAAAATCATAAATTTGGTTCGGTTTAATTCGAATCAAATCACAAACTTGGTTAAGTTTAATTCGAATTGATTAGAACCCCAATTTGAAAAATCAAAAACATAATTATATTATTAGCATCTCTTCCTAATTAGTGTTTTTTTATATGTTTGATTAAATGTCTAATAAGTTATTTTGTAGATTTTGTTTGTACTTTAAATTTTTTATATGAGCGTATTATTGTTTTTTTAAGTTTAAGATTATTGTTTTGTGTTATTATTTAAAAAATATCTTTAATTTATACTTAAATTTGAAGATAATATATTATTAGAAAAAATAGAATGATTCGATCTGACATTCAAAGTAAGATAAAATTTAATATTAACTGATTATTTATTATTTAATTAATTGATATAAGATAAATATGAAAAGACAAGAAATTACAAATGTAGACGCCTTTAATGAATGACACGTGTCACTTATTGGTTTCTTTTATTATAGTAGATAGATACGGTTATTCCATTGTGTCCCCTTTTTCAATGGTTTAGATCACCTCACCCCCATCTAACGGACACTCCTTTTTTTCTTCCAGACTCTTCTTATTTGAGAAACATATTCAAGTTTTCTTTTCCTTTCTTTTATAAAAAACATACTTTTGCTCATATTATTTTAACAAAGAATTACACACATTACACGTTGAAACCAATTTTTCCCAATTCTAACATTTATTATCATTATACTATACATATTATATGTATATATTATAAAGTTACGAAATTATTTCTTTTTCCCATCAATCATGTTTCATTATTTACTCCTTGAAATTAATTTTCCACTTCCTTATAAAAACAATGGGTTTTTTTATTATAGAGTTCTGAGAATTGACAGCCCGAAGATCTCGTCGGTTTACATTATATATATATATATATATATATATATATATATATATATATATAATATAAACCCATTCCTTCGCCTTCATCTTCATGAAGACCTAAATAGGAAAAACCGTACTGTCAAGGACCCTCTCGAGTTATGGAAAAATATTCAAGAAAGATTTGACCACCTGAAGTTGGTCTTACTCTCTAAAACTCGCTACAAGTGAGTTCATTTAAGGCTACGAGATCATAAGACTGTTAGTGAGTACAACTCTGCCCTTTTTCACATCACCTCTAAGTTTAAATTATGCGGTGAACAAATCACCGATGAAGACATGTTAGAGAAAACTTTCTCAACGTTCCTTTCATCAAACATGTTCCTCGCGCAGTATTACAAAGAACGTAAATTTACAAAATATACTGATCTAATACCATGTTTGTTGGTCGCGGAGCAAAATAACAAGCTCCATCTACAAAATCAGTAAATGTGACCCATTATTTAATGTTGAAACTAATATTATGTTTCATTTAAAACTTAGTGATGTTCGATTTATAGTTGTATGGTGTTTTTTTTATCATACTCAAACATGCAATTTCTTATATTTAACGTGTTTTATTATTTCCAGAAGAAATATGTATAACAGCTCCAGCAGAGCTATTATTGGTGATGAATGTCTGGTAGATAGCGGTAGTACTAACACTATTCTCAAAGATATGAAAATTTTCACTGAGTTGTCTCCGGCAGAGACACCGATTAGTACTATATCTGGTGTCACTAACCTTATCGAAGGCTCCGGCAGAGCACACATAACATTATCTTCGGGTACCAAATTAACTATTAATAATGCATTATATTCTAGTAAATCCAGAAGAAATTTACTCAGCTTTAAAGATATTCGAAAAAACGGTTACCACCTAAAAACAATATCTGAAAATAATATTGAATATCTTCAAATTACTTCAAACAAAAATGGCAAAGAAACAATTGTTGAACAATTAGAAGCCTTATCTTCTGGGTTATATTGTACTAATATCAATCCTATCGAATCATACATGGTGAGTAACCAAAAGCTGTTAGATAAAGATACATTCAATATATGGCATGACCGTCTAGGTCACCCTGGTAGCATAATGATGAGACGAATAATCAAAAGTGCAACAGGGCACCCTCTAAATAACTTAAAAGTTTTGCTACCACAAGACTTATTATGTGCAGCATGCTCTCTGGGCAAACTTATAACTCGGCCCTCACAAACTAAATTGATACATGAAACCCCCTCATTTTGTAAAGAATCCAAGGGGATATTTGTGGGCCTATTCATCCTTCGTGTGGACCATTCCGCTATTTCTTGGTCTTAATAGACGCATCCTTCAGGTGGTCACATGTGAGCCTTTTAGCTACTCGAAATGTAGCATTTTCCCGACTTTTAGCTCAAATCATACAATTGAGAGCCAATTTCCCCGATAATCAAATTAAAAACATCCAGATGGATAATGCGGGAGAGTTCACATCTCAAGCTTTTGATGACTATTGTCTGTCAATTGGGATCAATGTTGAACATTCAGTACCTCATGTTCACACACAAAACGGTTTAGCTGGATCTCTGATCAAATGATTACAAATAATCGCTAGACCACTCTTAATGAGATGTAAATTACCATCTTTTGCATGGGGTCATGCTATTTTGCATGCCGCTGCACTGATTAGATTGAGACCAACTGCTGATCACGAATACTCCCCATTGCAACTGGTCTCTGGATGAGAACCAAGTTTGTGCCACCTTAGAATTTTTGGTTGTGCGGTATATGTACCAATACCACCACCACAACATACTACAATGGGACCCCAAAGAAGACTGGGTATCTATATTGGTTTTAACTCTCCGTCCATAATTAAATATTTAGAACGAATGATGGGAGATATGTTTACAGCATGGTGTGCTGACTGTCATTTTGATGAAACAATGTTCCCAGTCTTAGGGGGAGATAAGGACAAAGAAAGACTGGTAACACAAGAAATAACGTGGAATGCATCATCGCTATCAAATCTTGACCCCCGAAGTGGTCAATGTGAATACGAAGTCCAAAAGATTATACATTTACAAAGAATAGCAAATGAATTACCAGATGCATTCACAGACATGAATAGAGTGTCAAAGTCACATGTACCAGCATCAAATGCACCTGCTCGAATTGAAGTAATCCCAGAAGCGATTACTATACAACGAAAGCGTGGGAGACCAATCGGTTCCAAAGACAAAAACCCACGAAAATGAAAAGAGCAAAGTAACGCAGTTGGTGAAAACTCACAAAAGATTATAAGTGAAATCCCGGTAGAGGTAAATGTCCCAGAAGAGACAACTATGAATCCAGAGGAAAATGAAGTTTCAGAAGAAACACCGGTACCGAACGAAAATGAGATCTCTATTAATTATGTACAAGATAGTACAATGTGGAGCCGGAATAAAACACGTGTTGATGATATATTCGCATATGCTATAGCAACGGATGTAATCAATGAAAATGATTATGTACCAAAAACTTTAGAAGAGTGCATGCACAGAAATGATTGGACAAGATGGTAAGAAGCCATAAACGCCGAATTGAATTCGCTCGAAAAGCGACATGTTTTCGGACCTGTAGTCCGAACGCCCATAGACGTCAAACCAGTAGGTTATAAATGGGTGTTTGCAATAAAGAGAAATAAAAAGAATGAGATTGTACGATATAAGGCTCGACTTGTAGCACAAGGGTTTTCCCAAATCCCAGGAGTTGATTATGAGGAAACGTATTCCTCTGTAGTGGATGCAATAACCCTTAGGTTCCTAATCGGCCTCACAATCTCTGAAGGACTTCATATGGGACTAATGGATGTCATCACCGCATACTTATATGGGACACTTGAGAATGACATCTACATGAAAATCCCTAAAGGATTAAAATTGCCTGAAGCATTAAAATCAACACCTCGAGAAATGTGTTCTATAAAGCTCCAGAGATCTTTATATGGTCTCAAACAATCTGGTCGTATGTGGTACAATCGACTTAGTGAATATCTCGAAAAAGAAGGATACAAGTCTGATGTAATCAGTCCATATGTCTTTATAAAAAGATCAGTCTCAAATTTCACTATAATAGCAGTCTATGTTGATGCTATCAACATCATCGGATCTCCTGAAGAGATAGAGAAAGTTGCTCAGTTGTTAAAGAAGGAATTTGAAATGAAAGATCTTGGTATGTGTCACACCCCGATATTTACAGCTCAGCCCGGTGAGGAGTATCACGACGTAAGATTGATATCGTCATAGTCAAACATACACAGAATAGCACAGCGGAAGTCTTGGAATATAAAATATTATTACAAACCCAAATGTCAGAAAATACTGAAAAGATAATTACATTCGAGCTTGTAATATTAAATCCACAGGCGGATCTTAAAACATAAGGTAAATATTGTTCGACAGACTTCAAGTATTTAGAGCTTGCAAGACTCTTTAACTAATACTTAGGAGCTTCCAACCCATTTCGCTTAGTACCTGCACTTAATCTTTTGGAAAAATACGTCAGTTTACACTGGTAAATACAATTAACTGACTCTTTTGAAAAGTTTTTATAAAATTGGTTTGGATGCACAAGGCATAAAATCTTTTATAACTTGGGACAATTATATAAAATAATCTTGTATACAAATTTACATGTTTGTCGTACGTTCGGGGCCCGGTATGGAAACCGAGACAAAATTAATGGACACACCACGAATATAGTCCCACAAGGAGTTATACTTACATGTAGTTATACCTTTATACATACGCAACTGGCAGGTGTATGCCTACACCCCGTGCTTAAGTCGTGGCCATTTCAAAAGAATGAGCCGATGATATCCAGGACACAGTCATTAACCCCCAAATGCTTTGTATCAAACAAGACAGATTAAAACGAGTTCTCTCAATGATTTAACCACTAATCGATTAAATATTCAATACCCGATGAAACGGTAATAATTTACCGTATCCCAAGCCCGTATAAGGGAAAATAAGTTAAAAGTATTCACCTGAGCTTAAAATGTAAAATTTGTATTCTCAGCCGTATATTCTATTCAGCAAGTGTAGGTAGCTTTTACTGGGCTCCTAATCTGGAACGAATGTTTTAATATCCTATTAGATTTCCTAACGGGTCTTATTTAAGTCGTAACTTAGACCGGTTAGTTTTAAAAGAAAAGTTTACGGTACAAAACGCAAGATTAAGCGGTGACCGGATTGGAATGTGATTTAGACCCAACAAGTATGAAGACTTGTATATAATGGGTAAACTAAATACATTCTGGATTTTGAAGTGAAAATGATAAGGTTTGACCCATTTCGGCTAATTTATGTAAACTAGTTACATAAACCGTACCGAACGCGTATAAGCATAACGGGTAACCGGATGAGTCATGTACAAGTTCCATAAGTTATTATGCTTAAAATATGTTGTGATATCAGTAGGATATCTTCAATTATGCCCAAAACGAATTTAAAACCAATTTAAGCCCCTAAAGGGTAATTTGGTCATTTTAAAGTTTATAAAAGAGGTTTAATAGCAAACTGAGGTTCTGGTCTTAAATATTTAGTAAAAATATTTATTTTATCAAGTTACATCAGTAATATATCAGACATATGTGAGGATTATCATTTATGGCCAAACTATGCACCATAGGGGCATTTTGGTCATTTCACATATGCTTTTATGGTTAAATTTGGAATATGAGTTCAAGACTTATACTTACTATTAAAATATAAAAAAAATATATTTTTAAAATCAGTAGGTAACAAGTCTTAAGCGTTAAATATGGTTTTAAACCATACTATGCGCTTAATAAGCGTAAAAGTTGGTATTTGACGATATTTGAGATGTTTATAAAATTCTGAAGTTTTGATCAGTCAATAATGCTTAAAATATTTATTTAACATATGATATCAGTAGGAAAAGGTTTGGTACGCAAATCATATGTTAAACTCATTTGATTAACAAAAAGGGCATTATCGTCAATTACCGAATTTATGCTAGAACTCTTTGTTATGGTCAGTATAAAATTTGACAAAAATTTCAAAAAATCCCTAAATATTATATCATAACAGTGGTTAGCAAGTTTGGTGCCAAAAATTGGGTTTAAAAATCATTTATACTAAAAATGCAATTTAATTAACAAAAAGTTTTTGTTTTACGATATCTTGCATAACTTTTATTTTAAACCAGAAACTGATGTCAAATATTTAGGACATATATATATATATCAGTAATAAAGATTTTTGTCCTCTCACATTTTAAAAAAATATCGTTTTTATAACATAAGGGCATAATGGTAAATTTTTAGGCATTTAACGGAAACATGTAAATGGTTCAGATTTCTAAGGGACCATGTAGTATAACCTCAGAGGTTTATATTTACACATAATATGGTCACAAAGGAACCCTAAGGCATAACTAAACTAAGCTAATTCGGGTCAGAACTGAAAGTTAAAGCAAAAGTCTACTTTTGCGACTTTCGGTTGCGAACCGATCCTAAACTCAGAATTGTCGGGTTGAACATGCCTAGGCATGTTTAATTAATATTTACCAAGTTATTAAAGTGACAAGACTGATTTTATAGCATCTACAATATCAGTTATGAATTTTATTTAAAACTGACCCGTTTGACTTTTATTTTAATTTCTTTGACCCGACAATTAACTAAGTAAACGTGGTAATTAGGAGGTGCCCTTTTGAGGGTTTAACACCTATCTAATTACGATCACGTAGCCATGTTCGTTGCGAACAATGGCTTGACCGTTTATGGTCTAGCTAAAAGTCAAAGCGTTTATCGAAAACGCTTGACTTTTCGGCTTTAAAAGCCAAACTGTAACACCCCAAAAATGAACTTTAGACATACGAGCTAAATTAATTAAAATTCTAACCTAGTAAATGTAAATGTTACAAAATACTAGTTAGATAATGAGAAGAGCCTAAATTAAATAACAATACAAACTAGAAGGGGCACATGTGAAAAATAACAAAAGAAAGGGGATTAAAAGAAATCAAAACCCAAATCACACTCCTGGTGTGTGCTGGGTTCGAACATCATAGGGGAACAAGGAGAAAACCCTTGTTCTTGCTAATTGCAGCAAATTGACAAAGGATTTTAAAGATAATTGGTTGCATGATTCAAAAACTCGATCATCTATACACACATAGTGAAGTGGTAAGTTAAATTTCTTGATTTTGTGAATTTTAGAAGATGGGTTTCAACCCAATCATGAGTTTATGTTATGATATGTGTAGTTAGAAGTTAAGATTATGAAATAGGACAAGAATGATGTTCGGTTTTTGATAAATTGTTAGGAGTTGTAGCAAAAACCCATTCGGTGAAAAATTATCATGAGTAGAATGATCAAGTGAAATTATATATGTGAAATCTTGATGATTGATCTTGTTTGTAGTATGTGGACATTAGATGAATAGATATGGGATTGAAAGGTCATATGAACTTGTTTGATTATTGAAGAATTACTAGATGAACTAGTAGAATTATGTGTTAAAACCCGCCAAGTGTTCGATGAAATGCTTAAGAGAATAATTATGTAAAATTCGGAAGAATTTGTGAATAATAAAATGATGATCGGATGGACTAAATGATAGAATGAGTATGTTAATGTAGGCGTGAAGGAAGAAAGCTCAAGTGCTAGGAAAACGGATAACGCACAAGAGCGAGGTACGTTAGTGTACACCTGATGTGTGTAAAATGCAACATATAAATTACATCAAATGAGGCATAAAACTAACCCTTTTTTAGTACTAATATTGGAAAAAGAGTGTTTTTGTCTTCCTTTTGTATTTTCAGGATTAAATGAGCTCAAAAATGCAAAAGAAGCAAAAAGACAGCTAAATCCAACATAAATACAAGAAAAGGAACATTAGTGGATTGCCCGAACCCTCAACGACACCTTCCAAAGCAAAATAGAGAAAACAGAAGGCTGAACACGCCCCGTGCTCAGCCAGCACGGGGTCGTGCCCAAGAAGCAGCAGAAAAGACAAACCTATAGAAGCTTCTATTGCCCACCACGGGCCGTGCTCAGCGGACACGGGGGCATGCCGAAAGTACTGCAGGCGCATTAATTGTAATTGCGAATTACAATTAATGAAGAGAGAGAGTGTCAGACGGGCACGGGGCCGTGCCCAGCGAACACGGGGCCGTGCCCAGGCCTCTGTTCAGCCTATAAATAGGAGTGCTTGGTTTCATTGCAACTCATCCCTTGGCACACCACCTCTCTCACACTTCATCCACCACCCACCACCATCACAACACCATCATCCACCACCATCATCCATTGTCCATCATAGAGTGTGTGAGTCGTCTCGGGATCCAAGATTGATCGTAAGAGTTCTTGACAATCAAGGCCATGTTTGCCTAAGTCTCTTACATCACTTGGTGAAGACAAAGTGTCTAGTATAATACTTTTTATTTCTAATCTTTTGCACTTTTTATTTGGTTTTGTATTAATGACTTTAATAACTAGTTACTTATGTTGAAGGTGATCTTTCCTTATCGTTTGTCCGTGGTGTCTTGGCATTATTTTACTGTCTATATGAAATAAAGGATTTTCACCATTCATATCTCCACGGTCTATATGGAGGTATGTTGGCTACCTGGTCGGGGGTTAAGGGAACGGTTTGGTAAAGGTCTTGCCATTGTTCAGCGTTTAGAGGTCCTGCAATGGACCTGGGTCAAATTTAGTAGCACCTCCTTCAATACTTCACGGTATTGGATGGCGGGGGTCCAAACTCTTTGATCCCCTCATAAGTTAACTACTATTAATACTATAACCCGGCTATTTAGGACTGTATCCCTGCTGACTCAGACTACTTAGTCGAGGGTAACGTCACCGCCAAAAGCGGGGCCTACCACAATACTGCATTAATAACTTAATTCATTATCTTCCAATAATCCACCCCTTTAGGATTGTATCCCTGCTGACTCAAACTACTGGGGTGAGGGTAACGTCACCTTCAAAAGAGGGGCCTACTACAATAACTAAGATAATCTCTTAATTATGTGCAAAAGTGCGGAAATAATCAAAGGTTATACTAGATACGAGTCGGAACCAAGTGATTCATCTTGTCTATCTGTTTTTATTTTATTTTTATTTTCAGCATTTTAGTTAGTTTTTATTTTTCTTAGTTTAAAACATTTTTCTAAACTTTTATTTTGGTTAGACGTTGAGGATAAACCGGTACTAAAAGCTCTTGTGTCCTTGGACGACCTCGGTATCTTACCAACGCTATACTACACTCAACGATGGGTGCACTTGCCCATATGTGTGTTTAGTGTTAGTGAAATATCGTGTTTTATAAATTTAAAACTTGGCTAAAATAAGTGTTAAAAAGGGCTTAAAATATACACCTAAAATATACGACACTTTATCGCACATTAAGTTTTTGGCGCCGTTGCCGGGGACACAAGGATTTTAAGAAAGTTAGGAATCAACGGCCTAATCATCTTTTATTTTTCTTTTTATTTTTTATTTTTTTTAGATTTTCTTAGTTTTTCAGCTTCTGCAGAGCTCAGCACGGGCCGTGCCCGGTCAGACACGGGCCGTGCCCAGCATCATCACTGGCAGTTTTTATTTTCTGAGTTACAGAGAGCTGAACACGGGGCCGTGTCGGTGCAACACGGGGTCGTGTCCAACTCCCAGTAACTGGGAATCCAGAAAACAATTACTGTATCTCTCAACACGGGCCGTGCTCACTGAGCACGGGGCCGTGGTAAACATTCTGACCAGCGTTCTTTTCTGTTTTTGTTGCAGGACTCGAAACCCAGGCGCCACATTTGAACCTCCTACGTAGTGCATGAGCTCCAGTTCTAGTAGAGACATAAAAGAACCCCTAGAAGAACCCGAACGCTTTCTCAGAAAAAAGACTAAAAGCTAAAAATCAAGAGAAAGCTTCGGGGGACCCACTTCCAATGGCGGACCAACGTACCCTCATGGATTACCTTCGGCCTACCGTAGGCAATCTTGGCGCTGCTATCAATGCACCGAATGTCGAGGCCAACAACTTCGAACTTCGACCGCATTTGATACAAATGCTCCAAAACTCCGCAACCTTCCAGGGGCTTGCGGACGAGGATCCCCATCTACATATTACTAACTTTTTAGAAATATGTGATACCTTTCGGATCAATGGAGCATCAAATGACGCCATCCGCCTTCGAATGTTTCCTTTCTCACTAAAAGACCGAGCCAAGGCTTGGCTTAACACCCTCCCAGTTGGATCGGTAAACACCTGGGATGAACTCGCCCAAAAGTTTTTGTATAAGTATTTCCCTCCTGCTAAAACGGCTAAATTAATGACTGAAATTAATACATACTCACAAGAGGATGGGGAATCCTTATATGAAACTTGGGAAAGGTTCAAGGAGCTTCTAAGAAAGTGTCCTCACCATGGTCTAGCGGTATGGCAACAAGTATCCACTTTCTACAATGGATTGTTGCCACACACAAGACAAACACTTGATTCAAGCTCCGGGGGACTCTTAGGTAATCGTCGCCCAAATGAAATATATAACCAAATTGAGGAAATTGCTCAAACCAATTTTCAATGGCACACTCCCCGAGGTAATAAATCTATTGCCCCGGGCGCCCATAAGGTTGATGAAAGCACCTCTTTACAAGCCCAAATCGAGGCCCTCTCTTCAAAAATCAAAAGGCTAGAAATAACAAAAACGGCCTCGGTTATGGCTTGTGAAGGGTGTGGTGGGTCACATGAAAATTGGAGTTGTATGAAAGAATTAGATGAACAAACTGAAACGGTAAACTACATGGATAATAGACCTAGGCCGTCGGGTCCTCCAACGGGTACCTACAACCAAGGATGGCATAACCACCCAAATCTTGGTTGGAGAGATCCCGGCAATAGTAGTAACCAACAAAATCAACGAACTAATTTTCAACAACCGCAAAATTTTCCTCAACAACAAGGTGGAAGAGAAAGGCTTGAAGATACTGTATCTCGCCTCATCTCTGACACTGAAAAGAAAAACTCGGATCGATTTCAACAATTGGAATCAAATTTCAGAAATCAACAAGCTAGCATTCAAAACGTTGAAAAACAATTAAATCAGCTAGCTCAAAATTTCTCCGAGAGACCGCAAGGCGCATTACCCAGTAATACCGAAACGAACCCAAAGGCACAAGTACATCTCATCACATTAAGAAATCGAACCGTGGGTCCCGAGGATGCTCCATTGTCGCCAAATGAAAGAAGCCATTCTAGTCAGCCTGTAACTCCTCCTGCGCCAGAAAAAGCTTCTACACCAAATCAAGGGCCCACCAAGACTCCTCCAATCCCGTACCCCGGTAGGTTAAATCGTCAAAAGACCGATGAGCAATTCGCAAAGTTCGAAAGCTTACTAAAACAATTGCATGTCAATATTCCTTTTATTGAGGTCCTAACCCAAATGCCTAAATATGCAAAATTCATGAGGGATTTCCTCACTCACAAAAAGAAAATTGAATCATTGCAATTAGTTAACTTAGGCGAAGAATGCTCAGCTCTAGTACTCAACAAACTTCCACAAAAGAAAATCGATCCCGGGAGCTTCACAATCCCTTGTTCGATTGGGAAGTCCCCCGTCCGAAATGCTTTAGCCGATCTTGGAGCTAGCATCAACCTCATGCCCACATCAATGTTCAAGCGACTCGGCCTAGGAACAACAAGCCCCACAAAGATGAGCATACAACTCGCCGACAGGTCCGTCAAGTTCCCACATGGTGTCGCCGAAAATCTGCTAGTCAAAGTTGACAAATTCGTCTTTCCAACCGACTTTGTCATCCTAGACATGGAAGAAGACACCGAGGTCCCCCTCATCCTCGGGAGGCCATTCCTAGCCACCGCCCAAGCATTGGTGGATATGAATGACGGAACTCTAACATTGAAGTTTGGGAATGAGGAAGTGAAATTTGAATGTGGAAAGCGAGTAGAGGAAGAAGATCCGGTCAACTACATGAAGGTCATAGACTCAAGTTTGGATGACGCTCTCCGACGGTGTAACATGGGATGCAACACATCCCACTTGGGTAGCATATGACCAGGCTTTGGGTCTAGCCAAGGACCCTTATAAACGTGGCGCACCATGGAGGCATTCCACGGAACTATCCTTAGTTTAATTTAGATTAATTTTTATGTTTTCTAGTTAGTTTAATTTTCAGGAATAAAACACACTCATGGTGGTAAAGGATGAAAAGGGGAACGAGAAAAATGATCCCATGCACAAGAACGAGGCAACCCGACAGTTTTCTCCCTTTCAGAAGGTTCAACACTTGCCGTGCCCAACCAACACGGCCCCGTGTAGGACCACCTGCAGAAAACGCCCAGTACAGGTAACTGGACACGGGCCGTGTTCACCCAACACGCCCCCGTGTCCAGACTTCTGTTCCTCTTATTTCAATTTTGTTACTGGCACTTAAACACGGGGCCGTGCCCGGATAACACGGGGCCGTGTTCAGTGCCCAGTAACACAAATTTTTGCTTTTTAAACACTATTTTACACATCTAATCAACCTAAAAATTTATTTTTGGGACACATTGAGGACAATGTGTAATTTAAGTGTGGGGGGGATGCTAAAACCTTGAATTTTGCAAGTCCTAAATACAAGCCTTACACAAAACTCTATTGGAACCGCTAATCACCCTAATTTTTTTTCAAAAATTTCATTTTTTTACTTGTCTAGGTTTAACTCGGGAAATTCAAGCTCTCAAAAAGGTTATATTTTTACAAATTTACAACCGATAGCGTAGTGATAAAAAGAACCAACATAAGAAAATTATGAAAAGGCATGACAAACTTATTTAAAAATTTGATTATATATACTTGATCACATAAAATCCCATTCCCACAAAAGTGAGTTTTGAGCCTTTATTGAGCACTCAATTTCATACCATTTGACTAAATGCTCATTTTTCGTTTCTTGTGTGAATAGCCGCTTGGTTCTTACGACTCTAGAACTTGCCATGACAATACATTCCCGGTCCTTATCAACTTAAACCCGAGTAAGTAAATGATAGAGGAATTAGGACTAACCCTTTTTCATTTCTACACCATTATTTTTCTTTTTTTTTCACCACCTACCCAAAAAAAAAAAAAAACATCCCCCTAGTTAGCCCCTTTGAGCCTAAACCTTTTCGTTTCATCACCCAAAACAAAAACCCTTTCACCCACCAAAACCTTTTTCATTTTTAACCCTTTATTTTAGTAACAAGTTCGGTTCTTCGAAAAAAAAAAAAAAAAAAAAAAAAAAGGGGAGAAAAATGAAGCAAAAAGAAAATAAACAAACAAAGTAATCAAAAATAACTTTGTTTGAATAAAAGCTTCATCAAAAATAAAAAGTTGCAAAAATACGAAAACCGACACTTGTTACGCTTTTTAGCCCTTTTTCTACTAACCACTAACCCAACCACCTACCTTTAACCCTAGCCAACCCTTAACCCACAAAGTCCTCTTGATATCTACAAAGGTATAAAAGTTAAAAAGGAGGAGGATTGATTTCTTGGCAAGCCTATGGTAGGAATAAGTTCCATGCCGCTCTCGAGTGATTCACTAAAAATACACCTTCGGCTGAGTGTGAGTGATTTCCCCGCGAGGTATGTGAACTTGTATATAAATAGAATTTTAAAAAGGCATGTTATGCCCAAATAAGTAATTTCTTTTATGAACAGTTCTAAATAAATCATTACGAATAGGAGTGTAAATAAATAAAAATAAAACCCTAAAAAGATCTTGGAAATCCCGACACTCTATGACAAGCCCAAAACCTTCTCTTCTACCTATTCCATTTGGGAGTGTAAGCCAAATATTAAAGAGTTTTGCTTGAGGACAAGCAAAAGTTCAAGTGTGGGGGTATTTGATGTGTGTAAAATGCAACAAATAAATTACATCAAATGAGGCATAAAACTAACCCTTTTTTAGTACTAATATTGGAAAAAGAGTGTTTTTGTCTTCCTTTTGTATTTTCAGGATTAAATGAGCTCAAAAACGCAAAAGAAGCAAAAAGACAGCTAAATCCAACATAAATACAAGAAAAGGAACATTAGTGGATTGCCCGAACCCTCAACGGCACCTTCCAAAGCAAAATAGAGAAAACAGAAGGCTGAACACGCCCCGTGCTCAGCCAGCACGGGGTCGTGCCCAAGAAGCAGCAGAAAAGACAAACCTATAGAAGCTTCTATTGCCCACCACGGGCCGTGCTCAGCGGACACGGGGGCGTGCCGAAAGTACTGCAGGCGCATTAATTGTAATTGCGAATTACAATTAATGAAGAGAGAGAGTGTCAGACGGGCACGGGGCCGTGCCCAGCGAACACGGGGCCGTGCCCAGGCCTCTGTTCAGCCTATAAATAGGAGTGCTTGGTTTCATTGCAACTCATCCCTTGGCACACCACCTCTCTCACACTTCATCCACCACCCACCACCATCACAACACCATCATCCACCACCATCATCCATTGTCCATCATAGAGTGTGTGAGTCGTCTCGGGATCCAAGATTGATCGTAAGAGTTCTTGACAATCAAGGCCATGTTTGCCTAAGTCTCTTACATCACTTGGTGAAGACAAAGTGTCTAGTATAATACTTTTTATTTCTAATCTTTTGCACTTTTTATTTGGTTTTGTATTAATGACTTTAATAACTAGTTACTTATGTTGAAGGTGATCTTTCCTTATCGTTTGTCCGTGGTGTCTTGGCATTATTTTACTGTCTATATAAAATAAAGGATTTTCACCATTCATATCTCCACGGTCTATATGGAGGTATGTTGGCTACCTGGTCGGGGGTTAAGGGAACGGTTTGGTAAAGGTCTTGCCATTGTTCAGCGTTTAGAGGTCCTGCAATGGACCTGGGTCAAATTTAGTAGGACCTCCTTCAATACTTCACGGTATTGGATGGCGGGGGTCCAAACTCTTTGATCCCCTCATAAGTTAACTACTATTAATACTATAACCCGGCTATTTAGGACTGTATCCCTGCTGACTCAGACTACTTAGTCGAGGGTAACGTCACCGCCAAAAGCGGGGCCTACCACAATACTGCATTAATAACTTAATTCATTATCTTCCAATAATCCACCCCTTTAGAATTGTATCCCTGCTGACTCAAACTACTGGGGTGAGGGTAACGTCACCTTCAAAAGAGGGGCCTACTACAATAACTAAGATAATCTCTTAATTATGTGCAAAAGTGCGGAAATAATCAAAGGTTATACTAGATACGAGTCGGAACCAAGTGATTCATCTTGTCTATCTGTTTTTATTTTATTTTTATTTTCAGCATTTTAGTTAGTTTTTATTTTTCTTAGTTTAAAACATTTTTCTAAACTTTTATTTTGGTTAGACGTTGAGGATAAACCGGTACTAAAAGCTCTTGTGTCCTTGGACGACCTCGGTATCTTACCAACGCTATACTACACTCAACGATGGGTGCACTTGCCCATATGTGTGTTTAGTGTTAGTGAAATATCGTGTTTTATAAATTTAAAACTTGGCTAAAATAAGTGTTAAAAAGGGCTTAAAATATACACCTAAAATATACGACACTTTATCGCACATCAACACCTTATCTCTATTATGTTGTCATATGTTTAACATTCTCTATTGTACTATGTTGTTATGTTGGAATCGTGAAAGCTGAAATATATAATATTGTTGAAAGTAAAGTTAGAACCGTCATAAACGGATGAAGAGAAATGAATATGATACGAAAGATAATGCTTCATATCCGGTTCCTTCTAGTCGGACCGGGTATGGGAAGTTAATTATGTTTGAATGAAAGTTTACTCGATCCGTCTTATCGGGTTGGAGTGTAATCGTATGTAAGGAATAAATTCGTTCGTTATGAATGAATCGAATGAAAGTTATGATAACCATACTAGTACACGTCGTTAGCGGGTATGTTAAGAAAGCAATGCTAGTCTCTACATTGAGACGAGCATGTAATGAACCGTCTAACGGTTGGTAATGTAATTGAAAGATGCAAGGCCGCTATAATGATTAGTCGGGTTATTAGTCAATTATGTTAGAGATGAAATGCTAACTTCTTTTGTTTTTGTTGAACGTAGGTAAATCCTCAGTTTAGGCGACTTGGCAAGTTGGAGCGAGCATACGCACACTTTATGACCATCAAGCGCTTCCGCTAGTCCGTATTAATGTTTTGGGTTAAATGTCTGTTTTGTACAACTTGTTAGAAGTCATACTTTTTCACTTGATGTCTTGGTTTTTAGTAGTATCTTGTCGAATGGATTGTAGAATTGTATCTGTTTTGATTATGATTAAAACAGGGGTATACTCGTTTTACGGACGGGTCATGCCCAAATTTTGTTAAACTCATGCATTAATGATATTAGTATTTTACCTATCAATTGAGAAAAGTTTGGACATTTTAAAAGATTATGTTTCTAGCGTCTTTTGGATGTCATTTCTTCTAAACGCAAATGCGGGCCTTACAAGTTGGTATCAGAGCCAAGGTTTGAGGGATTCGAGCATATGAGGTGATGCTTGAACTCAAACCAACGGCTCGTTCAAAAGTGTGCTCGCTCCGAGATCGCCAATGAGGTAACAATTTAAGTTTTTGGTATACGCAAGTATGTGTAATGTGCTTATAAAGTTAAGATAAGTATGTGAAGGGGGTAATTATGGGGGGCAAAATGATGTGTTCTAGGGACCGTACGGCTGGAAACGGACCCGAAAAAGAATTAAAACACCTAAATTAAAGTCAGCAACGAACTAACAAACGGCAGGCCGTCGCTGACTGCCGGACACCCGTCGCCGACGCCACCCCCAGGGCCGACGCCCTATTCTCCTGCTTACGGGAACAAGTGGCCGACACCACATTCGGAGACCCGTCGCCGACGGACCGTCAGCCGTCGCCGACGGGTTGTGCAAAGCTGGTCCGCCAGATTTTTTATGTTTTGCATGTTTTAGCCAAGAGTACTTTCCGAAAGCCATTTCAATGTTTATTTAGGGTCCATGTAAGGCCTAACATGATATATGTAACCACAGTCAGTGGTTACGATAGGAAGAAAAATTATAAAGGTCGAAAGTAGTGTGTCGAGGGACACAAATGAATGATGAAAGTTTAAAAGAGAGTAAACTTAATATGTAAAAATGTGAATGAAGTGGTTACAAACTAATGAACTATGATGTGCTGAAAAGCTTATGATTTGTATTAAACGAAAAGATGACATTGTGTAGATGGCTGATGCAAGAAACGTTAATGATGATGATGATACGGGTCGACAAGAAACATTTAATAGTAAGGTCACCGAAGTGCGGAAGGGGTTATGCAAGCTAGTCTTCCACGATTAGTTCAAGAAGTAGAAAGTCGGGTGTTGGGAGTTGTGGAGGCCATGACGACTAGCAAGATCGAAGAATTGAAAGAAATGATTGAGGGATCTAAAGGTAAAAGCAAAGAACGACGGTGCACGTATAAGGATTTCATGGCATGCCATCCCACAACGTATGATGGTAAAATCGATCCGATCGCATGCCAAAGGTGGATTTAAAACATAGAAGCGGTATTTATACAAAGTCGGTGTGATAAGGAAGACCAGGTGATGTTCGCTACTGGTCAACTCACTTTTCAGGCGAAAGATTTGTGGGATGCGCATAGTAAGGAAGTTGGGGAGGACAAGCTGCAAGAGATGACTTGGCAGGAATTCAAGGAACCTTTTTTGAAATACCATTGTCCTTAGTCAGCCGTTGATAAGATTCAGGAGGATTTCTTACGCCTCCAACAGAAAAATGAAACGATAAACAAAATATCAAACATGTTCATGGATAAGATGAAGTTTTGCGGAGACTTTGTGAAGACAGAAAGAATGAAGATCAACCGCTTTTAGGGTATACTAAAGGCAGAATTTAGGGAGTTCATCACTCCCTCAAAGTGTGAAACCCTTGACGAGCTTATCAATCTGGCACGGGATAGAGAAATTGAAATTAAGAGGCAAGAAGAGCGTGGTGAAAAGAGGTCGACAGAAAAGGGGACAAATGCAAGTCCATCTAAAAAGGCAAGGTTCCAAGATCAGGGAAGGAAAGATAAATCGAAGGGTGGTATTACTCCTTGGAAGACATGTGGGAAGCTTGATACGGGGGAATGCCTTTTGGGTAAGAAAGGGTGCTACAAATGCGGTGAAGAAGGGTATACCTCCTACAAGTGCCCTAGCAACCCGAAGACTTGTTTCAACTATTTCCAAAAGGGGCATGCTAAGTCAGAATGTCCTAAACTTCAGCAAGGGACGAAGAAAGAAGGAAAGAATGAGGATAGCTCTAGGGAAAAAGGAAGAATGTTCCAAATTACATCCGAAGAAGCTAAGTCTCACCCGAATGTGGTTTCAGGTATATTCTTGTTAAATTCCTTGCCAGTGTACGTATTGTTTGATACCGGAGCCACCATGTCGTTCATTTCAAGTGAAATAGTGCAACACCATTCTTTTAGAATTGAAAGAATGATGGTACCCTTAGAAGTAGAAATAGCCGATAGTAAAAATTATTTGTTGCACGAAATATGTAGAAGTTGTAAGTTAACTATAGAAGATGAGGAGTTTGACATCGACCTTATACCTATGATTTTGGGAGAATTTAAAGTAATAGTGGGTATGGATTGGATGTTCCAGAACCACGCGGAGATAAATTGTGAAAATAAAACTATAACTATCCAAACTCCGAGTGGAAACCAATTAAAAATCCAAGGAGAAAGAAACGTAGAAGCGAAACTTTGTACTATTGCCCAAGCAGTCAAGTATGTAATTAACGGGAGTAGAGCATACTTAGCTTATGTAGTAGACACTCGACAAATCCTCCCGAAACTTGAAGATGTTGATGTCGTGAACGAATTTCCGGATGTATTTCCAGAGGAATTGCCGGGACTCCCTCCCGAACGAGAAATAGAGTTTCGCATCGAATTGAATCCGGGTGCGAAACCGGTTGCGAAAGCTCCCTATAGACTGGCTCCCATCGAGATGCGGGAGTTAATGACACAATTACAAGATCTGCTAGATAAGGGCTTTATACACCCAAGTGTGTCGCCTTGGGGAGCGCCTGTCTTATTCGTTAAGTAGAAAGATGGGTCGATGCGCATGTGCATCGATTACAGAGAATTAAATAAGCTGACCGTGAAACCCTTTACCTAGAATTGACGATCTTTTTGATCAATTGCAAGGGGCGAGTTGGTTCTCTAAGATTGACCTGCGTTCGGGGTATCATCAAGTCAGGGTACGAGGAGAAGACATTACGAAGACTGCATTTAGAACCCGATATGGACATTACGAGTTCCTAGTTATGTCCTTTGGGTTAACGAACGCTCCAGCAGCGTTTATGGATCTTATGAATCCGGTATGCCGACCTATGTTAGATAAATCCGTGATCGTATTCATAGACGATATCTTAGTCTATTCGCGAAGTAAGGCTGAACATGCGAGGCATTTGCGTGAAGTACTTGAAATTCTCCGTAAAGAAAAACTTTATGCGAAATTCTCAAAATGTGCCTTCTGGCTCAGAGAGGTGCAGTTTCTGGGTCATGTGATCAATTCGGAAGGTGTTTTGGTAGATCCGTCAAAGATTGATGCCGTAATGAAATGGGTTTCCTCGAAAAATCCAACTGAAATAAGAAGTTTTCTAGGCCTCGCGGGGTACTACAAAAGGTTCATACAGGATTTCTCGAAGATAGCCTTACCCCTAACGAAACTAACGAGAAAAAAGGAAAAGTTTGTGTGGGGTAAAGAACAAGACGAAGCCTTTCGAATCTTAAAGGAGAAACTGTCAAGTCCTCTGGTCTTGACATTACCGGACGGGACTGAAGACCTGGTTGTCTATTCAGATGCTTCACAACAGGGTTTAGGTTGCATTTTGATGCAAAGGGGAAGGGTTGTCGCATATGCTTCACGACAATTGAAACCACACGAGGTGAACTACCCGACACACGATTTGGAATTGGCCGCGGTGGTGTTCGCCTTAAAGATTTGGAGGCATTACCTATATGGTACGAGATGTACAATCTACTCGGACCACAAAAGCCTCAAATATTTATTTGAACAGAAAGACTTGAATATGAGGCAACGAAGATGGTTGGAACTGATTAAAGATTACGATTGCGATATCCTTTACCATCCGGGAAAGGCGAACGTGGTGGCGGACGCGTTAAGCCGAAAAGAGTCCCCACCTCCGATTCGAGTAAAATCCATGAAAATGGTAGTTACTCCACGTTTGCTTGATATGATACGAGATTCCCAAATAAAGTTGCTTGGAGCGGAAGACCTAAAGAAAGAAAGAGTAAAAGGAATAGCCGATAAATTAGAAGAAAATTCGACCGGACTCAAAACAAGATTCGGTCGAATTTGGATACCACGATTTTGTGAAGTCAAGACCTCTCTACTCGACGAGGCTCATAGGTCACGATACTCAATACATCCCGGGGCAACCAAGATGTACCGGGACTTGAAAACCAATTATTGGTGGCCGGGTATGAAACGCGATATTGTAAAGTATGTCTCGAAATGCTTAACATGCTCCCAAGTGAAAGCAGAACATCAAAAACCGTATGGGGAGTTACAACCCTTGGAAATTCCAGTCTGGAAATGGGAGGAGTTAACTATGGATCTGGTAACCAAGCTTCCCAGAACGAAAAAGGGGCATGATGCAATATGGGTAATTGTAGACCGACTCACAAAAAGTGCCCACTTTTTACCTATTCGAGAAGCTTACTCTTCTGAGAGGATGGCGGAAATTTATATGAGTGAGATCGTATCTCGACACGGGGTGCCCGTGTCAATCGTTTCAGATCGGGATACTAGATTTACCTCTCGTTACTGGCAGAAGTTTCATGAAAGTATGGGCACGAAGCTACACATAAGCACAGCCTATCACCCTCAGACTGATGGTCAATCAGAACGAACCATCCAAACGCTTGTTGATATGTTAAGAGCTTATGCCTTAGATTTTGGCGGAAATTGGGATGACCATTTACCACTAGCGGAATTTTCTTACAATAATAGCTATCATAGTGGTATTCAAATGGCTCCCTATGAACTATTATACGGGAGAAATGTAGAACTCCTGTATGTTGGGGCGAAGTTGGTCAGAGAGAGCTTGCGCCAAGTAACTTAATAGCAGTAACGAATGAAAAGATTGATTTGATTAGAGCTCGACTGAAAGCAGCCCAGGATCGAAAAAAAGCTTATGCGGACAAGAGAAGGCATCCTATCGAGTTTCAAGTCAGAGATTATGTTCTATTGAAAGTATCACCATGGAAGGGTATAATCCGTTTCCGTAAACGGGGTAAGTTAGGTCCTCGTTATATCGGACCGTTTAAGATCTTGGCTCGAGTTGGAAGGGTTGCATATCGATTAGAATTACCGTCTTCACTAGACGGGATCCACAATACGTTCCACGTATCGCAGCTGAGGAAGTGTCTTGCGGATGAAACAACATTAGTTCCTCTCGATGATATCGAGTTGGACGAGGGGTTAAATTATATCGAAAGACCAATAGCCATTAAAGACGTTAAGGTGAAGAATCTTCGCAACAAGGCTATTAGACAAGTGTTGGTACAATGGCAACACCGAAAGGGGTCGGAACTTACATGGGAAGCGGAAGATGAAATGAGGAAGCACTACCCTTTTCTCTTCGGTGCGTAAATAATTAACTTGTTATATGACCAGGTTTCGGGGACGAAACCTCCTTTTAAGGAGGGTAGACTTGTAACACCCCAAAAATGAACTTTAGACATACGAGCTAAATTAATTAAAATTCTAACCTAGTAAATGTAAATGTTACAAAATACTAGTTAGATAATGAGAAGATCCTAAATTAAATAACAATACAAACTAGAAGGGGCACATGTGAAAAATAACAAAAGAAAGGGGATTAAAAGAAATCAAAACCCAAATCACACTCCTGGTGTGTGCTGGGTTCAAACATCACAGGGGAACAAGGAGAAAACCCTTGTTCTTGCTAATTGCAGCAAATTGACAAAGGATTTTAAAGATAATCGGTTGCATGATTCAAAAACTCGATCATCTATACACACATAGTGAAGTGGTAAGTTAAATTTCTTGATTTTGTGAATTTTAGAAGATGGGTTTCAACCCAATCATGAGTTTATGTTATGATATGTGTAGTTAGAAGTTAAGATTATGAAATAGGACAAGAATGATGTTCGGTTTTTGATAAATTGTTAGGAGTTGTAGCAAAAACCCATTCGGTGAAAAATTATCATGAGTAGAATGATCAAGTGAAATTATATATGTGAAATCTTGATGATTGATCTTGTTTGTAGTATGTGGACATTAGATGAATAGATATGGTATTGAAAGGTCATATGAACTTGTTTGATTATTGAAGAATTACTAGATGAACTAGTAGAATTATGTGTTAAAATACTTGTGTCAAGTGTCCTATTAATGCGAAACCCGCCAAGTGTTTGATGAAATGCTTAAGAGAATAATTATGTAAAATTCGGAAGAATTTGTGAATAATGAAATGATGATCAGATGGACTAAATGATAGAATGAGTATGTTAATGTAGGCATGAAGGAAGAAAGCTCAAGTGCTAGGAAAACGGATAACGCACAAGAGCGAGGTACGTTAGTGTACACCTTATCTGTATTATGTTGTCATATGTTTAACATTCTCTATTGTACTATGTTGTTATGTTGGAATCGTGAAAGCTGAAATATATAATATTGTTGAAAGTAAAGTTAGAACCGTCATAAACGGATGAAGAGAAATGAATATGATACGAAAGATAATGCTTCATATCCGGTTCCTTCTAGTCGAACCGGGTATGGGAAGTTAATTATGTTTGAATGAAAGTTTACTCGATCCTTCTTATCGGGTTGGAGTGTAATCGTATGTAAGGAATAAATTCGTTCGTTATAAATGAATCGAATGAAAGTTATGATAACCATACTAGTACACGTCATTAGCGGGTATCTTAAGAAAGCAATGCTAGTCTCTACATTGAGACGAGCATGTAATGAACCGTCTGACGGTTGGTAATGTAATTGAAAGATGCAAGGCCGCTATAATGATTAGTCGGGTTATTAGTCAATTATGTTAGAGATGAAATGCTAACTTCTTTTGTTTATGTTGAACGTAGGTAAATCCTCAGTTTAGGCGACTTGGCAAGTTGGAGCGAGCATACGCACACTTTATGACCATCAAGCGCTTCCGCTAGTCCGTATTAATGTTTTGGATTAAATGTCTGTTTTGTACAACTTGTTAGAAGTCATACTTTTTCACTTGATGTCTTGGTTTTTAGTAGTATCTTGTCGAATGGATTGTAGAATTGTATCTGTTTTGATTATGGTTAAAACAGGGGTATACTCGTTTTACGGACGGGTCATTCCCAAATTTTGTTAAACTCATGCATTAATGATAGTAGTATTTTACCTATCAACTGAGAAAAGTTTGGACATTTTAAAAGATTATGTTTCTAGCGTCTTTTGGATGTCATTTCTTCTAAACGTAAATGCGGGCCTTACACAAACAAAATAACTAGTCACGAAAGGACACTTACAAATGGTCCTATGGACTGAATAGAACTCAAGAGAGGTTCCAAAATGATCAGGATCCTCATTGAATTGAGAGAGATAGCAGATTGAATGAGATGCAAGTGATCAATGAGAAAAATGAGGGCCTACTTATAGTTTTTGGAATGAATTATGATCATGACAAGTGTTCTTGGGATGTAATGAGATCATTACAGGTGTATACCAGACTTGTAATTCAGTTAGCAGGCCCTTAGAATGATCAAATGGTTTTAGAGATCAAGATTGGTGAACAAGGAAGAAGAACCCACAGCTGGAAGTGAGATTCTGCCAAAATTGAGCCGTCGCCGCGCACCACAGCAAAAGGGGTAGGCTGTGGCGTCGCGCTACCACCCCACATCTCAGCATAAAAGTTTTGAACTTGTTACTTTTAGTCCCTGCACCTTTATAAGCTTAGTAACTTTCCTTGAGGCACAATGGGCCCTTGTAGTTAGTTTGTAAATGATCTAGGGAGTATAACCAAACATCGTTAGGTCCAGTTTCGTTAAACGGTTACCGAAAACACTAGTTTCTGGTCGTTGACGCTTTTAACCCTTTAATTTGCGAACTTGTGCGTTTTAACGCGAAATGGCATAAAAGCCTTTCAAGATTAATAATAAGCATTCCCAAGAGTGAGATGGGATATTACGACACTCCAATTTCCTCCAGCTCGCTTAAATGGTCGTTCAAAGGTGTAGTTTTATAGTTTGACGCTTTTGGCCCCTTTAATGCACAACTTGCGCGCATTATCATTTTATCGCGTCAAAGCCCTATGTTATCCATATTAGGCATCCTCGAGAGTAATATTGAACATTACGATGCTTTGGGTTTGTTAAAAGGTCAATCAGAGGCACAAGTTTGGCATGTTGACATTTTTAGTCCCTCAACATTCAAAGTTTTCGTTTTTGACGAAATTAGTCCTTCATAGTCAACGTTTGACTTTATTAGGGTTTATTACACGTGTCAACACATCATTGGATGTGATTTTACGAGGTGTTACAGTATGACGAAATTATGTATCGGACTACAATTTGAGTATCTGTGCAATGGCACATTTGTCCATCAATCAAACTACATCCAGAAGATGTTAGTACGTTTCAATATGGACAAAGCACATCCGTTTAGCATACCTATGGTTGTCCGACCGCTAGATCCACACAAGGATCCTTATCGCCCTCAAGAAGAAGGCGAAGAAGTACTTGGTCCAGAAGTACCGTACTTAAGCGCGATCGGTGCTCTTATGTATCTCGCAAATAACACAAGACCTGACATTGCATTTGCAGTACATGTACTAGCGAGATACAGTTCGAATCCAACATGTAGACACTGGAATGGTGTAAAACATATATTCCGGTATATTTGCGGGACACAAGACTTAGGTCTTTTCTATCAGAAAGATCAAAAGTCCCAGCTTGTTGGGTATGCGGATGCCGGATATCTATCAGATCCTCACAAAGCAAAATCTCAGACAGGTTATGTATTCACATATGGCGGCACAACAATTTCTTGGAAGTCAACTAAGCAAACACTTACAACAACATCATCAAATCATGCCGAATTGATAGCACTATATGATGTTGGTCGAGAATGCGTTTGGTTGAGATCAATGATTAATCACATACAAGAAGCATGCTGATTAGAACAGATCAAGAAGGAGCCGAGAATTATTTATGAAGGCAACGCTGCTTGTATAGCTCAGATAAGAGAAGGTTATATCAAGGGTGATCGAACAAAGCACATCTCACCAAAAATTTTCTCAACATATGACTTGCAAAAAGAAGGGGAAATTGATGTTCACCAGATTAAGTCAAGTGAAAATCTAGCTGACCTGTTCACGAAATCTTTACCTAGAAGCAGTTTTGAGCAGCTATCACACAAGATTGGTCTTCGTAGATTGAAAGAGGTTTGTTGAATTCAGGGGGAGAATTATACACGATGTACTCTTTTTCCCTTAACTAAGTTTTGTCCCACTGGGTTTTCTTAGTAAGGTTTTTAATGAGGCAGCATAGCTGATCCAGTAGTATCAGTTTATTTATTCAGGTTCTGAAGTATCTATTTAACATCATCCTGAAGTATGTTGTTAAACTGTGCATAATTCTAAATGTCTGAGGAGGAGTGTTATAAACTAGACATTTTAGGCCCAACCCATTACTTATGGGCTTTAGGGTTTATAGTTATGTTTATCTCTATATATTGTAATGTTGAATAGAATGAAGGAGGCAATTCAGTTTATCTCTATTTCTCTTTGGTTTTTATCAATTCTTAGTTTTTAATTTTTTAGTTATACTTATTAAAATGATAAATATATTTTTAGTATATATATCTATAGGTTGTGTGAAAACATATTCAGTTGTACACAAAGTTTCTATATTTTTCGTCATTAAAACATAAATTAAGAGTTTATAAATTCATCATCGCCAAAACCGATTTGTTTTTTAACACATCATAAAGTTTGTTTTAATTAATAAGTGATTTTTAGATGGTATATTATTGCTATTGAAATTATTAAAAATCCACAGTCACAATACGTTTAATATGTTGCCAACAAAGTCTTTCATGTTTACCTTAGTATCAACTTTCGTATCCATCAACTTCTCCATCTGAAACGGAAATCAAGAAAAGATAAATTAAACATCAACTTGATAATATAAAACTAAAAATTAAATAAGATCTATTTATTTAAGACAAAATGACAAATACCTTAATTGGCTGTGAGTTTTATTTACCGACAGTCTGCGAAGTTACATTGGCAGGCTGCAATTAAGTCAGGCTTTTTTGACAAATTCAAGTTCGGGTTGCTTTGGGTTAATGCTTCTGTGCGACATAACCAAATGAATGTTTCAAACGTTTAGCATTGTTTATCGAGTTATATGATTACAAAAAATGACCATACCTTTGGGAGTTTATTAATATGCACGTTCGTCAGTGCACCACGTGAAAAAAGAATTTACAAAATTAGATACAAATTTGCATTACAAATTTTAGAGTGTGAAATAAAAATACTTTTTTTTTTCGAAAACATAATGCATAAACCCATTTACCTACTCAGGTTATCATGTCACATTCATTCTGAAAATTGAACAAAACAAATTAGTGATATTTACTTACGAAAACTAAGAAGAAATATACATTGAATTAAGATACTAAGTTTACCTTTTGTGTCAGTATTAATAAATAGATACATTTGCGTGTTCATCTTCTACTTTGATCATGTTTACATCCATTTGAATGCCGCTTTTTGTGATGATAACTTAACAAATAAAAAATGGAGCCAACAACATGTATAAATACTATGGAAGCCGCCCAAAACCACCACAACTTACCTCCCCACTAACCTCACACATGTTCAGTAGACGGTTATGTAATAATTTTTTTGTCTTTGCTATTGTTTATCTTTGGAACTGATCGACTTTTAATTCTAAATTTTATATAGGTACTACAATGAGAATATAAATGTTTATTTTTATTTATTAGCTATTAACTGGTATCAGTTTTTCTAAGACCATGTGTAGTGGTTAAACAAAATAATGCCCCCACCATGGGGCATTATTCGACACGTGGCAGTCCAGTCAGCATGGGGCGTTATTGCAAAAGTGGCGTAGTGGGAATAATGCCTGATAATGCCCCTTCCAATCATTAAACAAAAAAAAAGCAAACTATTTTCTCATTGGCCAGTCAAACCCAGTCAAACCTTCCACAATCCAATTAAGGCGTTTTTTTTACACGCCTAACCATTTTTTTTCAAAAATAATGCCCCATAATGCCCTATGTAATGGAGGAGGGGGCGTTTTTTTTTCAAAAATAATGCCCTATAATGCCCCACTACGGGTGGTCTAATGCAGGTACAATATCGGTGCAATACCCCTTTATGCGGCTACATTTTTTTAAATATTAATTCGGTTAAATCTGTTGCTTTCCATTTTCTTTTTCATAAATGGAATGCTTAATTTGCGGTTGGACTATTATGTTTTATAGGATTAGTATTCGTTTATTTTAAATCTATTTAGTATCATGAGAGCTGCAGAAAATTCAGGAGCCTAAGTAACTGCTGGGAGAAGATAAAATTGTCAGTAGTTGGCCTTTGGACGGATAAAAGGAATTTGAAAATTAACCGTCCATTTTATGGGATCAGGTCAAAAGGGAATCTAGAAACCTCCATGTAACCTCCCCTTCTAGAAGCCTTTCATGAATTATAAGGGTCAAGATTTAATTTCAGCGTCATCCAACGGTTGAGATTGCATGTTGTACCCATTGACTTTAATGGGAACATAAGAATATATAATTTCCAAAAAAAAGCGAAAGTAATGAAAAGAGGTCAAATTTTAAACGAACGCACGTGATGTACTATTAAGCTTAGTCTAGTTGTTTTGGCTAATTACCGAATTACCCCTATCTTAATACCCATCTTCAACAATTGTCAATTGCTGCAAGTCGAGATCCTTCATCTCCAAGTTATGTGAGAGTAACCGTTTCAACTCATGTAACATGTCTAAACTATTACTTGCCAATAGAATATCATCTACGTAAAAGACAAGTATAGTAAAGTTGCTACCACTCATCTTGAGGTAGGTGCATTGATTGTAAGGACCCACACGAAAATGTCCTAAAACACTTCGTAAGTAACAACCTGAACCCCTAAAACCCTAATTTTTATGAAAAAGCAAGAATAACAAATTTTATTACTCGGTCGCGGGCCGCGAAGGAATTAAGGTAGGTCTTCGCGGGGCGGGACAGCTCTGTGAATATCCGGATAAACATTAGGGCCACGTGTCGCACACGTGGCAGGTCTAGGGTATGACACGGCAGCCCTAGCCGTAGCTAGGGTGGCCCTCGTGGGCCGCGAAGGATATCCCTTCAGGTTTACGCGGGCCGCGAGGAACTCAATTTTCAGCTATAAATTGGACGTTGCATGGACAGTCTTCTGTGCTCGAAAAATTTCACTCAAACTGCTTCCTTTCTATTCGAAATCAACATTCAGAATAGTGAAATGCTGTAGGGATAAACAGGGTAATAACTCAATCACTGCTACGATACAATGTCCGATCGATTAAAACTATTCTGATGGATGTTTAAGTGCTGCCCAAATCTTGGGCTATACTTTGTCATTCGTCGTGAGGGTTTCGATCTCGTGAGTTATTGTAAATGTTGTATTAAGTTACTAACCTAGTTTCGTTTGCATTATTTAACTAGGTTACCAGGCTTAATCAGTAGGAAGACTCTGTTCGTCTAAACTTGTAATGTGAGTCATTCTGTTTTTATCAAAGTTGCTTTTTAAAACCCTATATGTTTTCCAGTTATAAATACATGGATTAAGTCTTTGCAAATCTTTAATTACTGGTAGTAAGTGGGGGTATTGTGCACATTACAACTGATTTATCACTTTTAGGTGGGCGAGCCCAATTAGTGATATGTCCACAGTCATAGATCCGGTCGAGTGACAACTGGACCATAAATTAAGATAGGAGCAAATGTAAAAACTCTTAATACTGTAATTTATTACAATGTGTCGTTTTGTACAAATTGAATGACTCGCCAGTATTTCCCCGCTGATAAAATCTTTTTAAACATGTTTCAGGTGATTTACTGTGAACAAGGAAAAGTGCCGCGTAGCACTCCAGCTTGAATGAAGTGGCTCAGTAAATAAATAAACATGTTTTTGTAATCAGGGAATTTCCCAGTGAAATTCCTTTATTGTAAATCACGGGGTTTGTGTCGAAACTTGAAATAAAATAATTGGGTGTTTTCAGTTAAAACGATCTTGTTAAAATTTCTGCTGCCAAACCAACCACCAATACCACGGGTTTCTGTCCCGCGGCTTCCGAACCGGGCAACTGGGTCGGGGGCCGGGACATTGATCCACTTGATTCTTTATAAAACCTTGTTTCTTCATGACTTCATCAAACTTAAGATACCATTGATGTGATGCTTGTTTTAACCCGTAAATGGATTTCTTCGACTTACAGACTAGATGCTCCTGACCTTCAGGTTTAAGGCCTTCAGGTTGTTTCATGTAAACATCTTCATCTAAGTCTCCGTTAAGGAAAGCGGTTTTAACGTCCATCTGATGCAGCTCTAAATCAAAATGAGCTACTAGGGCCATAACGATCCTTAATGAATCTTTACGAGAGATAGGGGAAACGTCTCTTGATAATTAATTCCCTCTTTCTGAGTGTAGCCCTTTGCAACCAATCTCGCTTTGTAGCGTTCAACGTTCCCATTTAGATCCAGTTTTGTTTGAACTCCCATTTACATCCTACGGGTTTGACACCGTTGGGTAATTCTACCAAATCCCAAACATCATTTTTCTTCATGGATTCAAGCTCATCAATCATTGCTTTATTCCATTCAAAAGACTGATCACTACTGATGGCTTCATTATAAGAGATAGGATCATTGAGCTTTCTGGCATCCATTTCAGTCAGGTAGGTAACATAATCATCCCAATTAGTAGGCCTTCTTTGCCTGGATGACCTCCTGAGTTAATTATCGGGTTCAGCGTTGTCTTGGTTTTGAGCGTTTGATGTGCCTTCGTTATGAGGTATAATGGGTTCTGATTGTTAAGGTATATTTGGAGTTGGTGCAGTAGCTTCAGGTGCAGTAGTTGCATTAGGTACAAGAGGAGTAAACGGAGTAATGGTAAGCGACGAGTCCCCCCCCCCCCCGCGTCTTATACTTCTTGCAATTCGTCGTAAGGATTGGTACTGCTCCCACTGACCTTGAAATCCTCCAGGAACACAGCACGCTTGGTTTTAACAATACGGGTGACATGGGAAGGACAATAGAAATGATAACCCTTTGAGTGATCAGGATACCCGATAAAGAAACAGGTAACTATTTTAGGGTCGAGTTTCCTTAGGAAAGGATTGTAAAGTTCATAAGGAGTTTTGCTTCAGCAATGCAGCCCCATACTTTCATATATTTAAGACTTGGTTTCCTTGTTGTCCAAAGTTCATAAGGAGTTTTAGGGACAGACTTAGAAGGAACTCTATTGAGTATATGAACAGCTGCTTTTAACGCTTCAGTCCAAAGGAATAATGGTAAATTAGTGTTGGATAACATACTACGCACCATGTTCATAAGGGTACGGTTTCTTCATTCAGTTACACCATTCTGCTGAGGTGTACCAGGCATGGTGTATTGGTTCACAATCCCCTGGCCCTTACAAAACTCATAAAATGGACCAGGAGCTTGACCCACATCAGTATGTCTTCCATAATATTCACCGCCTCTGTCTGATCTCACAACTTTAATCTGACGATATAATTGCTTTTCAACTTTAGCTTTATAATCTTTAAAAGTTGTAAGAGATTCAGATTTTTCCTTAATGAGATACAAGTACATGTAACGAGAATAATCATCAATGAAAGTGATAAATGAAGTATGTCCTGTTATGCCAGTGATTTGGTAGGGACCACTAAAATCAGTGCAGCGAATTCTAGCAACTGCTCATGTTTAGGGTTTTACGTTAGGGTTTAGGTTTATCAATGACTCAACAATAGACATTATACCTAGATAGCAATTGTTAGTATTGTTGGCGCTGATATCAATGATTACAGTAGTTAGCTATAATATTAGTTACTTGATGTTTATATTATCTAGTGTATGGTATTTGATGTTTAAAATTTTAGTGATAACTTAATGCTCATATAGTTTGTTTTTACTTGATTAACATGGATTTCCAGATGCTAAGAGGTTGATTGGAAGGAGGTTCAGTGATCCCAAAGTGCAGGAAGACGTGACATTGTGGCCTTTTAAGGTCATAGAAGGGTCTGCCGACACACCAAAGATTGTGATCACTTACAAAGGTTAAGAGAAGGAGTTTTTGGCTGAAGAAAATTCTTCAATGATTCTTGGCAAGATGAAAGAAACCGCTGAGGCGTATCTTGGAGAAGTTGTGAAAAATGTTGTGATAACTGTCCCTGCTTATTTCAACAATTCACAACGTCAGGCTACCAAAGATGCTGGCACTATTGCTGGATTAAACGTCATGCGTATGATCAACGAGCCTACAGCAGCTGCAATTGCGTATGGACTAGACAATAAGTCTAATATTGTTGGCAAAATAAATGTGCTTGTGTTTGATCTGGGCGGTGGCACTTTTGATGTTTCTATAGTGACTATTGACGAAGGAGGTATTTTTGAGGTGAAAGCTGTTGCTGGTGACACTCATCTTGGAGGTGTGGATTTTGATAACCGCATGGTGGATCACTGTGTACAGGAATTCAAGAGGCAATGGAATAAGGACTTGAATGGGAACCAAAGAGCAATTGCGAGGTTGAGATCTGCTTATGCGAAAGCAAAAAGGATTCTGTCAAGTACTACTCAGACATCAATTGAATTGGATTGCTTGCATAAGAGGATTGATTTTTCTATGAAATTTACTCGAGCAAAATTTGAAGAGCTAAACAAGGGTTCGTTTAATAAGTGCATTGGGACTGTGGAAGCATGTTTAAGTGATGTTAATTTGACAAAATCATGGATAGAACAAGTGATTCTTGTTGGTGGCTCAACTAGAATACCAAAGGTCCAACGTATGTTGTGGCCTGCGGGAATATTTTTTTGGCAGCAAGTTATGCAAGAGTATAAACCCTGATGAGGCCGTTGCATGTGGTGCAGCCGTTATGGCTGCTAAGGCAAGTGGTATCAATGATACGAGTGTTCAAGGTGTGTTGCTACGTGATGTCACTCCTTTATCTCTTGGTGTTGAAGTTAATCAAGAAGTATTTAGTGTTGTGATCCCGCGAAACACTCCAATACCCACGAGTAAAGTCCAACCATACTATACAACCAATGATGACCAATCTGCCATCAAGATCTAGGTGTACCAAGGTGAAAGATCCAGATCTACTGACAACCATTTGTTGGGCAAGTTTGGAATCTATGGAATACCACCTACTCCTAAGGGAGTTTCTAAAGTTATGGTATGCTTTGAAATAGATGCCAATGGTATCCTCATAGTCTCCGCCTCGATAATATCCATGGGTAAGATGGAAAAACTTATAATATCCAGTGAAAATGGACGACTCTCCAAAGAAGAGATTCAGAAGATGGTAAATGATGCCGAGAAGTACAAACTTGAGGACCAAGAGTTCAAGAAGAAAGTGGATGCATACAATGAATTAGAGGATTGCATATACAACATGAAGTAAAAAATCAAAGAGCAAATGTAACACCTCGGAAAAACCCGTCCAATATAATTAAGACATGTGTCATGGACCTTAAACGTGTTATAAACCCGGATCATGATAAAAGATAACCGGATGAATTAAAAGTGTCAACATGTTAATTTATACCTCTGAGTGACCTTTTAAGGTTTCCAATTCTTGGTAAAACAATATTATCCTTTCAAGAAATGTATGTTAAAGAATTCCAAGGTATCTGAATTAAACCTTGTGAGAAATAATTCAATGTCAAGTAAATGATCATGTGCCAATAACGAAAATTCTACACTCATTATCCTTTCCAAAAGACTCCAAGGCAACACCATTGCATGGCAACACTTTCAATATTGATCAGACCTGATCAAGTGGACCCATTGTGTTGATAATGACTAAAGATACGAGTTATAAAAGATTGCGTGGTCAAATGTTAGAAGTTCACAAGATTTTTGTCTTCTGATATGGCTTACTGACCGCAAAGGGTATGCCTTACGGACCTTAAGGCATCATATATGGGCGATAAAAATTTAAATTACGGATACGGACCGCAAAGCCTAAGGCTTACGGTCCGTAAGACCTATAACTGGGCAGAAACTTGGACAGCTGCCTGTTCAGCCGGTTCCACCGCCATTGCATGGTGGTTTTCGATTTCAGGGACTGAGCCAACAGTATTACATACATAGGGGACACCTGGGATCATCAGAAAACAATTGTAGACTTGTGTGGAATGATCTCATGCAATGTAAAACACTATATAAAGAAACGATGTTGCAACTCTTGAACTTGCTCATTTGAAATCATTTCAAAACCCTTCTCTGGAGCTCCCTGGACTTCAAGCAAGATTCCCTAAGCTTCATTTTCGTGCTAAGTGCTTTTGTAAGTAATCTTAGCCTCTCTAATTAAAGTTTTAGTAGTTTAATGACCAAATGTCAAACTTATCGTAATTAAGCTTTGACTTAGTGATTAATCACTAATGGTCCAGTCATTAGTCAAATTAAAAGTGGCTATAAGTTGATAATTATGTAGGTAATAAACCCCTAAGAGGGCACCTACTGGCCATCACCCTAACTTGGTCAAATGTCGGGTCAAACTTAATATTAAAAAGTCAACAGAATCAAGTTTTGCAAATAAATCCATAATTAACAATCTAGAAGCTGTGGAACCTATTTTAACATTAAAATAACTTGGTAATTAATGTAAGAACAGGTTTAGACATGTTCAACCCGACAATTCTGAGTTTAGGCTCGGTTCACAACCGAAAGTCGCAAAAGTTGACTTTGGCTTTGACTTTCAGTTCTGACCAGATTTAGCTTGTTTAGAGATGCCTTAAGGTTCCTTTAGGACCATATTACATGTTAGTATAACCCTCTGAGATTATACAACATAGGTCCTTAATAATCTGAATTGTTTGCATGTTTCCGTTAAATGCTTAATTATTGACCATTATGCCCTTTTGACCTTAAAACGAGATTTTTGAAAATGTGAGAGGACAAAAACCTTTGTTGCTGATTTATAAACATGTCCTAAAAATTTGACATTAGTTTGAGGTCTAAATTAGGAGTTATGCTCAATATCGTAATTTGAAAGCTTTTTATTAATTAAACGGCATTATTAGCATAAAGCCTATCTAAACCAAAATTTTTACACCAAACTTTTTATCCACTGATGTAATATAATATTTTGGGATTTTTGAAGATTTTTATTTATTTTTAAACTGATCATAAGGTAGGGTTCTTGCTTTGATTCGGTAATTGACGGTTATACCCTTTTCTTGAATAAAATGAGTTTTACATAACATTTTGAAATGACCGAAATGCCCCTACGGTGCATAGTTCGGTTATAAATGATAAATTTCACATATGTTTAATATCCTACTGATATAACCTACTAAAATGAATATTTTTACTGATCATTTAAGACCAGAACATCAGATTAATATTTAACCTCTTTTATAATCCTTAAAATGACCAAAATACCCCTACGGGGCTTAAAGTGATTTTAAATCCGTTTTGGGCATAATGGAAGATATCCTACTGATATCATAACACATTTTAAGCATATTAACTTAGGGAACCTGCTCATGACTCATTTGGTTACCCGTTATGCATTTATCGCGTCCGGTACGGTTTATGTAACTAGTTTGCATGAATTAACCAAAACGGGTCAAACCTTATCTTTTTCACTTCAAAATCCAGAATGTGTTTAGTATACCCATATTGTACAAGTCTTCATACGTGTCGGGTCTAAACCACATTCTAATCCGGTCTTCGCTTAATCATGCGTTTTGAACCGTATACCTTTCTTTAAACTAACCGGTCCAAGTTTAAACTTAAGTAAGACCCGTTAGGAATCTAATAGTTTATTAAAACCTTCGTTCCAGATTTAGGAGCCCAGTAAAAGATAGTTGCACTTGCTGATTTGTACGGCTGGGATAAGTTTGTATAATTTGCTCAGGTAAATACTTTTAACTTATTTTCCCTTATACGGGCTTAGGGTACGGTATATAAAATACCGCTTGGTCGGGTATTGAATTTTAATCGTATGAAGGTTAAATCATTGAGATAACCCGTTTAATCTATTTTGTTTATTCTAAGCCTTTGGGGGGTTAATGACCATGTCCTGGATATCCTCGGCTCATTCGTTGAAATGGCCACGAATTAAGCACGGGGTGTAGGCATACACCTGTCGGTGCGTATATAAAAAGATATAACCGCCTGTTCGAGAATAACTCGCCGCGGGATTATATCATGTGGTGTGTCTATTAATCTTTAACCTGGTATTCAGCCCGGGCTACTAAACGTATAATAAACATGTAATTCTTTAACAAGTTTATTTTTAAATAATTATCCCAAGTTATAAAAGATTATTTTGTGCCTTGTGCATTCAAATCATTTTTCTTAAACGTTTTCAAAATGAGTCGGTTAATTGTATTTATCAGTGAAAACTGACGTATTTTCCTAAAGGCTAGGTGCAGGTACTAGGCGGAATAGGCTGGCTACTCCTAGCATCAATAAAGAGTCTTGCAAGCTTAGATGTTTATAAATCTGTTGAACAATGTTCCTTTTTTACTTTGATCCGCCTGTGGATCCCTTACAACCGTTTTTGTAATAATTGATATTACTTTCATTCGGTTTGTAATGTTTTTATCGTTCGACTTCCGCTGTGTATTAAACAGTGATAAATTGTCTATGATGATATCAACTACGTCACGATACTCCCCACCGGGCCCACTGGTAATACGTGGAAATATCGGGGTGTGACAGGTTGGTATCGGAGCCAACATTGAGTGAATTAAACACTAGCCTTTTGTGTTTAATCTCAATGACATAGTTTGCACATTCTTCGACTTCTGAGTCTAGACAAAGAACTTAGGACTAATCCTAATTTATTTTATTTTGTCCTTTATTGTTTTTTTTCCTTTGTTGTTCTTTTGTTTGTTTTGACAGGTTCAACAAAATGCCCCCAAGGTTTCGAAGAGGATGACGAGGTAAAGGGCCATTCAACGCCCCCAACGATCATGAGGCCGGACCTTCCCACCGGCGAACTCCGTCTGTTACAATGAGCACAAGTCCTCAAGAGGATTGGAGGACATATTTGGAGCCCGCGAGACGATCTGTCTCGCTAAGTTCATCACCCTCTTACCATCATTCTTTTGGGCCGCAATCGGAGAACGAGCCCGAAGATTCGCATCACTCTTTCTTGTCGTTGCGGCGGTCAACCTCACATCGGGCCTCCCAGGACCCGACCCCGTATTTCCAGAGCCGGTTTAACCCGGCAAATCTGATTGAAGAACCAATGGGTCATAACCCATTGGGCCTCGAAGACCATTTCCTTGAAGCTCAGGACATGGAGATGGATGATGACCCGGATCCAACCGAACCACCGTCTGGGACACCTACTCACCCCATCGAGATTTTGGATGGGTCGTCTTTTCATGGATCACCTTATCGTGGTCCAGACAGCTATGAGGCGAGGTTCGCCGAATACGACTGGGTGTTTACTCCCTCCTACAACCCATCGCAGCAGCAGCAGCAGGATCCCTCTGAGGATTCACGTTTTGTAGCGGTCACTCCACCGCCACCACCGCCGCCAGAGTAGCAACCCCTCCGGAGCCACCAAGGCGTAGGAGATCAGGAGCACGGATGTCCGTGCGAGGGGGATTCCATTTTAGCACCCCTCAGCATTCAAGTGGCAGTCATTACCCGCCACTTTATGAAGACCCACAGATGGCTGGGCCTTCAAACCCCGTTTCCGAGGTAGACTCTGCGCCAGTCGCACCGCCACCAGTGGGTTATGATAACCCAATTCCTTCATACGCCGGTGCAGCGGCGTATAACCCTTTTGAGCAGCCAGCCCATACTAACTACAACTACGCCGAAGTTGACCCATACCTTGTAGCGGCGAACTACAATTCTCTTCATCCTGAGGGGCCCTATGGAGTCCCATACCAGTCTGGGTACCAAGCTTTTGGGTATCCATACCCGCCACCTCCTCAACCTCCACATCAGCAGCCGCCGCAGCCGCCATTGGTACCGCCACCGCAGCAACAGGAGATCCTTTAGAGGTTGAGCCAGGTGGAACGGGAGGTTCAAGAAGAGCGCAGGAACTACCGGGGATTTCTCAAGGGTCTGGCGAATCTAATCAAGGGAAAGAAGAAAAGGGATTTTTGAAGATTCCTTATTTATTTATTTGTATTGTAATTTCCTTGTTTCAATCAAGTCCCTGCGTGGACATCTATTTATGTATTCAGTCCCTGCGAGGACTTGTATTTTCAGTTTAGCCCCTGCGTGGGCAAGTTATTTCTGTTAAAGTCCCGTTTGGGGCATTTATGTACTCTTTTTATTTAATTATGGAATGTTTTAATTTAAAATTTCATTTTATCATTATATGTATAAATATAAAATATGAAATAAATAAAAAATGTCATTCCTTTTAAATGATCTGCCTTTAAATATTAAATAAGAATCTTAAAAGGTATAACCTAGCCTGCATGTCATTATAGACCTGGCCATGATGGTAAAACCTGTTTAAAAAGATTCAAATCCTTGTTAACATCTGAAAACATGTTAACACTCCTGGCAGATGTGATTCGTTAAAAATCACACATGTCATCCTTATATTGGATTCTTCTAGATTCCTTAATTAGCCTAGTGATCTATAAATCATGGGTTCAGATCATCATTTAAGATGATCATATATGAGACATCCATTAGTGATGTAGTGCCTACGGGCCGTAATAATTATCAAATAAGACAAAAGACAGTTGTAGTCTACGACTCCCTGTCAATAAAAGGTAATGAACTACGTTCAAACCTTAATACCTCGATTCTCTGAAATCATGGCTTAAAAATTTCCTTGTGACGGCCTTATGTGCCATTAATAATACCCTTAATACCTTATAATTAGGATAAATTATAATGGAAATCCTAAATAAATATGTTTAATAAATTAACCAAATATGGTTTATAATTGCCATGGTTAATGAATTAGCAAAGGGATGATCCCATAAATAACCTCTGAATAAGATATTGTCAATTGTTTTATAGCAATCAAGCTACATGGCTGAATCAGAAGAAGTAAACAGTCACCTGAGAGAAAATCATGATACCACCAGGATTAATGTAGCTGGTGCGGATCTACAGGCATTAATAGACAATGCTGTTACTAGGGCACGTGACAGACAATTCAAAGAATCAAGTGGTACACACTCTAAGACTCTATCTGTGGCACATAGTAAGCCCCCATCCAAAGTAAATGAGTCAAAGAAGGACGATGCTCGTCACTCGTCGAATCAAAGAAGTGTTCCATCTAAACAGGTTGTGTTCAACCAAGAGCCTCGTGTTAAGGGTTGTTCTTATAAGTATTTCGTCTCCCGTAAGCGCAGAGATTTCACAGGAGAGAAGGGAACCGTCGATTGTATGACCTAGCTCGATGAGATGGATACAGTGGTTGACATTAGTAGCTATGCAGAGCAGGACGTTGTGAAGTTTGTGTCAGAATCATTTAAGGGAGAAGCTCTAGCTTGGTGGAGGTCACTGATTCAAGCTACGGGAAAGATCCACTTATATAGCATGTCTTGGGAGCAGTTTGTTGCTCTAATCAAAGAAAATTTCTGCCTGCAACATGAAGTTGAGAAGATTGAGACTGATTTCTTAACTTTAGTTATGAAGAATTTAGACTGTCAGGCTTATCTCACGAGCTTCAACACTATGTCACGTTTGGATCCATACTTGGTTACACCAGAACCAAAACGTATAGCTCGATTCATCGGAGGTTTAGCTCCGGAGATTAAGGCGAGTGTGAAGGCATCAAGACCTACTACCTTTAGGTTAGTGGCTGATTTATCATTGTCTCTTACCCTCGACGCGGTCAGGCAGAGATCGCTTTGGAATTCAGATGACGGAAATAGGAAGCGTGAGGATGAGAACTCACGACGTTCCGATAAGAAGCACAAAGGGAACTCTGATCACAAGAAGAGTTCCGGGTTTAGAAAGGATGATCAACAGTCGGGTGAAAAGCCCAATGTAAAATTTGCAAGAAACGTCATCTGGGAAAATGCAGGTACGAATCGAAATCCCAATCGCAGCCCAGGGCTTGTGGGATTTGTAAGTCGAATGAGCATAAGACGTTAGATTGCAAGAAGATAAAGGACGCGACGTGCTATAACTATAACGAGAAGGGGCACATCAAGTCCAACTGCCCAAAGTATGCGAAGAAACCTGAAGAAGGTAAAAAGACCAATGCTAGGGTCTTTCAAATGAATGCACGGGAAGTAGTTCAGGATGACAACGTGATAACAGGTACCTTCCTTATAAATGATGTTTATGCAAGGGTATTGTTTGATTCGGGTGCGGATAAGTCGTTTGTGGATGATAAATTTTGTAAGTTATTAAATCTGCCCGTTAGAACCTTAAGTATAAAATATGAAGTAGAATTGGCCGATGGTACCATAGAAACTGCTTCAACCATGTTAGATGGATGTTTCATATCCATTAGGAACCACTCTTTTCCATTGTCTTTGCTTCCTTTGAAACTAGCTGGATTCGACATAGTAATAGGCATGGATTGGTTATCTCATAACCAAGCTCAGATCGTTTGTGACAAGAAACAAGTGGTTATCAAGACTCCGTATGGTGAGCCACTTACCATACAAGTAGACACTCAGTACTGGTTGCCTAAGCAAGTGTCTATGCTTAAGGCATCAAGGTGTATGAAGAAAGGTTGTGTCATTTATATGGCACAGGTGACTATTGATGAACCAAAGCCCAAGATCGAAGACATTCCCATCATTTCTGAATACCCTGATGTATTCCCTGAAGAACTACCTGGTTTACCCCCAGATAGGCAAGTGGAGTTCAGAATCGACATTATACCTGGAGCAGCACCTGTTGCAAGAGCACCTTACCGGTTGGCCCCAACTAAGATGAAAGAGTTAAGAACTCAGTTGGATGATTTGTTGGCAAAAGGATTTATTAGACCTAGCTCATCTCCTTGGGGAGCGCCGATTCTTTTTGTGAAGAAAAAGGACGGATCAATGCGTTTATGCATTGATTATCGAGAGATGAACAAGGTTACAATCAAGAACATATATCCATTGCCCAGGATCGATGATCTATTCGATCAGCTTCAAGGAGCAAGCTATTTCTCCAAGATTGATCTAAGGTCAGGTTACCATCAACTGAAGGTTAGAGATGAAGATGTGCATAAGACTGCATTCAGGACTCGTTATAGTCACTACGAGTTCTTAGTGATGCCTTTTAGGCTCACTAATGCACCAGCAGCGTTCATGGACCTCATGAATCACGTTTGCAAACCCTACTTGGACAAGTTTGTCATTGTCTTCATTGATGACATTCTTATTTATTCAAAGAATCAGGCTGATCATGAGAAGCATCTTCGTAGTATTCTTAAACTTCTTCAACAAGAAAAGCTCTACGCCAAGTTTTCAAAGTGTGAATTTTGGCTTCGTGAAGTCCAATTCCTTGGACATGTGGTTAGTGAGAGTGGTATCCAGGTGGATCCCGCTAAGATTGAAGCCATCATGAATTGGCAAGAGCAGAAGACGCCCACAGAGATTCGCAGCTTCTTGGGTCTGGCAGGATATTGCAGGCGTTTTATTGAAAATTTCTCAAGGATCGCTGCACCCCTAACTTCGTTGACTAGGAAGAATGTAAAGTTTGATTGGTGTCCTAAGCAACAAGAATCCTTTGAGATTCTTAAGCAAAAGTTGAGCAATGCTCCTGTGTTAACATTGCTTGAGGGAATAGAAGAGTTTATGGTATATTGCGACGCATCACACACGGGTATGGGATGTGTGCTCATGCAGAAGGGCAAAGTTATTGCCTATGCTTCCCGACAATTAAAAGTGCACAAGAAGAATTACACAACCCACGACTTGGAATTGGGTGCCGTTGTGTTTGCACTAAAACTCTGGAGGCATTATTTATATGGTACCAAGTATGTGATCTATTCTGATCATAAGAGCCTTCAGCATCTGTTCAATCAGAAGGATCTGAACATGAGACAACGTCGATGGATGGAGACTTTAAATGATTATGATTGTGAAATCCGCTACCATTCGGGTAAGGCGAATGTGGTCACCGATGCTTTGAGCAGGAAGGAAAGGGTTAAGCCCATTAGAATCAATGCCAAGAGCATTGAATTGAAGAACAACCTAAATGAGAAATCGTTAGCCGCTCAGAAGGAAGCTGTGTTGGAAACGAACTATCCAAACGAAAAGTTGGGTGTAACTGCTGAACAATTATCATATGGCAAGGATGGAATCCTAAGATTGAATGGACGAATATGGGTTCCAATCTATGGAGGACTTAGGGAAGTGATCCTTCAAGAAGCCCATAATTCTAAGTACTCGGTTCATCCTGGCAGTGATAAAATGTACCAGGATTTGAAGGCAAATTATTGGTGGATAGGCTTGAAGAGGTCTATAGCCACTTATGTGGCCAAATACCTGACATGTGCTCAGGTCAAAGCCGAACACCAGAAACCATTAGGTTTGCTACAACAGCCTGAACTTCCCACCTGGAAGTGGGAAATGGTAACTATGGATTTCATCACAAAGTTACCAAAAACAAAGCGAGGAAATGATACTATTTGGGTTATAGTCGACAGATTGACCAAGTCAGCCCACTTCTTACCTATTAAGGAAACACACAGCTCAGATAAGTTAGCTCAGTTATACGTGGATGAGATTGTATCTCTCCACGGAGTGCCAGCGTCTATTATCTCCGACAGGGATACAAGATATACATCGCACTTTTGGAAAAGCTTTCAGCAGTCCTTGGGCACTCGATTAAACTTCAGCACTGCATATCATCCTCAGACGGATGGTCAGAGTGAGCGTACAATTCAAACACTGGAAGGTATGCTAAGGGCTTGTGTTATTGATTTAGGTGGAAGTTGGGATGATCACCTTCCATTAATTGAATTTTCATATAATAATAGCTATCATTCGAGTATTCAAGCTGCACCTTTTGAAGCTTTGTATGGAAGGAACTGCAGGACGCCCGTTTGTTGGGCAGAAGTTGGAGATGTCCAACTGACAGGACCTGATATAGTCCTGGAGACGACAGATAAGATTGTACAGATACGAGATCGTCTTAAAGCTGCCAGGGATAGGCAGAAAATCTACGCAGATAAAAGGCGTAAACCTCTGAAATTTGAGGTAGGTGACAAAGTGTTGCTTAAGGTATCACCCTGGAAAGGGGTAATGCGTTTTGGCAAGAAAGACAAGTTAAGCCCAAGATATATAGGACCATTCAAGATCATCGAATGTGTCGGAACAGTGGCTTATAAGCTAAACCTGCTTGAAGAGCTCAGTGGAATTCATAACGTGTTCCACATCTGCAATCTGAAGAAGTGTCTAGCTGATGAATCGCTAGCCATGTCACATAAGGATGTGCATATAGATGAGAGCTTAAAATTTGTTGAAAAACCTTTGTCGATCGAGGATCGACAGGTTAAGAAGCTTCGTAAGAAGCATGTACCGATTATGAAGGTTAAATGCGATGCCCGTAGAGGTCCCGAATACACGTGGGAGGTTGAGTCCACAATGAAACAGAAGTACCCTCACTTACTTCAGTAAATCTCGAGGTCGAGATTTCTTTTAAGGGGGTGAGGATGTAACACCTCGGAAAAACCCGTCCAATATAATAAAGACACGTGTCATGGACTTTAAACGTGTTATAAACCCGGATCATGATAAAAGATAACCGGAGGAATTAAAAGTGTCAACATGTTAATTTATACCTCTGAGTGACCTTTTAACGTTTCCAATTCTTGGTAAAACAATATTATCCTTTCAAGAAATGTCTGTTAAAGAATTCCAAGGTATCTGAATTAAACCTTGTGAGAAATGATTCAATTATCAAGTAAATGATCATGTGCCAATAACGACAATTCTACACTCAGCTAGATGCTGGCACTATTGCTGGATTAAACGTCATGCGTATGATCAACGAGCCTACAGAAGCTGCAATTGCGTATGGACTAGACAATAAGTCTAAAATTGTTGGCAAAATAAATGTGCTTGTGTTTGATTCGGGCGGTGGCACTTTTGATGTTTCTATAATGACTATTGAGGAAGGATGTATTTTTGAGGTGAAAGTTGTTGCTGGTGACACTCATCTTGGAGGTGTGGATTTTGATAACCGCATGGTGGATCACTGTGTACAGGAATTCAAGAGGCAATGGAATAAGGACTTGAATGGGAACCAAAGAGCAATTGCGAGGTTGAGATCTGCTTATGCGAAAGCAAAAAGGATTCTGTCAAGTACTACTCAGACATCAATTGAATTGGATTGCTTGCATGAGGGGATTGATTTTTCTATGAAATTTACTCGAGCAAAATTTGAAGAGCTAAACAAGGGTTCGTTTAATAAGTGCATTGAGACTGGGGAAGCATGTTTAAGTAATGTTAATTTGACAAACTCATGGGTAGAACAAGTGATTCTTGTTGGTGGCTCAACTAGAATACCAAAGGTCCAACGTATGCTGCGGCCTGCGGGAATATTTTTTTGGCAGCAAGTTATGCAAGAGTATAAACCCTGATGAGGCCGTTGCATGTGGTGCGGCCGTTATGGCTGCTAAGGCAAGTGGTATCAATGATACGAGTGTTCAAGGTGTGTTGCTACGTGATGTCACTCCTTTATCTCTTGGTGTTGAAGTTAATCAAGAAGTATTTAGTGTTGTGATCCCGCGAAACACTCCAATTCCCACGAGTAAAGTCCAACCATACTATACAACCTATGATGACCAATCTGCCATCAAGATCTAGGTGTACCAAGGTGAAAGATCCAGATCTACTGACAACCATTTGTTGGGCAAGTTTGGAATCTATGGAATACCACCTACTCCTAAGGGAGTTTCTAAAGTTATGGTATGCTTTGAAATAGATGCCAATGGTATCCTCATAATCTCCGCCTCGATAATATCCACGGGTAAGATGGAAAAAAAAGAAGAGATTGAGAAGATGGTAAATGATGCCGAGAAGTACAAACATGAGGACCAAGAGTTCAAGAAGAAAGTGGATGCATACAATGAATTAGAGGATTGCATATACAACATGAAGTAAAAAATCAAAGAGCAAATGTAACACCTCGGAAAAACCTGTCCAATATAATAAAGACACGTGTCATGGACCTTAAACGTGTTATAAACCCGGATCATGATAAAAGATAACCGGAGGAATTAAAAGTGTCAACATGTTAATTTATACCTCTGAGTGACCTTTTAACATTTCCAATTCTTGGTAAAACAATATTATCCTTTCAAGAAATGTCTGTTAAAGAATTCCAAGGTATCTAAATTAAACCATGTGAGAAATAATTCAATTGTCAAGTAAATGATCATGTGCCAATAACGACAATTCTACACTCATTATCATTTCCAAAAGACTCCAAGGCAACACCATTGCATGGAAACACTTTCAAGATTGATCAGACCTGATCAAGTGGACCCATTGTGTTGATAATGACTAAAGATACGAGTTATAAAATATTGCAAGGTCAAATGTTAGAAGTTCACAAGAGTTTTGTCTTCTGACAAGGCTTACGGATGGCAAAGGGTATGCCTGACGGACCGTAAGGCAGCATATATGGGTGATAAAAATTTAAATTATGGATACGGACCGCAAAGCCTAAGGCTTATGGTCCGTAAGACCTGTAATTGAGCAGAAACTTGGACAGCTGCCTGTTCAGCCCGTTCCACCGCCATTGCATGGTGGTTTTCGATTTCAGGGACTGAGCCAACAGTATTACATACATAGGGGACACTTGGGATCATCAGAAAACAATTGTAGACTTATGTGGAATGATCTCATGCAATGTAAAACACTATATAAAGAAACCATGTAGCAACTCTTGAACTTGCTCATTTGAAATCATTTCAAAACCCTTCTCTAGAGCTCCCTGGACTTCAAGAAAGATTCCCTAAGCTTCATTTTCATGCTAAGTGCTTTTGTAAGTAATCTTAGCCTCTCTAATTCAAGTTTTAGTAGTTTAATGACCAAAAGTCAAACTTATCGTAATTAAGCTTTGACTTAATGATTAATCACTAATGCTCCAGTCATTAGTCAAATTAAAAGTGGCTATAAGTTGGTAATTATGTAGGTAATAAACCCCTAAGAGGGCACCTACTGGCCATCACCCTAACTTGGTCAAATGTCAGGTCAAACTTAATATTAAAAAGTCAACAGAATCAAGTTTTGCAAATAAATCCATAATTAACAATGTAGAAGCTATGGAACCTGTTTTAACATTAAAATAACTTGGTAATTAATGTAAGAACAGGTTTAGACATGTTCAACCCGACAATTCTGAGTTTAGGCTCGGTTTACAACCGAAAGTCGCAAAAGTTGACTTTTGCTTTGACTTTCAGTTCTGACCCGATTTAGCTTGTTTTAGAGATGCCTTAAGGTTCCTTTACGACCATATTACATGTTAGTATAACCCTCTGAGATTATACAACATAGGTCCTTAATAATCTGAATCGTTTGCATGTTTCCGTTAAATGCTTAATTATTGACCATTATGCCCTTTTGACCTTAAAACGAGATTTTTGAAAATGTGAGAGGACAAAAACCTTTGTTGCTGATTTATAAACATGTTCTAAAAATTTGACTTCAGTTTGAGGTTTAATTAGGAGTTATGCTCAATATCGTAATTTAAAAGCTTTTTATTAATTAAACGGCATTATTAGCATAAAGCCTATCTAAACCCAAATTTTGACACCAAACTTTTTACCCACTGATGTAATATAATATTTTGGGATTTTTGAAGATTTTTATTTATTTTTAAACTGATCATAAGGTAGGGTTCTTGCTTTGATTCGGTAATTGACGGTTATACCCTTTTCTTGAATAAAATGAGTTTTACATAACATTTTGATACCAAACCTTTTCTACTAATTTTATATGATAAATCAAATATTTTGAACTTTATAAACTGATCAAAAACTCAGATTTCCTTATATAACCTAAAAATCGCCTAAAACCGACTTTTTACGCGTTTTAAACGCATAGTATGGATAAAAACTATTTTTGACACTTAAGACTTTATACCTACTGATGTTTTAAGTAAATTTCTATACTTTAACAGTAAGTAAAAGTTGTGAACTCAGATTTTCAAATTTGACCTTTAAAGCTTATGTGAAATGACCGAAATGCCCCTACGGTGCATAGTTCGGTTATAAATGATAAATTTCACATATGTTTAATATCCTACTGATATAACCTACTAAAATGAATATTTTTACTGATCATTTAAGACCAGAACATCAGATTAATATTTAAACTCTTTTATAATCCTTAAAATGACCAAAATACCCCTACGGGGCTTAAAGTGATCTTAAATCCGTTTTGGGCATAATGGAAGATATCCTACTGATATCATAACACATTTTAAGCATATTAACTTAGGGAACCTGCTCATGACTCATTTGGATACCCGTTATGCATTTATCGCGTTCGGTACGGTTTATGTTGTTGGTGCACTTGTCTGTCGACTTCATCTTCGTTCGAGTCTTGGATTAGAAGAGAAGTTTTGGAAGCCCAGAGACTGATAAAGACTGAAGATGCGAAGACTCAACACTTAAGACTCGTCAACATTCGAGGGGGAGTCTGTTAGTGCATGCGTCTGTCGACTTTGTCTTGTATCGAGTCTTACAATTAGAAGTGTTAGATCGGGGCGCGTTATACGAGAAAATAGGAGGTTTTGTGTGTTAAAGAGGTAATTTCGTTTGAAAATGACATTGCCACTTTCAAACGAAATTAGAATGTTTAATTTCGTTTGAAATGGGCAATGCCACATTCAAACGAAATTACATACTCTATAAATAGGCCTCATGCGAAATCATTTGTAACCTTCTTGTTTCCGACGCCGAGGTGCTATCGAAGTGTCTACCTGCTGTAATCTGCTTCTAGATCAATAAACGAGACAGTTAATAGTGAATATAAGCTAAACAAAGACAGAATCAATGAATTCCGCCTCTGATTCTATATGAGCACTCTTCTGATCGACTCGTTAGGTCGTTTCACGATCCTACATGTGGTATCAGAACTCAGGAGGAAGAGTTCTTACCGTTTAGCTCGTTTTCACTGGAAAATTCTGATTTCTACACCTTCTTTTCAAAATTAATCAAGTTTTCACGGTTAAAAACAGCTGATTTTCACATATCATGTGCGTAATGTTGTTTTAACAAACCCTTGAAAGTTTCAGAACTAAAATCGGCTTAAAACTTGATCAATTGGACAAAATCTGCATCGAAAAGATGACATCATGCTGATTTCGTTTGAAATAGCTTGATGATTTCCTTTGAAAGTGCACCTTTTGACTGATTTCGTTTGAATATACTGACCTATTCCGTTTGAAATTCGTTATTTCGTTTGAAAGATCTTACCCATTTCGCTTGAATTGAGTTATTTCGTTTGAAGGGGTTCAAACGAAATCAGTTTATTTGTTTAGAGAGGTATTTCGTTTGAAGGAGAGGTGTTTCAAACGAGATTAGGTGATCTCGTTTCAGGAGGTGATTTCGTTTGAGAAGTTCCTAGCAGTTTCAAGTGATTTCGTTTCAAGGACATTATTCCGCTTGAAACTGATATCTTGTTTAAACTGAGTATTTCGTTTGAAAGGGTATCTAGTTTGAACTTGGTATTTTGTTTAAACTTGTGATTTCGTTTGAACAGGATTTCAGATTGGTTTGAAATATGACGAAAAAGTTTGATGAGATGGAAAATCATGATCTTGACAGGTTAAATGATTGGTATCGAGGGTATTTGGACGATAGTTATAGAAATATGAGAAAGGATGGTTGGATGAAAAGATTTAAATACTTTGTGTGCTTGAAAAATGAAATATTGGATGATCTGGCAAACCGATATGAGGTCTTACTTGATCGTTTAAAAGATCGTGATATATATTTGACAGATGCTGAAAAAATAGACAAGTTTGCAGATGCATTACCTGTTGAATGGATTGAATTTTTGAAAAATTTAAAAAAGGATTCAAGTTTTTCAAAATTACATCTAAAAGGTTTAATCAGCAAACTTAAAACCCATGAGAATGAAATTTATGAGAAAAAGAGAGAATTGATGAATAAAATAAGAGGAAAATTTGATAAAATGAATTTGGAAGTGATTGACGAAATGAACAAAAGAGTTGATGTATGTCTTAGTGCAAAAAATGTTTTGACATATGATAACAAGAGGGGTTGTTATATTGATGAGAATGAGAATCCTCTTGATTTCGTTAAATTTTTTTGTGCAGGAACATACAAGATAGAGAAAAAGGAAATTTCAAAGAATGAAGAATCAGAAAAGCTTGGATCTTCAAATTTTGAATCTGTGTGCTCAAAATGTGTCCAATTTGAAGCTGACAATGACAAACTCTTGAAGGATTTGGACAGTTTGAAATTGAAAATCAAAAATTTGAAGGATGAAAAGAAATCTGATGATAAACAGATTCTTGAAATGCAGGAAAATTTGGAGAAATTGAAATCTGAAAATGTCAAACTGTTAAATGGTTTGAACAGTTTGACATTAGAAAACAAAAATTTGAAAGAAAATGAAAAAGATTTTGAAAAGAAAATAAATTTTTTTGAAAATGAAAAAGTAAAAACTGAAAAAGAATTTCAAAATCAAATAAAGATTCTTGAAGATCAGAGATCTGTTTTTAGCAAAAATAATATTGAAAAACAAAAAGCAATAAATTCTTATCTTCATACAATTATTCGATTTGAAAAAGAAGCTGAAAATGCTGAGAATAAAATCAAAGAGCTTGAAAAGAAATTGAAAGGTTTTGAGAACTCATCTGTACCAGATCATGTTTGTCCAAAACCGATCAATTCTGTTCCAATAAGTGACAATTTCACAAATTTTGACAAAGTCAAAATTGAAGATTGTGATGAGAAATCTGATGATGAAAAAGAAAAAATTGAGAAAAAGAAATTGTTTTTGAATTTAAAAGAAAAGTTTCAGAAAACTGTTTTGCAATCGACTGAAAAAGGTGAATGTTCAAAACAGAAACCTTTGAAGAAGAATGCAGAACAAAAACAAAATGTAAAAATTATGAAAAATGTTCAAAAAGATAATAAAAGCTCATCATATCAATCATCCAATCGCAATCAAAAATCACAAAAATTGAAAAATGAAAACTCAAATATTGTTGGTAATAAGTGGTGCAGGTTTCACCATAGTGCTCAAAAGCCAAATCCAGCAAACAAGAGAAGAAATGATCATCACCAAGCCAAACAGTGCTATGATCTGAATGTTTGGACTGAAAATGGTGATTGGTACGATAACAGAGTGTGTTACAGATGCGGTTATCAAGGACACATTCCTGTTAACTGCCAGAGTTGGAGTTATGAGACGAGGAGATGCTATAATTGCCAAATCAAAGGTCACATTGCAAAAGATTGCCCAATGAGATCAAAGGCAAGTCTCATAAAAGGAAAGAGCAAGAAGGACCATTGAATCCTTTATTTGTTGGTTGTATTTCCTTAATTTTAATCCAGCCCCTGCATGGGCATGCCTTTTTTATTTAACCCCTGCGAGGGTATGTCTTTCTGTATTCTGCCCCTGTGTGGGCATGTTCTTCTGTTTGACCCCTGCGTGGGTATGTTATTTGTTTTGCCCCTGCATGGGTATGATGTAACAGTAGAAGTCCCGTTTAGGGCAAACTCGTACTTATTTCATTGGTGGTAGCATGGTTTGATTTAAATTTTATTTTGATTAATAGTATGCATAAATATATATATATATATATATATATATATATATATGTATGTATAAAATAAATAACAATCCTTTTAAAAAGGATCTACCATTATAATAAAATGGCAAAATCTAAAAAGAACACGACCTAGCCACTTGTCACCTTAAGACAGGGCCAAGATGGTAGTTCCACAATTAGATTCAGATCCATAATAACATCTCAAACTAGGATTGTTCTGCGTTTAAATATTAAAAAGAATCTTAAAGGTAAAACCTAGCCTAAATATCGTTGCAGACATGGCCAAGATGGTAAAACCTATTCAAAAGATTCAAAACCTTGTTAACATCTGAAAGCATATTAACGTGCTTGACAAACGTGATTCGATAAAATCACATAAGTCATTTTTAAATTGGGTTATCCTAAATACCCATTATTTATATAATCATCCCTTAAGGATGAAGTACCCACGGGCTATAATTAATGTCCTCTGGGACTAAAGACAGAGGTAGCCTACAACTCCCTGTCAAGAAAAGGTAATGAACTTTGATTCAAACCTTAATGCCTCGATTCCATAAAATCTGGGCTTATAAATTAAACTTGTCTACGTGACTAAGCCTTTTGTGGTATTACTAACTTATAATTTAGGATTATGATAAAAATCCTGAATAATTATATACCTAACAAATTAACTAAAATGGCTATTAAAAACCATAGTTAATAAATTGTCAAAAACAATAAACTGTATAAGATTCTATATATAAACCTTGCCCTTATTTGATTTTTATGTAGCAATTAAAGCTACATGGCTAGGTCAGAAGAAGTAAACAGTTATCCATTGGAAAACCATGAAAATACTAAGATACATGTGACCGGTGCGGAACTGCAAGCACTAATAGATAATGTTGTTACAAAAGCTATAGAACGGCAGTATAATGAATCTAGCGAGGCTCGAAGTAGGACCTTTACCGCATTCCAAGCCTAAGACTCATTCAGTGGCTCACAGCAAGCCACCCTCCAAGAAAGATGAACTAAAGAAAGATGATGATCGACATTCATCTAATCAAAACAGTGTTCCATCAAAGAAGATAGAGTTCGATAATGAACCACGTACCAAGTCCTGTACCTATAAGTACTTTGTTTCCTGCAAACCCCGGGATTTCACTGGGGAGAAAGGGGAAATTGATTGTATGACCTGGTTAGACGAAATGGACACAATTGTTGATATCAGCAGTTGTGCTGAAAGGGATATAGTGAAGTATGTATCCCAATCATTCAAGGGAGAGGCACTGGCATGGTGGAAATCTCTCATTCAAGCTGCTGGGAAGATCCCACTCTACAATTTATCATGGGATCAATTCGTTGCTCTCATTAAGGAGAACTATTGCCCGCAGCATGAGGTTGAAAGGATTGAATCAGAATTCTTATCACTAGTAATGAAGAATTGAGATTGCCAAGCTTACCTCACCAGTTTCAATACCCTGTCTAGGCTGGTTCCGTACCTCGTAACCCCGGAACCCAAAAGGATTGCTCGCTTCATTGGGGGTTTGGCCCCAGAAATCAAAGCCAGTGTTAAGGCGTCCAGACCTGCTACTTTTAGATCAGCAGCTGATCTATCTCTATCTCTTACCTTGGATGCGGTTAGGCTAAGATCGCTCAGGAATTCAGAAGAAGGCAAGAGAAAGCGTGAGGATGATAACTCACGAAGATCTGAAAAGAAGCATAAAGGTAATACTGACTTCATGAAGAAGTCTGGATCCAACAAGGGTAGCCAACAAGCTGAGGAAAAGCCAAAGTGCAAGACTTGTCAAAAACGCCACTTTGGAAAGTGCAGACTTGAGTCCAAGTCTAAGTCAGGATCGCCTGCATGTGGGTTATGCAAGTCTAAAGAGCACAAGACTGTTGATTGCAAGAAGATTAAAGATGCCACATGCTATAACTGCAATGAGAAAGGGCACATTAAAACCAATTGCCCTAAATACGCCAAGAAGCCGGAAGAGATCAAGAAAACCAATGCAAGAGTCTTCCGAATGGATGCAAAGGAAGCTGTTCAGGATGACAATGTGATCACAGGTACCTTCCTCATAAATGATGTCTATGCACGGGTATTATTTGATTCAGGTGCTGATAAGTCATTCGTAGATAATAAGTTTTGCAAATTGCTGAATTTACCTGTTAAAACCCTAAGTGTGAAATATGAGGTGGAACTAGCTTATGGTACCTTAGAAACCGCATCAACCGTGTTAGATGGATGTGTTATATCCATTAGGAACCACTCATTTCCATTATCCCTACTTCCTTTGAAGTTAGCCGGTTTTGACATAGTTATAGGCATGGATTGGTTATCTCGTAACCAAGCCCAGATAGTGTGCAATAAGAAGCAAGTGGTGATCAAGACTCCGTCTGGTGAGCCAATTACCATTCAGGGAGATATCCAGTACGGACTACTTGAGCAAGTGCCTATGCTCAAGGCATCTAGATGTCTGAAGAAGGGTTGTGTCATTTACATGGCACAAGTGACTATTGATGAGCCGAAGCCTAAGATTGAAGACATCCCCGTCATTTCTGAGTACCCTGAAGTTTTTCCTGAAGAACTACCTGGTTTACCCCCAGATAAGCAAGTAGAATTCTTAATTGACATCATCCCTAGAGCAGCGCCTGTCGCAAGAGCGCCTTATAGGTTGGCACCAGCAGAAATGAAAGAATTAAGGACACAACTAGATAAATTGCTAGCCAAAGGATTCATTAGACCAAATTCGTCTCCTTGGGGAGCGCCAATCCTATTTGTTAAGAAGAAGGATGGATCGATGCGTCTGTGCATCGATTATCGTGAGCTTAATAAGGTCACTATCAAGAACAGGTATCCTTTACCCAGGATCGACGATCTGTTCGATCAATTGCAAAGGGCAAGCTACTTTTCTAAGATCGATTTGAGGTCAGGCTATCATCAATTGAAGGTTAAAGATGAAGATGTACACAAGACTGCATTTAGGACTCGTTATGGTCATTACAAGTTCCTAGTGATGCCTTTTGGGCTCACTAATGCACCTGCCGCATTCATGCATCTCATGAATCGCGTCTGCAAGCCTTATTTGGATAAATTTGTCATCGTTTCCATCGACGACATCCTCATCTACTCGAAAAGCCAAGCTGACCATGAGAAGCATCTCCGTTGCATTCTTAAGCTACTTCAACAAGAAAAGCTCTATACCAAATTTTCAAAATGTGAATTTTGGCTTCGAGAAGTCCAATTCCTTGGACATGTTGTTAGCGAGCGTGGTATCCAAGTGGATTCCGCTAAGATTGAAGCTATTATGAACTGGCAAGAGCCGAAAACGCCTACAGAGATTCGTAGCTTTCTAGGACTGGCAGGATACTATAGGCGATTTATTGAAAACTTCTCAAGAATTGCAGCACCCCTGACTCTACTCACCCGCAAGAATAGCAAGTTTGATTGGGGGCCTAAGCAGCAAGAATCTTTTGATATTCTGAAGCAAAAGTTGAGCAACGCTCCAGTATTGACGTTGCCTGATGGAATTGATGAGTTTGTAGTATATTGTGATGCATCCCACACTAGTATGGGATGTGTGCTTATGCAGAAAGGCAAGGTTATTGCCTATGCTTCACGTCAGCTAAAAGTGCATAAGAAGAATTACACCACCCATGATTTGGAGTTGGGTGCCGTTGTATTTGCACTAAAACTTTGGAGGCACCACTTGTATGGAATTAAGTGTGTGATCTATTCAGATCACAAGAGCCTTCAACATCTATTCAATCAGAAGGACTTGAATATGAGGCAGCGACGCTGGATGAAAACTTTGAATGATTATGACTGTGAGATAAGATACCATCCAGGCAAGGCAAATGTGGTCACCGATGCCTTAAGTAGAAAAGAAAGGGTGAAGCCTATAAGAATCAATGCCAAGAGCATCGAGATAAGGAATAGTTTGAATGAAAGGTAGTTAGCTGCGCAGAAGGAAGCGGTATTGGAAGCTAACTATCCTGATGAAAAGCTATGAGTAACTGAAGAACAGTTATCCAATGGCAAGGACGGAATCCTAAGGTTAAATGGGCGAATTTGGGTTCCAGTTTATGGAGGACTTAGGGATGTAATCCTCCAGGAAGCCCACAGTTCTAAGTACTCCGTTCATCCTGGAGCTGATAAGATGTACCAGGATCTGAAGGCAAACTATTGGTGGATAGGCTTGAAGAAGTCTATAGCTGCCTATGTAGCTAAATGTTTGACGTGTGCGCAAGTCAAAGCTGAACATCAGAAGTCGTCAAGTTTGCTACAACAGCCTGAGCTTCCCACATGGAAGTGGGAGATGGTGACAATGGATTTCATCACCAAGTTGCCAAAGAAAAAGAAAGGAAGTGATACTATATGGGTGATAGTAGATAGACTGACTGACTAAGTCAGCACATTTCCTACCCATTAAGGAGACTTATAGCTCTGACATATTAGCCCAATTGTACGTAGATAAGATTGTATCTCTGCATGGCGTACCAGTGTTTATTATCTCTGATAGAGATACCAGATACACATCACATTTTTGGAAAAGTTTCCAACAATCTTTGGGCATGCGCTTAAATTTTAGTACGGCTTACCATCCTCAGACGGATGGGCAAAGTGAGCGTACAATCCAAACTTTGGAAGACATGCTTCGTGCATGTGTGATTAATTTAGGTGGTAGTTGGGATAACCACCTGCCATTGATCGAGTTCTCCTATAACAATAGCTACCATACTAGTATTCAGGCAGCGCCTTTCGAGGCATTATATGGTAGAAAATGCAGAACGCCTATTTGTTGGGCGGAAGTAGGAGAAGTTCAGTTATTAGGACCTGACATAGTCTTTGAAACAACGGACAAGATTGTCCAGATTCGTGACCACCTGAAGGCTACCAGGGATAGGCAGAAAAGTTATGCTAATAAAAGGCGAAAACCTCTAAAGTTTGAGGTTGGTGATAAAGTTTTGCTTAAAGTATCACCCTGGAAGGGAGTGATGCGATTTGGTAAGAAAGGTAAGTTAAGCCCAAGGTATATAGGACCATTCGAGATTATCGAATGTGTTGGGTCAGTGGCTTATAAGTTAAACTAACCTGAAGAGCTCAGTGGTATTCACAGTGTATTTCACATCTGCAATCTGAAGAAATGTATAGCAGATGAATCTCTAGTTATACCACATACAGATGTGCACATAGATGAGAGCTTGAAATTTGTGGAAAAACCTTTGTCGATTGAGGATCGACGGGTTAAGAAGCTTCGCAGGAAGCATGTACCTATTGTAAAGGTTAAATGGGATGCCCGCAGAGGTCCCTAATATACGTGGGAAGTGGAGTCTACTATGAAAGAAAAGTACCCTCATTTGTTACAGTAAATCTCGAGGTCGAGATTTCTTTTAAGGGGGTGAGGATGTAACACCTCGTAAAAATCATACCCAATAGAATAAAGACACGTGTCATGTAAGATAAACGTGTCAGGAACCCGGGTCAAGTTAGAAGATGTATGGTAGGATTTAAAGAGAGTCGACATGTTAATGAACACCTCTGAGCGACCTAATTATAAATCCCAATACCATGAATTATAATAAACATCTGATGTACTAAATCGGTTATTCCTATAATAAATAAATTCAGATTTTAAAAGAATTGGGATATTTAAATAATGTTACAACAAAGTTCGTACAAAATTCTTGTTTAAGAAGGATTCAAATTTTGAAACGCATGGCAAGACCCTTTCATAAGAAACCAAGGATGTGTAAGTGCATGGTAACATGTCAAAAGCATGCAAAGCCTGGTTCCATGGTCCCTACACTAAAAAGAAAACAAGTGATTCGGAAATTTCAAAGTTGCATGGCTAAAGCTTGGAAGTTTGCAAGTTTTTGTCCTCTGATGAACGGATACAGACAGCAAAGGGACCACCTAACGGTCCGTAAGGTGGTAGAGCTAAACAAAGATAATAAATAAAAAGCGGATACCGACCGCAAAGCCAAAGGCTTACGGTCCGCAAGGTTGTAACTGGGAATCTTTGATCAAGGTCGGTTACGGACCGCAAGATCAAGAGATTACGGTCCGCAAGAGGTGCTTACGGACCGCAAGGCTTCTTGCTTACAGTCCGTAAGACCGTCGCTGGCAGCAGAAAATGGACAGTTGCCTGTTCAGCCTGTTGCACCGCCTTAGTTATGTGGTTTTCGAATTCAGGAGCATGGCAACTGGTTTTGGCACTATAGGGACACATGGTTAGATCTGAGTTCAGTCCTAGACTATTGTGGCAAGATCTTATGACTTATTCTTGAGTATATAAGGAGTTGAAGTTGCAACAAAGGGAACTTGCTCATTCAAACTCACTTCAAGGACTTCTCTGGAGCTTCTCTGATCAGCAACAAGTTTCCTTAGGCTACCTAATAGTGCTTAGGACATTTGTAAGTGTCCTTAACTTCCTGAATTCAGTTTCAATTAGCTTAATGACTATAAGTCAAACCTATCGTAATTAAGGTTTGACTTCGAGATTAATCAATAATTGTCCAGTCAAATCTCGAATTAAAAGTACATTTGAGTTGGTAATTAGGTGGGTAATAAACCCTTAAAAGGGTACCCTCTGATTCCCACTCTAACTAGGTCAAATGTCGGGTCAAACTTGATTATAAAAAGTCAACAGGAAGCTTATTTTCAAATTAATACATAATTAGCAATGTAGAAGCTATGCAACCTGTTTTGTCATTAATATAACTTGGTAATTAATGTAAGAACATGTCTAAACATGTTCAACTCGACAATTTTCAGTTTAGGCTCGGTTCGGAACCGAAAGTCGCATAGTTTGACTTCTGCTTTGACTTTCAGTTCTGACCCGTTTGAGCATAGTTTTGAAATGCCTTAGAGCCTTATTTGGACCAGGTTACATGTTAGTATAACCCCCTGTGATTATACGACTTGATTCATTAGTTATCTGATTCATATGCATGATTCCGTTAAATGCTTAAATGTTGACTATTATGCCCTTGTCACCTTAAAATGTGAATTTTTGAAAATGTGAAAGAGTAGAAACCTTAGTTACTGATTTATAAACTTGTACCTAAAATTTGACATCAGTTTGAGGTCTAGATTAAGAGTTATGCTCATTAGCGTAATTAGAAAGCTTTTTAGTAATTAAACGGTGTAATTAGCATATAACCTATCTAAACCCGATTTTTAATACCAAACTTTTTACCTACTGATATAAAATAATATTTCGGGATTTTTGGAGATTTTTATTTATTTTAAGCTGAGCATAACATAGAGTTCTAAGCTTGATTCGGTAATTGCTGGTTTTGCCCTTTTGGGCTATAAAATGAGTTTTACAAATTCTTTTGACCCCAAACCTTTTTGCTACTAATTTTATATGATAAATAAAATATTTTGAGCCTTCTGGAATAATAAAAATATCAGCTTTCCTTTGAAAACCCGAAAATAGCTCCAAATCGCCTTTTTAAGCGTTTTTAACGCATAGTATGTATTAAAACTATTTTAAACATATAAGGCTTGATACCTGCTGATATTTTCATTAAATCTTTATATATTAACAGTAAGCAAAAGTTTTAAACTCAGATTCCCAGTTTTGACCTTTTAAGCCTAAGTGAAATTACCAAAATGCCCCTAAGGTGCATAGTTTGGTTTTAAATGATAAGTTTCACATATATGTAATACCCTACTGATATAACTTATCAAATTAAGTATTTTTACTGATTACATCAGACCTATGACTCAGATTATTATTTAAACTCTTTTATAACCTTTATAATGACCAAAATGCCCCTACGGGGCATAGTTTGGGTTTAAATCCGTTTTGGGCATAATAGAAGATATCTTACTGATGTCACAACATATTTAAGGCATATTAACTTAGGAAACTTGTATATGACTCTTATGGTTACCCGTTACGCATCTTACGCGTTCGGTACGGTTTATGTAACTAGTTTGCATAAATTAGCCGAAACGGGTCAAACCTTATTATTTTTGTCTCAAAATCCAGAATGTGTTCAGTTTACCCATATTAAACAAGTTTCCAAGCTTGTCGGGTCAAAACCACATTCTAAACCGGTCTTCGTCTTATCAGGCGTTTGAACCGTGTCTTCCTTTTGAAAAACTAACCGGTCTAAGTCTAAGCTTAAATAAAGACCCGTTAGGATTCTAATTGGTTATTAGAACCTTCGTTCCATATTAGGAGCCCAGTAAAAGCTGCGTGCACTTGCTATATTTGATTTATACTTTGCTCAGGTAAATACTCTTAACTTATTTTCCCTATACAGGCTTGGGATACGGTATTATAATAATACCGCTTGGTCGGGTATGTAATCATTTAAATTGGATTGTGATTAATGTATTTACATAACTCGTTTTATTCTGTATTATTTGGTGTATGGCCTTTGGGGGGTTAAATGACCATGTCCCAGATATCCTTGGCATCATTCAAAGAAATGGCCACGACCTAAGCACGGGGTGTAGGCGTACACCTGACAGATGCATATGTAAAAACTGGTAGACCACTTAAAGGAATAACCTTGTGGGTATTATACCTGTGGCGTGTCAGTTAATCTAGACCGGACCTACAAACCGGCCTTGATGGATGACAAATAAGTAAAACTATATACAAGATTATTTTTAAATAATTGTCCCAAGTTATAAAATATATTTTTGCCGAAGTGCATTCAAATCAATTTTTAAACTCTTTTCAAAATGAGTCAGTTAAGTTGTATTTACCAGTGTAAACTGACGTATTTTCCAAAAAGGTTAAGTGCAGGTACTATACGTAATAGGCTGGCTACTCCAGGCATCAAAAATCAAGTCTCGCAAGCTCTAGATGTCAAAGTCTGCTGAACAGTTTACCTTTTTATTTGATCCGCCTGTGGATCTGTTTCAACTAATTTGTAATACTTAATATTACAATTTTATTCGGTTGAAATAAATCTATCATTTGCTTCCGCTGTGCATTTAAATATTGTGTTGTTTGACTATGATGATATCAACTACGCCACGATACTCCCCACCGGGCCCACCTGTAATACGTAGGGCTGTCCAAACTGCTCGACGATCGAAGATCGCTCGACGATCGCTCGAAAAATGCTCGTTCGATTCCCGCTCAGTTTGTAAATGAGCCGATCGGATCGGTTCGATTCAAATTCAATCCGAGCATGAGCATAGCTCCGCTCGCTCGTCGATCGCTCGGTTTCGCTCGAATTATTTTTATTAATAATTAATATATATATTTATATTATAGATTTTATAGATAAAAACCCAAAAAAATATAATAGCCAAAAAAAAACTAAAAGCCCAAATAACATTCAACCCAACTTAATATTTAATATATAAATCTAAGTATCTAACCCTAAATCTATTCTTCCCTAATCAGTCGTATTCAAATTGCCGCTCTAATCTCGGTCTCACTCTCCGGTCTCCACAGTCACAGACTCACAGTCTCCGTCTCCGACCCTCTAATCTCCGACACACATATCGTCGCTGTCCCTAGTCTTCAATCTTCGGACGGTCTTCAACAGTTCTTCAATCTGCTATTTTTTTTAATCTGTTGTTTTTTTTTAATCTGCTGTTTGGTATGTTATGTTTCTGTTTGGTATGTTTGTTATAGTAGCATAGAGAAAGATGGAGATCGATGACATTCGACAGTTGGCAAAATTTTGATGTAAACATAGTTGGTGATTAGCTGTTGTTTGTCCCAGGTCCTTTCTAGCTTCTTGCTAGTTGGGCCTGGTTGCTTGTATTCGCACTTTATTTTGTGTTGCTTTTGTATTCGCACTTTATTTTGTGTTTCTTATGTATTCGCACTTTATTTTATGTTGCTTTTGTATTCGCACTTTAAGTTAGAATTTGTTTTTGTTGAACGAAGCCTTATTATTCAATCGAGCGAAAACGATTCGCTCGCTTTTTTTTTAGGATTTGATAAAAACCGAGCGAAACCGAGCCGATCGGATCGGTTCGATTCAAATTCAATCCGAGCATGAGCATCACTTTTGCGATCGGTTTTACAAATTTGATCCGCTCGGATCGGATCGGTTGTAATTCAATCTGAGCATGAGCAGACCCTCGATCGGATCGGATCGAATCGTGAACACCCCTAGTAATACGTGGAAATACCGGGGTGTGACAATGCTCTGGGCACCCCATAACCCTAGGGGTGTTCCTATTTATGGTTACCAGGGGAAAGGTATTGTTGTTTATGACTTGCTTTTATGTTCTCCTTTGTTGTTGTTTTTTTTCTTATGTTGTTGTGCTTGACAGCAGGATATAGTCTAATGAATGTTCTTGATCCGAAGGCCAGTGGTGTTATGGTTGTGGCGACGTTAGCTGAGGGGAGGCCCTTGTGGTTGGATCAGATACGGGATCGATTCTTGCACCCTACCAGTGAAAGCTTTGCCACTTATGCTTACACCATTTTAGGTGACGATGGTGGGAATGATCTTGACGATGTTCTTAGTCCTACTCGAGAGGAGATTATTGTCCTTTTGAGTGAGAGTTCTGATAAGTCACCTGAAGGTCTAATCCTTCGTTCCTCGCCTGCAGGTCCACCACAAGGGACTGGGAACGAGCCCGTGAATGAGCCTGCTGGTGAAGATGTTGATATTCCGGTTGATGTTGCTAATCAGTTGGAAACTAGGAAGAAGAAGAAGGTAGATAAACCTGAGGAAGAGACGGTTGAGGAGCCGACGGCTAAGGCATCTCATAAGCATCCCTCTTATTCTTCCTTCCTGGATTATGTTTTCGTCTCTGACACGCTGTCTGGTTTAGATGCAGGGGATAAGCGTGCTGAGCGCGATCCCGATGACAGTGCCACCTTAACAGAGATAATGAAGAAGAAAGCTCTTGAAGACAAGAAACGGAAGCTTGATGAGCAGGCTGCTGCTGCGCTTGCAGCGAAGAAGGCCAAACTCCAGAAAGAGACTCCCCCTGCTCCTGCAGAATCAGAGATTGATTTGGGTGTTTTTACTGCAAAACATGGTAACCTTTTGAAGAAGATATTCGTAGCTTCTGGTTCACATGGTACAGGGTTTTTCGTTTGTCTGTCTTGTTTGTCACTTTTCTTTCTTGCTTCTGACTGTCTTGTTTACCCTGGAGCAAGTGCTAAACCGGGTAAGGGTGTTCACAAGGTTGATGTCTCCAAGATTACACCCCCCACTTCCCCTCCTTCTAGAATGTTTGGTTTATCTCCCCCTGATTCAAGGGGCAAGAGGAAGCAGGATGAAGTGGAACAAATGGAGGTTGTTGCGGAGAATGTTGCCGGTGTTGGTGGTGACGGGGGTGGTGGTGTGGAGGCTGAGGTGGAATCAAGTGAAGCGACCCCTCATCGCACTATTTACACAAAACGTCCACCGGGTTCCGAAGGTGGTGGTACATCAGGGGTTCACCGGAGTCCTGAATATGAACGAGTTCAAGGTGGTTCTTGGGACACCCACAATCCAACATGTGCTGATCTTCCCCAAGCTCCTCAGTGGAATCTGACTCAAGGCTCCCAAATGACTGACCTGAATAACTGTCGAGAGTTCTTTTCCCTATCTCTCCCCCCTGCTGAGAGATTATTTCAAAAAAAGACGCAATCGGTTAGATCTCTTGGATGATCATATCCAGGCTGGGGTCAACTTTTTCGCTACTTCCCAAGAGATCGCCCGGGAGTGGCAGTTGATGGGGGAGGATACTCTGTAATTTGAAAACGCGAAGAAGGCGTTCGCTGAAGAGAGAGAAAAATTCAATGATGAGAAGAAGGGTTTGGCATAGAGGGTTGCTGATGCGGAGGAGAAACTTGTCAAGGAAAAGAACTTGAACGCCGGCAAGCAGAAAGACTCGGAAGCTGCTTGTGACCGAACAAACAAAGAGATGCAAACCCAGCGCGATGCCATCATTAGGTTGTCAGGAGAGAAGAAGAAGATAAGTGATGAAGCTAAGGAGGAACGTGTTGCGCATCAAAAAAGGGAGCAAGAGTACGTCCAACGCATAGCCAAGTTGGAGAAGTTTGCTGCTGAGAAGGTTGCTGAGAGCAAAGCTTCTGAGATCTTGGTTGAGGAAGCTACTGCTGATTGCAAGTGGCTACTTGCGCGTGCCGTGCCTCTGGTAACTTTCCTTTTGTTCCCTCGCTTTTAGTTGATCTCTTATTGCTTGTCTCATGTTTCTATTCCTTTCTGTAGATTGCTGAACGTATCGCTAAATCTGATGAACTTGCTAAGTATATGTTTGAGCTGGGCCAAGCAGCATACAATAGCGGGCGGAAAGACGGCTATGGTGAAGGTAGGGCAGCGGTTGTGAATAATGAGAAGGACTACCACTTTGAGTTATACAAAGAAGACTATACTGCCAAGTATACCGCCAAGCGCCAGGAATATGAATTCGTTGAGTTTGGCATTGTTAAAGCCATTGAAAAGTTATCACGGAAAGCTAACGCCATTGAAGTCTTGAAGAAGGCTCTTGGTGACCAGGGGACTGATGGTGGTGATGCAGGTCCCAGTCACCAGGGTTGACGGTTTCCGGGTTGCATGCCGTGTATAGGCCTGATGGCCTTGTAATTGTCTGACAATTTCTTTGAACAGTTTACTTTATGCTTTGCAAACAATTTACTCTTGGTTGTTATGTCTATTAACATTTTGGTACACTTGATATGTTTAATGCTAACTGTGGGTTTTGCTCTTTATTTGTTGTGAATTTTGCTATCGTTACAATATGTGCATGTGTAATTACTTTGATTAGGTATCACGAATGAATGATGGCTGAGACAGGTTATGCTGTGTTAGTTATCCTAGTGTTACACAATATTGTGTTATGCTTTGGAAAAACTCTACAACGTTTGTTCTGTCGTTAAGTGCATAGTTTAATTCTTGTATACGAAGTGATCGATTTACAGGTTATTGTGTTGACCCGGCTGTGTTCAGCTTTGGGGGTCTTACAATGTGTGCTTTACCATGTTTACGATGTTTTCGTGTTTATATGGGCACGAAGTGTTATTTGGCGTAATAGGCTTTAGTTGTGTTTTTGACCCGGGTGTGCACTTAGTTGTGACGAGCCTTGGAAGTCTACAACGTTTCCTATTTCTGAGCCATTGATATTTTCATGTATGCCCGATGTAACATATGCAGTTGTAACAAAAATTCGCATGAAATAAGATAACCACACTTCTTGTGTTAAAGTAAAATGTGTTGGGCGCGCGGCCATTACAAGTAGAGATAAAAACTGCGACCATCTACATATAACATTTTCTTAGTTGCTGAGCATTCCAGGTTCTTGGGACTTCTTTGTTCTCAAGTATGCGTAGCTTGTACGCTCCTTTCCCGAGGACTTCATCTATAACGTAAGGACCTTCCCACTTGGGGGCTAATTTTCCCGGTCTCTCGGCGTTGGACGCCTCGTTGTCCCTTAGGACATAGTCTCCGGGGTTGAACGTGCAAATTCAGACCTTACCGTTGTAGTATTTTTCCAGCTTTGTTTTGTATTTCACCTCATTGATTGCTGCCATCTCTCTCCTTTCTTCTAGAAGGTCCAGGTCCAACCTTCTTTCTTCTTCATTATTGACAGCGTTTATTGACAACATCCTCGGGGATGGCAAACCTATCTTTGCTGGTATCACAGCTTCTGACCCATATACTAGACTAAACGGTGTTTCTCCGTTGATTGTCTTCGGCATAGTCCTATGGGCCCATAATATGCTGGGCAACTTGTTGACCCGTCCTCTACGCTGCGTTCCCAACCGCACCTTAATACCGTCTACGATGCTTTTGTTCACTGCTTCAACCTGACTATTTCCCTGCGGGTGCGCTACCCAGGAAAAGGTGTGCTCTATATGCAACTCCTTGAACCAGTTTTGGAGATCTTTGTTAGTGCATGCGTCTGTCGACTTCGTCTTGTATCGAGTCTTGTTTGTACTTAGAGATATCAGGGCACGTTATACGAGAAATATGTCAAGTATAGGGTGTAAGACAAGTTCAAAAGAAATTAGATTGTTTAATTTCGTTTGAACAGTAATTCCGTTTGAGTCATCCTCAAACGAAATCACTCACCCTATAAATACTTGATGTCTTGATTTCATTTGTAACAGTTCCGGTTTGTGCAATGAAGTGCTGCCGAAGTGTCCACAGACTTGTAATTGATCTGAAATCAATATACGGACAGTTTGAAGTGATAATCTTGTTGAATTGATCTCAGAATGTTTGTTTCCGCCTTTCATTCTGAGTAAAACTCTTCTGATCGACTCGTTCGGGTCTGAAAACGATCCTACAATCTTCTGCAGCGAAATTTGTTCCTTTATCGGTTATGATTCTCAGGGGCAGCCCGAATCGACAAATTATTTGCTCCCAGATGAACCTTCGCACCACGGTAGATGTGGTTGATGCCAGGGCCTTTGCTTCCACCCATTTCGTGAAACAGTCTACTGCGACTATGATAAACTTCACTGCTCCTGGGGCTTTTGGAAAAGGACCAGGCAATTTCGACTCGTTCGGGTCTGAAAACGATCCTACAAGTGGTATCAGAGCTCAGGAGGAAGAGTTCATACCAATTCAACTGCTTTTTCTAACTTCTACACCTTCTTTTCAAAATTAAACAAGTTTTCACAGATAAAATTAGCTGAATCTTTCACAATGTGTGTGTAACTATGTTTTAACAAACCCTTGAAAGTTTCAGAACCAAATTCGACCAATTGGACCAAAATCAGACCGAAATGATGATGTCATTCTGATTCCGTTTGAAAATACATGTTGATTTCGCTTGAAACATGTATTCCGTTTGAACTGATTGGTTAATTCCGTTTGAAGATCGTATTCTGTTTGAGGGTTTCGTTTGAACTAGGCAATTTCGTTTCAAATTGCAATCTCGTTTGAAAGGTCATACAAGTTCAGCAATTTCATTTAAATAGTGGGTGTTTCAAACGAAATTAGGTAGATTGATTGAACAGGGTATTTCGTTTGAGTGTGGTTGTTTTGTTTGAAAGGGGATTTCATTTGAAGCTTGATATTCCATTTGAAGGACTGTTTTGTGAACTTTGAAAATCCAAAACATGGACGAGGAATTTTACAACGCATTCGCTACTCCGGTTACCCCGATTACTCTTGCACAGAACACGATGTTGGAAAATGAAACGGGAACTATGCAAAAACCTCCTAAACTCATGAACATTGAGGAGTATAAAGGTTGGGAAGGACGGTTTGAGAACTGGGTGCAAGCAAATTATTTGGATGCTTGGGAATGTGTCGAGACGAAATACGTTAGACCGATGAATGATGACGAAGAGATTGTTCCATTTAAAGATTTATTGCAACAAGCTGTGAAGGAAGATATCTTGGTATTATTGCAACATAATGGAACTTCTTATTCGATCTGGAAAGCATTAAGATCAAAGTTTCATGGAAGCCAAGAGATGGTCAAGAACAAGAAATCACTTTTGAAGAAAGAGTTTGATCTGTTTCGTGGGTTGAAAAATGAGAGCACAAAACAAATCATAGAAAGATATTGCAATCTGCTATCAAGCATGAAAAGATTGAGCATTGAGAAAGATAATGAGGAGTTGATTGAGAAGCTAGCCGATGCATTGCCATACGAGACTTGGGGCACATATCTCATGATGTTGAGGAACAAGAAAGGTTTTAGCAGTCTAACATTGAGCAAATTCATTGAAAAGATTGAAGCTCAGGAGATGGAACAGAGAAAGATTTCAAGAATGAAAGATTTTGACAGTGAACAAGACATTGGTCTCTATTACAAAGGTGGTGTCAGTGATAAAACCACCAACATGTCACCAAAGATTGGAACAGCATTCAATACAAAGAATTCATCTGAAAGTTCTTCTAAAGGATCAAACATCAACACAAGTTTTTCATCATATCCATCCTTTGATCCGAACATTTCAGCAACTAAGAATGGCACGAAGTTACAATGCAACATTGTACTGAATCTGGAGAATGATGAGGGTTATTCTGAAGAAGTTGCGAAAAGTCACATGTCTTTGTTGGGAAATGTTTTGGAGTCGTATGGAAGTTTAGTAGCAGGAAGGATCGGGAATCCTATGTTGACAAGAGAGGATTACGATCAAATAGATGCTGAGGAGATGGAATTGATGGACATAAAATGGTGTTTGGCTAGTGTGTTGAGACGAGCTGAGAAATTCAAACAGATCACAGGAAGAGATGACTTCCGTGATGCATTTGTTTCTAATTTGGGATTTGATAAATCTAAAGTCACTTGTTTTCGTTGGAGGGAAAAGGACACTTCAAGAGGGAGTGCACTAATCGCGAAGCGAGTGGAGCTCAAAATCCGTTCAACAACAATGATTACTATCGGAAATCCTTTTATCATCAAGTTTCTCAACAACACCACGAACCACAAGTGGCACATGGAAGGAAAGTGATTGAAGATTCTTCAAAGAGAGCTTGTATGGTGAATCAGGATGACACAGAGCCAACAAAAGGATTCAATTGGGATAAATATATTCCAACTGATAACAAAGCATGCCTGATAAACCAAGATGATGAAAAGTTACCAGAAGGGTTTAGTTGGGAAGGTTTCAGTTGGGATGATTATGATCCTAACAAAACTTCAGCCCAAAAGGCCTTTGTTGCTCGTATTGAAGAAGGTAGTGATGATGATCGTGAGTATTGGTCAAGAAAAATGGCAGATCATTTGAAAATGATGGCAGAAAGTGATAGTGATGATGATAAAGCTAAAAAGAAAAAGAAAAAGGTCAAAACACCAGTGAGTAGTGATGATGAAGATGTTCCAGTGATAAGGCAAAAAGTAAAAGAGGTTCCAAAGTTCAAAGTGGATGAAAAAGTTGATGCAAGTAAGATTCCGATGAAGTGTGACAACTGTGAAGCTATAAAGAAGCAGAACAGCACATTGATTTATAACTTGAACAGTTTGAAGGAATCTTATGATGTCCTGAACAAAGCAATGAATCAGTACAATCAAACAAGTGAAGAACAAGCAACAGCAATGAAGACAGTTCAGGGAGCATTCATGATAAAGCAGAAAGTGGTGAACAACTACATCGAGAAGTGTGTTGTGCTAGAGCAGAAACTTGAAACCCAAAGAATTGAAACTGAAAGAGTAAATCATTTGTTAAAAGGTTACTCATGCACTTCTTATGTTATTGACAGGATCTATCCAATAGTAGAAGGCATGAAGGCGTTTGAAGAAGAGGAGACTTCTGAGGCAAAGAATTCTGAAGAACAAAAAGTATTTGAAGAAAAGAATCCTGAAAAGAAGAAGGATACTAAAGAAAAGACATCTGGTAAGAAACAAGGTTTCAGTTACAACAAGTGTCCACCCCCGCTTAAAAATGGATATTCTCCGAGAAATCCAAATTCAGAAAGAGTCGAAAAGGCAACAAATTTACAGTGGGAGTCGGAGTCTTTAGTTAACTTGCCGAATAATATTGATGTCACATTTACGTCATCTGACACTGATCATAAATCCGAGTTAATAAAGAAAGTGGTTGATCAGGTGTTGGATAAAGATGAATCCGAGGAGTCAAAGTCAGAGTCTATGTCGGAGTCAAAGTCTGAGTCAAGCATTTCAGGTCAAACCGACAAACAGGGCAAAAGGGTTTACAATAAAGAATTTCTTCTATCAAAATCTAATTTGAATGACGAAACATTCAAAGTTGCATATAGATTGAATGATTCCGACAAATTATATTATGATGAGGAATTTCCAATAAGAGGTGTTAAACCAGAATTGATCAAAAAGGTTTTCAAACTAACAGAAATTAATATTTCTGAAATAAAAGATGTAAATCTTACAGATAAACCTAAAAAAATACACCTCAAGAGTTCAACAAAGAGAAAACAAGAAAAATGGTCACAATTCTGGTTCTGGTTATCGAAAGAAACCAAACCATAATGGTAATTTCAAAAAGAAAGGATTAGGTTTTATTCCTCCAGAAAATCATAAAAATGAAAAAAATGTTCGAGACTTTAAATCAAATATGGTATTTGTTTCAGGTACTAGTGCAGAAGAAGAACAAAAGAGTCCTTTCTGGAAGCAATTGAACAGAGAATTTCTTGCAAAGAAGCAAGAAGAGATGAAGTTTGCTGATCAGATAAGAGAAACGAGAACCTGTTTCCAATGCAACACTGTTGGACATATTGCTAAAAATTGTTTCAAGGCAATTAAATCAAAACAGGGAGTATCTCGTAAACTGAAAGAAAAAGTAGTTGAGTTTGAACAACCAATTGATAGAACAAAACTTTTCGAAAATTCGATTTTTGAGATTGGTGAATGTTCAAACAAATTTTACAAGAAAAGAGTAAATCTTGACAACCAAAAGTGGGTTGTTAAGAAGTCTGATGATAGTTCAAGCAATGATTCTGATTTATCAAAATCAGAGTAGCTATCTTCTGGCGATGAATCTGATTCCACAAAATCAGAGGAGCCACAGGTTGAGATTAAATGTGAAAATTCAGTACCTCCAATGGATGATGTTCATTTTCCACCATTGAAGGCTGAAAACTTTAAACAAAAGGTTGGTAAAATTGAAATCTCAAATCAATTTTTCTCAGAAAAGAAAGAGTTTGATATTGAGAAAGAATTCAATTCCAAAGTGCAACATATTTTTGGAAAAATGGTTGACAGGAAGGTCAAGGGAGTCAAGGAGTTTTACGAAAAGAAAACAAAGAAGCAAGGTAAAGTATCATCCCTGGTTTGTGACTGGGATGGTACATACTATGAACAGTAAAATCCTAGACTTGCCGGAGCTCCCAAGTTGGTAATCGTGGAGCATGAATCGGCATCATTTTTATATTGTTTGTTTGAAATTTGAAAATGGTTCACAAGTGTGATTTGCCGGAACTCCCAGGTTGGTAAGTGAGGAGTAGGAATTGGCATCTTGAGAATTCAATCTACATGTGGTATTAGTTGGTAAGCCAAGTGGTTGAAAAAGGTTTTTTACCTACAAGTGGTTAATCAAGGTCATTAAGTTGAACTTGATTGGACCATTCTTACAAAGTGGTTAAAGAACAATGTGATGATAACCCCTAACCTATAAGTGGTTTTATAAAATCAACAAAACTTATTTTCCGGAAAAACCATTTGATTAAAACAAACTTAATTGTTTTGAAATCAATGGGAAAATAGTTTGTTGTGGGGGGGGGGGGGAGTTCTGATTGTTTATGCCAAGTGAATGGCGAATTGAAGCGATCTGATATTGGTTGTCATTTTACCTGTATAGTTTGTTTTCAAAATTCCTTTAAATGTGTTTGCATTTTAGGGGGAGTAAGAAATTTCAGAAAATCCAAAAACATTTGAAAATTTGAAAAAGACAAAAACATGATAAAATGAAAAATGAGTTTTTGTGTCAAAGAAGAGGAAATGATAGTACATCAGTGGACTATCACAGCATGCTAAAGAATTGGAAAGAAAAAATGTGATAAACGATCTCACTGATGATGTGCCAGTAGGTTTTTGCACATTTAGTAGATTGTGACGAGATATAAACCTAAATTTCAAACTTGCTTATATCGTGGGGAAACATATCTCGGATATATGGGTAACCCCCGAAATCTTGTTTGAAAGGTCCATCTTTCTGAGATACTAGGTCTTTATACTCAGTGATATCTGGGGTATTATCCCGGGACTTCTGATTTTGCGGGAGCAATAGCCTAGTCCTCGGAGAATACTTTACGCTTGCTTGAAATATAGCGCTGCCCTCAGCATAAAAATGATGAAACATTGCAAAATGCTAATCATGTGTTGTTGAAACAAAAGATCCTCTAAAGGGGACACACAAAAAGTCGAAGCCGTCATCTCTCTGCTGAACGGAAGTTCTGACCTGAGCTCTCACGGCCCTTGCATTTTAACTCCTTACAGATATCATCTGTGGTATACTCACCTGTAAGACTGAATATTGGGATCTGGATACGGGAGTATATTCTGAGGTGGGACACGCGATTAAGTTTAAGTGCTTAAGACATTAATCCGTATCTCGAAACAGTTGAACTTTGTGTGAAAATTTAAGTGGACCAGTATACTGACAATCTAAGTGAATCGTTTAGAACTTAAAATGTTTAAAGCTTAACGGTGTTGGTGATTTGTCTTATAAACTGATATGATCATCTTACACAAACTCACAAAAATGTTGTCTGTAAAAATTTCTATTGCATTTTATTTCTTTAAAAAAAAATCCAAAAAGATTTTTAGTGTGTTTTAGCATAAATTTTGAAAAATACAAAAAGATTTTCGACAACTGGTGTTGGAAAGATGATTTTCAAAATTCCAAGTGCTAGACATGATGAACAATTGGGTTGGGAAAGTGTTTTTGAAAAGACAAATGATATATCTTCAAGTGGTTTCATCAGAGATCTACATTGTAAAATCATTCTTTGATTGAATAATTCCTGCAAGTGATGCATGCAGAGGTTGAGAAATATTTTTTCAAGTGGTCATCAGAAAATTTATTTTTGGGTAGAGATTCGTGCAGGTAAGAGACAGGAATCGATCCTGAATCTGAATCTATAGAGAATGTGCAGGAAAAGAGCTAGGTGTTCTTGGAATAGATGATAGAGAACCAGGTTTCAATACCTGAGGACTCTGTGATTTTAATAAGTCAGGCTGCGATCCCAGCATATCGAAAGGGGGAGTCTGAAGACGCCTAAAGGAAGGAGTGTGTTGGTGTTGGTGAAAAGAGAAGAGAGAAGATTTGAGGATGCTTACAGCGTCAGATACTTCAAAGAGTTTGAGAGGACTGATAAAGACTGAAGATGCGAAGACTCGACACTGAAGACTCGTCAACATTCGAGGGGGAGTCTGTTAGTGCATGCATCTGTCGACTTCGTCTTGTATCGAGTCTTGTTTGTACTTAGAGATATCAGGGCATGTTATATGAGAAATATGTCAAGTATAGGGTGTTAGAAAAGTTCAAACGAAATTAGATTGTTTGATTTCGTTTGAAACTGACTTGACACATTCAAACGAAATTGTTAATTTAGTTTGAACAGTAATTCCGTTTGAGTCATCCTCAAACGAAATCACTCACCCTATAAATACTTGATGTCTTGATTTCATTTGTAACAGTTCCGGTTTGTGCAACGAAGTGCTGCCGAAGTGTCCATAGACTTGTAATTGATCTGAAATCAATATACAGACAGTTTAAAGTGATAATCTTGCTGAATTGATCTCAGAATGTTTGTTTCCGCCTTTCATTCTGAGTAAAACTCTTCTGATCGACTCGTTCGGGTCTGAAAACGATCCTACAATCTTCTGCTGCGAAATTTGTTCCGTTATCGGTTATGATTCTCAGGGGCAGCCCGAATCGACAAATTATTTGCTCCCAGATGAACCTTCGCACCACGGTAGATGTGGTTGATGCCAGGGCCTTTACTTCCACCCATTTCGTGAAACAGTCTACTGCGACTATGATAAACTTCACTGCTCCTGGGGCTTTTGGAAAAGGACCAACCATATCTATCCCCCATTGTTGGAACGGCCATGCCGTTGTTACGGGGGCTAGTTCATTCTTTGGGCGCATCGTTTGCGGAGCGTGTCTCTGGCAACCGCTGCATCTCCTCAAAACCTTGACTGTATCTGGATGCATCCCGGGCCAGTAATACCCGGCGTTCATTACTTTCGTTACTACCATTCTTGGGCCAGTATGAATGCCGTAGATGCTCTCATGTACTTTGCGAATTAGATAATTTGCATCTTCTGGATCGACACATCTTAGTAAATGGCCCGAGGTACGATTTCCGGTATAGAATTCCATCAGCCATCTGGTAATGCTCGGACTTGTACTGTATTTTCCTTTCTTCAGCTTTGTTTTCGGGTAGTATTCCAGACTGGAGATACAAGATGATCGGCATCATCCAAGATGTTGTTCCCAGTTGGATAACGTTCACCTGCCTTAGTGGTACCGATTGATTGATTAGAACTTCAATGCGCACGTCCTTGGCCAGGTGCTGGAAACTGGTGGACACGAGCTTACTCAGTGCATCTGCTGGTTTATTCTCGCTCCTGTTAATGTGATACACCTTGTAGGAATTGAAGTTTTGTAGCAATGTTTTTGCTTAGTCCAGATATAGCGCCATCACATCTCCTTTGGCGTCATACTGGCCATTGATCTGCCCCGCAACGAGCATGGATTCTACATGCGCCTCTCTGTGTTTGACTCCCATCTTGATTGCTAACCTCAGACCAGCAAGAAAAGCTTCATATTCGGCTTCATTATTTGTGCTCTTGAAGTCTAACCGGATGGCGTACGTAAACTCATGTTTTTCCGGACTTGCCAATCTAAGTCCTGCCCCTGCGTCATCTTCGTTAGACGCGCCATCTGTATACAGTAGCCATGGTTCTTCCGAATGTTGCCTTTTAGCCCTTTCCATTGCCTTGCACTCCCTGTCTTTGTCGTCTGGCACCTCTGTCAGAAAGTCAGCCAATACTTTACCCTTGATTGCTGATCTTGGCCTAAAAACCACATTGTGGCCTCCCAGTTCTATGGCCCATTTTGCCAATCTTCCTGATATCTCGGGTCTTGCGGGGATTTTGCCGATATTGTAATTCGTTAAGAAATGAATGACGTGGTTAGCAAAGTATCTGTGCAGTCGTCTGGACGCGTGAATCAATGCGAGGACCAGCTTTTCCATTATGGTGTATCTTGTTTCTGGGTCATTCAAGGTGCGAGACACATAATAGACTGGTGTTTGTACGCCTTGTCTGTCTACCAGTAGAACTGCTCCTACCGCTTTCTCTGATGCTGATAGTTACATCACTAGGGGTTCCCCTTTCATAGGTGCTGTCAGTGTTGGCAGTCGTATGAGACAATCCTTCATTTCTGGAATGCATGCTCGGCTTCCGGAGTCCACTGAAACTGATTCTTCTTTACACAATTACGGAGGGTTTTGATGAATGGGAAAGATTTTGCTGCGTGATTGGCGAGGAAACGGTTGAGTGCTGCTAACCGTCCAGCCAACTTCTGCATTTCTTTTATTGTCGATGGTGAAGGCATCCGCTCGATTGCTTGCACCTTTTCAGGATTGACTTTAAACCCATCCTTTGTAACAATGAAACCAAGGAACTTTCCTTCTTCCATCCCAAAGGAACATTTCGCTGGATTTAGCTTGATATTCAGCCCGCGCAACGTGTCAAAAGTTTTTTGAATGTTTACCAGGATCATACTCTCTTCTTTGGTCATGATGACCAGGTCATCCATGTATACTTCAATGTATTTGCCGATAGCATCGCTGAACGTTTCGTTCATCAGTCTCTGGTAAGTTGCGCCTGCATTCTTTAAACCAAAGGGCATTTTGGTGTAACAGTACAGCCCTGTTGGTGTGCGAAATGCAGTTTTGTCTTCGTCTTGGATAGCCATCAGCACCTGATGGTATCCTTTATAACAACCGAGGAAACATTTCCACCTGAACGATGCTACGGAATCGATCTTTTTGTCAATTTCTGGTAAAGCATAACAATCGCGTGGGCATGCCTTGTTCAGATCTTTGTAATCCACACACATTCTCCACCCGCCGTTTCCTTTAGGAACCATGACTGGGCTTGCTACCCAAGTTTGATAACGGACCTCTCTGATGATGCCAGCGTTTAGTAACTCTGTGATCTGTTCTTGCATGGCGTCATGCTTTATGTCTCCCAGATGAAGCTTTGTATGCACCACAGGTTTGGTATTCTCGGAAACATTCAGTCTGTGCTCTGCTATGTGCTGTGGAACACCAACCATATCAGCCGGTGTCCAGCCGAACACGTCCATGTTCTCAAATAGCAACTTTTTTAGCGTTGCGCGCGTGAGATCTGACATTGCTGGACCCAAAGTGACAGTTTGTTCTGGATATTTGTTGTTCAGTATCCATTTTTCGGCTTCTGCGCGCGGTGCAGATTTGCTTGCTTTTGCTGGCCTGATTTCGTCGGTCGCGAGGACTTCTTTGCTTGCGTAAATTATTGCTATCCCTGTCTCTGTTGGGAACCCAACAGCTGAATGTGGTCCTGAGCAGATCATACTAAAATCTCCTTGGGACTCTCTTCCCAGGGGGATATCATGTCTTGAGCTTGCTGGCAACACCATAAATGTAACTTCTTATGTTCTTGAGTTCCTTTCATCTGAGAGTAACACCGGGAATGATATCTGGCCTAGAGGAAAAACGGCTTCGTTGTAGAAACCAGTTAATGGGTAATCTACTGGGTCTAAGCGCGCTTTGTCTTCCTGGTCGAATTGATTAAAGCATTGTTCGTAGATGATATCTGCGGTGCTCCCTGGATCAATGAAAATGTAGTCAGTCTGGTAATGACCGATCATGCCAGAAATGACTATAGGTCTTCTCTCTCTTGGGCCCCCTCGCACTACGGGGAAAACAACTTGTTTTTCGCGCCAGGAATCATCTTGTGTTCGCTTGTTATAGTTCTTTCGTGATCTCCGTGGACCCCCTTGAAGCAGTCGTCGGTCAGGTGACCAGTATCTTTGTGGAATTCGCAGAAAAGATTTGGGTCTTGACCCCTTTTGTTTCGCATCTGTAAAGGGGGTTTGAACTGGTGGTTCTCGGTTAACAATACCTCGGAAGGGGTCTTTATCAGGGGAGTCCACTGCTTTTCCCTATTTTCTCTCTTGACCTCTTTGCGATAGCTGATCTGGTTGATTGTGTTGCGCGCATCTTCTCTTATCGAGCTTCTTTCTTTGTAGCCGGATGTTTTCCACGATTGGCCTTTGCCTTTCCTGTTGCGCCGATCATTTTGGTTGTAATTGTATTGACGGCTGTCATCGCCGATCAATTGTTTATCAGTGTGCGCAATCGTCTTTTCTGCTTCGATGAAGGTGTCCCAATCTTTGGGGCCTCCATCTCTTCCTTTCAACCGCTTGATCAGGTCATCACACTTTACAGCCCTCATGAAGTGTGCGCGCATCATTTTTTCACCTACATCTTCGATTTCCAGACATTCTTTATTATATCTGGTAATGAAATCTTCTATGCTTTCATGATCTTTTCTCCATATATTTAAGCAATCAGCTAGATCTCTAGTATGCCTACGCTGTTGGGAGAAGTGTGCGAGGAACATGTCTCGAAAATCGATCCATGATTTAATTCTTCCTGCTGGCAGGCTGTCAAACCAGACGCGCGCTGCACCGACAAAGGTTTGTGCGAAAAGATGACACCAAGTTGGTAATGTCCAACCACCTGTTAACCCTGCGTCGTTGAAGACTTGGAGGTGGTCGTCAGGATCTGTTAAGCCATTATACTTGCCTACATTATGTGGTAGTTTTGTCTTGTCGATATCAGTTGTGGCGATTTCTCTGATAAACTTGGAGTTCTCAGCTATGCCATCTGGGCGATAGCTCAACGAGTAATCATGTTCTGCATTTGGATTGTACCCCGCGCGCTTGTGGGGTTTGTACGTCTTGTGTTCTGGTGGTAATCTGCTGAATATCGTGCTTTCTTTCTTGTATGTCGGGTCATCTTCTTCATTGTAGCTATTCCATTCGTTGTTTATGTTGCGTGGACCTAAACGATGTGCACTGGCTTTTTCTGCTGATGAGTATGTTGCACATAATTGCTTTCCATTTCACCGTACGTGTCACGCGTATCGTGCACGCTTTGCCTTCTGACATTGGGTGCTTTCTCAGAATTTAAGTTCCACGCATTGGTCTGCTGGAGCACGTGAGTGCTCGGAGGCCTTTGCGGTGGAGTAACAAAAGCGGATTGATTAGCTTGTGTTTGGAGCAAAGCTTGCTGTGCGCTGAGTTGCGCATAGACAAGATTCAGAGAGGATGTTTGTTCGGCATACCAGGAAGGGGCCAGAGTTTTTCCTTTGGGTAGCCCTAAAAGTGCTGAGAAGTTCAATTGTGTTTGGCCCGATGGAGCTGAGGGACCAGCTCCATGGTTTGGTGTTGGAACTTCTGGAGGTGTTTGGTTAACTACCCTGGATGGGGGTTGGAAAGTGGCTCCGTTTGTGGTTTGGTTGATAACTCTGGAAGTGCTTCCAAAGATATAAGGGAATTCACTATTTGCTTGCCCTTCTCGGATGGTCTCGTTCCCTTGGAACCTTTGGACATGGACAGTGTCCGAAATCAGTTCAAAGGAAGAGACTTCTCCGTCCACATGAGGTGAAGGGTTTGGTTCAGTCATTTAGAGAGCTTTTTTGAAGAAAAAGGATATGAGAATTGTTTGCGAAAGATGCGGTGGGCGCCAATGATAAAACACTGGTTAACACCGGAGGTTAACTAGCTGGGTCGTCTCTACTCGCCAATGACTAAGGTCCTACAAAACAGCAACACCGTTAGCTCGTTAAGAGGGGAATCTGGGGGTTTCCCTCTTAACCGGGCTCCGGCGTGAGAATAAGTGCTGCTCTGAGGAAGAAATAGTGTGTGTTGTGGGTGAAAAGTGAGGAGAACAGAATGGATAACCTGAATGATGAAGGGTCCTATTTATAGTCGGAGGGTGAAGGAGGGAGGAGCGACCTTGCTAGCTGTTATCGGGCGCCAGCTGTCCGACCAAGGGGAAAATCCTCTTGGTCTCCTCTGTTGTGGTCAGGATAGTGGTCCACGTGGCGCGCTGATATTCGTCCATGCTGGAGAGATCGCACTGCTGCTGTCGGTCTGCCCCCAGATTTGTTGCAGGTCTACATGGCGCTCGATTACTAGTGACATGTGTCGTCCTTTCTGTCGGAAAGAGCATCTTTGGTGCCACCTTGACGTCTTCCAGAAGTGTCTAGAAGCTTCTGGGTTTACTTGCTGATGTAGGCGCCATGTTAGATGGAAAAAGTGGTGTGGTCCATGCCATGTGGACATGGAATTGGGACCATACCTCTTCACACACTATCATTTTCACAGTATAAAAAAGAAAATTAGTTTTTTATAAGGCGATCCATCTTACTGGTGACTAATGATGTATTTTTGGTTTTGTAAATCCTTGAGTTTTATAGAATTCTGTATTCTTAGTTGTCCTGGGAAAAGGAGTGAGATGGAGAAATTTGTTGGTGGGATCTATACCACTTGTGTCGAAGTACTTAGACTCCACGTTGTGGGCATTAAATCCTCTGGTGCCAAAGCCACCTAAGCAACTTTAGGCGTTAAACACCGAAATGCAAGCGTGAAAGGAGGGCGCCAAAGTGGGGAGTGCCACTCCCTTAACGAGTGTGAGAGGGTAAGAGTGTGGGATCCACCCCCAATCAACCAATAAACTTGTTTTCTTTTCTTTTATTTAACTCTTAGTTAAACCACAACTAATAGTTAAAAGGTGGATCAGTTAACCCACAACGCATAGGCTTATAAGATACCACAAGTTGCAATTGAATCTTTTACTTATGAATGGGCCGATTCTACCCCAGTTGTTCCTTCTCAAATATTGTGTGATTTCTGCCCTATTTCTTAACGTTTGCTATTTCTTACGACCTACAGCCTAATGCGCGAGGACCATAAAGCATGAGACCTATAAAGTATAAAGCTCGAGGCCCATAAACTTTGACAAGTCGTACATGCCGTCATACCAATATATCAACTTATAAAAGCATATGGTTATACATCCAAATAAAAAAAAATTAAACATGCAATCTCCTCATTTTAGGGCTATAAAATTAAACGGGTTATGTAAACCAAAAATTTTGACTTTCATTTGTTAGGAAAATATTTTACATGGACATTTGTAGTAATATTAACAACGTTGATAATACAAAATACAAACTTTAGTCATATTTTTACCATTTGACAAATATTATGATTTGACGAGGATAAAAGTTTTATCCTCGTCAAATCGTAATATATAGTGAAACGTGTCACAAACAGTTTAAACTTGAAAATCACTCCAGATATACTTTAACATAGACAAGCTTGTCGATCATTTTAACCAAAGGGTGGTCTTTTTTATGTGTCTGACAGTTGATAAAAGCACTTTTTTCAATTTTTTTACGAGCAGTTAGTTGGGGGGTTTGTACCATGTTTAGAAACGAGACTTACATCCGAAGCCGGGATATCATACAACGATTTTGAAACGTATTTTAGCAAAAATCACTAGAAAATTTCATCATTCTTGGACTTAAAAACTCAATAAACGGGAACCTACATTTTGTGAACATAATGTTATGACCGATGATGGAGTAAATAAGTCATTAGTTATAGGTCAAAAATAGCATTGTTGTAAGAGCAATATAACTATGTGAAATTTTTTGATTGACCATTTGACCCGCTTAAGTTATGATACAACCAAATTAACCAATTCATAAATCATAAGTAAACAGGTTTAAACATAGCATGTACCCTCATGATTGATAATATTAATTATGTTACTAGGTTTGAACCCCGTGTATTACACGGACTGCATAAATGTAATTTTATATAATAGATAATAAAAAATATATCTTTAAAAAAACTCGTATATTGCACGTGTTGAATAAAATATAATGTCATATGTTAACATATGTTATTGGTGTAGATGTTGGTAATATTTCTTGTCACCATCCCAACGGTGATTACATTTGTTTTATTTGATCATTTTTGGTGATTAAATATAATCATTTAGAAGAAATGTTTTTTTGCTGAATAAGTCCTAGTGAAATATGACAAGTGGGGACTTCGATTTCACTATTTGCATAATTTTCATATAAACTTTGCAGAAAATACATGTGGGCCATTCAGTATCAATGATATATATGGGACAATTAATTATGAGTTGTTTACTCATGAAATTGCCTTCATACTTTCTAGGTAGTTTCCTTTAAACAACAAGTTTAACTTTTTTTTTCTAACTGCGAATTTTAGACATCGCTATTGAGATGAGTTTAGATTCTAATGAGAGAAAGTTGTCTGAATCCCAAGAAAATAGTTCAATTTGTCGAAATCATTAATAGCAAAAATAACAATGTAGTTGAAACACCTCTATCACAAAGCCTTGAAGAGCTCCATTTAAAAGTGATATCATCAACATATACAAAAAAAATACGTGTACTGCCTGCTCTTGGGCCGGTTAACCCGTGCCGTCACACGAGACCCAAATTTTTATAGGGCCCGAAAGGTTTTATAAGCTTTTATATATATCTATTAAATTATAAATTTAGTACATGTATCTACTTGTTATTTAAAAAAAATATTGGTGGTGAAGTGGAAAAAACCATCTGAAGATAATGTAGAGTTCTCTAGTTCATATATTTAGTACATGTATCTACTTGTTATTCAAAAAAAATATTGTTGGTGAAGTGGAAAAAACCATCTTAAGATAATGTAGAGTTCTCTGGTTCAAGTCTAGGCTTCACCACTAATATTTTATTTTTTTAATTCATTTCCCTTTAACCACAATTTTAGGTCCAATTCCTTTTGTCGCCCAAGACCCAATTTTTTTTATGAGTTATTGGGGATGACTCAACTCTACGTGTACATATAACATATAAATATATAAACAAGTCAATCTTTGAATACGGGCTCGCATAATTCCATAAAGAGCCTTCCATAGTAAGCAAACAAAGGTAGCTTAAAACACAAGTTTAACTTTCTATGAGAAGTATTTTTTTCATTATCTCAAGAAATTCCAACACCCAAAGGTGCCTAAAATTGTGCCGATGGGTTAGAACAAACCATAAGTTCATACAGAGAGGAACAGGCTAGGTTTTAGTCGGGTAACATAGTAATGAATTTCTTTTAGATGCACATTAAACTCGAACCTGTTTTGTTTAATGTGTGTGATATGCTATGCCATAGGTAATATTGTACTCAAAAAAGAAAACAAAACGTTAGCCTCGAAGTTCAAGAGCATCATCATATTGTAAGTGTTTGATGGCGTAGGAAAATATGTCGACATATTATGGGTATGTTTGGCTAGTAGCTTTTACGAGCTTCTATCTTTAAGCTTTTAAGAAAAAATGTTGGTGCATTTATGTGTCTGTAACTTTGTCTTGTTTACGTTGTATGTTATACAGTCTTTTGTGAACGAGTCTGTAAGTTCCGTCAAGTCTACCTAGTCAGATATCCTCCTATCATACTTGGTATGACATTTTGTCTCTGTATTTGTAATATATGTTAAGCATATGCTAGTGTGCATAGTGTTTACATATAGTGCGTTTTGTCTCATGTCTTCTGTTTAAACAATTAGTGATATATTATGTCTTGTTTGATTCTTGGCGAAGAATCAATCTTTGTCGAACATCCTGCTTGGCGAACCTTCTATAGTTCGTCGATGTGTGTGTGTGACGAAGAATTAATCTTCGTCATACATAACCTTCGCCACATAGGAGTTCGCCAGTGGAAAGTATATATTGCTTGTTATGTTTAACGGTGAAGGCATGAGAGCATAGAGAAACTGAGATTTTATCGTTCAAGCATTGTGTGTATATGTTTGATGTTGTTCTCGTCCTTTTAATCTAAAGTGAATTTTTGGTTATCTGTTGTGTTATTTGCTATACTCTGTTTGGTTTGCATCGTCACGGGGATTCCGCACTCGTGATTGTGTTTGTGATAAACAGGGATTAGGTTTCGTAATCGATCCTCTGAGATAAACGGACCTACAAGTGGTATCAGAGCGTTGGCTCTTTTCCTTGTTTAAAACCAATCATTGTTGAGTTTTATCAAGTTTTTTTATGACTTTCATGAAACTGATCTTTTTGAAAAGTTTATGTTTTTAAGAAAAAGTTTCTGAAATCTGGGAAAATCAGTCTTTATCGTGTTATTTTGCTATAAGTTTCATTGAAAACCTTGTTATATTGCATGCCTACATGTTAGCATTTGGTTTTTGTTGAAAGTTTAAGCAAAATAGTGTTTTGAAAATTTCTCTGGTGAAAATTTGGCAGGAATATTCATCAAGTTCATAGTTGCATTCAAAATGTTCTTGACTATCTTCAAAGTGTTCTTGATAATATATGTTGTGTGATCTATATCTGAGTTTCAATTATTTGTTTTCATTATTTGTTTGCATTATTGGTCTGTCATTAAAATATAATTGTTTGACAAATTGGTTTGTTTGACAAATTGGTAAAATGATGACGGATTGGGTCTGTCACAGCAAGTTGTTAGTTTGAAAAAGGTGTCACCAACTTGTGTCAGATAATATTCGTTTTGATTTTCGAAAATATCTTACATCTGTTATCTCTTGTCAACGAAGATTCCCTTAGACGAACAACCTATTCTTCGTCAAAATTGTTTCAGACGAAGATCACCATTCTTCGTCAAAGTTATGTTAGACGAAGATTCAAACCTTCGTCGCCTATACTTCGTCGCTTGGTATTTAACAAAGGACAATTATACTTCGTCGAACAAGACTTCGTCGTCCATACTTCGCATTATACTTCGTCGTTCAATACTTCGTCGTCCATACTTCGTCATCTGAATTGTCATTTGTTAACAGAAGCTTTGCAAAACTATCTTAACCATTTCTGTTCAAGTGTTTGATCAGGTACACTCATACATACATCAATCATGAGTACTAGCCCTTGGGATTGGAGCAGTAGCTCAAGTACTGCTCAAGATCCGACCTCCGCAGCAGCGTGGATCAAGAATATGATGCAACAACAAACAATTTATGCAAGTCAATGGGCATGCGTAGCAAATCAAAATCAAAGTATTCAGAAATTGCTAATGAGCGAAAGTGAAACGGGTAGCAACAATCGACCGCCAAAGCTAAATCATATGAATGACTATCCATCTTGGAAAGGCCGATTTCATACTTACGTTCTAGGGTAAAACACCGAGCTATGGATATGTTTCACTACACCATACAACACGGCTCTTGAAGAAGCAGGTTCAAATCCAACAACATTGGCAAATATGACTGAAGCAGACAAGAAAGCGTACGATCTTGAAAAGAAGGCGTTTGCTATTTTGACGCAAGCTCTCCACAAAGACATATATCACCAATTCTCTTATTGTAATACAACAAAAGCCTTGTGGGACATCCTAGTTACAAGAGGAGAAGGGAATGCGGCGACAAGGAAGACTCGCCAGGACTTGATGAAAAAGGAGTTTGACGCATTTTTGTTTATGGAAAACGAAACTTTAAATGAAATGGCAACTCGTTATTATCATTTTATAAGTGAAATGTTTTCTCACCAGGTTACTACAACTCCACAGGAAATGGTGACAAAGTTTGTTGATGCTCTACCACCGAAGTGGAGCCCTTTTATTGAACTATTGAAGCATACAGGTGTCTTAGATACCATCAGTATCTATGAATTCGTTCAAAAGCTGGAAAATAAAAATGAAGAAGAAATCCGGAAGGCGAAACGAATCTCAACCCCTCAGAATCCAGAAATGTACTTTGGAGGGATTAATCCTGTTGCAAGCTCCAGTCAGCAACCAAAACTTCAAACAGTGTTCATGTCCAATTCAAGCCCGTTTCCTCCAGTGACAAATGTTAATCCCTTTGGATTTACGCCCGAACCACCTCAATCTAAACCTCAATTTGATTCTAGTGCCTGGTTCCCGCGATCACAACCTCAAGTTGCTCAACCTCAATCTCAACCTCAATTTGATCCTAGCGCTTAGTTCCCAAAACCGCAAGTTGTTACCCCTCCACCTCAACCTCAACAAGCATTCTATGGTAACAATTTTACTCAAGAGCAAAACCCCAATACCGCCAGACTTGATACTTCAAACCTTCCCAAGGTCAATGTAGAAGTTGCCAAAGAACACATGGAACTTCTTAGCACAATGGTCAATGCTTATTGTAGGTTGGTTGCAGGTCAGATTAGAAACATAAATCTGACCAATGAAGATTATCAACAGATTGATAGGGATGAAATGGAGTTAATGGATATCAAGTGGGCTTTTGCAAGAGCGGTTAGACGAGCTAAAGACTACATAAGCAGAACTGGGAAGACTAATTTGGAAAGCAAGAGGGATACAAAGTACGGGTTCGGCAAAGATGCTGTGACGTGCTTTAACTGCGGTGAAAAGGGTCACTTCAAGCGTGAGTGCACTCGCCCGAGCAGACAAACAAATCAAAATCCCTTCAGGAATCAAACAAGTATTTCCAACCAGAATCAAGCTAACCAGGAAAGAAGGATAGTAGCTGTCAACAACCAGACCAACTCCGTCAACACAAACCAATCGGGTCCTTCTAACACCAACCATGCATTAGTTGTTTAAGCTGATGAAGGTTGTGATTGGTCCGTACAGTTTGGAGGTGGCAATCAAGGAGGAACCGCATGCTATGCTAAGATCATCAATCACATCAAGCATGTGCGCAAGGAAGAATTCTCTGAAAGCGATGATAGCTAGGGTTATACTGGCAGTTCAGATGAGGAAAGCTCGAGCATTGGAGATTATTGTTCAGAATCGGATGTAAAAGAGGGAAGTGATTCTGATGTTGATAGTTTATTGATGGAAGCTAAGGAGTTAAAGTGTCAGAAATCTGTTCTGATCAAGAAGGCTGATATTGCATCGAAAGAGATAGAGAAGTTCTTTTCTGAAGACGGATCTTTCTCTTACCAGACTGCCTTTATGGTAAATGTCGCAGCCTCTTCAAGTCAGGTAAATTCTGATACTCCTACTCCTAGCATATGTAGTAATTGTGCTGATCTTAAACATGAATGTGCTAAATTGAAACATGAATCCGAAATGGTTCATGGTCACAACCAGAGTCTAGTTATTGAACTGTCAAAATGCAAAGAGGCAAACATGGCCTTAGCTCGCAATGAAAAGGATTTCAAATCAGTCATTGAAACTTTAAAGAAAAGTGTTTCCGAATTGTCTAAAACTGTTTTTAACAAACAAACTAGTATTAATAACTACATTAATATTATTGAGGAAACAAAGAAGGAGCTAGCCATGGCTAAATGTGAGTATGAAGCGATCAAGCTCAAATTTGAGAGTTATTCTAACTCCCGATATGTGCTTGATCTCATCATTGACGTTCAAAAACTGAAAGGGAATGTGAAAGGCATTGGATATAAGTCGTGTCCGTCGCTGTTGAGACACAACTATACCAAAATGCCCGATGAAGAGGAAATGCCTCATTTTGAACCAAGTGTACCTCTTGATTATGAGGAGGTCACTACAGGATTAGGGTTCAAATCGGACAGTTCCTCAGCTAGATCATCTGAAGGAACAGAAAATTCAACATCTATGGAACAAAGTGCTCCAACTGTTGAGGACTATGATTCATCAGATGTGAATGATCAAGATAAATCTCTTGATAATATGAAAGGAGTAGAAATTCCAATTGAGAATCATATTCTGTGTGATCCTCCTACTCCTGTTGTGCACTCTATTGCTAAACAAGAGATAGATCCTATCAAGGAATCTGTGTCTACCGTTAAAAGTGAGAATGTGTTGTATACTTTAGTCGGTGATGGTAAAATATATTCAAACAAAGATTTTCCAATTAAAAACGTCAATCAATCTTTGATTGATAAAGTGTTTGAAGATACTACCAGTAAGTTTTTGGGTAAGGAGATCCCGAGAGTTATTGTAACTCAGTGTGATCCTATTCCAAAATCTGAAGTTAGAAAACAATATGGAAATCAAAGATTACCAACAAAGCAGCAATCTATCGCTTCTAAGGGTAGACAGCAAGATCAACGAGCTCAAAAGCCTAAGGTTTCGCAACCAAAGTTTGAAACAAAGGGAGCTCGTTACAAGAAGAAAAGTAATGATGTTAAATTTGTAGCATCAAAGGGTACTGATAAAGTGGAGACTTTTGAAAATAAATCAAATACCGAATTTATTCAACAAGTCAAAATTTTAAAATGTAATAGTCAAAACAATTACACTCAACACACAAATGGGTGTGATGAAGGAACAAGTACCTTTGGGTCTACAAGTTCGACATCAGGTTGTCAATCAGAATCTCCTAAGTTTGTTGAAATGAGATCTTGTTTTAAATGTGGAGAGTTTAGACACATCATCAAAAACTGTACAAGCTCTCCCAAAGAAAAGTTTGTTGAGAGAGCCCCTCCTGAAAAGGGTCACCAACAACGCCATTCTGTTTCACCACAACAAGATAAACGCACTGTTAAAGAACAAGAAACAAAACAACGACGTCAAAACGTCAAGGCGATTGAGAGGGCTTTAAAACCAGAAGTAAAATATGTTAAAAGGGAACCAAGTTCATTACAACCGTTAAAATCAGAAATTTCAAAATCTGTTAATAATACACGGTCTGATAAACGTAAGGAATCTTAGAAACCTAAAACTAGTGAAATTTCAGGGGGAGACATAAAATTTCCAAATCATCAAGAAATCGAAATCACATTTCTTGATGATCAGGGTTGACCCAAGACCACTAAGGCTTAGGTCCCCAATTCCAACTGATTGTCGAATGATATGTGCAGGGTGTTCCAGGAGGAACTATTAATAGTCATTGGATTGTTGACAATGGAGCATCTAGGCACATGACTGGCGACTTACGGCTTCTTTATGATGTAAAAAACATTAGAGGAGGTTATGTCGCATTTGCTGGAGACAAAGGCGGGTACATCACTGGAAAAGGAATGATCTCCAATGGTGTTGTGAGTTTCGACAAGATCAATTGTGTGCGACAAATTGATCACAATCTTCTGAGTGTTTCGCAAATCTGTGATAAGAAGTTCACCGTGCATTTTGATGATGTCGGTTGTTATGTGCTGAAGCCTGGGTTTAAAATTCCAAAGGAATGGATTCTCTTATCGGCTCCAAGGATTAATGATATTTATATTCTTGACATGAGCCAAGCAATTACAACATCTGCACAAGTCACTTGTTTTGTCTCGAAAGCCACAGAAAAGGAGTCTATATCTTGGCACAGACGAATGGGGCACATTTACTTGAGAAAAATGAACAATTTGGTGAAAACAATCTTGTGAATGGTGTGCCTGTGAAGAATTTTCATCTACAAGATGTCTGTGTTTCGTGCCAGAAGGGAAACCAAGCGAAGAAGTCTCACCCAATTAAGAAAGTCAACACTGTCAGCATACCTCTTGAACGTCTCCATATGGACCTCTTTGGACCTATGAAACACAAGACAACCATTGGGGATGCTTATTGTCTGGTGGTTACTGATGACTACTCTAGATTTTTTTGGGTATCATTTATGGCGCACAAGAGTGAAACTCCTGAAATCCTCAAGAATCTTCTTAATTTACTAGAAAATTTGTACACGTTGAAAGTAAAGAGGATCCGAAGCGACAATGGCACTGAGTTCAAGAACCGCATAATGGATGAGTTCTGTACTACATAGGGCATTCTTCATGAGTATAGTTCTCGCTACACTCCACAACAAAACGGTGTCGCTGAGAGGAAAAATCGGACGATAATAGAAACTGCAAGAACGATGTTGGTAGAGTCAGAGCTTCCTGTTCAGGTATGGGGGGAATATGTTGCTACTGCTTGCTATACTCTAAACAAAGTTCTCACAGTTAAAAGGCATGACAAAACTTGTTTCGAACTGTTACACAAAAGGAAACCAGATGTTTCTTACTTAGAACCTTTTGGCGGTCCATGCACTATGGTTGAACCGCACAGAAAGTTTGGCGCCAAGGCTATCGAGGGTTTCTTCCTTGGATATGCTACTCCGAATTTTCGTGTGTGGAACTTGACAACCAAAAAGATTGAGTTATGGGGTGAAGTAAAGGTTCAAATGTATACTAACTCTGTAGGAGCTCCGGGTGATCCTTGGATGTTCGATTTTGATGGGCTATTCGACTCCTTTAATCAGCCAACCTTTGATGAAGCATCTGCAGCTGCTCAAATGTTATTGGAAAGTGATAATGCAGTTGACTCGTCTTTGGTATGACCAATTGTTGTTAACCCTCAAGCTTCTACTTCGGTTAACAATATTGCTCAAAATGAGGAAGTTGAAGGTGCCGCTGATTACAATGTGTCGTTAAAAGATGATGTGGTACATGATGAAACTGAAGGCTCTTCGGCTCCAGTTGCTCCTGTTCAAGGTGTTTCTGAAGCAACTACTCATGTGCAGAATGTAGACACTACTGAAGGAAATGCATCCACATCTACGTCTATGCCAGGCGTGGATTTGGTTGTTGATATCAATCTTAACAATTTGGGTTTGGATACTCGTGTTCCTGATGTTCCTGAAACGAGAATTCATGATACTCACCTGTAGCAGAACATTATAGGAGATGTCCACATTGGAGTGCAGACGCGTAATCAGCTGAGAAGCAACCAGAATCTTGGTTTGTATTCAGCTATCAGAGAATTGGGACAGCAAAATGATTAGTCCTTCGCATATTATGTTTCCCAAGAAGAACCAAAATCTTGGAAAGAAGCTGTAAAGGATAATTCTTGGGTGGAAGCAATGCAGGAAGAACTTCAGCAATTCCAGAAACTGGGTGTTTGGAGACTTGTTGAAAAACCCAACGATTACAAGAAAATTGGTACTCGTTGGGTATACAAATGCAAAAAGGATGATCGTGGAGTGGTCATTTGCAACAAGGCGAGATTAGTTGTTCAAGGATTTCGGCAAATCGAGGGAATTGACTACAACGAGGTTTATGCACCTGTTGCCCGTCTGGAGGCTATTCGGATCTTTCTAGCTTATGCTTCTTTCAAAGGATTCAAAGTCTATCAGATGGACGTCAAAAGCGCATTCCTTCATGGTATCGTTGAAGAAGAGGTGTATGTCGAACAACCTCCGGGTTTTGAAGATCCTATCCATCCCGATCGGGTTTTTTTGCTCAACAAAGCTCTCTATGGTTTACATCAAGCACCGAGGGCTTGGTATGCAACCTTATCTACTTATCTGCTGGAGAATGGTTTTCGACGAGGTCTTATCGACTGTACTCTTTTCATCAAGGAAACAGATAGAGATCTTTTACTGGTACAGGTATACGTTGATGATATCATATTTGGTTCAACTAACGATGCTTTGTGCAGGCAATTCGAGAGCGTTATGCAAGAAAAATTAGAGATGAGCGCAATGGGAGAAATGAATTTATTTTTGGGCCTACAAGTTGAACAAATTGAGTCTTGGATATTCATCCATAAGACTAAATATGTTGGTGACATCTTGAGTCGGTTTCAGATGTCTGATGCAACGCCCATTGGTACCCCACTTCCGACTAATCACAGGATTACTCAGGGACTTGAAGGGTGAAAGTGTCAACTCTTCTTATTACCGCGCTATGATCGGATCTGTTAGTCCCGAACAACCCGTGATATCACTCTAGGATTAATCGAATGCGGAAAATAAGATCAATCCATAAGAACAAAAAGAAAATATTCATTACAAATCAAAGTGTCGCTGGTTAGATCGCACAGAGTCTCAAGGACTGTCTGGTACGATCTTCGAGAACCTTGCACACAATCTCTATGATTGTCGGGTACAAGGTTCTCCTTTTGGGAGCTACATGGTGACACTATGGGAGAGCTCTACTACAATAACCTAATCAAGACTATTTATAGGAGCCTCTACCCTATTGGCCCACATGGCCTAGCCCAAGCCCAAAACATAATTTAAACCAAATAAACATAAATAAACTGTAATAAAGATAAGCGTAAAACTTTGGACCTAACAGGATCTTTGATGTATCTCACTGCCTCGAGACCTGACATAATGTATCCAACGTGCCTGCTCGCAAGATATCAAGCCAACTCGAAGGCATCTCATCTGGCTACTGTAAAAAGGATTTTTCAATATTTGAAGGCTTGCCTGGACACCGGTCTCTGGTACCCTAGGGATGATTGCTTTGATTTGGTCGCATTTAGTGATTCTGATTTTGGTGGCTGCAAAATCGATGGCAAATCAACAACTGCTGGTTGTCTGTTCTTAGGAAATCGCCTGGTCACATGGCAGTGCAAGAAGCAGACTTGTGTCGCTACATCAACTTGTGAGGCTGAATACATTGCTGCCTCAAGTTGTTGCTCTCAAGTTCTGTGGATTCAGCAACAAATGCACGACTACGGTTTTGAATTCCTATCTACTTCTATTTTTGTTGATAATAATGTTGCCTTACAGATTACTAGAAATCCTGTGCAACACTCCAAGACCAAACACATCGAAATTAAGTATCACTTCATACGTGATTGTTTTGATAAAAGACTAATCGATGTTGTTAAGGTCCACACTGATGAACAACGTGTAGACCTTTTCCCAAAAGCTTTTGACAAGTCTCGTTTTGACTATCTTTTGTTGGTTAATGGCATTAAGGTGAAACAAGAGTAAAACTTCTTTCGGCAGATCGTTTTCGTAAATATTTTATTTAAACTCAAAAATACAAAAAGATTTTCAGTTTATTTATCTTTTCGCATTTTAGGGGGAGAAATTTCAAGAAAATAGAAAAATATGTGGAAAATTCAAAAATCCAAAAATATGTCGTTTACTTTCTATCTTTAAGTTTTGAAAAATTTGAAAAATTCAAAAACAATAGAAAATAAAAAATGAGTTTCTTGGATTAAAGAAGGGAAAGTGATGATATACACTGGTGTGGTCTGTCAATATGGTCAAAAACAAAAAGAAAAATTGAAATATGATAAGTAGCTCAACTGACGATGTATCGGTAGGCTCACAATCAGACTAAAATGTGCAGGATGATATAAATCTAACAGACTTCAAGTCAGGTGGGAACCATTCATTGGCATATGGTCTTGGTACCGAAATTTCGTTTGAGAGATTGCCGAGGTTCAGAGATATTCGGTCTTTACGTTGTCTTATCATCTGGGTATCATGGTTGTATCTTTTACCGAAAAAAAATAACAGAGACGAAGTCTAGATCTTCCATGATACTATACATACGGGTACATATTGCATACGACCTCAATAAGTGATCAACAATCACATGTCCAAACAAAATAAGTGATATTTTATCACAGCTTTCTTGCGGGAGTCAAGTTCGTTTCTTTGTTTGTACGTTGGTACTAACCTGTTCACGGACTTGCTCCTGTGCCCTCATGCATCTGAAAATTAAGTTCATCATCAATAAGTGATTCTATCACATAGGGCTTGTTTTCAATAAAAAATAAGTGAGTTTCTCACATCTTTTATACGGTCAAACGGATGATAAGCAGTATACTCACCGGTAAGATGAACTCTCGTGCATACCTTGATACGGGAATGTGTCGTCAGTGGATGAACACCGACAAGTAAGTATAAGTCTACCGTAAATCATATCTCCTAATTATGATTACATCTGATAAGTTGAGCTTATGTGGATAACAATACCGATAATTGTGGTAGGATACTTATCTAAAGCTTTAAAGAGAAATCATAAACCGTTTTGACAAAGACCGTAAGCTGGTAATGATTCTCTTACCTTGAAACTCGCAAAAAGTTTGCTTTTGTACAGTGTCTTTATGCTTGTTACTGCTTTCGTTAGTTTACCGCATTTTAAATTCTGTTTTAGTGTAAGTTGTAAAGTTCGTTTTTGATTAAGCCGAAGTTGAAACTCGAAATTTTCTGTCGAAAAGCCCGAAACCGACTTGTTTGTGATTTCACTACTTCATAAAATGTCCTTTTGTAATTGGTAAATCTAACACAAGTTCAAATCTGTTCAAATTTAAACAATTGGTGTTTCTGTTTTGACTGGTCAACGAAGACCCTTTTGGTCTTGACGGACTTTCTAGTTCGACGAAGATTCAATCTTTGTCGAGATCTGACATGGGCTAACTTATATTGGCCCAACAACAATCTTCGTCGAAGCCCAACTCATTCTTCATCAAGATCAGACTGGGCTAATTCTCTTTGGCCCAACTAGAGTCTTCGTCGAGCCCAACTCATTCTTCGTCGTCATTGAATCTTCGTCGAGGTTCCCAGATATATAAAGGGACCCCCAGTTAATAAGTGACATCACAACTCAAAATCACTTTTACAAAACCCACTACTGTTCACTTTCTACGGACTCAAACTTGTTGATTTCTTTGTTATTTTGAAACAATACCAAGGTAAATAATGGACCAAAAACATGATCGGAACCACTTAAATCCACTGATTGTGACCGATGTTGGTTTGAAACCCTCTGAAACTTGTTGATGTTTGATTATATCTTATGCTTAACTGTTCATGTTTTTCTTTTCTTATCTGAATATGGTTTGAAATGCAAGAATGTAATAGTTTTTCTGTGTGTATGCTGATTATCATTTGAGTTTTGATTTGGGTAACATAATGCTCGAACAGGGTCTTAGGTTTGATATTGTTTATATTTATTTTTGTTGATATAATTTTGTTTGATGATCTGATGTTAATATTGATCTAAAATGATTGACATATACCTTGTTATGTTTGAAATGGCTTAATCGATTAAACAGGGGCCTTGGTTTTTGGTGTTTTGATTAAAACTGGGTATGGTTGTTGTTTGTTTAAACATTGTTTAAAATGGTTTGGTTAAATGGTGTTTAAAGTGGTTTTAAATACACCTGGTTCTTGTTTCCTGATGTTGATTGATGTTGAATCAACTGGGATTCAACATGTTTCGGCGAACAATCCTTATGACGAAACCCCCAAATTGAATTTTGGAATGACGAACCCTAAATTGACGAATTTTAAAATGACGAAGATTCAATCTTCATCATAACAGTTGACTATAATTGACTTTTTCTGACCAATGAATCTTCGTCAGCTAAGGCAATGAAGATTAAATCTTCGTCATTAAGGAATCAATCTTCGTCACAGGGACCATTCTTCGTCAGTTCAACACTTGGAAAATTTTCAAATTTGTCAATGTATAACTCTTTAACAGTATATATATCTATACATGATTAATGTTCACAATGTACATTAAATGTGTATACATATATGTATTGTGTTATGTAGTTTTATCTTACTGCGGGTATTTTTTGAATACAGAATGGCTCCGAAAGAACGAAAACGTGAACCTGCCACCAAGAAAACTAACAAAACAGAAGAAGAAATCATGTCCGAACCTCGACACAATATGGTAGCTTACTTAGATCCAGAAGGAAAGCTTGACGCTTACAAGGAGATTACTCAATGGTTGAGGGAATCACGGATAAACAAAGCAATTACATTCTCAACGATGGTTTACAAGTCTCTTATTAAAGAATTATGGAATTCAGCGAACGTGATTGAAGTCGACGGAAAGGAGCTGATTCAGGGGCAGGTTAACCAGTTGAACGTGAATGTATCTCTGGATATTCTGAACTCTGTTTTGGAACTTCAAGATGATGCCAATGCTCCAGATTCTATTCCGGTCATGTGCACACAAGGCTGTTTACTTAGAATGAAGTGCACCGGTGATATCTTCGCCAGTCAGATCAACAAAGCTGGATTGCCGCTGCGATACAAGTTCTTACTTCATGTACTGATTCAATGTATAAGTAAAAGCCGTGCTGGATATGATATGGCCGGGAACGATCTCGTTGGGTTGATGGTCGCGTTAGTATTAAACAAGCCGTTCAACATTTCAAAGTTCATCTTCGCCAACATGAAAGAAAATCTCAGAAGAACATGATCTCGTACTTCCGGCAATAAATTATGGATGTATCCGAGGTTCCTACAGATGATTATGAATGTTCAACATCCGAGTCTTCCAAAGGCAGATAATGACATTCTCAAGATTGATGCTATGCAAGAACAGTCTTTACTGATATTTAAGGTGTAAGAACTCTAAAAAATGTATCAAACCGACCCATAAGTGAAAACCTGGACCCTCGAAACCCTAATCCATATCAAAAATCAAGAAATCAAGATTCTTGATCCTCTCGCGGACGGCGTAAAGGATGACCAGACCCTTACGCGGGCCGCGTCAACTTGAAGTTCAACCGGATAAGCATCCGGACCACGTATCATCCACGTGGCAATCCTACTTGTGACCCATCCGACCTACGCGTAGACTAGGTGGCCACGCGGGCCGCGTGAGACCCAAATTCCAGCTATAAATAGAGCGGGTCATGAGCAGTTCACTGGTATCGACGAAACTTTCAAAATCAATCATATTCTGCTCGAATTTCACTTTCAAATTAGTGGGGTACTGCTACGATACCGGGTATTAACTCGATCGCTACTACGATTCAATGCCCGATCAATTGAAACTATCCGATGGATGTTTAAGTGCTGCCCACATTAGGGCCATACTTTATCATTAGTCATGAATTCGACGGATGTTTAAGTATAGCACTTTGTCATTAATCGTGAGAGTTTTAGACACAGTTTTCGATGTATCAGCAGATGATGTGTGCAAAATGCAACATATAAATTACATCAATTGTGGCATAAAACTAACCCTTTTTTAGTACTAATGTTGGAAAAAGTGTGCTTTTGTCTTCCTTTTGTATTTTCAGGATTAAATGAGCTCAAATTAACAAAAGAAGCAAAAAGACATCAAAATCTAACATAAATACAAGAAAAGGAACAAGACGTGACATGCCCGACCCCATGACAGCATCTTCCCAAGCAAAACAAGACAACAGAAGACTGAACACGCCCCGTGCTCAGCCAGCACGGGGGCGTGCCCAAGTGTCAGCAGAAAAGACAAAGTGGTAGAAGCTTCTATTGCCCACCACGGGGCCGTGCTCAGCGGACACGGGGCCGTGGTCAACTATAAGATTCGTACAATCCAGCAAATCTTCATAGTACAAAGATTCTTCTGCACCACGGGGTCGTGCTCAGCGGACACGGGGGCGTGGTCAACTAATAAGACAAGCTGCAATAAATGAAAAAAGAGAAGGATGTGGACACGGGGCCGTGCCCGAGCTTCTGTTCAGCCTATAAATAGAAGTGCTTGGCTCAAGCTCAAACCATCCCTTGGCACACCACCTCTCTCACACTTCACCCACCACCCACCACCACCATAACACCATCATCCACCACCATCATCCATTGTCCATCGTAGAGTGTGTGAGTCGTCTCGGGATCCAAGATTGATCGTAAGAGTTCTTGACAATCAAGGCCATGTTTGCCTAAGTCTCTTACATCATTTGGTGAAGACAAAGTGTCTAGTGTAATACTTTTTATTTTTAATCTTTTCGCACTTTTTACTTGGTTTTGTATTAATGACTTTAATAACTAGTTGCTTATGTTGAAGGTGATCTTTCCTTATCGTTTGTCCGTAGTGTCTTGGCATTATTTTACTGTCTATATAAAATAAAAGATTTTCACCATTCATATCTCCACGGTCTATATGGAGGTATGTTGGCTACCTGGTCGGGGGTTAAGGGAACGGTTTGGTAAAGGTCTTGCCATTGTTCAGCGTTTAGAGGTCCTGCAATGGACCTGGGTCAAATTTAGTAGGACCTCCTTCAATACTTAACGGTATTGGATGGCGGGGGTCCAAACTCTTTGATCCCCTCATAAGTTAACTACTATTAATACTATAACCCGGCTATTTAGGACTGTATCCCTGCTGACTCAGACTACTTAGTCGAGGGTAACGTCACCTCCAAAAGAGGGGCCTACCATAATTTGCATTAATAACTTAATTAATTATCTTCCAATAATCCACCCTTTTAGGATTGTATCCTTGCTGACTCAAACTACCGGGGTGAGGGTAACGTCACCTTCAAAAGAGGGGCCTACTACAATAAGTAAGATAATCTCTTAAAATAGTGCAAAAGTGCGGAAATAATCAAAGGTTACACTAGATACGAGTCGGAACCAAGTGATTCATCTTGTCTATCTGTTTTTATTTTTATTTTTCAGCATTTTAGTTAGTTTTTATGTTTCTTAGTTAAAACATTTTTTTAACTTTTTGATTTGATTAGACGTTGAGGATAAACCGGTACTAAAAGCTCTTGTGTCCTTGGACGACCTCGGTATCTTACCAACACTATACTACGCTCACGATGGGTGCACTTGCCCATATGTGTGTCTAGTGTTAGTAAATATCATGTTTTATAAATTTAAAACTTGACTAAAAAGTGTTAAAGGGGCTTAAAATATACACCTAATATATATAACACTTCACACGCATCAAGTTCTTGGCGCCGCTGCCGGGGACACAAGGATTTTAAGAAAGCTTAAAATCGACGCCCTAATCAGTTTTTCAAAACCTTTTTAAAACGCGCGCACATTTTTCTGCATTTTAGTTTAGATTTGCATTTACAGTAACCTGTACACGGGGCCGTGTTCACTGAACACGGGGCCGTGCTGCGGATTTTTCATAAACACCCAGTAACAGAAGCTTGAACACGGGCCGTGCTCACTGAACACGCCCCGTGCTCAACGAAATCAGTAAATTTAATTAAAACGCCCAGATACAGATTCTGAACACGGGGCCATGTCCACTGAACACGGGGCCGTGTCCAGCCTCTGTTTCCGTTTTTATTTTTGTTTTCTGATCTCGAGACTTGGTTGTGGTCTGCTGAGTGATTCTTATGGATCAATACTCAGGAGGTTACAACTACACCTATGAGGAGGATGATTATAGGGGTAATTATTGCACTAATTGTCGTAACACACACTCGGTTCAAAATAGTCACTCATATCAACCATCCAATTCATACACCTACTATGAGGAACCCAGGTACGAACCATCAACTTCATACACATCATATGAAGACCAAAGGTATGAACCTCCTCCCTCATACTCATATTTTGATGAACCAAGGTATGAGCCTTCATACTCGTACTTTGAGGAACCAAGATATGAGCCACCACCTTCGTATGCTTATTATGAGGAACCATAGCGTGAACAACCCACCTCATATGAGTATTATGAAGAACAAAATTACGACCCTTATCCATCATATGCTTACAATGAAGAACAATGGTGTGAACCATCTACTTTATATGGGCATTATGAGGAACAAAGGATCGAACAACCGGATTCAAGCTTTGAAAATTCTGACTCTTTTTCTATAACCGAAGTGACCGAGAGGATATTAGAACACATTAGAGTTATCGATCGATGTATAAAAGAATCTCGCGCAAGGGAAGAGGAGTCCCGCGCAAGAGAAGAATTAAAAAAGGAAGAGATAACTGAAAGTGTAAAAATGGAAGAACAAATAAGTGAAAAACCGACACATGAGTTAAACAACGATAAAGGTGAGTCCGACAATGTTAAAATTCAAGAAGAGTCTAATTTTGAAGAAATTAATCTCTTGTCACATTCTTTTGAAAATCATTGTTTAGTACCCACTCATGCTAAGTTTTTAAAAGAGTTAAATACTAACACTAAAATTGACGAAACGGTAAGTGTTAAGTTAACTAATGATCAAACCTCGCTAATAAAAGAAGACCCATTTGAAATTAACATTAAACCGGTTCCATGTTTCTTTCAAAATTCGTTTATTAGTAATGTCACAATCGATAAAGATCTATGTGTTAACATAATTCCTAACTACATTTTCGAAAAATTAAGTATTAGTGATTTTTCTCCACTTCAAATACCCATTTTTCTATCCAATCGGAAAGTAATAAAATCAATCGGTGTAGTTGAGGATGTATTGGTTCAAACAAATCAAATGGTAATCCCGACCGACTTTGTCATCCTCGATGACGCTCCTCTAGTGTTGGGACGACCATTTGTAAAAACTCACGAAGCTTTGAAAAACCGGAAGTTCAACAATCTATCTCTTCAATTAGGGGCATTTAAAAGAAGTGTCGATCTCGAACGGTCAATGAAATATCCTTTCGGCAATAATGACCCCTTAATTGAAGATGAAGATGAACCACCCGATACAAGAGAAGAGATTGACCACTTTGTTGAAGAAGAGGTCGCCATAGAACAAACTTTTAAAGTTCTTGATCGAAATGAGCAACCAAATAAGGAGTCTCCTAAAGACCCACCACTTGAGCTCAAAGAACTTCCAAAAGGTTTGGAATATGCTTTTCTAGACAAAGATGGTAATTTACCTGTAATTATTTCGTCTAAATTAGATAACTTAGAAAAAGAAAAATTAATTAGTCTTTTGAAAAAACATAAAAACGCAATAGCTTGGAAACTTGTAGACATAAAAGGAATTAGTCCTTCCATGTGCACACACAAAATTTTGATGAATGATGACTACAAATCGGTAATACAACCACAACGTCAAGTAAATCCAAATGTTCAAGAAGTGGTTAAAAACGAAGTCATCAAATTACTTGACGCCAGACTTATCTATCCTATCTCTGATAGTCCTTGGGTGAGTCCCGTCCAAGTAGTTCCAAAGAAAGGAGGTATGACGGTAATAACTAACGAAAAGAATGAATTAATACCAACGAGAACCGTCACAGGATGGAGAGTATGTATAGATTATAGAAGATTAAATGAAGCTACAAGAAAAGATCATTTTCCTTTACCCTTCATTGATCAAATGTTAGAAAGATTATCCGGTCATAAATTTTATTGTTTCTTGGATGGTTTTTCAGGTTACTTTCAAATCCCGATAGCACCCGAAGACCAAGAAAAGACAACTTTCACATGTCCCTATGGAACTTTTGCTTATTGACGCATGCCGTTCGGTCTATGTAATGCCCCGCAACATTCCAACGTTGCATGGTAGCCATTTTCCATGACATGATAGAAAAGACAATGGAAGTCTTCATGGACGACTTTTCTATCTTCGGGGATTCATACGACCAATGCCTCGATAACCTTGAACGAATGCTATCCCGATGTGAGGAAACCAACCTCGCCCTTAATTGGGAAAAATGCCATTTCATGGTAACGGAGGGAATAGTACTCGGTCACAAGATCTCAAGCGAAGGAATGGAGGTGGATCGAGCCAAAATAGATACCATTTCTAGATTACCACCTCCATCCTCCGTAAGAGCTATCAGAAGTTTCCTAGGGCATGCCGGATTTTATAGGCGGTTTATCAAAGACTTTTCTAAAATTTCTAGGCCTCTAACAAAATTACTTGAAAAAGATGCCCCTTTCATCTTTGACAAGGATTGCAATCAAGCATTTCTAACCTTAAAGTAAATGTTAGTTAATGCACCTATCATGATAGCACCTGATTGGAAATTTCCTTTCGAAATCATGTGTGATGCTAGTGACTTTGCAGTTGGAGCTGTCTTGGGACAAAGAAAAGAAAAGCATTTCCACCCAATTTATTATGCTAGTAAAACACTAAATGATGCACAAGAAAATTACACAACAACTGAAAAAGAATTACTAGCTGTGGTATTTGCTTTTGATAAATTTCGTTCTTATCTTATTCTTTCTAAAACTATAGTCTATACAGATCATGCAGCCATTCGATATCTCTTCAAAAAGCAAGACGCAAAACCACGTTTGATTCGGTGGATTCTACTCCTCCAAGAATTTGACATTGAAATCAAAGACAAAAGAGGAGCAGAAAACACCGCTGCAGATCATCTTTCGCGCTTAGAAGACCCAGCTTTGGAGGCAACCAGGGACGAGCAAATCAATGAAAAATTCCCAACTGAGTCCCTGGAAATGGTGGAATACAAGGAAGAACCATGGTACGCCGACTATGCTAACTACCTAGCTAGCGGTATAGTCGCAAAAGGTTGGCCACATCATCAAAGAAAAAAATTCTTTGCCAATGTGAAACACTATTTTTGGGAAGATCCATATCTTTTCAAAATGTGTGCCGACCAACTCGTCCGACGATGCGTTCATGGTAGCGAAGCACGAAGAATTCTCTGCCATTGTCATGAAGGTCCATACGGAGGGCATCATGGTGCCGCTAGTACCGCACGAAAGGTATTCGATTCAGGATTTTATTGGCCAACCATTTACAAAGACGCCCAAAGTCTTGTCAAGACATGTGATGCTTGCCAAAGAACAGGTAATATTTCTTCCAAAAACGAAATGCCACAAAATGGCATTCTTGTTTGTGAAATTTTTGATGTGTGGGGACTCGACTTTATGGGACCTTTCCCACCATCGAAAGGAAACAAATATATACTTGTGGCAGTAGACTACTTGTCTAAATGGGCCGAGGCCGAGGCACTTCCAACGAATGATGGAAGAGTCGTGGTAAGATTTCTGAAAAAATTATTCTCTCGTTTTGGCACACCTAAAGCATTAATAAGTGATAGAGGTACCCATTTTTGCAACCATCAACTTGAAATTTTTTTAACAAGGTATGGGGTCTATCCCCGGGTCTCAACAGCATATCATCCTCAAACAAACGGACAAGCCGAAGTGACTAATAGAGGTTTAAAACGAATACTTGAAAAAACCGTAGGGTTAAATAAAAAGGAATGGACAGATAAATTAGATGATGCTTTATGGGCTTTTCGAACTGCTTATAAAACAACAATAGGTACAACCCCATATAAGCTAGTCTACGGAAAAAGTTGTCACTTGCCAGTAGAAATTGCACACAAAACCTACTAGGCAATCAAAAATGTAAACTTAGATTTAGAATTTGCTAGTAAAAATCGATTTTGTCAATTAAATTAATTAGACGAACTTAGGAATTATGCATACTCAAACTCTGAAATTTATAAAGAAAGAATGAAAAAATTGCATGACAAACATATTAAACCTAATGAATTTCGGGTAGGAGATCTAGTTCTTTTGTTTAATTCACGTCTTCGATTATTTCCTAGTAAATTAAAGTCTAGGTGGTCAGGACCTTTTTCTATCACCCATATTTTCTCACACGGTGGACACGGGGCCGTGTCCGCGCTGCAGACGGGATATATCCCCCTTTTCAAAACAGTTACTTCATTCCACACGCCCCGTTTCCCCGAAAAAGCTCTGGTTCCAGGCGATTTTTCGCAGATTTTCGACGTCTCCTATCACTCTAACAACATCAAGGTATGATTCTATCACTTCTAGTAGTTAGATTAGTTACTTGCATGTAGTTAAAACACCAAAAATTTAGGGAAAAATCTAAGGTTCTTGAAGTTCATCCGGATCGAACCTCAAATTTTTGTTTAGATCTGTTTGCATTTAGTTAGATTAGCGTTAAGGAAAGTGAATACACTTGTATTGTTCTTAGATTCGCCCGATTTCTCACAAAAACCCCCCAAACCCTTGTTCTTGAACCGAAAAAGTTAAAATTGAATGGGTAAACGAGTTATTTTGGGAAAAACGGCACTTAGGGTTTCATTTTCGGGGGAAACCGCATCTATTGGACCAAAAATTTTCAAGTTTTCGGAACCGGGACGAAAAATGAAATTTTTGTGTAACAGACGCCTGGACACGGGGCCGTGTCCGCTGAACACGGGGTCGTGTCCAGCTCATTGTTTGCAGTTTCGTCCGGAAATACTTCTGTTTCGTGCTAACTTTTGGTGTATTCTTTCAGATGGCTAGGAAGTTCACAAGATTTAACGCCAATGAGCTCGATGCAAGGGCTTGATACGAGATACTTCAAACGAGGCCGGAGGAATACCCGAGGCAAGCATGCACAGAGCTATTAACTATGGTGAATCAAATTGACCGTTTCAACAACATTGTCACGGGGCCACTCAGAGTCGCTCTAACAACTCGACTCCGTTCCGTCCACGAATGCACTTTGGAATTCTATAGCACCTTCACATTCAACTTGAGGTGCGACCCGTTCGACAATGATGGGGTAGCATTCCGATGTGGCGGAACGAGGTATTCGATCTCTATGGCACAATTTGGATCGATTGTAGGGTTGTATGCGGAAGAGGATGCGGGAAACGAGGAAAATACTGGGGGAATGCGAGAGATAGGTGAGAACGAACGCCAAGCCATTTGGGCTCAGATTGGTGAAGGGTACTACAATCCGAGCAGCACTAAGAGTACAAAGCTGAGGGATCCACTCTACAGATACATCCATAGGCTCCTCGGCTACTCTCTTAGCTAAAGGCATGATAGTAGTGGCGTCGTTGGGTTAAGAGATCTTGTTGTCCTCCACTGTATCCACAACCGCAGGCCGCTTAATGTTCCATTCCTCATGCTCCGAAACATGCATCATAACCGCCTTGCAAGTGCACCGACCCCTATCTTCTTTGGGGGATGGATGTACCGTCTCTTCAGGCACTTCGCCCACATACCTAGGTCATTTGAGAAGAGCCCATGGTCGGGTATGGTGGATATACACATATGCCGCTCAATGAACCTAATTTATGAGGCGGAAGACGGGACGGTGAGCTTTCAAAGGATGCAAGGCCATGCATGGAACCCGCAAGAAGCACTTGTCCTCCACGCTCCACAACATCATCAGTACCAATACCAACCCCATGGTGATCCAGGCCAATCATCCTCATTGGGAGGCGGTTTTCCTAACTTTCAAAGTTTGCATGATTTGTTGCAGGAAAACCTTATGTGCACCAGGAACACCTACAATATGGCAAGCAACACGTACAGCCGGGTTGGAGCTATCGAGAGAAACATATCCGATATCTAAGATGATATTGGATATATTCGGGACCACATTGCGGGCCATGGAGGGGATGATGATGATGATGATGATGATGACGATGCCATGGAGTAGGCGGGAGGAGTGGAGGAGGAAGCGGTTGGTTGATGACTTCCCAGGTTAACCCTTTTTAATCTTGAACAATTGATGGCCTGCGTGCCAAGTGTTGAACAATTTACTTTCCCTAACTTCTTTTATTTTCTGCACTTATTTTTCTTTTAACTTTGACATGGATGTTGAATTTGGTAAAAGTAGGATGTTTGCTATGGTATGGTATGGTGTTTATTGATTAAGCAGGTACATACAAGGCTTAGAGTACTAAGCATTAGTACTACTAAAGCTGGGACAGGAAAATCGAAGAAAAAAAAAACCTGTTTTTCAACTTTGCAGACTGTCCACACGGGCCATGTCCAGCCGACACGCCCCCGTGCCCATTCCCCTGAACCTGCTGTTTGTATTTATTCTGCAGACCTTGACAGACACGGGGTCGTGTTCAACCAACACACCCCCGTGTTCACATTCTGTAAGTTTTCGTTACTGGCATCTGAGCACGGGGTCGTGTCCACTCAACACGGGGTCGTGCCCAGGTAACTAGTAACACAAATTTTTTGCTTTTTCACACCTTTTACACATTCAATCAACCTAAAAACTTATTTTTGGGACACATTGAGGACAATGTATAATTTAAGTGGGGGGGGGGGGGGGATGCTAAAACCTTGAATCTTGCAAGTCCTAAATACAAGCCTTACACAAAACTCTATTGGAACCGCTAATCACCCCAAATTTTTTCAAAAATTTTCTTTTTTTTTACTTGTCTAGGTTTAACTCGGGAATTTCAAGTTCTAAAAAGGTTATATTTTTACGAATTTACAACCGATAGCGTCGTGATAAAAAGAACCAACATAAGAAAATTATGAAAAGGCATGACAAGCTTAGTTAAAATTTGATTATATATACTTGATCACACAAAAACCCATTCCCACAAAAGTGAGTTTTGAGCCTTTATTGAGCATACAATTAAATATCATTAGACTAAATGCTCATTTTTCGTTTCTTGTGTGAATAGCCGCTTGGTTCCTACGACTCTAGAACTTGCCATGACGATACATTCCCGGTCCTTATCAACTTAAACCCGAGTAAGTAAATGATGGAGGCATTAGGACTAACCCCTTTTTATTTCTACACCATTATTTTCTTTCTTTTTTTACCACCTACCCAAAATCCCCCAAGTTAGCCCCTTTGAGCCTAAACCTTTTCATTTCATAACCCAAACCAAACACCCTTTTACCCACCAAAACCTTTTTTTTATTTTTAACCCCTTGTTTTAGTAACTAGCTCGATTTCTCGTATGACTTTTCAAAAAAAATGTGTGATTGATGAAGCAAAAGAAAATAAACAAACAAGTTTATCAAAAATAACTTTGTTTGAATAATAGCTTCATCAAAATAAAAGTGAAAAAAAAAATAGAAAGTCTTACGAAAACCGACGCTTGTTACGCTTTTCGCCCTTTTTCTACTAACCACTAACCACTAACCCAACCACCTACCTTTAACCCAAGCCTAACCCTTCACCCACAAAGTCCTCTTGATATTTACAAAGGTATATAAGTTAAGAAGGATGAGGATTTATTGCTTGGCAAGCCTATGGTAGGAGTAAGTTCCATGCCGCTCTCGAGTGATTCACAAAAATACATTTTTAGCCGAGTGTTGAGTGATCCCCGTGAGTTATGTGAACTTGTATATAAATAGAATTTTAAAAAGTCATGTTATGCCCTAATAAGTAATTTATCTTATGAAAAGTTTTAAATAAATCATGACGAATAGGATTGTAAATAAATAAAAATAAAACTGAATAAAGAATCTTGGAAATCCCGACACTCTACGACAAGCCTAAAAACCTTCTTCTCTACCCATTCCATTTGTGAGTGTAATAGCCACATTATAAAGAGTTTTGCTTGAGGACAAGCAAAGATTCAAGTGTGGGGGTATTTGATGTGTGCAAAATGCAACATATAAATTACATCAATTGTGGCATAAAACTAACCCTTTTTTAGTACTAATGTTGGAAAAAGTGTGCTTTTGTCTTCCTTTTGTATTTTCAGGATTAAATGAGCTCAAATTAACAAAAGAAGCAAAAAGACATCAAAATCTAACATAAATACAAGAAAAGGAACAAGACGTGACATGCCCGACCCCACGACAGCATCTTCCCAAGCAAAACAAGACAACAGAAGACTGAACACGCCCCGTGCTCAGCCAGCACGGGGGCGTGCCCAAGTGTCAGCAGAAAAGACAAAGTGTTAGAAGCTTCTATTGCCCACCACGGGGCCGTGCTCAGCGGACACGGGGCCGTGGTCAACTATAAGATTCGCACAATCCAGCAAATCTTCATAGTACAAAGATTCTTCTGCACCACGGGGTCGTGCTCAGCGGACACGGGGGCGTGGTCAACTAATAAGACAAGCTGCAATAAATGAAGAAAGAGAAGGATGTGGACACGGGGTCGTGCCCACTGGACACGGGGCCGTGCCCGAGCTTCTGTTCAGCCTATAAATAGAAGTGCTTGGCTCAAGCTCAAACCATCCCTTGGCATACCACCTCTCTCACACTTCACCCACCACCACCATAACACCATCATCCACCACCATCATCCATTGTCTATCGTAGAGTGTGTGAGTCGTCTCGGGATCCAAGATTGATCGTAAGAGTTCTTGACAATCAAGGCCATGTTTGCCTAAGTCTCTTACATCACTTGGTGAAGACAAAGTGTCTAGTGTAATACTTTTTATTTTTAATCTTTTCGCACTTTTTACTTGGTTTTGTATTAATGACTTTAATAACTAGTTGCTTATGTTGAAGGTGATCTTTCCTTATCGTTTATCCGTGGTGTCTTGGCATTATTTTACTGTCTATATAAAATAAAAGATTTTCACCATTCATATCTCCACGGTCTATATGGAGGTATGTTGGCTACCTGGTCGGGGGTTAAGGGAACGGTTTGGTAAAGGTCTTGCCATTGTTCAGCGTTTAGAGGTCCTGCAATGGACCTGGGTCAAATTTAGTAGGACCTCCTTCAATACTTAACGGTATTGGATGGCGGGGGTCCAAACTCTTTGATCCCCTCATAAGTTAACTACTATTAATACTATAACCCGGCTATTTAGGACTGTATCCCTGCTGACTCAGACTACTTAGTCGAGGGTAACGTCACCTCCAAAAGAGGGGCCTACCATAATTTGCATTAATAACTTAATTAATTATCTTCCAATAATCCACCCTTTTAGGATTGTATCCTTGCTGACTCAAACTACTAGGGTGAGGGTAACGTCACCTTCAAAAGAGGGGCCTACTACAATAACTAAGATAATCTCTTAAAATAGTGCAAAAGTGCGGAAATAATCAAAGGTTACACTAGATACGAGTCGGAACCAAGTGATTCATCTTGTCTATCTGTTTTTATTTTTATTTTTCAGCATTTTAGTTAGTTTTTATTTTTCTTAGTTAAAACATTTTTTTTAACTTTTTGATTTGATTAGACGTTGAGGATAAACCGGTACTAAAAGCTCTTGTGTCCTTGGACGACCTCGGTATCTTACCAACACTATACTACGCTCACGATGGGTGCACTTGCCCATATGTGTGTCTAGTGTTAGTAAATATCGTGTTTTATAAATTTAAAACTTGACTAAAAAGTGTTAAAGGGGCTTAAAATATACACCTAATATATATAACACTTCACACGCATCAGCAGATAAAGTTTACTTTGGATCCATCAACCAACACGGCGAAGTACAAGCTCGTTTATCAGCCCGTGAAGGTATTGGACAAGATCCCTCTGATGCCAATGAAGCAGAACTTCCTGGAAAATATGACGTTGTGGTGTTATGACTCCGATACGCATGAGGCGGTTATTGTGTTTAAAGATCAAGAAAACTTCCGCATGTTAGATCCGATGTGGATAGTGAATATGTCTGCGGCCGACATCAACAAGTTATTTCGACATGATATCTTTTATGAAGACAAGGACGCGACCCAAGCATTACTATTTCAACGTGTCGCTTGTTTCTGTTATTACCGTGGTATTCATGCCGGAAGCACCTGGTCGGAAAAGCACTGAAGACTCAAAGAGCGAAGACCAAGCAACAGACAATGGGGAGTTTTTGGTGCATTTATGTGTTTGTAACTTTGTCTTGTTTACGTTGTATGTTATACAGTCTTTTGTGATCGAGTCTGTAAGTTCCGACAAGTCTACCTAGTCGGATATCCTCCTATCTTACTTGGTATGACATTTTGTCTCTGTATTTGTAATATATGTTAAGCATATGCTAGTGTGCATAGTGTTTACATATAGTGCGTTTTGTCTCATGTCTTCTGTTTAAACAATTAGTGATATATTCTGTCTTGTTTGATTCTTGGCGAAGAATCAATCTTTGTCGAACATCCTGCTTGGCGAACCTTCTATAGTTCGTCGATGTGTGTGTGTGACAAAGAATTAATCTTCGTCACACATAACCTTCGCCACATAGGAGTTCGCCAGTGGACAGTATATATTGCTTGTTATGTTTAACAGTGAAGGCACGAGAGCATAGAGAAACTGAGACTTTATCGTTCAAGCATTGTGTGTATATGTTTGATGTTGTTCTCGTCCTTTTAATCTAAAGTGAATAATTGGTTATCTGTTGTGTTATTTGCTATACTCTGTTTGGTTTGCATCATCACGGGGATTCCGCACTCGTGATTGTGTTTGTGATAAACAGGGATTAGGTTTCGTAATCGATCCTCTGAGATAAAACGGACCTACAAAAAAATCCTACTCAATAAAAAACCTTTTTTGGTTGAAGAAGCTTGAAACTTTTAGGTTAGGAGCTTGAAGCTTTTGGTTGAACGCTCTTACTAGTAGAGTTTAGAATGAGCAACAATTTTTTTTCGGGAAAAATGACTATTTTAACCTCTAAAGATAATGAACTTTTTAATGCACCAACTTTTAAAAAAAAATTCTAAAGATAACGAAAAATCAAATTCTTAGTTATCTTTTAAACAATTTCTTTGATTATATATACACGGTCTTCGTATGTTGTTGTTCTCATACGTTCTTCTTCGATCATCCCCTTCATCACCAATTTTCTAGTACGTTATCTCTTCGATCGTCCCCTTCATCACCGATTTTCTGATACGTTATCTTGACTGTTTGTCAATGATTATGTTTTATTTAACTTAAAATGACCATGTTTTATTTATTTGAGAAAGAACTTACATATATATATGTGTGTGTGTTTGTGTTTGTGTGTGTGATTACGTTTAGTATTATGTTTTTTTAGTTATGTCCATTTTTGGTCATTTTATACATTTTATTAAAAAGCTCCAGCTACTCTGCCAAACACCTAAATATATCTAAAAAGCTACAGCTACTAGCTACTAGCTACTAGCTACCAGCCACCAGCCACCAGCCACCAGCTTTCTGCCACAAGCTGCCAACTACTTTTGCCAAACATACCTATAAATATTTAATTTTATGTTTCATATGTTTATAATTTATTTGTATATTGTTCTTGATCTTAGTCATTGTCTTTTTGTTTAGAAATTATTATCTCATAGATGATACTACAAACAAAATTATTGAAGTGGCCTTTCAAAGTTGACTAGACTTATGTGAAATTTCCTTCATATCATGTTAGGGCAAAACTGTCACTCTACTTTATTGCTTTAAGGTTAGACCCATTGGCCACAAATTCAATAGCTTGAAGTGCTGGACGCCTTAAGATCAAGTGGCCTTTCTATGAACCTTCCTTACGACCAATGTGTTGGATATACTTTGCCTTTTCACTTTGTGAGAGTTCAATCTTCAGTAGAAAAAAATATACAATTTAATGGTGAAAGTAGAGGGTGTCTTGTCGTTCTAAAAAATAAAAATAAAAACTAGAAAGGTAATAACTTGCCTAGAAGGATGTTGATACATTTATGTCTGTAGCCTGTACATTATCATAAGGATGTAGGGAGTGGTTAGACACTTGAGAGTAACAAACTAAAAAATCAACCAATGAGAGTGTGCCATGTCAAAGTGGTAAACTATGCTCAAAATGTTGGCAATGGTTAGACACTTGGTGAAGTGGTAAACTATTTAAAAAAAAACTGTGATTGGTTGAGATGGCATGGACCTTTTGACCCTCACCACACACCCCCACTCTCTCCCCTCTCCCCGCATCGGTGTTCCCTCACCGATTTTTCTCCCCAATTCGGTAAAAAGGTGGGCATTGGTTAGACATCGGTGCCGATGCCTTTTGCCGACACCACTCCGGACCCCTAATGTATTTTGCACGGTCTTAGTTTTATGTTTTTGTTTATGAACTCGTAATGTAAGATTGAGTTTTTTTCAAAAGGGTGTTCTTGAAAAACTTATTTACCAAAATGAGTACTTTGAAAAATATTTACCAAAATAAGTATTTTTTGAATAGTTACCTTTCCTCACTCCTAATTTTATTGGATAAAGATAACTTCCTTTTAAAATATGTTATTTAACTAATGTTAAAGATTAAAATTGTAATTAAACTTAAAATATGGATCGTAAGATTTTATAAAAATATTTTAAAATATTTTTTTATTGTTTTATTAAAATTCTCTTTAACTTTTCTTTATTTTTTTTATTGTTTTATTAAAATTCTCTTTAACTTTTCTTTAATATTTCTTAATTATTTCACATATATCTTTTTAACTTTCATAAAATTATAATTTTTATAAACATTTTTTTGATACTTTAAAAAAAAGTTACATGTATCTTTTATTAGGGGTGTTAAATAGGCCGTGTTCGCGGGTCCAACCCTACACGAACCCAAACATGACCCGAGTTCGAAAATCCTGTGAGGCATACAAACCTGAACATAACATAAATATTTACGGGTTAACACGAACACAACCCATTTTAACCAAAATTTGTTTATTTTTTCATATTAAATCTCTAATTTTAAGAATACAAATTTGTGTAGACAAATTACATTTTAGTTATAAGTTCTACATCGTTTGTATAGATTAGCAGAATAAATGAAAATAACTTGGGAAATGGTTTAGAAGTTGTAGGTCCCGTTTTTCCGGTGAGGATCGATAACGAAAACCTATCCTTGTTTATCACAAACACGGTAACGGGTGTGGAATCCCCGTGACGGTGCAAACCAAACAAAAGTGTAAAACAAACGCGTAACCAAAAGATTCAATATCTATTGATTAGGGATGAGAACGATACAAACATATACAAACAATGTTTACAGACTCTCTCTCAAAGTCTCACAGCTCTCGTCTCTCGTCCAAGTTTCACACAGAAACTATGAGAGCTATTTATACTAAAACAGACACAGACATGACGAAACGCATAAAGGCCACGACGAAACACTAAAGTCGACGAAACACATTCTGTTTCGTCGACATACATATAATCCTAATATCTTTCTGTTTCGTCGAGTTGATATTGGCCCAAGTATTAGTCAAAGTCCATCACAAGTGTTTACGGCCCAAATGTTGAAGCCCAGATATCATTTCTGTTTACAACTTCCATTAATTCAACATATATGAGACAAAACTATGTGACATCACCATGACATCACAATGATGATGTCATGGTGATGGGTAAACCGGAATGGCTTGCGGCGTTCCGTGCTTCGCGTGTCGAACTCTGGGGCGCACGACGGAGGAATGTTGTGACGTCGGGCTTGGGCCGGACCTAACCGAGTCGACCCGAACCGAATCGAACCGAGTCGAGTCGCGTCCACATAAAGTGTACCAACAAACTCCCCCTTGGACGCTACTCGTGATGGTTCGTCTTCCGTGTCTTTCATGTCTTTCATGTCGGAGGATCTTCAAAGTCTTCACGCGACGTAAGTAGAAAGTGTATCAACAAACTCCCTTTTCATTTAGGTAGTGTGTTAACAAACTCCCCCTTAAAATAAACTCTCCATTGAGTTATGCTCGTGAATCTTTTGACTTGTCAATTCTTCAGATCCTTGTGGTGTTGATGAAGGGTCACCGGCAACTCGATCATTTTATCCTTTGAGTGCCTCCACTTCGTGTCTTCACTATACGGCTTGTCATCTGATACGTTCTCTTCGCCTTTAGCTGATTCTGATGTCGCATCTGCACATACAAGAAAGCTAAACACGCAATGAGAACAACCACTTGGAATTTAGACAAAATAAACAAACGACACATATGAGATCAAATCTCAATCAAACACCGACCGACAACAGTTTGAAAGTTTAGAAAATGATCAATTTTAATCCCTTAACTTTCAAAACTTGTTAACTTCGACTGTTTATGAAGGTGCAATTGTTTTCCGGCTTATGATCAGGATTTTGGGTACGATAGACTCGAGTTCCAACATCGGTCAATCAAAAATAAACTAGAAGCAAAATGTTTTTGGCTTTTATAAAGTTTAAATTAAAACACACCTAAAATCTTTTTGGAATTTTTCATTTTTCAAATGTAAAGACGGAAAGCAATAAATAAATATATACAGAGATGCAGAAACTGAAAGCAGTAAATAAATATTTACAGACATTCTTTTTGCGAATTTCGAGGGTAAGAGAATCATATCAGTGTACGGTCATGTCAAAACGCTCTTTTTGTTCAATTAGTTAACATTTAGATAAGCATCCTATAACAATTATCGGTATTGTTGTCCACATAAGCTCAACTTATCAGATGTAATCATGGCGAGGGGATACGTTAAGGTATGATTTATACTTACCGACCGGTGTTCATCCACACGCGACACATTCCCGTATCAAGGTATGCACGAGAGTTCATCTTACCGGTGAGTATACTGATTATCATCTGTTTGACCGTATAAAAGATGTGAGAAGCTCACTTATTTTGATTTGAAAACAAGCCCTATGTGATAGAATCACTTATTGATGAGGAACTTGATTTTCAGATGCATGAGGGCACAGGAGCAAGTCCGTGAACAGGTCAGTACTTTCGTACAGCAAAGAGACAAACTTGACTCCCGGATAAAGAATCTGTGATATATTATCACTTATTTTGTTTGGACATGTGATTGTTGATCACTTATTGAGGTCGAATGCAATATGTACACGTATGTATAGTATCATGGAAGATCTAGACTTCGTCTCCGTTATTTTTTACGGTTTGATACAACCATGATACCCAGATGATAAGACAGCATAAAGACCGAATATCTCAGAACCTCGGCAATCTCTCAAACGAAATTTCGGTACTAAGACCATATGCCAATGTGCGGTTCCCACCTGATCTTCAGTCGATTTAAGATTTATATCACCCTGCACACTTTAAAATGATTGTGAGCCTACCGATACATCTTATATAGAGCTGCTTATCATTTTTCATTTTGCATTTTGCATTTCAATTCGAAGAGGTTTAGACAGACCACTGATGTACTATCATTTTCTCTTTTGCTCGCCAGGAAACTCATTTTTGTTTTTCTATTGTTTTTGCGTTTTGAAATTTTTCACTGTTTTTGAATTTTTCAAATTTTAGATTTACTCCCCCTAAAATCAACAAACTATGATAAATTTTAAAAACACAAAGGTATTTACAAAAACGATTTTCCGATGTCGGTTTACTCATGTTGTACCTCAATGCCGTTTACCAAAATTAATTTTGAATCAGAAATGATTTATCAAATTTTGGAAAAATCAGTTGACATGTCGGTAAGCGGTGCGGACCATGACAACATTGACGAGTTTCATATTGAAACAATCACGTGTGAGGTGATATTCGAGATCAACATGTCATGCCAAAAAGTGCTACGTTAGGATAACAATTTATAAAGCAGCTTAAATATCGACAAGTATTGGAGAGATTAGAAATTTAAAACCGTATCCTGCAACTGCTTCGTGCATTGCAATGAATCTGAGCGCTCTCCCAAACTGGATATCCACCCGGTGTGGATTTCAAAGTCGATTGTGTAACTACTGAGAAATCTCTTCACAGCAACAAGATCATAAACCTTTGGGTCCGGCTGGTCTTCCACATTGCACCAGCGAAGGTCTTTGTCTTTCTCTTGAGAAGTAGTGTGCGGTTGTTCAATCCACGCCAAGGCATCCGCACACCCGGTTGGTTTGTTCAACAACACATTTTCTTCAATCACACCGCGAAGAAATGTACACTGCACGTTCATCTTGTTGATTTTGAACTTCAGACGTGCTACAGGTGCGTACATTTTGATTGAATCTATCCTGGGGACCCGATTAAAGCCTTGAACAATCAAACTTTGGAATGATTTTCAATTTGTCGAAGCTTTCAATCTCTTTCGACAGACAATTCTGTCTTCTTTCCTTTTTCTCTCCATCAACGGCAACAATTTCTTTTATCGCCGTTCTTGTGCATGAACATTCCACTATCAATAATCCTATGACTATCAAAAGTTCCTCCTGGAACATCCTGCACACTCACTCAGAGATTAGTTGGAGAGGGGGACCCAAGCCTTCATAGACTTGGGTTGCCCCTGAGAATCAAGAAATGTAATTTCAATTTCTTGAAGGTCCTTAAATTGCAAGCCTCCTCCTGAATCCTCACCTGTTTTCGGTTTCCAAGTTTGTTTTTGTTTACCGGATTGTGTATTATTTACAGATTTAGAAATCTCCGGTTTTAACGGTTGTGACAAAATTGGTTTCCTTTTAACAGTTTCTGGTTTTAAAGCCTTTTCCATCACCTTCACATTTTGACGTCGTTGTTTTGTTTCTTGTTCTTTAATAGTACGTTTGTCATTTTTGGGTGAAACAGGACGACGTTGTTGGTGACCTTGTTCAGAAGGGGGTCTTTCAACAAAATTTTCTTTGGGAGTGTTTTTACAGTTTTTAATGATGTGTCCAAACTCCCCACACTTAAAACATTTTCTCCTTTCAACAAACTTAGGAGAATCTGATCGACAGCCTGACGTTGAAGTTGTAGACCCAGAGGTACTAGCTTCACACCCATTTGTTTTTTGGGTGTAATTGTTATCACTATTACGTTTCAAAATGTTGACTTTTTGAACAAAATCGGTATTTGTCTTATTTTCAAAAGTCTCCACTTTATCAGTACCTTTGGAGGCCACAAACTTAACGTCTTTGCATTTCTTCTTGTAACGAGCTCCTTTTGTTTCAGCCTTTGGTTGTGTAACCTTAGGCTTTTGAGCTCGTTGTTGTTGCTGTTTACCCTTAAAAGCGATAGGTTGTTGCTTCGTTGGTGATTTTTGATTTCCAAATTTTCTTCTAACTTCAGCTTTTGGAATCGGATCACACTAAGTTACTGAAACTCTCGGGATCCCTTTTTCCAAAAACATACTGGTAGTATCTTCAAACACTTTATCAATCAAAGATTGATTGACATTTTTAATTGGAAAAGCTGTGTTTGAATAAATTTTGTCATCACCGACTAAAGTGTACAACACGTTATCACTTTTAACAGTAGACACTGTTTTAGTGATAGGATCTATCTCTTGTTTAACAACAGACTGCATAGTAGGAGTAGGAGGATCACACAGAATATGATTCTCAACACGGACTTCTACTCCTTTGTTCTTTTTAAGAGATTTATCCTCATCACTCACATCTGGTTCATCATCCGAAGAATCATAGTCCTCAACTGTGGGAGGACTTTGATTTGAAGCACATGATGACTTTTCCTTGCTATCAGATGAGCCCTCCGATGAATTGTCTGTTTTGAACCCTAAGCCAGTTGTAACTTCCCCATAATCAAGAGGTACAGTTGGCTCAAAACGTGGCATTTCCTCCTCATCGGGCATTCGAGTATAATTTTGTCTCAAAGGGGGCGGACATTTCTTATACCCAACACCTTTAACATTACCCTTTAGTTGTTGAACGTCAATGATGTGATCAAGCACATATCGGGAGTTTGAGTAACTCTCCAATTTGAGCTTGATCGCTTCATGCTCGCATTTGGCAATGGCTAGTTCCTTTTTGGTTTCCTCAACGATGTTAATGTAATCGTTAATACTAACTTGTTTATGATAAACAGTTTTGGTCACTTCGGAAACACTTTTCTTTAAGGTTTCAATTACAGATTTAAAATCCTTTTCGTTTCTAACTAAAGCCATATTTGCCTCTTTGCACTTTGACAGTTCAATAACCAAACTCTGATTGTGACTATGAACCGTTTCAGATTCATGTTTCAATTCAGCACATTTATGTTTCATATCAGCACAATCACTACATATGCTAGGAGTTTCAGATTTTACCTGACTTGTAGAAGCTGTGACATTAGCCATAAAGGCAGTCTAAGAAGAGAAAGATCCATCTTCAGTGAGAATCTTCTCCATTTCTGTAACACCCGAAAATTTTAAAACAAAAATGTAAACAACCCTTATGATTTATAGTCCAATAGGGAACCCTAATTAAGACACCCAAGTAATTCTGTACAAACCCTAAGATTTTCAGAATTTTCAGAATCAGGATTAGGGCCCCTAAAACTCAGGGGGGGTATTCCCTACATGACGATTATCCTAAATTACGTGCTATCCAAGTTGAAATTTCAGAATGTGTCGAGTCACCTAGCCTAGTCCCACACGTGGCAACAATATAAGCCTTAAGTGTACCTTACGGACCGTAAGGTTATCAAGCTTACGGTCCGTAATCAGCCATACGGACCTCAACCTTCTTAAGCTTACGGTCCGTAAGCTAGTCCAATTTCGTGTATAAATAGCAGGCCTTGGCACTCGATTCTGGGCACAAAAACTTCGATCAAACTCCAAAATTAGGCTGAGATATTGTCCGATTACTCTCCAAACACACACTAATCACAAATTAAGCATAGCGGGGTGCTGCAGAACAGGGTATTAACTCAATCGCTGATACGATTCATTGTCCGATTGATTCAAATATCTAATGAATGTTTAAGTGCCGCCCACATTAGGGTTATACTTTATCGTTCGTCATTAATTTGACGGATTGTCGTTAATTCGATAGGTAAAGTATTATACTTTATCGTTCGTTGTTAATTCAACGGATCATCGTTAATTCGATGGGTAAAGTATTATACCTTGTCGTTCGTTGTTAATTCAACGGATCATCGTTAATTCGATAGGCAAAGTATTGCATTTTGTCATTCATTGTGAGAATTTGATCTCGTGAGTTATCGTAAATGCTGTATTAAGTTAAATACCTAGTTTGTGAGCAAATTAGGTTAAGAGAATAATCAGTAGGCTAAACTCTGCCCGTATAAATCTACAATTGAAAACAAGGTAGCATCACCTGGAAATTTTAAGGTACGGATAGCTTCTTTTTCTGTCGATTTATGTCGTTTTGATATAAGTATATCATTTCTGATTTTAAGTTCCGTATTAAGATCTAAGTATAAGTTATAAATTCAGTACGGATAGCTTCTTTTCTTTCGATTTATGTCCTTTTTGATATAAGTTATCAGTTCAGTACGGATAGCTTCTTTTCTTTCGATTTATGTCCTTTTTGATATAAGTTATCAGTTCAGTACGGATAGACTCCTTTCTTTCGATTTGCGTCATATCATTCTGATTTTAAGTTCCGTATTAAGATCTAAGTATAAGTTATAAATTCAGTACGGATAGCTTCTTTTCTTTCGATTTATGTTGTTTTTATAAAAGATTCCTTATTTCGATTTATGTCATTTGAGTATAAGAATTCCGTATTAAGATTAAGTCATGATTTTAAGTTCCGTATTAGGATTAAGTTATGAATTCCGTACGAATAGGTTCCTTTCTTTCAATTTACTTCATTTGATACAAGTATATCATTTCTGATTTTTAAAGTCCGTATTAAGATCTAAGTATAAGTTATAAATTCCGTACGGGTAGATTCCTTTCTTTTGATTTCTGTCAATTCTGATATATCATACGGGTAGATTCCGTTCTTTCGATTTCTGTCAATTCTGATACATCGTACGGGTTCCTTTCTTTCGATTTCTGTCAATTCTGATATATCGTAAGGATAGATTCCTTTAGTTATAAGTTATAAGTTCAGTACGGATAAGTTCATTTCTTCAATTGGATACGGATAGATTTCTTTCTTTCGATTTCTGTCAATTCTGATATATCGTACAGGTAGATTCCTCTCTTTCGATTTCTGTCAATTCTGATATATTGTACGGATAGGTTCCTTCCTTTCGATTTATATAGTTTTTATAAGAACCCTTTCTGTCGATTTATGTCCGTTGGGTACGGATAGAATCCTTTCTTTCGATTTAGATCGTTTTGATACAAGTATATCATTCCTGATTATAGATTCCATAGTAAGATTAAGTTATAAGTTTCATACGAATAGATCCGTATTAAGATTAAGTTTCATACGAATAGATCCGAATTAAGATTAAGTTATAAGTTTCGTACGAATAGATCCGTATTAAGATTAAGTTATGAAATAAGTTATAAGTTCTGTACGGATAAAGTCCTTTCTTTAGATTTATGTCCGTTGGGTACGGATAGAATTCCTTTATTTCGATTTATGTCCGTTAGGTACGAATAGAATCCTTTCTTTTGATATTGAATACAAGTTCCGGATTAAGATTAAGTTAGGAAATACATGTTGGAAAACGTTTTGAAAAGATTTAAGAAATTAGTCTCCATGTCATACTCTAGTGGTTCTTTATTAACAAGTCAAGGTTTTATCTTGTTCGTTTAATAAACCACATTTTGGGGACGAAATTGTCAAGATAGGAGTGATATCCATACCTTGGTGACTGGTTCCACTCTTTGATTATAAAACTCCTCACATCTTTGATTATAGATTCATTTGACAGTCCGTTCGATTCCTATTCTAATCATTTGATTTAGTTTCATGTCATGCGATAGTTTTCTGTTAAGTTGTACTCATTATCGCATGTTCCAATATATGTTCCGTTTTGTTCTGAAAATAAGTTTTATAAGTTATGTGAATAAGACCATTCGTACTCTGATACCCTGAGTATCGCTTCTCGTGGAGTGTCCCACGAGCATGTTGTTGTGGCATCAACCTCATGTGCTCCATCCGTGACGGAGAGATTAGTTCACGGCGTCTCTTAAGTACAAGTGTGGTACATATATTAGGGGGCGTATGGATCGATCCTAGGATTTTAAGTTATAAGGAAATGGATAGAGGGTATGCCAACTCACCATTTCATGTGATAAGTATGCAGGAGTAGCTACCTGTATATTGTCACATTTTCAGTTTGCTCATGGGTATATCCGTAAGATATGATTATGATTATGTTTATGCATCGTAACGTTTTCAGAAAAAGTTAACTCCGGATATTAAATAAAATAAGCTTTTATCTTTCGTTATCCGCACACTGGGCAAAACTTTTCGAAATTTTGCTCAGACGTACGTTTTTCTTTGTTGTGTTTTCTTCTTTACGTCAGGTTATCAGGACAATCTGGGACAGGGGATATGGAAGAGTGCTCGAGTGTTTGGACAAGACAGTAGAAATAATTGTAATGGATTAGATATCCTTTATTAAGTTGTAAAGCCTTGTAATACATTTAAGTATAAATGGAATTATGTTTTTGATCTGACTACCGTTATTGTGACACGCCGGCCCATTCCGGGACGGGGTGTTACAGCTATGGTATCAGAGCAAAGGCTCTTTCCTGTAGAAAACTTAAACATAAGTTAAGACCTGTGAGGTAATGGGTAGACATTGGGTTAGGATTTCGATGTCCAATCAGTCGATACATCGGTTAGTAACTTTTCTTTTCACTTCATGGTAGTCTCGAACATAAGTATTTCGTCATCTTCATTGTTTTTACTCTAGCTTTATTTCAAGTATGACTATTGATCATAGTGGGTCGCGTTCAAGTATGATTATTAATATATATATATATATATATATATATATATATATATAGGTATGCAATAATTTCGAGGACGAAATTTTTTTTAAGAGGGGTAGATTTGTAACACCCGAAAATTTTAAAACAAAAATGTAAACAACCCTTATGATTTATAGTCCAATAGGGAACCCTAATTAAGACACCCAAGTAATTCTGTACAAACCCTAAGATTTTCAGAATTTTCAGAATCAGGATTAGGGCCCCTAAAACTCAGGGGGGGGTATTCCCTACATGACGATTATCCTAAATTACGTGCTATCCAAGTTGAAATTTCAGAATGTGTCGAGTCACCTAGCCTAGTCCCACACGTGGCAACAATATAAGCCTTAAGTGTACCTTACGGACCGTAAGGTTATCAAGCTTACGGTCCGTAAGCAGCCATACGGACCTCAACCTTCTTAAGCTTACGGTCCGTAACCTAGTCCAATTTCGTGTATAAATAGCAGGCCTTGGCACTCGATTCTGGGCACAAAAACTTCGATCAAACTCCAAAATTAGGCTGAGATATTGTCCGATTACTCTCCAAACACACACTAATCACAAATTAAGCATAGCGGGGTGCTGCAGAACAGGGTATTAACTCAATCGCTGATACGATTCATTGTCCGATTGATTCAAATATCTAATGAATGTTTAAGTGCCGCCCACATTAGGGTTATACTTTATCGTTCGTCATTAATTTGACGGATTGTCGTTAATTCGATAGGTAAAGTATTATACTTTATCGTTCGTTGTTAATTCAACGGATCATCGTTAATTCGATGGGTAAAGTATTATACCTTGTCGTTCGTTGTTAATTCAACGGATCATCGTTAATTCGATAGGCAAAGTATTGCATTTTGTCATTCATTGTGAGAATTTGATCTCGTGAGTTATCGTAAATGCTGTATTAAGTTAAATACCTAGTTTGTGAGCAAATTAGGTTAAGAGAATAATCAGTAGGCTAAACTCTGCCCGTATAAATCTACAATTGAAAACAAGGTAGCATCACCTGGAAATTTTAAGGTACGGATAGCTTCTTTTTCTGTCGATTTATGTCGTTTTGATATAAGTATATCATTTCTGATTTTAAGTTCCGTATTAAGATCTAAGTATAAGTTATAAATTCAGTACGGATAGCTTCTTTTCTTTCGATTTATGTCCTTTTTGATATAAGTTATCAGTTCAGTACGGATAGCTTCTTTTCTTTCGATTTATGTCCTTTTTGATATAAGTTATCAGTTCAGTACGGATAGACTCCTTTCTTTCGATTTGCGTCATATCATTCTGATTTTAAGTTCCGTATTAAGATCTAAGTATAAGTTATAAATTCAGTACGGATAGCTTCTTTTCTTTCGATTTATGTTGTTTTTATAAAAGATTCCTTATTTCGATTTATGTCATTTGAGTATAAGAATTCCGTATTAAGATTAAGTCATGATTTTAAGTTCCGTATTAGGATTAAGTTATGAATTCCGTACGAATAGGTTCCTTTCTTTCAATTTACTTCATTTGATACAAGTATATCATTTCTGATTTTTAAAGTCCGTATTAAGATCTAAGTATAAGTTATAAATTCCGTACGGGTAGATTCCTTTCTTTTGATTTCTGTCAATTCTGATATATCATACGGGTAGATTCCGTTCTTTCGATTTCTGTCAATTCTGATACATCGTACGGGTTCCTTTCTTTCGATTTCTGTCAATTCTGATATATCGTAAGGATAGATTCCTTTAGTTATAAGTTATAAGTTCAGTACGGATAAGTTCATTTCTTCAATTGGATACGGATAGATTTCTTTCTTTCGATTTCTGTCAATTCTGATATATCGTACAGGTAGATTCCTCTCTTTCGATTTCTGTCAATTCTGATATATTGTACGGATAGGTTCCTTCCTTTCGATTTATATAGTTTTTATAAGAACCCTTTCTGTCGATTTATGTCCGTTGGGTACGGATAGAATCCTTTCTTTCGATTTAGATCGTTTTGATACAAGTATATCATTCCTGATTATAGATTCCATAGTAAGATTAAGTTATAAGTTTCATACGAATAGATCCGTATTAAGATTAAGTTTCATACGAATAGATCCGAATTAAGATTAAGTTATAAGTTTCGTACGAATAGATCCGTATTAAGATTAAGTTATGAAATAAGTTATAAGTTCTGTACGGATAAAGTCCTTTCTTTAGATTTATGTCCGTTGGGTACGGATAGAATTCCTTTATTTCGATTTATGTCCGTTAGGTACGAATAGAATCCTTTCTTTTGATATTGAATACAAGTTCCGGATTAAGATTAAGTTAGGAAATACATGTTGGAAAACGTTTTGAAAAGATTTAAGAAATTAGTCTCCATGTCATACTCTAGTGGTTCTTTATTAACAAGTCAAGGTTTTATCTTGTTCGTTTAATAAACCACATTTTGGGGACGAAATTGTCAAGATAGGAGTGATATCCATACCTTGGTGACTGGTTCCACTCTTTGATTATAAAACTCCTCACATCTTTGATTATAGATTCATTTGACAGTCCGTTCGATTCCTATTCTAATCATTTGATTTAGTTTCATGTCATGCGATAGTTTTCTGTTAAGTTGTACTCATTATCGCATGTTCCAATATATGTTCCGTTTTGTTCTGAAAATAAGTTTTATAAGTTATGTGAATAAGACCATTCGTACTCTGATACCCTGAGTATCGCTTCTCGTGGAGTGTCCCACGAGCATGTTGTTGTGGCATCAACCTCATGTGCTCCATCCGTGACGGAGAGATTAGTTCACGGCGTCTCTTAAGTACAAGTGTGGTACATATATTAGGGGGCGTATGGATCGATCCTAGGATTTTAAGTTATAAGGAAATGGATAGAGGGTATGCCAACTCACCATTTCATGTGATAAGTATGCAGGAGTAGCTACCTGTATATTGTCACATTTTCAGTTTGCTCATGGGTATATCCGTAAGATATGATTATGATTATGTTTATGCATCGTAACGTTTTTAGAAAAAGTTAACTCCGGATATTAAATAAAATAAGCTTTTATCTTTCGTTATCCGCACACTGGGCAAAACTTTTCGAAATTTTGCTCAGACGTACGTTTTTCTTTGTTGTGTTTTCTTCTTTACGTCAGGTTATCAGGACAATCTGGGACAGGGGATATGGAAGAGTGCTCGAGTGTTTGGACAAGACAGTAGAAATAATTGTAATGGATTAGATATCCTTTATTAAGTTGTAAAGCCTTGTAATACATTTAAGTATAAATGGAATTATGTTTTTGATCTGACTACCGTTATTGTGACACGCCGGCCCATTCCGGGACGGGGTGTTACAATTTCTTCTGATGTAGCATCAGCTTTCTTGATCAAGTCCGATTTCTCGTTAGCATCATTCGACAAATTATCAGCTTCAGAATCAGTTCTTTCATTCAAATTCGATTCTTTATCCGAACTGCCATTGTATCCCGAACTATCATCTTTTCCTCTAAATTGTACAGACCAGGAGTCATCGGCTTTATTTGAGTTGGACGTGGATGTACTTGTTTGATTTATGAAAGGATTTTGGTTGCCTTATTGAGGTTGAGGTTGAGATGGTTTAGGAATATATGCACTCGGATCGAACTGAGGTTGAGTAGTGGCAACTGGAGGTGTAAAAGGAAGAAAAGGACTTCCAAATTGAGGTCTAGAATAAGCCTGAGCTTGAGCACTCAAATGCGCTGGCGGCCAATAGGCACTCGGATCGAAAACCGGAGGTGGAGCTGATTGTGGAAACGGAAAAGAATTTGTATTTGATACAAACGCCGTTTGTAACTTTGGTTGCTGAGCTGAACTGGAACTAACTAACGGGTTAAAACCTCCTCCAAGATACATTTCGGTATTTTGAGGAGCAGGAATTCGTTTAGCTTGACTAGAAGCCCAAATGAAGATGAGGCCCAAACAATGAAACTTATGTGAGCCCAAACAATTTAGCCATAAGTTGACACAATAGTTAACAACCCTTTAAATGTTATCAGCCCAAAAATGACCGATGCTGAATTCCTCTTTTTTTTTTTAATTACGAAACCTTTTTTTTTTTTTTAATTACGAAACCTTTTAATTAATGAAATGTGACAAAAACCAAGAATGATATTGACTTTAGTGCTTGATGAAAGTTGTGCTTGACTTTATGGCAAATGTGTATTGATGAAAGTTGTGTGACGTAACTCAATGGTTATTTGTTTTTTTTTAAATTCTGAATAATAAACAATTTTGACGAAAATGAATGGATGTTTGACTATTATGACGAAACAGAATAATAATAGTGTTCGACGAAACTTTTTTTTTTTTTTAATGTGACAAAAATAAACCGACCAAACCCAATATGTTGACTAAACCACTGATAAATAATCTTGATCGACGAAACTACTGGTGGATAACACTTTAATGTTGATTGAATTTTTATAAATGACAAATTTGATTCCCACTCACTATACTGAACGGTTATTGGACCAAGAACATCATGTGGTAATGAAACTTTAGCACATGCAATCTATTATCTATCCATCACATGCAATCTATTATCTATCCATCATGTGGGAAAGGTATAAATCATCTGATTAAGGGTAAAGTCGGGAACGGGTCTGTTATTCGGTTTTGGATCGATACGTGGGTAGGTGATCGCCCCTTCCTGGAAAGGTGGCCACATTTATTTCGCTTGGAGTTGTTTAAGTCGTGCAGGGTTGCAGAGAGATTGGAAACAGTAAGAGGATATGGAGCGTTCAACTGGCAGTGGTCTAGTCAGCCTGTGTCTGAAGAGGAGCTTAAGGAATGGAAGGAATGTTGCGAGGTGCTTAGTATGGTTAGACTGTCCAATGGTAAGGATGCCTGGTTATGGAATGGTGATAGTCAGAACAGTTTCTCGGTGAAGGCGGTCAAATCAGCTTTGATTAAGGATAGAGGTATCTGTCACCTTCCAAATTTTGTCTGGTGTAAATGGGTCCCAATTAAATGTAATATTATGAATTGGAGAGGCAATTTGGATAGACTTCCTACTAGAATAAATTTAAGAAGAAGGAATGTGGTCATATCTTCATCTATGTGCCCTTTCTGCGAAGACGTCGAGGAATCGGCTGAGCATTTGTTCACTGCCTGCACGGTGACTTTGAGGGTGTGGTCGGCTTTCAGTGACTGGTGCAAAATCCCGCCTCTCTACCTTTTTGAGTTTAAAGATATTCTTGATATTCCCATATTCATTAAGCGCAGTAAGAAGGAGGAGAAGATCATTTATGGGTTGGCTTTGATAACGTCTTGGTGCATATGGAAAGAAAGGAATGAAGTGGTGTTTAAACAGAAAAGATGCAGTCCGCATGATATCATAGGGGAGTTAAAATCGAGAAGTTTCGCTTGGTTTAAAAATAGATCTAAATGTAATTATATTAGATGGGCGGAATGGTGTAAATACCCTATGTATATGTTGTAATTTCTTTGCCCTTTGCCCGTTTGGGTCGGGGGGTTTTGTTGTGTGTTTGGCCTTTTGCCTGTTTGGGTCGGAGGTTGTTTTAATGAAGTTTACTTTAAAAAAAAAAAAAAAAAAATCTATCCATCACATGCAATCTGAATTTTTCATTAAATGTCAACAATCATTATCATCATGTGATAAGGAAACATATGGATTAATAAATGACTGATGAATCTTATGATTGATGTTTGACTATTATGACAAAACTTAAATGTTTAATAAACCGACGAAACAGATTCTGATTGAAGATCGGCGAAACACAATTTAAATAAGGTCCGACTTTTGAATCGACGAAACACTTTTGTTTTGTTTAATCGACGAAACACATGTGGATGTATAAGGTTTTGGAGTTGGTGAGATATTTTTGAAATCTTATCACTGTTGGTTCAGGCCCCACTCTAAACTCTAAAAACTCACGTATGTAATGTAAATGACAGAAGGTTTGCAAGAGTTGTTTCAAAATGAAAAGGGTTACTTTTATTCAATAAACACAATGGCTTTATATAGCCTTACATGCACAACGTGGGAATTAAAAAAAACAATAAAAACTACATTCTATCCTAAACAACCGGTCACACACTGACCCACTCTTCTACTCCATTTGCCTCCATAATAATCGGTCAAATATAACAACTAAATATAACTAATTAACCTATAATAAAACGTGCATAATATGGATATCTTCTGCTACAATTTTGAGCCAAATCTGACCCGTACCTTTGACCCATAAACCATTAAACCGTGACCCGATAATGTACCGACCCGTGACCCATAAACAAACCCGAATAATCCAACAATCACCCCCTTAATCGGTGTTTGTTTACGCCTTCACCGCATCACCGAATCACCTCGGTTTCGAACCACTATGACATCTAACGGACACCCGATCTTCACCTCGATCACGTCCAATGTCTTGATTCAACCCGAAGAAAAAAACACCACGCCCGTAACATGTCACATGGCATCACGTTGGACACACGTTCATTAACATCTTGACTCATCACGGATCGACGACCTCACCCCGGCCACATCCGAGTCACCCGATTGAACTCCAACGCCATAATGTTTACAACGGTGTAGTTTCTCCACTCTCTTCTTGTCTCAACAACCCGCACCTTTTTCCGATCACCCTTGTTCAAGAGGCCTCTCCACCGACCAAGAAAACAAAGCCACCAGCTTATAACGTTTTCTTTCAACTGCTAAACGAACCGAATCCAAAGCCACCTGCTTTGACGGATCCCTAACGCCCGTTTTTCACGCAACACGCCGGTCTCCTCTTATCACGAAACAACACGATCAAGGCACCATCATAACACTACCGCTGTTGTCACTGGTTATACACCCGCTGCGCAAACCCGCAACCATCAACCAAAACAGCCACGTTCTTCTTCCTTTCATCACAACTAACAGCCACGGAACAAGTGTTTATCACCAGTCACCCCGTCGTCTTAACCGGTACGTCTACCACAACAACGGCCTACCGAAAACACCATAACGCCTCCGTCTAACGCTGCAACACAGTCCCGAACAACCCGTTTTCCTGCTGCGTTTGCCCCGCAGCGACGGGCTGGACCTTTTTCACGCATGCCCTCCACCAACCGACACCCGCCGGCGGCGGAGGCTTCCTCCGATCTTCAAACCCGCTTCCCGAGCCCTAGGCTCTGATACCAAATGTTGGTTCAGGCCCCACTCTAAACTCTAAAAACTCACGTATGTAATGTAAATGACAGAAGGTTTGCAAGAGTTGTTTCAAAATGAAAAGGGTTACTTTTATTCAATAAACACAATGGCTTTATATAGCCTTACATGCACAACGTGGGAATTAAAAAAAACAATAAAAACTACATTCTATCCTAAACAACCGGTCACACACTGACCCACTCTTCTACTCCATTTGCCTCCATAATAATCGGTCAAATATAACAACTAAATATAACTAATTAACCTATAATAAAACGTGCATAATATGGATATCTTCTGCTACAATTTTGAGCCAAATCTGACCCGTACCTTTGACCCATAAACCATTAAACCGTGACCCGATAATGTACCGACCCATGACCCATAAACAAACCCGAATAATCCAACAATCACAAGCCACAATTTTCAAACCAAAATACTATTGATCACAATTTTCAAGTAACAACCATCATTTTTATGTCACAAAATTCAAACCACAATAATATAATAATCACAATGTATGTTGTTTCGAACAATTTGGTGATGAATGAAATCGCAATTTGCCGTTCAAAAAAAATATAATAATCACAATCACTTTAATAATAATTTAACAAAGCCAAATATTCAAGAACAATATGAACAGGTTGAAGATCTGATGAATATATGAGTTTTCCGGTGAAATTATGATGATTCCGGTCACCGAACAATTTTCCGAAACAAGATTTTGCTTAAAACTTTCAACAAAAACCAAATGCTAATATGTAAACACTCAAACAAACAAGGTTTTTGAACAAACTTTTAGCAAAACAACAAGATAAACACTGATTTTAGTGACTTTTTCCAGAAAAAAAATAAACTTTTCAAGAACGAAATCTGAAAAAAATCACAATAACACTTGTTTCAAACACGACAACGTTTGGTTTTAAACAAGGAAAAGAGCCAAAGCTCTGATACCAATTGTAGGTCCCGTTTTTCCGGTGAGGATCGATAACGAAAACCTATCCTTGTTTATCACAAACACGGTAACGGGTGCGGAATCCCCGTGACGGTGCAAACCAAACAAAAGTGTAAAACAAACGCGTAACCAAAAGATTCAATATCTATTGATTAGGGATGAGAACGATACAAACATATACAAACAATGTTTACAGACTCTCTCTCAAAGTCTCACAGCTCTCGTCTCTCGTCCAAGTTTCGCACAGAAACTATGAGAGCTATTTAAACTAAAACAGACACAGACATGACGAAACGCATAAAGGCCACGACGAAACACTAAAGTCGACGAAACACATTCTGTTTCGTCGACATACATATAATCCTAATATCTTTCTGTTTCGTCGAGTTGATATTGGCCAAGTATTAGTCAAAGTCCATCACAAGTGTTTACGGCCCAAATGTTGAAGCCCAGATATCATTTATGTTTACAACTTCCATTAATTTAACATATGAGACAAAACTATGTGACATCACCATGACATCACAATGATGATGTCATGGTGATGGGTAAACGGGGAATGGCTTGCGGCGTTCCGTGCTTCGCGTGTCGAACTCTGGGGCGCACGACGGAGGAATGTCGTGACGTCGGGCTTGAGCCGGACCTAACCGAGTCGACCCGAACCGAATCGAACCGAGTCGAGTCGCGTCGCGTCCACATAAAGTGTACCAACAGAAGTAAATAATTATTTTAAACCAAGCTTGAATAAAATAACGAATGCCGAATATGAGCCAGAAAACATATCTATCAATCTATGTATTTTTTCAAACTGAAGAATGAATATGTGTAAATAATTTTAAACTTAGCTACATATCTGTATATAAGCCATAAAAGTACTTTAACATAAAAGAATAAAAATTACATTCAAACTAGTTATTACTTTCCATATGTTAGATTCGACTAGATTAGCGACGGTAGGGACTGGATATCGACAAGTAAGATGAGGCATTAACCCTTTATTTACGTTTCTCCGGTGAACAATGTTATTTCCGGCATCTGATAACCGTATCCGGCGAGTGCAGGTAGGTACTATTTGTGTGAGGATCAGTTTTGGATGTTTGAGTTTATAATATTTTGTTTCTGAAAATTGATAGTGAGGACCAGTTTTGGATGTTTGAGTTTATGATTTTTTGTTTCTGAAAATTGAAAGTGATAGATTTATTTTTTAGCGGCCAACAAACTCAATCCGAGCACTCTCGGGGCACCCACTGGACAAACGGAGTACTCCGAGAGTAACCCGAGTCCATCACCAATTCCGGGGAAAACCCGGTAACCCACCTGCCCGTAGGCACGACGGTGAAATTACCGGTAAAACCCGTTTGGCTCTAGGATCCAACCCAGGTTTTCCTGAGTCTCCTATCATTGCCCACCAGTGCCTCACTCTGCACCAAGTGGGAGTCGAACCTGCATCTCTCAAGAGAAATGCACCCTCCACCACTTGATCTAGAGATCATTGGCTGAAAGTGATGATTAATTTAGGTATTTGAGTTTATAATTTTCTGCTTTTGAAAATTGATAATAGTTGGAAAGGAACCATAAAGTCAATTCAGGAACTCATTTGCAGTCTATCAATTTATGTAGGTGCATAAATAACCATTTTGTCTCAAAAAAGACAAAATAGCAGGATTTTATAAGGAAATTATTTTTGGACTAAAATGGCAATAAAACTGAAACCACAGGGACGCAGATGCAAAAGATTTGAGTTTTGTACTAAAGTGGCAAAGATGACCAAACCTCAGGGACTAAAATGGCAGTTTACTCTAAAAAAAATAAAGAAAACGTTTATAGAACAATTAGAAAAATAATAAAAAAACACGTTTTTAAAATCTCATGATACAAATAAAATGTTTTCTAATTTTGTTATAAACTTTCTTTTTAATTCTTGTTAAATAACATATTTTTAAAAGGAAGTTATCATCATCCAATAAAATTAGGAGTGACAAAAGGTAATTATTCAAAAAATACTCAATTTGGTAAATATTTTTTAAAGTACGGTAAATAAGTTTTTTAAGAACACCCTTAAAGGAAAAAACTCATGTAAGATTGACCAAGTCAAGACATCGCCCTGCCTTTGACTTGATCAGTATTTTGAACAGTATGTATCAAATATGTGTCAAACGAAAGGGATAAACGTATGTGTGGCTTGACCTTCGTTTGGCATGTCAAACAAAGGTTAAGTTTCGTTTTGGTTGTTATGATGCGAAGGTGGACCTTCGCTTGGATTAGGTCACCTTCGCTAGAATGTTATGCAAAGGTGGCGTGACACTTCACTTTCGTTTGGGACCTGTTGTTATGTGTATACATACAACGGTGGTCATTTCAAAATGAAAGAGAGCACATTTCAGAGTTGAGAGCCTTTCATGTTCATCATTGCACAACAGAATGAATAAGACAATTCGTTTTTCATTTTTTGTATATAATATTTCACATCTTAATGTATATTATTCTATAACAAATATTCAAATACTGAAAAGGATTAAACACAAGATTTACATAATTTGATATTTCACGACTTATTTGTTTGTTTTAACTGTATATCAATATCTCTTAGCTTTTATATTTTTGTTATGAAAGAAGTTAAATGGAAATTTCCTGAACCCTGCCTGGAAAGTGGAAACACATCTTGTGACTCACGTCTCTTTAGGGTGAGAGGGGCACTCCCCTAAGAGGGGAGTCCCCTCTCTTACACACCACGAATCAGATAGTGCCACGTCAACTCCCCTCTTAAACTCTCCTAACACCCCATTTTGATGGCGGCACTCCCCTAATAGGGGACTTGGGTTTTTTTTTTTATTTGTTGTAAAATTATGCATGTTTATAAATTAAAAAAATATTAATAAAAATAAAAATTAAATAAAAGGCATTTCATTAAATTAAAAAAAAACAACCTAGAAAAATAAAAATTACATTCAAACTAGAAAAATAAAAATTACATTCAAACTAGAAAAATATAAAAACAAACTACTCGTCGTCGGAACTCACTTCAAGGTGAGGTAGATCTAAACGTCCGAGATGCTCAACGAGATCGTGTTTTAGTCTCCAATGCGTGTCTTCGTCAATGAGCTCGCTATAAGCTGTTTCAACGAAGACGGGTTCGACTGGAGCATCTTGAATGTGTACCGGTGCTATCGCCCTTCCGTCGTCTTTTATAATCATGTTATGTAAAATAATGCACGTATACACGAGTAACCTTATCTTTTTCACCGTTTTGGAACGCATTGGACGCTTTAGTATTCCCCACTTCACCTTTAACACACCAAACGCCCGTTCCACATCTTTTCTTGCGGCCTCGTGTTGCCTCTTGAACTTTTTTTCATTCGGGATGTGAGGATATGGAAAAGACTTCACAAACACGGACCAGCTAGGGTAGATCCCATCAGTAAGATAATACCCGCGTTTGTATAAGTGGTCGTTCACCTGAAATGGACAATATGGCGCCGTTCCGTTTCGTTGAGTAAGAAATAACGGAGATTGTTGGAGCACGTTGATGTCGTTTTGTGCACCCGCCGGGCCACAAAAAGCATGCCAAATCCACAAATCTTGAGACGCCACCGCCTCTAACATAACCGTCGGGTATTGATGATCGCCTCTCATATATTGTCCACGCAATTCTGTGGGGCACATTCTCCAGACGAAGTGTGTACAATCCAGACTACCCAACATACCAGGTAGGTGATGTCTCTCCTCATGAGCCTGATACAATAGCGCAACGTCGTGGCTCGTTGGTCTACGTAAGAATTCACCGGCATACATTGCACAGACCGTCTGGCAGAAATATTCAAGGCACTCACGAGAGGTCCTTTCAGACATCTTTAAATACTCGTCGTTTTCGTCTGGTGGGTTACCGGTTGCAAGTTGTTTAATCGCAGAAGTAACCTTTTGCAACGGCGTGAAACTTTTCTTCATTCTCCCGTCCAACCCCTCTTGAAACCACTTGTCGTACGCTTCGACGTCACTAACAATTTTTAGGAACAAAGACTTGGACATACGAAACCTCTGACGAAAAATATCGGCATTAAATTTTGGATTTTCTACAAAATAATCGGCCATTAGTGTTTCGTGGCCACCCTGACGATCTCGAGGGACAACTTTTTTTTTACTAGACGATGCCGTGTCTAGTAGCTCCGCTTGTTGGATGAGATTTTGGAAGAAAATTAAGCTACTATCGTTTGACGGTTCACCTTCATCGTCGGGAAAGTCGGGTAGGGGAGGAAAAATCGGGAACCTGGGATCCATTTAGTGAAGTGGGTGTTGTTTGAGAGTATAAAAAATAAGAAGTGGGTGTGGTTTGAGAGTATAAAAAATAAGAAGTGGGTGTGGTTTGAGAGTATAAAAAATAGTGAAGTGGGTGTGGTTATTTATATTTGTTTAAAAAGTGAATTTTTTTTTTTTTTAAAAATCGACCGTTAAATGACCGTTCATCAATATGCGTGCCATTTTCAAACCGGTGAACAAGTACCGCAACCACACCCCGATTCGGGTCCCCGCACCGATGGCGGCGGTGTTCCCGATCGGGGATAGTGGTCACCGATGGGGTCCCCGCTTGGTGCCCCGGATACCCTTATATATATAAACATTTTATTAGGTAAAGAAAACATCTCAATCTCAATCTCACCTAAATCTTGTTTTCATATGGTTTCCAATTATCATACATATTTTAACCTTGATGGCATCTTCATCATCGTCTGCTATTGTCTCTTCTTCGCAATCGTGTTACTATTACGATGTATTTCTTAGTTTCAGAGGAAAAGACACACGCAAGACATTTGTGGATCATTTCTACTCCGCTCTTGTAGATCGGCGGATCCACACTTACAAGGATGATGAGACACTTCCTAGGGGTGAAACCATCAGTCCATCCCTTTTCAAGGGTATCAAAGAATCAAAAATCGCTGTCATAATATTCTCTAAAAACTATGCAGATTCTGCATGGTGTTTAGACGAACTTGTGTACATCATGAAATGCAGAGTTAAAAGAGGGCTTGTTGTTATTCCCATTTTCTATGATGTGGAACCCTCAGAAGTGAGAAAACAAAAAGGGGATTTCGGAAAAGGGTTTGCCAAACAAGAGGCAGAGAACATTGACAAAGTTGAAATATGGAGAAAAGCACTTGTTGATGTAAGTAACATTGCTGGATGGGAGCCCAAGAATATTGCCAATGGGTAAAATTTTCTATTTGAACTATCCATATATGCTTGATGTATTTTAACAACTTAATTATACTAGTATCCACTAAGTTTACGGAATTCCGGTAATCTTTAGCTCATTCTATTGTTTGGATTTGAGCTTTACTTGTTTGAGGCTATTATGTAAAACTTGAATTCGGCTTTGGCTGGATACTAAACCACCCCTGTTCCCCACCACCAAAAAACCTAAACTCCCCCCCCCCTCCCCACCCACAAAGGGTATGTTTGGCAAAAGTAGCTAGTGTATGAAAGCTGGTAGCTGTAACTTTTTAGATATATTTGGTGTTTGGCAGAGTAGCTGAGCTTTTAATAAAATGTATAAAATGACCAAATTGGACATAACTAAAACATTAAAAGGTTTGTGCATTAAAAACTTCATTATCTTTAGAGGTTAAAATAGTCATTTTTTCCTAAAATCTTGTAGCTTCTTCTAAACGCTACTAGTAGGAGCGTTCAACCAAAAGCTTCAAACTTCTAACCTAAAAGCTTCAAGCTCCTTCAACCAAAAAAGTCTTTTTATTGAGTAGGAGTTTTTTTTTTAAAGCTTAAAGCTAGAATCTCCTAAAACCTCCATACCAAACATACCCAAAAACCTAACCCCCCATACCCACCCACCCAACCCAAGCTAAATGCTAAAAACTAAATCATAAGGTTAAATCCCACAACTAAATGCTAAAAAAGTTTTTTTTTTTTTAAATCGTTAAAGTAGCTAGTGTCTGGAAGCTGGTAGCTGTAACTTTTTAGATATATTTGGTGTTTGGCAGAGTAGCTGAGCTTTTAATAAAATGTATAAAATGACCAAATTGGACATAACTAAAACATTAAAAGGTTTGTGCATTAAAAACTTCATTATCTTTAGAGGTTAAAATAGTCATTTTTTCCCTAAAATCTTGTAGCTTCTTCTAAACGCTACTAGTAGGAGCGTTCAACCAAAAGCTTCAAACTTCTAACCTAAAAGCTTCAAGCTCCTTCAACCAAAAAAGTCTTTTTATTGAGTAGGATTTTTTTTTTTTAAAGCTTAAAGCTAGAATCTCCTAAAACCTCCATACCAAACATACCCAAAAACCTAACCCCCCATACCCACCCACCCCACCCAAGCTAAATGCTAAAAACTAAACCATAAGGTTAAATCCCACAACTAAATGCTAAAAAAGTTTTTTTTTTTAAATCGTTAAATTTCGTCATTAAAAAATTGAACAATAGTACTAATGCGTATGTGCATATGCACAATTTTTTTTTTTTTGTGTTTTTTGGATTTTTAGGTATTTTTAGTTGTGTTCACACTGGTTCTCGCGGTTCTCGCAGTAAAGGGTGGTTTCTAACAATTTCGACGCTTTTCCTTATAAAAATGGGTAGAAACTATTCAAATAAAAATCATTTTTGTAAAAAAAATCCTTTTTAAACTTTTTATATGTTTTGTTTTTGAACTTTTTTATTAAAAGTGTTTTTAAATGTATTTATAAGAAAAAACATCGAAATCTTTTTAAAAAGAGTTAATTACTATTTTCGTCCCTGTGGTTTGTCAAAAATCACTATTTCAGTCCATTAGTTTAAAATTTGCGATTTCAGTCCCTGTGGTTTCACTTTCGTAACCATTTCAGTCCACCTCCGTTAACCCCATCCATTTATTCTGTTAAGTACACGTGAATTGACCATAATGCCTTTATTAATAAAAAAACAAAAAGATATCTAAATGAGTTAATTGCTGTTTTCGTCCCTATGGTTTGTCAAAAATCACTATTTCAGTCCCTGTGGTTTCACTTTCATAACCATTTCAGTCCAGTCTCCTAACACCGTCTATTTTACCGTTAAGTTTTTAATGAAATACCTAAATTACCATTGTGTTAATTAAATAAAAAACCATGAAAATTTAAAAGATTGTATTATAGGACCCACTTGTTAAAATACAACCCCACGCTACCCCACCCCACTCCATCCTTGCTCTCATTTCCGGCAAAAGTTTCTGGTCATCTTCTCCGGCATCACAACCCTGCCCTCTTAATATCTTCCTAGCAGCATCGGTTAACATAATAACTTTGAAAAATAATTCTTACCTGGACATTTTCTCATTCTAAAATCCAAAATTAAAATTTTGGAACCATATATGTAAAAATAGTGCCAGACTTCTACTTCTACCGAAGCCATGGTGGGTCGAACCCTACAATCCAATTTAAGTCCATATGTCATACAACAATAAAATCATATAAATCCAATAATAAATTATATAAGTCCATATTTAATAAACACAAGGGTAATTTAGGTATTTTATTAAAAACTTAACAGTAAAATAGACGGTGTTAGGAGACTGGATTGAAATAGTTACCAAAGTGAAATCATAGGAACTGAAATCTTAAATTTTAAACTAATGGACTGAAATAGTGATTTTTGACAAACCACAGGGACGATAAAAGTAATTAACTCATTTAGATATCTTTTTGTTTTTATTAATAAGGGCATTATGGTCAATTGACGTGTACTTAACAGAATAAATGGATGGGGTTAACGGAGGTGGACTGAAATGGTTACGAAAGTGAAACCACAGGGACTGAAATCGTAATTTTTAAACTAATGGACTGAAATAGTGATTTTTGACAAACCAAAGGGACCAAAATAGTAATTAACTCTTTTAAAAATGATTTTTAACATGTTAATTTGAATTTTTAAGATATATTTAACTTGTTAAATGCAGTTTTATCTGATTCCCTACTTTTTTAGTATTCCCACTAAACATGTATCACATACAACCATTTAGTTTCGTATTTTTGCTTTGTTAGTGTGTAAAACATGCTTTCATATTCGTACATCTTACAAATTTCACTTTTCCCCATACACTTAAATAAGCTTCCATTTTCTTCTTTTAGTTTCATATTAGCACATCTTACAAATTTCACTTTTCCCTTTACACTAAGGGTGGAGGGTATAAGGAGCGGTGAGTGGTGCGGTGAGTTGGAGTCACCGATCGGTGACCACCCCCACCTGTTTGACTTATGCGGTGACTTGGAGAGAGAGCCCAAAATTCGGTGATTGTTCACTGATGAATTGAGAGGAGAGGAGAGAGATAGGATGGACCAATGATGTTTTTTTTTAATTGAGGGGTGTTTAATTATACCTAGTGATTGAGTGTAAAATGGGGAGTAGAATGGGGAGTTGACATGGCATAATACTATTGGGTAGAATTTCACTCAAACACCCAAAGTTGTTTGACTATACCCCTCCACCCTTAAATAAGCTTTCATTTTCTTCTTTTTGAGCTTTGTTAATTTGTATAACATTCTTTTATTAGAGCTTTGTTAATTCTTCTTTTAGAGCTTTGTTAATTTGTATAACATTCTTTAATGGGGAATTGGCCTGTAATAATCACACCTAGACCTTATTGGCCATTAATAATCCCACCTCAGAATATTTCTCCCACCAGTCCCACCTTTCACCTATTTTTCCTATAATGGTCCCCCGTTAAAAAAACTTAACGGAGTTAAGTTTTTTTCCAAATTACAAACATATTTTTTAGGGCTTTTGATCAGAACGATGATACGAGTCCATTGATGTAAAACTTACTTCGAAATGGTACTCCAAGTGACTTGATTTTGGTTAATTGGAAATTTAAACACCCGAATTGAAGCGTCGTTTTCATCGTTTGGAGCACCGTTTGAGGCAAGTTTTACGTCAATGGACTCGTATCGTCGTTCTAATCAAAAGCCCTAAAAAATTTGTTTGTAATTTGGAAAAAAAGCTTAACCCCGTTAAGTTTTTTTAACGAGGGACCATTGTAGGAAAAATAGGTGAAAAGTGGGACTGGTGGAGGGAATATTCTGAGATGGGATTATTAATGGCCAATAAGATCTAGGTGAGATTATTACAGGCCAATTTCCCTTCTTAGAGCTTTGTTAATTTGTATAACATGCTTTTATATTTGTACTTTTTATAAATTTTATTATTTCCCCTTGACTTTAAAATGTTTTTATTTTCTTCCCTTGAAGTATTAATAGCTTTTAATTTCCTTCACTCAAATTATTAGTAAAAATATAGTATAATCCTAAATACTTTAGTTTGATTTTTAACATACCTAATACCTTATATGTTTATTATTATTATTAGTGTTGCACGTGATGTTACGATAATGTTTACATTTGTTTAAATTTTGTGAGTTAACATGTTACACGTGTGTGATTCAACGTTTTTTTGTCTATTTTTTGCGGTTTAACAACATTGTCGCAACGTGCTTATTGTTTTGTATAACTAAGTCAACTTACTTATTGTTTTGTACTATAATTTATGTTTCGGTCTAATTTTTGCAAGTTATCACGTCGCAACGCGCGTGTGTGGTTTAACTTATTTACGTCTACTTATTGTTCGGTTTAACGTTCCAGCAGCAAAATACGGGTCCTAGATACTAGTTGTCCATTAAAAGGGATGAGGAGCAAGCTTCAAGTTTGAATAATATGCTCCACTGCTTACCACGCAAATTCTAGTTTTAAATTCGTATTTAGCACCTTGCAGTTAAATGACAATCCTAACAAGTATTTGCGATATTTTTGACTTTGATGCAGTGGTTTTATTTTAGTTGAAGCTCTCATATTTATTTTGTGGGGTTATATTACCACTTTGTGAATGTTTCAATGTGAATATTCGCTAAATATCAGCGTATATCCAAATTGCAGGCATGAATCAAAAGCCATCAAAGAAATTGTGGATAAGATTCAGGATAGATAGCTCTTAGATGATAAAGTCCTCATTGATGAAAACCTTGTTGGAATGAGGGCTCGCTTGCAAGTATTGGAATCACTAGTAGACATTGAGTCAGGTGGTGTGCGAATGGTAGGGATATGGGGAATGGGAGGTAGTGGTAAGACTACTCTTGCATCTTTACTCTATAAGGATATCTCTCAACATTTTCAAGCTCACTGTATTGTGAATAATGTTGGAGAGGAGACAAGCAGATATGGTTTAAAATTTTTGCAGGAGAATATTTTATCGGGTCTTCTTAAAGAAGAAGTGGAAGTACAAAGTGTTGAAGAAGGAAAGGGAATGATAAAAAGTATGTTGTGTAGTAGGAAAGTGTTAGTGGTTCTTGATGATGTCACTACATTTGACCAACTAGATGCCTTAGCCGGAAAATGTAATTGGTTTGGCAGTGGGAGTCGAATAATAATCACGACAAGAGATGAACATGTGCTAAAAACCCATAAGGTAGACCGCATCTATCCTATGGCATTATTATCACATGACGAGGCTATCCAACTCTTTAAAAGACATGCATATAATAAAGAAGCTCCAGTAGAAGATTATGAGAAGCTTTCATCACAAGTGGTTTCTTATGCTGGTGGGCTCCCTTTGACAATTAAAGTTTTAGGTTCTTTTCTATATGACAAAGAGAAGAAAGATTGGAGGGATGCCTTGGCTAGACTAAAAGATTTTCCAAAAATGGAAACTTTAAAGGTGCTCAAACTTAGTTATGATGCACTCCAAACTTGGGAGCAAGCGTTATTCTTGGACATTGCATGTTTCTTAAACGGGGAGAGGAAAGATAAGGCAATGGAGATACTTGAAGCTAGTGGGCAACACCCTGAAATAGGGATAGAGATGCTAAGACAAAAACATCTCATAAATATCTTGGATGATAGGTTGTATTTACATGATCTGGTTCAAGAAATGGGACACTTCATTGTTAGAGGGGGACATCCCAAAAAATATGGGAGGCTTTGGAATGTTGAAGGAATCAAAGAAATGTGTTATGGGGATGCAACAAAGGTAAATGTTAACTGTTAAGTTAACTTGATTTGAAAAGATACATTATATATTTATATTATATGTGCACTAAATAACACTCAATTCATACATGTTTCCTTCTTTATTATAGGATAGTGACAAGATATTAAGTTTGGAAGAAGATTTACATGATGACGATGATCATCATGATCATTCATATCGATTTTGCAAGTCCATTCCCATACAGTCTTCTACAAATGACAAGATTCTTAGAGTGGTGATGCTTGATGGCAAGTATGATAGAGTGCCTACTTTTCTTCCAAATGAGTTGTTGTCTATTTACTGGAACAACTATCCTACAAGTCCATTCCCAGACATGTTCCAACCAATGAAGATTGTTGTACTAAAATTGAGTAGGAGTATGACAAAAGAACTTTGGAAGGGATGCAAGGTAATTCATTTATTTCTATGTTTGAATTAGTCTTGGTGATTTTAAGAAAAGGTTTAGAAGTTATATTAAATCATACTAGTTGTCATAACTCTAATATTAATTTGTCTGTACTTTAGCATCTACCACATTTGAAAGAGCTTAGACTCGATGACATGTGGAAGCTACTCAGCACCCCCGATTTTGATGGACTCCCGTGTCTCCAAAAGTTAACACTCTCTTTATGTCCGAAGTTAGAAGAGATCTATCCATCATTTGGAAATCATACAAGTCTTGAAAATGTAAAGATATCATGTTGTTACAAGCTCAGAATATCTGTAACAATTTTCCAAATGATAAACCTCAAGACTTTGGAAATAAGTGATTGTCGATTGGAAGATGAAGAAATCATCTCTGATATTGAGGAGTTATCCAACTTACGAGAGCTAAATTTAAGTAGAAATTATTTTTCCCAATTAGATTTATGCCTCTCGCAACTAACACAACTCAAAGTCCTTGATCTAACGTATTGCGTAAAGCTTCGTGAATTGTGTGAGCTTCCATCAAGTTTAGCTATTCTCAAAGCAGACAAATGCTACAGACTTAAAACCATTGGAGATTCTCACAAAAAGTGTAAATGGTTATGTCAAGTATCACTTAAGGGAGGGAGTATCATAAATGATGGGAACATATTACTACAATCAATGCTTGAGGTACGTATGGTTTTCTTCTTTGAATATAATTAATCAAGCTTCATATATATAGAGACCTTATTAAAGGCAATTAGAATCTAATGAATTTGTGTTAACTAATTAGGGAGAGGCTATTGAAAATCACTCTATGCTTCTCCAACTTGAAGGGCTCAAGATTCCAAAGGGGTTTACACATCCTCTACTTAGAGGAAGAACGTGTAGATTGCAGCTTCCAGAGAATTGGTGCAATGATTTTTGTGGTTTTTTAATGTGTGCAGTTTTACCAAATAAGGACTCTTCAATTCCGAATGAGCCTTTTAGGGTAAGTATGAATCAGGTGACGAGTAGCATGGATTCCCAAGATGATGTGGTATGGGAAGAGAGTGACAATGATAGGTTTAAATCCACATTTGTATTTTCTGTTCCATTTGGTTCTTTGAGACACACTGCATGGTGGCATCAAACATACAAAGCTCTCTCGTTTGACTTTGAAGATAACAAATGTGATGGGTTTGGAGTTAGACTCATTGCGAAGAAAAACAGAAGCGGTCTAAACAAAACATCAACAAATTCTTCGGAGTATACACCTCACTTAAAGATTGAACACGACTCAACATCTGCTTTAACTATCTCCTTAATTGGTAACATGAATTGTATGCTGAATTCACAAAGTGAATCATAGACATTCACAAATTTTTAATCATTCAATTTGTTTTTAATAAACGTGTTTACTCTCATGCCTGACTCTTGATTATCATATACCTTGAAAAATGTTACTATGCATATCTAGCCCTTTTGAGTTGATATGATAAGTTGGTTAAGTAATCAGATTTTTCCTCTTTGTCATCAAGAAATTATACAACACATCTTTTCCTGGTAGTGTGCTTTGAAAGTGATTAAAAGATACATCAGAATCTAAAACCATTCATGATAAAAACTGAAATGCAGCCCTTTAAAAAATTAATAGATAAAAAGATCATAAAGGTTATTTTTGTGAAAAGGAAACACATTCAGTTAAACTAGACAAGGTATTTCAAATTAGTTTCCAGAATATCTGTAACTTCATCAGACTCTTACATAATCGATCTGTAATTTATAATTTGGAACCAGTTATTTTTAGCTATCAAGGAATCAATGAACGTTTTGAGGTTCGATAACTAGGAAGCATGGAGACCAACTTACTGAATAATCTGATCCGAGATTGATTCCATGCTCTCTTTCATCTTGGCTATTTGATTTGAGCGTCTTTTTCATTTGTCAGTATGCGAGAACAATCTGGTGAAGCAACACATTTTATGAAACAAAGAAACTAACGAGAGAAAAGACTAATTCTCCTATGTATTAATAACACAATGCTTTGAACACAGTAAAAGTTATAATAATATATATGGTTTTTTTTAATAGTTTTATTATCTTCTTTACTTTTTAAGTTAGATAAGCTTTTATCAACCGGTACTGATATCAAAAATACCAGTACGGTTATTGGTATATAAAGGTAAAAACCGACACCAGCCTGGTACAGAAAACACCAAAAGTCGGTATCGAATTGATTTTGAAAATCTTTTAGTTCGGGAAATTCGGTACTGCAACCTGGTACCATTTGCTTATCCCTAATCAAGGGTGTCGTATGAACAACAACAGTATCGTGTAACTTTTTTTTTTCTACAACTTTTAATGATTTCTTTTTTTAGTTTCAGGGGTAGGGATGAGCTCGGGGCCAACCAATACCGAATCAGCACTAGTACCGAAAATACCAATTACGGTACCTGCATATGAGGGTAAAAACCGATAGCGAACCGATACCAAGAACGCCAAAAGTCGTACCTATTTGCCAAAAAAAAGAACGGTAGCAAAATAAGCCACAGCTTTACACGGGGTACTTGTAGTTTTCTGTTAGTGGCAAAAATACATTGAATTGCCACCGTTAGTGGTGTCAACAATGAAATTGCCCCGATTAAACATCACGCGCATGGCTCATATCTCTGATTCATCTCCACATCTCGACAAAATCGTAAACCCTAGATTCGTCTCTTCATCTCCTCAAAGTTCAAACTTCAATTGAATCGTTAATCAAATCTAAACCTAGATTCATCGATTCATCCGTCAATCTAAACCCTAGATTCATTGATTCCTCTGTCAATCTAAACCCTAGATTCATCAATTCATCCGTTCGGTCAAAAGATTCAGGAGCAGAACTCAATCGATTCAGAGCTGTGTATGACTTAATCAATTCAGGATCAGCACTCCGACGACCATATTTCTCAATCGATTCAGAGTGGTGAATGACTTAATCGATCGAAGATCAGTCGCTCCGCTACAGATCAATCGAAGATCAATCGCTCCGCTACAGATAGGGGTGCAAATGAGCCGAGCCGGCTCGCGAGCTACTCGAGATCGGCTTGAGAAAAAGCTCGAAACGAGCCGGGCTTTATCGAGCCCGAGCCGAGCTTGAGCCTCGAAACAAAGCTCGTTTGTTTATCGAGCCCGAGCTCGAGCCTTGCATGTGAAGCTCGTTAGGCTCGTCGAGCCTTATCGAGCTTTAGTGTAAACGAGCTGAGTCGAGCCGAGCTTATTTAAACTTGTTTACAAGCCGACCTCGAACCTAAAAATAAGCTTATTTAGTAAACGAGCCCGAGCCCGAGCTTCACTTATCGAGCTCACGAGCCTAAAAAGTCTATTATTTATATTATTTTTATTTAATATACAAATTAATAGATAATAATCGAGCCGAGCCCGAGCCGAGCTCGAGCTTGAGAAAATACAAACGAGCCGAGCTCGAGCCTTGAAAACAAAGCTCGAATCGAGCTCGAGCTCGAGCCCGAGCTCACATAAAGTTAATCGAGCTCGAGTCGAGCCTGGTCAAGCTCGGGCTCGGCTCGGCTCGTTTGCACCCCTAGCTACAGACAAGGGCGTAGCTTTGTGGGGGGCGGGAGGGGGCGGTCGACCCCTCGAACTTTTCGCTCAGTAGTGGAGGGTATGTAGTTTTCGTATAGAAATTTTTGGGTATATACGTTTTTGATCCCCCCGGTTTTATAGAAATTTTTGGTATATACGTTTTCGACCCCACGGTTGAAAATCTCAAGCTTCGCCACTGGCTACAGATCATCGCTCCTACGATATCAATCGATCCACTACAGATCTATTGAAGATCAATCGCTCGTATGGAACAGAGCTTTGTGTAGTCTATTCATTGTTTTTGTTCAGATTCAGGTTCGGATTTTGTTGATTTTTATGTTCTACGGGTTTTTGATGATAATGTTATGCTTTAATTTAGTTGTAGTTGGATTTTGTGTTTGTTTTATGGATCTAGTGAATATTAGGTTGAATTAGGTTATACTCAAGGGTAATATTAATGATGAATTTTTTCGTTGATGAGATGTGATAGTTTGATGCCGTTGCTGCTCATAGAACTTAGATTTACGTTGATTTACTTGTTGTTTTAGTTAATTTTTTAGAGACAGTAGTTAAATCATATTGCAATATATTCCACCTTGCCATAGGGAAGTAGGAATAGGTTAACTGTTAAATTCGGCTGTTTTTTATGCTTTTTTTTAAGAGTAAATGATAATATATTATATTTAAACTAAGTGCACTTTACAACAATATCGCAGGTAAGCGAGCAACAAGCTACGCCGCTACCCCTTCCTGAATAACAAACCCTAGCCTATTAAAGACATACCGATATCATCAGTGACAAACGGAGCAGCTCCGATGCAATGAAATTGACACCAATATCATCAGTGACAAACGGAGCAGCTCCGGCAGCACATCCAGTGACGTTCACAGCACTAAAACCGCAAGTGTTTGTGGATTTTGAAAAATTTAATTTTAGTTATTTGATGTTTTGATTTGGATGTTTATTATGAGGAACATTGGATGTATAAATTTTTACATTTTAATGGAATGGCAACAAGTTATAAATTGTTATGTTTTTATGATATGGAATAGCCAATTTATGTAATGGAATACCATAATGGTAGCAAAACGGTGGTATTATGTGACAAAGTGGTAGCAAAAAAGTGGCAAAATAGCGGTAGCAAAATGGTGGCAAAACAAAATGTGGTAGCAAAACGGTGACAAAAAGCGGTAGCAAAACAGTGACAAATTAACGGTAGCAAAATCGGTAGCAAAAAATAAAACGGTAACAAATAGGTGGCAATAGGGGGAGGGTTCAATTAAAAACCACTAATTAAAATGAAAACTTGAAAACTAACTAAAAAAGACTAAAAACATGTCAATTTTTTAAAAAACAATTTGCTACTTTTTATATACAAAAAAAAAACTTTTTTTCATAAAAAAAACTTGTACTACACATGTGCATTATATGTGTACTGTGCACTATAATTTTTTTTTAAAAAAGAGTTTTTTTATATATAAGTAGTGAAAATTTATAAAAAAAAAGTTGTAAAAAAATTGGTAAGCTTTAAGGCTTTTTTATTTAGTTTTCAAGTTTTCACAATAAAAAGAGTTTTCGCTTGAACCCTCCCATAGAGAAGAATTAAAAATTAAGAATAAAAATAATAAAGGATACAAAGGTAATTTGAACAAACCATTTAATGAGTCTATTATTTATTTTTGCTATTCAAATTAATGAACTCTAATCATTTAACGAGCAAATCTTATAAAATAGTTGTGCACTTTACACAATAAAAACAATCTTGCACATGATCTTACATTTTCAACGTTTTCAACACCATTAAAACAATATTTTGGTGTAGGATACAGAATGTATAGAACTCAAACACTTTTAAATAATTTTGCGACTTATAATAAAATATGTGTAGGACACAAAATTTTTAAATAATTTTGTCACTTCTAATAAAATTTGTGTAGGAGCCAATACATTAATGATGATGAAGGAGGAATTTATGGTTGCATTAATAAGATATGATTAACTCTTTAAAATATTTATTAATATTCTACATTAAAATGTCTATACTACCCTTAGGGGCTGTATGGTAGCCTCTTAATTACCATTCAGATGCTACCTCTTAATGATTTAAAACCTCTGAATGAATAAGAGGTAACCTCAAGTCTGAATGGTTAAGAGGTAACATCTGAATGGTAAATCATCACATGTTAAGTTAAATTTTTAAGAGTGTTCCCCGGTTCCCCACTTTTTTAGTGTTCTCCAATGAACCTCACACTATATATATATATATATATATATATATATATATATATATATATATATATATATATATATATATATATATATATGGATCCACAATTTTGTATTTCGTTAGGGTTTAAGTTGAGTAAATTTTTATTTATATATTTGATTCTTGATGTCTAAGACAGTGGTATTTTTGTAAACAAAACACAATAGTTGTTTTATTTAACAAAGACAGTGAAAGTCGGATGAATCCGATTACAGAGATGAACATAATTATAAGAATATTAATCGATCGATTACACTGAAGAAGAAGCCCTAAAATAAATAAGCTAGGAGGATAACTATAAACATGGCAATCACCAATTAGCCTCCAATCAATTTGAAAATAGCCTCCAATCAATATGAAAATAACCTTCATTCAGGCTCCAATAATCGTCAATGAACAGTTGTAGATATGATTGCACAAATTGCAAAAGGAAAGAAGTTTTAACGTCTTTTGTACACCAGGAAACTCCAAAAAAGAGGGCTGGTCCAGAAGCAATTTAGACTAAAAAAAAAAGTCCAATCAGCTTAAGCCAAAGTGCAAATCCACATGAAAAGACAACAAACAAAAAATAGATTAGAAAAATAGCCTAAGTATATTTTTTATTATAAAATTGACATGATAATTTCAACACCGCCCCTCAATTTTATAATCCAAACGCATCGTCAGTGGCGGACCCAAGATTTTTTCCATGGGGGTGCGGAAGATTTTTAATAATTTTAGGCCCCTAGGTACATAAGTAAAAAAATCGGTTGTATTGGGTCGGGTCGGGTCGGGTCGGGTCATGTAAGTCAAAAGAACATCAAACTAAATTTATATATTTGGCAAACACGTCAAACTTTGTAAAAAATCGGTTGTATCGGGTCGGGTCGGATTCCGAAGGAAGAGTATCCAAATCAATTAGTTCGGAAGATGTATCCACTTTCCGCTTGAGAAATCGCGCCATAACGTCTCTACTCATGGTTCCTATCACAATCATATTGATCCATCATCCATGACCATAAATTCATCGTTCCAAAAATCATCTAAAAATCACCCCTAAAAATCATCTAAATAACATAATCATCAAGCCCTAGAATTGTTTAATCACCCCTAAAAATCATCTAAATAACATAATCATCAAAAAAATCATCTAAGGCAGTAAATCATCACGTAAAATCATCAAAAAAAACCATCATAAAAATCATCTATGGCAGTAAATCATCAAGTAAAATCATTAAAAAAAACCAAAAAACTAACCTTGATGATGTCGCTGCTGTGTTGCTGCTGCCTGGCCGGATTCCGGTCAGTTTCTGGCCGGAATTTTGACTGTCGCTGGCTGCAGTTGCTGCTGGCTTGGTGATGAAGTCGCTGGGCAGGATGTCGTGGAACAGAAACAGAAGGGCGGGAGGATATTGAAGGGGTTTTTGGGCAAATTGTTAATGTTTATTGTTGGGCAAACATAAGGGCGGGAGGACATCGTGCATGTTAAGTTTCTTGATTAGGGAGTCCTGTTGATACACATGCAGACCTTTTGTGAATATATCAGCTGGTTGATTTCCTTATTCAATTGAAATTGTTTTAATAACTCTAGTTGAGATTTTTTCATGAAGAAAGAAAAGATTGATTTCAAAATGTTTGGGCCTATCATGAAAAAACTGGGTTTGCTGCTATCGATATCGTAGCATTATTGTCACAAAAGATATCTATCGATAGTGTTACATTTATATGAAGTTCTTTTAACACATTAATTAACCATAACACTTCACTTGTGGCCGCACACATAGCTCTGTACTCGGATTCAGCAGAATACCTTGACACAGTCCCCTACTTCTTACTTTTCCAAGAGACTAGACTGTTGCCCAAATAAACACAAAACCCAGTAACAGACCGTCTAGAATCAAGACACTTCCCCCAGTCTGAATCAGCATAAGCACTAATATTAAAAGATGTACCTTTGCTTAGTAAGATTCCCTTACCTGGGGCACCTTTTAAATACCTTAACAATCACAAAGCTATTTGTAAATGAGAATTTGTAGGCATATTCATGAATTGGCTCAGGGCGAGTATGAGATAGATAAATCAATTTTTGAAAATTTGTTATGCTACTAAGAACACACTCATCCTTTTTACAAAAATTCATAACAGCATAATATTGTTCAATAGGCATACTTACAGGTTTACATCCACTGAGACCAAATTCAGCTAAAAGATCCATGGAATATTTTCTTTGAGATAGACATACTCCTTGTTCGTTCCTAAAAACTTCTATACCAAAAAGTATTTTAACAAGCCAAGATCTTTGATGGAAAATCTTGTATTTAGTAATTATTTCACTTTATTTATTTCTTCCGAGTTATTCCTGGTGATCACGATGTTATCAACATATAGAAACGTATAGTTAATATCAAGTTGGAAAAGAGGTCATTTTCTTTCAACAGCTAGACTTATAAGGTACCGAACAGTAACCATTTTTACAACCCGGGAAAAGGTTTTTTCAAAGTCAACCCTTCTTTTTTTACTATACCCTTTGGCAACGAGTATTCCATTATACCTCTCAATCTCTCCTATGGATTTATATTTAATTTTGTAGACCCACTTACAACCTATTGGTATTCTACCCTCAGGCAGATCAACTAAGGTCCTTGTGTTATTTCTATTCAATGCCTCCATCTCTTCATTTATGGCGGTTTCCTAGTTAGAATCATTTTTGGCTTCATAATTGGTTCAACGGATTTATTTAAAAATGAAGCAAAACATTTATTTTCAAAAGATAATTTGGAGTAGTTTACAACTTTTTCTATCCCATACTTTACTTTTCCCTCGATAATAAAATCATTAAATTTATTTGGAATAGACGAGTTCCTAGTTGATCTTCTAATAGGTTCACTAGGATCATTAGTTCCCTCAGGAGAGCTTGAGTTGCCATTGGTAGTTTCAACATTGTCAGTCTCGCTTGCACCTTCATTAGTCCCCTGAGGCAGCTGTGAAATAGCCGTGCCATCAGGGGCTTGATGGTTAGTGTTAGGCTGTTGATCATTGTCAACTACCTCACTAAAGGCACTCTCCTCATCATTGGGTGTTTCACCATTAGACTCATCAGGTCGTCTTGAATGGAAAAAATTAAAGAAATTTAAGGAGTTTAGAAAAGTATCATTTATTGAAGGATCTTCATTTAACAACTTTATATCTTTGAAAGGAAAAATGGTTTCATAGAATTTTACATCCCTTGAAAATAATATTTTTCATTGATCTAAAATCCATAGTTTATATCCTTTTTTAAAAGGGGAGTACCCTAAGAAAACAAATTTCTCAGCATGACTTTCAAATTTATTAGGGTTGTTTAAAACAGTGCTAAAGCAAAGACAACCAAATGTCCTAAGGTGATCTAGAGAGGGTTCAAAACCAAACAATAATTCATAGGGTGTTTTTAATTAAGAATAGAAGAGGGAGTCCTGTTGATTAAATAAAATGCAGTGAGAACACAATCAGACCAAAACGTAAGAGGAATGCTGTCATACCCCAACCGATGGCGGAAACATCGGGGCATGGCACTGAGCAAAACAGATTGTCCAGAAGTTTACATAACAATTATCATTACTATTCAATTTAAAATAACATGTCCCATACCATGCCTCAAACAGTAAACAAATTATTACAGACAAAATCTAGGCAAATAAATTCTGTTCCGACAACTCAGATATAAATAGAGCAATTGTTTATCTGCTTCTAGATACCCTTGATCCATTTACTACAGACAACTATTGGTTGGGCTCTAAAGCTTTATTCTAGCTTCGACTTCCTAACATGTGTGCATCCTAAGCACCTGTCACATACGTTAAAATAAAGTCAATACATATAATGTAAAGGTGAGCATACAAGTTTGATAATAGCATATAGAGTTCGAATTCGTTTACGCATAACCAGCACGTACACATAGAGAAATGAAGCACGTTAGTTATCGATATAGATCCATCGATACCAATGACTGTGGGTTGACTGCCAAATGCAGTTCGCAATACATGATTACCACCGTAATCCATGCAAGTAATTGTCCTTAACAACCCCCGTGTGAACGGGTGCTGAGTCCAAACTATAGTACTATTGTTGCTAAAAACTATAGTACTATCGTTGCTAAGGAAGGTAGACAGCATTCCATGTGTAAACATAACAAACAAACATTCATAAGCCACGTATAACATGCATTAACGGTTAGCATTCAAATAGTATTGAGTAGTGTGTTTGATGTGATTTGAATAGTTGTAACGTATGTAACACCCAAAAGTGCTTAAAGCAAAAAGGGATCGAGTATACTCACAGCGGTTGATGGATTGAAGGGAGCGCTTAGCGAGTAAGGTTAGCCTGAATAGATTCGATAGAATAACGATAAGTGACGTGTAAAATGATACAAAGTGCGAGTGGGTTGGATAGCAGTTCGATCAGATGGTAATCCGATCGGACAGCAATCCGTGCGGATAACAATCCGTTCGGATGGTCATCCGTTCAGACAGCTTGTCCGGTCGGATGACTATTCGAGTGGATTGTTTCTTCCTATGAGAAAGATGTGTTTGTGTATGATGGCTTGACTTTTGAAGTTTTCGTTGTAGTATTTTGAAAGCATCGAAGTATCTCTATCCTTCAAGTTGGTCGATCGGACGGTCAGTCGTGCGGATGACAATCCGTTCGGATGGTCATCCGCTCGGACGGTGGTCCGGTCGGACGGCGACTTAGTGATGAGGTTACTTAGTGAGAGCAAGTTCACAGCAGAAGAGTCACTCGATCGGATGTCCATCTGATCGGGTGGCAACCCTGTTAATGAACATGTTGAAAATTGTTTAAGTCTTTAAAGTCTTAGTATCTCATGATCCGAAGAGTAATCCGGTCAGATGGTCATCCGATTGGATAGAAATTCGTTCAATACTCAAACTTCAGATAAGGTTGATTAGTGTGGGACCCAAGGTGTGATCCATTCGGATGACAATCCGTTCGGATGAACTATCCGCTCGGACAGCAGTCCGTTCGGACAGCATTCCATTCCGGTTGTTCCGTTCGTCTTACACTTGGTCGTTTTGATTGTTTGTCGATTTGTCGAGACGTTTTGACAACTTGTTAAGCAACGGAACCCTACCTCGACCTAAGTGACCAAACCGACCAGGAATCACCCTAGCTCGGCCAGTTACCGGCTCGAGACGGTTGTTCTTGTTTAACCCGAAATTAGTGGTCTCGTGAGTAGAATCCGGATTTTTGAGCTAGTACAACACTAAGAATAAGTAGGAGACTAGAACAAAGTTCGTTCCTATCGGTTTTGAGTGCATTGAGTGTAAAAGAGTTTAAAGAAAGTTAGAAACCATCTTTCAATCCGTTTTCACCACGCTTATGTTGAGATCTTTACAATATCTTTGTGTGTTTGTGTGGAAATCGGTTAGATCGAGGTTATTCTTGGTGGATTGAAGTCAAAACATGAAGAACACATGATGACGTCATCCTAGAACACCCGAAATCTAGTGATTTCACGGTTAAAAGTTAAGATTTGAAAGATAGAAAGGTGTAGGAGTGCGTGTAGATCAAGAAAGTACAAGATTTAGGGCGAGATCTTACCTGGATTGTGAGAAATCGAAGAAAAGGTGGGGATCATGAACGGTACGGACAAGGTTTCCAAAAGTAGAAAGTTTGGAAAGTGACTTGGGTATTTATAAGGATTCCAAAAGAGGAAAGGGCTGTCCGATCAGATGGCACACCGCCCGGATGACTATCCGGTCGGATGGCATCTCGTTCGGATGGCGCCTCGTTCGGATGGCGCCTCGTTCAGATGGCGTGATCTGTGGCAAGGTGGCTATCCGGCCGGATGGCACTTGGTTTGAGTGTTTGACGCGACGATTTTTGGCGTTTCGATTTATATTGCGAGCGGTTCGACACGATAGGGTTTCCTAGTCAAATTACTTTCAGTCCCAATTAATTCATATCTCGCGCTATCTCTCCTCCAGTAGTTATCATAGTTCGATTGTGATTCGAGTTCGAGTTCGATTGCGTTTCGAGTTTCGAATGAGTTCGATTGATTCCCACAATACAACATAAATAAGCACGCACAAGCAACACATAAGGCACACACACGTATAACAACAACTAAATTTCGTAAGTCGAGTTGCGGTTCGTATCACGATTCGATGTCGATTTGATTGTTATAGATTGATTAACTTTATCGCATTGTTACTTCCTATAGTTCACAGTCGTAAGTCGATTAGATATCGATTAACACACTCGATTATAGTAATTAACAACACTTACTCCACATAATACAACTAAAATAAAGAAACTACTATAAGTCAAATTCGTATAATCGATCGTTGACTTTGACCTTGACTTTGACTTATGAAAAAACGGGGTGTTACAGCCTCCCCTAGTTGAGGGAATTTCGTCCTGAAATTAAGCTGTAAGTCGTATCACACCATGAATCACTTCGGAGCACTTTCTTTCTCGAGGCTTTCTCCAAACAACTGCGGGTACTTTGCCTTCATATCGCTTTCGAGTTCCCAAGTGAACTCTGCGCCTCGTTTGCCTTCCCATCGGACTTTCACAATAGGAATGCGCGAGCGTCGGAGCTGCTTGGTTTGGCGATCCATGATTTCGACAGGCTTCTCCACGAAGTGCAATGTCTCATTTATTTGGAGATCATCGAGAGGTACAATTAAATCATGCTCAGCCAGACATTTTCGGAGGTTTGACACATGGAAATTCGGGTGGACGTTACTTAGTTCCTCCGGTAGTTCAAGTCTGTAGGCGACTTTTCCGATCCTTTCCAGAATCTTAAAAGGTCCAACGTATCGAGGCTCTAGTTTCCCTTTCTTGCCGAATCTGACTATGCCCTTCCAAGGTGAAACCTTTAGGAGTACGTAGTCGCCAACGTCAAATTCAAGGGGCTTGCGTCGTCTATCGGCGTAACTTTTGTGTCGGTTCCGAGCTTTCACTATATTGTCCTGGATTTGAAAAATTTTGTCTGTCGTTTCTTGCAGTAGCTCGGGACTGGTTAGTTGCGAGTGACCGATCTCGTGCCACAGAATAGGCGATCGACATTTCCTCCCGTATAGAGCCTCGAATGGTGCCATCTGTATGCTGGAATGATAACTGTTGTTGTACGAGAATTCGACTAACAGCAGGTATTTATCCCAATTACCACCGAAGTCTATGACACACGAACTGAGCATGTCTTCAAGAGTACGAATTGTTCTTTCAGTCTGACCGTCGGTTTGAGGATGGAAGGCAGTACTTAGATTAAGCGATGTACCAAGAGCCTTTTGAAATGTTTCCCACAGTCGCGAGGTAAACCGAGCATCACGATCAGAGATGATGTCACGAGGCGTCCCATGATTACAAATAATCTCGTCGGTGTAGATTCGGGCTAATCGTTCTACCTTGTAGACTTCTCGTATCGGCAGAAAGTGAGCTGATTTGGTCAAACGGTTAACAACAACCCATATGCTGTCGTGACCTGATGACGTGTGCGGAAGCTTCGTTATGAAGTCCATGGCTATACTTTCCCACTTCCACATAGGGATTGGTGGTTGTTCGAGTAAGCCAGAGGGTCTTTGATGTTCAGCCTTGACTCTTGCACAAGTTAGGCATTTTCCGACTTAAAGAGCAATATCCCTTTTCATGCCCGGCCACCAATACTTGTAGTGAAGGTCCTGGTACATCTTGTCGGTACCGGGATGAATAGAATAGCGGGACTTATGGGCTTCGTCCATCAGAATCTGTCGCAAGTTGGTCCGCTTAGGGATCCAAATTCGGTCCAGAAAGTGGAATATCCCATTGGATTTGCTCATAAGCTGGGCTCCATCGTGGTAGATTCGTTCCCTCTTTAGTGTGCGTTCATTAAAACAGGCATGCTGAGCTTCGTGAATGAGGGTTTCGAGATTGTGTTGGGCTTAAACATTATGAGTGCTAAGCAGATAACTCCGTCTGCTGAGTGCGTCGGCGACGACATTTGCCTTACCTGGGTGATAATGAATCTCACAGTCGTAATCGTTGAGAAGCTCTACCCATCGGCGTTGACACATATTAAGTTCCTTCTGATCAAATATATGTTGCAGGCTCCTATGATCGGTGAAGAGCGTACACTTGGTACCATATAGGTAGTGTCGTCAAATCTTTAACGCAAAAAGAACCGCGCCTAGCTCGAGATCATGGGTTGTATAGTTCTTCTCGTGGATTTTGAGTTGACGAGATGCGTAAGCGATAACCTTATTCCGTTGCATGAGAACACAACCGAGACCAAGGTTGGAAGCATCACAATAGACAATGAAATCATCATTTTCGTCGGGTAGCGTGAGAACAGGAGCATTGCAAAGCATGTGTTTGAGGGTTTGAAAAGTAGTTTCTTGTTTAGTTCCCCAAACAAAAGGCTGATCTTTATGCGTGAGTGCGGTAAGCGGCATGGCAATCTTCGAGAATCCTTCGATAAATCGTCGATAATAGCCCGCCAATCCGAGGAAAGAACGGACTTCCGAAGGGTTCTTTGGTGTAATCCAACTCTTGACGGCTTCAATCTTCGCAGGATCGACATGAATACCCTGAATATTGACAATGTGAAGCAGAAACTGAACTTCCCCTGGCCAAAATTCGCACTTGGAGAACTTGGCATAGAGTCGATTCCCCTGGAGCAACTCGAGAACCAAACGTAGATGTTGCGCGTGTTTGGCCTTTGATTTGGAATAGATCAAGACATCGTCGATGAATACGATGACGAAACGGTCGAGATATGGTTTACACACGCGATTCATAAGATCCATGAAGACCGCGGGTGCGTTGGTTAGACCAAAAGGCATAACAACGAATTCGTAATGGCCGTAACGGGTGCGAAATGCGGTTTTGGGTATATCCTCCTCTTGTATGCGCAGTTGGTGATAGCCTGAACGTAGGTCGATCTTTTAGTAACACGTAGCACCTTGTAGCTGATCGAACAAGTCGTCAATACGGGGTAGGGGATAGCGGTTCTTGATAGTTAACTTATTCAATTCCCGGTAGTCGATGCACATCCTGAACGACCCATCGTTCTTTTTGACGAAAAGGACTGGCGCGCCCTATGGAGAGGTGCTCAGGCGAATGAATCCTTTCTCAAGTAATTCCTGGAGTTGGTTTTAGAGTTCACGCATTTCGGATGGTGCGAGTCGGTAAGGAGCTCTGGCAACAGGATTGGCTCCAGGAATGAGGTCGATACGAAAGTCGATATCACGACTTGGTGGGAGTGCCGGGAGATCATCCGGAAACATATGAGGAAATTCACGAACCACAGGAACGTCTTTCACTTCCTTCTTCTCTTTCTTTTCCTTCTCCGCTACTACAATGTTAGACAAGAAAGCTCTGTATTCCTTGCAGAGGTACTTGCTAGCTTGGACACACGACATGAGTTTGAGGCCTTTCGAAGCAGTTTCGCCGTACACACAATAAATCTCCATTCGCGAGCGAGAATCGAATCATCTTGTCGAAGCACACAACTTCAGCATGGTTTTCACGAAGAAAGTCCATGCCTACTATGACGTCGAAACTTCCGAGTTGCATCAGAATGAGGTCCATTGGGAAAATGTGATTGTTGAGCTCAAGAGTACAATCACGGAGAACAGAATTAACGGCAACAGTTCTTCCAGTGGCGACTTCTACATCAAACGTCGAAGAGAGTTTGGAGCGTTTACGACTAAGGAGCTTCTCGAATTCGAACGACGCAAAGCAATTATCGGCTCTAGTATCAAACAAACATGATGCATAAATACCATTCACAAGGAACGTACCATTAATCACGTTGTTGTCGGCTTGGGCTTGGCGCACGTTGATGTTGAAAGTTCGGGCTCGTGCTGCTTGCTGCTGTTGTTGTTGGTGTTGCTGCTGCTGAGGCTACTGCTGCTAGGGCTCTTGCTTCACAACCCTGTTTGGGCACATATTGGCGAAATGGTTCGGGTCGCCACATGCGAAGCAGGCTCTGGCGTTGACCGCGGGTGCCGGAGGAGCTTGTTGACCCTGAGGGGCAGTGAGTAGAGCTTGATGAGTAGGAGCTTGTCGAGCACGGCAGTTGGTCGTGAAGTGGCCGTACATATTGCAATGGGCACAGAAACGACAAGCGATGGCAGTCGGGTGGTGGTAGGTACAGGTGGGGCAAAGCGGATGTGGCTCAGTGTATGCACGCTTAGCAAGGGGTGCATTGGCCACAGGCACCGCCACTTGACGTTGTTGAGCTGGTAAGGCTTGAACTGGTGCAGCAGTGATCGCACAGTTCTTGTTGCTGGAGCTGTTCTTCCTCTTGTTCTTTCTCTTGTTGCTCGATGTGGTGGGTTCAGCAGTTGGTGCGGTAGTGGTAGCTTGATGCAGATGCTTTGAGGTTTTATCCCAGACACCAGCCTTAACCCGCTTGTCATTGATTTCAGCGGCCAGCAGATATGTCTCTTCGATCGTCTTAGTCTTAGCCGCTTGCACGAAATCAGCAACGCAGTAGGGCAGGGCTCGGATGTACTTCTTGATTGCCATGTCTGAAGTCTTGACTTGGTCGGGACAGATAATGCTGAGCTGTTTGAAAAGAGCAGTAAGACCAGCATTGTCACCTTCCTTTTGCTGGATGTGCCAAAATTCATCTTCTAGCTTTTGACGTTCATGAGGAGGGCAAAATTCTTCCAGCATAACTTCCTTGAGCTCGTCCTACGACAGACCGTAGGCTGCATCGTTCCCTCACTTGTTTCTCTCGGCCGTCCACCAGTCTAGTGCACGGGACTGGAAAACGCCGGTAGCATTCAGAGTACGGAGGTCATCAGGGCAACCGCTCTGTCGTAGAGTAACCTCAATGGAGTCAAACCATTGGAATAATGCAGTAGGACCTCCCTCGCCAGTGAATTCTTTTGGCCCACAAGACTTCAATTGCTTGAAATTGAAGGGAGCTTTGGCGATAGCTTTAGGAGCTTTGATTTTCGACTCCTCAGACGATTTGCTGGCATTTTCGTATACCTCACTTACAGCTTTTGCCACTTGTTTTGTGATGATCACAGCGAGGCGTTTGTCTCTCTTTTCTTGATGAGAAAGTAGGGGATGACGGGATCCAGACGACATTGTCTGCAACAGACATCGTCACAGGACTCAACACAAAGTATTCGAATCTCACCTCACACGTCTACTACTTACTAAAGCTCAGGAACACGCATATTCATGTAAACACACAATCACGTAGAACACAAAATCACATAAACACATAAGCACGTAGAGCACAAAATCATATAAACACATAAGCACGTAGAGCACAGTAACACATATGCATTTAATCACTAGCGGCATATATAGACACAGAGAGCATTCTAACTGCCTCTATTATCCCTTATAATTCATTCAATGTCTACGATTATTCGAATATAGCGATCATGTTTAGCATATCGAGTAGCGTAGTATAATCGTATATCATAAGATAAGGTCGTTCCTAATTTCAGCGTATTGAGATAGGAATGCAGTACGAGTCGTGTGTGTCGATCGAAGTGAAAGCAAGAATCGAATAAATCTTCCAAAATTTAAACAAATAAACAAGTAAATACACATATAAACACATAAAATCGATGAATTATCAGAGTCAGCAGTTGCGGGCTCAGAATCGAAACACATAAAAATTGAGAGATAGAGTGTCTGCGGCTAGTAGGCTTCGACTAACCAAAGTGGTTCTACTATTCACAGGGACTTGTTGTGCACATTCGACTTTCAGGACTATGCTTTTGCCTCGATTCTTGGGCGTTTGGCAGACATCCCATTAGTCATAGTGTGACTTCAGGTCGTTGGAGTCCGTCGAGACTTTGGTGAGAGTTTTGTAAAATTCGCAGAACAAATCGTCAGGTTTCACCCGTGGGTTAACAACTTCGTTCCTGTTTTTGATAAAATAGAGGAGATTATTCATCAAAATACGGATTTCACTCCTGATTTGGTATAATTCTCCCGCTGAACAAGCGTTCGTTATTGAAAAAGAATGAAGAGATCATTGATAAGTTGATAAAACAGCATTGATCAAGCAATTTAGTCAAGAGTTCGCGGTTTTCACACATAATCTTGACTTTATCGCTTATTCATAGTTGAAAATTCGAGTGCAGTGATAGTGTAGCATAAGCAAGAGTAGCGAGAAATAAGCTCGTACATAATCCCTACCGGATATGCACAAGTCGGTCTGTTGGTTCTTAACTATAGTCTAGGTCTCTAAGACTTCAACCCGGACTAGGTCGAGTCTTGCCTAATTCCCTATAGTTATGGCTCTGATACCAATCTGTCACACCCAAACCGATGGCGGAAACATCGGGGCATGGCACTGAGCGAAACAGATTGTCCAGAAGTTTCCATAACAATTATCATTACTATTCAGTTTAAAATAACATGTCCCATACCATGCCTCAAACACTAAACAAATTATTACAGACAAAATCTAGGCAAATAAATTATGTTCCGACAACTCAGATTTAAATAGAGCAATTGTTTATCTGCTTCTAGAGACCCTTGATCCATTTACTACAGACAACTATTTGTTGGGCTCTAAAGCTTTATTCTAGCTTCGACTTCCTAACATGTGTGCATCCTAAGCACCTGTCACATACGTTAAAATAAAGTCAATACATATAATGTAAAGGTGAGCATACAAGTTTGATAATAGCATATAGAGTTCGAATTCGTTTACGCATAACCAGCACGTACACATAGAGAAATGAAGCACGTTAGTTATCGACATAGATCCATCGATACCAATGACTGCGGGTTGACTGCCAAATGCAGTTCGCAATATATGATTACCACCGTAATCCATGCAAGTAATTGTCCTTAACAACCCCCGTGTGAACGGGTGCTGAGTCCAAACTATAGTGCTATCGTTGCTAAGGCAGGTAGACAGCATTCCATGTGTAAACATAACAAACAAGCATTCACAAGCCACGTATAACATGCATTAACGATTAGCGTTCAAATAGTATTGAGTAGTGTGTTTGATGTGATTTGAATAGTTGTAACGTATGTAACACCCAAAAGTGCTTAAAGTAAAAAGGGATCGAGTATACTCACAGCGGTTGATGGATTGAAGGGAGCGCTTAGCGAGTAAGGTTAGCCTGAATAGATTCGATAGCATAACGATAAGTGACGTGTAAAACGATACAAAGTGCGAGTGGGTCGGATAGCAGTTTGATCGGATGGTAATCCGATCGGACAGCAATCCGTGCAGATAACAATCCGTTCGGATGGTCATCCGTTCGGACAGCTTGTCCGGTCGGATGACTATTCGAGTGGATTGTTTCTTCCTGTGAGAAAGATGTGTTTGTGTATGATGGCTTGACTTTTGAAGTTTTCGTTGTAGTATTTTGAAAGCATCAAAGTATCTCTATCCTTCAAGTCGGTCGATCGGACGGACAGTCGTGCGGATGACAATCCGTTCGAATGGTCATCCGTTCGGACGGTGGTCCCGTCGGACGGCGACTTAGTGATGAGGTTACTTGATGAGAGTCACGCGATCGGATGTCCATCCGATCGGGTGGCAACCCTGTTAATGAACATGTTGAAAATTGTTTAAGTCTTTAAAGTCTTAGTATCTCATGATCCGAAGAGTAATCCGGTCAGATGGTCGTCCGAGCGGATAGCAATTCGTTCAAAACTCAAACTTTAGATAAGGTTGATTAGTGTGGGACCCAAGGTGTGATCCGTTCAGATGACAATCCGTTCGGATGAACTATCTGCTCGGACAGTAGTCCGTTCGGACAACATTCCGTTCCATTTGTTCCGTTCGTCTTACACTTGGTCGTTTTGATTGTTTGTCGATTTGTCGAGACGTTTTGACAACTTGTTAAGCAACGGAACCCTACCTCGACCTAAGTGACCAAACCGACCAGGAATCACCCTAGCTCGGCCAGTTACCGGCTCGAGACGGTTGTTCTTGTTTAACCCGAAATCAGTGGTCTCGTGAGTAGAATCCGGATTTTTGAGCTAGTATAACACTAAGAATAACTAGGAGACTAGAACAAAGTCCGTTCCTATCGGTTTTGAGTGCATTGAGTGTAAAAGAGTTGAAAGAAAGTTAGAAACCATCTTTTAATCCCTTTTCACCACGCTTATGTTGAGATCTTTACAAGATCTTTGTGTGTTTGTGTGGAAATCGGTTAGATCGAGGTTGTTCTTGGTGGATTGAAGTCAAAACATGAAGAACACATGATGATGTCATCCTAGAACACCCGAAAACTAGTGATTTCATGGCTAAAAGTTAAGATTTGAAAGATAGAAAGGTGTAGGAGTGCGTGTAGATCAAGAAAGTACAAGATTTAGGGCGAGATCCTACCTAGATTGAGAGAAATCGAAGAAAATGTGGGGAGCACGAACGGTTCGGACAAGGTTTCCAAAAGTAGAAAGTTTAGAAAGTGACTTGGGTATTTATAGGATTCCAAAAGTGGAAAGGGCTGTCCGATCGGATGGCACACCGCCCGGATGACTATCCGGTCGGATGGCATCTCGTTCGGATGGCGCCTGATCTGTGGCAAGGTGGCTATCCGGTCGGATGGCTATCCGGCCGGATGGCACCTGGTTTGAATGTTTGACGTGACGATTTTTGGCGTTTTGATTTCGATTGCGAGCGGTTTGACACGATAGGGTTTCCTAGTCAAATTACTTTCAGTCCCAACTAATTCATATCTCGCGCTATCTCTCCTCCACTAATTATCATAGTTCGATTGTGATTCGAGTTCGAGTTCGATTGCCTTTCGAGTTTCGATTGAGTTCGATTGATTCCCACAATACAACATAAATAAGCACGCACAAGCAACACATAAGGCACACACACGTATAACAACAACTAAATTTCGTAAGTCGAGTTACGGTTCGTATCACGATTCGATGTCGATTTGATTGTCATAGATTGATTAACTTTATCGCATTGTTACTTCCTATAGTTCACAGTCGTAAGTCGATTAGATAGCGATTAACACACGTCGATTATAGTAATTAACAACACTTACTCCACATAATACAACTAAAATAAAGAAACTACTATAAGTCAAATTCGTATAATCGGTCGTTGTCTTTGACCTTGACTTTGACTTTAACTTATGAAAACACGGGGTGTTACAAATGCCTCCTTGAAATAAAAGAGTTCTAGCAACATTTAACAGGTGCCTATGCTTTCGTTCGACAATTCCGTTTTGTTGTGGACTATATGCACATGTGGTTTGATGGACGATTCCATTGTTTCTCATAAAATTAGAAATTTGATTTTTAATAAATTCAAATCCATTGTCACTCCTGAAAATTTTTATAGTTTTATCAAATTGGTAAAAAACTTCACTTTTACTTTTTAATAAAAAAATCCACACACACCTAGAGAAATCATCCACGACTGTCAAAAAATATTTATACCCTTCATAGCTTTGTTTTTTGTATGGGCCCCACACATCTAGGTGAACCAACTCTCCTATATAAGATGATTTATGATCACTTAGAGAAAAAGGTTCTCTATGTTGTTTCGCCTAATGGCAAACATCACAATGGAACAAATCACCTAAGTTTTTTAAGTTTAGCTTATTTTTTAGAACGTTTAACACTTGATTTGACGGATGTCCTAATCTAGAGTGCCACAAATGTATAGCATCATGACTATTAAAACACACCTTAACAGGTTTAGAAGCATCACCACAGAAATATAAATTTGACTACCAATCACCAAAGTTCTCTTTTTGTGCAAATCCTGAAGATAACAATTATGTTCGTCAAAGGACATACGCAGTTTATTATCACGAGCAAGTTTATATACGGACATCAGATTAACATAGTACTTTGGAACAACAAAGACATCTGATAAAATGACTTCTTCAGTTAATTTTAGGTAACCATTTTTTGTAACTTTGGCGTTTGTCCCATTTGGAAGTTTTACAGAAATATTATAGTTAGAAACATCAACTTGATTTATTAAACCTATATCAGACATCACCATATGTTGGTTGGCTCCAGAGTCAACAATCCAACCGGTAGATATTCCAGAAGGACAATTAGAAAATTCGTAAACACATTTACTAAAAATATGAGAAGAAAAAGATCCAATGGAGTTACCTCCAAAGTGTGTATTTCGAGAATCTTCATTACTTTTTTCTTTTGAAAGACCGAGAAGCTGAGTAATCTGGTCCTGTGTAAGAGTAGGAGTAGTAGAGGAATTTGTAGATACATCTGACATAGAGTTATTGACCCTACCTCCTTGATTATTTCCTTGCCCGAACTTAAACTTGTAACTTTGTGGATACCCAACAAGTTCATAACACCTATCAATAGTGTGGCCCAGTTTATGATAGTGGATACTGTAGAGGTAAGGTACTAGATTCAGCTTAAACAGTTATATATCATTTATCGTCTTGTATATTAATATTATTATTATTGTGTACTAACCCGCGAGGCCCAACGCGTTGTAGTTCATACCACACTAGGTTGTGAGCTTATAGAGACAACCCCTAACTGGGCCTGGCCCATTAAGGTTAGGGTTTCCCATATCGCCTATATAAGGACGTCTCCACCTCCTTATTAGGGCATGAGATATGGGGCAAACACTTTTGTAGCTGGAAATAGTGTTGGAGCTTATGAGATCGTTGATACTTGCACTGGATTAGTTTTGTTATAGTTTGTAGCTTATTTGAAGTCTAGGGACTAGTTTAGTAATTATATGAAAGTAGCAAATCTGACCTAGTGTAGTTAAGATGCCAGCAGCATAATTATAATTATGCTGGCAAGTCAGATTCTATATAAACCCTTGTATTGTTGCCCTAGCCAAGCTTTTGGACACACTTGATGAATATTAGTGTTGTTTACATTTAGATCTCTATTCATTGTGCTTAATCAGATCTCCAGGTGCTTTATTGTTCATTTCATTGTTTGGATTCAATACAACACTTGTTGTATTCATCATACCACTAGTTTCATCTTCATTCTATGATTCTTCTTAACTTTTTCATGGTGCAAACACCTAATCAAAAGGTGTTTTGGACTAAAACAATCAACCACTGTGATCCGGATTGATATTGGGATCTAAAATTTGGTATCAGAGCCTTAGTGCTCTTGGTGGTTGTGTTTTTGTTAAGATTTTTCAAAGTTTTGAATGTTTTTCAAAAGTTTCAAGATTTTCAATTTTTTAGACTTAAAATGGATTGATTTGGTGTGTTTAATTGATAGGTTGTTGTTAGTCAGTGATTAGGGGGTCATTTTGGACATCTTGATGCATAGAAACATGGTTTTTGAGTCGTTTTTGGGTGATTAGAGGGTTTTAGTTCGTGTTAAACCTTCTGGTCAGCGTAGATAAATTTGAAGACAACGAAATTTTATTGAATACAGCGAACTTACTTTGAATATCGCATAATTAACAATTTCGCCGAATATAACACGAGCGAACTTGTTAATTGTTGGCGAAATAGTGTCGTTGACCTGGTAGTGAACTTATCGAAGGCAATCGAGAACAGTGATAAAGAACCACAGCATTTTTATCACGGTGTCCGGCGAAATTAACCAAACTAACGTGTTTGTTTATTGTATCAGTGGAATTAGCTTTCTTCGCTAGTGCAGGACTTCTCCACGTTCCGGCGAAGACATTTGTTCAGAGAAGATAGTCGGCGAAATTGTCTCGGTCCACAAGTTTCAGTCAGATTTCCGGCGAATTTAGTTTCTTCACCAGGGAATTTGTTCATCATCAGTCTGTCAGCGAAATTAGGCTCTGGTCAGCTTTCTCAAGTCAAAAACCAGTCAAAATGTCGTTGAATCAACTAAGTCCAATTGCTCAAGCTGAACTTGAAACTGGAACCACCACAAGACCACCAAAGTTGATGGGAGCGGAATATTTCAGTACTTGGAAGACTCGTATCCAATCGTTCTTTGAATACACTGACTACAATATGTGGCTCTCAGTCACCGTTGGACCCCACATTCGAACAGTGGTTCGAGGAGATGTGATAGTCACTAACAACGACTCCACAACCTTCACTGATGAAGACAAGGCCCTAATCCAATGCGACCTCCGTGCACATGCTGCCTTAACCATGGCTTTGTTAACTGATGACTGTAACATGTTTGAAGAATACCGAACTGCAAATGCACTCTGGCTCGCTTTGATCGAGTACTACGAGGGAAATGAAGAGCTAATTGAGAGCAAGAGAGACATGGTGCAGAAGCAATACGACATGTTTTGTGGAATTTGTGGAGAGAGCCTTTCCAATCACATCAGTCACTTTCTGAGTATGATGACCAAGATGAAGAAGGCATGAAATCATGTCACTAACCGTGCTGCCATAAAGAAGCTTTTGGACTCGCTTCCAAAGGAATGGAGCCTGCAATGCATGATGATCAAGAAGGATTTCCTCAATAACCCAAATCCTGTCACTCTGTCCGATTTAATCAACACGTTGAGGGCTTTTGAAATGGATGTCAACAAACGTGAAATGAATACAGTTGGTTACTCCCCCAAAGTCAGCTCAGACTTTTGCTGGACTAAAGAATGTGGCATTTCTTGCTTCAGGAGGCATCAGTCAACAAGCTTCCGACATGTCCTACTTTAACGTTTCCGCAAGCGCATCAAAGGCTCCACAATATAGTGATAAGGCTGTTGTGGTTGGGGATACTCAAGCTTTGAAAGTGTCAACTGAAAATGTGGCACTTTTTAACATGTTTCTAAGTAGCTATGAGAATTTAATGTCAGGAGAACTCAAGAAGGAGATGCTCACTGCTGAAGACATGTATCAGGTTGATCCAGATGACATAGATTTGAAATGGCAGATGGCTATGATCACTCTAAGGTTGAAGAAGTTTCAGGAAAAGACAGGGAAGCGTCTAGGTCTTAAAAAGCTGGTTTTGACAAATCCAACCTTAGATGTTACAACTGCAAGAGTTTGGGTCACATCAAGCGAGAATGTCCTTTGTTGAAGGAGGGAAACACTAAAGCTGCTCCTGCCAAAAACCAATCGCTATAGAAGAAAACAAGAGCAATGCTGCTCCTAACACACCAAAAGCTCTGGTAGTTGAAGATTATGATTGGGGTGAAGAAATTGCTGAAGCCAAGGAACAAGTCAACAAAGCCCTCATGGCAAAGATCTCAAGCGGGTCATCATCAAAACAGGTTGAGAAACAGGCTGCTGGAATCCCAAAAGGGGATAACATCGCTGACAAGGGTCTGAAAAGCATTTTCTCCTCCCCTGAGCCTGAGAAAGACAAGAATCCTGAAGAAGCTGAAAAGCCCAAGGAGCAGGTTCCGAAAGAGTCATCTGATGAGAAGAAAGAAAAGGGAAAAGCCTCAGCAGAAACTATGAAAACTGAATCCTCAAAGGAAATGGCTAACAAGGACTTGGTAAATAGCATTCCACGCGACTTTAAAGTAAAGTTATGCACACAATCATGCATTGACGTCGTGGCACACTATAAATATCTTAATCTTGAATTCATGAGGGAAAAAGACAAAGCTTTAAAATTTAATAAAGAACTTAAACAGAATGAGGCCGCATATCAGAGAAAGTTGAATTCAACTTTAGCTGAAATGCAAACTCTAAAAGAATATTTTTTAGAAAAGATTTTATCATCAATGATTTAACAGATAGACTAGAAAAATCTTTGAACGAAAATAATAAATTACAAATTATTATAGACAAATGGAATGTCAGTCAAAAGGCCTTTACTGACATCAAAAACTGCCAACGACCGACGTATGTAAAAGATGGGATCGGGTATAAGGATAGGCAAGGAAATGAAAGAAAACTTTTCTTTCCACCGCATAGTAAAAACTATGTGCCTATGCCAACTCCTCATCCCGATAATGATTTAATTGATGAAAAGGCCACCATAGATCAAAATGATTCTTTTAAAAACGAAACAACCGCTAACATTCCTAAAAGTAATGCAGATTCAATTGTGTGTAAAGAAGATGTGTGCGATGAGGATGGAGACTGCGGCGGTTCAAAAATAGGAATAGGCTATTCAGGCGACAGTTATTCCACTGTTAATTGGTTCGCCTGGAACTGTTCAAAGAAAAACAATATTCGGGATGAATGTAATAATTTAATTAGGACGGATGACTGTAATGGCCGTGCACCTAAATTTAACTCTTTGGATGACTGTAAGGGCCATGTGCCTACATTTAAGACCCGTGATCGTGAACATGCTATGTTTGAATGTCATGATTTAAATTCTGCATTTGGTGATGATAAAAATGTGTGTGAATCTCTTGTATTTGTGCTAGAATTGAAAAAGAATAGCTTTGGAAAATTCCTCACCAAGGAAATTCCAGAATTTATTCCATCTCAAACAGGTATGACAGATTCAGAAAAGAAAGTCACTGAAGATAGCAGCAAAGAAGATTCAAGCTTTTCTCCCTCAGAAAAGGAAGAAGAAACTTCAAGTTCTGATGAAGAACAAGAATCAGAAAATTCAAGTGAAGATCAAACAACAGAAGATCAAAGCTCTGAAGATTCAAGTGACGAAGCAATTGAAGATCAAAATTCAGAAAATTCAAGTGAAAATCAGACAACAGAAGATCAAAACTCCGAAGATTCAAGTGACGAAGCAAGTGAAGATCAAAATTCAGAAAATTCTAATGAATATCAAACATCAGAAAGTTCATCAGATTCCGACAATGATGAAGACTGCTCAGAAGATGAAAGCCGAGTTGACAAGAAAATGAAGAAAGCCGAGAGCTCAAGATACACCGCATCAAAAGACTCTTCAAAAAGCTCAAGACACTCATCACATACATCATCTTCTAACACCAAAAAGCCCAGACGTAAACAATGTTTTCACTGTGGTCATTTAGGACATACAGCGAAACATTGTAAAAACAAAAAATTTTCTAAACCAGAATATGATTTTGTTAAAAATTTCACAGATCAGCTTGACTACCTTAAGAAATCTATTAAAAATCTGGTTAATTCAACAACTTGTTTTTGGAAGCAAAAAAGAGGACATCGTGGGACAAAACCACGATAGATCCAAAGTGAAGCAAAGCTGGGTTCCCAAATCAAACTAATTTGTATATATATTTGTATTTCAGAATAAACTCTAGAAATGACTTCGGATGCTCATGGAATATATCTGGCATGTCGACAGAGGATGTTCAAGACACATGGCAGGCTTAAAGGAACTTCTGAAGAATTTTCATTTTATTGATGGTGATTTCGTGTCATTCGCCGGAGACGAAAAAGGAGGGAAGATCGTTGGAATAGGAGACGTTGTGTCCGAAGCACTTACTTTAGAAAATGTCAACTATGTTCTAGAATTGTGCTACAATCTTATGAGTGTATCTCAAGTCTGTGATAAAGGAATATCAGTGCTTTTCAACGACATGGAATGTTTGTTTCTCAAACCTGAATATGTCGTTCCCGCAGAAATGATCATGCTCACAGCTCCACGACAAAACAACACATACGTGCTCAACATGAAAAATGCCAAGACAAATGATAACTTGACGTGTTTAATCTCAAAGGCTTCAGAATCGGAGTCACTGCTTTGGCACAGGCGATTGGGGCATGTAAATTTCAAAAATATGAACAAACTCTCTAAGTTAAACTTCGTAAGAGGTCTTCCCAGAAAAGAATTTCCTTTTTCTGAAAAATGTATAGCATGCACCCAAGGAAAGCAACACAAGAAATCGCACAAGCCCAAAGCAGTGAATACGATTACTGCGCCTCTCCAATTGATGCATATGGATCTTTTTGGTCCAATAAGTGTTAAAAGTCTCGCTAAAAGTTCTTACTGCTTGGTGATTACAGATGACTTCTCTCTTTTCTCATGGGTTTATTTTCTTGAAGCCAAGAGTGAGACGGCTGATATCCTTAAGTCATTCATACCCTTGATCGAAAACGTGACCAGATTGAAAGTGAAGTCGATTAGAAGTGATAATGGTTCCGAATTCAAGAATCAAACCTTCATATCCTTCTATGCAGAAAAAGGAATTCATCTTCAATACAGTGTGGCTAGAACTCCTCAACAAAATGGAGTCGCGGAACGAAAGAACAGAACTTTGATCGAAGCTGCGAGAACTATGCTGGTGGATTCAAAGCTTCCAATCATCTTTTGGGCGGAAACGGTAAATACAGCATGCTATGTTCTGAACAGAGTTCTCATTGTAAAACCTCACGGAAAGACTGCATATGAACTTCTCTTCAAGAGGAAGCCTCTCATTGATTTCTTCAGACCATTCGGATGTTCTTGCACTCTTCTGAACACTCAATAGAAGCTCATCAAGTTCGAAGCAGTGGGTGATATCTGCTACTTCATGGGATATTCATCAACTCAGAAAGCCTACAGAGTCTACAACAAACGGACAAAGATGGTGATTGAATCCTATTACGTCGACTTCCAAGAAGGAAACTACACTAACACTGGAAGTACTCCCGATTGGTTTTACGATGTGGGTGTGATTTTTAACACCTTCGAAATTCCAGAGGATGTTCCAGAAGCCGGACCTGCAGAAGCTGCTCAAGTTGAACCTCTGTTTGATTCTTCAGATATTGGTTTAACTCCTTTCACTACCCGTTTTTCTCTATTCTCAGCTGATCCACTTCTCTCCGTGGATGAAGTAAATGGTGACAATCCACCTGAGAACACCCCTCAAAACGGTGCTTCTTCTTCACAGGCGAATGTGGTTGAGCCAACCCAGGAAGATGATTCTCCGGTGATCTATGTTGACGAAAAATTCACCAATCTTCCACAACAAATTGAGACTCACACAAATGCAGGATACAAGACAAATCGCAATCATCCTCTTGAGAATGTCATAGGTGCAGTAGAAGAAGGAGTACGTACACGTGGTCAGTCATCAAACATCAACAAAGGGCTTTATGCCGGTTTTCTCTCACAGTTCGTGCCTCATGATATTGAAGAAGCTATTCAAGACTCCAGTTGGGTACAGGCCATGCAGGAAGAACTATCTCAATTTCGCAAACTCAAAGTCTGGGAGATAGTAGATTTACCTGATGGAAAGTTTTCAATTGGTACAAAATGGGTTCTTCGTAACAAAATCGATGATCGCGGAGTAGTGATCAAGAACAAGGCTAGACTGGTAGTGCAAGGTTTTCGTCAGGAGGAAGGAATCGATTATGAAGTGGTCTTTGCTCCAGTTGCAAGACTAGAGGCAATTAGAATATTCTTGGCATACGCATCGTACAGAAATTTCAAAGTTTTCCAGATGGACGTGAAGAGCGCTTTTCGGTATGGAAAGGTAAAGGAAGAAGTATACGTTTGTCAGCCTCTGGGGTTCGAAGATCCTCATTTTCCAAGTCGCTACTACAAGTTGGACAAAACCCTCTATGGTCTTCACCAAGCTCCACGTGCTTGGTATGAGACTTTGTCAACTTATCTTTTGAAGTGTGGATACACCAGAGGAACGATCGACATGACTCTCTTCACCAAACGAATCGGAGAAGACGTAATGTTGGTTCAGATTTATGTGGACGATATCATCTTCGGGTCAACCAATGAGGAACTATGTAAGGAATTCGAGACTGTTATGAAGGCAAAATTCAAAATGAGCATGATGGGAGAACTCAAGTTCTTCTTAGGATTAGAAGTGAAGCAAATGGAGGACGGTATTCTTATTCATCAGGCTAAGTACATTCGGGACATCCTCGCAAAGTACAATATGAACGACTGCAAAGTTGCAAGCACTCCATTCGCCTCACAGACTGAGCTTACTCTAGATCCTCAGGGAAAACCAGTGAATAAGTCCTTCTATCGCTCCATGATAGGCTCTCTGATGTACTTAACTACAAGCAGGCCTGACATCATGTGGGATGTCTGTCTCTGTGGTAGTTTTCAGACAAATCCCAAAGAATCACTTGAAACTGTTGTGAAGCGCATCTTCCGCTATCTTAAAGGAACTCCGAAACTAGGTCTTTGGTATCCTAAAGATAGTAATTTTGATCTTATTGCTTACTCTGGCAGTGATCATGCAGGTTGCAAAGTTGATCGCAGGTGTATATCAGGAGGATGTCAATTCTTGGGAAATCGTCTGATTTCTTGGCAAAGCAAGAAGCTGACAATTGTGTCCACCTCCACTGCTCAAGCTGAGTACACTTCGGCCTACAGTTGTTGTTCACAAGTTCTCTGGATACAAAATCAGTTGTTGGATTATGGAATCAACATCATGAAGACTCCTATATTCATCGACAATGAAGCATGTCTGGGAATTGTGAAGAATCCCATCCACCACTCAAGAACAAAGCATATCGAGATTCGTATTCACACAATTCGAGATGCATATGAGAAAGGATACATGCAAGTGGTGCCAGTGGATACAACACAGCAACGGGCCGACATATTCACGAAAGCCTTTGATAAAACCCGATTCAACCAGCTGGTAACCTGGTTGGAAATGGTCAATTTCCATGATTGGAAATGAATCTTGTCGTCCAAAATCGTTTGTAAATACTCTATCTTCTGTCCATATTAAAAAAACACGTTTGTTAAAAGCAAAACAAGTATCATAAAACGTTGCCCACCAAAAAGATTTTCTGAACATTAAAATTTTATTTTTCGGGCAATGAACTTTCGAAAATAAAGATTTTAGGGGGATATTCGAGAAAATCAACTCTCATGCTTGTGTCTGACTCCTGTTAGAAGAAATGATAGAAAATTGCTAACACTTTGTCATCTCCTGAAAAACAGAAAGAAATCAAAAGGAATCGGGGTACCAAGCAACGACGTGTTGGTAGATTCAGCAAATTCCAACAAGTAAACTGCTTTTAAGTGGGAAAACGTAACATCTACACAAGGATTCTGGCTTTCCTCAGGCATTACGCATCATTGTGGGTAACACGTTGCGGAATATGGCTTAATGGTCTTAAATCTTGTGTTGACAGATTGCCAAAGTCCGAGATTTCGGGTCTTTATATTGGTTTTTCATCCGGGGATATCATAGTTGTTCTTCTGCTGCATCCAGATACATGCTGACCTAGACGCTATGATATCTTTTCAAGAAAAGAGCCAAAAATGGCAAAATCCTCAAATTGAAGAAGCTTTCATAGAAAGTCATTCAAATGCGCAAAAATGCACAAATCGTACCAATTCTGGTATCTGTCTTCGTCCTCAGTAGTTTTTGGGATCTCTGTTGTACGAAAGTACTGACCTGATCACCAACTCTATCGTTGAAAAGCAAAACGAATGAATCCAATATACTCACCTGTTATGAGGAACCTTTGTGCATACCTTGATCGCGGGGGTATGTCCTGATGTGGGACTCACGGGCGTAATGATTCTATTTTCAATAGCTTGTGTGGGGCCATAGAGTTCTTGTCAATATTAAAACATGATAAACACGCTCACCGAAGGCATGTTGAAAGAAAGATGCATGGATTTAAGCGGACAAACATACTGGCAGTTTTTCTTGTGCCTTGATTCGCTAATAATAATAAATAAGGATTTGACAAGTATTAACAATGTGATCTTCTGCAGGTAAGTCGACAAGCGTTGAAAGAACAAGAAAATGAGCAAAAATGAAACCTCCCAGAATTGAATAATGAAGTTCGGAGTCAAAATTGCCCAAATTTCTTATAGTTGGTCAAAATTGCCCAAATTGTGCATGTTTTTTGAGAAAGTTTGAAATTCACGAGCGTATTTAAGATTGCTTCTGAAAAAGGTTTGTGAACCTCAACTGGCGGCGGAATTAAGATTCCAGCGAAATCATTAATTTCGCTGGCTATCAAAAACCGCCTAGATATTACTCTAACCGACCTATTTTTCAATTTTTTTCAAACATATCCTTCCATCTTCTTCTCTATAATCTCTATAATCGGTCTATATCATCAAATCTGTTCAAAGCTCACATTATTCTCCTTTTCGCTCTCATTGTTTGGTCAAGATCATAGGTATAACGTGCTTTGCTCTTCGTTTACAGATGATTATGATTAACGGTTCTCATAGATTATTTGAGTTTTGGTTTAAGTTCATATCTTAGTATCAAAAATCAGAAGTGTTTGGGATGGTTTGAGAATGTGTATAACCAGCATTGTTCATGATTTTGATTGATTGAACTGTTTTCATCGCTAATCTAGACAATGATCTTAATCGGAAGTTTTTGATTAGGGTTTTTAAAAGGGTTTATCAAGAAAAACATGGGGCCAGCGAAATTATGATGAACGCAGCGATGAACATGGAGAATTTAGAAAGGATCAAGGAATGTCAAAAGTCTCGAACGCGAGTTCGAGCAACCGGCGAAATAATTTATTTTGCCGGTAAAACAGCCTAGACGATTGTCTTCGCTGACCGATTGTTTCGATAACAAAACCTATCTTCGCCGACAATTATCAGCGAAATTAAGTTCAAGCCATATCACTGTTGCCGGCAAAAACACCTTTGACCCGATATTGTCGCCAGCGAAAATGCTTGGTCTCGATAATGATCATCAGCGAAGATAACCTTTGGGTTGTCAGTGATTTTGACTGTTGATCTTTTTATTGTAAGTATTTTCTTGAGTTCTATAAATATCTTTTTAAAACAAAAATCATATTATCATATTTTTCTCTTTTAATTTATATATATAACTTGAAATATATGTAAATATTATCAAACTATATATTTTCCAATACCAAGTTGTAAATATTATATCTTAGTGTCGTAAATAATTCTAACTTCGCTCGTTTGTTGTGTCAGGAGCAAGATGGTGAAAATTGTTGAATGGGATAAGACTCTGAAGCAAAATCAATCTATCAAACTTGAGCAAACACCAAAGGATTTCAAAGACGTGGCTAGATGGATACAATCAAGCAAGATAAGCTACGCAGCTCAAACGGAAGTCCCTATTTATCGAATTCACATTCAAGAATTCTGGCAAACGGCAAAAGCTGAAACTGTTAACAAAATCAGAAGGATATCTGCAACAGTTCTCAACAAACAAGTAATTGTAACCAAAGAAAGGATACACACTGTTTTGAGGCTGGGAGATGATGCAAATGATCCGATCAGCTTGAACAAGGATGATATTCTGGATGGCTTTCGTGGCATGGGATACGTGGGAGATTTTAGTCAAAAGAAGACGATCAAAAGAAACGGTCTTACGAGGGATTGGAGGTTTATTATACATGTAATTGCTATGAGTTTGGCGCATCGTAAAGGTGGCTATGATGGGCTAAATCTGGAATGGTCAGGAGCATTGTTGAACTTGTGTTTAAACCAAAAGTTCAACTTCTCTGGACTAATCTTCAACTACATGCTCGAGAATTCAAGAGGGAATACATGGGCAATGTATCCCAGGTTCGTTCAAATGTTAATCAACGATCAATATTCCAAACTGCCGCATGATGGAGGCCTCTACACCTTCCATGTTCCCACTAGTGGACAGTTTACAGAAATTAAAACAAATGAGTGGGTGATGTTGCACGATTGGGTGTATAATGTAGAAAGACTTCCATTGGTTAAAGCAGCATATAAAAAGTACAGGGAAGCACTTAAAGCAAAACAACAAAGAAACGTGCAAGCTGAGGAAGAGGTTGAAGAGGAAGAAGAAGAACAGCTGAAAAGAAAGAGAAAAGGAAAGCAGGCGGCCGATGAAGAACCTCCAAAGAAGAAGAAATCATCGGAAAACCCCGAAAGGCTTATGGGGGCAAGCTTTAGAGCCACATATTCAGAAGAACATCGTCGGCAAATTCAAGATATGCGGGAAATTCATGCAATGGAAGAGAAACAAAATAGAGAAAAGAAGCTTGCAAGACGAGAAATGTCGGAGTCTGAAAGACCTGTTGTTGTGACAGAAGAAGAACAAAGATTGGAAGATTTTTTTTGATACACTACTAATCGATCCAGAAGAACCTTCCTCAAGCAAATCATCTCCACATAAGAAAAAGAAAACAGATGAAGGATCGTCTAAGTTTCCTCAAGTGAAACCCACAAGAATTTCAAAACCTCCTGTACCACCACAAAGAATTCGTCCATTTCAAGATCTGTATGATAAGCTCGTCAAAGATATTAGTGCTGGTCCTGCGAAAGAAATATGCACTCTGAAGCGTCAAGTAAATGATACAAACATTCTAAGAGAAAAGCTTAAGGAACAAAGAAAGAAAAACAGAGAAATGCATGCTTACGTCACTGAACAATCAAAGTACATAAGGTTTCAGCAGCATGGAATAGAGAAGCTATACAGAATGATGAAGAAAATTTGTGCAAAAATTGAGATAGAGCCCATGTTCTCTTTTGCAGAAATCTTCGACTTTGAGGCATTTAAAGAAGAAGAAACAAAGAGAAAGGAGAAAGAAGCTGAAGAGAAGAAAAGACGTCTTGAGTCCACAGAAAAGGTCACTGAAGGAGACGATAGTGACGAAGAAGAAATGGACAGAGATGAAATGCCCTCAAGGTTTATTGAGTGGGGGTTGGAAGAGGAAGTTATGTATGAACAAGAAGATGGAGAAACATTCACCCCACAACACCCTGAATGGTTTAGAAGGGAAAGAGAAAAACTTCCTGATTTTTATCAGGTAGTCACTGTTGAAAAGACGTAGTCACTGTTGAAAAGACAGAGGCTACTGATAAAATCATTAGTTGGATGTATAGTAATATTAAAGGGATGTTTGTGGTTAAACGAAGAGGTGGTGTGATTCAATACTTCAGGACAGGGTATGATATGTTTTCTCTTCCCAGGAGGGATGTACAGGAACTTGGCCGACTGGATATGTTAAATCTAGATAACAGCAGTCTCCGGGGGGGGGGGGGGGGGAATTTGATCGTATAATTGCAAAGGAATGCAACAGAGGCTTTGAGGTATTCAAGCCACAACGTCCCCGAAGGAGAGTATCCAAGACAACAAAGGATCCAATTATTGGCAAAGGAAAAGTGACGTGGGTTATCAACCCTGCAAAAGTTGTCACTAGAATTAAGCTCCCAGATGAAGTCCCGGTCTGTCTGAACAACTTCAAGAAGTGGTTCTATGATAGTCATACTGGTGAAGCGGTGATCCGATCGAATGAAAATGAAGATATTAAAATATTGGATCCAATGGATGTCTTCATGTTCGGACTTTCTGATTTAACGGTGCTGAATGCTAATCTAATCAATGTTGGACTGGAAATGCCAATCTAGAAGAGGCAATGCTATTTCAAAGGGCAGTAGAAAGAGCCTGGAAGAGAAAACGAGAAATGCTCGACATTATTGACAAAATCGAGAAGAGAAAGGATGCAGATGCAAAGAAGAAGGAAGAAGAAAAAGCACGAGAAAAAGAAAGAAAAGTCTTATTCAACAACAAAGGAGTCCACCCCAACTCCTCAAGCAACATCACAACCTCCGGCCTCATCCACATATGAGGCCATTATGGAGGATCCACCATCAACTAGTGACGCTGTTTTAACACAAGAAACTCCTGTAACAACGACCGAAGTTCAAGCAACACCACAAGCAACAGTGAGTGCAGAAGTCCCTCTAGAGCCTGAAAAGAAAGCTACAAACAATCCAGAAGCAACTACTGAAGAATGAAAAACATGTATGCAACGATCTAGGGGGGATATTGTTGGAGCTTATGAGATCGTTGATACTTGCACTGGATTAGTTTTGTTATAGTTTGTAGCTTATTTGAAGTCTAGGGACTAGTTTAGTAATTATATGAAAGTAGCAAATCTGATCTAGTGTAGTTAAGATGCCAGCATAATTATAATTATGCTGGCAAGTCAGATTCTGTATAAACCCTTGTATTGTTGCCCTAGCCAAGCTTTTGGCCACACTTGATGAATATTAGTGTTGTTTACATTTTGATCTCTATTCATTGCGCTTAATCAGATCTCCAGGTGCTTTATTGTTCATTTCATTGTTTGGATTCAATACAACACTTGTTGTATTCATCATACCACTAGCTTCATCTTCATTCTATGATTCTTCTTAACTTTTTCATGGTGCAAACACCTAATCAATAGGTGTTTTGGACTAAAACAATCAACCACTGTGATCCGGATTGATATTGGGATCTACAAATAGGGGATTCTTCTCCTACCGGTCGTCTCTACATCCCCGTTTTTCTCTCTTCTTTTTGTTTGCAGGTCTAGGACGAGATGGAGAAGACGAGGTGTGGCAATGTCTGTAGTCATCACCGTAGAAGTACTGACCTGCTCGCCATTGGGTATAAGTTGTCTGATGCTACCGTAGGTCTCACGGATGACGCCAATGAAGGGGAGGAATACCCTAAGAAAACCCATTTCTCGCCATTAGGGCCCTTATTAAATTTCTTTTTGTTTTAATAAACTTGATTGGATTTAGACACAAACCCCACATTTTGAACTTTAAGGGGAGTGGTTCCACCTCTGTGTGATTCCTCTCTCGATATTATTGAAAAGGCAGTCTTAATTTAAGGAAGTGGATCACGAGTTAACAGATTAGTTCTGACAGGTTGATAAACATCGTCAAGACCCATTAAAAACTGCATTAATTTTATCAATTGGTTAAACTCGTTAAACTCTCTTGAGGCATCACAAGAGCAAGAAGGTAATTGCACCATAGCATCGAATTATTTCCACATAGTATTCAATCTATGATAATAATCTGACATAGAACTACCATTTTGAGTCATTGAATTAAATTTTCTATATAAACCAAATACCACATACCCATTAACTTTATTGTATGTTTCCTTTAAATCATCCCATACTTCAGAAGCAAGTTTAGAGTACACTTGGCCCACATATAACTCTTCACCTACAGAATTAAGAATCCATGTAAGAACAACCGAGTTGCACCAATCCCATTGAGAAGGTAAAATTTCATTTTCAGTTGATTTTTTACAAGAACCATATATAAAGCTGATTTTATTTTTAGCACGCAAAGCTAATTTTAAAGCATTTGCCCAGACTGTGTAGTTCTCAGTACCTTTTAATTTAACGCTAACAATAGTTAAGTTACTCTAGTCACTAGCATGTAAATATTGGGGATCACTAGCGTCCAACTTGCTAACCAAAGTGTCACTCATTTTTAACAAACAAGTAGTAACACAAAGAATATGCAACACGTATAGACGCACGCAAAAAAGAGGGATGTCTCCCCTCGGTAACACAATGTTGGTACACCTACTCCAACCAACAAATGACTATCAAGCAATAATAATTCTCTTGAATTGGAGGTTTAGATACAAAATTAATCCACCTTACTTTAATCTCAATGCAAGATACAATCTGTACTTTAAAAACAACACAAACAAATCACCGAATAACGTAGATTTTAATTGCCAAATCCATTAGGTATCTTGTTAGATGCCTACGGGTGGTTAAGTTGTTTAATTAGTAATTGAATACACCAGGGTCACTTTTGATACCTTCGTCTTCGTGACTACTTTAATAAGAAAAAACCATTGCGCTTGAAAGTAAAACAAAGGGGACTCAATTTTCTGAATACTTTCAAGAATTTTACAAGTAAATAGTTATTTAATGAATGTTGAAACTTTGGTTCTTTAGGCGTGGTTGGTTGCTGAGTGATTGACTTTCTTTTATGCCATTGTATTTGACTTCATCTTGCAAATAGCCAAATAGTCATTCTTGCCAAGGTTGGATTACACATATACACAGTTTGTCCATAATGTGTTCCTTTTTTTTTTTTGCAATAGTTTGTTTATTTGTCCATAAGACTTTGTTTTTCTATTCAAAATTACTTTTGAAAATGTTTTGAAATATCAAAGTGTTGTGTTCGTCATCTTGTGCGTTCTACACAGGCTTAACTTGGGGAGCATAATTGCTAAACCCTAATTAGTGTGAAAATATAATCATTGTACTTGTAATGTGATTAACACCTCAAGAAAGAATAACCTAGTTGTCACGATGGACGTAAGTCAAATTAGACCAAACCATGTATTTCTTTGTGTTTATTTATTTACTTTCATGTTTTGTGTTTGTGTATATGTATATGTGTTGTTGATCCTAACACAAAAGTTCATGCAATAGTTTTGTTAAACTAAAAGACTCGTTTACCAAGTGAAATATGTAAGATTAAATATATTATGTTTTAATATTTAATCTATAGCCATTATAATCATTTACATAATATAGATCAAAATATATAATAACCTATTAAATAATTAATTGGTAATTGTTGATGGACCATATTACCCTTATTAACTAATTAGGTTTCCTCCTGGGTGCTTATATAAGGAGAATTAAGTGGAGGTTAACAAGTTACACACTTAGACATAACCTAATTAGCATAACATCATCGACCTCCTCTCCCATAACCGATTCCCTTGTGGGTTCTTTTAGTTCCCATCATCAGTTAGCACCCTAAGGAGGAACCAGATCACACTGACAATTATGTCAAACTCGATGTCATCTTCTCTGACTGGATTCTCCACTGCATTGAATGCTGTGACAGGTATGTTTTCATATTTCCCTTACGTTTAAACAGAACCGAATCAACATGTGGTATCAGAGCATATGTTGATTAGTCGTTTCTGTTTTATATCTGGAAAACAGAATTGAAAAAATCTTAACAGATTCCGTTTTTGCCATCCGAAATCCTTATTACGGATGATTTCGGATGATCACGGATCTGAGTTTCATCATTACGGATCATCTCTGATCATTACGGATGATTTCGGATCATTACAGATGCATTTCGGATGAATGTTTGAATTTTCTGATTTAGGGTTCATCATAAGGATTAAGGATTTTGACAGCTTGAGGAACACATTAAGGATGGTCATTACGGATGATCATTTCGGACTCATTTCGGACTAAGCATCACCATCTGAAATCGTCCGAAATGACTCGACTTACGCGTCTTGGACACATCCGAAATCATTCGAAATCATCCATTTCGGATAGTCCGAAATGATTCGAAATCATTCATTTCGGATGAATCCAAGACAAGATTTATCCGAAATCATGAGTGTTCATAAATTTCAAGACTTATTCGAAATCCCGTTACTCAGTTCGATCCGCGCTAACAGGTGGTTTGCTATTAAATAAATGGTTTTGTAAATACTTAGTTAATTAATCAGAATCAGATAATGTTTTACAAAACCCAAAATAGCTTAACTTGAATGAGCTTTTGATGTATCATTTCTGGCCAAAGCTGATTTGATATATCTACTTATCATTCAAGTATTACGAAAGCTATGTTAAGTGTGCATCATAAACATGAATGTCTTAATATCTGGCCAAAGCTGATTTAATTCTTTCATAGATGGCATACTTAACAAGTGCATAACTAAAGTGATTGTCTCAATTTCTGGCCAAAGCTGATTTGTTACAACCACTTTGACATATGCTTAAATGATTACACTTCTGGCCAAAGCTGATTTGTCTTCGTTTAAGTAGAATTTTAACTAAGTCTATTATTTTGATGTTAGTAATAGACAATATCACAGCTTCATAATGTAAAATGGTCATTATTTATGCCTGCCTTAGTTTAACATGCCCTTAGATCACATTAGAACTTCTTCCTAAGTATCATAATTTGCTCATCTTATTTCCACTATCAGCACCAAATTGCGGTATTCCACCTTTGACTGGTGATAACTTTGCTGCATGGAGGATGCTCTCATGCTTACTCTTGGGCTGCTGGATTTCGATTATGCTCTAAGAGAGGATAAGCCAGCGGACCTTACTCCACAAAGTACTGCTGCTCAGCAGTTAACTCATGAAAAGTGGACTAGGTGTAACCGCATGTCTCTCATGTTCATGAAGCAGTCCATAAGCAATGCAATCAGGGGAGCCATTCCTGATTCTGAAGATGCTAAAACCTACTTGGCTCCTGTGGAGGCACAGTTCAAGGGGACGTCCAAAGCACACGCTAGTACCCTTATCCTCAAGCTGGTGACAACTAAGTATGATGGGAGGAGCAGCATTCGCGAGCACATCATGATGATGAATGACATGGCCAATAAGCTGAAGGGGCTGGAAATGGAGATCAGTGATGGTTTCCTTGTTCATTTTATCATCACTTTGCTTCCTTCATCTTTTGAAGCATTCAAGATCAATTACAACACTCAGAAGGATAAATGGACGATGAGTGAGTTGGTCGCTATGTGCGTACAGGAGGAAGAGCGTATGAGGATGGATCGCCCTATTGATGTTGCTAACTTCACTACCTCCAACTCTAAGAAGCGGAAGAACAATCATCAGAGGAAGGATGTTTCTAAAGTCCAAAGGCCTAATCCTAATACAAGTGCACCTTCCAGCTCTAAGAACTCCTTAGGCAGAATCCACTGCAAGTTCTGTAAAAAGACAGGACATATGCAGAAGGAATGCCCTGATTTTAAGGAGTGGCTGGCTAAGAAAGGTAACGATTATTTTATGATACTTGAGTCCTATAATTTAAGTGTTCCTGCTAATTCTTGGTGGTTTGATTCTGGTTCTATGGTTCATGTTAACAATTCAACTCAGGGATTCCTTACAATCCGGAAGCTGGAAAGAAACCAAAGAACGCTTAAGGTTGGGGATGATCGAGAATTAGAAGTGAAGGCCATTGGAACATTACAATTATTTATGAAAACTGGTTTATGTATTAAACTTTATGATACCTTAAATGTTCCTGAGGTAACTCGGAACCTTGTATCAGGACCAAAGTTAGACATGGACGGTTTTATTGTTTCCCATGGTCATCGCAAACTCTCTATCCTCTATGATTCTGTTCTTTATGGTACTGGTATTCTGGATGGTAGTCTCTATAGATTAGAACTAGATTATGGCTTTTCCAAATCTTTTTTTGTCATATAACATTAATGAATCACTCACAAAGATGAAAGAGAAACGAGACTTAGAGACTTCATCCATGTTGTGGCATCAGCGTTTAGGCCACATCTCAAAAGAACGATTAAATCGTCTTGTAAAGGATGAAGTCTTACCTCCTCTCGATTTCTCTGATTTTGGAACATGTGTCAAATGTCTTAAAGGTAAAATGACATTAGCGAATAAGAAAGGTGCCACTAGGAGCTCTAATTTATTAGAACTCATTCACACTGACATTAGTGGTCCCTACCAAATCGCTGGCATAACAGGACATACTTCATTTATCACTTTTATTGATGATTATTCTCGTTACATGTACTTGTATCTTATTAAGGAGAAATCTGAATCTCTAACAACTTTTAAAGATTATAAGGCTGAAGTTGAAAAGCAATTAGATCGTCAGATTAAAGTTGTGAGATCAGATAGAGGCGGTGAATATTATGGAAGACATACTGATGTGGGACAAGCTCCTGGTCCATTTTATGAGTTTTGTAAGGGCCAGGGGATTGTGAACCAATACACCATGCCTGGTACACCTCAGCAGAACGGTGTTGCTGAAAGAAGGAACCGTACCCTTATGAACATGGTGCGCAGTATGTTAGCCAACACTAATTTACCATTATTTCTCTGGACTGAAGCATTAAAAGCAGCTGTTCATATACTCAATAGAGTTCCTTCTAAGTCTGTCCCTAAAACTCCTTATGAACTTTGGACAGGAAAGAAACCGAGTCTTAAATATATGAAAGTATGGGGCTGCATTGCTGAAGCAAAACTTTACAATCCTTTCCTAAGGAAACTTGACCCTAAAACAGTTACCTGTTTCTTTATCGGGTATCCTGAGAACTCTAAGGGTTATCGTTTCTATTGTCCTTCCCATGTCACCCGTATTGTTGAAACCAAGCGTGCTGTGTTCCTGGAGGATTTCAAGGTCAGTGGGAGCAGTACCAACCCTTACGAAGAATTGCAAGAAGTACAAGACGCGGGGGGGAGAGACTCGTCACTTACCATTACTCCGATTACTCCTCTTGTACCCAATGCAACTACTGTACCTGAAGCTGCTGCACCAACTTTAAATTCACCTCTACAATCAGAACCCATTATACCTCATGACGAAGGCACATCAAACGCTCAAAACCAAGACAACACTGAACCTGTTAATCCACTCAGGAGGTCATCTAGGCAAAGAAGGCTTACTAATTGGGATGATTATGTTACCTACCTGACTGAAATGGATCCCGGAAAGCTCAATGATCCTATCTCTTACAATGAAGCCATTAGCTGTGATCAGTCTTCTGAATGGAATAAAGCAATGATTGATGAGCTTGAATCCATGAAGAAAAATGAAGTTTGGGATTTGGTAGAATTACCCAACGGTGTTAAACCCGTAGGATGCAAATGGGTGTTCAAAACAAAACTGGATCCGAATGGGAACGTTGAACGCTACAAAGCGAGATTGGTTGCAATGGGCTACACTCAGAAAGAGGGAATTGATTATCAAGAGACGTTTTCACCTGTCTCTCGTAAAGATTCATTAAGGATCGTCATGGCCCTAGTAGCTCATTTTGATTTGGAGCTGCATCAGATGGACGTTAAAACCGCTTTCCTTAACGGTGACTTGGACGAAGATGTTTACATGAAACAACTTGAAGGCTTTAAACCTGAAGGTCAGGAGCATCTAGTCTGTAAGTTGAAGAAATCCATTTACGGGTTAAAACAAGCATCACGTCAATGGTACCTCAAGTTTGATGAAGTCACGAAAAAGCAAGGTTTTATGAAGAATCAAGGGGATCAATGCACCTACCTCAAGATGAATGGGAGCAACTTTACTATACTTGTCCTTTACATAGATGATATTCTATTGGCAAGTAATAGTTTAGACATGTTGCATGAGTCGAAATGGCTACTCTCGCATAACTTCGACATGAAGGATCTCGGAGATGCTTCTTACGTCATTGGCATCGAAATTCACCGAGATAGACACAAAGGGATCTTAGGATTGTCCCAAAAGGCTTACATAGATCGTGTCCTTACACGTTATAACATGCAACAGTAGTTAAAGGAGATGTTTTCGGTTTATTCCAGTGTCCGACAACAGAGGTTGAGAAGGAGCAAATGAGCCAGATACCTTATGCGTCAGTAGTTGGGAGCTTGATGTATGCTCAAGTCTGTACTCGCCCAGATATCGCTTATATTGCTGGAATGCTAGGCCGTTATCAGACTATTCCTGGCCTAGATCACTGGAAAGCAGCTAAGAAGGTACTTCGATATCTGCAAGGGACAAAAGACTATAAACTGACTTATAGAAGAAGTGATCATTTAGAAGTGGTGGGCTATTCTGATTCTGACTTTGCCAAGTGCAAAGATGACAAGAAATCCACTTCGGGCTATATCTTTATGTTAGCAGGCTACCCTATCTCATGGAAGAGTCATAAACAACAGTTGACCACAACTTCCACAATGATGGCAGAGTACATTGCTGTTTATAACGCAACCTGTCATGGAATGTTGCTTAGAAATCTGATCACTGGACTCAAAATCGTTAATTCCATTTCTAGACCATTGAAGCTTTACTGTGATAATTCAGCTGCCGTTAGTTTCTCGAACAGTAACAATTCGACTGGAGCTGGTTTATATCTCGATACAAAATATATGTTCGTACGTGAACGAGTTGAGGAAAATAATCTTTGTATCGAGTATATTAGTACTAAAGATATGCTTGCGGATCCGATGACTAAAGGTCTCCCTCCTAAGGTTTACGAAGAACATGTTCGGAATATGGGATTTAGTAAAGACCTTATTTAAGCATATTGTACTAGCTTATGTTTTATGATTAATGAAATTTCCTCAGTTTGATTTTGTATGACTCTTAGAATATGTTCAACCGGTATAATGTCATATAGACAAATAAAGTTACAAATCAAACAAAGGGCTTATGCGTATTTTGATCATGACGATTAGGTTTTAAATTAAGGCTATAGTATGATTAATGGGGGTCCTGAATCGCATAATGATTCAACGGCTGTATTTCTCTGCTATAGTACTTGTTTAAGGCTAAAATGAATGTTAACTCCTGATCAGGCTTATCCAATACTCATAGTAAATGATTACTCGGCTAAGTGGGAGAATGTAAGATTAAATATATTATGTTTTAATATTTAATCTATAGCCATTATAATCATTTACATAATATAGATCAAAATATATAATAACCTATTAAATAATTAGTTGGTAATTGTTGATGTACCATATTACCCTTATTAACTAATTAGGTTTCCTCCTGGGTGCTTATATAAGGAGAATTAAGTGGAGGTTAACAGGTTACACACTTAGACTTAACCTAATTAGCATAACATCATCGACCTCCTCTCCCATAACCGATTCCCTTGTCGGTTCTCTTAGTTCCCATCATCAGTTAGCACCCTAAGGAGGAACCAGATCACATTGACAATTATGTCAAACTCGATGTCATCTTCTCTGACTGGATTCTCCACTGCATTGAATGCTGTGACAGGTATGTTTTCATATTTCCCTTACGTTTAAACAGAACCGAATCAACAAAATATCAAAACAAACAATCTGCTGGTTCACGCACACAACCTGACCCAGAAGAATATCAACACCGATTCTGCTGCTTCAAACACAAGCGACTCTTTTCCTTATAAAAAACTGACGAACACAATATACAGAAGAAAAAAAACAGAAGTATGTACTAAACAAATTACTAATGGGTTTATATAATACCCTACAATGAATCCTAGACCAATACGTATTCTTGTATAATACTTATCCAATGTGAAAACTAAATAGAATAGATAAGCCTTAAAATTAAAGAAAAACAAACAATATAATAACCTAATTATTATTTTCAAGATTCTCCTCCAACCACCCCTTGGGAATTACCAAACCTCCATTTCGCACCCTACAAATATCGCTCCGTTTTAATACTCCCTCTCCATATTTGCTTCTACAATTCCCACAGCTCTGCAAAACTTGGTCATCCTTTCTTGAGTCAAAGCCTTCATAAATACATTTGCCACTTGTTCCAATGTATTAACATACATAAAATCAATTTCACCCGTTAATATTTTCTCTCGTATAAAGTGGTAGTGAACTTCAGTATGCTTAGTCCTTGCCTGAAACGTCGGGTTCTCGGCCAAGAGTATTGACGATATGTTATCACCAAATATTGTAACTTTGTTTTCTAACTCTTGATTTAGTTCCTTCAATAAACGCACTAACCAAGTACACTCTTAAGCAGCCATTACCGCTGCCCGATAATCTGCTTCAGTAGTTGACAACGACACTGTGGGCTGCCTTTTACTACACCACGAAACTGCCCAGTACCAATTTTAAACACATATCATGTGGTTGATCTTCTGGTACTTACATCACCGACATAATCCGCATCACAAAATCCAGTTAGCTTGAGTTCATTCTCCCTCTCAAACCATAACCCATATTGTGAAGTATACTTGACATACCGAATTACCCGCCTTGCAACTTCTAGGTGTGGTTTCTTTGGACGTTGTATAAACCTGCTTAAAACTCCAACCGCAAATGTTATGTCTAGTCGAGTGAGCGTAAGATAAATAAGACTTCCTACTATCTTCCTATACATTGTAACTTCTTCAAGATCTTTATCTTCATCAACTCTTAATTTTAGGTTTGTTTCCATCGGTGTTGTACAACGCACTACGTCAAAAAAGGCTTACGGCCACATAAAAAAATGTGACCATACGGCTTTCGCCACACTTTTTTTCTCAGCTCAAGTGTGACCAAAGTTCAAGTCATTATAGGTATCATATGGCCACATTCATGTTTAGTGGTTGTAGCAACTGAAAAGTGTGGCTAAATGGTACAACTATTTCTTGCTGGAATAAGACATTCTTTAAAATAGGTGTGGCTAAAGGGTAGTAACAGCCACGTGAATTTATTGTAAGTGTGTCCGTTTCTATTAAATGGTCACATAAAAGTTTATTTTAGTCACATCAAATTAAAAAAAATGTGGCAAAAAGAGTCATTGTAAAACTGATTTGGACCAAAAAAACGCCCACGCGGGCGGAGGTGGTGGCGTGCTCCGGCTTTGTTGGGCAAAAAAACGTCCGAGATATACACCACTACGGGTGGTCAACCATAAAATACTTATAGTTAGTAGTTTTGTTTTTCTTTCACTAAATGGCTAATAAACACTACTCATTGGTCACACAAAATAATGTGTGTGCTAATATGTATTAGCTTTTAGCTAGATCATCAAACAAATATCATGACAGGTGGTCATATTTGGCCACACTTTTGAAGCATGGCTAATAAATGTCACATTGTTTTTCTTAAAATGTGGCTAAATGTTTTGAAATGCTATACAATGGTCACATGAGGCAATTTAATAGTGACCATAGACTCCTAGTAGTCATATGTTTTTTTGTTTTGCAATGACAATTGATTACTTTTAGCCACACATAAAAATTTAACCGTGACTATAAAATACAAATAGTTACTAGTTTTGTTTCTTTTACTAAGTGGCTACCAAACACTATTTTTAGTCACACAAACTAAGATAAGTGGCCATATGTGTTAGCTTTTAGCCATATTATTAAAAAAATACCATGACAGTTGGTTATATTTGGCCACACTTTTTGACCGTGGCCATAAAATGTCACATTTTTATGTAAAGGTGTGGCTAAAGGTTTCGGAAATATGTGTTTTTGGTCACATAAATAAAAAAATCAAACAAATACCATAGCGGTTGGTCACATTTTGCCACATTTTCTGTGACACCCGGCTTTTCAGACCGTACCGTACAATTATAACACGTGTTGTGAATAGATAAAAGGCTGTATTTGACTGATTATGATGTTTATATATGGTATTTAATCAGTTGGCAAATTTAAACCTTGGTAAAAATTATTTTGGCAACGGTAAGATAAACGCTTATCGCATAACGGTTAAAATGCGAAACGAACGTCGGTGACCACCCGATCAGTGTTAAAATCCTAAAAATAGTATGTTATGATTAGAATAATAATTTTAATCATATTCGTGAGGAAAAATAAACTAAAACGCTAAGAAACTCTATTTTTCGAGTTTAAGCGCGTACCGCGCGATGCAGTGCGTATACCGACAAAATACTGTCAACACAGCCTGTCAAGGCAACTGATAATCATTTTAATAATAATTTGATGAGTTTATTACTATAGAATGATAAAAATAAATAAAAACGCTTAAATCCCTATTTTTACGATTTTAAGCGCGTACCGCGCAGCACAGCGCGCATACTGCAAAATACCGGTAACGTCGCCAGTCCCGGCAAACAAAATATTGTTCAATAATATTTTGGTGATTTTATTTTTATAGAGTGTTAAAAATAATTTAAAACGCGTTAAAACGGGTTAAAACGCTAGATAAAATACCCGGTAACCGGTTAAATACCAGTTTTTAGTCTAGAATATGTATATATACGATTAAGATGTGTGTGTATGGCAAGATGGCAGCCATGCAAATCATTTTCTCACTCTCTCTCCTCCACTTATTGGTCCTAAAGGGAGGTGGAGTGATGATTAGGTTATGGTGTAATATCCTATGTCTTACAAAACCAAGAAAACTCATTTTTAAAAATCAAACACTCTCTCTCTCTAATCAATTCAGCCGAAAACACCCCCATATCACATTCATTTCGAATTTTTAACATTGTTCTTGAATGTTCATACTCATCTCAAAGTGCTTTCAAGTCCATATGGTGATCTAGAAGTGATTTCAAGGTGTTTCAAGCCATAATCAAGTCCAATATTATCAAATTTTACTAAAAATCATTCAAGAACTTGAAGGTATAAAATTTATTTTAGAAACCTTGTTTTTCATTCTTGATGTTTTTGATGATAATGGAAGTTTCTCTTGTTCTTGAGTTTAATCACAAACTTGAAACATAAAACAAATTGGTTTTTGAATAAAATAAAAATGGATGTGATATGTATGTATATGTGGTCGTACATATGCATGTGTGTATGTTAGAGTATGAGTTTTGATTTTTGGTTTGATCTTGTTTGATAAAATTTTGAAAAGTGACGTGCATGTGATCTTGGAAAGTTCAAAAAGGGTTTTAATCATGTGAATGAACATGTAAAAGTAAAAGTTTGGATTCATATGAGTGTATGTATATATGAGCCATGTATGTATGTATAAGTATGCATGCATGTAATATTTTGATGATTAAAAGTCTTAGATATGTAAGAATGTGTATGTCTTGCATATATGTTAAATGACTGGATGATGATATATGAAAAAAGATGATGTTCTTGAATGTTTGAACATGAGTGAAGTGCATGATAGATATGATTTAGTTCATATATGATGATGATGATATGATATGGGTGCATTAGATGCACATACATGGACATGCTTGGTGATATGAAAGCATGAAAAGATCATTTAAGCATGATTTGATAAAAATAAATTTTGATCATAATATAAACACTAAAATATGATTATTTTGAAGTGTTTAATGATATAAAAATTTGTCATAAAGTTTACTAGTCTTGCATGTTATACTTGTTGCATTAGGAGTTGTAAAATACGTGAAATCGCATGATTTATGTGACTTACACAAAAACTACACTAATCTGAATATAATCACTATTTTAATCTGTAAATAACATGTATTGTGCTAAAATATCAAGTCATTTCGAGTTGGGATGATTGTAGTAACGTTTAACACAAAACTATGCGTTAAAACGGTCAAAAATCAGCTTTTCGAACGATTTTTATGAAACTGATTAATATCAGTAAGTAAACTGATATTTTTAGTCTAAAAATAAGTATTTTAACTAATTTTAAGTTTACTTGGTGTTTGGTTAGTCATATGTGACTTCCGACGCCCGAAAATGTTACTGAATCGCTAAAATACTCATTTTTCAATGAACACTAGTATGGGTAATTTTTGGGTGAACCTTATGTGTTAAGATGTGTTATGTGATTTAAATATGTGAATATGAAAATATATTAAGTTTTAACATGATGTTGGAAAATTAGCATATGCGTGTATACGTATGTGTTTTGTGCGGTAGAAACAGTAAAAATCGCGTTAAATGTGTAACTTGTTTGTCGAGCATGAAATTTGATACATATGAGATATTTTATGTATAATTGCTTTAAAAATGACAAAATAAATAAGTTAACAAGATTTTGCGTGTTTCGATGATAAATTATGTGAACGTTTATGTATATATATTACGACGCGCAAATCGTAGATATATTACGTATAAACGGGAGTGTTAACGGATTTACACAATAATGGTCACCAATAAAATCGTTCAAGTCGCAAAATCATAAATATATATATGGACTCATATATATATATATTAACGTGCCAACATAATCAAAAACGATGATTTTTCGAGAAAATCTCAAAGTTATGTGAAAATTCTAAGAAACATAGAAACTTAGGATTTTGTGATGTATGCATATTGATTTAAAAATCATTCGTATCTATATTATAGGACGTGTAGAAATCAATCTCTGGGATTGCGCTATTTAAAATACGCACCCAAAGGTGAGTGTCACTAAAACCCCCCTTTTTACTGCTTTGTGTATATTTTGGGGGTAGAACACGCCAATAAAAGGGTTTAATAATGTTTTTGGAAAAGAATATACCTTTTTGATATAAATTATATATTTTCGTTGAAAATATATGGATTTGTGAAACTATATGTTTCGGGGATGAAACGGTTCTTGTTGAATATGTGTTTCGGGGATGAAACGTTTTGTTGAATATATTTGTTTCAGGATGAAACGGGGATTGGTACGATGTTTCCGAGGCAAAACAGACCGTAAAGTTGGGACGGATGATGGCCTGGTCTCAAGGGAAGGAGATTCAGGGGATTCGTACAACTTCGTGTATTAAATGTGTCATATTAGTAAGATATATATATTGTACGTGAGGCAGACATCATATTGGTCTCAAGTGGACCCTGCGCCCATGATGTCGTTTAATCAATTAAGTATTCCACGCGAGGAATTGTTGGTAGATCTATCGGGTTGACAACCCCGTCGTGACCGGTCGCTCCGTGTCAAGTCAAACGACGAATTGATATTCTGTTTATTGTCTAGCTTTGATTATCCCTGCATGGTAAATATATAGTTCGTATTGTCTAGCTAACATACGAGTCTGAAAATTGACGCAATGAATTTAATATACAAAACCTGGATAAGAGCTTTATTGTCGGGTTGTCGAACCGCGATGGAGGACCCATGGATTTTATTAAGGAAGTAAAACGGACATTCTAAAAATTATATGGATGTTTTCAAATAAACACATAATCAGAAAGCTTTCATTTGGAATGAATTGTTTGTATGTGAATATGTGAACTCACCTTCCTTTGTGTTGACACTTGATTTTAACGTGTTCTACAGGTACTTGAGTTCGGCTTCAGGAATTATGGCGTACCTTGTGGTTGTTGATGCATGTTTTGTTACTTAATAATGTTGGACTAACTTTTAAAACTTTCTGGGACAAATGTAATAAGATCCATGAGGATCAAAAACAACTTAACTATGTCATGGTTGTGTCATGTTTTGAAACGTAATGTTTAAAACTTATGTTTTAAATAAGATAATATGTCCAACAATTTAATGCATTGATCATCAAGATATAAATGGGCACCAACTTCCGTCTCCACTACGTTTTATATTCTGCTGCGACATTTTTGGGGTGTGACATTTTCAAGTGTGACTTGTCACTTTTTTTTAAAGTGTGGCTAAAAGTTTTAAATTTTTATACAATGGTCACGTAAATAAATAAAATGAGTGGCTAAAAGTAGACTAGAGTGTTTTGAAATGTCATTAATGACCTTTAGCCACAGATTTATTTGAAAATGTTGCAAGGCGGTTTTTGAAAAAGTGTGGTCGTAGGTCACATTTGACGTAGTGACGGCTTACAACAATTCATACCAAACTTATACATCAATTCAGCCACATACTTAGCTTGATGTAATATTATTCCGTTTGGCTTATACATGATTTCTAACCCGAGGAAGTGCTTCAAGGCTCCTAAGTCCTTCATGTTAAACCTTATACAAAGGTTCTCTTTGAGGTGATCTATTTCTTCAGCCAGGTCTCCTGTAATGATAAGGTCGTCTACATAAACAAGAACTATTGACACCTCTGTGTTTTCCCTTTGAACGAACAAATAATCTCGCATGAGCACTAGTTGACTTTTATCCATTAAGTTCCAAAAACTCTCCTATCTTTCCAAACCAAGCTCTAGGCGATTGTTTCAAACCATATAGCACCTTTTTTAGTTTGCACACATGGTTAGGATATTTTGAGCTTTCAAACCCTTTCGGCTGATCCATATATATAGTATGGTCAAGATCTCCATATAAGAATGTGTTACTCACATCCATTTGCCACAATTTCCAGTCTATTGCAGCAATGGATAACAACACATGAACTGTAGCAAGCTTTGCTACTGGACTAAACGTTTCCTCATAATCGAGTCCTTGTTGAGAAAAACCTCGAACAACTAACCGTGCTTTATATCTATCAACCGAGCCTTCTGATTTTCGCTTAATCTTGAACACCCATTTTCATGAAATTGTACTTGCATTCTGGTCATTCGATACAAGCTCCCATGTTTAATTTTTAATTAAGGCATCATACTCAACTTGCATGGCTTTTACCCACTTTTTTTCAGTAATTGCTTGCTCTAATGTTTCTGGTTCATGCTCATCTCTTTCTTCTAGAACTGCGACATTCGCGTACCGTTGGTTAGGCTTCTTTTGTCGAGTTGATCGTCGAACACTTGTCTCGTTGTGCCTTAGATGTTCTTGAACAAAAACATAGTAGACACAACCAGACACACGGAAATAAATAACGTTAGGTTTTATGTTAAACAATTTTTCAAAAGGTTACTAGAATTTCAAACTTTGTTGTGGTAGCCGGTTAAACACAAATGCAACTGTAGCCATTGATTCTGCCCAGAATTTCCATGGAATATTCTTGTAATGCCTAATACTTCCTGAAAATTCAACGAAGGTTTTGTTTTGATGCTTAGAAACTCCATTATGTTGAGGGGTGTTTGAGCACGTAAGCTGGCGCTTAATTTTCCAGTTCTTTAAATACTCATTAAACTCATTCGAAGTGTACTCCCACCATTATCTGAATGAAGGCACTCAATGCTGTTTTTGGTTTCTCTTTCTACGTCACTTTAAATTCTTTAAACTTGTTTAGGGCTTCAGACTTCTCCTTCATGAAGTATACCCACAAGTAACGTGAATAATCATCAGTAAAGGTAATCATATATTTCATACCTGTGACGGATGACTGCCGAACCGGCCCGAACACGTCTGAGTGTACCAATTGTAAAGGTTTTAATGATCGATGTTTAGAGCTCTCACAAAGTAACTGGCGAGCATTACCGTATTGACAACCAGCACAAACAATATTTTTCTTTACTTCAACATCTGGTAACCCAGCAACCAAACTTTTCTTAATCATTAGTTCTAACTTATCATATCCCACATGACCTAGTCGGCGATGCCACACATCACAGCCGTGATTCTCTTTGGCCTTTTCTACATATTGCAGATAAAACATATACAGTTTCGTTTCTCTTTCCACGTAACACCGGTTTGGACTTTGTCTCAAATTCATCAAATATCAAGACATCCTTCGGTCTGAAACGAACATATCTTCCGGTTTCAGTTATTTGTGGTTCTGAAAGAAGATTTTTCTTCATGCCTGGTACATGGTATACATTATCAAGGCTGAAACCGTTCTTCTCAGTTGGTTGAAATGGCACATCACCGATATGTGCAATATTATGTCTCGAGTTATCTGCAATCACCACTACTCGACTACATTCATATTTCCTAGGATCTTTTAATTTCCGCTTGTCTCCTGTTATGTGGTTAGAACAACCTGAATCGACAATCCAATCATCAAGATTAGCTTTATTTTCGATTGTAGCAGTCAAGGCATACATAGGTTCCTCTTTTGCGTAATAAGAATCAGCATCCCATGGTTCCTCTTCTTGTGTTGCTGCTGCATTCCCTTCTTCGGATTTCTTTTCAGGGCAATTTCTAGACATATGACCTCGCTTCCCGCAGTTGTAACACTTAAAAGGAAACTGTCTTTCTGGTTGTCAATTTTTCTTGTCACTGGATTCCTGGTTGTTTTCTCGTTCCTGTTGCTTGCCCTTTTTCCACCGATCATTACCTTTCTTTTGACCCTGGCTCCTACTTTGTTTCCACTTTTTTTGATCCTTATTGGCATACATCGCCGATTCCTCTTTCTTGATGGGCTCGGAAATACTTACCCCAGCCATCTGTTTTGCTAAAGCTTCTTGGGCTGCCAACAGGTTTTCAAACTCAACCAACGTAGGTTGAGTCGGCCAACCTTGGATTGCTGCAACAAACATTCTGAATTCTGGTTTCAGTCCATAAATCAGAATTCGTTTCATCCTTGTTTCACCAATTCTTGATTGATGATCCAGTTCTCTAATTTCTCGACACAACGATTTTACTTTATGAAAGTACTAAGCTATCGTCAAATCCTTTTGCGTAATGGACATTAGCTCGTTTTCTAACAACCACTACTAGAAAATACACTCATCTTGACACGCGAACAATGACGCGCATATTCTATGACATTCAAAAGCGTATGTCAAGAAAAAATGTCATGGTTTACAAAATTTAATAAATCTATGACATTCTTTTTTGTGTGTCATGTTTTTAGCGTTATAAAAAAAACAAAATTCATCTTGACACGCAAAGAATGACACACACTCATTTTATTACATTCGAAAGTGCCAGTCAAAAAAAATGTCATGGTTGTACAAAATTCAATATATTTACGACACACTTTTTTGTGTGTCATCCTTTTAGCAACATAAAAAAACAAAATCTATCTTGACACGCGAATAATGACACACTTATTTTATGACATTTAAATGCGTGTCAAGAAAAAATCGTCATGATTGTACAAAATTTAATAAATTTATGAAACTGTTTTTCTGTGTCATCTTTTTAGCGTCTTTAAAACATTATATAAACGTAAGGGTTAATTTCCTATAGCAGTTATTGTTTATGTAATTTGGACCTCATGGTTAATTTCCAATAGCAAATCATGGGAAAAACTTGAAAACTGTTTAAGAGAAAAAAATGTACGTACTTATGAAAAGTGATATATATCTAATATATTAATTAAAAATTATATTAACAATGTCTCGTTTCACTACTACAAAATTAGCCTAATGAAACCTTTTAAAATGAGTTGCATTTTATTATAAAACAACTTTGTTATATATAAAGATTGCATTAGAAGATCTAATGCAACGTTTTTCTTAAAAGTTACAAATTTTATTAAAAACTGCAACTTTTGTTAAGAAAGGTTGCGTTGTTTAAATATATAGGCAACCCTGATTTTAAAAAGGTTGCATATACGTTTCTTTTTTAAATGGCAACTTTGTCAGAAGGGTTACGTATGGTGTTAAAAATTAAACCTATGTTGCAACACTCAATATAACCCATTATGACATGCTATATGAGTTATTATTTGCAAAAACATAATATGACTCACCACAACCTAATCTAACCCTTTAAGATCGAATACACCATAATAAAGGCCACCAAAGGCCATTAAGGGTTTTTAAGGCCCAACATAGTTCATTTAAGACATGTACGCTATGTTATTACCCATTACAAAATAATTCGATTCACTAATAGTCATTAAAACTACAAGGCCCAAGATGGTCAATTAAGACATTTTTAATCTTTTGTGTCTTTGTACACTTCTTATTTGTAGGATCCTTTATAGAATAACTTTACCTAGGGATGAGCATTTGGTACTAGGTACCAGTGCCGAATTTCTCGTACCAAATTATTTTCGGTATCAAATCGGTACCCACTTTTTGGAGTTTTTGGTGCCGGTATTTTTCCGAATTTTTCCTTCAAACACCGGACCATACCAAACATTTTCGGTAACGATACCGATACCCATATTTGACGAGTTTCGATACCGGTACCAAACTCATCCCTAACTTTACCCATATGATCGATTATAATTCATTATGATTCGTTTTTTTTTTCAATACTAGCATAACACATCTAAATTATATATTTGCTAAATACAACAAAAGCAAGCGTCGGCGGTAATAGTGCTTCCCATTGATTGGAGGAAAGGGGCGGAAGGGAAATAGTGCCAGGCACCTGCCTAACTGGTACTTCTCTATTGTCCTAATTAATTTATGATTTTATCCCCACTTTAAAATTACGTATTTGCCCACAGCTAAAATAAAATCTCTCTTTTGCTCCTAGCAAAAATTTTCAATTTTACCCTCGGTTCAAAATTACGTTTTTTGCCCGTTTAAAGTTACAATTTTGCCATTACTTTCCAGTGGGGGAATAGTGACACGCAGCTTCCTGGCATTCCCCATTAGACCAACCAGTTAATTATTTTATACTCACTCTAAAATTACGTTTTTGCCACCAGTTTAAAATTACGTTTTCGCCCTCAACTCAAAATAAAATTATGCTTTTGCTCTCAGCTCAAAATTACGATTTTGCCCTCGGTTCAGAATTATGATTTCGCCCGCTGCTCAAAATTACGTTTTTGCCCCCCAGTTCAAAATAAAAATATGTTTTCCCCTAGCTAAAAATTATGATTTTGCCCTTTGTTAAAAATTATCATTTTGCCCTGAGCTCAAAATTACGGTCTTGTCATCGTTTTACTTTTTCTAGCAAAACTATATGACTGTTTTTTTAATTGGTTGAGAATTATTCGACCATCCCCCCGCAACGCGAACGGGGCATCAACTAGTTTTTCATAAAAGTAAAGGGTTACTTATCATTTTAGTTTTAATTTTACCTTCTATGAATTTATATGTATATTTAAATATTTGTTAGTTTGTATACATATTTTAAATCATCGTACTTAAAACAAGATTTTAAATTTTAATTTATTTGTAATTAAGATTTATAATTACAGATTTAAAAACAATATTTTTAATTTTTTTTTATTTGTAATTAAGATTTATAATTACAGATTAGTTCCCGCTCACTCCTCCCGCCCAATATTTGGAATTTTGGATTTCCCAACACACGAGATTAACTTCCCTCCCTGCTTCCCTAACCTAATCCGCTCACTTCAGTCCACCCCTATTTGATTATATGTGTTTTGCTCTCTAATGTCCATCCCTATAAACCAATCAGTGGGAATGGAGGTGGTTCTAGGTTGCAAAGATTTTGAAATTTCTAGGGCAGCAAGGACGTGTATGTTTTACTTTTGCTACTTCTTAAGGGTTCTTTATTATATTCATTGTTCATTGCTTTAGTTTTATCCATATAATCTATTTTAGAGGAGTATTCGTTACCAGCAACACGCCCACCAAGTGTTCGATGAATTGCTTACACTAGGGTCTCGATTTGTTTATTATTTATATTCCTACATCTCTGTTTACTCATGATTGTTTATTCTGATTTACCAATTGCTTATCGAGATGATAGGGACCGATTCGAGATGGTCAATCTCCGAATGGATTTAGCCTTTTTTAGTAGGCAAACACTTCCAAGAAATAAAGTAAAGAACAAGACATTTTTTTATATCAACTTTCTTCTTCTTAACTTCTGAATGCAACTACAGGGTATTTAAATATGGAGGAAATAGAAGTTCATGCATGCGATAAATCGGAAACGTGGATGGAGTAATAAAGGAACATGGGTAACCAATGAAAACATGGACCTACATCTATATGCATGCAATAAACCAATAGAAACGTGCAAAATGTGAAGACATCAAAATAAACGTGCAGGTGGTAACGGTACTGTACGTCATGCTCCAAACACGCAATCGGTCAAGGTGGTTGGTTCGTATTAGGGGTGAGCAAAAACCGAACCGAAAACCGAAACCGCACCAAAAACCGTAAAAACCGAAACCGCAAAACCGCAACCGACACAAAAACCGTAAAAACCGAAACCGCAAAAACCGAAACCGCAAAGGTATGGTGCGGTTCGGTTTTAGCTTTAAAAACCGCACCAAAAAACCGAAACCGCACCGCAAAATTATTATATATATATATATATATTATATATATAATATACTTAAAGATTTAAATATAAAATTCCCTATATATTATATAATCTGTGTTTGTTAAAAAAAGTACAGACTTGACTTTGTTAAGTTAACTATCGTCTGCTCCCTCTCAAAAAAAATGATGTTAACCTACTAGTTACAAGCCCATTATATTAGCACTCCTAACATATATTTTTTGTTTTTTTTTTTTCTATCTAGGAAACACTAATGGCAAATGATAGTTGGAAACATTGAAAGTTGGAAAGATTGAAAGTTGGAAACAAGAATGAGTTGGAAACAATATTACGTTTTTATTTGGATACGACTATGTGATTAAGCTTTCACCGTTTCACATAGCAACTATTATTCTAGACATGTTTCTAGTACAAACTCTTGTTTTGATTGATGTCCTCTAGCCCATACATATGCTCTTCACATTGCTCTTGCAAAAATTATATTCTAATTACCATCAAGTATTAGATGTATTCCAGTATTAAAACCGAGAGTTTTTTTTAGATGTATTCAAGTATTGCTGAGAGTTTTTTTAGATGTATTCAACTATTAAAACCGAAACCGCACCGAAACCGAACCGCAACCGCAAATAAACCGCAAAAACCGTACCGCAAAAAACCGCAACATGTGGTTTTAAAAAAATAAAAACCGCACCTCGCGGTATGAGTTGCGGTTTTATGCTAAAACCGCACCAAACCGCACCATGCTCACCCCTAGTTCGTATCAATACCCACCCCTTTAAAACGGGTCGTGTCCTCACGACCCACCGTTGTCGAAATTGTACCGGTCCATGGTGGATCGGTTTGAGGCTCGAAAAGCAAGAATTGTGACGTTTTGCAACGGTGCCCCGGCTGGAATTTTTCGTCGCAGTTGAAACAAAGGCCGGCGGCGCGCTTCGCTTGCATCTCCGCTTGTGTAAGGCGTTTGATTGGAAGAGATGATGCGGATTGTGGGGACGAAACAGATCCAATAGTGGAATCAATTACCCCGGCAGTGAGCTTGTCTTCAATTAAACGAGCTAATCCGTACGTTTGATGCAACGTGTAAGGTTGATGGATTGCTAGTTCACTTTGAATGTCCGGTTTAAGTCCGGAAATGAAACAATTCTTTAGTGTCTCGGGAGATAAACCGATGACTCGGTTAGCGAGTCGTTCAAACTCAGTTTGATACATGGCAACAGTGGCAGTTTGCTGGAGTTTGAAAAGAGTCGCCCGGTGATTCTCGTAGGAAGAAGGACCAAATCGAAGTTCCAAAGCTCTTGAAAATTCCGGCCAAGTTCCGAGTAACCTGTTGTTCGAGAGATACTTGTACCAACTTAGTGCGTCACGGTGAAATAGAACACAGCTAAGTAAAGTCGTTGAACATCCGGAACCGAGTAGTAGGTAAAGTAGTTATTCGCTTGGAAGAGCCAATCCAGTGGGTTCGAACCATCAAACATGGGAAGGGTAATCTTCGGTGGTTTGGGAGTGTGGTTGGCAGGAGGTGGTGGTGGCGGTGGTGGCGGTGGTGGTGGAGGTGGCGGAGTGTTCGACCCGGAAGAACTAGGTCGGTTCGGATCGGGGCGGGGCGAAGAAGGGTAGCAATGAGGTTGTTGCTTTGCTCGTACTGAGCCGCCAATTGTTTGATTATGATATCCAGATGAGCCTTGTGTTGCTCTTGACCGAAAACCATCTGGTTGGTGGCGGCGGTGTTGGAGGTGATCAACTTGTTGACGGAGTCGGCGAGGGAGGTAAGCAATTCATCAGTGGAAGGGTTGTCAGAGGAGGTGTCACGGCGGGGCGGCATGGCGGAAGGTGAAGACGAAGAATGAAAGCACCAATTGATAGGGACCGATTCGAGATGGTCAATCTCCGAATGGATTTAGCCTTTTTTAGTAGACAAACACTCCCAAGAAATAAAGTAAAGAACAAGACATTTTTTTATATCAACTTTCTTCTTCTTAACTTCTCAATGCAACTACAGGGTATTTAAATATGGAGGAAATAGAAGTTCATGCATGAGATAAATCGGAAACGTGGATGCAGTAATAAAGGAACATGGGTAACCAATGAAAACATGGACCTACATCTATATGCATGCAATAAACCAACAGAAACGTGCAAAATGTGAAGACATCAAAATAAACGTGCAGGTGTTAACGGTACTGTACGTCATGCTCCAAACATGCAATCGGTCAAGGTGGTTGGTTCGTATCACTAGATTTGTGTGTTTCTAAATAAATATTATTGTTGATTGTTTAATCCTAACGATAATTGTGTGTTGCTAATATGTTTTTCTTTTAGATTTGCAAACTGTTTAAGTGGAATCTTGTTAGTTAGTTGATTGTGTAGGACGTTTTGCAACTTGCCTAAGTGAATATGTTACTCAATTTTAAGCGGTTAGAAGGGACGAGTTATACCAGCGCGCGCCTCTTGCGCTTTTGACAACTATGCTTGTTACTTGGATGATGCTACTGCCTTCTTTTCCTACAAGAAAATGTTTTCTTATTCTTCTTAACTGGTCAGCGGGTGAACCGGTTAACAGGTCCGTGAGTTAACGGGTCAGTGGTTAACAGGTGAACTGGTCAGCGGGTTAACTGGTTAGTTACATGTGTTTTGTTTTTTCTTTTTTATTTACAACCTGTAATCAAACATAATTTATCATGCAACCGTTTTCTGCACATTCAGGATGAGCTACATAGATCAGAAGGTTCTGGATACAATATATGTGGAAATATGTACTTATATATCCAAACAAATTGTAACATTCCTAAAATTTTATTTATATAAAATATATAAAAACTTATGTTATTAAAAGGATGCATCATGGGTAAGTTGACCAATCGAAATATGAGATATTTTGGCAAGTGTAGGAACCGTTTAATAATTGATTTATAAAAATACATTATATTTGAACCTACTTTGTTTTTAATGAAACTTGGTTCAAAATGTAGACAAAATTATTCTTGTTCTAATGGCATATTCAGCATTTTATAAAACGTTATACTTTTAAAGTTATAAACGCCAAATGAGTATAGTAGTTAAATTAACTATAATATATATATATATATATATATATATTTAAAATAATAAAATAATTCAAAATGTGTTGGTGTACGTAAATAATAATAATAATAAATTACATTCTTTGAATTCATATTCAATTATGTAAACGTAGAATTTAGACAAAATAACAAAATAATAACAAACTTCTTAATCTTTTAAATTGGAATTTCAACATAGCCGTACATACGTGTCTTGCATACAATCAATGCAATTGCTTGCTTTCTAAGATTCATTTAGTATATATATATGGTGCTGTAGTTCAAACATCAACCGTCATTCCATTCTTTTCTTTCTTTTGTCTCCCACTTTGTCCCTTCAAATCTACTATTTTACTTTAGTAGTTCACTCCTAATAATAATAGAACCCTACCCCGTTTTAAGTATTGTAACCCCTGATCACCGATACCCTGTCCAAGTGACGTAGGGCCCCATAACGTATGTCAAGGCTCTGCCTAAATTCGTTGGGGTTCTGTCTCGTGACGTAGGGATAAAATAAATTGGGTTACTATACTTAATACGAATACATTATATATTTTATTAAATAGACCAGGAGCTATACCCAAAATATTGCCAACACTCCTAAAATATTTAGAATACCCCTATATGTCTTAAATTACACCCCGTATACGAAAACCGAGCCCGAAATACAATATAGCATTAAAAATAAAGGAAAAACAAGAAAAGTTAAGTTGAGGCGGGCCGCGTAGACCCACCCCAACCTTCACGCGGGCGGTATAGAGGTTTAAATCAGAATTCGTTAAACTTATAAGTTGAGATGGGCCGCGTGAACCTTACCTCAACCTTACGCGGGCCACGAGTGTCCCAAATGGTGGCGCAGCCCGGTGATGACACGTGTCATCATCGTGTCGAACCTAGTAGATGACCCGGATAATCTACTAAGTTGACTGGAGTCAACGCGGGCCGCGAAGGCCTTATGCTTCGGTTACGCGGGCCGCGTGAGAGTCAGGTTCTGCAACTATAAATAGAACGCATCGGATTTCATTTCAGTTCGTTCATTCTTCGATTCTCAATCTCAAATTCTGAATTATAGGCTATAGAAAGCTGGTATAATACCCCCTAATTAGCAAGGTTCTGCTCCGTTGTAAGTATTATAACCCCAGTTTCGTATTAGATACGCTGCCCGATTGATTTACGATTCCGTAACAACTGTCGTGGTTCTGCCCTACGTAGTTGTTGGAATACCGTCTCGAGGAAGGTATCATTAATATTTTCAAAGGGTTATGATACTAACCTATGTACATCTGTGTAAATTATAGATTATTCCCAGGAAACCCTTACGCGAAGTCTAAAATAGCAATGTGAGTTTATCCTCTTTTGTTAACCTTTTTGTAATGTTTTACAAAACCTTAATTGTTTTACAATGTGATTAAGCGGTGATTGAGTCTTTGTAGTTCTTCAATTACTGCCGGTATTATGGGGTTTTGTATACAAAATTTACTACTTGCGAGTAGTATGTCGGTACGACAGTTCGTTACAATTGGACAACGAGTTAGCCAATGTGTAACTTGACCGTAGCCATAGATCCGGTCGAGTGGCAAATACTGAATGAGTAATTGTGTGGAAATAAAAAATGTGATCGCTCTCAATATTGTTTTAATTGATAAAATGTTTCTTGATTAAACTGGGATTCACTCACCAGTATTTCCCGCTGACAAATGTTTTTAAAACACGTTTCAGGTAACACAATGTGAAAGCTAAGTAGTAAAAAGCCAGCTCGAGAGCACTGACGGCTTGGAAAAAACTGTGGCTATAAAAGTTACCTAAAATACGATGTTTTAATCTCAGTAAAAGAGGGTTTAACCCTATGAAAATGTTGTAACAAGAAACTTGGGTTTTACCCATATGATTATTAATATCAAATAAGGTGGTTTTACTCTGATAAAATATTTCCTAACTATGGTCCTGATGAAACTTCCGCTGCCAAATTAACGAAACCTGATACCACCGCCACTGAGTTTGCGGCCGCCCGTTCCCGGGACACATAAGGGATCGGGGGTTGCGACAGAAGGTGGTATCAGAGCCTAGCCACTGGTTCAAGCCAAAACAGTGTTCTGCTGACACTTCAATTTTTATTTCTGTGTTAGGAAATAACTTATGTGATTATGTGTTTTATATTATTTGACTATTTGTTAGTCTACAGTATGGGTAAGCAAAGAATTTCGGACATCTATCGTCAACTAGATAGTTCACCAAAAGATAAGGAAACCTCATTTCAACCAAATCCCTCAGGATACTCAACAGATGTTGAGGAAGGAATATTTATTCATAAGGCACAGTCTAAGAAACCATTTACCACTAAGAAAAGAAATTGGATTATTAGCAAAAGTCGAGAGAAAATAAAGAAGTCACAACCAAAGGGAGCGATAATCAATCAGGAAATAAATGCACAAACTCAGGAAACTGGCAATAACCCACTACGGAAAGATGAATTAGATAAACAATGGGTAAATCTCCATATGTTAGCCACTACAGCAGTAAATGCTAACTTATATTAAATAGTTGAACGGTCAAACCAGTACCAGTACCCATGCCGCCTATGAGCTAGAAACTTTAAAAGGAACTTTGCCTATTAGATAACAACTTAGTAGAGACAGGAGATAGACTAAAATAAGTTACGGATGCATAATCCCTAGTTTATTTTGAATTCCAGTTGTAGTTTGTAATAAATACACACACACACACACACATATATATATATATGAGTCGCAATGTTTGCCGTTTTTAATCAATCTATTTTATGATTGTACCCAAATGTTTGTACTAGAAATTTGTCTGTTAATACCACCTACTCAAATAATATCATAATATACATCAAACTAAGTTAGTTATTAACAAAGCAGTCATGTTTACGATTCTCTTTTGGAACCAATCATTTACTTTGGTTTAAAATACATATTGAAATATATGGTATAAAGCTTTAAAACTTTGTAGTTTTAATAATATTATTTCAAAATATTTTATATTTAAATAAATAAAACAGAAGCTATTAAATTAACCGAAAGGATTTTAAAAAGTAATAAAATTTTGCTTTAATGGATCTAGCCAAAGCAAGTTTTGAAACCCATGTGTACCAATTTCTCACTCTATTTTATCCTTTCTGGTTTATAACTAGTTGACCATAAGACTTCATACTTTCATAGTTTTATGAAATAACTGATGTTGGGATTACTTGTAAAGATTTCTATTAAAATACTTAGTAATAAAATAGATGGTTAAATGAATATGATGGGTATTCATGATTAAATAAAATCATTTAGATTTTTAGAGATTTGGGTTTTGGATAACGTAGAAAGGCCTAACTAAACGTTGAAAACATTTCTACAAATCTTTAATATTAAGGTATATCCAGAATAGGTCTTATGCTTAGGAATAATTATAAAACTAACCAGTCATATTAGTTACAGGATTGTGTATCCTACATTATAAAGAAAAATATTCGAGTCAGCTGGCTAATGTATAATAGTTAAATAATACAATATTAGTAAATGAGTGGAGTTGATAAATTGGATGTTAAACTTACCCTAAGTAGTTGCGAAGTTTTTTTTGTTTGTATATTAGCACATGGTTTATTGGTTTGCCTAAAACCATAAATTAATTATTTTTATGTTCTTTCTCAAAATAATTTATTAGTTTAAACTTAAATTTATTTTGTAGTACATCTTTGGAGTATCTTTAACAAAATACTTGAGGAAAATATTCATTTTTCAAACAAGTGTTAAAGTTTGACCAAAAATAGAAATCCACTAGTACATATGGGTATCTATTCTACACGGTTTTCGGTTGGAAAATAATTTGATATCTAAAATCTAATATAATTTTTTTTCAAATATTCGACTCGTACAGTAAGTCAAATACATTTTTTTTACTTATATATTACACTTATAATCTTATAACTCATAATATTTGAGTTCATCCGTACCTTTTATATTATTAGTATAATGATAAAACATTTTACAATGATATATGAATAGTATATTTTACTATAAGATAGTACAGTAAATAAAAGATATATTTTATATCTAAAATTTCAATAAAATATCATGGTGTAATAAATTTTAATAAGTATAATATAGTATATAGAATAGTATATGCACTTATGTTATAAGTCCGTCGCAAGTTTATTAAAATGTAAGAAGGCTATTAGATCTTTTTACTAGAATATGTATACAAATCCTATCTTCTCATAAGTATAAGTATATTATACTATACAAGAATAATATACTGTATATTTTTTATCCTTGCACATTTACTTATGGTAAAAGATTTGATAATTAAATTTTTAGAAGTAAGGATATTGCAACAGTGAAAACATATTTTCTTATCCTACTTAAATCAATAATTTAGTAGCTATTTATTTATTTTACCTGGCACGTTAAAATGTTACTAAACATTCATTTTCAAACTAGAATTTAAAATAGATGCCCCACATAAAAATAGTTGAATCAAATGTGTGTTTTGTACCTTTGTCCTTTATATAACTTTATTTAAAAATCAGATTACAATTTTAATATTGTTATATCTTTAAATAAATTACTATTAATAATGTATGGGATATACATACATATTTCAATACATGTATATTACTCAAATATATTTAGAATCAATTTTTGAAACGTCAAACTTTGTATTACTTACTATGTTATATGTTTTAAGTTTATATTTAATCTTATATCCGCTATATTATTATGAATTTCAGAAAGTAATTTATGTATAGTATATATATTTCTTGGTAACCCATAAATACAATGTCATGGGTCACATATGCACATATTCTTCTAAATAATGCCTCTCAATCTTAAATGTATATTATAATTGATTCTTATAAAAGAAAAAGTTGGAATGTGAAAATTGGAATAGATATATAGATGGTTATCTGAGGAGAAATTATTAAGGTAATATAAATAGTGAGTCTGGTATAGTTTAACCCATTAATTAAAAATGAAACTATTCTTATAAGTCTAGAAGATTTATATTTTGTGTAATTTATTTTCCTAAACTGTTAATTCCAAAATATTATATTTGATAGAAATTTATTTCAATATACTACATTTATAAAATAAAGTTATGGAAATAAGCTTAATGATTAGTACCATCGAATGTATAGTTATTATTTTACATATGTGTGTATATATTCCGTAAGTTTAATATTAACTAAAGATTTGAAATTTTTGTACATATATATGCATATAACCCAATAGAATTTCTTGATGGTATACCCAATATAATATCTTCTGTAAGATAAACATAAGAGAAATTGTCATTGGTAATTCATATGAAAATATGAAGTTATTATAAGAATAAACCATGGAACCTAATATGTTTTAAAATTGCCATCTGTCTCAATGAAATATTCCTTATAACGGGATCTAAGATTTTATATGCATAAATAGAGTTAGCTGTAAGCATACTTAGCTATAATATCAATGGAGACAATGATATATTTGAAACTCCATTCTCCAATCAAAAGAAAACCACAACCATAATAATATATATTCTTAAATGAAAGAGTTGGGATATTGATATTCACTGGTAACAACCAGGACAGTATTTAGACTTGAACCTAAGAAAAATACCTTAGTATAAAGCTTTGAGATAAGCCAATTACTTACGTAGATAAAGTGTGATGGTTATTGGGATTCCGTGAGGATGATGACTAGAACAGTGCTTGTATGATAAATAAGCAATAACACTTGGCCACTGTTATTTCTTGTTTATTAGTACTACTCGGTTCTAGAATATGATCCATCATGAGAATACTGATTTCCTTGTTTCTTGATGCAACTATAATAAACGATGTACTTTCAAAATCCTAATTTGAGAGAAGTCTATTTATGGGAAATATCATGAGAATTACCTCTCCGGTAAAACTGGGCATGGTGCGGTAGACTCTCCAGCTTGTCCGGGTAAGATGTGGTTACCTCTCCGGTAAAACTGGGTATGGTGCGGTAGACTCTCCAGCTTGTCCGGGTAAGATGGGGGTACCACTCCGGCAAGACCGGGTGAGATGCGGTATATGTTATGATAATGGAATTCCCTAAATAGTACCATGACTTGATGTCTGACTTGTGAATTTGTTAAATACATTGACATTATGGATAGTGTGCATATTACAGTATATGAAATATGATATAGATATATATGTCTATGAGGAAATCCAAAGACCAAATTAATTGACAATTAGGGATAAATCACGAACAGGTGTGTCAACAATAATATTAGATTTATTTATTAGGAATCTCTCGTATACGTCTCTAATTCCGATATCAAACACTATTTCGTTTGATCATCCGTCTCGAAATTCGTGTGACAAGATGAACGGAAGGAACTCTTTAAGTTGGAACGTCATCAAAAGTATAAGAATTTCCTTTACAATTATTAACCCATTAGGAAACCTGTAACTAAAAACTGTGTTTAAATACAAAACATATTTTAGTCAAGAATAAAGATCTCATAGAGGATAGTTCTGGTCAAAGTAAAGTGAAATTCAAAACAAAGGGCAGAACATACCTTGAAACTAAACTAACTAAAAATATTCATCCATATTTCAGGGAATCTCGAGGACAAGATTTAAAATAAGGTGGGGATGATGTAACATTCCCAAAATTTTATTTATATAAAATATATAAAATGTTATTAAAAAGATGCATCATGGGTAAATGGAAATATGAGATGTTTTGGCAAGCGTAGGAACCGTTTAATAACTGATTTATAAAAATACATTATATTTGAACCTACTCTGTTTTTAATGAAACTTGGTTCAAAATGTAGACAAAATTATTCTTGTTCTAATGGCATATTCAGCATTTTATAAAACGTTATACTTTTAAAGTTATAAGCGCCAAATGAGTATAGTAGTTAAATTAACTATAATATATATATATATATTGTTTAAAATAATAAAATAATTCAAAATGTGTTGGTGTACGTAAATAATAATAATAAATTACATTCTTTGAATTCATATTCAATTATGTATACGTAGAATTTAGACAAAATAATAAAATAATAACAAACTTCTTAATCTTTCAAATTGGAATTTCAATTGGAATTTCAACATAGCCGTACATACGTGTCTTGCATACAATCAATGCAATTGCTTGCTTTCTAAGATTCATTTAGTATATATATATATATATATATATATATATATATATAGTGCTGAAGTTCAAACTTCAACCGCCATTCCATTCTTTTCTTTCTTTTGTCTCCCACTTTGTCCCTTCAAATCTACTATTTTGCTTTAGTAATTCACCCCAAATAATAATAGATCCCTATCCTGTTTTAAGTATTGTAACCCCTGATCACCGATACCCTGTCCAAGTGACGTAGGTCCCCGTAACGTATGTTAAGGCTCTGCCTAATTTCGTTGGGGTTCTGTCTCGTGACGTAGGGATAAAATAAATTGGGTTACTATACTTAATACGAATACATTATATATTTTATTAAATGTTCCAGGAGCTATACCCAAAATATTGCCAACACTCCTAAAATATTTATGTAACACCTCGAAAATTTACGTCCAATAATGTGGTGACACGTGTCATAGGCGTTGAATATGTGAAAACATACTTTAGAGGGACTAAAGTTGACATTTAGTGAAACTATGTGACTATAAGGGTTCAAAGTGTCAACAATTGATAAATAAGCCCTACAATAACCCTATATGGTATTTATAACCTTAAACGGTTGGATCATAGATCATACGAAGCGGAAAATGAAAGAAAGTGAGGAATTACAAACTACAAGGGCTAAATATGTCAACATGTTGAAAGTATACCTCTGAGTGATCCTTTGGCGAACCCGAAGCTTTGTAATGATAAAATATACTCACTAGGTTATGTGATAAAAATTTCATGAAGTTTCGTTATCGTATGAGAAAGTTATGGCCAAAACCGTACACGAGGGGTTAAAAGCGTCAACGTTGATTTTCATGACTTTTCGGGTAAGCGCAAAGTCATTCGAGGGTTTTACCATGTTGGTAAATATCCCAAGGCCCTTAAAAATAAGATTTGAGGGTCTAATGAGCAAGATAAGTCGCCAAAAACACGTATCAAAAGATCAGGGACTGAATTGCAATTTTTAAAAACTTGTTTCTGATTTATAGGGCCAGGCGGCCCGCTTTGGGTCTTCTTATCTGGCATGCAGGCCGCATCAGGCTCCCAGTTACGCGAAATAACTTCCAGCTGCCAGTCAGTCCGGTTTTGAGAGTTGTATCCAGCTGTTTTCGACTCAGGCACTTCACCAATGATATTACATGCATTCTAGGGCCTTTGTATTCATTTAACAACATCAGAAAGCTCCTGCAACAGCCATAAATCTGATCCAAACTTGCTTTAAAGGCACCAAGTAGTAAACATTCAAGCACTTGCAATTTCACAAAATTCACAAGGCAATCTCTGGAGTTCTCTGGACGTGAAGACCACCTCCTAAGTGATCACTAAGCTTGTTAGGACCTTTGTAAGTGTTTATAACATTCCCTATTTCATTCTAAGCTTAGATAATGGTCTAAAGTCAATCCGTCGTAAATATAGTTTGACTTTGCAATCAAACGAAATGTGCTCAGTCATATCTCGAATCAAAAGTACCAACAAGTGGGTATTTATGTGTGTAACAAACCCCTAAAAGGGTATTATCAGATTCACACTCTAAATATGCTAATTGTCGAGTCAAAGCTTTTCGTAAAAAGTCAACAGAATGTGTTTTTGCAAAAATAAGCTTGATTAACAATGTAGGCTACATGCAACCTGTGTGATCATCAAAATAACTTTATAAATAATGTAAGAACATGTTTCAACTTGATCAACTCGACAATTTTCTGTATTACACCCGAATCGGAACCGAAAGTCTCATAAATGGACTTTTTCTTTGACTATCGGTTCTGATCCGTACATGCATGTTAAGATCTGCATTAGAGCATATTTTGGACCAATTTTTATATAAGATTAACTCTCTGGAATTTTACAAATTGATTCCATGATTAACCGATTCATATGCATGTTACCGGTTTATGCTTAATATGACTATTTTGCCCTTTTTGATATAAAACGCGATTTTTGAAAAAGTGAAAAAGTAAAATCATTTGTTACTGATTTATAAACATGCACCGAAAATTTGACATCAATCCGAGGTCTGGATTATGAGATATGCTCAATATCGCAAATATAACGGTTTTTATTAATTAAATGGCGTTATGAGCATAACACCTATCAAAACCTAATTTGTGACATCAAAATATATACCTACTGTTGTTATATAATATTTTGGGAATTATAAGGATTTTTAATAATTTTTAAACTGATTTAATCATAGAGTTTTAGCCTTAAATCGGTTATTGTCGGTTTTGCCCTTTTGGGCTATAAAACGAGTTTTATAAATCCGATTGACCCCAAACCTTCTCCTACTGATTTTATTTATTAAATAAGGTATTTTGAGCCTTCTGGAATTATAAAAATCCCAGCTTTCTTTTACAAACCCGGAAACGGCTCCAAATCGCCTTTTTAGGCATTTTTAACGCATAGTATATACTATAACCATGTCAAGCATATAAGACTTATACCTACTGATGTAATTAGCATATTTTCATATAAAAACAGTAAGTACAATTTTATAAACTCAGATTTCCAGTTTTGGCATTTTTAGCCCTCGTGAAATTACCAAAATGCCCCTAAGGTGCATAGTTTTGTTTTAAATGATAAGTTTTACTTACGGGTCGTACCATACTGTTATAACATGATAAGTTAAGTATATTTTCTGTATAAATCAGACCCATAACTCAGATTTACGAATAAACTCTTTTATAACCTTTCAAATGACCAAAATGCCCTTATGAGGCGTAAGTTGAGTTTAAACACATTCCGGGCATAATAGAAAGTATCTTGCTGATATTATAACATATTTGGAGCATATTAACTCAGGGAACTTGCATATGTCTCTTGTGGTCACCCGTAACGCTCTTTTCGCGTTCGGTTCGGTTATGTAACTAGTTTGCATAAATTGGCCGAAACGGGTCAAACATTATCATTTTTGTCTCAAAATCCAGAATGTGTTTAGTAAACCCATATTATACAAGTCTTCGAACTTGTCGGGTCAAATTCACATCCTATCCGGTCGTCGCTTAATCATGCGTGAACCGTATCGTCATTAAAACTAACCGGTCTAGGCTTAGGCTTAAATAAAGACCCGTTAGAAGTCTAATAGGTTATTATAAACCTTTGTTCTAGATTAGGAGCTCCAGTAAAAGCTACTTGCATTTTTCTTGATTGTGATTGATACTTATTCAGGTAAATACTTTTTGACTTATTTTCCCTATACGGGCTTGGGTTACGGTATATAGAATACCGCTTGATCGAGCGTTAAATCCTACACCCTTGGGTGTTTAGTTTGAATAATTTGTTCGGCTCGTTTAAACAGTCTTGCTTACTTAAAGCCTTTGGGGGGTTAATGACCATGTCCCGGATATCCTTGGCATCATCTTACGAGATGGCCACGACCAGAGCACGGGGTGTAGGCGTACACCCGTCAGTGTATAACTCATTATGTGGTGTGTCTATTGATCTTTAACCCGGACAAGATCCGGGCTACTGAACGCACAAGTAACATGTAAATCGTTCACATGATTATTATATTAAATAATTGGCCCAAGTTAATTAAAATGTTTTGTGCCTTGTGCATTTAAACCAATTTTCAACCTTTTCAAAATGAGTCAGTCGAATTGTATTTACCAGTGTAAACTGACGTATTTTTCCCAAAAGATTAAGTGCAGGTACTACACGTAATAGGCTGGCAGTCTTCTAGAGCGCCCACAATAAGTCTCGCAGCTTGGGCGACAATAAACTGTTGAACAATTATCCTATTTTATTTTGATCCGCCTGTGGATCCGTTTCAACTACTTGTGATAATTAATATTACATTTTTATTTAAAGTTGAAATGAATCTATCTTTTGCTTCCGCTGTGCATTATTATATTGTGTGGTTTGTCTATGATGATACCAACTACGTCACGATACTCCCCACCGGGCCCACCGGTGACACGTGGAAATTAGGGGTGTGACAGGTTGGTATCAGAGCCAACTCTGAGTGAATTAAACACTAGTCTTTTGTGTTTAATCTCAGTTACACAATTGCACAATCTTCGATTCTCGAGTCTAGACAAAGAACTTAGGAAATTTTCAAATTTTTGTTTAAATTTTCTAACCATGTCTTAATTGTATAGTTTGTTGTATCACTTGTTGTTTGTGACAGGACCGCAAGCATGCCGCCAAGGATGAGGGGTAGAGGCCGAGGAGCATATGCAGCTCCCAATGATCATGAGGCCGGACCATCACACCGGCGGACACCATCGGATCCGCACCGCAATGATGCCCAAGACCTTTGGAGGTCTTTCACTGAACCCGCGAGACGCTCAGTCTCGCTAAGCACCTCACCATCCATTCCCCACTCATTTGGGCCTCATTCGGGGAATGAGCCCCATCACTCACCACAGTCCTACATTCCTTTAGGACCCTCATCACCTTTTGACAACACGTCACCCGTCTACCAGGGCCTGTACGACCCTAACGATTACCTTCAAGAACCAGTGGGCTTTAACCCACTAGGACCAGAGGACCACTTTTCGGGTGGCAACCCGATGGATGTTGATGAGGATCCGGATCCTGCCATGCCACCCTCCGGAACACCAAACCACCCCATCGAGATTTCTGATGGGTCACCTTTCATGGGATCGCCTTACAACGGTCCCGACAGTTATGAGGAGATGTTTAAGCAGTATTGTTGATGCATTTTTAGTGTCTGTAACTAGTCTTGTTTAAACGATGTATTCTGAATGGTCTTTTATTAATTATCGAGTCTGTATGTTATGTTGACCAAGTCAGATATCCTCCTATCTACTTGTGTACAACTTTATTTGTCTCTTTTGGTATGTAATGTATTATGAACAATGCATGTTGCATTAAAGGGTAGTTTTGTCATTACTATGTTTATGTGTTGCTGATTGTTGCTGTCTGATAACAGGAACAAACACAACAGTTGCAGTCCTCGACGAAACAGACTTCTGTTTCGTCGTAACACTTCATGGCGAATCAGACTTCTGATTCGTTGAAGGTCATGACGAATCAGACCTTGATTCGTCATGTATTGGGCTGTTCCAGGCCCAATGTCTGGCCCATGTTCAGTTTCGTCAAACACCATTGTGTTTCGTCGACATCAGTGGCCAGGGACTATATAAGCAACACTTTGTGTTCATTTGAACTCAGAGATAAGAAACAGACCATAGTAACAAAACTCTGCCAAAATTCCGTCTGAACTGTGTTTGTATCAGTTTTGTAATCGGTTCTTATCCCGTTAATCAATCGAGTGTGTATCATTGATTAATCCGTTGTTATTATTGCTTTACGTGTTTGATTTGGCATAGTTACGTGGATTCCGCACGCGTAACCGTGTTTGCTATAAACAAGTGATTTGGTTCGTTATCGATCCTCAGATTACGGGACCTACAATTGGTATCAGAGCGTTTGGCTCTAATCCTTGTTTAAAATCAAACATTGTTCGGTTTTTATCAAGTTTTTGTGTGTGTTTTTCTGAAAATTTATTCTTGAAAAATCATTTTTCTGAAAAATATTCATAAAATCTGTTTGTTTGTTGTTATTTGCTAAGAGTTTTATCAAAAACCTTGTTAGATTTATTGCTTATACTTTGGACCGGGTTTTTAGTGAAAGTCTTGTGCATTATCGTGTTTTCGGAAATTTGTCCGGTCACCGGAAAACTCATAAGTTTACCGGGAAACTCTTTGTTCTTGTGTGTGTTCTTCATATCTTCATAGAGTTCTTTATAAAATTGTTCATTTGATCTTGTTGTGTTTAAATCAAAGTGTTACTCATTAAAATACATTAAGTGGACTTTTGTGTTTGTAACATTGGAACTCTAACTGAGAAAAAGCATACCTTGTGTCAGTTTAGATATTTTAAATATCTTAAACAGCTGTAAAAACAGCTGTCTGAGACTCAGTTTTGACGAAACAATCAGCCGACGAATCACATCTGTTTCGTCGCAACAACCTTGACGAATCAAACGTCTGTTTCGCCACAACATCTTTGACGAAACAAATTCTGTTTCGCCACAAATCACAATTATCACAAGTCTGTTTCGTCGTCTTTCATTCAGACGAAACAAACCTGTTTCGTGAACTCTGTTTCGTCGAAAACAGATCTGTTTTAAACAGAGGACTTATATCAGCTTGCTTACTGTTTGTTTTCAAGAAATTTGTGCAGGTACTATCATACATACACAAATCATGGGTAGCAAAGGTCTGTGGGATTGGAGTTCGGAAGCAAGACCAAGTGAAAATCAGCCTTCACTTGCCGATTTGATGAACCAATTGCCTCAAAAACAACAAGCAGCAAATGCAAGTCAATGGGCAATGGTCTCTAATCAAAATCAAAACATACAGAATCTATTGCTCAGTGAAAGTGAGACGGGAAGCAACAATCGTCCGCCAAAGCTAAATCACATGAACGACTATCCATCTTGGAAGGGTCGTTTTCACACATACATTCAAGGACAAAACGTTGAACTTTGGACGTGTTTCACTACTTTATGCAGCCCGGAACTCGAAGAAGCAGCATCAACTGCCGCTGGTATTTCTAATATGCTTGAACAAGACAAGAAAGCCTATGAATTAGAGAAGAAGGCGTTTGCTTATCTAACACAAGCTCTTCATAAAGACATCTATCATCAATTTTCTTATAGTAAGAGCACAAAAGCTTTATGGGATGCATTGGAAACAAGAGGAGAAGGAAATGAAGCTTCTAGAAAAATTCGCCATGATCTTTTAAAGAAAGAATTTGAGTCATTTCAATCTTTGGAAAATGAAAATCTAAATGATTTGACTTCTCGTTTCTATCATTTGATAAGTGAAATGAGTTCTTATAAGGTTGTTGTAAGTCATGTGGAAATGATTGCACGTTTAGCTGATGCTCTACCTCCTATATGGAGTCCATTCATTGAACTTCTAAAGCATACTGGTGCTCTGGATGGGGAAACTGTCACTATATATGGATTTGTTCAGAAGTTGGAGCACAAGTACGAAGAAGAAAATCGGAAAGCTAAACGGATTGGAGCTCCTCAAAACACAGAAATTTATTTGCCTGGTTTTGCTCCTTCTGCCAGTTCTAGTTCTGTTCAGCAGCCTAAGCTTCAAACGGCGTTTGTTTCCAACACAAACTCATCTCCGTTTCCATTCAAACCACCACCACAACCAGAGTTTGATTTAGGCGCTTATCTTTCGAAATCCTTATCAAAAGCACAACCACCACCACAACAAGTAAATTATACCAGCAATCCTCCATCCCAAGACACGAATACTATCAAAGTTGATACTTCGAACCTATCAAAAGTTAGCATTGAGGTTGCAAAGGAGCATTCGGAACTCATTAACACGATGGTCAGTGCTTACTGCGGTTTGGTTGCAGGTCAAATTGGGAACATCAGTATGACCAACGAAGATTATCAACAAATCGACCGTGATGAAATGGAGTTGATGGATATAAAGTGGGCGTTTGCGAGTGCAGTTAGAAGGGCAAAGGACTTCATGGCTCGAACGGGAAGAAGTTCCTTGGAAAGTAAGCAGGATACGAAGTACGGGTTTGATAAAGAAACCGTTACATGCTTCAATTGTGGCGAGAAGGGTCACTTTAAACGTGAATGCACTCGACCACCAAAGCAAGGCAATCAGAACCCTTTCAGAAATCAGACAGGTTCTTCAAATGCCAATCAAGGCAATCAAGACAATCGTGGAAGAGGGATAGTAGCTGTGAACAACACCACCAACCAGAACCAGTCTGGGCCATCAAACAACACTCGTGCATTGGTTGTTCAAACAGATGAAGGGTGTAATTGGTCTTTACAATTGGGGGAAGGTGATAATGATCAAGGAGGAACCGCATGCTACGCAAAGATCATCAATCACATCAAGCACGTTCGTAGGGAAGAATTTTCTGAAAGTGACGACAGTTCGGGTTATACCGGGAGTTCTGATGAAGAAAGTTCTATTTCGGGTGATGTGAAAGAAGAAGCGAGTTCTATTGATGATTTGTTGAGTGAAGCAGAGGAGTTGAAGTCTCAGAAATCTGTTCTTATCAAGAAGGCTGGGATAGCATCTAAAGAAATGGAGAAGTTCTTCTCTGAAGACGGATCTTTTTCTTTTCAAACTGCCTTCATGGCAAATGTTTCAGCCTCTTCGAGTCAGGTAACATCTGAAACTCCTAGAATTTGTAATGACTGTGCTTATTTGAAACAGGAATTTGATAGAGTGAAACATGAATGTGACACAATTCATAGTCACAATCAACATTTGGTTGTTGATATGTCAAAGTGCAAAGAAGCAAATATGGCTTTAACAAGAAATGAAAAGGACTTTAAATCTTTAATTGAAAATTTAAAGAAAAGTGTTTCCGAAACTACTAAAGTTGTTTATCACAAACAAGTTAGTATTAACAAGTACATAAATCTCGTTGAGGAAACCAGAACGGAATTAGCCATTGCAAAATTGGCGCACGATGCGATCAAGCAAAAATTGGAGAGTTATTCTAACTCCCGATTTGTGCTCGATCACATAATTGACGTTCAACAACTGAAGAAAAACAAGAGTGGTGTTGGGTATAAGAAATGTCCGCCCCCTTTGAGACACAATTATGCAGCACCACCTGATGAAGAGGATATGCCTCGGTTTGAACCCAGTGTGCCTCTCAATTATGAGGAATTTACTACTGGATTAGGGTTCAAACCAGACAGCTCCTCGGGAACTTTATCTGATGAAACAGGAACTTCAACATCAGTGAGTCAAAGTCCTCCAATTGTTGAGGATTATGATTCATCTGATGATGAAACAGATGCAAATGACCAGGATGAATCACGTGATAAGAAAAAGGGAATAGAAATTCCAATTGAGAATCATATTCTTTGTGATCCTCCTATTCCTTTAGTGCAACAAGTTGCCAAAAATGTGATTAATCCTGTCATAAATGACAAGAAACCTGTGTCTACCGTTAAGAGTAACAATGTGTTGTATACTTTGGTTGGTGATTCTAAAATCTATTCAGATAATGATTTCCCAATTAAAAATGTCAATCCATCATCGATTGATAATGTTTTTGAAAATAACACAAGTAAGTTTTTGGGAAGGTCGATTCCGGGAGTTACTGTAACTCAATGTGATCAAATTCCTAAAGCTGAAATCAGAAAGAAATTTGGAAATCAAAACTTCCCAACAAAGCAACAACCGATTGCTCCTAAGGGTAAACAACCATATCAACGAGCTCAAAGGCCAGATGTTTCTAAATCAAAATCTGAAACAAATGGAGCTCGTTATCAAAAGAAAAACAATGATGTCAGATTTGTGGCATCTGAGGGTACTGATAAAATTGAGATTTTTGCTAACAAATCAAACACTGATTTTGTACAAAAAGTCAAGATTTTAAAGCGTAACAATCAGAATAATTACACTCAACATTCAAACGGGTGTAATGAAAAGGCTAGTACCTCAGGTTCCACAGGTTTGACATATGTTCCTCGATCCAGTTCTCCTAAGTTTGTTGAAAGGAGAACGTGTTTTAAATGTGGAGAGTTTGGGCACATAATCAAAGATTGTGCTAACACTCCGAAAGCGAAATTTGTTGAAAGAGCATCACCTGAATCGATTCACCCTAAATGTCGTCCTGTTTCACCTAAACATGATAAAAGAACTATTAGAGAACAGGAATCGAAACAACGACATCAAAATGTGAAGAAAATAGAAAAGGCTTTAAAACCTAAGGTCAATTCTGTTCCAAGGGAACCAAGTTCACCTGTAAAACCAGAAATTTCAAAATTTGTTTACAAAACTCAATCTGGTAAACAAAAACAAACTTGGAAACCTAGGAAGAGTGAAGGTTCAGGGGGAGCTGTTTGTTTGGAAAACCATCAACAAATCGAGATCACTATTTGTGATGCTCAGGGACGACCCAAGACCACTGTGGCTTGGGTCCCCAACCTTAACTAATCATTGGATGATTCGTGCAGGATGTTCCAGGAGGAACTATTAATAGTCATTGGATTGTTGATAGTGGGGCATCTAGGCACATGACGGGCGACTTACGGCTTCTGTACGATGTGAGAAATATTAGAGGAGGCTATGTCGCGTTCGCAGGAGACAAAGGCGGTTATATCACCGGAGAAGGAATGATCTCCAATGGAGTGGTATGTTTCGAAAAGATTAATTATGTTCGTCAACTTGATCATAATCTTCTCAGTGTGTCGCAAATCTGCGATAAAAAGTTCACCGTGCATTTTGATGATGCCGGTTGTTATGTGCTTAAACCTGGATTCAAGATTCCTGATGAATGGATTCTCTTATCGGCTCCAAGAATTAATGATCTTTATATTCTTGACATGAGCCAAGCCATTACGACATCTGCGCAAGTACAATGTTTTGTCTCAAAAGCCACAGAGAAGGAGTCTATTTCTTGGCACAGAAGAATGGGGCACATTCACTTGAGGAAAATGAACCATTTGGTGAAAAACAATCTTGTGAATGGTGTGCCTGTGAGAAGTTTTCATCTACAAGATATCTGTGTTTCGTGCCAGAAAGGGAAACAAACAAAGAAATCTCACCCTCTGAAGAAAATCAATTCTGTTAGCATGCCTCTCGAACGTCTTCATATGGACCTCTTTGGACCAATGAAGCACAAGACAACATTCGGAGATGCTTACTGTCTGGTTGTTACTGATGATTATTCTAGATTTTCTTGGGTAGCTTTCATGGCACACAAGAGTGATACTCCTGGAATTCTCAAGGATCTTCTCACAATGTTGGAGAATTTATACACTTTGAAAGTGAAGAGGATCCGAAGCGACAATGGAACTGAATTCAAGAACCGTGTGATGGATGAGTTCTGTACTTCTAAAGGCATTCTTCATGAATACAGTTCTCGCTATACTCCACAACAAAACGGTGTCGCTGAGAGGAAGAATCGTACGATTATTGAGACTGCAAGAACTATGTTAGTAGAGTCGGAGCTTCCTGTTCAATTCTGGGCAGAGGCTGTGTCGACTGCTTGCTACACTTTGAACAGAGTTCTTACAGTTAAAAGGCATGGCAAAACTTGTTTCGAACTTCTACAGAAAAGGAAACCGGATCTTTCTTTCCTTGAACCCTTTGGCGGTCCATGTACCATGATTGACCCAGATGGTAAGTTTGGCGCAAAAGCTATCGAAGGTTTCTTCCTTGGATATGCAACTCCAAATTGTCGTGTATGGAATCTGACCACCAAAAAGATTGAGCTTTGGAATGAAGTAAGGGTTCAAAGGTATACAAGTCCTGTTAGAGCTCCGGGTGATCCTTGGATGTTCGATTACGATGGGATATTCGACTCCTTTAATCTGCCTACCTTTGATGAAGAATCTGCAGCTGTTCAAATGTTATTTGATAGTGACAACGCTGCTGGCTCGCCATTGGTAAGACCTGTTATTGTTAGCCCTGAAGGTTCTAATTCAGTTAACAATACAGTTCAAAATGAGACATTTGAAGATGCTTCTGAGTCATCGGAAGATGATGAACATCTAGATGCGACTGAAGGCACTTCTGCCCCGGTTGCTCCTGTTCAAGGTTCTTCTTTAGAAACTCCTCAAGTGCAGAATGATGATACTGCTGAAGGGAATGACTCCACCTCCACGTATATACCCGGTGCGGAGTTGGTTGCTGATCTTAATCTTAACAATTTGGGTATTGATACAAGTGTTCCTGAACATCCTGAATTGAGGATTCACAATACTCATCCGCAGCAGAACATTATAGGAGATGTCCTAAGCGGTGTGCAGACACGTAATCAGCTTAGAAATAACCCAAATGCTGGTCTATATTCAATCATTAGAGAATCTGGTCTTCAAAACGATTGGTCCTTTGCTTGTTACGTTTCACAAGAAGAACCAAAGTCTTGGAAGGATGCTTTAAAAGATAATTCTTGGGTTGAAGCCATGCAGGACGAACTGCAACAATTTCAAAAGCTTGGTGTTTGGAAGCTTGTTGAAAAGCCGGATAATTACAAGAAAATTGGCACACGATGGGTTTACAAATGCAAGAAGGACGACCGTGGGATTGTTATTCGCAACAAGGCGAGACTGGTTGTTCAGGGTTTTCGCCAGATAGAAGGCATTGACTACAATGAAGTTTATGCACCTGTTGCACGTCTGGAAGCTATTCGAATCTTCTTAGCTTATGCTTCTTTCAAAGGATTCAAAGTTTACCAGATGGACGTTAAAAGTGCGTTTCTTCATGGTATTGTTCAAGAAGAAGTGCATGTCGAACAACCTCCAGGTTTTGAAGATCCTATTCACCCCGATCGGGTTTGGTTGCTCAACAAAGCTCTTTATGGTCTACATCAAGCACCTAGGGCTTGGTACGCAACCTTATCAAACTATCTTCCGGAGAATGGATTTCGACGAGGTCTTATTGATTGCACACTCTTTATCAAGGAACAAAATGGAGATCTTCTGCTGGTGCAGGTATATGTTGATGATATAATATTTGGTTCTACTAATGATTCTTTGTGCAGGCAATTCGAACGAGTTATGCAAGAAAAATTCGAAATGAGCGCAATGGGGGAGATGACTTTCTTCTTGGGCCTACAAGTTCAACAAATAGAGTCTGGGATATTCATCCATCAGACTAAATATGTTGGTGACATTTTGAACCGATTCCAAATGTCAGATGCAACGCCCATTGGTACCCCTCTTCCGCAGAATCACGGGATTACTCCGGATTTGAAGGGTGAAAGCATCAACTCCTCATACTATCGTGCCATGATCGGATCTCTCATGTATCTCACCGCTTCAAGACCTGACATAATGTATCCAACATGCCTGCTTGCAAGATATCAAGCAAACCCGAAGGCCTCTCATCAGTCAGCTATCAAAAGGATTTTTCGCTATTTGAAGGGATGCCCGGACCTTGGTCTTTGGTACCCTAGGGATGATAGCTTTGAATTAATTGCATACAGTGATTCTGATTTTGGTGGATGCAAAATCGATGGCAAATCGACAACAGCAGGATGTCAGTTCTTAGGAAATCGCCTGGTCACGTGGCAGTGCAAGAAGCAAACGTGTGTTGCTACATCAACATGTGAAGCAGAATATATTGCTGCCTCGAGTTGTTGCTCCCAAGTTCTTTGGATACAACAACAAATGCGCGACTACGGTTTAGAATTCCTATCTACCCATATTTTTGTTGATAATAATGCTGCCTTGCAAATCACTAGAAATCCTGTGCAACATTCTAAGACTAAACACATCGACATTAAATATCACTTTATCCGTGATTGTTTTGACAAGAAATTAATCGATGTCGTTCATGTCCCCACTGATCACCAACGTGCCGACCTGTTTACAAAAGCTTTTGATAAATCACGGTTTGATTATCTACTTTTGGTCAATGGCATTAAGGTGATACCTGAGTAAACTTCTTTGGCTGATCGTTTTTGTAAATATTTTCTTTATAATCTTTGAAAATTCAAAAAGATTTTAGTTTTCGTAAACTTTGCAAATTTTAGGGGGAGATATTTCAAGAAAATACAAAAACATTGCAAAAGTTCAAAATCCAAAAAGATGTCTTTACTTTCTGTCGTTTCGTTTGAAAAATTCAAAAACAATAGAAAAACCAAAAATGAGTTTCTTGGATAAAGGAAAATGATGAAATTCACTGGTGTGGTCGGTCAATGTGCTAAAAATGCAAAATAAAAAAAAATGATGATAAGTATCTCTACTAACGATGTATCGGTAGGCTCACAATCAGACTAAAATGTGCAGGATGATACAAACCTAACAGACTTCAAGTCAGGTGGGAACCGCTCATTGGCATATGGTCTTAGTACCGAAATCTCGTTTGATAGATTGCCGAGATCTGAGATATTCAGTCTTTATGCTGCTTATCATCTGGGTATCATGGTTGTATCCCAAACCGTAAAAATAACGGAGACGAAGTCTAAGATCTTCCATGATACTATACATACGTGTACATATTGCATTCGACCTCAATAAGTGATCAACAATCACATGTCCAAACAAAATAAGTGATTTTATATCACAGATTCTTTGCGGGAGTCAAGTTCGTCTCTCTGCTGTACGGAAGTACTGACCTGTTCACGGACTTGCTCTTGTGCCCTCATGCATCTGAAAATCAAGTTCCTCATCAATAAGTGATTTTATCACATAGGACTTGTTTTCAATCAAATAAGTGAGTCTCTCACATTTTTATACGGTCAAACAGATGATAAACGGTATACTCACCGGTAAGATGAATTCTCGTGCATACCTTGATACGGGAATGTGTCGTGAGTGGATTTACATCGACTTGTAAGTATAATCCTTACCGTTAATCGTATCTCTTAAATTATGATTACGTCTGATCAGTTTGAGCTTATGTGGACCACAATACCGATAATCGAGGTAGTATACTTATCCAGAGCTTTAAACAGAATCAAAATCATGTTGACTAAGACCGTAAGCTGGTATGATTCCTTGTCCTTGAGATTCGCAAAAAGATTGCACTTGTACAGTTGTTTAGTGTCCTTAACAGTTTTCCGCATTTTCATTTAGTTTACTATGCTTTAAAATTGTTTTTAGTATATTTGTGTAAAGTTCGTTTTTGTTTAAGCCGAAGTTGTTGCTTGGTGTTTTATACCGGAAGCCTGAAACCTTCTTCATAAAAACGTTCTTGCATTTGAAAATTCAAGCTGAATGGAATCGTGTTCATAATCTGTTATCTGTTTTGACTGCAAAATATTTTCAGCCTGGGTGTTGCTGTTTGTTCACAGTAGACATGTTTAAATAGGTTATCTGATATGTGAATACATGAAAGTGTATTCATACATGTCTAAATGCTATGTTATGTAAATTGTGACTTATTCTGGACATTTTCATGTACAGATGGCTCCTAAAGCACAGAAAGAAAAGGGAAAACGCAAGAAGGCGATCAAGAAAGAAAACAAAACCGAAGAAGAGATTATGTCAGAAAAACGCCATAATCAAGTTGCATATCTGGATCCAGAAGACAAGCTCACGGAATTTAAAGACATGACGAAGTGGATCAGGGAGTCACGTATCAATTATGCTGTTACATACTCGACACCCGTCTACAAATCTCTCATTAAAGCGTTCTGGGATTCAGCAAACGTCGTTCAAATCGATGGAAAGGAAATTATCAGAGGTCGTGTGAATGATCTGTATGTCGTTGTTACTCCGGAGATATTGAATCAAGTTCTTCAATTACAAGATCAACCGAATGCACCTTATTCAATACCAATCATGTGTTCGCGAGGCTGTTTACTAAGGATGAAATGCAAAGGAGATCTTTTCGTCAAACAAATCAACAAAGGTGATCTTCCATTACGATACAAGTTTTTATTACATGTGCTTATTCAGTGTCTCAGCAATAGACGAGCTGGATATGATATGGCGGGAGATGATCTAGTTGGCTTCATGGTTGCTTTAGTGTTAAACAAACCGTTTAGCATCTCGAAGTACATTTTTAGCAACATGAAAGAGAACATGACAAGGACTGGTAGTAGAACCACAGGGAACAAGTTTTGGATGTATCCACGGTTTCTGCAAATGATAATGAATGTTCAGCATCCAGCCCTTCCTAAAGATGAAAATGATCTGTTGAAAATAGAGGCAATGAATTTCAACTCCTTACGACTAATCAAGACTATGGCTGCCAAACGATACAAAGAAAGTGTTCCTCCAAGGAAACTTTTTGGCGCTCTAGTGAATCCTGATTATGTTGCTCCTGCAAATGACAAATGGCGTCATGAAGACAGCCAATCAGACAATGAAGAACCTGAGTTGGAAAGGTTAAGGATAGAAAAATTTGGTCCTGACCCAGTTGATTCAGATGAATCTGGTAGTGATGATGATGAAAGTGGTGGAGATAGTGATGCAGGTGATGCAGGTGCTGTTAGTACTGCTGTTGGAACATCAAGTAAGGGTGCTGTTTCTGGTACATCAGATAGTAGTTCATCAGCAAGTGGTGATGATGGAACTGATTCGAGTTCTAGTGATCATTTAGTTGAACCTGGTTACGAAGTGTATGTTGATATACGTGGAGTAAGAAGGTACAGAAAGATTAGAACAGAGGATGATCCAGAGTATGTTCCAGAAGATCCTGAAGGTGAAAGGAGAACAAAAAGAAGAGCAGAGAAAGCTGTTGAAGTACAAACGAAGAAACCTAGGAGATATCTGAGTACTTATACTCGGAAATCTGTGCCTCAGGAGTCTTCATCTATTGCTCAGGAGCCTGTACAATCTGCAGCTCAGGAGCCTGTGCAAGAAATTCCTACTGTAGTTACTTCAGCTACAGAAACTCCAGTTGCTCCAGTTGTTACACCAGCTACTGCTACTCCATCTGTTGTTCCTCAGGAAGTTCCTGTAAGATCTATGGCTTCAGCTATCAGGGCAACTACTTCGGAAATCAGTGCTGAACGTCATAGGACTTTTGCTGGATTTTCTAAAGATGAAAAGATCAATTATCTGTTTTCTACACTTGAAGCGGCTGCTGATCGTCTTCAAAGGCAATCTCATTTTGGAAATCTCACGAAGCATGACCAACTTAAACAATCTGTGGAAATCAACAAATTGAAGTCAATGGTTGATAAACAGCAAACAGTTATACAGCGGCAACAAGGTGAAATTGATGCGCTTAAAGATGAAAATGCTCGCTTGAAGGCTATTGATGAAGAGAAAGAGAGAAGGCTTGCTATTCTGTGGGACTATCATTGTAAACAACAAGAGGTGTTAAAGAAAAAGGATGATGATACAGAAGATCAAGGAAATCCGGATACCTCTGGTACATCACAGAAACAACCAACCACACTTGCTTCTGAAGTTGTTACAGTTCAAACTACCGTTGTTGAATCATCTCAGGGAACATCTACTGGAAAAGTACAACAGATAGAAGGTACTTCTTCTATATTTAGCAGTGCTGATATTGCTCTACAAGTTGTTCATCCATTTACTGGAGAATTTCTTGAAGAAGGGGAGTTGATAGAAGATCTTTCTCCGGAGCAATTGAGTATTTTACAATCTATGAGAGAAGTAGATGATGCTGAGATAGACAAAATGTCTACTGAAACTGATACAACGAATATTGAAGAGATTGATGAAATTGTGGTTGAAAGTGAAGCTCCAAAATCAACATATGTCAGAGAAGATGGTACTGAATTTGCATCATTTGATGAAAATTGGATGAAAGAAAACATTGATGACATAGACGAGCACTTGAAGAATCGGAATTCATCTGAAAAAGACACAAATGCTTTTGCTGAATGGAGAAAACAGTTTTTATCCAAAGTGTCCAAGCCGTTACCTGAAAAAGCTCAAGTAGACTATCTGCAATTTGAAAAGAAGCCTAGTGGAAGGATCTTATGCTGGATGTTTGTTCAAGATATTCACTGCATTGCTATTAAACGTGAATATGGGATTCTGTATTTCAATTCACTACTGAGCATTCTTTCCTTACCATTCTATGATGTTTCTGCATTGACAAGGCTTAAGCTTATCAATCGTGAAAAATACGATGGCGCTACTTTATTTGAGCGTCTGGTGAAAGTAAACAAGAAGACAGGCTGGAAGGACGAATCCTATAAGCCACAGTTTCCTGTTTATCAACCGATCAAGTTTACTCTTGATCCGGACACCAACACTTGCAGATATAAACTTGTTTATCAGCCTCCGAGGGTAGTAGATAAAATCCCATTGATGCCAATGAAGCAGGATTTTCTGGAAGACATGGCATTGTGGTGCTACGACTCGGATACTCATGAAGCTGTTATTGTGTTCAGAGATGGTCGTGCTAACTACAGGATGTTGGATCCGATGTGGATCGTCAACATGTCTGAAGCTGATATTGGAAGATTATTTCGTCATGATATTTTCTATGAAGACCAAGATGAACGTCAAGCGTTAAAGTTTCAGCGAGTAGCTTGTTTTTGCTACTACAGGGGTATTCATTCGGGCAGTACGTGGTCCGAACAACACTGATGGAAGATTAGAAGACCAAAGACGAGTAACAGACAAGGGGGAGTTTGTTGATGCATTTTTAGTGTCTGTAACTAGTCTTGTTTAAACGATGTATTCTGAATGGTCTTTTATTAATTATCGAGTCTGTATGTTATGTTGACCAAGTCAGATATCCTCCTATCTACTTGTGTACAACTTTATTTGTCTCTTTTGGTATGTAATGTATTATGAACAATGCATGTTGCATTAAAGGGTAGTTTTGTCATTACTATGTTTATGTGTTGCTGATTGTTGCTGTCTGATAACAGGAACAAACACAACAGTTGCAGTCCTCGACGAAACAGACTTCTGTTTCATCGTAACACTTCATGGCGAATCAGACTTCTGATTCGTTGAAGGTCATGACGAATCAGACCTTGATTCGTCATGTATTGGGCTGTTCCAGGCCCAATGTCTGGCCCATGTTCAGTTTCGTCAAACACCATTGTGTTTCGTCGACATCAGTGGCCAGGGACTATATAAGCAACACTTTGTGTTCATTTGAACTCAGAGATAAGAAACAGACCATAGTAACAAAACTCTGCCAAAATTCCGTCTGAACTGTGTTTGTATCAGTTTTGTAATCGGTTCTTATCCCGTTAATCAATCGAGTGTGTATCATTGATTAATCCGTTGTTATTATTGCTTTACGTGTTTGATTTGGCATAGTTACGTGGATTCCGCACGCGTAACCGTGTTTGCTATAAACAAGTGATTTGGTTCGTTATCGATCCTCAGATTACGGGACCTACAAGTATGACTGGGTATTTACCCCCAGTTACCATAACTCTCCTTTACACCAGTCTCACCATCACTCTCCACTTCACCAGCCTCACCACTCTCCACTACACCAGCCACAGCAGCAGCCCCAGCAGCAGCAGCAGCAGCAGAATCCTTCCGAGGATTCTCGATTTGTAGCGGTCACTCCGCCAGCAGCAGCACCTCCAACTCATCCTCCCTCGCCTCCGAGGCGAAGGAGAACTACAGTGCGAATGTCCGCACGAGGAGGAGTGCGTATCAGCACCCCTCCACTTTCGAGTGGCAGCCGGTACTCACCGGTTCATGAAGAAACAGAGATGACTGACTCTTCAAACCCCATCTCTGAAGTAACAACTGCGCCAGTCGCGCCACAACAACCATTGGGTTCTAGAAACCCAATCCCCACTTATACCGGTGCTGCAGCGTTCAACCCCTTCGAGCCGCAGGTCCAAACAGGCTTCAACTTCACGGGAGACCCCTACTGGCTAGGTTCCAGCTTCAACGTTCCCCAGCCGGGAGGTTCCTTCGGAGATCCCTAGGCTACAGGACCCTCGACTTATGGGTACCCACCCTATGGGTACCAACAGTCGCAGCCTCTTCAACCTCCACAGTATCAGCAGCCGCAACCGCCCCAACCTCCGTTTTACCAGCCTCCTCAGCCATCGTACTACCAGCAACCACCTCAGGCGCCGATGATGTCGCCACCCCAAGTTCAGGGAATCATACAGGAGATTCAAGGGGTGCGTCAGGAATTTCGGGAGGAGTTGTAGAATGATCGGAGGCATAACCGGGGGATGTTTCAGAAGGTGGTGCGCTTGCTCAAGGGTAAACACAAGAAGGATCACTGAATCCTTTGGTTGCTTGTTATCTAGTCATATCCCTGCGTGGACATATATTTAAGTACTCTACCCCTGCGTGGGTAATATTTTCTTCTGTTCTGCCCCTGCGTGGGCATATCTTTTATTTGACCCCTGCGTGGGTTTGTTGTTTTGTTATTTGTTTGGCCCCTGCGTGGGCATATTGTTTATGAAAAGTCCCGTTTAGGGCAAGTTGTACTCGTTAATTTTTAAATTAAAATGGTAATTTCAGCTTTTCATTTTTAAATTATATGCATAAATATAATAAATGAATAAATGGAAAATAGCATTATTATTGTAATTCACCATTTTAAATAATAAGGATCTTAAAAGGTAAAACCTAGCTGTTATGTTGTTATAAATTTAGCCAAGATGGTAGAACCTGTTTAAAAGATTCAAATCTCAGTTAACATCTGTAAACATGTTAACACTCTTGACTAATGTGATCCGTGAAATCACACATGTCATCCTTTTTAATAAATTATCCAAAAATTATATTTTTATATATAATTGAAAGTGACATAATGCCTACGGGTCATAATGAATGTCATGTAAAACAGAAAGGCAGCCGTAGCTTATAAACTCCCTGCCAAAGAAAGGATTGATCCGTTTTGATTATTCAAACTTAAATCCTATAAAAATCTAAATTTATAATTTAGAGATTGTCTACGTGACTAGGCCTATTGTGCCAATATATAGATTTCATCTTAGGATAAAATTATTGATTAAAAAGTCCAAACGACTTAACAAATTAACTAATATGGATTTTAATTACCATGGTTAATAAATCGTCAAGAACGATAATACTGGTTAGATTTCTAAATAGACTTTGTCCTTATTTTATGTAGCAATTAAGACTACATGACTAAGTCCGAAGAACTGAACAGTCGTCCGGCGCAAAACCCTGCTAATGCTCTGATATTAGTAATTGGTGCGGAATTGAAAGCACTAGTGAATGATGCTGTAGTTGAAGCACTAAACAGACAATTTAGTGAAGCAAGCGGGACCCGAAGTAGGACCCGAACTGCATCACGTTCCAAGCCAAGAACACATTCGGAGGGTCATAGCAAGCCACCCTCTAAGAAAGAGGTACCTAAAAAGGAGGAACCCGAAAAGGATGATGACCGACATTCTTCGAATCAAAATAGTGTTTCCCCTAAGAAGGTAGTGATCAATGATGCGCCTCATGCTAGAGGATGCACATACAAGTACTTTGTCTCATGTAAGCCCCGAGACTTTACTGGGGAAAAAGGAGTTGTGGATTGCATAACTTGGTTGGATGAGATTGATACAGTGGTAGACATAAGTGGATGTGCGGAAAAGGATATTGTGAAGTTCGTATCCCAGTCCTTTAAGGGCGAAGCCCTAGCATGGTGGAGATCACTGATCCAGGCCACCGGAAAGGTACAATTGTATAACATGACCTGGGAGCAATTTGTTGCTCTTATCAAGGAAAATTTCTGTCCACAGCATGAGGTGGAAAAGATAGAGTCCGATTTTGTATCATTGGTGATGACAAACCTGGACTGCCAAGCCTACTTAACGAGCTTTAACACGATGTCTCGATTGGTTCCATATCTTGTAACCCCGGAACCAAGGAGAATCGCTCGTTTTATCGGGGGGTTAGAACCCGCAATAAAGGAAAGTGTGAAGGCCTCTCGGCCAACGACCTTCAGGTCAGTAACTGACCTCTCTTTGTCCCTCACAATGGACGCGGTCCGACTAAGATCGCTGAGGAACAAAGAGACCGAGAAGAGGAAACGTGAGGACGATACCTCACGAAGATCAGAGAAGAGACACAGAGGGAATGACGACCACAGGAAAGGGTCGGGATCAAAGAGAGATGGGCAACAATCAGGGGATAAACCCAAATGCAAAACTTGCAAGAGGAGACATTTCGGGTATTTGGTTAATAAAAAGTCAAGTAATGTATGAATGGAAAGAAACGAATGTAGTATGAATGAGCATATGTGCTAACCATAATGTAATTGTGATGACATGAAAGAATAGGAATCACATTAGCAAGGACTCGAAAACGGAAGGTTAACGGGTCAAGCAGAGGCGAGGAAACAAGCGTGAACACTAACGCTCGAGGTAAGTGACTTTCGATTCACTTCTTAGTATACATATAGAGTTTTCTTGTTATGGTTGAATGGGATGAAATGCATTTAGGAAAATTACGTAAGTACATGCACGTGTGAGCTAAGGTATGCACGGGTGTAGTTATGATTCATTTTATGAATGTATGTAAGTATGGAGTTATGTATGCATGTATGTATATATGTAGGTATTGGTGTATGTATGTACGTAAGTAGTTATGTATGAGCATGATCATTTTGTATTTGAATATGAAAGTACATACGTGTGTAGGTACGAACGTATATATATATGTGGATGCAAGTAAGTATGTACGTATGTATGTGAGTAGGTATGTGTGTATGTAGTTATGTATGTATGTATGTAAATACATATGCGAAGATGTAATCATGTATGTATGTAATTAGATGCGTGGGTATGCAATTAAAGGTATGTATGTATGTAGATGTGTATTATGCGTATGCGAAGATACGTAGGTATATATGAAGGTATGTAGAGAAGTAGTAATGCATGCGCGTATGTAGATATGGGGTTGGTATAGGAGAAGGTACGTATGAGTATATGCAGGTATGTAGAAATATAGGAGGGCATGTACGTATGTAGACGCATACGTATACATGTAAACATGTACATGTGCATGATTTAGATACGTAGAATTTTAACGTTACTAATTATGCGTTTGAGGTTGGTATGTGATGCAGGAACAAGTACACCGGATTCTTACGAAACTTAAACCGAACCCGGAATAAGAGGATGACAAAGAATAATTGGATGAATTAATGTTAAATTGACGAACGTTATTCAATCTTTAATTACATGAGATTAATGTATATGATGATGCCTTTGACTAATGGCTAAGTTGTATGTGATGCCCACAGGTGTTACACGGACTTCTTCTGCTGCTAAGGAAGTGAAGCGGACGTAGATCGAGTCAAGAGCAAGGATTGTACGGATAGATTGGTTACATAGTTGAAGTATATAACGTTTGGTAATCTAAATTTTAGTATGAATGTTGTAAAATTCTTTTATAGTACGTTTAACATTTTTAGGATTTGGAACCTTCGTGAAAGAAATGTTGTTAATACGGAAGAAAATTTTAAAGCTCTTTTTCCGCTTCGTCATTTTTAAGGTTAAACGTGTTGGGGTCTAACAAGTTGGTATCAGAGCCCTGGTTTGAGAGAATCAAGTACAAGAGGATAGGTACTTGAACTCGAACCTGTGTGCTCTTATGACAAGAAACCCGTACAATCCGAGACTCGACCAAGATCTAAAGGTAGAAGCAAAGGTAAGTATGTGCTTAAGTATGTATTGGAAGATAACTAACTATATGTTATGTGTAAGGTAAGCATGGTTGCTTGGAAAGAATGATTTGTGGATGCGGTCTAGCACCGACGCCAAGGTATGTAATTTGACATATTGACCCAAGTACATATGTTTAATATATGTAAGTACATGTGATGGTAAAACCTAACAATGAAAGGAAAATTTTAAATGAAAAATAATGATAAGATGGTAATGAAGTTTTGGAAATGTTACACGTGCCGAAACCTAATTCTTCGGACATAAGGTGACAATTACACGAAGACACGAAACTAGTGTGTGGATTGTGTACCTGGCCAGTACACAAGAAACGCATGACTTTCGTGAGCCCGTGATAATTGTTACAGGTGTGTACGTTAGAATTAAGTAGTAGGTGGACGTGAGGGTGAAGAGAAATGTAAGACTCTCAAAAATGAGAGTATGAAATGCTATGTTAGAATCCGCGAGACGGATTCGAAACATGAAATGCTATGTTAGAATCCGCGAGACGGATTCGAAACATGAAATGCTATGTTAGAATCCGCGAGACGGATTCGAAACATGAAATGCTATGTTAGAATCCGCGAGACGGATTCGAAACATGAAAGAAAGGTATGAATGCAATGCTTGAATCCGCGAGACGGATTCAAGGGATGAAAAGCGTAGATGCAATGTTTGAATCTGCGAGACGGATTCAAAGAATGAAAGATGTTAATGCAATGCTTGAATCCGCAAGACGGATTCAAGGAATGAAATGCATAAATGCAATGCTTGAATCCGCAAGACGGATTCAAGGAATGAAATGTATGAATGCAATATTTGAATCCGCGAGACGGATTCAAACATAATCACAATTAAAGGTACAAATGATAAGTATGAATCCGCGAGACGGATTTAAGGACGAAAGAATGACCATAAATGATATGCAAAACTTAAAATTCGAGTCAAGAAAAGAAAACTTTGATTAAGCCACATACTAGACACGTTGTTAAGTGACTCGTGTGAGTCGGAATGAACGACGGGATGCAACCTGAACGATAACTTAAGTATGGTCGGGAAGAGGAAGTTTTGCAAAAAGGTTAATGAAATAATTTTAAGAATAAAAGAATTAGGAGCGTGTAAAACCCCAAATAAAATAAGTATGGAGAAAAGGTAATAATGATGAGAATCGATGGAAAGTGCTAATATTGATGTTGGGCTTGTAGGCCATGTTCATTTGAACAAGGCATTATTGAAAGGATGCGCATAGGCGGGTGCTCAACAAATCAATGGAAGCAATCAATGAAAGCATTACATGAACCCATGAAGAAACGGGCCGACTCGGGCCACAAACCGCTGGCATACACGACGAAGTCAAGGTTAGTAAGATGTTTAGCTTGTGATTATGAGTAAGTATTGATATAAATAAATGATTATAGTATGCCTATAATGAAATGTTGTCCTCTCGTATAAACATTAAGATAATTAGAAGTAACATTAGTAATGAGATGTTTAGGATGACTCATAGTGAACAAAATGAAAGATAGCATATGATGTATGAGTAGTATGAAATAAATCGATTTATTTCGATTAGCAAATATATGAATGTAATATGCTTAAGTAGGAAGTTAGAAACAAACCGCAGATTTAGGTTTGTACGATTTATGATTGTATACAAATGGAATAAATTCGATGAGTGAAACGTTAGTGATGATATGTGTTAAGAGCTAGTATTATAAAGTAAAAGGCGCTAATAAGAGCTCTGGAGCAGAATCTGACATAAGTATAATTATGAAAGTAATTTACTTAATATAAGGCATAGGCACGACGTGTACAATTACGTTCATGCATGAATAAAACCTTTGCCAAGATCCTGAATGCGTTTAGGTTGTAGTAAGTATTATGTATGAACAACCTGATAAGGGTAAGAGTAGAATTGGTCTAGTTGAATGAGAAAGGTTTCGGGGACGAAACCTCATTTAAGGGGGGTAGACTTGTAACACCCCAAAACCGAATATTTAATTTGCTAGTTTGTTATCATGTTTAACAAAATGAGGTGTAATAACGGGGTTAGTAAACCTAGTTAAATGTCTAGCAAATTAATTAAAGGAATGAATTTAAAGCCAAATATGATGGTGTCATGAACTTAAGGGACTAATGGTGACATATTAGAAAGTTGGAATGATTAAATGAAAAACAAGAATAAAACACACACACATTAGGCGTGTGTGTGTGTGTGTTCGACGCCAGAGCCAAGAAGCAAAGGAAAACCCTTCTAATCACTCAAAATCAGCCAATTGAAGCCCTAATCGTGACTAAATCTCATGCATGTCAATGATTTGTTGATCATCTAGGCCTATTAAAGCTTAAGGTAAGAAGAAATGGATAGTTTGGTGATTTTGAATATGTAGGGTTTCAAGAAATTCCATGTGTTTATATGAAATTAGTATGATATTGAACTAAGATCATCATCTAGAACATCATGAATGCTTGAAATCGATTAATTCAATGTTGGGAGTGAAAACCCACTTAGAGTAGAATGAATATGTGTAGTAAAGAATGAAATTGGATGAGGGAATGTATGATGATTGTTTATAATGATAAATTGTTAGTTAGGGCTGAATTAGAAGAGAAGTTATGTGAAATTCTATGGAATATTGATGTTCTTGATGATATTGACATGGATTGGTCATGTTATGCAAATGATACTTGTACATTGTGCCTTATTTGTTGTACGCCCACAAAGTGTTTGATAAAATGCCTACATGAAACTTGAATTGATTCAAGTTTGTGTTCTTTTGACAGCCCTAGATAGTCATCTTGTAAAGGCCGTATCTCATTCGTTATTAGGAATTAGACAACGAGCCTTATATCGTTGGAAAGCTTGTTTCGCATGTTACAATTCTTATTTGGTCACAAGATGCTGGTTATAAGATTTGGTGGGTCAAAACAGCATGTAAAGTTAGTAAATTCGTCATTTTGACAGCCCTAGATAGCCATCTTGTAAAGGCCGTATCTCATTCGTTATTAGGAGTTAGACAACGAGCCTTATATCGTTGGAAAGCTTGTTTCGCATGTTACAATTCTTATTTGGTCACAAGATGCTGGTTATGAGATTTGGTGGGTCAAAACAGCATGTAAAGTTAGTAAATTCGTCATTTTGACAGCCCTAGATAGCCATCTTGTAAAGGCCGTATCTCATTCGTTATTAGGAGTTAGACAACGAGCCTTATATCGTTGGAAAGCTTGTTTCGCATGTTACAATTCTTATTTGGTCACAAGATGCTGGTTATGAGATTTGGTGGGTCAAAACAGCATGTAAAGTTAGTAAATTCGTCATTTTGACAGCCCTAGATAGCCATCTTGTAAAGGCCGTATCTCATTCGTTATTAGGAGTTAGACAACGAGCCTTATATCGTTGGAAAGCTTGTTTCGCATGTTACAATTCTTATTTGGTCACAAGATGCTGGTTATGAGATTTGGTGGGTCAAAACAGCATGTAAAGTTAGTAAATTCATCATTTTGACAGCCCTAGATAGCCATCTTGTAAAGGCCGTATATCATTCGTTATTAGGAATTAGACAACGAGCCTTATATCGTTGGAAAGCTTGTTTGGCATATTACAATTCTTATTTGAAAGTCGAAGTCGGGTTAGGTGATTAAAAAGGGGGAAAATGACCCCGAACAGCTGCTGCGAGAAAAATGCGGCAATGAAAATGATGTGTTTTGTGAACTTAAAACATATGATTTTCTAGTCACCAATTTACTAAACACTAAATATTGCTTCGGGTGAATGTTACAGTTGTTAAGGTGTGTTTAAAGCGTTACTATGTGTAAAATTGGCGTTAATGTACAGCATGGTTAGCCTCTCGGATATGATTGTAATAGTAGAGAAGTCAGGCGTATTGTAGTAGATAATCTATGTGTCGCGTATGATGATAATTGAGTTGCTTGAATAAGGAACAAGGTGACTTTTAGTCTATATGCCTTATGTATGTGGTATTTGGTTAATAAAAAGTCAAGTAATGTATGAATGGAAAGAAACGAATGTAGTATGAATGAGCATATGTGCTAACCATAATGTAATTGTGATGACATGAAAGAATAGGAATCACATTAGCAAGGACTCGAAAACGGAAGGTTAACGGGTCAAGCAGAGGCGAGGAAACAAGCGTGAACACTAACGCTCGAGGTAAGTGACTTTCGATTCACTTCTTAGTATACATATAGAGTTTTCTTGTTATGGTTGAATGGGATGAAATGCATTTAGGAAAATTACGTAAGTACATGCACGTGTGAGCTAAGGTATGCACGGGTGTAGTTATGATTCATTTTATGAATGTATGTAAGTATGGAGTTATGTATGCATGTATGTATATATGTAGGTATTGGTGTATGTATGTACGTAAGTAGTTATGTATGAGCATGAGCATTTTGTATTTGAATATGAAAGTACATACGTGTGTAGGTACGAACGTATATATATATGTGGATGCAAGTAAGTATGAACGTATGTATGTGAGTAGGTATGTGTGTATGTAGTTATGTATGTATGTATGTAAATACATATGCGAAGATGTAATCATGTATGTATGTAATTAGATGCGTGGGTATGCAATTAAAGGTATGTATGTATGTAGATGTGTATTATGCGTATGCGAAGATACGTAGGTATATATGAAGGTATGTAGAGAAGTAGTAATGCATGCGCGTATGTAGATATGGGGTTGGTATAGGAGAAGGTACGTATGAGTATATGCAGGTATGTAGAAATATAGGAGGGCATGTACGTATGTAGACGCATACGTATACATGTAAACATGTACATGTGCATGATTTAGATACGTAGAATTTTAACGTTACTAATTATGCGTTTGAGGTTGGTATGTGATGCAGGAACAAGTACACCGGATTCTTACGAAACTTAAACCGAACCCGGAATAAGAGGATGAGAAAGAATAATTGGATGAATTAATGTTAAATTGACGAACGTTAGTCAATCTTTAATTACATGAGATTAATGTATATGATGATGCCTTTGACTAATGGCTAAGTTGTATGTGATGCCCACAGGTGTTACACGGACTTCTTCTGCTGCTAAGGAAGTGAAGCGGACGTAGATCGAGTCAAGAGCAAGGATTGTACGGATAGATTGGTCACATAGTTGAAGTATATAACGTTTGGTAATCTAAATTTTAGTATGAATGTTGTAAAATTCTTTTATAGTACGTTTAACATTTTTAGGATTTGGAACCTTCGTGAAAGAAATGTTGTTAATACGGAAGAAAATTTTAAAGCTCTTTTTCCGCTGCGTCATTTTTAAGGTTAAACGTGTTGGGGTCTAACAAAATCACTCTCACGCTCTAGCTCTTATTGCTGCATGAGTTGCAGCACCAACGACAATTCATTCCCGTCACTGGAAACACTCCGCGTCCTCGTTTCAGGTACGTCTTCAGGTGCTAGGCTAGTCCCGGCAGTACTAACTGCTTCGGCTGTTGTACCCTGGGAAACAGACGGGTTCAACGAGGTGGCTCGAAATCTGTTTTAAGGGAAGCGTGATCTTCACGTGCCTCAGTCACCACTGGCTTCGTTTTATTCATTATTTTTCCTTGTAACATGTTCTTAGTTTAATTTAAATTTCTTGTATTGTAATTTCTTTCAGTTTAATTTTGTTCTTCTTTATGTATAGTAATTAAATGTTTATTAATAAAATTGTTATTTTATTTAATTTGTGAACGGATTTCCTACAAGCTTAAAACAGATTTTAAAAACCTGTTCACTGTTTGGTTTTTAAAAGTTTTATAAACAGATATATATATATATATATATATATATATATATATATATATATATATATATATATATATATACTTAAAACAGAAAATTTTTAAACCCGTTAATTTAATTTTTTTTTTTCTTTCCTTGCTTTGCTTACTTGACTCAATTTGGTATTGGTCAAGTTTATAGGTGTTTTAGAAATTTTACTTTGTTAACATTCAAACTTTTGTAAGTTTGATTCTATCTAACTCCAATAAAATCAAAGGAGTCCTTTGTTTTAGTATTGCATTTGTTGCAATCTATGTGAAACTTTTTGTAAAGTTAGCATATGGTTTTTGTAAATCATTGTTTCTGAAATTTTGATACTTACATCCTCGTTTCAGAAATGGCAACTGAAGCTGTTACGAACAGTACCACCACAGGACCGTTGACTTCCTCGACTATGGGATCATCTGCTGTGGGACCATTAATTGGTACCCAGGTTGCCCACGCTGTGGCTAACCATGCTGAAAAACCTGGGAAGTTCTCGGGCTTGAACTTCAAGAGATGGCAATAAAAGATGTTGTTTTATCTCACTACCTTGAACCTTGCGAGGTTCCTATCTGAAACCCCACCAGCTCCGAAGGGAGAACCTGGTGCCCAGACCCTGGTTGCTGTCCAAGCATGGAAGCATTCTGAGTACTTGTGCCGTAACTACGTGTTAAACGGACTTGCGGATTCGTTGTATAATGTATACTGCAAGATAGCAACTGCTAAAGAGCTTTGGGAATCTTTAGAGAAAAAGTACAAAACTGAGGATGCTGGCACGAAAAAGTTTGTGGTGGGAAAGTTCTTGGATTATAAGATGGTTGATTCGAAGACTTTGATGTCTCAAGTTCAAGAACTGCAGATTATTATCAGTGATCTTCTTTCTGAAGGAATGACTCTTGGTGAGACATTTCAAGTGGCTGCGATAATCGAGAAGTTGCCTCCAAGTTGGACTGACTTCAAAAATTATCTAAAGCACAAACGAAAGGAGATGAAAATGGAAGACTTGGTGGTCCGTCTTCGAATCGAGGAAGACAATAGACTGGCTCAAAAAGGAAGTCAAGGGGATGTGAATGCCAAGGCCAATGTGGTTGAACATGGGCAATATTCGAACAAAGGAAATAAGTTCAACAAAGGAAACAAAAGTTTCAAAGGCAAGGGCAAAGTGGATCTTGGACCCAAAAAGGGTAGTGTGAGGAAAAAGGTTAGCACTTTTAAAGGTAGGTGCTATAACTGTGGTGAAAGTGGTCACCGTGCTGACCAGTGCAAAGCCCCTAAAAAGGCTAAAGCACACATGATGGAGTATGACATCCCCATGGTGGCGATGATCACCGATCTCACGACTATGTCTGAGGATGCCGCGGAGATCAATGTGGTAGCAAGCAAGCCAGAAGCGGCTAACCCGACATGTTAGCCCGGTGAAGCATATCTTTAAAAATTTTAAAGAATTGTCGGGTGATGAAAAGCTGTACATGGGAAATGCTGCTACAGCAGACATCAAAGGGGAAGGTGAGGTGGTCCTCAAATGGACCTCGGGGAAGGAACTCACCTTGAAAAATGTGTTGTATATTCCTGATCTGCGCAAGAGTCTTGTGTCAGGATGGCTTCTCAACAAATCTGGTTTTCGTTTAGTGTTTGAGAGTGATACCTTTATTTTGAGTAAACGTGGAATATTTGTTGGTAAAGGCTACGCCCAAAATGGTATGTTCAAACTTAATGTATTGGCTACTAGTAAGAACGTTAATGAAAATGCGTCTATTTCTACTTACATGATTGAGCCTTTTAATGTTTGGCTTGGTCATTTGGGTCACGTTAATTATAATTCGTTGCGTCGTTTAATCAATTTAAAACACATACCAAAATTTTCAATTGATTCAAACTCTAAATGTGAAACATGTGTTGAGGCCAAACAAACAAGATCTTCGTTTAAATCGGTTGTAAGAACAACTGAACCCCTTGATATGATTCACACTGATGTGTGTGATTTGAAAGCAATTCCCACTAGAGGTGGTGTCACGGCCCCCGACCCGGTTTGACCCGTTTCATGAGCCGCGGGACAGAAAAATCCCATGGTATTTATTTAACAGCGGAAGTTTTCATCAGGATCTTTTTAAAGCTGAAATATTTCCTGATTATTTTATTTCACAATTCGGGATAAAGACCGGTAATTTACAATCCTAAGATTTCATGTAGAAATCTTTTATTTTACAAAACATGGTTCTTTATTTTATACTGAGCCACTTCCTTAAGCTTTTAGTGCTTCTCGGCACTTTTCCTGGATCACAATAGATCACCTGAAACATGTTTGAAAAAGGTTTTGTCAGCGGGAAATACTGAGTGAATCATTCATTTTTACTAAAACGACATGTTTGTTATAATTTACAGTATTAAGAGCGATTACAATGTCTCTATCTTTTGAATTAACTGACTCAGTTGTCACTTGACCGGACTTGTGACTGTGGACATATCACTTGCTGGGTCCTTTCACCCACAAGTGATAAATAATTAGTAGCTATGTGCACATCCCCCCACATACTGGCAGTAATTTCAGATAACAAGACTTAATCCATGTAATTATAACTTTTGAAATAAATAAAGTTTTGTAAAGTAATTTGATAAAAAGAGAATGACTCACATTGCAGGTTTAATTGAGCAGAGCCTAGCCTACTGATTAGCCTTTTAACCTAAATTTAATAACAGGCACACAATTTGGTTAGTAACTTAATACAGCATTTACGATAACTCACGAGATTAAAACCTTCACAACAAATGACAAAGTGCGATACTTAAACATCCATCGAATTAACGACGAATGACAAAGCATAAACCCTAATGTGGGCAGCACTTAAACATCCATTGGATAGTTTAATCGATCGGACATTAAATGGTATCAGCGATCGAGTTATTACCCTGTATTGTGGCAGCACTTCGTGAATCGTGTGTGTTGTGGGACTGTTTATGATATAACTCAACATACAATTCGATTTGAACGTCGAACGAATACTCAATTGCATGAAACAGACACTACTATTTATACTTGAAAAATGCCCCCCTCGCGCCACGCGAAAGGTTCCCTTGCGCGCGTCGCGTGGCACGAGAGACCCTAGTCTACCATAGGCTTGCTTTGTGTCCCAGTAGCACAGCTGAGTTGGCCGCTTGATCAATTTCGCAATACACGTAAAACTGTGTGGATATTACCGATTAGGTTTTACCCCCCCTGAGTTTTAGGGGCCCTGATCCTGATTCCGATTGTTCTGAAAATTTTAGGGTTTGTGCAGAATCACTTGGGTGTCTCAATTAGGGTTTCATATTGAATAAAATAATAAAATAAATAGAACTTTTAATGAGAGTTGTTACATTCTCCCCACCTTAATAAAAATCTCGTCCTCGAGATTTATTGGAATAAGTGAGGATACTTTCGCTTCATTTCTGATTCTAGCTCCCAAGTGTATTCAGCTCCTCTCTTTGAATCCCATTTTACTTTAACTAGCACTAGTCGTTTGTGCTTGAGAAACTTCACTTTTCTGTCTTCTATCTGAAGAGGTCTCTCAACAAATTTTAACTTTTCGTTTACCTCTATGTCTTTAAGAGGTACTACCAGAGATTCGTCCGATAGACATTTCTTGAGACTGGATACATGAAATACATCATGTACTCCAGATAACTCTTCTGGTAGTTGTAAACGATAAGCAACTGGTCCTATACGTTGAATCACTAGAAAGGGTCCTATGTATCTTGGACTTAGCTTTCCTTTCTTACCAAATCTAGCCACACCTTTCCAAGGAGAAACTTTCAACAGTACTCTGTCTCCAACTTGGAATTCTAAGGGCTTACATCTATTGTCTGCATAACTTTTCTGGCGATCTCGAGCGGTCTTCAGCCTTTCCTTGATTTGAGTAATCTTATCGGTTGTCTCTTGCACTATTTCAGGACCTGACAATTGACTTTCTCCTATTTCTGCCCAACAAACTGGAGTTCTGCACTTTCTTCCATAAAGTGCCTCGAATGGGGCAGTTTCAATACTTGAATGATAACTATTGTTATAGGAGAATTCAATTAAAGGTAAATGGTCGTCCCAATTTCCACCAAAATCTATCACACATGCTCTGAGCATGTCTTCTAGAGTTTGGATTGTCCTTTCACTTTGTCCGTCCGTTTGTGGATGATATGCAGTACTCAGATTTAGTCGAGTTCCCATAGCTTCTTGGAAACTTTTCCAGAAATGAGAAGTGAAACGACTATCTCTATCTGATACAATGGAGAGTGGAACTCCATGTAAAGATACGACTTCATCTACATATAACTTTGCTAGTCTTTCCATGCTAAAGGTTTCTTTCATTGGTAGAAAGTGAGCAGATTTGGTTAATCGATCCACAATTACCCAAATCGCATCATTACCTTTTCTGGTTTTGGGTAACTTAGTAACAAAATCCATTGTTATGAGTTCCCATTTCCATACAGGCATTTCTAACTGTTGTAATAAACCTGATGGTTTCTGATGTTCTGCCTTAACTTGTGAACAAGTAAGACACTTAGAAACATATCTAGCTATATCCTTCTTCATGCCTATCCACCAGAAATTATTTCTTAAATCTTGGTACATTTTATTGTTTCCAAGATGTATGGTATATCTAGATTTATGAGCTTCATCTAAAATTTTATTTCTTAATTCTCCCTGCTTTGGCACCCAAACCCTTTTCTTATGGAATCTCTAAATTCCATCATCTCCCTGTTCTAATTCTTTTGTTCGTCCTTTCATTTCTTCAGCAACATCCTCTATTGATGTTTCTTGAAAATGCTTCAGTTGTTCATTTAAATATAACTGTAGATTTAATCTGAGAGCACGAACCTGTCGTTGCTTTTCATGGCACTTACGACTTAAGGCATCTGCAACTACATTTGCTTTTCCTTCGTGATACTGAAAATCACAGTCGTAATCACTTAAAATTTCCATCCACCTTCTTTGCCTCATGTTTAACTCTTTTTGCCCAAATATATATCTTAAACTCTTATGATCTGTATAGATAGTAAATTTACTTCCATACAGATAATGTCTCCAAATCTTAAGGGCAAAAATTACGGCTCCTAATTCTAAATCATGAGTCGTATAATTCTCTTCGTGCTTTTTCAACTGTCTTGAAGCATACGCAATTACCTTCTTGCGTTGCATAAGCACACATCCAAATCCTAGTTTTGAAGCATCACAATATACTTCAAAATCTTCAGTTCCTTCTGGTAAGGCTAAGATTGGAGCATTGGTTAATTTCTGTTTCAAGATTCTAAAGGCTTCTTCTTGTTTAGGTCCCCATTCAAACTTAATTTCTTTAAAGGTTAGCTTAGTTAAAGGTACAGCTATTTTGGAAAAATCCTTAATAAACCGTCTATAGTAGCCAGCTAAACCTATAAAACTTCTAATTTCCATTGTAGTTTGTGGAACTTTCCAATTGGTAATCGCCTCTATCTTAGCAGGATCTACATGAATACCTTCATGATTTACCATGTGGCCTAAAAATTGCACTTCTAGCAACCAAAATTCACATTTTGAGAATTTGGCATACAACTTTTCTTTTCTTAACAAAGTTAAGAGTGCATGCAAGTGCTCACAATGTTCTGTCTGACTTTTGGAATAAATAAGTATATCGTCTATAAAAACAATTACAAATTTATCCAAATATGGTTTACAGATTCTATTCATCATGTCCATGAATGAGGCAGGAGCATTCGTTAACCCAAAGGGCATGACTGTAAACTCATAATGACCATACCTAGTCCTAAAAGCAGTCTTAGGTATGTCTTCTTCTTGTACTTTCAATTGATGATATCCGGAGCGTAAATCGATCTTAGAAAAATATCTAGCTCCTTGAAGTTGATCAAAAAATCATCAATTCTAGGTAATGGGTATCGATTCTTAATTGTGACCTTATTCAGTTCTCTATAATCAATACACATTCTCATCTAACCATCCTTCTTTTTTACAAACAACACTGGCGCTACCCACGGAGATGAACTAGGTTGTATGAAACCTTTAATTAGTAATTCATCTAATTGCTTTTTCAGTTCTAACATTTTCTGTGGGTGCTAATCGATAAGGTTCCTTGGCTATCGGTATAGTTCCGGGAATTAGATGAATCCTAAATTCTACCTCCCTATTCGGAGGTAATCCTGGTAACTCTTCTGGGAATACATCTGAGTATTCTGAGACTGCAGGAATTTCCTTAAGTTCTTTGCCCTTAGTACTAATGATTACTGAAATCATATATACTATTCCTTGCTTTCGTTCATAACTAGCAACTTTCATTACTAATATGAACTTCATGGGTTTACGTGGCTTATCTCCTGTAATCATGATTATTTCTCCAGTAGGTGCCTGAATTTCTACAGAATTTTTATCACAAAGGATTCGAGCATGGTTGGCTATTAACCAATCCATTCCTAACACAACATCGAATTCAGCTAATTTCATAGGTAACAGATTTGCAGAAAATTTATGACCTGAAAGTTCTATTTCTACTTTTTGCAAAACCTGATCTATTTTAACTGAATTCCCATCTGCGGTTTCGACTGTAAAAATCTGCCTAATGTTGGTTAAAGGTAACTTAAGAGTTTGACAGAATAAAGTATTTATAAAACTTTGGTTTGCACCAGAGTCAAATAATACTTTTGCATATACGTTGTGAACTAGGAACGTACCAGCTATCACATCTGGAATAAGTTCTGCTTCTTGAGTGGTCAGCTGGAATGCTCTGACATTCTTTTTAGTGGCTCCGTCGACCGTCTTGGCTTTGTTGTCTGCTGGTTTGACCACTTTAGGACATTCTGTTTTGAAATGTCCTGCTTCTCCACAATTGTAACAAATTATGGATTTCTTCCTGCAATTTTCTTCACGATGTCCTACAGTTTTGCAAAAATTGCAATATACCTTGCATCTTCCAAAATGTTTCTTTTTGCAATTTTGACAAAACGGCAAAGTTGAAGATTGCCCTATTCCTCTTCTCTTGAAGCTATTATTATTACCCGTACGAAATCCTTGGGTAATTTTCTGAGCCAGTTCCTTTTTCTTATTATCATCTCTTGTGCGTACCAGTTCATCAGTTAGGGTGTTGGCTAATTCCACTACATCATCAATAGTGCGAGGTCTCGCAGCTTTAACGATATTGCGGATTTCACCAATCAATCCCCAAATATAACGAGAAATGAGTACCGGTTCTGGCGAAGCCATTGTTGGTACCACTCTATCATATTCGAAGAATGTCAAAGTATAACCGCGACAATCTACACCCATCATTCTATAGTTTAAGAACTTATTTGCCATTTGATCTTTTTCATACTCAGGACAGAATTTTCTTTCTACAAAATTCTTAAATTCTTCCCAATTCACGGCATAAGCTAACATTCTTCCTGTTGCTTGTAACACCGTATTCCACCATTCTAGCGCCCCTTCTTTGAAAAGGTTTGACGCGTACATGACCTGATCATCCTGAGCACATTTACTTATGGTAATCACTGCCTCGGTTTTCTCTAACCAACGCAGTGCCGCAGTCGCTCCTTCATTGCCTGCAAATTCAGTGGGTTTGCAAGCAAGAAATTCTTTGTAAGTGCAACCAGGTGTTGCAGCTTTCATTTTCTTAGGGAGCAGAGCTTGTCGTGGTTCATTATTATGATTAATATGATCATTGCCTCCGTTTACACTATTACTAAAGTTATCTTCAGAAATACGTTTGCTTGGAACAATTTGTTGAGGTTCAGCAGGTTTCTGGACAGCAGCAACTATTGCTGGAATAGCATTGGCTATTCCCTGAGCAACAATATTTTCTATATCCTGTCTAGTCATATATTGATCCCCCGGGTGTTGCTCAGATTGATTAACCTCATTAACTGGTTCGTTATTAGCATTTTCCATCTGATAATATATATAATTTATTAGTATTGATTAAATAACAATTGTACACAAAACAATCATACAAATTTTAAATACGCACATATATAGTCAAAACTATCAATTTCTTGATTTCCATTTTTATATTTTATAGTATGCATCAATACACACTATTTATTTTACAAAGTTTTATTCATAGTTATTTTACAGACTGATTTCACTATTACTATTCCACAACCACAGTTTTACCAACCCATTATTTCTCGTCATTTGTCTTCCTAAAAACGAAGCTCCCTTTCATCATACTTCCAGGCAATTTGTCCCCCTATCTCCCGGATTCTATTTCCTGCATCTATTAACTCTTCGCCAAAATGGCGAAGTTCTGCTAAATTCTCGTTACTCATGGGTGGATTTGGTAATGGTTCCAGGTCGAACTGAGGAAGAAAGGAATAAGGACTATTGATCAGGTTTTGGAACTGCCAATCATTTGTCCACCATTCATCCATTCCTAAAGGTTGGGTATGGACTATAGGTTCTGGAATTGGGGGATCCAAGTTCATTGGTAGTTGTGTTTCAAGAGTAGGGTATAGATTATTATTAATTGGCTTGACAACATCACATCTTGCCAATGCCTGATCTAATTCCTCCTGAAAAGGTAACTCCTCAACCTGTCTAGAACTTTCCCCGACTTCCCTCTGGGTTTGCTTAGAACCTTCTTCATATTCAATTCCCGGTGGTCTAGAATCTTCTCCCAACTCCATTTCCAGTGGCCTATAATCTTCACTGACTTCCACCCCCTTTCCTTTGTCTAAAGGATTTTCTATTTTAGGGATCTTCCTAGTTGTAGGCTTCCTCCTACGCACACGTCTCCATCCCACAAATCTCCTTCTTTTCTTGGGTTTAGGTTTCTCCGGTGGTGGAGCATTAAATTCAAAAGGTTCTTCTATGTCTGGTATATACCTATTGAAATCTCTGGAAACCTCTATTTTTACCGGATAGAGATTTAAATTCTGAAGGGCGTCGGACAAGTTGTTCACGCTGTTTAGCAAAATACACACAATTACTAAGTTGAAAATTTATACCAAATTTCATAGAAAACCTTTAAATATTATTTCATACTGGGTAACTACAAAATAACTGAAAAGTTAAAACACACCAGGTTTTCTTGTAAATTTATTTATTTACTGAAATAAGGTTTCTAGACTGAAATTGATAAAAGTGCTAAAACTTGGGTCAAATTATTTAAAGATTTGTATTAACTGCTACAGTAGCTAGCATAAAAAGATCTGCCCATTTCTCATCTAACTTGTCCTCCCAAGGTTTTTTACTGGTTAATTCCTGGGTTTCCTGTTTAACTTTCTTCTCTCGGTTTTTCTTTATTTTCTCTTTACTTTTTCTAATAATCAGACTTCTTTTACTAGGAGAAAGTGGTTCCTCATAGTGTGCCTTTCGTACAAATATTCCTTCTTCAGGGATTGGAAAGTGATTTGAAGGTTTGGTTTGGGATGAACTTCCCTTCTCGTTGGATGACTTATCTAATTTAAGATAGATGTTTGACAACTTTTGCTTACCCATACTGTATACAAATATTCAATTAATAAAACACATAATCACAAAATGACAATCAGTAAAATTAAGTATTTTCTAAATACTTAATAGACTTAAATCAGTGGCTCTGATACCACCTTTTTCTGTCACGGCCCCCGACCCGGTTTGACCCGTTTCAGGAGCCGCGGGACAGAAAAATCCCGTGGTATTTATTTAACAGCGGAAGTTTTCATCAGGATCTTTTTAAAGCTGAAATATTTCCCGATTATTTTATTTCACAATTCGGGATAAAACCCAGTAATTTACAATCCTAAGATTTCATGTAGAAATCTTTTATTTTACAAAACATGTTTCTTTATTTTATACTGAGCCACTTCCTTAAGCTTTTAGTGCTTCTCGGCACTTTTCCTGGATCACAACAGATCACCTGAAACATGTTTGAAAAAGGTTTTGTCAGCGGGAAATACTGAGTGAATCATTCATTTTTAGTAAAACGACCTGTTTGTTATAATTTACAGTATTAAGAGCGATTACAATGTCTCTATCTTTTGAATTAACTGACTCAGTTGTCACTTGACCGAACTTGTGACTGTGGACATATCACTTGCTGGGTCCTTTCACCCACAAGTGATAAATAATTAGTAGCTATGTGCACATCCCCCCACATCTGGCAGTAATTTCAGATAACAAGACTTAATCCCTGTAATTATAACTTTTGAAATAAATAAGGTTTTGTAAAGTAATTTGATAAAAAGAGAATGACTCACATTGCAGGTTTAATTGAGCAGAGCCTAGCCTACTGATTAGCCTTTTAACCTAAATTTAATAACAGGCACACAATTTGGTTAGTAACTTAATACAGCATTTACGATAACTCACGAGATTAAACCTTCACAACAAATGACAAACTGCGATACTTAAACATCCATCGAATTAACGACGAAGGACAAAGCATAAACCCTAATGTGGGCAACACTTAAACATCCATTGGATAGTTTAATCGATCGGACATTGAATCGTATCAGCGATCGAGTTATTACCCTGTATTGTGGCAGCACTTCGTGAATCGTGTGTGTTGTGGGACTGTTTATGCTATAACTCAACGTACAATTTGATTTTGAACGTCGAACGAACACTCAATTGCATGAAACAGACACTACTATTTATTCTTGAAAAATGCCCCCCTCGCGCCACGCAAAAGGTTCCCTTGCGCGCGTCGCGTGGCGCGAGAGACCCTAGTCTACCATAGGCTTGCTTTGTGTCCCAGTAGCTCAGCTGAGTTGGCCGCTTGATCAATTTCGCAATACACGTAAAACTGTGTGGATATTACCGATTAGGTTTTACCCCCCCTGAGTTTTAGGGGCCCTGATCCTGATTCCGATTGTTCTGAAAATTTTAGGGTTTGTGCAGAATCACTTAGGTGTCTCAATTAGGGTTTCATATTGAATAAAATAATAAAATAAATAGAACTTTTAATGAGAGTTGTTACAGGTGGTAACAAATACTTCATCACTTTTATTGATGATAGTACGAGATATTGTTACGTTTACTTACTCAAGAGTAAGGATGAGGCTATTAACAAGTTTGCCTTGTAAGTAAGGATGAGGCTATTAACAAGTTTGCCTTGTACAAAGCCGAGGTTGAAAATCAGCTCAACCGGAAAATTAAAATCGTGAGGAGCGATAGAGGTGGTGAATATGTGTCACCATTTGCGGACATATGTGCAAAAAGCGGAATAATCCATGAACTAACAGCTCCTTATTCCCCACAATCAAATGGTATAGCGGAACGAAAGAACCGCACGTTAAAGGAAATGATGAATGCCATGTTGATAAGCTCTGGGATGAGTCAGGACATGTGGGGGGAAGCCATATTGTCGGCTAATTATGTCCTGAACATGATACCCTTAAAAGACAGAGATGTGACTCCATATGAGTTATGGACAAAGCTGAAACCTTCATATAAATACATGAAAGTGTGGGGGTGCCTAGCAAAAGTGGTCGTAACACCACCAAAACGCTTACAAATAGGACCTAAAACTATGGATTGTGTGTTCATAGGTTATACGCGTCCTGGTGGCCCACTTCGGTTTCTGGTACACGATTCAAAGAATCCTGGAATATGCAAGGACACTATCATAGAGGCAAAGAATGCGTCATGGTTTGAACACGTGTTTCCTTGTTTGGGAAAAGAACAAGCTGGTCTTTCAAAACCAGTTGAGGAGTTCATTGAAAAGACCGAGATTGTTCCCCAAAATGACAATGAAATAGATGAACCTCAAGAACAATCTGAAAATGAGGAGGTTGTGGTAAGAAAGAGTAAAAGGCAAAGGATCGAGAAATCCTTTGGACCTGATTTTCTTACATATGTGGTTGAAAGTGAGCCTCAAACTTATCAAGCTGCGGTCACTTCTTCGGAAGGACCTCAATGGAAAGAAGCCATCAAAAGTGAAATTGATTCTATCTTGCAGAATCATACCTGGGAGTTGGTAGGTCTTCCTTCTGGTTGTAAACCACTTGGATATCGATGGATATTCAAAAGGAAGATGAAATCGGATGGCACCATTGACAAGTACAAGGCAAGATTAGTAATCAAAGGGTATAGACAACGGGAAGGTCTAGACTACTTTGATACCTATTCGCCTGTGACATGAATAACCTCGATAAGGTTGGTGATTGCAATTGCTGCTTTGAGAAATTTAGAAGTACATCAGATGGATGTAAAAACCGCGTTTCTAAACGGTGAGTTAGATGAAGAGATTTATATGGAGCAACCCGAAGGGTTCTTAGCTCCTGGCCAGGAGGGAAAAGTTTGCAAACTCGTGAAATCTCTATACGGTTTGAAACAGGCTCCGAAGCAGTGGCACCAAAAGTTTGATCAGGTGATGCTTGACAGTGGGTTCAAGATCAATGAATGTGATAAATGTGTATATGTCAAGAACACATCACGAGGTTATGTTATTTTGTGTTTATATGTGGATGACATGCTTATCATCGGTAGTGATGATAATATGGTCAAGTCAACAAAAGATATGTTGAAAACAAGATTTGACATGAAAGACATGGGTTTAGCCGATGTGATACTGGGGGTCAAGATAGTAAGGACCCAAAATGGTTTAATACTAAGCCAATCACATTATGTTGACAAGATCCTTGAAAAATTATGTACTGAAGACACTAATGTCTCCCAAACTCCTATTGATACCTCTTACCGTCTATCAAAGAATAGAGGTGAAGGTGTCAATCAGTTGGAATACTCAAGGGTCATTGGAAGTTTAATGTATCTCATGACATGTACGAGACCAGACTTGGCTTATGCTGTGAGCAGACTAAGCAGATACACAAGTAACCCAAGCTCTGAACATTGGAAGAGTATGACAAGGTTGCTAAGGTACTTGAGATACACGAGAAACTATGGTCTACACTATGGCCGTGATCCAGCTGTTTTAGAAGGATACAGTGATGCCAACTGGATATCCGACTCAAAAGATTCCAAATCAACAAGTGGATATGTCTTCACTCTTGGTGGAGCAGCTATATCTTGCAAATCGTCTAAGCAGACTATTATAGCCAGATCCACCATGGAATCTGAGTTCATTGCGTTGGACAAAGCTGGAGAAGAGGCCGAGTGGCTGCGTCAGTTTTTAGAATATGTTCCAGGATGGCCTAAACCTGTAACAGCTGTATGCATACACTGTGATTGCCAGTCGGCAATAGGAAGAGCTCAAAGTGTGATGTACAATGGTAAGTCAAGGCATATACGACGCAGACATAACACGATACGACAGCTGCTCTCAACCGGGGTTATCACGATTGACTATGTGAAGTCAAAAGATAACATTGCGGATCCGCTTACGAAAGGCTTAAACAGAGAGGCAGTGCATAAGTCGTCACGAGGAATGGGACTAAAGCCCGTGGGGTAATCTGTTCGAAGGAAACCTAACCTAGAAGATTGGAGATCCCATGACCTAGGTTCAATAGGACAACCTAATTGAACAAATTGTGGTCACTGTGGGGGAGAACCCCATAACACAAAAGGAGCTGCATGCTTCTTAGTCTATTCCTTTACTAAATCAGTGACAAAGAAGGCTAAGCCTAAGGCTTTTAATGATTATAGAGAATCACCTATGTGAAGAGAGAAGTGGGGTCGCTTCGAGTGGAATTGTGGGGGGCACAATTCCTAGAGCTCTCGCAGAACCAGGCAAGTGTCCATGACCACAACGGACACACCAATGAGGGTCTAGCCAGACCAGGGAGAGAATTGTGTGAAGGTGTAATAATGTCTACACAAATGGGGACTGGTTCAAGGACATCGCGTCTACCAGTCGCTAGGAGGCTAAGTGCACTTCACAATGGAAAGTTCAAAGGAAACACCTACTTATCCGGCAATACTCAACTGTTGAAGTTGTATCGAGAAACCTGGAAGTGGATTGATTTCCATTCATGTGGGGGATTGTTGGAAATTTATTAACTTATTTGAATGGAAATTTGGTATTTTCATTAAATAGAGCATTTGAGTTTTGTCCCACATCGGTGGGATGGAGAATAGGATAGTGGTATTTAATAAGGGGTGTAAGGAAGATGATATTTTCTATACAATGAGACACACCCAGTGGCAAGCCCGAGGGCCCGAAAGGGCCCGAACGCGCCCGGGGCACGGGACCGGAACCGGGGGCGATGGGGCGTAATGTGGCGTTTTGATGGCGCACTTCGCACACTCGCATCGCCGCGAGCCGCTTGAGAGCCGCCTTATGATTTTTGAAGGTTCTGGATGGCGCCTGCGTGTGAACTTGCCGTCTGTCGACCAGCCTGCATGGCTGCCGCCGCCGCCGTCTGCCGACCTGCCGACCAGTCTGACACGTGCATGCATGTCTGCAGCCGCCGCCGTCTGCCGACCAGCTTGTCAACACGTAGCCGCCGCCTGTTGACCTTGCAGCTGCGTCCACACTAGCCAGTTGCGGCTGCTGAGTCCTATATAAGGACCTGGTTGCATGCAGAAGAAGATGCACCGAAAAACCAGAACCTGCATCTGCAACCTGCACCCAGAACTTGAAAACCTGCAACCTTCAATTCAGTATTTGCAAACCTGCAACCCAGAACTTGCTCTCAGAACCTGCATCTGCAGCCAGAAAACCACTCTCACGCTCTAGCTCTTATTGCTGCATGAGTTGCAGCACCAACGACAATTCATTCCCGTCACTGGAAACACTCCGCGTCCTCGTTTCAGGTACGTCTTCAGGTGCTAGGCTAGTCCCGGCAGTACTAACTGCTTCGGCTGTTGTACCCTGGGAAACAGACGGGTTCACCTGGGTGGCTCGAAATCTGTTTTAAAGGAAGCGTGATCTTCACGTGCCTCAGTCACCACTGGCTTCGTTTTATTCATTATTTTTCCTTGTAACATGTTCTTAGTTTAATTTAAATTTCTTGTATTGTAAATTCTTTCAGTTTAATTTTGTTCTTCTTTATGTATAGTAATTAGAATGTTTATTCATAAAATTGTTATTTTATTTAATTTGTGAACGGATTTCCTATAAGTGACACGTCAAATAATGCCAGTTTGTGTTTTTAGAACTTAAAATAATACAATTCTTGAATATGCAGATAATGCATGGTTGTATTATTGTGACAAGCTTAGAATGTTTCCGGTAATATTTATTGAGACGGAATACCTTAAATAAAGCTTTGCTATTTTGTAGATGAAGAAATCCCTTACCCAGTTGTCGAGTTATCCAACTTACAAAGAGGAGCTAAGAAGAATAAGTGGTAATGTAAGTTGTCGATTACAATTTAGGGTTTAAGATCAAATACAAAATCTCCGAAAAATAAGAAGTCGTACGAAGGGTATCAAACGGATTCCGATTGACCTCAGTCAAGGGTATCAAACGAAGGGCCAATAGTATTTTTTTTTGGCATATATCAGAAAGAGAAGTTTGAATATAATATATCCAAAGGCAAAAGAAAACAAATTTAGATTCCAAGACAAAAGCATCATACATTTTTTAGCATCTGTTAAATATTTCTAAGTTGTTAAGTGTCACATACTCACATATATGGGCCCATAGAAAGACGAAATACGATACCAAACATGTCTCGTAACTACATATTCAAATATTCAACTAAGTCGTTAAGTGTCACTGTCACATATATGGGCCCATAGAAAGACGAAATACGATACCAAGCATGTCTCGTAACTACATATTCAAATATTCAACTAAGTTGTAGTGTCACTGTCACACATATGGGCCCATAGAAAGACGAAATACGATACCAAACATGTCTCGTAACTACATATTCAAATATTCAACTAAGATGTTAAGTGTCAATGTCACATATATGGGCCCATAGAAAGACGAAATACGATACCAAACATGTCTCGTAACTACATATTCAAATATTCAATTGTGTATAAGGATCGAATAAGGGGAATTCTATTCCCACGCCTCATTATTTATCCGCACATCCTGGAATTTCAATACGCATCGTATAGGTCTATACGATGCGTATTGAAAAAGTCAAAAAAACATTGCAGACTGACAGGTGCTGTTAGTACAGTATGTCTATCGCCTCCGTCATCTCAAGACCATAGCGGAAACCGTTTAGTTCTAGCCTTATACTGTAACATCTAGTTAAGAAAGGCAAGGTGGCAATATTGTAATTAATGAGTTTTCTCATTAAAGCCTTGGCCTATAAATAGTAGAGTTAGGGTTAGAGTTAGAGACTTTTGGAACTTTTGTGACCTTTGCCATTTGGAGCTTTGGAGATCTAAAGCTAGAGAGAGAAAGTTCCATGTACGTGATTCAGGTGCTGTACGTTTTCAGATCTGATTAATAGATTCACGGTTATATTACGTCACGTGTGTTCGGTCACGTTCGTGTACGGATTCCGCACGTCACACGTTCGGTTCGCAATCGAAACGGAGTCAAAACCGGTCCTAACAAGTGGTATCAGAGCAGGAGCTCGATTGCACAGATCAAACACACTGATTCGTACCGAATAACTTCAGATTCAGAGTCAATTTCATCCAGATTTGTCAAACTTTCTTCACTTTTTCATTCTGTCACGTTTTTATCTGAAAATCGCAAAATTAAACAGGTTTTAACGGTTCAAAATTAATGATTTTTGGATATGATATGCGAAATCAGTTGATCTAAGAGCCTTCAAATTTTCAGATCTTAATTCAAAGCCGTTTGAAAGATATCTTGAATTTTCTGATCGAAAAAGTTGAAAGTTGCTGCTGATGTGCTTGATGTTCACCGGTCGGATGGCAATTCGACCGGATGACCATTCGACTCAAAGTTTCATTTCAAAAGAGTATTGACTTTTGTTTACTGTCATTCGTTCGAATCACTATCCGGTCGAATAACAATTCGACTCAAGAATTCTATCTTTGCATTTCATTTAAATGTTGACTACGTTGACCCGGTCGAATGACAATTCAAACGAATGACAATTCGAACGAGTGACAATTCGACTCATTGACATTTTTTTAAAATAATTTGTTCAAACTGATCGGATAGCAATTCGCATCATTGCATCTGATCCGACAGTGCCACTTTGTCACATTCTTTTATAGTCTTGCATGTGAATTTCTTTTAGTAGTCAACATTTCTCAGACATCAATAATAAACTACAACAGTGGTCTCGAGATTCTATAGAATATATAGATTCACTTGAACATTTTCATGTGAACATTTAAGTGTATGTCAGACCCACCGTTTGAAAGGCTCATTTGTGATTGGGTTATGTAGAGGTCCTATAAGATTAGTGTTGATTTATTGACTTTCTCATACTTTGCATGTGATTCATCAGATTGCATGTGCTTATTTTGAATTTCATTTTACCTTGCTGTGTCACTCGGTCGAACAGCAATTCGAACGAATTGCCACCCGTTTCAAAGATAAAGTGTTTTTGGAGTCGCTCGGTCGAACAGCAATTCGAACGAATTGCCATTCGAGTCTCAGCATCTTCCTACATTTCATTAAAAGTCTTTGACTTCAGTTGACCTATCCGTTCGAATTACCATTCGACCAGATAGCAATCCGTGTTGACTTGATTGACCTATCTGCTCGAATTACTCACTCGATCGAATACCCATCCGATTCATTTGTTTGATATCGTTTAAACTAATTGTGCTTGTTTGTTCATGATTCAGGTGATTCAACATGGCTAAAATGTTTAATGAACAGGAAAACGAGAATCTTAAAGATTTAAACGTTTGGATTTCTGATTCTTGGATTGATAAGAAAAACAAGAAGGACGTTTGGATTAAAAGATCCGAAAATTTCTTATGCATGAAACATGAATCTTTGGAATAGTTGGATAGACGTTTTGATGAATTGATTGATAAGATAGATAGATATGAGATAAAGTTTTCAAATGCTGAAAAAATTTCAAAATTTGCTGATGCATTACCTCTAGAATGGGATGAATTTTTGAGTGAACTAAAAAGGAATGCAAATTTCTCAAAGTTTTCATTTAGAGAATTCATCAATGAGCTTAGATCACATAAGTTTGACAAAGAAAAAAGAAAAGAAGAGTTGATGTATGAGATGAAGAGGGATTTAGAAAAGATAAATTTGGAAGTAATCATCGAAATGTGAAAAAGATTTTCTGTATGTCTTCCTGCAAAAAATGTCATGAATTATGATATTAAGAGAGGTTGTTTTATTGATGAATATGCAAACCCTCTTGATTTTGTTAAAATTTTTTGTGCAGGAACATTCAGGATGGATACAAAGAAAGAAGCTGAAGTTGAAAAGATGAATGAAAAATGCTCAAAATGTGATAAACTTGGAGCAGACAATGCCAAATTCTTGAGTGATGCGGAGAATTTGACATTGGAAAACAAAGCTTTGAAAGATGGGAAGAAAGCTGATGATAAACAGATTTTGGAGTTGCGTTTGAACTACGAGAAATTGAGATCTGAAAATGACAAACTTTTGAAGAATGTTGAGAGTTTGTCATCAGAAAACAAAAATTTTTAAAAATTAGAAAATGATTTCAAAAGTCAGTTAAAGATTTTAGAAGATGAGAGAGATGTTTTTGGTAAAAATAATCTCGAAAAACAATGTGCGATAAATTCTCATCTTGATAAAATCATTCGACTTGAGCATGAATCCGAAGGTAATAGAAAGAAAATTGCTGATTTAGAAAACAAGTTGAAAAGTTTTGTGACTTCTGCATCATATGTTTGTCCAAAACCGATCAATGTTGTTCCAATAAGTGACAATGTCACAAATTTTGACAAAGTCAAAATTGAAGATTGTGATGACAAAGCTGATGATGAAAAAGAAAAAGAAAAAGAAAAGAAAAGAATAATATTTTTAGATTTACAAGAAAAATTTAAAAATATTGTTTTGCAATCTACTGAAACAGGTGAATGTTCTAAGCGAAAACCTGTTAAGAAGAGTGTAGAACAAAAACAAAAAGTTAAAAATTCGAAAAATTTTAAAAATGAAAATAAAAGCTCATCAGTTCAGTCATCCAATCATTATAAAAAATTTGTAAATGAAAACTCACAAAATGTTGGTAATAAGTGGTGCAGGTTTGACCATAGTGCTCAAAAGACAAATCCAGCATTGAAGAGGAGAAATGATTATCACCAAGCCAAACAATGTTATGATCTGAAGGTTTGGACTGACAGAAGTGGATGGTACAATAACAGAGTGTGCTATACCTGTGGTGTTAGAGGACACATTGCTGTTAACTGCCAGAATTGGAATTTTGAAACACGAAGATGCTATAATTGCCATATCAGAGGACATATTGCCAGAGATTGCCCAAGGAGATCGATGGGAAGATCAAGGGTTGAATCTCAGAGAACGATAAAGAAACCATTCAATGTCAATCCCAAAGAACAGAAAGTGAAACTTTCGCAGGGGCAAAAAGACAGACTGAGGAAAAAGAGGAAGAAGGCGAGGGAGTATTTGGAGAAGATTTTGTCTTCGGGTTCACCGGTTGGTTCGAATAAAAGTTCTGATGAATCGATTCACTCGACGGCAAAGTCAAGAAAATCGAATTCTTCAGATGCAAATCTGAGGACAAACAAGAAGAAAAGAAAGTTATTGGCGATGAATCTGGCTCATCCAAGTCAGACAAGCCAAGTTCAGGCAATGAATCTGATTCCACAAAATCAGAGGAGCCACAAGTTAAGGTAAAAAAGGAAGAAAAAGTTCCTTTAATGAATGATGAGAATTTTCCACCATTACGAGCCGCAAACCTAAAATCAAAAGGTGTTGATGCTGGAAAAATGTTTAATAGCAATGTTAAACATATTTTTAGTAAGATGGTTGATGGTAAGGAAAAAGGAGTAAAAGAATTTTATGAAGAAAAGAGAAAAGCTCAAAATACACCCAAGACTGGTCAGGCTTGGGTACATAAATCTGTTGGTTGAATTTCTAACTTGCCGGAGCTTCCAGGTTGGTAAGTGTGAAGCAGGTATCGGCATCATTCTTGAGAAATTCACAGGATGGTAACTGTGATATTTCATCTTACAAGTGGTTAATCAAGGACATTAAGTTGTACTTGATTATTTACAAGTGATAGTGATGTTTGACCTAATAATGTTAAATTTTCAAAATGGTTAAAAGAGAACAAGGTGATGAGATGACCCCGAACCTACAAGTGATGGGTAAACAAACTAATTTTTTCCGGAAAAACCATTCTGATTAACACAAACTTAAGTGTTTTGAAATCATTATGGGAAAATAGTTTGTTGTAAGGGGGAGTTCTGATTGAATACGCCGAAACCCTCACGGCTGAACAAACATGATTAATTTCACAAGATTGAAAAACGGTTTTCAAACTGTCAAAACTCAATGGGTTGTAAATCATGGGGGTACGTTATATTTTTCTGTAAATCTGTGCATGAGAAGCAGAAAATGGATGGCGAGACAAAGTTATCAGTATTGGTTGTCAATTTTTTTTTAAATGATTTTGCATTTTAGGGGGAGTAAGAAATTGTCAGAAAATCCAAAAACATTAGAAAATTTGAAAAAGCCAAAAACATGATAAAATTCAAAAATTGAGTTTTTGTGTAAAAAGAGGAAATGATAATACATCAGTAGACAGTTACAGTATGCTAAAGAAATGTAATGTTTAAATAGCGTTAAACAGTCTCACTGATGATATGCCGATAGGTTTTTATACATTTAGTAAACTTTTTTTGGGATATAAACCTAAATTCAAACTTGCTTATTTCGTGGGGAACAATACTTGGATATATAGGTAACCCCTGAAATCTCGTTTGAAAGGTCCCTCTTTCTGAGATACTAGGTCTTTATGCTTAGTGATATCTGGGGTATTATTCCGGGACTTCTGCTGATTGGAAGTTCTGACCTAGTCTCCGAATAATACTTTTCGCATTGCTTGAAAAATAGTGCCGCCCTCAGCAAATTGATGAAACAATAAAATTGATAGTCATTGCTGTTGTAACGAAAGATCCTCTAAAGGGGACACACCAAAAGTCGAGCCGTCATCTCTCTGCTGAACGGAAGTTCTGACCTGAGCTCTCACGGTTTCGTACTATAATTTATTCCCCTTACAGATATCATCTAGGTATACTCACCTGTAAGACTGAATATTGGGATCTGGATACGGGAGTATATTCAAGATGTGGGACACATGAATCAGTTTAAGTTCTTAAATCACCTAATTCGTATCCTGAATCAGTTGAAATTTGTGTGAAAATTTAAGTGGATCAGTATATCGACAATCTAAGTGAATTGTTTAATTCTTAATGTGTAACTAAGCTCAACGGTACTTGTGATTTGTCATAAACTGATATGATCCTGTAACGCATACTCAAAAAAAAAATATTGTCTGTAAATACGTTTGTAAATATTTCTTTACTGCTTTATGTTTCAGGAAAATACAAAAAGATTTTGATTTCTGCTTTATTTTCGACAACTGATGTCTGGGAAGCTGAGTTTCAAATTCTAAGTATGCTGATTGTGTTTCTGAAAATAAAACAAGTTCATTAATTTGAAACTTGATGTTTTAAAATCAAAAACAGTTTTTGATATCTCCAAGGTCATTAATTTGGACTTGGATGATTAACTGTGAGGGATTTGGATGCTTATACTGTTAAAATCTGTAAAAGAGCTAGTTTCCGATCCGGTTCGTTGAAACTGCCAAATTTTGAAGTTTGTTGATAAAGAGAGAGAGATTCAAGTAATCCTGGATATATTCATATTATTATATCTTAGAGACAGGATCTTGATTTATAAAGTTTAATCGAGCCAGGTCACGATTCCTGGAAAACCGAAAATGCTTTCATTGTAAAAATATTTTAGTATAAGCTGAGAAAGCCAGGGTTTTCAATCCTGGAAGTTCAAAACGTTGTTACTTATAAACGTTTGAGATTTACAGATGTTGTAACAGATTACGATCCCAACAGCCGAGTCTAAGGGGGAGTCTGAAGACGAGCTCAACGCAAAGGGAAGCGTGCATTCAAGGACCCAGGAACTATTCTGGAGGAGCTTGTAACCGAAAAGCCAGGTGTCGATCCCAAAAGCACGGAAGCTTGACGAAAGGGGGAGCCTGAAGAGTCTACCGAAAGGGGGAGCTGAAGCTGAAGACAGATCCACGGGGATTCTGTTCAAGCTAGAGAGAGAGAAAGAAAAGACGCTACGAGTTTAACTAAATGTTTGAGATTGACTGCGGCAATATCCAAGGGAGAGTCTGTTAGTGCAGTATGTCTATCGCCTCCGTCATCTCAAGACCGTAGCGGAAACCGTTTAGTTCTAGCCTTTTACTGTAACATCTAGTTAAGAAAGGCAAGGTGGCAATATTGTAATTAATGAGTTTTCTCATTAAAGCCTTGGCCTATAAATAGTAGAGTTAGGGTTAGAGTTAGAGACTTTTGGAACTTTTGTGACCTTTGCCATTTGGAGCTTTGGAGATCTAGAGCTAGAGAGAGAAAGCCTAGAGAGAGAAAGTTCCGTGTACGTGATTCAGGTGCTGTACGTTTTCAGATCTGATTAATAGAATCACGGTTATATTACGTCACGTGTGTTCGGTCACGTTCGTGTACGGATTCCGCACGTCACACGTTCGGTTCGCAATCGAAACGGAGTCAAAACCGGTCCTAACAGGTGCAGGTGTTGTCTGGCAGCTGGCATCATACGCATCATATAGGCCTATATGATGCGCATTGAGCCAATGAATTTTTAAAGTTTATTTTTGGTGTGTTATGTTGGGTTTTTGGTGTTTTGGGTTTGTTATTGGTATTTATTATTGGTTATTTTTGTTTTAATAAGTTTTAAAATCATTATTATTTTTATATCGTTAAGTATCGTATTATAGCGTATCGTGTCGTGTCGTATCGTATCACATCTTTATTATTTTTATATCGGTAATTATCGTATTATAGCGTATCGTGTCGTACCGTATCACATTTTTAACTTAATATCGTATTATAGATTGTACGTAACCAAGCATATCAATCTGAACAGTTAAATAAACAGTCACAAATACAAATAAACTGAAACTGTAAATTTAATTACATAATAAGTTTGTACATACACATGCCATTGTTCAAATACATAAACTGTCAAAATACAAGAAAAGTACAACGATCCTAAACCTATGGATCCTGAGTGGTGCCTGAGCGCCCCTCCCCCGTAGTGCCTGAGGTCCCCACCCCCTGATCCGGACCAGGCTGCTCACCACGCCGGAGTGCCTGGATCGCCTCCATGAGAAGACGCTCCATACGGCCGTGAGCGGCGTCCATCTGCGCCTGCATCCGCGCCTCCAACTGATGTAACGTACGTGCCACAGCTGGATCAAGCTCGTCGTCGACTATGTGCTGGGGGTACTGAGGCACCCCATGTAGCTGCAGCTGTAGTGGCGGAGCACCTAACGGAAATGGAGGCGGCGGCGGAGGTGGTGGCGGCTCAGCGTGGTCACCATCGTCGTCATCGGAGTCGTTGTCGTCGCCCTCTACGGCATCACCATCTGCCGGCTGACCCTCACCCTGTGCGGCTCTTGAAGCAACGCTGGTAGTTCTTCTGGGAGAGCGGCGGGGACGAACACCTCCCCGTCTTCCACTATAAGTCGCAGCCCGAACCCAGGGAAGTCATGCGTCATGTGCATGACGACCAGAGTAGTACGGGTCAACCTGACCGGCTCCACCATGCCCCCTCCGAGAATAATGGGTCCTACTAGGGAACAAGGCCCAAGAAGACGGCGATACGTGTGATGTACGACCCCCCTAGTACAGCACAGACATGTCCTGCCTCCGCCGCGAACCACTGGCCTAGGCAGTGATGGAGGGCGCACCTCTCCCCCCATATAAGACAGTACAGGTAAAAGAGATCCCCCTTATTGCACCACTCGTGACTCTTCTCGCATGGTGCTATGGATGTGGCAATAAGCTTGTGCAGGTAACGGTAGAGGGGATCAGTGATATAGGAAGACCTCGACTTCGACGTCGGGCCGAAGGGATGCTGGTTGATCACAAGCCAGAACCTCTTCAGAGTCGTACGGGGGGGGGGGGGCATCCATATGCTGTTGGTGTAGATGGGATGTCTAACTCCTCCACCCTTTAAAGGCCGCAATGCTGGGCAAACTGTCTGAGTGACATCCAATGCCACTGGTTTGCTAGACGAAAGCTGACCTTTATCCATGGGTTGTCATCCTCCTCCGGACGGTCTACAGGCCTGGGAGCGAAGTCGAAAGTCGACAAAAACTTGCACGTCATTTAATGAACTAATCAATAAAATGGCCAAAAGTCACATTTTTTCTTAAATGTGAGTAAAACAATCCATTAATTAAAAAATATGATTTTTGTAGACATAAAAAACTTATTTTAGTATCACAATATTCATGTCCCAGGTTGGTATTATTGTGTAACTCTCTATATAGAGGGGATAAGTAATAAGTAAGGTTTCATGCGTCTAAGGGTTTTCTTTTTAATTTTGATAAATGAAGAATGCAAAAGAACCTAGTTACTCTTGGACTCTATTAAAATTAAACTGGGTTAAGTGTTAGTACTCTAGTTTGTTACAAATTGAAAGGTTAATACCTTAGAATATTACTTTAAACTATTAGTACCCTAGGTTGTTACTTTCTACAAACCATAGGGACTAACGGCGTAATTATCTCATAAAACAATGGATGGTAGCTCTTGTATAACAAAATCAAAATATGAGGGACTAAAATGGGCAATTAGAAATTGAAAATGAAAATAAAAACAAAACACACATATGTGTGTGAATTTATTCATGGAATGTGCTTGATATTTGTTTATTTTGATGTGCTGGATTTTCGTTATTTTTGAGTATGTTGGATTTTTGTTATTTTTGAATATGTTGATTTTTGTTAAGTGTTAAATTTATTTGAATGTGTAGGATTTTTGTTTATGGAATATGCTGGATTTTTATAAAGTCCTGAAAATTCTGTTGATGTGCCGAGATTGCAAAATAAATATCGAAGGCAAAGATTACCCGATTGATTCAATACCCATGGCAATGGGAGAATTCCAAGTGGTGGTTGGTATGGATTGGTTGTCCCACCACCAAGCGAACGTTATATGCTACCACAAGGTGATACAATTCACATCACCGAGTGAGAAGCAAGTAACGATCTATGGAGAGAAAATTTGTAATCCCGTGATATGTTCAAAGGCAGAAGCTAATTAACTCATACTACACGGGTGAAAGGATTTTCTATTTTATATGCTTGAGAGTCAAAAAAGAAACGCCAGAAATTGAAGACGTGACCTTTGTGCGTGAATTTAAAGATGTGTTTCCGGAAGACATATCTGGAGTACCACCCGAGCACAAGATGGGGTTCGAGACAGAATTAGTTCCAGGGGCTAAACCGGTTGCTAAGGTACAATAGCAGGGTTAAAGATGAACTTAATTAAGGTAGTAGTATGATGTATGAAATGGAGAGAAAAAAAATTGTCACCAAGTGTGCCAATAATTCGATGATTATTACAAAATTAAAAGTCGGTCATCAACCACTACAAATTACATATAACTTTTTTAATTTCTTTTACCTTTTCCCACCTTTTAATCCGTCAACAACCACTACAAATCACATATAAGTTTTTTTTTTTTTAACTTTTTCCCACCTTTTAGTCGGGTCAACAACCACTACAAATTACATATAACTTTTTAAATTTCTTTTACTTTTTCCCACCTATATTATTTTGCGACTTGGTTGGTCCCTGTAGTTTACGAAAATTGTAGATTTGGTCCCAATGGTTCCCTAATTACACGCGTGATCCTAGTGGTTGCAATTTTTACACTTGGGTGGTCCTTATCACTAACCTCTGTTAAGTTATCCAGTGTGTGAAAATTACCTCTATTTACCCCTGAACAATTTAAAAAATTAAAAATTAAAAGAGATCACCTACACTCATCTTCACCACCTGCACCCTCACCTTTAAACCCTAACCCACAAACACTCTGATCCACCATCATCATTCCGCCATTGACAACAATACAATGACGAACCAGGGCTGCTCCAAAATCACGTTTAGCATTGCCCACGTTTATCACAGTTACCCACGCTTCAAAATCTGAGTAAACAGGGCTGCTCTAAAATCACGTTTAGCACTGCTCACATTGAAAGGAATGGAGGCCGACAGTGATACATTTGTTTGGGTTTGCGGTTGTTAATCGTGGTGGCCAATGGTTACGAAGAAGTCGCCATAAAATCTGGGTAAATAGGGCTCGATGCAAAATAGAGAGAAACAGAGGAAACGGAAATCGCAATTGATTTGTGTCTGAAAGTAGGGTCGGTTATTTATTTATTTCCTAATTGTGAATTTGTGATCAATGCAGAGACGTTTAGTGATTCACAACTTTAAATCGCGTATGACCTGCAATAAATACCCATTAGGTTTTAAATACCCATTTTGAGTTCTGTGATTTCACATTTTGAATTATGTGATCAATGCACATAAAGACCCATCAAGTTTTGAATGCCATAGTTACGTGAAAGGTCCATGGAAAGATGCAACAGGCTGGTCTTATGATTATTATTGGTAAAATGTCTAAAATTGCATAAGACCCAATCGGAGATGTTGGTGGTGAGGCGGTGGTGGTTTGAGCCTTTGAGGTAGAATAAGAAGTGGGGGTATGGTGGGACCCACAAAAGATTATTGTTTTAGATAAATATTTTTTATTTTTGATTTTATTAATAAGTAAGGGTACTTTGGTCATTTAACAAAATTTAACTGAAAAATTTAACGGGGGTTAGTGATAAGGACCGTCCAAGTGCAAAAATTGCAACCACTAGGACCATGCGTGTAATTAGTGAACCACTGAGACTTAAAAGTCTTCAATTTTTACATACCACAGAGACCAACCAAGCATTTAACTCTTATTTTGCTTATATATATATTATTGATCTTGTAAGAATCCATCTTTCATCAACCCTTTCCGGGACTCCCTCCACCCATCTCTCATCTCCTCACCATTGCAGCATTGCTGACCCTTCCCCCTTCCCGGTAGCAGAAACAAAAGCCCAACGACAACACTGTTGCAGCCGTCGCGGTTGTTGTCTTAATCCTGATCTCCAGACACCTCTCACATCCCATAGAAAAGTGTAACCATAATTTTTCCAAACATGGCTATGCCGTAAATTTGTTTTTGATAATACCTTGTCACTGACCGGAAAACGAAAGCGGGCTTTCACCATCAAGGTTTTTTTTTGACGTCAAATCATTTCACAGAATCACAGGTATGTTTACCTATTTACTTTTGATGATTAGTGATGAGTGATTTGACTTTCTAATTGATTTTTTTATGATTTTTGCTTTGTTGATTATCCAAGGTTCCCCTTTAATTAATTTGAGCGTTTTTAGTATCCTGTAAATGTCATGGGAAGCAGCATCGTTCACATTCTTTTTTTTTTTTTTTTTGAAAGGTTTAGATCAACTGGTCAGCCCCGCGTCCCATAAATCGCAGCGACTAACCCACCCGCGTTCGAACCGGCCCGCCCGCAAGCGCCTTCCGATCGAACCGGGACCCGTGCGGGAAACCACCACTGGCAGGGATCGAACCCGTGACCTGTGGGTAAAACCCTCACACCTCCGACCAGCTGGGCTGGCCATCATCGGCACATCGTTCTATATAGAAAATTTACTCATAATGAATATAATAAATCTGAAATGTTACATAGATAAAGAAAATTTAGTTAGGTTTCAATATATAAAGTATCCTAGCTTAAACCGTGTATTAGATAAGTTAATTACATCGTTAGTCCCTGTGGTTTACACAAAGTAACAATCTAAGATACTAATAGTTTAAAATCACTTCTTAGGGTGTTAACTTTTCATTTTTTAACATGTGGGGGTATTAACGTTAATTGCCTGGTTAACTATTAGTACCTTAGATTGTTAGTTTGTGTAAAACACAGGGACTAACTATGTAGCTAACTATGTAATTAATACCCTCACATGTTATAAAATGGAAAGTTGGTATCCCAGAAAGTGATTTTAAATTATTGAGAAAAATGCTCGGATAGTCCCTGTGGTTTGCTAGTTTTTCACCTTTAGTCCTTAACTTTCTAAAAGAGTTAATTACATAGTTAGTCCCTGTGGTTTGCACATAATAACATCCTTAGGTACTAATAGTTTAAAATCACCTTCTAGGGTATTAACTTTTAATTTTGTAACGTTTGAAGGTATTAACTTCTAGTGTATTAACATAGTTAGTCCCTATGGTTTGCACAAAATAACACACTTAGGTACTAATAGAATGTGATTTTAAACCTATAAATAACCTTAATACCTCCAAACGTTACAAAATGAAAAGTTAATACCCTAAAATGTGATTTTAAACTATTAGTACCTAAGTATGTTACTTTGTGCAAACCACATGGACTAACTATGTAATTAACTCCTTTCTAAAATTACAGCTATAGTCCCCAACTTTTGCAATTTCGTTCTCGGATAGTCCAAGACACGGATGGAGGTTAACTTTTGGTGTTAAGTGGGTGTGAAATGACCAAAACACCCTTACTAATAAATAAAACATATTGAAAACTATCTACCCCACCCCATCCCATTTCTTTCCTAACCACTGTTCTTCTCCTTCCCCACTGTTCTTCAATCTTCCCCAAATCAAAATTATTGAAAACTATCTGTCCCATATCTTCTGAGGTTTCAAGTCGGTGATTTCGACAAAATGATTTCAAGTTAACTGAGTTTTTCGCGATTCACTGTTTCGTGTCACAATCACCTCCACGGTTTCGAGTTCCATTAGGCCTGGCAATAAAAACCCATTTGGGTTTTTTAGGTTATTTTGGGTCATTTTAAAAATGAGTATGAGTCAGTATGTGTTAAGAAATAATCAAGGATGAGTCAGAATGGGTTATATGATATCTATTTAAAATAATTCGTGGGTCAGGATAGGTATTACGCTGGGTAACTAAAAAAAGAGCATCACAGACAGATTTTTCATCCTATTCGAGTGTTCGCAGACGTAGGCTTCACAAATAATAAAAATTTTAAAAATAATAAAAAAAAATTCTAAAAAATCCAAAAAATTCTAAAAAGTAAAAAAATAATAAAAAATCCAAAAAATTGTAAAAAAATCCAAAAAATTCTAAAAAATAAAAAAAAATAAAATATCGATAAAATTCTAAAAATAAAAAAATAATAAAAAATCCTAAAACTTCCAAAAAACTTAAAAAATCCAAAAAATTCTAAATTTTTTTTAATAAAATCAAAAAATTAAAAAAATTCTAAAAAATCCAAAAAAAAAACTATAAAAATAAAAAAAATTATTAAAAATCCCAAAAATTCTAACAAAAATAAAAAATAATAATAAATCCAAAAAAAATCTAGAAAATCAAATAAATTATAAAAAATCTAAAAAAAAAAAAGGTCTAAAAAATCAAAAAAATTCTAAAAAAAAGTTTTTGGGATTTTTTACAATATTTTGGATTTTTAGTATTTTTATTATTTTTTAGATTTTTTCAAGAATTTCTTTGATTTTTTTTTAATTTTTTAATTTTTTAGAATTTTTTGGATTTTTTAGAATTTTTATGATTTTTTTTACTTTTTATAATTTTTTTGAGTTTTTATATTTTGATTTGATTTTTTAGATTTTTTAGATTTTTTTAGTTTTTTTTGGATTTTTATTTTTATTTTTTTGAATTTTTTTATTTTTTAGAATTTTTGATTTTTTTTATTATTTTTAGAATTTTTTATTATTTTGATATTTTATAATTTTTAGATTTTTTGGATTTTTAATTTTTTAGAATTTTTTGATATTTTATATATTTTTTTTATTTTTTCGATTTTTTTTTATTTTTTTGAATATTTTGGATTTTTATTATTTTTTAGATTTTTTTCTTGGATTTTTTTATAATTTTTTTGATTTTTTATAATTTTTTGGATTTTTTATCATGCCTAAATACATCTAGACAAAAACCCATCTTGACCTAAACGTATCCTAACCCATTTCTTAATAAACCCATCCTAACCTAAACCCATTCTAACCCAAACCCATCCTAACCCATTACCCAAACCTACCCAACCCACCCATTTTGCCACCCCTAAGTTCCATAGTTTTCCAAGTTACAGCCATCATCTTCATCCCTGTAACAACCACTTGCAACTCTGGCTACCGATCATCGGACATCATATTCATCAACAATCACCTCCGTCAATAATCATCTCCATACCATTACTTCCGGCGACCGCCTTCTACATCGACAATCATCACCACCTTAACTATCTTCAATCACCAGCGACATCACCTCTGAATCATCCTTCACCCACATTACTCGACCGCAACCTCACTATTACCGGTCACCACCACCACATCACACTTCTCCCAATCACTGGTGTTTGCAAGTTCGGGGTTTCAAGACGGTTCCACGACTCCTCTTTGCCATCATCGTATACTATCATTCACCATAGTCACTCTGATCATCGTCACTCTCCGGCAACTTTTGATTCTCAGTCCCCGTGGATCTCCAGCAACTTTTTTTTTACAAATAAAGTTAAATTAAATTATTTTTAGTTTAGATTGAGATATTATTGTTATTGTTGCGTCGATGTTATTTTGTTATTATTGATTTGTAAGCAACATCATTTGTGTTGCAAGTTGCAACCTATTGTAGATTAGATTAGTTTTCCTTGGGCTCATAACAGTGGTTGGTTGGGAAAGAAATGGGGTGGGGGTGGGGGTAGGGTAGGGTTTTAAATAAATAAATTATATTTTTATGTTTTATTTATTAGTAAGGGTGTTTTGGTCATTTCACACCCATTTAACACCAAAAGTTAACCTCCATCCGTGCCAGGGACTATCCGAGAACGAAATTGCAAAAGTTGAGGACTATAGCTGTAATTTTAAAAAGTTAGGGACTAAAGGTGAAAAACTAGCAAATCACAGGGACTATGAGAGCATTTTTCTCTAAATTATTAGTACCTTAAATTGTTAGTTTGTGTAAACCACATGAACTAGCTATGTAATTAACTCTAAATATTTTTATAAATATATAGTTTTAACAAATATAATATTGTTAATTTGTTGCTTATAATTATTATGAGATTGATAAATAAATAAATAAGTAGATTAGTATTTGTTACTAATATATAAGTGAGTGATACGTAACATTTTTTGAAAACCGGATATTACAAATGTTGAATATCAAAACAGAAAAATATAAACTATAAACTTTTTTAATTAATTATTACATGTGTATTATAAACCCATTGAATTGTATTACAATTAATAAGATATTTCAATTAAATATATCCATTGTTCTTTGTATTATATTGATACCTTAATATTTGTGCGTAAGTATTATAAATATATAAATTAACTTTCAGGTACTATATAAACCCGTGTAATGATTTGTAACTAATTTAACTTTTTTAATTAATTAATTATTTGTAATCTTTTGTTAATTTTATTATTATTATTATTATTATTATTATTATTATTATTATTGATAAAGATAAGTGATATTCATGTATTAATCAATCATTAAAAAGGTTAAAAAAATATAAATAATATGTTTTAAGTTAAAAAATAGAATGCCATTTGGCATTAATTGGAATCATTTATTAGAATTTAGAAAACTAGTTTTAGATATATAGATATAGATAAATATAAATAAAGGGGGCCGCTAAAATTTAAATTAAAGTTAGTGTAAAAAGAAAAATGTGCAACAATCAAGAATAATTTTGGTAATCACATGTGACAAAAAGCCAGTGAGCGTTTCCTAGTTATATATGGACATGTTTGTCTAAGTTTATTTTACCTAAAAAGGACTTTTTGAGAAAATAACTTATTGACTTATGATTTTTTGAAGAGTTTAAAAAAAAAATGTTTGGATTAGCGTATAGGGTGAGAAAAGCCAATAAGTCAATAAGTTGTTTTTTTAAAAGTGTTTGGCTTAGCTTATTGATGTAAATGACTAAAAGCTAATAAGTCAATAAGTCATCATAATTTCTCAAAAATGACTTTTTCTCCTGTACAAAAAGTTATTTTGAAAAGTCCTTTTAGGTTTGTCAAACACAAAATCTACTCGTTTTGAAAAAGCTAATAAGTCAAATTATTCAACTCATTTGAGTGGGTAAACAAAACAAACTACATAAATCATATTTAAGTCAGTTTACGGTTATTGTACAGATTCCAAACTCATCAATGGCCTCATCGTCGTCGTCTTTTCACTCTGCACCGGACTCTTTTCAATCGTCCTCGTCGTCGTCTTTTCACTCTGCACCCGACTCTTCTCGATCGTGTAGATATGATGTATTTCTTAGTTTTAGAGGAGAAGACACTCGCAAGACATTTGTTGATCATCTATACTCAACTCTTCAACAAAGCCTAATCCGCGTTTACAAGGACGATAGAGAACTTCCCCGGGGTGAATCCATGGGTCCATCCCTGTTTGAGGCTATTGAAGAATCACAAATTGCTGTCATAGTGTTTTCAACAAATTATGCAGATTCTTCATGGTGTTTAGAAGAACTTACACATATTATGAAATGTAGGAATGAGCGGGAGCTAATTGTTTTACCCATATTTTATGATGTGGAACCTACAGACGTGAGAAATCAAAAACGGAAATTTGGTGAAGCGTTTTCCAACCAAGAGGCAAAGGCCAGAGCTAAAATATGGAAAAAAGCACTTGTTGATGTGAGTAACATCAGTGGATGGGAGCGTAAGAACATTGCTGACGGGTAATTTTTTTATCTGATGTCTATGCGTATAGTTAACGTGTTTTTACAACCCAATTGTACATTTTATGTTACAAATTTTCAATTAAACTTAACATATCCATTGGTATTCGTACATTAATGTGTGTGTTAACAAGTTGAACTAGATCATTGTCTAAGATCGGAAGCAACACACTTAAGTAAAAGAGCTTGAACTTAAGTTCACTATTTTTAAGTATTTCGTTTAAATCTTTAAGCTCAGCGTGTAAAGTTATATGACTTCAACTTGTTCTACGTTTGAAACCTCGTTAATGGGTGTGTTAGTCAAGATCTCCCTCGAACAAAAAAAAAAAAGAAACTATTTTATGTTATATTGTGTGCATGCATATACAAATTCTTTGTTCGTAAAGCTAAAGAGCTCCTAATTAAGCTAAGCTAGGCTAAGGCTATCAACTATCCCTACTGGATAGAGCTGCACAAATCAGGTTCTAGATCCAAACCGGGTCGGGTTAAAATGGTTGGAAATTAGACACTTCGATCACACACAAAACACACCATATTAAACAAACACTGCTCAACTCTTTTTTATCATAAACCAAAAGCACACCAAATTATAAGGGGGGGGAGGGGGTGGTCATCACTTGCAACAATTCCATCACTCACAACATCCAATCAAGTTCCGCCATGTCATCAACCATTATTCCATCGCTCACAACTTTTTTTAGTGGCAATGGTCATCACTCACAACACCCAACAATAAACTCTCACACCCCCTCACATCCCATTATCACATAATAAGCCATAACGCGTGAAAAAATTCACGGAACCTTAATCATCACGCGTTAATGTTTGTTGTGGCGGTGGGGAGTTTGACTTGATCACGCGTGAACAAAGTTTATCACGAAGAAATTATGTACCACCCCCAGTCCCCTAATAGAGTTAACTATCTATTTGTACTAGACTTATTCAAACCCTAAGCAAACTCAAACTCTATTTTAAAAATAAAATAAAATAAAATGAACCTATTTAATAAATAGATAATTCAAACCATTTAATTTAATAACCAAATTATATTTATCTCGATCTAACTTGAATTATCTTTGACCCATATTAATCTTATGGATAATTAACCAAATTAGAATTATCTCTTGATTCACCCACTTAATTCTGATTTGGACCCGCTTCACATTCGCACTGTTATCCACAACTTCAACTCTCTGACCAGGTTTGACATCTCTTTTCCTGAGTCATCAGAACAACCCCGTTCTTGACCACCGATTAAAGAAAAAAACAAGCTCACCACTTCTTCCGTTTTCTTCTTCCCTTGTTAGACACGATAAGATTCAAAGCCTCCCGGTTTGACGAATATTCTTTCGTCCGTCTACCTGCATGTCCGATGAGATACTTCTGCAAAAAAGAACAACCTACACCGGTTAATCCGTTCTTATCCTTGGTGGGAAGGAACGGGTCTTGATTTAACCTGGATTAAAGTTGCTAATGCTGTGAAGTTCAACACCGCCAAAACGACCTAAATTGAACACTTGTCACCACCATCTATCCAGCGGTACTCCCCGTTATATAGCTTACCCGAACCACCATTCTACTTTATGTAAAACAGATTGAACCCTTCTTTAATAGTAGTTTTACCACCCTGCCAAACTCCTCCTCGATATGCCACCGCTAATATCAACCACCAACATCCCTTAGTCCCCAAACGAAACCCTAAGCCCCTCGCTCTCTCGTTTCTTCCGCGACACGCCAATTGGTTTTTCCGCCAAAAAATAATCAAACTTCCCGTTACGATTTTCTTCCTTGGCAAGAAAGAGTCTCCCACAAAATTAAAACACGAATAAACCTAGGTTGAGCCTGCCTCACCGTCACTGGTTTGCCTATAAACCGCTAACCTGCTACCCTCGTCCATGCATTCAAAGGCCTACATAAAATTCCTTTATAATTTTATCACATGAAAATTGTTGAAAAAATTTGTTTCTAGATTCACACCAAGTTTTGGCTATTACTACATTATTTGCACGCAACAACCTCTGATTGTTCAATCACCTACCCATTATTATTAAAAATTAAAACATCGCAGGTTCAACTCTCACTTGGTGCAGAGTGAGGCACTGGTAGATAATGATAGGAGACCTAGGGAAACCTGGGTTCGATCCTTGAGCCAAACGAGTTTTACCGGTAATTTCACTTTTGTGTCTACTGGCAGGTGGGTTACCAGGTTTTCCCCGGAATTAGTGGTGGACTTGGGTTACTCTCGAAGTACTCCGTTTAGTCCAGTAAGTGCCTCAAGAATGTTCGAGATTGATTCTGTTGGCCGTTAAAAAAATTAAAACATCGCCAATCTTTATCATGATTAGAAATCGATTATTAAATCCATAAAAAATAACTGATTTCCTTGAAGCCATGTTTTAGGACCACATAAAACCAGTGGCCAATTATCTTCAACCATGAGCAGCCCAATAACAATTTAATTTCATTAGATTCCGCCGACTACGTGACGTGTACCATTTGAATTTAGATAAATAATAACCCGTTGAGTGAGTCAATCTCTAAAGAAAATAGCAAGAAACACAAGACTTTAAGATAAACTCTTTTAACTTTTCATTCCTAATTATAAGGAAACCATGGCTGCCTTTTATAAGGTTACAAAATAAAAGAAAAATAAACCACTAACACCACTAACCCACTCTTCTAAACACTAACTAACTAATAATAACCATAAAATAGGAAAACAATGGAACTACATGAAGTAATGGCAACGTGGGAAAATGGTTTGTGAAAACGGAATCGAACATGGCTCTTATCATTCCCAGCACTTCAAACGTTCTTGTCCTCAAGAATGAAAAGAATTTACCACAGTGATCGCCATTCGATTCTTCCGGTTGCATTCGGTGCGGTCTCAACGGGTCGCCATGGTGGGCGCCATTCGCGTTTTCCGCTTGTCGTGTTGGACGATGAGAATTTCATCTTTTTCGTAGCTGAAATCATAGTCTTCATTTTTGATGGTGTGGTGGCGAAAGCTTGTTTTGGTGTCATGGTGGAAACGAATGCTGGTGGAGGTGATCGTACGGGAACGGAAGTTGGTGGTGGTGAGGCGGCAACGGTTAATAAGGTTGGCAGTGTGATGATGTCGCAGCCCCCGACCCCGCCTTGGGAGCGGGCGCCAACGAGCACGAGCCGGTGGTATCGGTGTTTATTAAATTTGCAGCGGAATTAAAACATCAGGATCGTAGTTAGAAAATAAATTCACAGTTTGCAAAACACCAAACTTTTATATTAAACAAATGAGCTAAAACCCATATTCCATTTATAATGTATTTATAGGGATAAACTCTATCTTGCTGAAAATAGAAGTTTCTTCTTTTATTTAGGTAAATTGTAGCCACTTATTTTAAGCGTTCAGTGCTCCATAGCTGGCTTTCACATCAAGTTACCTGAAACGTGTTTTAAAAACATTTTATCAGCAAGAAATACTGGCGAGTTCATTCCCTTTTATTAAAAACATAATGTTATACTTTACAGTATTAAGAAGGATATTACAATGTTTTTATCTACCAAAAACTCAATAAGTATTTGTCACGTTGGCAGTTACAATGACTGTGGTCATATTACTATTTGCTAACTCTTTGTCCAATAGCAACGCTTGACTAGTAGTGTATACAAAACCCCACATACCGACAGAGATTGGAGAATACAAAGACTTAACTACTGTAAGTATAATTGAATAACATTTGAGGTTTTGTAAAACATTTTGGTAAAAAGGGAGAATGACTCACATTGTAAACTTATGTTTTTCTATAAGCTTCCTGGAAATAGTTTCTGATAATTTTCTTGTGTTCCTATTAAAAATATACAATGCACGCGCGTTAGTATAATAACCCAATTCAACTCTAACCCTAACTTAGTTTACAAAGCATAGCCTTTATCAGGAAGCGCTTTGGCATCAGTTGCTGGGTTCAAGATCGATCGGATAGGGTATCGAACCAGTGATCTGGGGGTTAAAACACTTACAACAGGGCAGTGCTTCGTGATTTTAGGGGTATTATAACAGAGAGTATTTGAGAGAGAAAAGAAAATTTTGAGCGAGTTGGGACTGTGTCGTTGCTGCTCTATTTATAGCTGCAATTAGACCCTGTCACGCCCCGCGACCGCCGAGGGCTTTGCCCGTCGCGGCCCGCGAGGGCACCTTAGCTACGGCTAGGGCTGACTAGTCAGCAGGTAGGTGTGACACATGTCACAAAAGGTGTCCGGCAAGTAATGGGGTCGTCGCACCCCGTGACCGGTTCCCCTTAAGCCTGTCGTGGCCCGCGACAGGTATATAAAACTTAATCTTTTTTCATTTTTCGATTAAAATAACGTTACGTAGGATTGGTTTTTTTATTACGGTGTGTTTTAGTGCGTTTTTGATGGTTGTTATAGATGACGGAAACGGGTGGTGGTGTAGAAAAATGAGTGATGTTGCCCATCTTCGGGACTCCTATTTTAGAAGATTGATTATCTCAAAAAGAGTCGACTCAATCAGATCCATTGAAGCCTTCCATTCACGAGCGTCCATAGGAGTGAATCAAGACTGCTCTGATACCAATTGATGTGTACCAGTCGGATTTAGATAAATAATAACTCGTTGAGTGGGTCAATCTCTAAAGAAAATAGCAAGAAGCACAAGACTTTGAGATAAACTCTTTTAACTTTTCATTCCTAATCATAAGGAAACCATGGGTGCCTTTTATAAGGTTACAAAATAAAAGGAAAATAAACCACTAACCCACTCTTCTAAACACTAACTAACTAATAATAACCATAAAAATAGGAAACAATGAAACTACATGAAGTAATCGCAAGGTGAGAAAATACTTTGTGAAAACGGAATCGAACATGGCACTTATCACTGTGTTCCTTTCTTGATTTGCTTGCATCACCAAGTAACTTACAAAACTTATTTTCCACTGACATTTTTCCTTTGCAGATCGTTTTTTCCTTTTCTTCATCTTCAAGTAACCCTTTGTTTTCCCCTCGTCGCAACCTCGTTAGGGATGCTCCTTGTTAGGATCTAGTTTACTTGTTGTGATAGTTTAAGATGGAAATTAATGAAAGATAGTAAAACAAGATGAAATATGAAGCGAAAATAATAAACTTTGAATCACAACAATGGAGACATTGCTTTCACCAACATGCTTTTATAAATTATGAATTTACGTATGCATGAAAGATTACAACTCCCCCTCAGCATGACCACTCTAATTTTTTCGTACGCAAAATGTCAAGGAGAATTGATGAATAGAACAGTACAGGCACTGTTCTATTGATAGTACAAAGTAAATAACTGAAGAATCTAAGCTGATGTCACCTTGACAGTGACATCTAACAACTTAACAAACTCTAAATCTGCTAGACCTAAATACTGTTACATTGAAATGCAAATATAAACTCTGATGATCAGCATCTGTTGAAGGAACCTCTGTTGAGCTTTACCCACTGTTAAGCCCAGGAGACTTTAGTTTCAACGGTCTTTAATCTCCACAACAGTGTCTCTTAAGCAGACCTTTAACTCAGTGGCGGATCTAGGATTCGCGCCAAGCGGTAACGTTTTATAAATAAGCGGTAACGAAATCGAAAAAAGTCAAATTTTTCCAAAATTTACACTAATTTTACACTACCGCCGGAGCGCCAAGCCGTAGCGGACGCCACCCCTTACTACAATGTACATCCGCCCCTGCTTTGACTTATAAGCAGAGCTTGTTTTCAACAGATCTTTGTGAACAGACTTTGGCTGCGGCAGATGTTGGAGTAGCAGATGTTGAGTCATTGCCTTTGGGAGGAGCAGATCTTCAAAGCACTGTTATTGATGATCAGATGTTATAGGCTATTTTGGCTTTTCAGTTATCTGTTCTTTTGTGGGGTCCATTAGATCCAACAATCTCCCCTTAGAACAGATGATGCCAAAATTCTTCTTTATTTCTAATCTTTATTTCTCATCAACTTTTCCCTGATTTGGCCTTTGAATTGTAATTCAAAGGCCAGGGAAACCATATCTTCAAAATCCCTTTGCAATTCAAGGTTCAACAGATCTTGGAGGTCATCTGATCTGAGCAGAGTCAATTCGTGGGTGTCTGAGAATGACTTCCACTTTAGAATTTTTGAACCAGATGATTTTCTTGGGTGAAGGGTTATTTTTTACGAGTTTGGTGAATGTGGCCTGCTGACAAGATTTGCAATTGTTTCTCTTAGTTTGTCACTAGCAGGATCTGTATGGAAAAGCAGTTGGTTCTCTTAGTTTTCAACTGATCTTTGTGAACAGACTTTGGCTTTGGCAGATGTTGGAGTAGCAGATCTTCAAAGCATTGTTATTGATGATCAGATGTTATAGACTATTTTGGCTTTCCAATCATTTGGTTTTTTTTGTGTGGTCCATGATCCAACACTCCTCCTTGAAGAAAAATCTCAAAACCGTCAAGCTGTTATATCTATTGTTGGAAATCATGTCCTTCGATCTAACACACAACACAAGATTGACCGAACACAGCTCGGCTCTTTTTTATAAACCAAAAGCACACCAAATTACAATAGAGCTAACTATCTGTTTTTACTAAACTTATTCTAATCCTAACCAAACTCAAAGTCTATTTTAATAATAAAATAAACCTATTTAATAAACAAATAATTCAAACCATTTAAATAAATAATCAAATTATATTTATTTCGAACTAACTTGAATTAAGAATTACCTCTTAAAAAACAAGTTCTGGTTCAGGAGGGGGGGGGGGGGGGGGGGGGGGGGGTAAAGGATCGTTTATGTTTTAAAATTGGGTTTTGACGGGTTCGTAACCGGTTTCAAAGTACAGGTTCACAGCCCGATTACAACCTGTTGATGCAAGTTGGTTCCAAACCAGTTCTAGTTAAACCAGTTTCATTTTATCGTATATGTAGACTTGAAAGGACGAAAGGTTATCCGTTTATATGAATTGGTTCGGTAATTTTATTGTATAGGTGGATTTATCAAAGGTTTTCTTTTTCATAATTTACATGGCTTAGTATCAGTTCCGATTCATGTAATTCTATGTTTAAACTCATACTTGCCTCAATTCGGTAAAAGATCTCAAATTTTTTGTAACTAATTCTCTTTAGTTTGTTGATGAAATAATTATCGGTATATATCCAATTTGCAGGCATGAATCTCAGTTCATCAAAATGATTACTGATGAAGTTTTGGATAGATTGTTTGTGTTAAATTCATGTGTTGATAAAGATCTTGTTGGGATGAGGGTTCGCTGCCAAAAACTAGAATCACTATTTATTGAGTCAAATGATGTACGCATGGTTGGCATATGGGGGGTTGGGGGTAGTGGTAAGACTACTCTTGCATATTCTCTTAAAAAGAAACTCTCAAAACATTTTCATGGTCATTGCACTGTGGATAACATTGGGGGAACAAGCAAATCTGGGTTAAAGAAACTGCAAGAGAAAATCTTGTCAACTTTTTTTAAAAAAAAGGTGAAGGTACAAAGTGTTGAAGAAGGAAGGGACATGATAAAAAGTATGTTGTGTCACAAAAAAGTTTTAGTGCTCCTTGATGATGTTGATACAGTTGGTCAACTTGAGGCATTAGCTGGAAACCATAATTGGTTTGGTAGTGGGAGTAGAATAATAATCACAACTAGAGATGAACATTTGCTAAGAACCCATAGGGTAGACCATATTTATCCTGTGACATTATTATCAGATACTGAAGCTATTCAACTCTTTAAAATACATGCCTACAATAAAGAAAGTCCTGTAGAAGATTATAAGAGACTTTCATTAGGTGTGATTTCTTATGCTTCTGGGCTCCCATTGGCATTAAAAGTGTTAGGTTCTTTTCTGTATGACAAAAAGAAACCAGAGTGGACGAGTACCTTGGACAAGTTAAAAGACATCCCAGATCTCGAAGTTACGGATATACTCAAAATTAGTTATGATGGACTTGAAACTTATCAGAAAGAGTTGTTTTTAGATATTGCATGTTTCTTTAGATGGTGGAGCAAGAAAGAAGCGATGAAGGTACTTAAAGCTTGTTGTTTTCACCCTAAAATTGGAATACAAGTGTTGATACAAAAAGCTTTGATAACGATTAGGAATAGTAAGTTCGATATGCATGATTTAGTTTAAAAAATGGGACACTACATTGTTAGAGGTGAACATCCTAACAATCCTGAAAAACATAGCAGACTTTGGAAGCCTAAAGAAATTACATGCATGCCTTATTGGGATGAAACAATGGTAAAGGTTTAGCTTTTTCAAAATGTATATTAAATTATATGCACTAAATTATTCTCACCCACATATTGTTTCCTTCTTTATTATAGGAATATGACAAGATTGAAGCCATACGTTATGAACCTGATTACGAATATGATTATGGTGATTCATCACGCTTATGCAAAATTGTGTCCAAGATGAAGAAACTAAGGTTGCTTATTGTATCTCTAGATAGTGAGAGGAATGAGAACGTTGAAGGGATTAATTTTCTTTCACATGAGTTACGATATATTATGTGGTCCAATTATCCTGGAAGCTCATTCCCACACAAATTCGAACCAGTGAAGCTTGTTGTTCTAAAATTGTCTGAGAGCATGCAAAAAGAACTTTGGTGTGGTCACAAGGTACTTCTTTAGTTTTGTAGTTAGATTCTTTTTAGTTATCACAGAAACAAGCTATTAAATTTTTTTATTTACGAAATATTTAAACTCAATTGTTTTTAAAAGTGTTTTTTTTTAAATAAACTAGAATTAAGCTCCCCACGTTGCGGTGGGGGCGTAAAACTATGCTAAATAGTACTAATGCCACACCACCGCCAGCAAGTACCAGCACTGAGTCAATCCAGGATCCGCGTGTTGCGAGAAACTTGTCAAACGTAAAAACTTTGAACCATCCATGCACGTTGCTTCGTGTTAACTCGTAGAATTTTGAAAGGAACAAAAAAACGTTGAACAACACACGCACGTTGCATCATGTTAACTCGCAAAATTTATAACAAAACGTAAAACGAAAATTTGCGAAAGATCAAAATTATAGAGGACCAAAGTTAAAGGTAAAAATGTTGTGAGGTTAAATTGAAAATAATGAAAAGTTTTGAGGTAAAAGTGAAAAAAAAAATTATGTGGGTTAAATTGCAACACATAAAAATCTTTTAGGTTAAAGTTATAAAATCAATTTTCTTTTTGGAAAACCCCTAAAGCATGAGGTTTTACAATACGTTGCTTATTTATGGTTTTACAATAATAGTAATAGTAATAATCCACCACTCACCACCGTCCACCGTCCACCACCCACTAACGTCCATCACCACCACCATAATAATAATAATAATAATAATAATAATAATAATAATAATAATAATAATAATAATAATAATAATAATAATAATAATAATAATAATAATAATAATAATATAGTTATATAATATATTAATATAGTTAGCAGGAACCAACTAAGATTGTACAAACAAATTTTTAAAAATTAATTAATCATGACCTTGACATTAATCTAATTCAACTTTTTTTAATTACTGAAAATAAGGTTAAATGTACTCAATTTAATATCAGGATTGCACATGAAAATTTAAAGTTGTGTCAATATGATTACAAACATGTTAATTTAATATCATTTTTTAAGCTAAAAACATTATGTATGAATTAGTTTGTTATTTTCTATCTTTTGATAATAACTAGTCTTATGCTCCTCACGTTGCGGGGTGTAAAACCATGCTAAGTAACAACCCAACGGTGATCAAAACCGGGAAAAAGGGTAAAATAAAAACACAATTTTTTGACACCATGTGACGTAAAAAGTAGACGAATTCGAATTTATACCAATACATATTAGAAAGCCGATGGAGTAAAAAACTGAGAGACTAAATGAGACTATCAAACACCGTGCTAAATAGTAATTGAACGAAAGAACTGAAAACCTGAGGGACCAAATGTAACCACTAAAAATCGTGTTAAATAGCAACCAAACGATGACAAAATCCACGAAAAAGTATAGAACAAAAACTAATAAAAAAACTAAACTCGTTTAACTTTTATGGCAAATATATAATAGAATCAAAGTGTTGTTACAAAACTAAAAAAAAAACTCTAAAGTTTACTTTGTAAAAAAAAAAAACAAAAAGCAAAAAACAAAAACAAAACCACAAAAAAAGTTTGAAAAAGTTTTGTGGCTAAAACAAAAGGCAAAGAATATTACTATTTCTTATTGTGTTAGAAATTAATACATATATATGAATATATGAATTTGCAGTTACATTTATTTTTTAAGCTAAAAACATTATGTATATATGAATTAGTTTGTTATTTTCTATCTTTTTATAATAGTTTGCAGTTAAAATTAAAAATATTGGATTTTAATAATCCCAACTATATGCCGTTGGCCGTCAACAGTCCTGACTTCAAAAATAACCACTAGTGGTCCCAACTATTAACATATTGGCATTCAATGGACCCTCACACCCTAACGCCGTTAGTCTCCGATTGCCGGAAAAAATGTTTTCAGCCAGAAAAAGGGTCCTAAAGGTCCGATCGAAGGTTACAAAGAGGTTTGGGATGAAAATGTTGAGTTTTCCAGCCAAAAAGTTGAGTTTTCGCAAAAAGAAGTTTTCCGGCGACCTCGATAATTGGTGGTTTTTCTTGAAACTAAAGGTCCATAATAAGGTTACAAAGAGGTTTGGGACGAAAAGGTTGAGCTTTTCGATAAAACAAAGGAGTTTGCTGGCCAAAAACATTTTTCCGGAGATTAACGACGTTAGAGTTTTGTTAGTCAGGTTCCATTAAAGGCCAATATGTTAATAGTTGTGACTGTCAGTGGATATTTTTGAAGTTAGGACTGTTGACGGCCAACGACGAATAATTGAAATTATTAAAATCCAATATTCCTTAAAATTTAAATTATGCATGAATTAGTTTGTTGTTTTCTATCTTTAGATAATATTTTCAGTTAAAATATGGAAAAATAATCATAGTTTGAAAATTGGAAGACAAAATACTAGTCCCTCAATTTCATTTCATGACGACTCCTAGCCATTTTGTAAAGTATTTTATTAAACATATCAGAATAAACTTACCAAGATGCAAAATGTACAAAGGCTAATAACATAATTGACAATTTTTATAATAAAATAAACTAGGTTAGTTATTGCAGCGAAACAGAGCAAACAATAATGCCCAAAACAAACGTTAGTTTAGAATGAAGGTTGTCATTTCGAAAGTCAAACCGTCATAATCAGTCCAGTTTATCACCGTGCCGTTTTACGATACCAATAAATACTATATTCTGAATACAAATTTGCTTATAACGATTTATACCGTAATGTCGAGAAAGTAATAAACAAAACTACGTACTTAGGTTGTTAGAAGAAGTTAACGATGGTAATTTATTAAAGAAATAAAATTAAATGATGAAGGAAAGATGATAAAAAAAGGAAATGATTTAATAAAAAGAAAAATAATTATAAAAAAATAAAATGAAATTAAAGTACATAAGTTATTAAATTATCATAAAGGAAATATGATGTAAAAAAAGGAAGATAATAATTAGAAAATGGACCATGTTATTATTCATTGCCCTTGACAATTAATATATATAAAATATAATAATATATATAACATAATATAGTTGGATTTCTCCGCATGATGCTCGGTTCGTAACAATATCAGATGGTATCGACATTCGGATTAAAGTTACGACATACACAAAAGAATATGTTTTATAATGAAAACCATAATAACGAATAACGTCACCGGCTCCGACAAATACAATACCGGTACCAATCATAAAAAAAGGAAACCAGTACAGGGCCAATTTTTTTTTTTGTTATTTTCAGAGACGTCGCTGTCATAAACTCTTATGCTAACTTGTTTAAACTTTGTAGCATCTGCCACATTTAGAAGTGCTTCAACTCGAAGAAATGAAGAACCTAGTCAGCACACCAGATTTTGATGGACTCCCGCGTCTTCGAAAACTGATACTCCATTCTTGTATGAAGTTGAAAGAGATTCATCCTTCACTTAAAAATCATAAAAGTCTTGAATACTTACAGGTATCAGAGTGTCACGAACTTAAACAACTTCCAACAATTAGTCAATCACATTTGAAAGTGCTTTACCTTGAGGATTTGAATGAGCTGCTCAGCACACCGGATTTTGACAGACTCCCACATCTTCAAAAAATGACACTCCGTTCTTGTAGCAAGTTGGAAGAGATTCACCCATCACTTGATAATCATACAAGTCTTGAATACTTAGAACTATCAAAATGTTCCACGCTTAAAAGGGTTCCAAGAATTAGTCAAATGAAAAACATCAAGGCTCTAATAATGTGGTCATGCTTTTTGGAAGACGGAGAAATACCATCTGGTATTGGTGAGTTATCCCACTTAGAAGATCTAAATCTAGGTTGGAACAATTTTTCACGACTGGATTTCAACCTCTCCCAACTTACTCGGCTCAAAGTCCTCACACTAACAGGTTGTCACAACCTTCTTGAATTGCCTGATCTCCCATCAAGTTTAGCTATTCTTACGGCAGACCTCTGCAACTCACTTACATTCGTTGGAGATTCTTACAAAAAGTGTAAACAATTATGTGAAGTATCACTTATAGAAGGATGGAGTGACGAATTGCTACAATGGATGCTTGAGGTATCTCTCTATTTTTGAAAATCATATATTTCACTCCTTGTATATAGACCCAATTAATAGTAATTAGAATATGATTAATTTGTGTTAACTAATTAGGGAAAGGCTATTGATGATGGTTGTATACTTCTCCAACTTGGAGGCCTTGAGATTCCAAATGGGTTTACACCTCTGGTTAGAGGAAGAAGTTGTAGATTGGAACTTCCAGAGAACTGGTGGAATGACTTCTCTGGTTTCTTAATGTGTGTTGTATTTTCAGATTACTATTACGAGGTTGATGATCAAACATGGATAAGTATGAAGCAAGTTAGTGGTATGGATTCTGAAGATTATGTGGTTTGGGAGAAGAGTGACACTGATATTTCTACGATTGTTTGGTATGTTTCATTTGGTTCACTAAGAAAAACTACTTGGTGGGATCAAACATACAATGTGTTATCTTTTAATATAGAAGATAATTTGCACATCAAATACTATAGTGGTTTTGGAGTCAGACTTGTTGAGAAGAAAAGTAAAAGTGGTCTAATAGAACCATCTACAAATTCTTCTTCTCACTATTCCCCTGAGTTCAAGATTCATAGTAGTTCCGCATCTGCACTAACAGTATCCTTAAGTCATTATAATTCAGAGTTACACTGGTACGTTCCAATTTTAAACCATAGCCATCACGATTATAAACCATTTTGTCATGTATCTGTTAATTGTTCCATGAAGTTTTTACAACTAAAATTAACTTATTGTGAAATCAGGAAGATGCGTAAAAAGGGATTTTAGAGTCTTAAAGATGGTTCTGGCCTCACTATTATTGTTCTTTTTGTTGGTGATAATTCAAACCTGCATGGGAAGCGAGTGTCCAGCAAGTTGTGATGTCCGGGTCTCAAGGATCAGAAGCTTCTAGTTGAATAGTTTTTTGAATTCAAATAAGTGGTCATCGGTCTATTCTAATAACCGAGTTTATTGCTAGTAGCTAGGAAGTTTGTTATTTTCTTTATCGTTCTGTTGCTCTGTTTTCCTATTTAAAGAGAGTCGTATGTACTTGTTTAGTATGCAATTTCGTAATAAACAGTTGAGCTTCTGATCATTATTATGTTTTGCTTTCTCTATTTTCTGAGTGATAAGTGTTCTAATACCAACATTTGTGGTATCAAAAGCCATGATGAGAAGCCTTTCCTTTGAATCAAATTTCGATGCCATCATGAGTGATAATCAAAATAATTCTTCTGCACAACCCCTTGTTCCAATCTTCAAAGGGGGTCACGAGTATTGGAATATTCATATGAAAACCATCCTCAGATCCAAAGAATTGTGGGAAATCGTTGATGTTGGTTTGACTGAAACCAACAGAACTACAAAGGCATACACTGAGGCTAAGAAGAAGGCTGCTAAGGCTATGGCGCTCATTTGGCAAGGGGCTCATGTTCATCTACTCTCAAGGGTTACATTTGCATCAACCGCAAAAGAAACCTGGGATACCTTGCAAATCGAATCCCAAGGTGACTCCCAAGTCCAGGCGGTAAAGCTTCAGGGATTACGTAGAGATTTTGAGAATCTCTCGATGAAGGATGGAGAACTAATTGGTGACTATTTTTTTCAAGAGTCATGGCAGTGGTAAGTCAAAAAAGATCATATGGTGAAGAGGTAAAGGATCAAAATATTTTTGATGTCATGTCACGCCCGCAAAATCAGAGTTGGTGTGATCTGACTGGTATTTTCATTGCACAGCGGAAGTAAAAAGCTAAGACTTCTAGAAAGTTGAACGCCCGCTAAGTACTTGAATCATGATGGGTTCTCCTATTCCAACCGTGCCATAGTTTGAAAATGTAACCTGAGAAAGAACATGCGAAAAATCAACTTAAAGTTGACGAGTTCATAGTTTGTTAAAAAATATTTGAAATAAATCTTTCTAGTAACCGGTTTAAATGATGTTGAGAAAACGTAATAAAATCGTTTTCCTTGGCATGGGATTTGAAAACTTTGTGTTTGTAAAACTTTTATAACCGTCAAAGTCCGCGTACGACAAAGACAACATGCCCAGCCTATAACCAACCCCATGCTAGAGAGTGCCTCGCCAAACCGTTTACTCAAGACGGTAGACTAGCAGGCGGTTATAGTTCCGTTATACAGCGAGGACTTCACTGTACAGTTTAAGAACCCTACGGCCCTTAAGGTTGAGTAGAGGACAAAGCAGTCCTTGTGTTCGTAAGCAAGACAAACCAGTCCCCTTATTTATATGCAGGACAACCCAGTCCCGTTGTTCAATGCAGGACAACCCAGTCCCGTTGTTCGTATGCAGGATAACCCAGTTCCGTTATTGTAACTAGGACAATCCCGTTGGTAGTCATGAAACTCATGCATGTTTCGAGAATAATTGTATGTTTTGTAAAACCGGTATGTATAGCATAAACCTTTCATAAACCATTTGAGTTAGTTGGAATTCGTTTGCAACATGGTTCAGAAATATGAAATTTTCGTTCATTGAATTATTATGTACTCATGCAAAACTTGCATGTCTTTCCACCCCCGAAAACATTTATAAAAATGTAAAACTGTAAAAAGTGAGGGGTTATGAACTCACCTGGTCCTCGTATAAATGTACTCTATGTTAAGCATGAACTTGAATATTATGCCTATATTCATCAAGACATCCCTGATAATTAGCACATCATAAGTTTACACTATCAGGGAAAATGTCGTACATTGTGTGGCCGAGCTCTATCGATCCGTTAACGTTGTAAACCGTTGGTAATTGTCGTCACGTGAAATAAATAGTTTCCTATCCCTTTACTTAATACATATGTAGTCCACATATAATTGTAAGGTTTAACAACATTTGTAGCTGTAAGACCCAACCTTAAAAACATGTAGTTTTACAAAATTTAGCATTTAATTACACATAAAAACATATGCACGCTCATAACAAAACTTCGAGTTTCATAAAACTTCGCAAGTAATTCAACATTTTATCATGTTAACATAGTTGGGTTTTAAATCTAAGTAAATAAAATGCGGAAGTTTAGCTTTTGGTTGTGTTCGGTTATTCCTTTAAGCTTGACCTCCATCCGTTTGATTATAGCAATCACCTACATAACCAACATCATCTTAGACGTTAGTTTTATAACGCTTAAAACGTTGTTTGAGAACCTAAGTTAATCAAAACAACAAAACAAAAAGTCTGTGAGAGGACCCGCCGTAAGCTACGGCTGGCCACCGTAGCTTACGATGGTCAAAAACTTTTTCGACCAGAAATGCACAGCCGTAACCTACGGCTGGCCACCGTAGGTTACGGTGGGGTGCAGCTGCAGATTTTTCCCTTTTAGCCCTTTGTTTACGAAATTGTCCATAACTTTCTAAATTCTCATCCGTTTAACATGAAATTTGTTTCTACACGTCCGTAAAACATTTACCCACATTCTTAGTTCATAAACCCATGACTCGGTTTTATAATTTTTTATTTTATGCTATCCGTTATGATTTAAATAATCAACTATTTTGACCTGTTTGCAAAATTAAGCAAACAAGCTTATGCCATCAACTCTTTTTCATGTGAACATCACTTTATGAATGTTTCCCCTTTATCCGGTTTAACCTCCTTGTGTTTAATACATCCGTTATCTGGTGCGCATTCATGCTTATTTAACATGTTCAAACTTATCATAGTTGAACTTATTTCGTAATCTTTTCACAAATTCACTATTTTTCGATTATGACTCATTCCCCGAGTCCTTTGACTTACAGTCCGCATTTCCGTTACTCGGTTTACTCTTATGTTCCAACTTTTACCCATCAACCGGGTTTAAACCGAAGTCATCATTCAAGCACCCATTTCGGTATGCGTTAAGACTTCATTTTGACCCGTTTGGTTGTTCGTATGAAATCCATCACTTAGAACGAACCAAACTTATTATCTTTTCTATATTTTGACCTGTTTGGTTGTTTATGTGAAAACCATCACTTTTAAACAAACCCGAACATATCATAATTCGATATTATCTATTAATGAGCCGAATTTTGTCTAATATCGCTTCATTGTCCAACATATATCACTACAAAATCATAATAAAATCCTACGAAGCATAAAGCCACGTACCTTAAAGTTTTCCCTTCAAACGCATATCCTCCCCGGCTTGGCTACCCGACGCTTCACCTGAGTTGCGTAAAATGTACAACTCAACATCATTAACCCTCCGGTTTATAACCAAACTTAGCAAATTTGACAATCACGTAATCGTATGTTTTCATTCACAATTGTCATACATAACAACGTTTTATCATACACCCTATGTGCAAGACTTTTACATTATCTTTGTTAAACCTAATAACCAACAATTAGTCATACATACACCTCTTATAACATCAAATTGATTTATATGTCCGATTGGCATCTAAAACTCAATGCATCAACATCAAATACATCATTTTCAGTAATATACCTCATGTGTTCTATACATTCACCAAAACCCATTTACATAAACCTTGTATTTCACTCAAACACTTAAAATTAGCATCTGATTCATAATTTTCCACCTAGGGTTTGTTTCTAAGTTCGTTTACATCATATATCTTATACTAATTTCCACAATTCATGTAAGAATAGAAATCTTATGAACCTCATAATTTTTCAAAACATCACCAAATATCAAATTTTGGCATACCTTACGATCCCCTATTCTAGGTGATCGATAATTTAAGTTCATGCACAAGTTAGGGGCCCGATTTCATCTTCAATTTGGTGATTTTGGATTGTTGAGGGTTTTACCCCTTTTCTCCTGCTCCTGATCGATGCGCGTGCGCACACACACACTTGTGTGTTGTGTTTCATTTTTCTTATTAAACCAGGAGTTTCTAGATTTCCCTTTTTGGCCACTTAAGTTTGGGGTTAACATTTAAAAGAGTTAGTTCTAGAGATTAAATTTAGATTTTAGTTATAAATACTAAGTAGGTTGAATTTTACTACTTATATCTTTTTTTAATTAAACTTTACCATCTAGGTAAATGTTTAATTATCTAACGTTAATCAAATTTCGGGGTGTTACAAGTCCATCCCCTTAAAGAAGTTTCGTCCCCGAAACTCGAATACGTACTGAAAAGAGAAGGATATAGTCTCATCATTTCTTCTTCGGACTCGCAAGTTGTATCCGCCCCTTTCCGATGCTCCCATTTGACCTTCACTTGGTCCATTTCCTTATTCCTTAATCATTTGACCTCTCGGTCAAGGATTGCAATAGGCTTTGCCACGTAGTTAAGTTTATCGTCTACCTCTATGTCGTCATAACGAACGTAGGCCGTCTCATTGGCTAAACACTTTCGGAGATGTGAAACGTGGAATGTATTGTGTATTCCACTCAATTCTTCCGGTAGTTCTAATCGGTATGCCACTTTGCCCACTCAAATGACAATTTTGAAAGGCCCAATAAATCGCGGGCTCAATTTCCTCTCTTTCTAAATCGAATGATCCCCTTCCACGGAGATACTTTAAGCATTACCCTATCAACGATTTGAAATTCAATAGATCTTCGCCTTTTATCTGCATATGACTTTTGTCGGTCTTGTGCTGCTTTTAAATGGGCCCGAACCGTGTCGATCTTCTCGTTTGTGGCCTTGACCACATCCTTATGGGCGAGTTCACAAGGACCCACTTCACCCCAACATACCGGGGTTCGGCATTTCCCACAATAGAGCATTTCATACGGAGCCATACCAATACTAGATTGGTAAGTATTGTTTTATGAAAATTTAACCAACGGTATATAAGCATCCCAACTACCACCAAAATCAATAATACATGCCGTACTAATTAATAGTTTGGTACCCATTTGTTCTTAAAAGTCATGCCAGAAGTTTGAAGTGAACCGGGTATCTCTATCGGACATGATAAACACCGGCACTCCGTGGCATGCTACGATCTCATTCATGTACACCTTCGACATCTTTTCGGAAGTATTGGTTTCACGAATAGGAATAAAGTGAGCGCTTTTTGTCAGTCTATCCACGACCACCCATATGGCGTCGAACCCTCGAGATGTTCTCGATAACTTAGTTAACAGGTCCATGGTAACATGTTCCCATTTCCAAACGGGTATGTCTAATGGTTGGAGTTTGTCGTAAGGCTTCTAACGCCCCGTGTTTACTTGTAAACAAGTTAGGCATCTTTCGACATACTTTGCCACATCTCTTTTCATTCCGGGCCACCAATAGTTTTGTTTCAGATCTCGATACATTTTGGTCGCTCCCGGTTGAACCGAGTAACGCGACTTATGAGCCTCGTCGAGTAGGAGATCCTTAACACCGCATGTGTTTGGAACCCAAATCCTACCGAACCGAGATTTCAACCCGTTGTCACCTTCCTCAATATCTTTCGCTAAACCTTTTATACGCTCTTTCCTCCAATTTTCTTCTTTTACTGCTTCAATCTGAGCTTCTCAGATTCATTCAAGCAGACCCGAAGTTACCACCAATTGCATTGACTGTACTCGAATAGGAGTGTACCCATCCTTTCGGCTAAGGGCATCTGCCACTGCATTGGCTTTTCCCGGGTGATAATGGATTTCACAATCATAATCCTTCACCGTTTCTAGCCAGCGTCATTGTCTCATATTTAATTCTTTTTTTATCAAAGAAGTATTTAAGGCTTTTATGGTCAGTGAAAATAGTGCATTTCACTCCATACAAATAATGTCTCCAGATCTTTAAGGCAAATACTATAGCCGCCAACTCGAGATCATGAGTCGGGTATTTCTTTTCATGTGTGTTTAATTGCCTTGAATCATAAGCAATTACCTTTCCTCTTTGCATGAGAACGCATCCGAGACCAAGCTGGGATGCGTTGCAGTATACGACCATGTCGTCAGTTCCATCCGGTAAAGTTAATACCGGTGCACTGGTTAACTTTCCCTTGAGTGTTTGAAAAGCATTATCTTGATCACTTCCCCAAACAAATTTCCTATCCTTGCGGGTCAACTTAGTCAACGGTGACGCGATTTTGGAGAAATCTTGACTAAATCTCCTATAGTAATCCGCAAGTCCTAAGAAACTTCTAATCTCCGATGGATTCTTCAGAGGATTCCAATTTGACACCGCCTCAATCTTGGACGGATCTACTAATATTCCATCGGCACTTATGATGTGCCCGAGGAATTGCAGTTCCCGAAGCCAGAAGGCGCACTTTGAGAATTTAGCGTAAAGCTTCTCCCGCCTAAGTGTTTCCAATACTTCATGTAGATGACGTGTATGATCAGCCTCGGTTTTCGAATAAACGAGTATGTCATTGATGAACACCATTACTGACTTGTCTAACATTGGTTTGCAAACCCGATTCATGAGGTCCATAAAGGCCGCACGTGCATTTGTTAATCCGAAAGACATTACAAGAAATTCGTAGTGTCCAAACAGTGTACAAAAGGCCGTCTTTGATACGTATTCTTCTCTCACCCTCAACTGATGATATCCCGACCTCAAATCAATTTTCAAAAACCAACTCGCACCTTGCAGTTGATCGGACAGGTCGTCGATTCTCGGAAGTGGGTATCGATTCTTTACCGTAAGTTTGTTTAACTCCCGGTAATCGATACACATGCGCAAGCTTCCGTCCTTCTTCTTTACAAATAATATCGGCGCTCCCCAAGGGGAGACACTGGGTCGAATGAACCCTTTGTCAACCAAATCTTGCAATTATGATAGTAATTCTTGAAGTTCCGACGGTACTAACCTGTATGGTGTCTTGGCCACTGGCTTCGCACTTGGAACTAGTTCGATCCCAAACTCCACCTCGGGTTCCGGTGGTATTCCCGGTAAGTCTTCCAGAAACACATCTTCAAATTCTCGTACGACAGGTACGTCTTCAATCTTTGGCGACTCTTTTTCCGAATCATGTATGTAGGTCAAATAAGCCTTACACCGAGGTTGAATGAGCCTACGAGCTTCCATCATTGAACATACTACGGGGTTGCAACTATTTTCCCCATGTATGATGACATGGTTTCACTCGGAGATGTTAGTTGTATCTCCTTACAGAAGCATATCACTTTGGCGTGGTGACAAGACAACCAATCCATCCCAATCACCACTTGGAATTCTCCTATTGACATAGGTATCAAATCAACCAAGTAATCCTCGCCATCAATGTTTAATTTGCAATCCCGACATATATCACAAACAACAAAACTTTTATTATTACCTACTTCTACTTCTATAAGCGTAGGTAATTTCGTTAATGTAAACAAAGGGTGTCGAATAAATCTATGTGAAACAAAAGATTTATTTGCACCCATATCATATATAATACGTGCGGGATTAGAATTTACGGTAAATGTACCTGAAACCACATCGGGTTTAATTTTGGCCTCCGCTGTTGTTATGTGGAAAGATCTTGCTTGAATCTTTGGGGCTTTATGCTTCACATCGGTTGTGTCCTTATTTCTTACCAACTCCGGGCATCCGGATTTCTTATGACCCGGTTAGTAACACTTAAAGCAGACCGCTACCTTAGTAGGGCAATTTGAGGGCGCATGTCCCGCCTTTCCACACATGACACATGGTTTGTTTTTGTAAAAACACTCGCCCCGATGGGAGCGTCCACAAACCTTACAGCTAGGCGATCCTCCTTTCACATTTCATTTCTTTGGAGATTCGTTCACATTTTGTTTCTTTGTGGGGCTTGGGTTTACATCCAACGCCCTCCTTTCTCCTCTTTCAATTTGCTTTTTCAATTCAATTTCGCGCTCCCGTGCAGGATTTACAATCTCCGTGAGATGTTCATACTTTGAGGGAGTCATGAACTCTTGGTATTCCGCACTCAACATATTGTAGTAATAATAGATCTTTTATTCTTCTATTTGCACCAACTCATCACAAAACCTCAACTTGTCGAGGAAAATTCCCGTGATCTTGTCAATGGTTTCACCCTTTTGCCTTAACTGGATAAACTCTTCTTTGATTTTGTTGATCACAGCTTTAGGGCTATGATGTTTAAGGAAAGGCACCTTAAATTCTTCCCATGTTATGGTTCTTGTGGTTTCGATCCCTTGTTCCTTTTTATGGTTATCCCACCAATCTTTTGTCTAACCCCTTAGTTGACCGCTCCCGTAAGCTACGAAAGCGGTTGCATCACAATGAGTTCTCTCAAGGACTCCTTCCATATCACTTATCCATCGTTGACAAATGATTGGATCTATTTCTCCGTTGTAAATCAGGGGTTTACATGCCATAAATTTATTGTAAGGGCATGCCTTCCCTTCTTTAGCCTTTCCTTGATCTTGATTGAGGCTGTCTTTCATCCCATTGATCCGTTCTTCCATCGTTGTTAACATTGTTGTTTGCAACCTTTCCATGAATTGGGTAAGGCTACTTCCAACGCTTTTCCGACCTCTTCGGAGATCTTTACTCCTATCTCCTCCATCATGAGAGATACCGTATCATCACCCGTCCCATTTGACATCTCTTAGCTGAAATGCCCATAATAACTTGGTAAATAACTGATTTAATCATTTCCATATTATTGTATAGAAATTTATTGTCATCACTTGATATTACTTGTGATGTATCTTTCTCAGTCAGTTTGGTTAAGTGTATAACTTGCCTTAACCATTTACACTTAGTGTATTTCACGGGTTCAAGTGTGATAATACACCCCTCCAATACACTTTAAACCTTTTTATTTTCTAGTATTTTCAATTGAAACTTATTTCATAATTAATTCTTACCGGATATCTTGATCAAGCATTGAACCGAACACATTTACTTTTAACATTAAGCTTTGTTTACCAACTTGTAAGACCCAATCTTAAAAACACAAAGTTTTATAAAATTTCGCATTTAATTACACATAAAAACATATGCACGCTCATAACAAAACTTTGAGTTTCATAAAACTTCGTAAGTAATTCAACATTTTATCATGTTAACATAGTTAGGTTTTAAATCCAAGTAAACAAACTGTGGAAGTTTGGCTTTTGGTTGTGTTCGGTTCTTCCTTTAAGCTTGACCTCCATCGTTTGATTATAGAAATCCCCTACATAACTAACATCATCTTAAACTTTAGCTTTATAACGCTTAAAACGTAGTTTGAGAGCCTAAGTTAATCAAAACAACAAAACAAAAAGTTTGTGAGAGGACCCGCCGTAAGCTACGACTGGCCACCGTAGCTTACGGTGGTCAAAAACTTTTTCAACGAGAAATGCCCAGCCGTAACCTACGGCTGGCCACCGTAGGTTACGGTGGGGTGCAGTTGCAGATTTTTCCCTTTTAGCCCTTTGTTTACGAAATTGTCCATAACTTTCCAAATTCTAATCCGTTTGACATGAGATTTGTTTCTACGCGTCCGCAAAACATTTACCCACATTCTTAGTTCATAAACCCATGACTCTGTTTATAAATTTTTATTTTATGCTATCGGCTATGATTTAAATAACCAACTATTTCGACCTGTTTGCAAAATTAAGCAAACAAGCTTATACCATCAACTCTTTTTCACGTGAACATCACTTTATGAATGTTTCCCCTTTATCCGGTTTAATCTCCTTGTGTTTAACGCATCCGTTTTCCGGTGCGCATTCACGCTTATTTAACCCGTTCAAACTTATTATAGTTGAAATTAGTTATTTAGTAATCTTTTCACAAATTCACTATTTTTCGATTATGACTCATTCCCCGAGTCCTTTGACTTACAGTCCGCGTTTTTGTTACTCTGTTTACGCTTATGTTCCAACTTTTACCCATCAACTGGGTTTAACCAAAGTCATCATTCGCTGTAACACCACGCAAAAATCGTGTCCAATTATGTATAGACACGTGTCCTAAACTCTAAATATGTGAAAGATTGAGTTTGAAGGACTAAAGTTGACAAACGGTGAAATTATGTATGCGAAGGGACTAAAAGTGTCAACATGCCAAACTTGAGCCTCTGAATGACAGTACGTGGAGAATATATTCTTAATCGAATGATTAATTGAATATAAGAAGCCGTTTGTGAATGTAATCGGAAGATTATAAAGCTACAGGGATTAAACGTGTCAACATGTTAATTCTACCTCTGAGTGACCTTTTAGTGTTCCCAAAGCTTTGTAAAATATAAATACATTCTTATGAAAGTCTATTAAGGAATTCATAAGTAGCCGGTTAAATTTGTGATGATTTGTTCAACTTTCAAGAAATAAGATTACATGTGCCAAAAACCGACAAGTCTTCATTCAAGGGCCATCTCAAAAGACTCCAAGGAAAACACAAATGCATGGCAATGTATTATGAACAATACAGACGTGATCATGTGGACCATTTCTGCTAAAAATGACTGTAGCTTCGAGTTTAAAAACGTTGCATGATCAAATATAAAAACTCTCAATTTCTTGTCTTCTGGTCATCGGATGCGGACCGTATGGTCCTAGGCTTACGGTCCGCAAGGCTATAACTGGGCGATGCAGTTTAGGTTTGGTTACGGACCGCATCCATTTGGACTTACGGTCCGTAAGGGGTGGATACGGACCGCAAGAGCTTTTGCTTACGGTCCGTAAGCTCGTCGCTGGGCAGAAGTTTTGGACAGATGTATGTTTCAGCTGCATAACCGACTTAAACTCATTCATTTCGAAACCATGGACTGTTGGACGATTTTAATAAACTACTAGGACACCTGGGGTGATCCTAGGGACTCCTATAACAGCTGCAAGTGAGCCATGAAGTTGGAAATTAGTATATAAGCAACACTAGTTCATGTTTCATGAACTCACATTTGCAACAACTTTCTAAACAACAATATCTGGAGCTTGCAAGGATTAGGAGAATAATTACAAGTGTAGAAAAGATAGCAAGGACCATTAGTAAGACTCTTAATCCCTGCTTAGTCGTTTTAATTAGCTTTAAAACCGAAAAGTCAAACATATCGTAATTAAGGTTTGACTTTCGGTTTAATCACAAATGGTCCAGCCACTGACCAAAAAGAAGGTGGTTATGGAACCATATTAGGATAGGTGATTAACCCTTAAAAGGGCACCTCATAATTATCTCGTTTGACTAGTTAATTGTCGGGTCAAACTAGTTTGACAAAAAGTCAAACTGGACAGAAAGTTTAAAAATGAATTAAACTAATAAAACAGAGGTTCTAAATTATATTTTAACATTCTAATGACTTAGTAATTAATATTAAAATATGTTTTATCAGTCCTAACCCGACAATTATCAGTCTAAGGTCAGTTTATAACCGAAAGTCGCAAAAGCTTAACTTTTGCTTTGACTTTCAATTCTGACCAGTTCAAGCTTAATTCTTCCATGTTTTAAGCTTCCATTAGAACCACATTACTCAGTAGTATAACCCTCTGGAGTTATATTGCATGGTTCTTAGTGATTTTAAATATATGCTCTTAATCGTTAATATGCTTAAAAATGCCATAAATGCCCTTTTGACACACAAATGAGAATTTTAGAAATATGAGTGGACAAAAACCTTTGCTACTGATATATAAGCTTGTCCCGAAAATTTGACATCATTTCTCTGTCTCAAATAGGAGTTATGCGCGATATCGCAATTAGAAGCTTTTTAGTAATTAAATTGCGATATCTTGCATAATGCACCTTTAGACTTGAATTTTGAACCAAAACTCATTACCTACCATTAAGATATTATTTTTATGGAATTTTTAGATTTTTGGTCAGATTATAATCTGATTAAAACATAGAGTTCTTGTGTAATTCGGTTAATGACGATAATACCCTTTTTAGGCATAAAATGAGATTAACAAAGGATTTGAATGCCAAACTTTTTCCTACTGATTTCATATATTAAATAAATTATTTTGAGCATTTAAAACTGATCAAAATCTCATATTTAAATAAACATCTTGATTATCGTCAATTAGCGAATTTTACACTAGTTAGGTGCATAGTATGGTTTAAAACCATATTTAACATCTAAGACTTGTTACCTACTGAATTTTTAAACAAATTTATATATTAGCACAGTAGGTATAAGTTATGAACTCAGGTTTCCAAAAATGTCCTTAAAAGCCTATGTGAAATGACCAAAATGCCCTTTTCGGGGCATAGTTTGGCCATAAATAGTAAATTTCACATATGTATGATATCTTACTGATATAATGTGACAAATTAAATATTTTTACTGATTACAAAGGACCAGAACTTCAGATTGCTATAAAATCTCTTTTATAATTACTAAAATGACCAAAATGCCCTTACGGGACTTAAATTGGTTTTAAATACTTTTTGGGCATATATGTTAACATCCTACTGATGTATTAACATATTTTAAGCATAATAACATTTTAGACCTGTATATAATTCAGTTGGTTACCCGTTACGCATTTATGCGTTCGGATCGGTTTACGTGACTAATTTACATAAAATAGCCAAAACGGGCTTAACCTTATCATTAAATTCTCAAATTCCAGAATGTTACTAGTTTACCCATATTATGCAAGTATCCAAGTTTGTCGGGTCTAAACCACATTCTATTCCGGTCTCTGCTTAATCTAGCGTTTAGAACCGTAAAGTTTCTTTCTAGCTAGCCGGTCTAAGTCCTTGACTTAATTAAAGGCCCGTTAGCATCCTAATAGGTTATTAAACCTTCTATACAGATTAAGTAGCATCCAGTAGAAGGTACCGTCAAAAAGCTTTACGATTATACTGCTGAGTTACTTTTCACATTTGCTTAGGTAAATACTTTTAACTTATTTTCCCTGATACGGGCTTGGGATATGGTATTATAATAATACCACTTGGTCGGGTATGAAATCATTTAATCGGATTGTGATTAATAAATTTACATAACCCGTTTTAATCTGTCTTGTTTGATAACATAAACATTGGGGGTTAATTCGACCGTGTCCTGGATATCCTCGGCTCATTTCATATGAAAATGACCACGACCTATGCACGGGGTGTAGGCATACACCTGAGAGATGAAAATGCTAAATGTATATAAACCCACATGTTGGGGATAACTCCTTTGTGGGTTCTATACGTGGTGAGTCGGTTAATCATGATCGGCTTCCAAACCGGCCCCATATGTATGACAAACATATAAATCTGTATACAAGATTATCTTTAAATAATTGTCCCAAGTTATAAATGATTTGTGCCATGTGCACTTAAATCAATTTTCAAAAGAGTCAGTTAATTGTATTTACTAGTGTAAACTGACGTATTTTCTTAAAGACTGGTTGGCAGGTACCTCTCGTAATAGGCTGGAGCTATTAGGTGTCGTATAAGAGGATCTTGCAAATCCCTAAGATACCTGAAGTCTGTTATTTTGTTTCTTTGTACTTTTATGATCCGCCTGTGGATCTTATTACAATCTAGTCTGTATATTCTTTCATTTGAACACTCAGACATTATGGTTTATAATAGTTTATTTACCAAGCCTTCCGCTGTGCTACTATATTGTGTGTATTGACAGTGATGATATCAACTACGTCACGATACTCTCCGCCGGGCCCACCGGTAATATGTGGAAATATCGGGGTGTGACAGGTTGGTATCAGAGCCGACATTGAGTGAATTAAACACTAACCTTTTGTGTTTAATCTCAATGACACAATAAGCACATTCCTTAGACTTCCGAGTCTAAGCCAATGACCTAGGAATTATTCTTAACTTTCCTTTGCAGTTTATATTTTATTTTGTTTTGTTTTACTTGTTTTGACAGGAATAATCATCTTCATTGCCGCCAAGAGTGAGAGGCAAAGGAAAGGGTCACATGCGAGGTGGACCATCAGCAGGACCTTCCCATCGGCGCACCCCGTCTGCGTTGTTTTCCAGTTCTGATTCCCGTGACCATTGGGGTCACTCTTTCGAACCAGCGAGACACTCTGTCTCGTTGAGCTCACCACCTTCTTTTCATCTATCATTCGGGCCACCTGTTCCAGACGAGCCCCAGCATTCGCAACACTCCCATAACTCTTATCACTCGCATGACACTCACCATTCCCATCAATCTTACCATTCCTTGCATTCTCATTCCTTTCATCATTCGGATTCTACATACTCTCCGGCCCAGTTTAATCCTAATGACTACGTCAACGACTTTTTGGGCTACAACCCTTTGGGACCCGAGGATCACTTTCCTCACGAAATGGAGATGGACGACGACCCGGACCCAGAAATGCAAACCGGAACACCGGGCCACCCTATCAGCATCTCGAGCGGTTCTCTATTTCAGGGATCGCCGTACCAAGGGCCCTATTCATTTCAAGAGAGGATGGCCACGTATGATTGGTTCTTTACTCCTTCGTACCATAACTCTCCTGCTCAACCTCCCTTGGTTGAACCACAGCTTCAAGCAGTTTCACCTCCACCACTTCCTGTTGAGGAGCTGCCTCACAACAGCCACCTCAGCCACCTCCCGAGCCTCCGAGGCGAAGGAGGAATGCACGAATATCCGTGCGAGGAGGACCTCGGTTCAGTTCTCCTCAGGGTTCAAGTTCTTACCCTCCTATCCCCGAGGACCCCCAAGTGGGTGGACCCTCGCACGCGGTGCCGGAGAACGATCCTCCGCCGGTTTCTTATGCACCACCGCCACCACCACCGGGTTTCGACAACCCGATTCCGACATACCCAGGTTCATCCGGGTATAATCCATCTGGATACCCATCGGATTATGGAACCCATGATCCATACCTTACAGCTGCACAGTACAATGCACTTTATCCTTCTTCTTACCCTCCAGTTTACCCAACCGGATATCCGGTGCAAGGGTATCAATACCCCCCATACCAACAACCTCCTCCTTCCCAACAGGAGCAAACTTAGGAGATCCTGCAAAGGTTAGACAGGGTTGAACAAGAAGCAAATGAAACCAAGAAGAAGCATAATAGCTTTCTCAAGGGCCTTGCGAGCCTTATTAAAGGCAAGAAGAAGTAGGATGTTATTTTATCTTGTATTGTTCTTTAATCAAGTCCCTGCGAGGACATTATTTTCATTTTATGTACCAAGTCCCTGCGTGGACTTATATTCCAATCTGTAGCCCCTGTGTGGGCAGTATGTTCTTTTAAGACCCGTTTAGGGCACCTTGTATTAGTTTAATGTTTAATGAAATTTCTTTGGATTTTAATTATGTACTTTATTACATCATCATTCTTTATCATTTCAATTTTAATTGATCTGCCAAAGAAATTTTCTTAAAGGTATAACCTAGCCAAATTATTAAAATGGCTATGATGGTACAACCTTTTTAAGACAATAAATCTCTGTTAACATCTGAAAACATGTTAACGTTCCTGGCTGTGCGGTACGAGAAACCACACAAGCTTCCAAAATGTATTGGATTTTTCCAAGTCACTTATGTATAGCCTTTATGATCAATGTGAATCATGGCAAATAAACATCAATATGATGTATACACCAAAACATCCATTAGAGATGTATGCTTATAAGCAAAGGTGTAATAATGACAATGATAGTTTTATTTATAAACTTCTTGTCAAAAAGGCGATGAACTATGTTCGACCCTTAAAAGATCAATGATCCAAGAGATTATTGGTTATGTTTTGATCGTCCTTGTGACAGGGCCTTTGTGCCATCTAAATGTCCTTCGAGACGAGCTTTGTGCTATATAAAATGTCTTTCATGACATTGACAGTTGTGATTTATATCCTCTGTCTAATAAAATTAAAGGATTATATTCTATAAATTGCTTATTATGGTTCTGTTGTAACCTAGGCAAATCATGATTTAATTAATTTATTTAAAAATGGTCTATATGGTTTAATAATACCATGACCATCTAATCATCAATGCGATGATTCATTATATAATTTAAATATATCATTATTGTTTGATATAGTACTCAAAAATGGCTGGCTCGGATGAAGCAAACAGTCATCCCGTAGAAGAAACAACACCAGGATTAATATCACTGGTGCCGAACTGCAAGCAATCATAACCGCAGCGGTTGCTCAAGCTATGGATGATAAGTTCAAGGAACCGAGCAATGTTTGGTCCAAGACTCACACAAAGTCCCATTCTCATTCGCATACACAGAAGAAAGATGAGTCGCAACAATTGTCTAATCAAAGAAGTGAACCATAGAAGCAGATTGTTTTTTAACAGACTCCCAGGTACACCAAGGGTTGTACCTATAAGTATTTTGTCTCCTGTAAACCGAGGGATTTTACAGGAGAAAAGGGAGCAATCGATTGCATGAAATGGTTGGACGAAATGGAGAATGTGATAGACATCAGCGGATGTGCTAAAGAAGATATAACGAAGTTTGTGTCTCAATATTTCAAGGGTGATGCCCTCACTTGGTGGAAAGCATTAGTGGAAGCCACTGGAAAGGTTCCTTTGTACAACCTTTCATGGAACAAGTTTGTTGATTTGGTGAAGGACACATATTGTCCTCAACATGAAGTCAAGAGGATAGAGACTGACTTCCTCACCATGGTAATGAAGGATCTGGATTGTAGATCCTATGTGACTAGCTTCAACTCGATGTCAAGGCTTGTACCATACTTAGTCACCCCTGAACCCAAACGCATTGCATGTTTCATCGTTGGCTTGGCCCTTGAAGTGAAAGGGAACGTTAAGGCTTCTAAGCCAGCCACATATAGATCCGCTGTGGATCTATCCTTGTCCCTTACTCTAGATGTTGTGAGGAGTAGGGTGAAGAAAGTTACCGATGATGGGAAAAGGAAGAGGGAGGAAGACAAGTCTCCACAAAACAAACAAGAAGAGTAAAGGGAACTTTAGTTTCAAGAAGGGGCAGTCAAATGACAAGCCCAGATGCAAAACCTACAATAAAAGGCACTTTAGAAAGTGCAACCAAGACCCACAAGCTAAACCATGTGGGATTTATAAGAAGAAAGGGCATAAGTCTGTAGATTGCAGGAATATCAAAGATGCAACCTGCTATGGTTGCAATGAAAAGGGGCACATCAAGACCAATTGCCCCAAGAATGCTAAGAAGCCCGAGGAGGCGAAGAAAAATAATACGAGAGTTTTTCAAATGAATGCTAGGGAAGCAGTGAACGACGAGAACGTCATAACAGGTACCTTCCTCATTAATAATAATTATGCTAGAGTCTTATTTGATTCCGGAGCTGATAAGTCTTTTGTAGACCATAAGTTCTGTAAGTTATTGAATTTGCCCATTAAGACTCTAGACATAAAATATGAGGTAGAGCTTACCGATGGTACCTTAGAAACAGCTTCCACTCTTCTTGATGGATGTTTTATATCCATTAAGAATCATTCTATCCTGCTATCCCTCTTGCCAATGAAATTGGCTGGGTTTGATATAGTTTTAGGCATGGATTGGTTGTCGTATAACCAAGCCCAAATTGCCTGTGATAAAAAGCTAGTTATTATCAAAACCCCTTCTGGTGAATCAGTCACTATTCAAGGAGATACACAATATGGATTGCCCGGCAATGTGTCTATTCTCAAGGTATCGCAGTGTTTGAAGAGAGGATGTGTCATCTACATGGCACAAGTGATTGTGAACGATCCAAAGCCTAAGATTGAAGACATTCCGATCATCTCTGAGTATCCTGATGTCTTTCCTGACGAGTTACCTGGATTACCTCCTGAGAGGCAAGTAGAGTTCAGGATAAACATTTTGCCAAGATTTGCGCCCATAGCACGAGCTACTTATCGTCTAGCGCCTACTGAATTGAAAGAACTCAGAACTCAATTGGATGACTTATTAGAAAAAGGTTTTATCCAACCCAGCTCTTCGCCTTGGGGAGCTCCAATATTGTTTGTGAAAAAGAAGGACGGATCAATGCGCTTATGCATTGATTATCGTGAATTGAATAAGGTGACGATCAAGAATCGTTATCCTTTACCCAGGATCGATGACTTATTTGATCAGCTCCAAGGGGCGAGCTTCTTCTCGAAGATTGATTGGAGATCCGGATATCATCAACTCAAGGTCCGAACTAAAGATGTGCCTAAGACAGCATTCAGAACAAGGTATGGACATTTTGAGTTCTTAGTGATGCCTTTCGGGCTCACTAATGCGCCAGCAGCATTCATGGACCTCATGAATAGAGTCTGCAAGCCATACTTAGATAAGTTCGTCATCGTCTTCATAGATGACATACTTATCTACTCTCGTAATCAAGTTGATCACGAGAAGCACCTTCGATGTATATTAGGATTGCTTCAGCGGGAGAAGTTGTATGCTAAATTCTCGAAGTGCGAGTTCTGGCTTCGCGAAGTCCAATTCCTTGGACATATTGTTAGTGAGCATGGCATTCAAGTTGATCCCGCCAAGATAGAAGCCATTATGAACTGGAAAGCACCGAAGACGCCTACAGAAATTCGCAGTTTTCTGGGTTTAGCTGGATATTATAGAAGATTCATTGAAAACTTCTCAAGGATAGCTGCACCATTAACTTCTTTGACCCGTAAGAATGTAAAATTTGATTGGGGTCCAAAACAACAGGAATCCTTTGAGATCCTTAAGCAGAGATTGAGCAATGCTCCGGTGTTGACCTTACCGGAAGGAATTGCAGAATTTATCGTATACTGTGATACTTCACATACCAGCATGGGATGTGTACTCATGCAGCGAGGCAAGGTGATTGCCTATGCATCACGACAACTGAAAGTGCATGAAAAGAATTACACCACCCATGATTTAGAATTGGGTGCCATTGTATTCGCACTTAAATTATAGAGACATTATTTGTATGGAACTAAATATGTGATCTATTCGGATGACAAAAGTCTCCAACACTTGTTCAATCAAAAAGAGCTCAATATGAGACAGTGCCGTTGGATGGAGACTTTAAATGATTACGATTGCGAAATTCGCTACCATCCAGGCAAAGCGAATGTGGTCGCGGATGCCCTAAGCCGAAAGGAAAGGATCAAACCAATCAGGATCAATGCCAAAAGCATTGAATTAAAGAATAGTTTGAATGAAAGGCTACTAACTGCACAGAAAGATGCTGTTTTAGAAGCTAACCTTCCAGATGAAAAGTTAGGTGAAACTGCTGGACAGTTAGCACCTGGCAAGGATGGAATCCTTAGACTAAATGGAAGAATTTGGGTTCCTATTCATGGAGGACTTCGAGATGTAATCCTTTAGAACTCCAAGTATTCAGTTCACCCTTGAGGTGACAAAATGTATCAGGATTTGAAAACCAATTACTGGTGGATAGGTTTGAAGAAATCTATTGCCACACATGTAGCTAAGTGCCTGACTTGTGCTCAGATTAAAGCTGAACATCAAAAGCCATCAGGTCTGCTTCAACAGCCTGAACTACCCATATGGAAGTGGGAGATGGTAACCATGGATTTTATAACCAAGTTACCTAAAACAAGGCATGGAAATGATACCATATGGGTTATACTGGATAGACTGACTAAGTCAGCACATTTCTTACCCATCAAGGAGACTCATAGCTCCGACAAGTTAGCCCAGTTGTACGTGGATAAAATTGTATCCCTTCACGGAGTACAGGTGTCTATTATCTCTGATAGAGATACTAGATACACCTCACACTTTTGGATAAGTTTCCAACAATCTTTAGGCACACGTTTGAATTTTAGTACTGCTTACCATCCTCAGACAGATGGACAGAGCGGGCGTACGATTCAAACGTTGGAAGACATGCTTTGTGCATGTGTTATTAATTTGAGAGGTAGTTGGGATGATCACCTACCCTTAATCGAGTTCTCCTATAACAATAGCTACCATACAAGCATTCAGGCTGCGCCTTTCGAGGCATTATATGGTAGGAAATACAGAACACCTGTTTGTTGGGCAGAAGTAGGAGAAGCTCAGTTATCAGGACCTGATATAGTCCTTGAAACGAAGGATAAGATTGTCCAGATTCGTGATCACCTGAAAGCTGCCAGGGATAGGCAGAAAAGTTATGCTGATAAGAGGCGAAAACCTTTAAAGTTTGAGGTTGGCGATAAAGTATTACTAAAAATATCACCCTGGAAGGGTGTGATGCGTTTTGGTAAGAAGGGCAAATTAAGCCCTAGATATATTGGACCATTTGAAATCATCGAATGTGTCGGTAGTGTAGCTTATAAGCTAAACTTGCCTGAGGAGCTCAGTGGAATTCATAATGTGTTCCACATCTGTAATCTCAAGAAGTGTCTAGCTGATGAATCACTAGCTATGTCTCATAAAGACGTACAGATTGATGAAAGCCTAAGGTTTGTTGAAAGACCTATATCGATTGAGGATCGTCAGGTTAAAAAGCTCCGAAGAAAGCATGTGCCTATAGTGAAGGTCAAATGGGATGCCCGTAGAGGTCCCGAATATACGTGGGAAGTTGAATCCACTATGCGACAGAAGTACCCTCACTTATTCCAGTAAATCTCGGGGTCGAGATTTCTTTTAAGGGGGTGAGGATGTAACACCACGTAAAAACGTGTCCAATTATGTATAGATACGTGTCCTAAACTCTAAATATGTGAAAGATTGAGTTTGAAGGACTAAAGTTGACAAACGGTGAAATTATGTATGCGAAGGGACTAAAAGTGTCAACATGCCAAACTTAGGCCTCTGAATGACAGTACGTGGAGAATATCTTCTTAATCGAATGATTAATTGAATATAAGAAGCCGTTTGTGAATGTAATCGGAAGATTATAAAGCTACAAGGATTAAACGTGTCAACATGTTAATTCTACCTCTGAGTGACCTATTAATGTTCTCAAAGCTTTGTAAAATATAAATACATTCTCATGAAAGTCTATTAAGGAATTCATAAGTATCCGGTTAAATTTGTGATGATTTGTTCAACTTTCAAGAAATAAGATTACATGTGCCAAAAACCGACAAGTCTTCATTCAAGGGCCATCTCAAAAGACTCCAAGGAAAACACAAATGCATGGCAATGTATTCTGAACAATATAGACGTGATCATGTGGACCATTTCTCCTAAAAATGACTGTAGCTTCGAGTTTAAAAACGTTTCATGATTAAATATAAAAACTCTCAATTTCTTGTCTTCTGGTCATCGGATGCGGACCGTATGGTCCTAGGCTTACGGTCCGCAAGGCTATAACTGGGCGATGCAGTTCAGGTTTGGTTACGGACCGCATCCATTTGGACTTACGGTCCGTAAGGGGTGGATACGGACCGCAAGAGCTTTTGCTTACGGTCTGTAAGCTCATCGCTGGGCAGAAGTTTTGGACAGATGTATGTTTCAGCTGCATAACCGACTTAAACTCATTCATTTAGAAACCATGGACTATTGGACGGTTTTAATAAACTACTAGCTAGGACACCTGGGGTGATCCTAGGGACTCCTATAACAGCTGCAAGTGAGCCATGAAGTTGGAAATTAGTATATAAGCAACACTAGTTCATGTTTCATGAACTCACATTTGCAACAACTTTCTAAACAACAATATCTGGAGCTTGCAAGGATTAGGAGAAGAATTACAAGTGTAGAAAAGATAGCAAGGACCATTAGTAAGAGTCTTAATCCCTGCATAGCCGTTTTAATTAGCTTTAAAACCGAAAAGTCAAACATATCGTAATTAAGGTTTGACTTTCGGTTTAATCACAAATGGTCCAGCCACTGACCAAAACGAATGTGGTTATGGAACCATATTAGGATAGGTGATTAACCCTTAAAAGGGCACCTCATAATTATCTCGTTTGACTAGTTAATTGTCGGGTCAAACTAGTTTGACAAAAAGTCAAAGTGGACAGAAAGTTTAAAAATGAATTAAACTAATAAAACAGAGGTTCTAAATATTTTAACATTCTAATGACTTGTTAATTAATATTAAAACATGTTTTATCAGTCCTAACCCGACAATTATCAGTCTAAGGTTAGTTTATAACCGAAAGTCGCAAAAGCTTGACTTTTGCTTTGGCTTTCAGTTCTGACCCGTTCAAGCTTAATTCTTCCATGTTGTAAGCTTCCATTAGAACCACATTACTCAGTAGTATAACCCTCTGGAGTTATATTGCATGGTTCTTAGTGGTTTTAAATATATGCTCTTAATCGTTAATATGCTTAAAAATGCCATAAATGCCCTTTTGACACACAAATGAGAATTCTAGAAATATGAGTGGACAAAAACCTTTGCTACTGATATATAAGCTTGTCCCAAAAATTTGACATCAGTTCTCGGTCTCAAATAGGAGTTATGCGCAATATCGCAATTAGAAGCTTTTAAGTAATTAAATTGCGATATCTTGCATAATGCACCTTTAGGCTTGAATTTTGAACCAAAACTCATTACCTACTATTAAGATATTATTTTTAAGGAATTTTAAGATTTTTGGTCAGATTATAATCTGATTAAAACATAGAGTTCTTGTGTAATTCGGTTAATGACGATAATACCATTTTTAGGCATAAAATGAGATTAACAAAGGATTTGAATGCCAAACTTTTTCCTACTGATTTCATATATTAAATCTCAGATTTATATAAATATCTTGATTATCGTCAATTAGCGAATTTTACACTAGTTAGGTGCATAGTATGGTTTAAAACCATATTTAACATCTAAGACTTGTTACCTACTGAATTTTTAAACAAATTTATATATTAGCACAGAAGGTATAAGTTATGAACTCAGGTTTCCAAAAATGTCCTTAAAAGCCTATGTGAAAAGACCAAAATGCCCTTTCTGGGCATAGTTTGGCCATAAATAGTAAATTTCACATATGTATGATATCTTACTGATGTAATGTGACAAATTAAATATTTATTGTGATTACAAAGGATCAGAACTTCAGATTGCTATAAAATCTCTTTTATAATTACTAAAATGACCAAAATGCCCTTACGGGACTTAAATTGGTTTTAAATACTTTTTGGGCATATATGTTAACATCCTACTGATGTATTAACATATATTAAGCATGATAACATTTAAGACCTGTATATAATTCAGTTGGTTACCCGTTACGCATTTATGCCTTCAGATCGGTTTATGTGACTAATTTACATAAAATAGCCGAAACGGGCTTAACCTTATCATTAAATTCTCAAATTCCAGAATGTGATTAATTTACCCATATTATGCAAGTATCCAAGCTTGTCAGGTCTAAACCACATTCTATTCCGGTCTCCGCTTAATCTAGCATTTAGAACCGTAAAGTTTCATTCTAGCTAGCCGGTCTAAGTCCGTGACTTAATTAAAGGCCCGTTAGCATCCTAATAGGTTATTAAACCTTCTATATAGATTAAGTAGCATCCAGTAGAAGGTACCATAAAAAAGCTTTAGGATTATACTGCTGAGTTACTTTTCACATTAGCTCAGGTAAATACTTTTAACTTGTTTTCCCTTATACGGGCTTGTGATATGGTATTATAATAATACCACTTGGTCGGGTATGAAATCATTTAATCGGATTGTGATTAATAAATTTACATAACCCGTTTTAATATGTCTTGGTTGATAACATAAACATTGGGGGTTAATTCGACCGTGTCCTAGATATCCTTGGCTCATTTCATTTGAAAATGGACACGACCTATGCACGGGGTGTAGGCATACACCTGACAGATGCAAATGCTAAATATATATAAACCCACATGTTGGGGATAACTCTTTTGTGGGTTCTATAAGTGGTGAGTCAATTAATCATGACCGGCTTCCAAACCGGCCCCATATGTATGACAAACATATAAATCTGTATCCAAGATTATCTTTAAATAATTGTCCCAAGTTATAAATGATTTGTGCCATGTGCACTTAAATCAATTTTCAAAAGAGTCAGCTAATTGTATTTACCAGTGTAAACTGACGTATTTTCTTAAAGACTGATTGACAGGTACCTCTCGTAATAGGCTGGAGCTATTAGGTGTCGTATAAGAGGATCTTGCAAATCCCTAAGATACCTGAAGTCTGTTATTTTGTTTCTTTGTACTTTTATGATCCGCCTGTGGATCTTATTACAATCCAGTCTGTATATTATTTCATTTGAACACTCAGACATTATGGTTTGTAATAGTTTATTTACCAAGCCTTCCGCTGTGCTACTATATTGTGTCTATTGACAATGATGATATCAACTACGTCACGATACTCCCCGCCGGGCCCACCAGTAATATGTGGAAATATCGGGGTGTGACATTCGCGCACCCATTTTGGAATGCGTTAAGACTTCATTTTGACCCGTTTGGTTGTTCGTATGAAATCCATCGCTTAGAACGAACCAAACTTATTATCTTTTCTCTATTTTGGCCCGTTTGGTTGTTTATGTGAAAACTATCACTTTTAAACAAACCAAACATATCATTATTCGATATTGTCTATTCGGTTCATTCGTGTTAAATCCATCACTTATGAATGAGCCAAATTTTGTCTACTATCGCTTCATTGTCCAACATATATCACTACAAAATCATAATAAAATCCTACGAAGCATAAAGCCACGTACCTTTAAGTTTTTCCTTCAAACACATATCCACCCCGGCTTGGCTACCTGACGCTTCACCCAAGTTGCCTAAAACGTACAACTCAACATCATTAACCCTCCGGTTTATAACCAAACTTAGCAAATTTGCCAATCACGTAATCGTATGTTTTCATTCACAATTGTCATACATAACAACGTTTTATCATACACCCTATGTGCAAGACTTTTACACTATCTTTGTTAAACCTAATAACCAACAATTAGTCATACATACACCTCTTATAACATCAAATTGATTTACATGTCCGATTGGCATCTAAAACTCACTGCATCAACATCAAATACATCATTTTCAGTAATATACCTCATGTGTTCTATACATTCACCAAAACCCACTTACATAAACCTTGTATTTCACTCAAACACTTAAAATTAGCATCTGATTCATAATTTTCCACCTAAGGTTTGTTTCTAAGTTTGTTTGCATCATATATCTTACACTAATTTCCACAATTCATGTAAGAATAGAAATCTTATGAACCTCATAATTTTTCAAAACATCACCAAATATCAAATTTTGGCGCACCTTACGATCCCCTATTCTAGGTAATCGATAATTAAAGTTCATGCACAAGTTAGAGGCCCGATTTCATCTTCAATTTGATGACTTTAGATTGTTAAGGGGATTGCCCCCCTTTTCTCCTGCTCCTGATCGATGCACACACACACTTAGTGTGTATGTTTTGTTTCATTTTTCTTATTAAACCAGGAGTTTCTAGATTTCCCTTTTTGGCCCCTTAAGTTTGGGGTTAACATTTAAAAGAGTTATTTCTAGAGATCAAATTTAGATTTTAGTTATAAATACTAAGTAGGTTGAATTTCACTACTTATATTTTTTTAATTAAAATTTACCATCTAGGTAAATGTTTAATTATCTAACGTTAATCAAATTTCAGGGTGTTATAGTAGCTCACGGGTGTACAAATATACTTGCATGTATATATAAAATTAATATTTTGTTGAACATATGAAAAACGTCTAGATAAAAATATATCCAATTTGGTTGTTAGGTTGAGTAATTGTAGAACACCTGTTAGATATGTATATAATGTTCATAAGCCATACGTGCTTGTATTAAAGTAGACGTCAGGAGACCATGGTATTGAGTTTCCATCACTCGATTGACTATATATATATAATTATTAGTGGACTCAACTAAAATGCATGTCTATACATGTATGCATCGAAATAGATATTGATGGTCCAAAAAGGTACACCCTGAATAAGTCAAGATGTCTTTGTGGGTATGTACACAAATATACATATACTAGGTTAGAACCCCGTGTATTACACAGGTTGAATAAATATAATTTTATATACCAATAATAAAACAATATATATTTAAAAATCTCGTTTATTACATGGGCTGAATAAATATAATTTTATATATTAAATAATAAAAAAAATTATTTTTAAGAACCCCGTGTATTGTACAGGTTGAGTATATTTAATTTTATATATTAAATAATGAAAAAATTACATTTTAAAAAAATTCATGTGTTATACGGGTTGACCACATGTAATTTTATATATCAAACAATAAAAAGTTATATCTTTATAAACTCTATGTATTATATATGGATTGAATAAATCTAATTTTATATACTACATAATAAAAAGTTATATTTTAAAAAAACCCCGTGTATTACACGAGTTGCATAAATGTAATTTTGTATAGTAAAAAGTAAAATGTTATATCTTTAAAAAACCTGGTTTATTACACGGGTTGAATGAATCTAATAAAAATTTATATCGTTTAAAAAAACTAACGGATATACTCGATATACGATGGATGGGGTGATTGCGGTGATGGTTCTTATAAATGTCACGTAAACATAGTGATTAGCGTATTTGAGTTGAGAGTTGAACACGAAAATAAGTATAGAACCAATAAACATTGATTAATATTTTTGTTTACCCCTTATAAACATTTTTGAAATAGATTCTACCCTTAACTACTTTAGTTTAATAAAATAAATAAATTATTTACATTATATTAATTTATATTTAGCGTACATCTTTTGTTAATTTCAGGATAAAGAATTTTGACATCTGATAAATATTTTAAAATATTAGATTATCTCCTATACGAATTGTTTAAATTTATATTAAATTAAATCTATAATTATCTTTTAATTGATATTAACTAATTATCTATAAAATTAAATTTATAATTATCTTTTAATTGATATTAACTAATTATCTATAAAAACAGATGGCTTCAATGAATGACATGTGTCCTCCCATTGGTTTCTTTTATTATATAGTATAGATTTGTACGAAATTATATATATAATTAGCACACACATATAAATATGTTTGTATAAAAATAAAAATAGATGTCAAAAGACTATAGTTGTAACTACCGATTGACTCGATAAATTGTGTAATTTATATATGCTAAATTGTAGCGGTGGGCAAAACTGTAATTTTCTTTTTACAAGGCAAAATCGTAAATTTATGTTGGGGCCAAAGCATAAATTTAATTTCTAACTGGGGGTAAGATTGTAATTTTAAACAGGGGATAAAATCGTAATTAGGCAGGACCTATAAATAACTATTTTATGCAGGGCAAAATTGTAATATTTTTACTAAGGGCAAAATCGTAATTTTTAGCTGGAGGCAAAACAAAAATTTTATTTTGAACCGGTGGCGAAATTGTAATTTTAAACTGGGAACCAATTTGTAATTTGGTAGGATTGTAGCGGTGGGCAAAACTATAATTTTTTTTACCAAGACAAAATCGTAAATTTAAGCTGGGGTCAAAGCATAAATTTAATTTCTAACTGGGGGCAGGATCGTAATTTTAAACAGGGGATAAAATCGTAATTTGATAGAACCTATAAATAACAATTTTATGCAAAAAAAAAGGAAAAGTTGGCCGCCACTTTTGGCCAACCAATTGAGAGAACTATTCCCGCCACTTTGGCAACTTATGTTTGTATGTAGTGTAAATTATTATTGATTTATTGGACTAAACTGCTAACATAGGCATGTTTGTCTAAAATAAAAATGTTGTTTTTGAAAATACGAGAGTTTATATATATATATATATATATATATATATATATATATATATATAGTGAAGAGTTCAAATGAGAAGAAATTCTTTGTAAGAAGAAAAAAGAATAAATTTCAATCAATAGGAATGCTTCATTAGACTTCATTTAATATTTGTACTTAATGTAACTATAAGGGTATATTGGTAAACTTACATACATCATTAATTGGTAGTTTCATCTTTAATAACTAACTATATTAAATTTGTAACTTATTTTTAAGATATATATTTTTCTCAAAAAATAAAAATAAAAATTCATTTATAGTGTAGGATAAATACGAGGCGTGTAGGATAAATTACAAGTTGTGTAGGATTAATTTCAATATGTGTAGGATAAATTTCGAAATGTGTAGGATAACTTTTGATGTGTGTAGTCAAATTTTTTTAGTGTGGAGGATGATAGTCTTAATGACTAATTAATTAGTCAAACATAATAATAAATGAGATGAGAAAAAAACTATTTAATGTTTTACAATTGTACCCTTTTGTTCTTTTTATTCTTAATAAAATTTTCTTCTCAAATGAACATTCCCCTATATATATATATATATATATATTATATAGGGTAGGGTTCCAGCAAGCCCTTTAACAAATGTACATCGCATTAAAAATAGAGTAAAATCAGAATACACATGTGTACATTGCATTAAAACATTGTACTCAACACTGAAAACAAACACAAAACAGAAATATATTATAAAAATAAGAACAAAGTCACCATCAATCCTTTAACAAATGTATACAAAACTTAAAAATGAATTAAAAAAAGTTCAATCACAATCAAACTGACAAGCATAAGACAATTAAATATAGAAAAAATGTATTAAAATCATGTACAGCAAGCCCTGATCATATACACATATAACTAGACCCTATGTTCTCCTAATCATTTCATCAAACACCTACAGTGCATTCTAAATTCACGTTAAATTCCAATACCAACCTAATAAGGTTTCAATTATAACATAAAATCAATAAACAGTCACTTATGACTTAACCTAATAACAAAATTAATAAAAAGAAGGAACAAAATGAGAAATTGAGAGTAAGGAAAACTACTTGATCTGTTCGTTGATGGCGGCTTCGAATTCATCAGCGTACTTTTCTTCGATTCGGATCTGAAAAAAGATCCGGCGAAGATCAGAGCATCATCGATACACACTTACGTGGCTGGAATTTCGGCGAAGATCAGAGCATCATCGATACACACTTGCGGGCTGGGTTTTGTTGTTGAAGACGTGACCTGTGAATCAAAGAGTAACAATCAGACAACAGAATGAATCAAAGTAACAACACAAGTAGAAGATCGATCTTCGTCCCCTATTTTTTCCGTTCACCTGTTTTTTCCGTCCCCTGTTTTTTCCGTTCACCTTCCCCGGATCCCTAAACAAAAAACATACCCTAAATCGATCAATATCGGCAGTGGTGAATCGGCATTAGGATTTTTCGGCCAGGTCAGCAGAAAGTGTGCAGTTCCGGCGACTTGCTGGCTTCGATGGTCTCCTCTGCTTTTCGTTGATGTCGGCGGCGATGATATGTGAGAGAGAAAGATTTGTGTGGGATTTTGAAACCTAAATGTGGAGATATACGAGATTTATGCAATCAAGTTAAAATATAAATTACACATATACCCTTATTCACTTAATTAAATAGTAACAAATAACCAAATAATTACCATCTTGCCATTCACTAAAAATCTCAAGATCATAAAAATCAATGGCCCAGATCAGTTCACGCAGTTCACTCTTTGGATTTTGTTCACGTTTGAACCTAATCCTATATATATATATATAGGAGAAGGATCCGTTAGGAACCACCATTTATTGCGAGAACCGCGAGAACCAATGTGAACACAACCAAAAATAACTAAAAATAGCTAAAAAAAACACACAAATTTTTTTTGTAACATTTTTTAATAAAAAAATCGCTACTTTTGGTAGCCAAAAAAAAATTTTTTTTTTTGCTACTAAAAGTAGCGATTTTAATGTAAAGAATACTAAAAAAAATTATTTTTTGTGTGTTTTTTTGATTTTTTTAGGTTTTTTGGGGGGTTTAGTTTTTAGCATTTTAGCTTAGGGGGGGTTAGGTGTTTTTAGGTTTTTGGAGGGGTTTTTTTAGGTTTTTTTTAGCTATTTTAGGTTGTGTTCACATTGTTTCTCGCGGTTCTAGCAATAAAAGTGGTTCTGTTAGGTCCAAAGTTTTACGCTTATCTTTATTACGGTCTTTTATGATTATTTGGTTTTAAATTATGTCTTGGGCTTGGGCTAGGCCATGTGGGCCAATGGAGTAGAGGCTCCTATATATAGTCTTATCTAGATTATTAGGGTAGAGCTTTCCTATTCTTGTAATCATGTAGCCCCAATAGAGAACCTTGTACCCGACAATCTTAGGGATTATGTGCAAGGTTCTCGAAGATCGTACCAGACAGTCCTTGAGACTGTAAGCGATCTAAGCAGCGACACTAAGTTATGTAACGATAAATTTCTTTTTGTTCTTGTCGGTTTGATCTTATATTCCGCGTTCGATTGAACCGTTGAGTGATATCTTGGGTTTTTCGGGACTAACAAGTGGTCTTAGAGCCATTGAAGTCTTTCAAAGGCTCGGTTTTGATGTCACTCGAAGAACAAGAAAAAGTTTTACACAGTGTTGGGGGAATTTTGTTCGTCAAAGGAGAGATCTCGGTTCATGAAATCTGATTTTCATACACAGATCTGAAAAATATAAGATCTGGTGAGGTTATTGTTATGATGGCGGCTGAAGTCGATGGCGGTGGTTTGGATCGATTATGATGAACGTTGATTTTGGAGAAAATGATTTGTGTTTTGAATAGAAGTGTCTCTGATGAAGTTATGTATCTCGGATGATGAATAGGTGATGATCTTCGGACAGAGATGGAAGGTTGACGGACAACTCAGTGTTCGGAGGTGACGGCGGAGGAATTGAATGGAGAGCATGATGATGATGGAGAGTTGAGAAGGTGGTCGGAGAGTTTGCCGGCAATGATGACAGAGGATGGTTCGAGTCAGTGATGAACGGAGATGGTGATGGAGACCTGCGGTGGGAGTGATGAACGATGTACGATAGTGACGTCACGACGGAGTGATAGATGACCGGAGAGGTATGTGATATGCACCGGTGGGTATAGTGAAGAGTTTGTAGGTTGTCGTGATGTTTGGTGTTGAGGATGAACGGAGAAGATGTCGGATTTGCAGGTTATCACGGTGATAGAGAATGATGGGTGATAGTTGTTTGAATTTACGGTGGTTATCGCCATTGGTCAACACATCGATGGTGGTATATGATTGTCGCTGCTGATTTTAAAATAATGGTGATGACGTTGCGGAATCTATTCATCACACCGGCTTCGGATTCAGGCAAACAAAACGATTTCAAAAGGTTTCCGGTGAGTCACGGTGGTCTTAGGTGGCGGAAAAAGAAAATAACGGTAGTCGCTTGATTGACGGTCGAGATTGCAGCTTGCATGATTGGCGGCTGTTGAAAGGTGGCAGCTAGGGTTCCTTAGGGCCAATCTCTAGATTATTCCTCGTATTGGGCCATGATTACGTTGGGTATTGGACTTTGTGCCCCTTTGTATTATTCAAGCCATTATTTCGGGATTTGCATTCAGACATTCAGGTAGCGTTTGGTATGCAGGAATAGAATGTGGAATGGAATGGATCATTCTGATTGAATGAAAAGAAACATGTTTGGTTATCATGTGGTAATGGAATGGAGCATTCCAAAGGAATGAAACTCCTTCCAAATATAACAATTTTCATTCCTTGGTATGAGGGTGTTTTTTTTCCATTCCTTCAAGGAATGAAAAGAAATATATTATTATTATTATTATTATTATTATTATATTTATATTTATATTATTATTATTAATACTAATATTAGTATATATCAAAAAAAATATTATTAATTTTTTTACCATTAATATATTATTATCATTGAGGCACTTATATTTTTGTCGTTTTTAATACAATTGTGTTTCGTTACTTCGTCTTTTTTTTTGTTTATTAAATTGTACAAAGTAATGATTCATTCTATTCACATATGAGTAACCAAACATCACAATGGAATGGAATGATCCATTTCATTCCGTTGTCCATTCCATTACCTGGTCCATTCCATTCTCTCATTCATTCCATTACCCCATACCAAACATACCCTCAAGGTTTCTAGATGTCACATGTTGGATGGGCCATACTGGATCTGACTTCTAAGGTTGGTATATTGTTTGTTTAAAATTTCAATAAAAGTTGAAACATGGCACACGAAATTAGCTTATGGCATTTTGTTGAACAATTTTGTTTATGGGTCTGCTTTGTGGTACAAGAACGGTGAACTGGGTGACGGTTGTTCCCCATTAAATGAGTGGATGGTAATTTTGTTTTGGGGAAGTTCCACATTTTGGATATTTTTTATTTGGGCCGTATGAATATATTATTACTGGGATTGCAAATTGTTTGGGAAGTGAGCCAACTCAATTAAAGTGCAAAATTTTGGAGCATATTTGAATCAGTTCTTTGTTGGACTGGAAAGTTTATGGAGGATGGGCTCGTTTACTGCTGGGCCACTAAAGGAGAAGACCCAAGTTTGGAGATCGTCTAAACTGTAATAAAGAGAGCATAAAACTAGGGGGAGTTTGTTAGGTCCAGAGTTTTACGCTTATCTTTATTACGGTCTTTTATGATTATTTGGTTTTAAATTATGTCTTGGGCTTGGGCTAGGCCATGTGGGCCAATGGGGTAGAGGCTCCTATATATAGTCTTATCTAGATTATTAGGGTAGAGCTTTCCTATTCTTATAATCATGTAGCCCCAATAGAGAACCTTGTACCCGACAATCCTAGGGATTGTGTGCAAGGTTCTCGAAGATCGTACCAGACAGACCTTGAGACTGTGCGCGATCTAAGCAGCGGTACTAAGTTATGTAACGATAAATTTCTTTTTGTTCTTGTCGGTTTGATCTTATATTCCGCGTTCGATTGAACCGTTGAGTGATATCAGCGGCACTAAGTTATGTAACGATAAATTTCTTTTTGTTCTTGTCGGTTTGATCTTATATTCCGCGTTCGATTGAACAGTTGAGTGATATCTTGGGTTTTTCGGGACTAACAGGTACAGCAAGATATATTAAAGATTCCTTGTCATTTGCTATAAATGTGGAAGACAAGATAAATGTGTCGATTGAACCTTTTGAGTGATATCTTGGGTTTTTCGGGACTAACAGGTATAACAAGATATATTAAAGATTCCTTGTCATTTGCTATAAATGTGGAAGACAAGGACATTATTCCAAAGATTGTTATACTAAGAAAAAGATAAATGAGTTAAACATTTCCGATGGATTAAAAGAACAGATAAATAAAATACTTATTTATGACAACTCAAGTGAAAACAGTATTTCAGACTATAGTGATAATGATTTAAATCATATTGAAGATTCTAATTCAGAAAGTAGTTCAGAAGATAATACGTGTGAATGCATTGGTCCTTGTATTTGTGAAATCGATGGTACAATAAATTCTCTAACAGAAAATAACAAAGACTTATTTGAATTATTAGAAAAAATTGATGATAAAGAGGTAAAACAAGTATATTTAAAACAATTAAAAGAAAAGTATAAACTACCAATAGAAAAGGAAGAAAAGGTGTATAATTTCAATGAAATATGTCAAAAATTTCAAACAAGACAAATAAAAGAAAATCCCGTTACAATAACTGATTTACAAATACAATTAAAAAATATTAAAGAAGAAATTCGAGAAATAAAATCACAAATTAAAGAATTAGAAAAAGGGAAAAATAAAAAAGGTGAAGAAAACAATAACGATACTAAAAACGATACTGAAAATATGGGAAAAATAAATCATTTAAAAGGATTAACTTCTCAAAAATGGTATACTAAATTAAATATAATAGTCAATAATGAATTTCGATTAACATTAGTTGCCATGATTGATAGTGGTGCTAATATGAACTGTATTCAAGAAGGTCTAATACCCACAAAATACTATGAAAAGACTACATATAGATTATCTGGAGCCAATGGGAACTCATTAAATATTAAATATAAATTATCAAATGTTCATGTTTGCAAAGAAAACTATTGTTATAAAATCCAATTAGTTCTAATAAAGGATTTAACATCTCAAATTATATTAGGACTCCTATTCATAACTCAGTTATATCCTTTCACAGTTGAAGAAAAAGGAATAAGTATTAAGGTATTAAATAAAAGGATCTGCTTTGAATTTGCTCATCCAATTATTTCAAAACAAATAAATATTTTAAGCTTAAAAGAAAAACAAAAGGATTTTTTAATTGAAGAAATTGATCATGTTAGAATAAAGAATCAATTGCAAGATAAAATAATTATAAAAAGAATACAAGAAACTGAGAATAAATTTAAAGATAACATCTGTGCAAATATTCCAAATGCTTTTTGGGAAAGAAAACAACATATAGTAAGATTACCTTATATTAAAGAGTTTAATGAGAAAAATATTCCAACCAAGTCTAAAGCTATACATATGTCTCAAGAGTTAGAAGGCTATTGTAAAAAAGAAATACAAGAATTATTAGATAAAAAAACTAATTACACCATCTAAATCCCCTTGGTCTTGCTCTGCCTTCTATGTTCAAAAGAATCCAGAAATAGAAAGAGGAGCTCCTAGGTTAGTTATAAATTATAAACCATTAAATAAAGTTTTAGAATGGATTAGATATCCTATACCAAATAAAAGAGATTTATTAAAAAAGATTTATGTTTCAAAAATATTTTCTAAATTTGATATGAAATCTGGATTTTGGCAAGTTCAAATTGCTGAAGAAGATAGATATAAAACTGGATTCAATGTACCATTTGGACACTATGAATGGAATGTAATGCCTTTTGGATTAAAGAATGCTCCCTCAGAATTTCAAAATATTATGAATGATATCATTTTACCATTAGAAAATTATGCAATCGTTTATATTGATGATGTATTAATATTTTCAAATTCCTTAGATCAACATTTTAAACATTTAAATGCTTTCTACAATATTATTCATAAAAATGGATTAGTAGTATCACCTTCTAAAATGAATCTTTTCCAAAAAGAAATAAGATTTTTAGGACATAATATTATTCAAGGAACAATAAAACCTATTAACAGAAGTTTAGAATTTTCAAATAAATTTCCAAATGAAATCAAAGATAAAAAGCAATTGCAAAGATTTTTAGGATGTTTAAATTATATTCATGACTTTTTCAAAGACCTAGGAATCATATGTAAACCTTTATATGATAGGTTAAAAAAGAATCCAAAAACATGGACTCAAGAACATACGAATATAGTAAAATATATCAAGGATAAAATAAAATGCTTACCTTGTTTACATATTCCCCATCCTAATGCAAAATTAATTGTAGAAACTGATGCAAGTGACTTAGGATTTGGAGGAATACTAAAACAGGAATTAAATAATAAAGAAAGTTTAGTTAGATATTATTCAGGTGCATGGAATGATACTCAAAAGAATTATTCTACAATTAAAAAGGAAATTTTAAGTATAGTTTTATGTATAAAAAAGTTTGAAGATGATTTATATATGAAACCATTTTTATTAAGAATCGATTGTTTATCTGCAAAATATATTTTAGAAAAGGATATTAAAAATTTGAATTCAAAACAAGTTTTTGCAAGATGGCAAGCATTATTAAGCAACTATGATTTTCAAATAGAATTTAAAAAAGGAGAAAATAATTCTTTACCAGATTTTTTATCAAGAGAATTTTTACAGGGAATATGAGCAACTCTGATTCTACAAAAAAAATTGTATTCTCAAAACAACAATTCTCAAAATCTCAATTATCAAGTTCTCCAAGTTCTCCATCAAGACCAACCCATTTGCAACAATTTCCCTTATTACCTAATATTCAAAACAGATTTGCCCCTCTAACTCCAGGACCCAGACCCAGACCCAGACCTCCATTTTCATCCATTATTCAAAATCTAGAATCAAAACCCATTATTCAATCTCCTTCTTTCACAAAACTCTCTAAACCAGCATCTCCTTCAAGTTCTTCACCAGCCACTATTCCTTATACTATCAACCCAAATAAAAAAATGATCAAAATTCTAGAACCCTTGGAAGTCGAAAAGGTTAGCAATTTTTTTCATCCCTAATCGACTTCATTTATCCAAGAGGATGCCATTTTTTCAAGGACGAATACAAGACCAGAGATTACTATCAAGCAATTTTAGTAGATTCAGAATCAGTTATTATTCGGCATAATTTTAATAGTGGAGATCCTTCCAAGATCGCTTATAGTCAAGTAAAAATTTTAAAGGTTCTATCTTTAGAAGATTGGAATTCTAAGCCCTATAATTCAAAAACCGTTTCAAATTTCAGTACTTATCCTCAATATAATTATTATGATTATCAAGATGCATGGGAATATGCATTTCTTCTAAGAAACTTTGATCGCTCTTGGTTCTTCCAATTTGATGAAGATTTTTCAAACATTTATCCAAGATGGTTTGTTAAATGGTTTAAATATATGGGAATTATTCTAGAAGCTTTTCCCAAAGAAATTTCAGAAGCATTTTCAAGATTCGTTGAGTATTTTCAACATGATGGAACACCAATTTTCGAATATACTTTACAGTTTATGAGTATTTTCAGAATTCCATGGATCTGTTTATGGACTTACAATTTTCAAGAAGAAAGTCCTACAGAACTTTTTCCTCCATTGCGCTTCAGACAATACAGATGTAAATGGTGGAATAAGTTTATCATCACAAAAGCAAATTCTCAAGCAGTTACCAAGTATTATAAGGAACTAACTACTCAATATGAAAGAAGTCTAAAGTCTCTGATTCGAGATATCAAAGCTAGTAATGAAGATCAAGAGTATATTCAAAGACTTTCAGGTTGCAATTCTCTAGAAGAAATTTTAAAGATAGTCAATGAAATTCGACAATCTCCATCCCCTTCAAAACACTCATCTCCGGGGACTGAAGTTTTTCAAGATTCTCAAGACCCATTTGATATGATGTAAAAAAAAATAAAAAAAATAATAAAAAAATAATTATTATTATTATTATTATTATTGATATATGTTTATCCATATTTTTCAAAGTTTATGGCCGACAAGAGATAGTGAAGATTTCTAATTATGGAAGATGGTGCAAAATAATTCAACAAAAGGACAATCAACTTTTCTTATTTTCAAAAGTGAAAGCAAATAATTCAACAAATAGACAATCAACTTTCCAATTATGGAAGATTGTGCAACAAAGAGACAACCAACTTTCCAATTCTTCAAAGATGGTGCAAATAATTCTCAAAGAAGACAAACAACTTTAAGAGCATTTTCAACAAAGGCAATTTTATACGGAAGCTCTTTTCAAGAATCAATAATGAAGACCCTTTTACTTCATCTATAAAAGGAAAGAAGATCAATGAAGAAAGACACACATTTTCTTACATCTTCTCTTATGTATGAAAAAACCTTCAAACCCAAAACTTGTATTATCAACCTCTCTATGTTCAAAATCTTTAGATTTTCAAATTATAGTTGCTCCTCCCGATTGTAAGGAAATCAATTGTAATCAAGATTTTCAAGCAATAAACTCAGGTATATTTTAAATTTATATCATGCTTATTTATGTTGCCATCTCTTTAAATTAATTCATATTGTCTTCATGTTTAATCTATATATATATATATATATATATATATATATATATATATATATATATATACTAGTTATTTCGATATAATTTTTTTTACAAGAATCTCTAGTGTATCGCTATTTTAAAATAGTCGTCCACAATTTATCGCTATTCGCTATGTAGCATGTAGTTAGTTACTTTATCGTTGTTTGTCGCTATTCGTCATAAACAACTATGGTATACACCTACGCTATTTGAAAATCTTGCAATAAATTCAAACTTAATTAGGGGAACCGCAATGAAAATGCATCCTCAATAATGTGGACTAGCAGTAGTTGGCACTTGATCTCATATGTGATTTTGTAACGTATTAATGGGCTTTGTTCAAAGTAGGTGTGTGTAAAATGCAAAAACGATCGGTACTTTATGAGATGTCCGACTTTCTAGTTTTTTAAAAAGTCATTTGCGTTGAAAATTCAACCCTGACGCTAAAAGTTTTTTTTTTCTATTTTCTTTTAGGGATATTGGATTTAATAATCTCATACAGAGGAGGTGGTCGACCAATATTGGTCCTACTTTTTAAATATTACCACTGGCAGCCCCACCTTTTATGTGTTTTTTTCTCATTAGACCTTCGTTATCCGTTAAATTTTTTTTTCTAAATTTCAAACTAATATTTTAGGGCTTTTGATAAGAACGATGATACAAGTCGATTAACTTAAAACTTAATTTGAAATGATGCTCCAAAGATACGCCATAGGGCCTCTATGGGTTTGGGCATGAGAGTGGGATGCATGTACATATAGTTTTTGATTCAATGCAAATGAAAAAAAAACAAAAAAAAAACGTGGAATAGGACGTGCCAATACACATAGACATATTCCACATATATTGGGTATGTTTGGTAAAAGTAGCTGGTGGTTAGTGGCTAGAAGCTGATGACATGTGGCTGGTGACTGGTGGTTGAAAGCTGGTAGCTGTAGCTTTTTAGATATATTTAGGTGTTTGGTAGAGTAGCTGGAACTTTTAATAAAATATATAAAATGACCAAAATGGATATAACTAAAAAACATAATATTAAACGTAATCACACACACACACACACACACACACACATATATATATATATATAAAAGTTCTTTCTCAAATAAATAAAACATGTTCATTTTTAATTAAATAAAACATAGTCATTAACAAGCAGTCGAGAACATAATATAATACTATTAAATCATTAATGTCGTGTATATATAATTAAAGAATTTGTTTAAAAGATAACTAAGAATTTGATTTTCGTTATTATTGAAAAAAAATTAAAAAGTTGGTGCATTAAAAAGTTCATTATCTTTTGAGTTTAAAATAGTCATTTTTCCCTAAAAGCTTGCAGCACCTTCTAAACGCTACTAGTAGAAGCATTCAACGAAAAACTTTAAGCTCCTTCTAAACACTACTAGAAGGAGCGTTTAACCAAAAGCTTTAAACTCCTAACCTAAAAGTTTCAAGCTCATTCAACCAAACAAGACTTTTTATTGAGTAAGAGTTTTTTTCTTTAAAGCTTAAAAGTATAAGCTCGTAAAAGCTCGATACACCAAAAAATACACACAATTAATTTTCTTTATCTTTTATAAATAAACAAAGGAATACACCAAAAAATACAAAAATGGAGCTTTATATACGCTGTGTATAGATCCCTACGCAGCGTATGAAACAAAAATGATACAACTACCCCTGTATTTGGCTTCGTATATCCTCAACACAAGTGTAACATTGTCTTTTTGACCATTTATATACGCTGCGTATAGGTCTATACGCAGCGTATATAAAGGGTAGTTTTTATTTTTAACCCCAAACCTGTGGTAAAATTATCTTTTTAACCCTTTATATACACCGCGTATATAAAGGGTGTATTTAAAAAAACATTTTTAAGTATCGTATCGTATAGTATAAGTATCATATAAACCTCGTATAAGTCTCATATAGGTCATGTATCTGCATATAGGCCTATGCGGGTATTATATCGTATCGTATAGTATTGTATCGTATCATATCGTATCGTATAGTGTATAGTATAAGTCTCGTATAGGTTTCCTATAGGTCTTGTATATGCCTATAGGCTTATACGGGACCTAAACCACACCTATAGGCTTATACGGGACCTAAACCTGTAGGAAACCCCGATCCCAAGTGTGACACTCGGGATTTTCCCAAGCAACCTTCTTGTTTCAGTATTGCGTGTACTTATTTATTAAATGAAAGTTTGTGATTTATCTTGATGTGCTATGTGTTATTGACGTGTACGTATAAAGTGTAGTTGTATACAAGTATGTATGTGGTGAACCGAAACCACGTAGATAATCAAGCCCAAAACATAAGGACCCGACTCGAGACCACTCGAGACCGCTTGGTCTCGAGTGAACAGTATAACAGTTGGGCCGGTTGGGCCATGCTTCCCTTTATCCCACTCGAAAACCCACTAGGGTGAACCGACTTGGGGCTAGTATATAACCCATGCTCCTAGCCAACCTTGCCATTTCTTTGGGCAACCCACACTCACTCTCACACACACTCTCCTCTACACTCTCTCTCTAAAAACCCTAAAACCTCAACACCCCACCCCTCTCAGATCAAACCGGCAACCACAAGGGAGTTATCGGATTGCTTGTAATCTCATTTGGAAGCTCATTCATCGATCCTTCATACCCTCACACCTCGGAATCTAGCCGGTTAGTGTTTTAATGTGTACTAGGTGTTATGTGTGCTTGATGAATGAGATACATGCTTAGTTTAGAGGTCTCTTTGCATGATTTTGTATAATTTAGTGAGTTAAAAATGATTAAATGATGCAGATGCTTGATTTCTAAATAATGCTTATGGTTAGGAAGAATAGAGTGATTTATGAATATCATGCTAGCTTGACACATGAGTAATAGATGAATGTATGAATATTGTGCTAGCATGTTCTTGGATGATGTTGAGTTATAGGCTGAAATTGTGTATAGGAATGGGTCAAAATGATTGTTAGGGAAAATGGTGTTAGGCATGTTCATACTGATTTAAAGGAATGAAACCGTGATGTATGTTAAGATGTTTTATTAAGATGATGAAAAACCCTAATGAAGAACAACATGAATGTCATGAAAATATTTGAAAAAACTTGTGTTTTGATCTGTTTTGAATGAAGATTAGACAAGAAAACATGTTAGAAAAATGGTATTGGACAGTACAAACAATCACGATTTCAAAATTCTATTGGATAGTACAATGTATGCAGATGTTCTAGAATCAGCAGGTGATGGGATTCGAGACCCCTGGTCTCGACTCGAGACCATCGAACTACAACTCGAGACCGCGGTGATTGCGACTCGAGACCACATAGTGACAACTCGAGACAGACTTCAGGGACTCGAGACTAGACTCGAGACCTCTGAGGTTGCGACTCATGCCTGCACTATTCGAGACCAGAAGTCCATGACTCGAGACCTCCTGGTTGCGACTCGAGACCACCTTGTCTCGACTGGGCTGCGTGTCTTTGTAATTGGACCAGAGTGTATGGATTATTCGTGATTGTTACTGTTTAAGTGGGCTGTGTGTTAATTGTTACTGTTTAAGAACTTGGACAGGCCCAATAACTTAGAGGATATATATATATATATATATATATACACATTTCATGCACGCTATGTGTTAGATACGTGTAAGATAAACGTGATTACTTGTATCCGAGCCTGACCCATACTGGTAACCATATTAGGACGTGGTGACCAGCATACTTAACCAAGTAAACTAGACTGCCGAGCAACCCAAGGTGAGTTCACAACTATTAAAGCATGCGTTCCCGGTGGTTTGGGAAACGGAAACTTAAACAACGCTATCCCCTCGTAAGGGATACAAACCTACTTTTTTCCCCTTAAATGGGACTCTTAGTTAGTTACTGTTTATACGGAATGCAACGAGCAACACTAAACAAAACTCTATCACTCAAGTCCCTACCATTTAATACCGATTAGTCGCCGGGGCCTGGCGAACGGGTTATTAGTTGATAGCGCTATTTAGGTCTAACCAGCCTCACACCGACCCTTGTTACTGGGAACGGGAGTGAACTAATGTACTCAGGCAAACCGTCAATGATGATAGAACATTGACAAACGGGGCACTGCGGAAACGTACGGTTGAGTAAGTATTCGGTATTGTAAAACAGTTTAGTAGCTTACTTATGGGGTAGCTCCCCATGGCATGTATAAACGGATAAAATTAACTGGTGACAAAAGTTTTTGGTAATTAAAAACTGGACAACTCGTGGACTCGCCAACATTTTTGTTGATACCCTACTGCATGCTTTGCAGGTACACAGTGACTCAGGAGCTTGCAGCTTGGGGATGTGTAGTGGTCGTCTAACCCATGTGTTGGGTTCTAAATAACCTTGAACTATGAACTTTGCTTTGAAACTGTTTGGTTTATGCTTCCGCTGCTTACTTAAACTGTTATTTGAACTTAAACTTTTAAAACCTTAAACTATGATGTTTACTAACTATTGTGGTTGGTGAACATTTTTACTATTAACCAATGCCCAGTATAATTGGTGGCTGGATCCTGGTCAGTCACGCCTCCTAGCGGTGGTATTCCGCATGTGAGATTTTGGGGGTGTGACAGATTGGTATCAGAGCCATTGGTTATAGTGAACTTGGTTTTAAAAAGAATGTATTTTTGAGAAAAAAAACCAGACTATAACCCGTGACTCATGACGACACTACACTCCAAGGGCAAGACTCAACTTATTAGACGTCGTAGCTCGGACTTGTGTTTACTTTCTTGTTTACTTCATGTTGCTGCTCTACTATACATACTAGTGTGCCTAATTAGATAGATACACATCCCTCTTCTATCTCATTCTCGCTACGCTACGACATCACACTCATAACGTGTTTTTTGGTTGTGAAGAAAATGAGTGGACGCTGAAGAGGAAACATTAACATGACTTAGGCTCAGTTCGCTAACTTGCTCAACACGGTGGCTGCAGCTTTCACAGCTCACCTTGGAGGTAAACTCGTTATTTTAGGGTGTTTAGATCCTACCCCCGCATCGTCTTTTCACCTCTAAGCCCATTCGTTTCGCTTCTCACAACAGGTCAGCAAGCGCCTGCGCAACCACGTGTTTGTACTTTCAAAATCTTCATGGATTGCAAGCCTCTCCCTTTCAACGGCACTGAGGGTGCCATAGGCCTTCTGCACTGGATTGAAAAGGCCGAAGCTGTCTTTGCTGTCTGCGAGTGTCCCCCTGCTAATTGGGTAAAGTTTGCGACTGGTACGCTTGAAGGAAACTCACTTTCATGGTGGAAGGCGCAGATTCAGATGCTTGGTCTGGAAACTGCTAATGCTACAGCGTGGGAAGATTTTAAGGACATGATCAAGGAGGAGTATTGTCACAGGGATGACATCCACAAACTTGAAAACGAATACTTTGAGCTCAAGATGGTTGGATCAGAGATCGAGACTTACACCAAACAGTCCAATGACTATGCTGCACTTTGCCCAAACATGTCTCGACCTATGTATCGAAGGATTGAATTATACATCAAAGGTTTGGCCCCAGAAATCCGGAGCCATGTGACCTCAGCCAACCTCAATACCATTCAGCCAGTGGTCCGTCTTGCTCACAAACTCACTGATCAGGTTGTGGAGGAGGGCAAGTTTCCCAAAAGGATAAATGCAACTGTTGGAACCTTTGGTGATAACAAGCGTAAATGGGAAGGAAATCAGAGCAAGGAAGCTAACCCCACCCAGGCCCCGACTCAACAAAGGAAAACTGAAAACAACAAAGGCCCTCAGCAACAGGGTGGCTATCGGGGAAACCACCCTAAGTGTAACAAGTGTAATCGACACCACAATGGGGCGTGTAGCAAAGGTTAATGCCTGCGATGCAACAAAATGGGGCATGAAGCCAAAGACTGCAGGAGTCAGTTCCCGGTTAGGCAGAATCAGCATCAACCACAGCAACAGCAGCGGCAAGGAAACAACCGTGAATGCTACAAATGTGGGGCAATAGGAAACATGCGAAAGGATTGCCCTCAGCTGAACCAGAATCGCAACAACAATAATCAAGGTGCTGGAAACAACAACCACAACCAGGGAGCTGGAAACAATGCAAGGGCATTCGTGATTGGGGCTGGTGAAGCAAGGAACGACCCCAACGTGGTGGCGGGTAAGTTCCTACTTAATGATCGTTATGTTTCCATATTATTTGATTCTGGAGCAGATGCTAGTTATGTATCCCTACGTATTAGTAAGAAGCTTAAGTCTACTCCTACGCCGTTAAACACTAAGCGCATCGTTGAAATAGCTAATGGTAGAAACCTCGAGGCCTCACACGTTATTCGTAACTGCAAACTAGAATTGTCTGGTCAGGCCTTCCGTATCGATCTCTTCCCCATCGTTCTCCGAAGCTTTGACGTCGTCATTGGCATGGATTGGTTATCCAAGCATCGAGCTGAAATCCTCTACCAAGAGAAAGTTGTTCGTATTCCCCGTCCTCCTGGCAAACCCCTTATCGTTCAAGGTGACAAAGGCGGAGAAGTCACAGGCATCATTTCATTCTTAAAAGCCCAGAAGTGTTTACGGAAGGGGCACACCGCTATTCTAGCGCTTGTCACCAATACCCAGGAAAAGGAAAAAAGGATCGAAGATTTCCCCATTGTACGCGACTATCCCGAGGTATTCCCCGAGGAATTACCTGGACTCCCTCCTCACCGTCAGGTCGAATTTCAAATCGAGCTAGCTCTCGGAGCAGCACCTATAGCTCGTGCACCTTATCGACTAGCTCCCGCAGAACTGAAGGAACTTTCTACTCAACTATAGGAACTACTGGACAAAGGTTTTATCCATCCTAGATCGTCACCCTGGGGAGCCCCAGTGCTCTTTGTCAAAAAGAAGGATGGCACATTCTGAATGTGCATTGATTACCGTGAACTGAACAAGGTTACCATCAAGAATCGTTATCCACTTCCCCGTATCGACGATCTGTTTAACCAGCTGCAAGGGTCGAGCTACTATTCCAAGATTGATCTGCGATCGGGCTATCACCAGCTGAGAGTCCGCGATGAGGACGTCTCTAAGACTGCTTTCAGAACCCACTATGGCCACTACGAATTCCTTGTCATGCCTTTCGGAATAACCAACGCATCTGCGATCTTCATGGATCTCATGAACCGAGTGTGCAAACCCTACCTCGACAAGTTCGTGATTGTGTTTATTGACGACATCCTAATTTACTCGAAGAGTCAAGAGGAGCATGAACAACACCTGTGTCTTATTCTCGAACTCCTTCGCAATGAGCAACTGTACGCCAAATTCTCGAAATGTGATTTCTGGCTTAGAGAAGTCCATTTCCTTGGGCACATAGTCAATCAGGATGGGATTCACGTCGACCCCGCTAAGATCGAATCCATTAAGAATTGGCCTATACCTAAGACTCCGACCGAAGTTCGCCAATTCTTGGGATTGGCAGGATACTATCGAAGATTTATCAGGGGATTTTCAAAGATCGCTCAACCACTCATGACCCTCACTCAGAAGGGTGTTGCTTACAAATGGAATGATGCTCAGGAATCTGCCTTTCAGGAACTAAAGAAGAACCTTTTTAGTGCTCCTATTCTTTCCTTACCTGAAGGTACAGATGACTTTGTTGTTTACTGCGACGCTTCAATTCAAGGACTTGGCTACGTGTTGATGCAACGCGAGAAGGTTATTGCTTACGCTTCGCGACAACTCAAGATCCATGAACGTAACTACACGACACATGACTTAGAATTCGGAGCTGTGGTCTTCGCGCTCAAGATTTGGAGACATTACTTGTACGGTACCAAATGCACGATTTACACCGATCACAAGAGTCTCCAGCACATAATGGAGCAAAAGGAGTTGAATATGCGGCAACGCCGGTGGGTCGAACTCCTAAATGACTACGAGTGTGCAATTAGATATCATCCAGGCAAGGCTAATGTGGTAGCCGATGCCCTCAGCAGAAAGGAAACCAAACCTAAGCGTGTCCGTGCCTTACAGCTCACCATCCACTCGAACCTCCCTAAGCAGATCCAAAATGCTCAGGTTGAAGCATTGAAAGCCGAGAACATCAGGGCTGAGTCCCTGCGAGGATCGAGGAAATGGCTAGAATAAAGGGAAGACGGCACTTACTATGTGACAGGACGTATATGGGTCCCACTTTATGGAAATCTGCGTGAACTTGTGATGGACGAAGCACACAAATCTCGTTACTCAGTACATCCTGGTTCGGATAAGATGTACCACGACCTCAGGACCACCTATTGGTGGCCTGGCATGAAGGCCAACATAGCCACTTACGTTAGCAAATGCTTGACCTGCGCTAGAGTCAAGGTCGAGTACCAGAAGCCGTCGAGCTTGTTGCAACAACCGAAACTGCCAAAATGGAAATGGGAGCAAATTTCCATGGATTTCGTCACAAGCCTACCAAGATCTCAAAACAGGAACGATACTATTTGGGTCGTCGTGGACCGTCTAACCAAGTCTGCACACTTCCTAGCAATTATGGAAACAGATAAGTATTCAAAGCTCGCTGCCATCTACTTGAAGGAAATAGTTGCTAGGCACGGAGTGCCAATCTCAATCATCTCTGATCGTGACCCACGCTTTACGTCTGAATTATGGCAAGCTACGCATAGATCTTTTGGCTCTCGTCTAGATATGAGTACTGCTTACCACCCGCAAACCGACGGCCAGACAGAACGTACCATTCAAACACTTGAAGACATGCTAAGAGCCTGTGTTATTGATTTTGGAAGCGGGTGGGAATGACACTTACCGTTGGTGGAATTCTCCTACAACAACAGCTACCACACTAGCATTCAGATAGCACCCTTTGAGGCATTGTACGGTCGTAAATGCCGATCACCCTTATGTTGGGCGGAAGTTGGCGAAAGCCAAATTACTGGCCCGGAACTCGTAGTCGAGACTACGGAAAGGATTGCCCATATCAGACAACGCATGGCGGCAGCTCGTGACCGTCAGAAAAGTTACGCTGATAAGGGTAGGAAACCGCTAGAATTCCAGGTCGGTGACCGGGCTCTACTTAAAGTCTCACCCTGGAAGGGTGTGGTTCGTTTTGGAAAACGGGGCAAGCTTAATCCGCGATATGTCGGACCATTCGAAATTACCGAAAAGATCGGTAAGGTTGCTTACAGATTGAATTTGCCTGAAGAACTGAGTGCTGTGCACAACGTCTTTCACGTGTCTAACCTGAAGAAGTGTCTGTCAGATGAAACACTCATCATTCCTTTCAAGGAACTCACTATTGACGAACAGCTACACTTTACTGAGGAACCGATTGAGATCACGGATCGAGAGATCAAAACCCTCAAACGTAGCCAGATACCTCTCGTACGAGTTAGTTGGAACTCGCGTCGTGGCCCAGAGTTTACCTGGGAGCGGGAAGACCAGATGAAGCGCATGTATCCCCAGTTGTTCCCAAATGAAACTCCCAGCACTGAAGCTACAACCGAATTTCGGGACGAAATTCCAAACTAACGGGGCGATGATGTGACACCCCGTTGAAACGTTCTCACCGGCTTGACAGTGGCTGCCTTAACTTTCGGGACGAAAGTTCTTAAAACTTGGGGATAATGTGACACTCTGGATTTTCCCGAGCAACCTTCTTGTTTCAGTATTGCGTGTGCTTATTTATTAAATGAAAGTTTGTGATTTATCTTGATGTGCTATGTGTTATTGACGTGTACGTATAAAGTGTAGTTGTATACAAGTATGTATGTGGTGAACCGAAACCACGTAGATAACCAAGCCCAAAACATAAGGACCCGACTCGAGACCACTCGAGACCGCTTGATCTCGAGTGAACAGTATAACAGTTGGGCCGGTTGGGCCATGCTTCCCTTTATCCCACTCGAAAACCCACTAGGGTGAACCGACTTGGGGCTAGTATATAACCCATGCTCCTAGCCAACCTTGCTATTTCTTTGGGCAACCCACACTCACTCTCACACACATTCTCCTCTACACTCTCTCTGTAAAAACCCTAAAACCTTAACACCCCACCCCTCTCGGATCAAACCGGAAACCATAAGGGAGTTCTCGGATTGCTTGTAATCTCATTTGGAAGCTCATTCATCGATCCTTCATACCCTCACACCTCGGAATCTAGCCGGTTAGTGTTTTAATGTGTACTAGGTGTTATGTGTGCTTGATGAATGAGATACATGCTTAGTTTAGAGGTCTCTTTGCATAATTTTGTATAATTTAGTGAGTTAAAAATGATTAAATGATGTAGATGCTTGATTTCTAAATAATGCTTATGGTTAGGAAGAATAGAGTGATTTATGAATATCATGCTAGCTTGACACATGAGTAATAGATGAATGTATGAATATTGTGCTAGCATGTTCTTGGATGATGTTGAGTTATAGGCTGAAATTGTGTATAGGAATGGGTCAAAATGATTGTTAGGGAAAATGGTGTTAGGCATGTTCATACTGATTTAAAGGAATGAAACCGTGATGTATGTTAAGATGTTTTATTAAGATGATGAAAAACCCTAATGAAGAACAACATGAATGTCATGAAAATATTTGAAAAAAAAACTTGTGTTTTGATAGGTTTTGAATGAAGATTAGACAAGAAAACATGTTAGAAAAATGGTATTGGACAGTACAAACAATCACGATTTCAAAATTCTATTGGATAGTACAATGTATGCAGATGTTCTAGAATCAGCAGGTGATGGGAGTCGAGACCCCTAGTCTCGACTCGAGACCATCGAACTACAACTCGAGACCGCGGTGATTGCGACTCGAGACCACATAGTGACAACTCGAGACAGACTTCAGGGACTCGAGACCATCGAGGTCTCGACTCGAGATCTCATGGTCTCGACTCGAGACTGGTCTCGAGACCTCTGAGGTTGCGACTCATGCCTGCACTACTCGAGACCAGAAGTCCATGACTCGAGACCTCCTGGTTGTGACTCTAGACCACATGTTCTCGAGTCGAGACCACCTTGTCTCGACTGGGCTGCTTGTCTTTGTTATTGGGCCGGAGTGTATGGATTATTCATGATTGTTACTGTTTAAGTGGGCTGTGTGTTAATTGTTACTGTTTAAGAACTTGGACAGGCCCAATAACTTAGAGGATATATATATATATATATATATATACACACATTTCATGCACGCTATGTGTTAGATACGTGTAAGATAAACGTGATTACTTGTATCCGAGCCTGACCCATACTGGTAACCATATTAGTACGTGGTGACCAGCATACTTAACCAAGTAAACTAGACTGCCGAGCAACCCAAGGTGAGTTCACAACTATTAAAGCATGCGTTCCCGGTGGTTTGGGAAACGGAAACTTAAACAACGTTATCCCCTCGTAAGGGATACAAACCTACTTTCTTCCCCTTAAATGGGACTCTTATTTAATTACTGTTTATACGGAATGCAACGAGCAACACTAAACGAAACTCTATCACTCAAGTCCCTACCATTTAATACCGATTAGTCGCCGGGGCCTGGCGAACGGGTTATTAGTTGATAGCGCTATTTAGGTCTAACCAGCCTCACACCGACCCTTGTTACTGGGAACGGGAGTGAACTAATGTACTCAGGCAAACCGTCAATGATGATAGAACATTGACAAACGGGGCACTGCGGAAACATACGGTTGAGTAAGTATTCGGTATTGTAAAACAGTTTAGTAGCTTACTTATGGGGTAGCTCCCCATGGCATGTATAAACGGATAAAATTAACTGGTGACACAAGTTTTTGGTAATTAAAAACTGGACAACTCGTGGACTCGCCAACATTTTTGTTGATACCCTACTGCATGCTTTGCAGGTACACAGTGACTCAGGAGCTTGCAGCTTGGGGATGTGTAGTGGTCGTCTAACCTATGTGTTGGGTTCTAAATAACCTTGAACTATGAACTTTGCTTTGAAACTGTTTGGTTTATGCTTCCGCTGCTTACTTAAACTGTTATTTGAACTTAAACTTTTAAAACCTTAAACTATGATGTTTACTAACTATTGTGGTTGGTGAACATTTTTACTATTAACCAATGCCCAGTACAATTGGTGGCTGGATCCTGGTCAGTCACGCCTCCAAGCGGTGGTTTTCCGCATGTGAGATTTTGGGGGTGTGACAGATTGGTATCAGAGCCATTGGTTATAGTGAACTTGGTTTTAAAAAGAATGTATTTTTGAGAAAAAAAAAAAAACAGACTATAACCCGTGACTCATGACGACACTACACTCCAAGGGCAAGACTCAACTTAGTAGACGTCGTAGCTCGGACTTGTGTTTACTTTCTTGTTTACTTCATGTTGCTGCTCTACTATACATACTATTGAGAGTGATTACAATGTTTATATCTACACAATTACTCCTTTAGTACTATCAATCCTGACTTGTGGGTTATATTACACATTGGCTAACTCATTGTCCAATGGTAACATATTGTCCTCCCGACTTACTACTCACAGTGTATTAAATTTTGTATACAAAACCCCAACATACCGGCAGTAATTGAAGAACTACAAAGACTCAATCACTGCTTAATCGCATTGTAAAACATTTAAGGTTTTGTAAAATATTACAAAAAAGTTAACAAAAAAGAGTATAAACTCACATTGCTGTCTTAGATTTTTCGTAAGGGGTTCCTGGTGATAATCTATAATTTACACAAAAGTACGTGCGTTAGTATTAATAACCCATTTTAACATTAGTAATACCCTCCCCGAGACGGCATTCCAACGACTACGTCGGGCAGAACCACGACAGCCGTTACGGAACCCTAGATCAATCGGGCAGCATATCTAATACGTATCCAGGGGTTATAGTACTTACAACAGAGCAGAACCTCATTATTTAGGGGGTATAATACCCGTATAATAAAGCCTATATTTCAGAAATTGAGATATAGAAATGTTTGTGAGCGATCGGAACTGAAAGCCGATGCCATTCTTATATAGTGCTGAAATCTGCCTTTCTCGTGGCTCGCGTAAAACAAGGACAGGGCTTACGCGGCCCGCGTCAAACCTGGGTCAATGCGTAGCTCATGCGGATCATCACATAGACTCGCCACGATGATAACACGTGTCATCACCGGGCTGCGCCACAACCTTCGATCTCACGCGGCCCGCGTAAACTAATCAGGGGTCTTACGCGGCCCGCCTGAACTTAACAATCAATGAAATCAGGTTCTAACCTTTATACCGCCCGTGTAAGAGTTGAGGTGGGTTCTACGCGGCCCGCCTCAACTTACTTTTTCTTGTTTTTAATTTATTTTTAATGCTATATTGTATTTTGGGCTCGGTTTTCACATACGGGTATATTTTGGGACATATTGAGATATTTTAAAATATTTTGGGGTGTCAGAAAATATTCGAGGGTGTCGGTTTATTTAGGATTGTTACATCCTCCCCACCTTGTTTTAGAGCTCGTCCTCGAGATCTACTGGAACAAGTGTGGATATTTCCTTTGCATTTCAGATTCAAGCTCCCAAGTGTACTCAGGTCCTCTTTTGGAGTCCCACTTCACTTTGACCAGAACTAATCTCTTATATTTGAGATTCTTGACTTTCCTGTCTTCAATCTGTAGAGGCCTTTCTACAAACTTGAGTTGTTCATTTACCTCTATATCCTTAAGAGGTACTACTAGTGATTCATCAGCTAAACACTTTTTGAGATTAGATACGTGAAACACATCATGTATTCCTGCCATTTCCTCTGGCTGTTGTAGCTGATAGGATACAGGTCCTATTCTTCTAATAATCTCAAAAGGTCCAGTATACCTGAGACTTAGCTTTCCTCTTTTGATGAATCTTACTACTCCTTTCCAAGGAGAGACCTTCAACAATACTTTATCTCCTACTTGAAATTCTAATGGCTTGCGTCGGCTATCAGCATAGCTCTTTTTTCGATCACGTGCTGCTTTCAGTCGTTCCTTGACTTGAATAATCTTGTCGGTTGTTTCTTGTACTATCTCAGGTCCAGATAGTTGTTTTTCCCCAATTTCTGCCCAACAGACCGGGGTTCGGCACTTTCATCCATAAAGTGCTTCGAATGGTGCAGCATTGATACTTGTGTGATAACTATTATTATAAGAAAATTCTATTAAAGGTAAGTGATCGTCCCAATTACCTCCGAAATCAATTACACAAGTTCTAAGCATGTCTTCCATTTTCTGATATGTTTTTTCGCTTTGTCCGTCCGTTTGAGGATGATAAGCTGTGCTTAGATTTAACTTGGTTCCCATTGCCTTTTGGAAACTTGACCAAAAATGAGAGGTAAATCGGCTATCTCTATCAGAAATAATTGATAAAGGAATTCCATGCAATGAAACAATTTCATTTACATACAATTTAGCTAGCTGTTCCATACTGACAGTTTCTTTCATTGGTAGGAAATGAGCTGATTTAGTTAGTCTATCTACAATCACCCAGATTGTATCATTACCCTTCCTTGTTTTAGGTAATTTAGTAACAAAATCCATTGTTATCAATTTCCATTTCCACACTGGCATTTCTAATTGCTGTAACAAACCTGAGGGTTTCTGGTGTTCAGCTTTAACTTGTGAACAAGTTAAACATTTAGAAGCATAGGCTGCTATGTCTTTCTTTATTCCTATCCACCTGAAAATTTTCCTTAAATCCTGGTACATTTTATCACTTCCTGGATGCATCGTATACTTAGACTTATGGGCTTCTTCTAATATACGATGACGTAGGCTTCCTAATTTAGGTATCCACATTCTCTTTTTATGGAATCTCCAAATTCCATCTGTTCCTTGTTCTAACTCCTTAATCATACCTTTTAGTTTTTCAGTATCATCCTTGATTACTGATTCTTGTGCTTTTCTAATCTGATCATTTAAATCTACTTGTAGATTTAATTTAAGAGAACGTACCCTTTTTGGCTTTTCATGATACTTTCGACTTAAAGCATATGCCGTTACATTTGCTTTTCCTTCATGATACTGGATATCACAATCATAATCACTAAGCATCTCCATCCAGCGTCTTTGTCTCATATTCAACTCTTTCTGTCGGAAAACATACCTTAAACTCTTATGATCAGTGAATATGGTAAACTTGCTACCATAAAGGTAATGTCTCCAAATCTTAAGGGCAAAATTATAGTTCCTAATTATAGATCATGGGTTGAATCATTATCTTCATGATTCTTAAGTTTTCTAGATGCGTAAGCTATAACCTTTTGGCGTTGCATTAATACACATCCATAACCTAATTTAGAAGCGTCACAATATACTACAAAGTCTTCAGTTCCTTCTGGTAACGCTAATATGGGTGTATTAGTTAATCTTTGCTTAAGAATTCTAAATGCTTCTTCTTTCTTTGGTCCCCATTCAAACTTAATGGATTTACAGGTTAACTTAGTTAAGGGAATGACTATTCTAGAAAAATCTCGAATAAATCTTCTATAATAACCGGCCAATCCTAAGAAACTTCTAACCTCAGTTGGTGATTCAGGGGTTTTCCATTTAGTAATCGTCTCGATCTTTGTTGGATCCACATGAATTCCTTCATGGTTCACTAAATGTCCAAGAAATTGTACCTGTTCTAACCAAAACTCGCACTTTGAAAATTTAGCATAAAGCTTTTCCTTTTTTAATAGACTTAAAAGTGCATGCAAATGCTTTGCATGTTCCCCTTTACTCTTAGAGTAAATTAGAATATCATCTATGAAAACAATTATGAATTTATCCAAATATGGCTTACATATTCGGTTCATCATGTCCATAAATGCGGCTGGGGAATTGGTTAAACCAAATGGCATGACAGTAAATTCAAAATGACCATACATTGTTCTGAATGCGGTTTTAGGAATGTCCTCTTCCTGTACCTTTAATTGATGATATCCTGACCTTAAATCGATTTTTGAGAAAAATCGAGCTCCTTGCAGTTGATCGAACAGATCATCGATTCTCGGTAATGGGTACCAATTCTTAATCATGACTTTGTTCAATTCACGGTAATCAATGCACATACGCATTGATCAGTCCTTCTTTTTAACGAACAGTATCGGCGCTCCCCATGGCGACGAACTTGGCTATATAAATCCTTTTTCCAGCAATTCGTCTAATTGTTTCTTCAATTCCTGCATTTCTGCGGGTGCCAAACGATAAGGTGCTTTGGCAATTGGTGTTGTTCCTGGTAGCAGGTGAATTCTAAATTCAACTTCTCTGTCTGGTGGTAGTCCTGGTAATTCTTCTGGAAAGACATCTGAAAATTGGGACACTACTGGAATGTCTTTTAGTTCTTTTCCTTTAGTGTTAGTGATTATGGAAATCAAATACACTATAGAACCTTTTCTTATATAACTTGCAGTTTTCATCACAGAGATGAATTTTGTAGATCTAGATGGTTTATCTCCTTTTATTGTGATTGTTTTACCTTTTGGTGAATTTACTTGGATTGACTTTTGATCACATAAAATACTGGCTTTATTGGCTACTAACCAATCCATTCCTAGTACAACATTAAATCCTGTCAGATTCATTGGATAAAGGTTTGCCATAAACTTCTGTTTTAAAATTTCTATTCTTGCTCCCTGCAAGATTTCAGAAATCCTAACTGTTTCCCCATTAGCTGTCTCTACGAGACATTCTTGTGGTAGTTTAGTTAATGACTGATTTAGCAGTTTGCAAAACGAAGTATTAATAAAACTTTGGTTTGCACCAGAGTCAAATAATACTTTAGCAAAAACATCATTAACTAAAAACGTACCAGCTATCACGTCTGGATTCATCTTGGCTTCATCTGCAGTCAGAACAAATGCTCTAGCATTTTTAGTGTTCTTGTTGTTTACAGCTGGAGCCAATTTTGGACAGTTTGGCCTGATATGACCTTTTTCTCCACAGTTGTAGCATAATCCATTACTGGATTTCTTCCTACAATTTTCTTCCTTGTGTCCTGGCATCTTGCAATAATTGCAAAGAGTAGAGCATTTTCCCGAATGTTTTTTCTTGCAGACCTTGCAGAAGGGTGCAGAGGTAGAACCCATATTCCTACGGTTGTAATTCCCAGAACGGAATTCTTGATTAAGCCTTTGAGTTAGGTTTCTCCCCTGGTCTTCTTCTCTAGTACGGATTAATTCATCTGTCAATGTATTTGCTAGTTCTACTGCTTATTCTATAGTTTGAGGTCTAGCTGCCTTGACTACATGTCTAATCTCCTCGATTAATCCCCAGATGTAACGGGAGATTAACACTGGTTCAGGTGATGCAAGGGTTGGCACTATTCTAGCATATTCAAAGAATAATTTTGTGTACCCCTTACTATCCACTCCATTCATCCTAAGGTTTAGGAATTTGTTTGCTATCTGTTCTTTTTCATTAGGAGGGCAGAATTTCCTTTCTACCATATTTTTAAATTCCTCCCATTCTATGTTGTAAACCCTATCACTTCCTCTTGACTGGAGGATAGTGTTCCACCATTCTAAGGCTGAATTCTTAAACAGATTAGAAGCAAACATTATTTTGTCTTCTTCAGCACACTTGCTTATTTTTAAAACAGCCTCAGTCTTCTCTATCCAGCGTAGAGCTGCAATAGGTTCTTCATTTCCCGAGCATTCTATTGGTTTGCAGGACCAGAATTCCTTGTAAGAACAACCATAAGGCATGGTTCTTCTTCTTTTGGGGATGGGCACTTGAAGTACGGGTCCATTGTTCACGCTGTTTTCTGGTTCAATTGGTCGCTTACTGCTATGCTTACTTTTATTATTCGCTTCTTGAACCGTTTGAATAATAAATGGCATTGCATCTATAATTCCTTGTGCCACTATGTGTTGAACGGCACTATTATCCATTTGATTTCCATTGTTATTGATGCTCGGATTCTCATTAACCACGTTAATGTTACTCTGGTTATCGTTATTCAGATTCCTTGATTTCCTTCGTCGGCCATCTGAATTTTAAACATTTACCCCATATTAATATCACAAAATAATATTTAATATAGTCAATTACATGACACGCATTTTTGCCAAAAGACTTTACTCTATTCATATACTAGGCATCTATTACACACCAGTACTGAAATAAAGATTACAATACCAACTGAAATAAATAATAGTAGGCATCTGTACACACATATTTTATTATTATATTATTATTATTACTATTACCGTCTCCATTCTCACATTCACGGATATGGATTCATCAAGAAATCCATATTGCGCTCGTCGTATTTCCATACGAGTCGCTCTCATACCTGCCTCATTCGTTCACTACTTTCTAGAATTTCCTCACCAAAATTCCTAAGTTCTTGTACGTTTTCTGCACTCATTGGGGGTGCAGGTTCTAGGACTGGGTTCGGAATCTGAGGTGCAGGTTCCTGGTGTGGGGGTATAGGTGCCTGGAATTGGTAAGGATCTTCTAAAATCTCCCTTATGTATTCATCGTGGAAATAGAGATCTAAAGGGTCCAAACCTAGATAAGCTCCTACGTCCTGCATGGGTGTGTATTCATGTATCGGGTAGCGTTGCACATAGTCCCTAACGTCATCCCACCAGGGATCGTAATTTTAGTCTAGGGGGTTTGGTGCTGGTACCCTAGGGATTTCTTCTGGATTGAAGTCATGCATCTTTACTTGGTTTTCAAGGTTTTCTATCTCCATGGGTTGGTCAGGAATTGGCAGTTGTAGTTGGGGTGCTATTATTTGCTCCAGATTTGGGTCAGCTGCAGTGGTTGCTAGGATGTAGATGTTGGCTATGCCCCTATTTATCATATCCTGGGCATAGGCATCTGTCTCTCTCTTGGCTGCGGCTAATACCCTCTGATCTTGTAACTTTTTCATATGCTTCCAACGCTCGTGTGCCCCTCTACTAAACCATCCCCTCTTTTTATGAGGAAATGGCTCCTCTGACTAAGCCTTAAACACAAAGATTCCTTCTTCCGTATCAGCAGAATACCCTGAGAGGGAAGGCTGAGAAAAGGAGGTGCCTTCGCTTCTAGGCGAACCAGACAATTGACGGTACGCATCAGATGGTCCTTGGTCGCTCATACTGTAAACTAACAGATAGTCAAATAACACATAACAATAAATACAGTTATGCACGTACTTCTGTAATTTATTTCCTAACACTTTACATTTTGATGTCAGCAGAACACCTCTGTGGCTGAATCAGTGGCTTAGCTCTGATACCACCTCCTGTCGCAACCCTCGATCCCAAGTCCTCTGGAACGGGCGGCCGCGAGCCAGTTTCGGTGGTATCTCGTATTGTCTAATTTGGCAGCGGAATTTTTTCATCAGGACTGTAGTTAGGAAATATTTATCAGAGTAAAATACCACATTTTCATACATTTAACAAATGGGTTAAAACCCAAGTTTTTTATTACAAACTAATTTATAGGGATAAATCCCATTTTATTTGAATTCAAACTCCTTCTTTATTTAGGTAACTTTTATAGCCACTTTTCCAAGCCTTCAGTGCTGTCCAGCTGGCTTCTAATTAGCTTTCACATTGTGTTACCTGAAACGCGTTTTAAAAACATTTGTCAGTAGGAAATACTGGTGAGTGAATCCCAGTTTAATCAAGAAACATTAATTTAATTTAAACAGTATTGAGAGCGATTACAATGTTTATATCTACACAATTACTCCTTTAGTACTGTCAATCCTGACTTGTGGGTCATATTACACACTGGCTAACTCATTGTCCAATGGTAACGTATTGTCATCCCGACTTACTACTCACAGTGTAGTAAATTTTGTATACAAAACCCCAACATACTGGCAGTAATTGAAGAACTACAAAGACTCAATCACTGCTTAATCGCATTGTAAAACATTTAAGGTTTTGTAAAATATTACAAAAAAGTTAACAAAAAAGAGGATAAACTCACATTGCTGTCTTAGATTTTTCGTAAGGGTTTCCTGGTGATAATCTATAATTTACACAAAAGTACATGCGTTAGTATTAACAACCCATTTTAACATTAGTAATACCCACCCCGAGACGGCATTCCAATGACTACGTCGGGCAGAACCACGACAGCCGTTACGGAACCCTAGATCAATCGGGCAGCGTATCTAATACGTATCCAGGGGTTATAATACTTACAATGGAGCAGAACCTCGCTATTTAGGGGGTATAATACCCATATAATAAAGCCTATATTTCAGAAATTGAGATTTAGAAACGTTTGTGAGCGATCGGAACTGAAAGCCGATGCCATTCTTATACAGTGCTGAAATCTGCCTTTCTCGCGGCCCGCGTAAAACAAGGACAGGGCTTACGCGGCCCGCGTCAAACCTGGGTCAACGCGTAACTCGTCCGGATCATCACATAGACTCGCCATGATGATGACATGTGTCATCACCGGGCTGCGCCACAACTTTCGATCTCACGCGGCCCGCGTAAACTAATCAGGGGTCTTACGCGGCCCGCCTTAACTTAACAATCAACAAAATCAGGTTCTAACCTTTATACCGCCCGCGTAAGAGTTGAGGTGGGTTCTACGCGGCCCGCCTCAACTTACTTTTTTTGTTTTTAATTTATTTTTAATGCTATATTGTATTTCGGGCTCGGTTTTCACATACGAGTATATTTTGGGACATATTGAGATATTTTAAAATATTTTGGGGTGTCAGAAAATATTCGAGGGTGTCGGTTTATTTAGGATTGTTACAAAACCACACCTATAGGCCTATACGGGTGTTATTGTTGGTGCAGCTTTTTGTGTCTGTAACTAGTCTATAATTAACGATGTATTTTGTACGGTCTTTAACGTATTATCGAGTCTGTATTCGCCGTCGACCAAGTTGGATATCCTCCTATCTACTTGTGTCCGACATGTTTGTCTTGATTTGATATGTAATGATTTACGAACAATGCATGTTGCATACTAAGGGTAAAACTGTCATTATGTTTATGTTTATATGTTGTTTGCAGTTGTTGTCTGTTTGCAGCAAACAGTTAACATTTTGCAGCCTGCGACGAAACCCCCAGGTTTCGTCGCACACAACATGACGAAACCCCCTTATGTCCATTTCCTAAGGTTTCGTCGTCTGATGGGTTTAGTCAAGCCCAACATCAGGCCCAAAATGGTTTCGTCGAGTGTTGGGCCAGGCTGCTATATAAACACTTCTCTGGTTTCACTTTGAAACTAGATGAGAGCATACCCTGAGAGTTATTCTGTAAAACTGTGTGTGTATCAGTTGTTCTTGGTTCTCATCCCATTTAATCAATAGATTGCATTGCATTGGTTATACCGTGTGTTTTATTAACTGTGTTTGATTTGGCATCGTTACGGGGATTCCGCACCCGTGACATTGTTTGTTATAAACAAGGGTTTGGTTTTCGTTATCGATCCTCAGATTTCAGGACCTACAAGTGGTATCAGAGCATTGGCTCTTATCCTTTTTTAAAATCAAACATAGTTGGATTTTTATCAAGTATTGGAAACTGTTGTTTATGATTTTCTGGAAATCTTGTTCTTGAAAAAACTCATATTTTCTGGAAAAAAAGTGTTTAAAATCTGTTTGTATCTTGCTTATTTGCCAAAGTTTTGTTAAAAACTGGGTTTTTCAGTAAAAGTTTGTGCGGATTTGCGTTTCGGAAAATTGTTCAGGTGACCGGAAGTTCATATTCTGGGTTGTATCTTCATATCTTCATAGAATATTCAAACTGTTCTTGTGATATTCCTTGAATTTGAATTAAAAGAAATTGATAAAAGTTTTAAATTGATTAAATATTATTCACCCATACTATTATGTGAATCTGGCATGTTGTGTGTTGAAAATATTGTACTGTGTCAGTAAAGAGATAAGATTTAAGTTGAAAAATTTTACCAACTGTCACCCACTTGTCTGAACCTTATCTCGACGAAATCATTACCCGACGAAACCCTTTTGAGTTTTGTCACAAGGACTTTCGACGAAACTCTTACAGTTTCGTCACAATCACCTCGACGAAACCCCCTAGGTTTCGTCAAAATCACTTTGACGAAACCTCAGAGTTTCGTAGAAGGAGTTTCGTCGAGATCTGCTGTCAATTTTAAACAGAGGACTTGGAAAAGTGTTCTAACTTTGTGTTTTCAAGTGTTTTACCAGGTACAGTTGTTCTAATATCAAATATGAGTAGTACAAGTCCGTGGGATTGGAGTACGGACCCACGACCAGGTCAAGATCAAATTTCTGCAGCAGCATGGGTAAAGAATGTTTTTGGTCAGCAATCTATAAGTGCAACTCAATGGGCTTTGGTATCAAATCAAAATCAAAGAATTCAGAATCTTTTGCTTAGCGAGAGTGAAACGGGCAGCAACAATCGCCCACCAAAGTTGAATCACATGAACGACTTTCCATCATGGAAAGGTCGTTTCCACACATACGTTCAAGGGCAAAGCACCGAACTTTGGACGTGTTTCATTACTCCATGCAACCCTGCCCTCGAAGTAGCAGCATCAACTGCAGCGGGTTTTACTAATATGCTTGAAGATGACAAGAAAGCCTATGATTTAGAGAAAAAGGCGTTTGCTATTCTTACACAAGCGCTTCACAAAGAAATCTATCATCAATTCTCTTACTGTACAAACACGAAAACATTATGGGATGCCTTGGTAGCAAGAGGAGAAGGAAATGCAGCTACTAGAAAGGCACGCCATGATCTATTGAAGAAAGAGTTTGAATCATTCCAGTTCTTGGAGAATGAAACCCTAAATGATATGACTACACGTTTTTATCATTTGATTAGTGAAATGTTTGCTTATGGTGTTACTGCAACTCAACCGGAAATGGTTGCATGGTTTGCTGATGCTCTACCTCCAAAGTGGAGCCCATTCATTGAGCTTTTGAAGCATACGGGCGTTCTAGATGCTGCCAATGTCAATATCTATGAATTCATTTAGAAGCTGGAACACAACAATGATGAAGAAATTAGGAAAGCTAAGCGAATTGCTGCTCCTCAAAATACTGAAATGCATCTTGCAGGTTTTAACCAGTTAGCTAGTTCCAGTTCCAGTTCAGTTCAGCAACCGAAGTTACAAACGGCGTTTATGTCAAATACAAGCTCTTCTCCGTTTCCACAATCAGCTCCACCTCCAGTTTTCGATCCGAGTGCCTATCATCCGCCAGCGCATATGATTGCTCAAGTTCATGCTTTTTCTCAACCTCAATTTGGTAGTGCTTATATTCCTATTCCAACACCCCAACCTCCACCTCAAGTTACCACTACTCAACCTCAGTTTGATCCGAGTGCTTATATTCCTGTCCCATCACAACCACAAGCCCAGCCACAACCACAACAGCAAGCTCATTATACCAACAATCCTCCACCCTTAAACCCTAACACAGTCAGAGTTGATACATCAAACCTCTCAAATGTTAGCATTGAAGTAGCGAAGGAGCATATGGAACTCATTAATACAATGGTCAGTGCTTACTGCGGTTTGGTCGCAGGTCAAATTGGAAACATTAATTTGACCAACGAAGATTATCAACAAATCAACCGTGATGAAATGGAGTTGATGGATATAAAGTGGGCGTTTACAAGTGCTGTTAAAAGGGCGAAGGACTTTATGGTTTGAACAGGGAGAAGTTCTTTGGAAAGTAAGCAGGATACGAAGTACGGATTTGATAAAGAAGCGGTTACATCTTTCAATTATGGCGAAAAGGGGCACTTCAAACGTGAGTGCACCCGACCAAGCAAACAAGGCAATCAGAACCCATTCAGAAATCAGACGAGTACTTCAAATGTCAATGTCAATCAAGACAATCGTGAAAGAAGGATGGTAGCGGTGAACAACAATCAGAACCAGAACCAGTCTGGACCATCAAACACCAATCGAGCATTGACTGTTCAAGCTGATGAAGGGTGTGATTGGTCTGTACAACTTGGGGAAGGTGATCAAGAAAGAGGAGGAACAGCGTGTTATGCAAAGATCATCAATCACATCAAGCACGTTCACAAGGAAGAATTTTCTGAAAGTGACGACAGTTCGGGTTATACCGGGAGTTCTGATGAAGAAAGTTCTACTTCGGGCGATTATCATTCTGAATCTGATGTGAAGGAAGAAGGAAGTTCTGATATTGATGACTTGTTAAATGAAGCAGAGGAGGTGAAATGTCAGAAATCAGTTCTGATCAAGAAGGCTGCTGTAGCATCTAAAGAAATGGAGAAGTTCTTCTCTGAAGATGGATCTTTTTCTTTTCAAACTGCCTTTATGGCAAATGTCTCAGCCTCTACGAGTCAGGTAAAATCTGAAACTCTTAGCATATGTAGTGATTGTGCTGATATGAAACATGAATGTGCTAATTTGAAGCTTGATTCGGAAAAACCTCATAGTCATAATCAAAGTTTGGTTATTGAAATGTCTAAGTGCAAAGAGGCAAATATGGCTTTAGCTAGAAACGAAAAGGATTTTAAATATGTAATTGAAACCTTAAAGAAAAGTGTTTCCGAATTAACCAAAACTGTTTATCATAAACAAATTAGTATTAACGATTACATTAACATCGTTGAGGAAACTAAAAAGGAGCTAGCCATTGCCAAATGTGAGAATGATGCAATCAAGCTCAAATTGGAGAGTTATTCTAACTCCCGATTTGTGCTCGATCACATTATTGACGTTCAACAACTGAAAGGAAACAAGAAAGGTGTTGGGTATAAGAAGTGTCCGCCCCCTTTAAGACATAATTATACTCATATGCCTGATGAAGAAGAAATGCCACAGTTTGAGCCCAGTGTACCTCTTGATTATGAGGAAGTTACTACTGGCCTAGGGTTCAAATCGGACAGTTCTTCAAGTACATCATCTGAGCAAACAGAAACTTCAACATCTACGAAACAAAGTCCTCCAATCATTGAGGACTATGAGTCGTCTGATGATGAATTAGAATCAGATATGAGTGATCAGGATAAATCACTTGACAAGATGAAGGGAGTAGAAGTTCCAATTGAGAATCATATTCTTTGTGATTCCCCTACTCCTGCTGTTCAACCAGTTGTGAAACAAGTGATAGATCCTGTCAAAAATGACAAGAAATTTGTGTCTGCCGTTAAAAGTAATAACGTGTTGTACACTTTGGTTGGTGATTCTAAAATCTATTCAGATCATGATTTTCCAATTAAAAATGTCAATCCATCTTCGATTGATAAAGTTTTTGAAGATAATACAAACAAGTTTTTGGGAAAGACAATTCCAGGAGTCATTGTAACTCAATGTGACCCAATTCCAAAAGCTGAAATCAGGAAACAATTTGGAAATCAAAAATCACCAACAAAGCAACAACCTATTGCTGCTAAGGGTAAACAACAAGAAAAGCGAGCTCAAAAGCCTAACGTTTCTCAATCTAAATTTGAAACAAAAGGAGCTCGTTATCAGAAGAAAAACAGTAATGTCAGATTTGTAGAATCAAAAGGTACAGATAAAATTGAGACTTTTGAAAACAAATCAAACCCCGATTTTGTACAACAAGTCAAAATTTTAAAACGTAATAGCCAAAACAATTACACTCAACATACAAATGGGTGTGATGAAAAAGCAAGTACCTCGGGTTCTACGGGTTCGACATCTGTTTGTCGATCAGATTCTCCTAAGTTTGTGGAAAGGAGAACATGTTTTAAGTGTGGGGAGTTTGGACACATCATTAAAAATAGTCTAAACACTCCCAAGGATAAATTTGTTAAGATGGCACCACCTGAAAAGGTTCACCCTCAACGTCGTCCCGTTTCACCAAAACATGATAAAAGAACTGTTAAGGAACAATAAATGAAACAACGACGTCAAAACGTCAAAGATGTTGAAAAGGCTTTAAAATCTGAAGTCAAAACGGTCAACAGGGAACCAAGTTCTCCGCATTTTTTAAAATCAGAAGTTTCAGAATCTTTTCATAAAACTATATCTGGTAAAGCAAATCAAACTTGGAAACCTAAGACGGGTGAAAATTCAGGGGGAGGTGTTGTGTTACAAAATCATCAAGAAATCGAGATCACCTTTCATGATGCTCAGGGACGACCCAAGACCACTAAGGCTTGGGTCCCCATCCTCAACTGATCATTGATGATATGTGCAGGATGTTCCAGGAGGAACTATTAATAGTCATTGGATTGTTGATAGTGGAGCAAGGCACATGACAGGCGACTTACGGCTTCTATATGATGTGAGAAATATTAAAGGAGGCTATGTCGTCTTTGCTGGAGACAAAGGCGGGTACATCACTGGAGAAGGAATGATCTCCAATGGTGTTGTATGTTTCGATAAGATCAATTATGTTCGACAAATTGATCATAATCTTCTCAGTGTTTCGCAGATCTGCGATAAAAAGTTCACCGTGCATTTTGATGATGCCAGTTGTTATGTGCTGAAACCTGGTTTCAAAATTCCAGAAGAATGGATTCTCTTATCGGCTCCAAGAGTTAATGATCTTTATATTCTTGATATGAGCCAAGCGATTATGACTTGTAACACCTCGAAAATTCACGTCCTATAATGTGTAGACACGTGTCATATGTTTAAACGTGTGAAAGAAATATTATAGAAGGACTAAAGTTGACAAACATGGAAAGTATGCGAAAATACGTATTCTAAGTGTCAACTGTGAATAAATATAATGCACATTAACCCAACTTGATGCTCATACCTTCCAACGAATAAATCATGAATCATACGAAGCTAAAAGTGAGAGATTTCAAACTACAGGGACTAAATGTGTCAACATGTTCAATTTATACCTCTGAGTGACCTTTTGACAAACCCGAAGCTTTGTAAATATTAATTATGCTCACTAGAATACACGGTTTAAATTTCGTAAAGCTTCGTTAACGTATGAGAAAGTTATGATCAAATTCGTGTGTGAACGGTTAAAGCGTAAACGTCGAATGTTAGGACTTTTCGGGTGACAACGAAGATAACCGGGGGCCTAACAAAGTGGGTATATATTTTAAAGCCCTTCTAGATCAATATTGAGGGTTCACAATGCAAGAAAAACAAGTGCCCGATCAAGTTTCGAAGAGCCAAGGATCAAAATGCAAAATATCACAAAAGCTGATCTGGAGGGCCTAGCGCGACGCCAGGGGTCCCTAGCGTCACGCTAGGGGTGCCCAGTACCAGATTATGTTTGTTGTTGTCTGCCTTTGCCTTTCTGCTTGACCCCATCCGATTTTCCACATCCCTTGGCTCCTAAAACACCTCCTAAACATGTAGGACACATGTAATAATGTTGTGGATAGTTGTAGACCTTGTTGTCAAAAGGTTGTGGTGATTGAAACCATTATATAAAGCCATGAAACTTGCAACATTGTGATCATTCATACTTGCACTCATCTCTGGTCATTGGAGGAGCTTACAAGCAGATCAAGGGCCTTCCTAAGCAACCATTAATCACTTGGTAAGTTGCCTAACCTTTCTAAATTAATTATAGCTTAGTAATTAGCTTAAAGGTCAAACCGACGTAACTACGGTTTGACTTCGGGATTAGTTAACGATAGCTCAGTGTTATCACAAATTAAAAGTACCGTTAAGTAGGTAATGATATGGGTATTAAACCCCTAAAAGGGCACACAATGATTCCCATCCTAACTAGGTCGTTTGGCGAGTCAAAGGTGTCTTGAAAAAGTCAACAGAAGCTTTAATCGGGTAATTAGCAATACGAGAAGCGTGTAACCTATTTTAACCATAATGTAACTTAGTAATCAATGTTAGAACATGACTAAACATGATTGATTCGACAAATTTCAATTTAGGATCGATTCGGAACCGAAAGGCGCAAAGTTTGACTTTTTGCTTGACTTTGGTTCTGACCCGGTTTTGATAGATGTAGACATGCCTTAAGGTTTCTTTAGGTCCGGGTTACATGTTGGTATAAGCCTCTTTACTTGTTTCGTTGATTATCCGATTCGTTCGCGCGTTTCCGTTAAATGCTTAAAATTGACCGTAATGCCCTTTCGGTTATAAAACGAGCTTTTTGGTAATATAAGTGGACAAGACCCTTGTCTACTGAATTATAAACATGCCCTCCAAATTTGACATCAATTTGAGGTCCAGATTAGGAGATATGCGCATTAGCGTAAATAGTAAGCTTTTTATTAATTAATCGGCGCGATTAGCGCATAGCCTATCTAAACCCGATTTTCGGCACCAAACCTTTTACCCACTGATGTTAAATAATATTTTGGGATTTTTGAAGATTTTTAATTATTTTTAAACTGATCTTAAGCTAGGCTTATCGCCTTAATTCGGTTAATACCGAATTTACCCTTTTCGGTCATAAAATGATTTCTACAAGGAATTTTGACGCGAATCCAATTGCTACTGATTTTAAATAATAAATATAGTGTTTTGAGCCTGTTTAACTGATCAGAAAACCCAGAATCGTATTTTTAATCGAACGTCGCTTAAAACGGGTTTATACGTGTATTATACGCGTAGTTTAGGCTTAAAACTATATTGAGACATACGGATTATTATCAACTAATATAATCTGTTAAAAATAAGTTGTTTACTAATTACTTCAGTCCCGAACCTCAGGGTTACGTTAAATCCCTTTTATAATCGTTAAAATGACCAAAATACCCCTACGGGGCATAATTAAGGATTTAACTCGTTTTGGGCATTATGGAAGGTATCATTATGATATCACAACATAATTTAAGCATATTAACTTAGGAAACCTGTTCGCGACCTATTCGGTTACCCGTTACGCGTTATTCGCGTTCGGATCGGTTTATATAACTAGTTTATATAAGTTAGCCGAAACGGGTCAAACCTTATCGGTTTTATCTCAAAATCCAGAATGTGTATGAAATACCCATATAAGACAAGTCTCTGAACATGTCGGGTTTAAATCACATTCTATTCCGGTCTTCGCTTAATCGTGCGTACGAACCGTATCTTCCTGTAAGACTAACCGGTCTAAGCTTAGGCTTAATTAAAGACCCGTTAGCATTCTAATTAATTATTTATACCATCATTCCAGACTAGAGCTTTCCGGTAAATTGTACCTACGCTTACTTAAGTGAATACGGCTGAGTTATAAATTTCTGCTATTTAAGACAGGAGCTAGCTCAGGTAAATACTCTTAACTTATTTTCCCTATACGGGCTTGGGATACGGTACTATAGAAGTACCGCTTGGTCGGGTGTATGTAGTCATTTAAATCGGATTGTGATTGATGTACTTACATAATCTGTTTAATATGTATTATTTTATTATTATTTGGTGTATGGCCTTGGGGGTTAATGACCATGTCCCGGATATCCTTGGCATCATTCGAAGTAATGGCCACGACTTAAGCACGGGGTGTAGGCATACACCTGACAGCTGCATTATGTAAAAACTGGTAATCCACTCCGAGGTATCATCCTTGTGGGCATTATACCGGAACTGGTAATCCACTTAGAGGATGATAGCCCGTGGGCATTATACCTGTGGCGTGTCAGTTAATCTAGTCCGGCCCTACAAACCGGCCCTAACGGACGACAAATAAGTAAAATTGTATACAATATTATATACAAATAATTTTCCCAAGTTATAAAAAATTAATTTTGCCTCTGTGCATTTTAATCAATGTGTCAAAAGGTTTTGTGCCTGGTGCATCTAAATCAATTTTCTTAAACTCTTTTCAAATGAGTCGGTTGAGTGTATTTACCAGTGAAAACTGACGTATTTTCCAAAAAGGTTAAGTGACAGGTACTGAACGTAATTGGCTGGAAGCTCAGGGCGCTAATAAGGAATCTTGCAAGTTCTAGGCGCCTAAAGTCTGTTGAACAAATGATATGTTTTAAGATCCGCCTGTGGATCCTTTACTTTCCGTTGTAATACTGGATATTACTTTATATTCGGATTGTAACATAATTATCTTTTGCTTCCGCTGTGCATTTATATAATTGTGTTGTTTGACTATAATGTTGCCAACCACGTCACGACACTCCCCCACCGGGCCCACCGGTGACACGTGGAAAGTCGGGGTGTGACATGACTTCTGCACAAGTCACATGTTTTGTCTCGAAAGCTACAGAGAAGGAGTCTATATCTTGGCACAGAAGAATGGGGCACATTCACTTAAGAAAAATGAACCATTTGGTGAAAAACAATCTTGTGAATGGCGTACCCGTGAGAAGTTTTCATCTACAAGATATCTGTGTTTCGTGCCAGAAAGGGAAACAAACGAAGAAGTCTCACCCTTTGAAGAAAATCAACACTGTTAGCATGCCTCTCGAACGTCTTCATATGGACCTCTTTGGACCTATGAGACACAAGACAACATTTGGGGATGCTTATTGTTTAGTGGTTACTGATGATTATTCTAGATTTTCTTGGGTAGCTTTTATGGCACACAAGAGTGATACTCCTGGCATCCTCAAGGATCTTCTTACAATGTTGGAAAATCTCTACACGTTGAAAGTTAAGAGGATCAGAAGCGACAATGGAACTGAGTTCAAGAACCGTGTGATGGATGAGTTCTGTACTTCTAAGGGCATTCTTCATGAATACAGTTCTCGATACACTCCACAACAAAACGGTGTCACGAAGAGGAAGAATCGGACGATAATTGAAACTGCAAGAACGATGTTGGTAGAGTCGGAGCTTCCAGTTTAGTTCTGGGGGGAGGCTGTGTCGACTGCTTGCTATACTTTAAACCGAGTTCTTACAGTTAAGAGACATGGCAAGACTTGTTTCGAACTGCTACAGAAGGAAACCGGATCTTTCATTTCTAGAACCTTTTGGCGGTCCATGCACTATGATTGAGCCGGATGGAAAGTTTGGCGCGAAAGCTATCGAGGGTTTCTTCCTTGGATATGCTACTCCGAATTTTCGCGTATGGAATCTGGCTACCAAAAAGATTGAGCTATGGAGTGAAGTAAGGGTTTAAAGGTATACAAGTCCTGTTAGGGCTCCGGGTGATCCTTGGATGTTCGAATACGATGGGCTATTTGACTCCTTTAATCTGCCAACCTTTGACGAAGATTTTGCAGCTGCTAGAATGTTATTTGATAGTGACAACGCTGCCGGCTCGCCATTGGTTAGACCTGTTATTGTTAACCCACAAGGTTCTAATTCGGTTAACAACACAGTTCAAAATGAGGTATTTGAAGATGCTACTGAGTACAATGAGTCATCGGAAGATGATGAATATCTTGATGCGACTGAAGGCACTTCAGCTCCAGTTGCTCCTGTTCAGGGTACTTCTGTTGAAACTCCTCATGTGCAGGATGTTGATACTGTTGAAGGGAATGCATCCACTTCCACGAATATTCCCGGTGTGGAGTTGGTTGTTGATCTTAATATTAACAATTTGGGTGTTAATGCTCGTGTTCCTGAAAATCCTGAAATGAGGATTCACGATACCCATCCACAGCATAATATCATAGGAGATGTCCAAAGCGGGGTGTGTCGCAATCCCCGATCCCCTGAGTCCAGGGAACGGGCGGATGCGAGCTCAGATTGGTGGTATCAGGTTTTCGTTAAATTTGGCAATGGAAATTACATCAGGACCGTAGTTAGGAAATGTTTATCAGAGTAAAACCACCTTATTTCATATTAATAATCACATGGGCAAAACCCAAGTTTCTTATTACAATACATTTATAGGGACGAACCCTATTTTATTGAATTTAAAACATCGTTTATTAGGTAACTTTTATAGCCACATTTTTCCCAAGCCTTCAGTGCTCTCCAGCTGGCTTTTTACTAATTGGCTGTCACATTGGGTTACCTGAAACGCGTTTTAAAAACATTTGTCAGTGGGAAATACTGGTGAGTGAATCCCAATTTAATCAAGTTAAATAAAAAGTCACAGTGAACAGTATTGAGAGCGATCACATTGTTTATTTCTACACAATTACTCCATTAGTATTGTCAATCCACTGACTTGTGGGTCATATTACACATTGGCTAACTCATTGTCCAATGGTAACGTATTGTCATCCCGACTTACTACTCATAGTGTAGTACATTTTGTATACAAAACCCCAACATACCGGCAGTAATTGAAGAACTACAAAGACTCAATCACCGCTTAATCACATTGTAAAACAATTAAGGTTTTGTAAAATATTCCAAAAAGGTTAACAAAAAGAGGATAAACTCACAAAAAGGTTTACACAAAAAGAAGGATTACTCACTTTGCTATCTTAGACTTCGTGTAAGGGTTTCCTGGATATAATCTATAATTTATACAAATGTACATTGGTTAGTATCATAACCCTTTGAAAATATTAATGATACCCTCCCCGAGACGGCATTCCAACAACTACGTCGGGCAGAACCACGACAGTTGTTACGGAACCCTAAATCAATCGGGCAGCGTATCTATTACGAAACTAGGGTTATAATACTTACAACAGAGCAGAACCTCGCTAATTAGGGGTATAATACCCGAGTATAATAACTCTAATTCAGAAAGTGAGATTGAGAATTGAGAAATGAACGAACTGAAATGAGATCCGAGACCTCCTTTATATAGTTGCTGGACTGGACTCTCACGCGGCCCGCGTAAAGGATAAGCAGGGCTTACGCGGCCCGCGTCAACACCTGGTCAACATGTAGCTTAGCTGGGTCAGCATGTAGGTCCGCCACGATGTCGACACGTGTCAGCTTCTGGTCTCTCCGCGTTTGATGATCGCTCGCGGCCCGCGTAAAGGCTTGGGGTGGGCCTACGCGGCCCGCCTCAGCTTAATTTTTATTGTTTTTAATTTATTTTATATGCTATAACATATTTCGGGCTCGGTTTTCACATACGGGGTGTAATATAAGACATAAGGAAATATTTTAATATATAATAGGGTGTTGGAAATATTATGAGGGTATTGGTTTTACCGAGGGTTGTTACATTCTCCCCACCTTGTTTTAGAGCTCGTCCTCGAGATCTATTGGAACAAATGCAGATATTTCTTTTGCATTTCAGATTCAAGTTCCCATGTGTACTCAGGTCCTCTTTTGGAGTCCCACTTTACTTTGACCAGAACTAATCTCTTATGCTTGAGATTCTTGACTTTCCTGTCTTCAATTTGTAGAGGCCTTTCTACAAACTTGAGTTGTTCATTTACCTCTATATCCTTAAGAGGTACTATCAAAGATTCATCAGCTAAACACTTTTTGAGATTTGATACACGAAATACATCATGTATTCCTGCCATTTCCTCTGGCAGTTGTAGCTGATAGGCTACAGGTCCTACTCTTCTAATAATCTTAAAAGGTCCAACATACCTGGGACTTAGCTTTCCCCGTTTGATGAATCTTACTACTCCTTTCCAAGGAGAGACCTTCAATAATACTTTTTCTCCTACTTGAAACTCCAAGGGTTTGCCTCTGTTATCAGCATAACTCCTCTGTCGATCACGTGCTGCTTTCAGTCGTTCCTTGACTTGAATAATCTTGTCAGCTGTTTCTTGCACTATCTCAGGTCCAGATAGTTGCTTTTCCCTAATTTCTGCCCAATAGACTGGGGTTCGACACTTTCGTCCATAAAGTGCTTCGAATGGTGCAGCATTGATACTTGTGTGATAACTATTATTATAAGAAAATTCTATTAAAGGTAAGTGATTGTCCCAATTACCTCCGAAATCAATTACACAAGCTCTAAGCATATCTTCCATCGTCTAAATTGTCCTTTCGCTTTGTCCGTCCGTTTGAGGATGATAAGCTGTGCTTAGATTTAACTTAGTTCCCATTGCTTTTTGGAAACTTGACCAAAAATGAGAGGTAAATCGGCTATCTCTCTCAGAAAAAATTGATAAAGGAATGCCATGTAAAGAAAAAACTTCATTTACATACAATTTAGCTAATTGTTCCATAGTGAAAGTTTCTTTCATTGGTAGGAAATGAGCTGACTTGGTTAGCCTATCTACAATCACCCAGATTGTATCATTTCCTTTCTTGGTTTTGGGTAATTTAGTAACAAAATCCATTGTTATCAATTCCCATTTCCATACAGGCATTTCTAATTGTTGTAGCAATCCTGAGGGTTTCTGCTGTTCAGCTTTAACTTGTGAATAGGTTAAACATTTAGAAACATAGACTGCTATGTCCTTTTTCATTCCTATCCACCATAAAATTTTCCTTAAATCCTGGTACATTTTATCACTTCCTGGATGCATCGTATACTTTGACTTATGGGCTTCTTCTAATATACGATGACGTAGATTTCCTAATTTAGGTATCCACATTCTCTTTTTATGGAATCTCCAAATTCCATCTATTCCTTGTTCCAATTCTTTTAGCATACCTTTTAATTTTTCAGAATCATCCTTGATTACTGATTCTTGTGCTTCTCTTATCTGATCATTTAAATCTATTTGCAGATTTAATTTAAGATAACGTACCCTTTTTGGCTTTTCATGATACTTTCGGCTTAAAGCATCTGCTACTACATTTGCTTTTCCTTCATGATACTGGATATCACAATCATAATCACTAAGCATCTCCATCCAGCGTCTTTGTCTCATATTCAACTCCTTTTGTTTGAAAATATACCTTAAACTCTTATGATCAGTGAATACGGTAAACTTACTACCATAAGGTAATGCCTCCAAATTTTAAGAGCAAAAATTATTAGCTCCTAATTCTAAATCATGAGTTGAATAATTCTCTTCATGATTCTTAAGTTGTCTAGATGCATAAGCTATAACCTTCTAGCGTTGCATTAATACACATCCATAACCTAATTTAGAAGCATCACAGTAGACTACAAAGTCTTCAGCTCCTTCTGGTAATGCTAATATGGGTGCATGGGTTAATCTTTGCTTAAGGGTTCTAAAAGCTTCTTTTTGCTTTGGTCCCCATTCAAACTTAATGGATTTACAGGTTAACTTATTAGGTAACTTTTATAGCCACATTTTTCCCAAGCCTTCAGTGCTCTCCAGCTGGCTTTTTACTAATTGGCTGTCACATTGGGTTACCTGAAACGCGTTTTAAAAACATTTGTCAGTGGGAAATACTGGTGAGTGAATCCCAATTTAATCAAGTTAAATAAAAAGTCACAGTGAACAGTATTGAGAGCGATCACATTGTTTATTTCTACACAATTACTCCATTAGTACTGTCAATCCACTGACTTGTGGGTCATATTACACATTGGCTAACTCATTGTCCAATGGTAACGTATTGTCATCCCGACTTACTACTCACAGCGTAGTACATTTTGTATACAAAACCCCAACATACCGGCAGTAATTGAAGAACTACAAAGACTCAATCACCGCTTAATCACATTGTAAAACAATTAAGGTTTTGTAAAATATTCCAAAAAGGTTAACAAAAAGAGGATAAACTCTCAAAAAGGTTTACACAAAAAGAAGGATTACTCACTTTGCTATCTTAGACTTCGTGTAAGGGTTTCCTGGATATAATCTATAATTTATACAAATGTACATTGGTTAGTATCATAACCCTTTGAAAATATTAATGATACCCTCCCCAAGACGGCATTCCAACAACTACGTCGGGCAGAACCACGACAGTTGTTACGGAACCCTAAATCAATCGGGCAGCGTATCTATTACGAAACTAGGGTTATAATACTTACAGCGGAGCAGAACATCGCTAATTAGGGGTATAATACCCGAGTATAATAACTCAAATTCAGAAAGTGAGATTGAGAATTGAGAAATGAACGAACTGAAATGAGATCCGAGACCTCCTTTATATAGTTGCTGGACTGGACTCTCACGCGGCCCGCGTAAAGGATAAGCAGGGCTTACGCGGCCCGCGTCAACACCTGGTCAACATGTAGCTTAGCTAGGTCAGCATGTAGGTCCGCCACGATGTCGACACGTGTCAGCTTCTGGTGTTTCCGAGTTTGATGATCGCTCGTGGCCCGCGTAAAGGCTTGGGGTGGGCCTACGCGGCCCGCCTCAGCTTAATTTTTATTGTTTTTAATTTATTTTATACGCTATAACATATTTCGGGCTCGGTTTTCACATACGGGGTGTAATATAAGACATAAGGGAATATATAATAGGGTATTGGAAATATTATGAGGGTATTGGTTTTACCTAGGGTTGTTACAGGGTGCAGACGCGTAATCAGCTGTGAAACAACCAGAGTGCTGGTTTGTATTCAGCCATTAGAGAATCTGGTTTTCAAAATGATTGGTCCTTCGCTTGTTACGTTTCACAAGAAGAACCGAAATCTTGGAAAGAAGCCTTAAAGGATAATTCTTGGGTTGAAGCAATGCAAGAGGAACTACAATAGTTCCAGAAACTGGGTGTTTGGAGACTTGTGGAAAAACCCAACAACTACAAGAAAATTGGCACCCGTTGGGTTTACAAGTGCAAAAAGGATGATCGTGGAGTGGTCATTCGCAACAAGGCGAGATTGGTTGTTCAGGGCTTTCGTCAAATTGAAGGAATTAATTACAATGAGGTTTATGCACCAGTTGCTTGCCTGGAGGCTATTCGGATCTTTCTAACTTATGCTTCTTTTAAATGATTCAAAGTCTATCAGATGGACGTCAAAAGCGCATTCTTGCATGGTATTGTTGAAGAAGAGGTGTATGTCGAACAACCTCCAGGTTTAGAAGATCTTATCCATCCCGATCGGGTTTGGTTGCTCAACAAAGCTCTCTACGGGTTACATCAAGCACCGAGGGCTTGGTATGCAACCTTATCTACTTATCTGCTGGAGAACGGTTTTCGCCGAGGTCTTAACGACTGTACTCTTTTCATCAAGGAACTGGATGGAGATCTTTTGTTGGTACATGTATACGTTGATGATATAATTTTTGGTTCTACTAACGATACTTTGTGCAGGCAATTTGAACGTGTTATGCAGGAGAAGTTTGAAATGAGCGCAATGGGAGAGATGAATTTCTTTTTGGGCCTACAAGTTCAACAAACTGAGTCTGGGATATTCATCCATCAGACTAAATATGTTGGTGACATCTTGAGCTGATTCCAGATGTCTGACGCAACGCCCATTGGTACCCCACTTCCGACTAATCACGGGATTACTCTGGACTTGAAGGGTGAAAGTGTCAACTCTTCTTATTATCACGCTATGATCAGATCTCTAATGTATCTCACAGCATCGAGGCCTGACATCATGTTTCCAACGTGCCTGCTTGCAAGATATCAAGCCAATCCAAAAGCTTCTCATCTTGGAGCTGTTAAAAGGATTTTTCGCTATCTGAAGGGTTGCCTGGACACCGGTCTCTGGTACCCTAAGGATGATAGTTTTGACTTGGTTGCTTTTAGTGATTCAGATTTCGGCGGATGCAAAATAGATGGGAAATCAACAACGGTTGGATGTCAATTCTTAGGAAGTCGCTTAGTCACGTGGCAGTGCAAGAAGCAAACTTGTGTCGCTACATCAACTTGTGAAGCTGAATACATTGCTGCCTCAAGTTGTTGTTCTCAAGTTCTGTGGATTCAGCAACAAATGCGTGACTACGGTTTTGAATTCCCATCTACCTCTATTTTTGTTGATAATAATGCTGCTTTATCTATCACTAGAAATCTTGTCCAACACTCCAAGACCAAGCACATCGAAATTAAGTATCACTTCATACGTGATTGTTTTGACAAAAGATTAATCGATGTTGTTAAAATCCACATTGATGAACAGCGTGCTGACCTGTTTACAAAAGCTTTTGACAAATCTCGTTTTGACTATCTTTTATTGGTAAATGGTATTAAGGTGAAACAAGAGTAAACTTCTATCGGCTGATCGTTTTTGTAAATATTTTCTTATTCGTCAAAAATCCAAAAAGATTTTCGTTTACTTATCTTTTCGCATTTTAGGGGGAGAAATTTCAGAAAATACAAAAACATGTGGAAAATTCAAAAATACAAAAATATGTCGTTTACTTTCTGTCTTTAAATTTGAAAAATCAAAAATTCAAAAACAATAGAAAATCAAAAATGAGTTTCTTGGAGAAAAGAAGGGAAAGTGATGATATACACTGGTGTGGTCTGTCAATATGGTCAAAAGAAAAAGAAAAATTGAAAAATGATAAGTAGCTTTACTAACGATGCATCGGTAGGCTCACAATCGGACTAAAATGTGCAGGATGATATAAACCTAACAGACTTCAAGTCAGGTGGGAACCATTCATTGGCATATGGTCTTGGTACCGAAATTTCGTTTGATTGATTGCCGAGGTTCTGAGATATTCGGTCTTTATGCTGTCTTATCATCTGGGTATCATGGTTGTATCTTTTACCGAAAAATAACGGTGACGAAGTCTAGATCTTCCATGATACTATACATACGTGTACATATTGCATTCGACCTCAATAAGTGATCAACAATCACATGTCCAAACTAACAAGTGATAATATATCATATTTATCCGGGAGTCAAGTTCGTCTCTTTGCTGTACGAAAGTACTGACCTGTTCACGGGCTTGCTCCTGTGCCCTCATGCATCTGAAAATCAAGTTCCTCATCAATAAGTGATTCTATCACATAGGGCTTGTTTTTCAAACCAAAATAAGTGAGTTTCTCACATCTTTTATACGGTCAAACGGATGATAAGCAGTATACTCACCGGTAAGATGAACTCTCGTGCATAGCTTGATACGGGAATGTGTCATGAGTGGATGTACACCGACAAGTAAGTATAACTCTTACCGTAAATCATATCTCCTAATTATGATTACATCTGATAAGTTGAGCTTAGGTGGACAACAATACCGATAATTATGGTAAAATACTTATCTAAAGCTTTAAACAGAAATCAGAAACCGTTTTGACAAAGACCGTAAGCTGGTAATGATTCTCTTACCTTGAAACTCGCAAAAAGATTGTTCTCTGTACAAATTTCTTTATGTTATTGTCTTTCGTTAGTTTACCATTTTTTTATTTGTGTTGTAGTGTAAGTTGCAAACCTTGTTTTGATTAGCCGATGGTTGGTATCTCGAAGTTTTCTGCCGGAAGCCTGAAACCTACTTCATAATACGTCCTTGCATTTGAAAACTCAATCAATATTGAAATGTGTTCAATTAAACAAAATTTGTTCACTGTGCAAAAAAATTTCAACACTTAGTGAATTTAGAAAGATGGTGTCGACGAAAGCCTACATGGTCGACGAAACCCCTTTTATGTCGACGAAACCCCTATGGTCAAAGTCAAAAGTTTCAACTTGGTTAACTTTGGTCAAAACTGATTTGGTGTTCAACGAAATCCCCATGTATCGTCGAGGTAACGACGAAACCCCCTGGCCCAGTTATGTTTCGTCATGGACTAAATGTTCAGGCCCAGTCCAAGCCCAACAAGGGAGTTTCGTCGAGCCCACCTAGAGTTTCGTCGAAGTGAGAGTTTCGCCGAGGTAAGGCGGTGTATAAAAGGGGTCCCAGTGTTCAGATCTCATCACTTTTTCAAATCCCACGCTGTTTACCTTCTGTTTCACTCAACCGCCATACCCATTCTTTCTTTTACCGACTCAATCTCTCAAAACCCTCATTTTTTCTTGAAATCTAACAAAAATCAAAGGTACAAAAAGGGTCTTGTTCATATTTCGAACATTATGAACCGTCTGTTTTTGTTCGAAACCCTCGGATACCCATGTTTACTTAATGATTTCATGAGTTAAGCTTGTATATTGTTTGGTTTCTTATAAAATCAGATAGATTTAGGGTTTATGTGTGTATATGTACTTTGATTTGGGTTTGGGTTCATGTAACAAAAATAGGGGATGTGGGTTTGTTTGTTGATGGAGTTGTTTTTGGTGGTTTCGGTCAAACCCATATCGATGTTGAATCTAAGGTTGTTGTCTGTTTGTCTAGGGTTAACACAAGTGTCAAATTGATGGTTTATGTGTTTATTGATCATCGATTAAACATCATACGGCGAAACTCACTTGATTTAAAAACCCCCAAAACGGCGAAACCCTAAAACCCTAACTGATTCAAAAACCCCCAATTCGACGTAACTCCTTACGACGTAACTCCTTTACGACGTAACCCCCTTGAAATGGATCCAGTTTCGTCGAAGTACTGTCGACAAAACTCTGCTGGTCAACGGTCAACTCTGACTTTAGTTGACCAAGGGAGTTTCGTCGTACATCAGGGAGTTTCGTCGAAGATAACAGAGTTTCGTCGTCCATGCCTTAGCAAAATTATCTGTTTGCTATTTGTTCACAGAAGATGTGTTTGTATATGTTAACTGTCAATTGGATACATGAACTTGTATCCATACATGTCTAAATGCATATGTGATACCATTGTTGCTTATTGTGGACACTTTCAGTTTCAGATGGCACCGAAAGAAGGAAAACGTAAGAAACCGACTAAGAAGGAAAACAAGTCGGAAGAGGAGACAATGTCTGAAAAGCGTCATAATCAAATTGCCTTTCTGGATCCCGAGGAAAAGATCGTTGAACTGAAAGATATCACTAAATGGATCAGGGAGTCGCGGATCAATTATGCTGTTACATTCTCAACGCCGGTGTACAAATCTCACATTAAAGCCTTCTGGGATTCCGCAAGTGTTATGCAAGTGGATGGAAAGGAAGTAATACAGGGTCGTGTGAATGATTTGGATGTTATAGTCTCTTCGGATATCTTGAACGATGTCTTACAGCTGCAAGATCATCCGGATGCTCCTTATTCTGTACCTATCATGTGTACACGTGGATGTCTATTATGAATGAAGTGTACAGGCGATATTTTTAGCAATCAAATCAACAAGGGTGATCTGCCGTTGCGCTACAAGTTTCTATTACACGTTCTTATTCAGTGTCTTAGCAATAGACGTGCCAGATACGATATGGCAGGCAATGATCTAGTTGGTTTTATGGTGGCGTTGGTGCTAAACAAACCGTTTAGCATCTCAAAGTACATCTTCGCCAATATGAAGGAAAATATGACGAGGATTGGAAGTAGAATAACCGGGAACAAGTTCTGGATGTATCCACGGTTTCTTCAAATGATCATGAATGTTCAACATCCGGGCCTTCCGAAAGCTGACAACGACATCTTGAAGATAGAGCCGATGATCCTGAATTCATTAAAGATAATCAAGAGTCTTGCATCCAAAAGATACAAAGAAAGCGATCCTCCGAGGAAGTTGATCGGTGCTCTTGGAAATCCTGATTACGTTGCTCCTGAAGATGATAAATGGCGTCACAATGACAGCCAATCAGATGATGAAGAGCCGGAGTTGAATAGAAAAAGGATTGAGAAGTTTGGTCCAGATCCAGTTGATTCTGATATGTCTGAAAGTGATAGTGAAGGTGATGGCAATAATGGTGGTGATACAGGTGCCGTTGATGCATCTAGTGCTAGTGCGACTGGTGGTACATCAGCTGGGGATGATGAAGAGGATTCTGATTCGGATGATCATCTTATTGAGCCTGGATATGAAATATATCTCGATGAACGTGGTGTTAAAAGATGCAGGAGGATTAGACAGGAAGATGATCCTGAATACGTTCCAGAAGATACTGAAACGGAACGTTTAAAGAAAAGGAAAGCTGAGAAAGCGGCTGAACATCAAAAGAAGAAATCAAGAAGATATTTGAGTACCTCTGCTCAGCAATCTGTTCCTCAAGAGCCTATTCAAGAATCTCCTGTAGTATCTTCAGCTCCTGAAACTCCAACAGTTACTCCTCAGGCTGTTCCACAAAGATCAATGGCTGCTGCAATTAGAGCAACTACTTCTCAGCCTAGTTCTGAACGTCAAAGGATATTCTCGGAAATGTCTCAAGATGAGAAGAACAACTTCCTATTCTCTCAACTTGAAGCGGCTGCAGATCGTATTCAAAGACAAACTGATTTCATCAGGATCACGAAGAATGATCAACTCGGTCAAATGGTGGAAATAAATAAGTTGAAGTCCACTGTTGAACAACAACAAGTAGTTATAGGACGTCAACAAGCCGAGATCAATCAATTGAAAGCAGAGAATGCACGTTTGAAAACTGTAGACGAGGCGAGAGAACAAAGCAGCTCTATACTTCAGAAGTTGGCTGAGGATCTGAAAGGAAGATGTGATTTCATGAAAGAGTGGTACGACTCTCGTAACACCACTATAGCTGACGGTGTCAAAAGGATCAATACAGGATATGAGTTCCTTCGAAAGCGCGTTGCTACTCTGTGGGATGATCGATGTAAGCAACAAGAGGTTATGAGGAAAAAGGATGATGATCCTGAAGATCAAGGGAATCCTGACCCTTCTGATACATCACAGCAGCCATCAGCCACTACACCCTCTGAAATCATTGTTGCTCAGCCGCCAGTGATCGAATCTACTCAAGGAACCTTCTCTGGAACAGTTCAACAGATTGAAGGTACATCTTCTGTTCCAAGCAGTGCTGATCTTGCATTGCAGGTTATTCATCCAATCACTGGGGAATTACTTGAAGAAGGAGAAATTATCCAGGATCTTTCACATGAGCAATTACTTGCTCTAAACGCAATGAAAGAGATTGATGATGCTGAGATTGATAAGATACCGAGTGAGCCTGAGTCTACTGATGTTGAAAACATTGAAGAGATTGTTTTTGAGGGAAATGAGAAGAAGTTCGCGTATGTGCGTAAAGACGGGACTGAATTCGCTCCTTTCGATGAAGAATGGTTACAAGAGAATGTGGACGTCATAGATGAGCATTTAAAGAACCGTGATACTTCTGAAAAAGCCACAGATGCGTTCTTCGAATGGCGAAATCAGTTCTTATCGAAAGTTTCCAAGCCTGTGCCAGATGTCACACAAGTTGATTACTTACAGTTTGAGAAAGCGAAGCCGAGTGGAAGAATCCTTTGCTGGATGTTCATTAAGGAAATACATTGTGTCGCCATAAAAAGGGAATTTGGTATTCAATACTTCCGATCGTTGCTGAGCATATTATCTTTGCCTTTTTATGATGTTGCACCGTTGACAAAGATTGAGCTTATTAATCACTCAAACTTCGAAGGCGCAACTTTATTCGAGCGGCTGATAAAGATGAACAAAAAGTCTGGCTGGAAAGACGAGTCATACAAGCCTCAATTTCCTATTTATCAGCAAATCAAGTTTACTCTTGATCCGGAAACGAACACGGGGCGCTACAAGCTTGTGTATCAACCCGCGAAAGTCGTAGATAAAATCCCATTAATGCCGATGCAGCAGGATTTTCTCGAAGATATGGCATTATGGTGCTACGACTAAGACACTCATGAAGCGGTGATAGTATTTAGAAGTAATCGTGAAAATTTCCGGATGTTGGATCAGATGTGGATCGTTAACATGTCCGAGGCCGACATCAACAAATTATATCGACACGACATTTTCTACGAAGACAAGGACGCGCATCAAGCTTTGCGATTCCAGCGCGTCGCTTGCTTCTGCTTCTACCGAGGAATTCATGCGGGCAGTTCGTGGTCCGCAAAACACTGAAGAAAGAAGATTTGAAGTCCGAAGACGAGTAACAGACAAGGGGGAGTTTGTTGGTGCACCTTTTTGTGTCTGTAACTAGTCTATAATTAACGATGTATTTTGTACGGTCTTTAACGTATTATCGATTCTGTATTCGTCGTCGACCAACTTGGATATCCTCCTATCTACTTGTGTCTGACATGTTTGTCTTGATTTGATATGTAATGATTTACGAACAATGCATGTTGCATACTAAGGGTAAAACTGTCATTATGTTTATGTTTATATGTTGTTTGCTATTGCTGTCCGTTTACAGCAAACAGTTAACATTTTGCAGCCTGCGACGAAACCCCCAGGTTTCGTCGCACACAACATGACGAAACCCCCTTATGTCCATTTCCTAAGGTTTCGTCATAAACAATGATGAAACCCCCTGGTTTCGTCGTCTGATGGGTTTAGTCAAGCCCAACATCAGGCCCAATGACGTTTCATCGAGCCCACATATGGTTTCGTCGAGTGTTGGGCCAGGCTGCTATATAAACACTTCTCTGGTTTCACTTTGAAACTAGATGAGAGCATACCCTGAGAGTTATTCTGTAAAACTGTGTGTGTATCAGTTGTTCTTGCTTCTCATCCCATTTAATCAATAGATTGCATTTCATTGGTTATACCGCGTGTTTTATTAACTGTGTTTGATTTGTCATCGTTACGGGGATTCCGCACCCGTGACATTGTTTGTTATAAACAAGGGTTTGGTTTTCGTTATCGATCCTCAGATTTCGGGACCTACAGTTATATCGTATCGTATAGTATCGTATCGTGTAGTGTATAGTATAAGCCTCGTATAGGTTCCCTATAGGTCTTGTATATGCTCATAGGCCTATACGGGACCTAAACCACACCTATGGGCCTATACCGGTGTTATATCGTATCGTATAGTGTAGTATAAGTCTCGTATAGGTTTCCTATAGGTCTTGTATATGCATATAGGCCTATACGGGACCTAAACCACACCTATAGGCCTATACGGGACCTAAACCACACCTATAGGCCTATACGGGACATATACTACGCTATACGATACTATACGATACGATATCACACTTATAGGCTTATACGAGGTCAATACGTGACCTATACTACACATATACGATACGATATCACACTTATAGGCTTATACGAGGTCAATACGGGACCTAAACCACACCTATAGGCCTATACGGGTGTTATATCGTATCGTATAGTGTATAGTATAAGTCTCGTATAGGTTCCCTGTAGGTCTTGTAAATCATAATATTTGTATTATTTTTAATTTTTATAATTCATAATATCTGTATTATTTTTAATTTTTATAATTTATATTTGTATTATTTACCAATAATATTGCTTTTTTAATAAATAAACATGGAAATACCCCAAAATACACACAATTAATTTTCTTTTTTTTATAAATAAACAAAGGAATACACATAAAAAAATACAAAAATGGAGCTTTATATACGCTGCCTATAGATCCCTACGCAACGTATGAAACAAAAATGACACAACTACCCCTGTATTTGGCTTCGTATAGGCTATACAGAAGGGTATAAAGGACATTTTCTGACATTAATATACGCTGTGTATGGCCCTCTACGAAGCGTATATAAACTTTGTGAAAAACTAATGCTTCAAACCCACCAAAATGACCCCAAAAGTTCAGATGGTTTATATACGCTGCGTATAGAGCTATACGCAGCGTATATAAACCCTTGTTTTCTGTGCAATGATTGCTGATCAGGCTCTGAGATCCATGCTTTACCTACGTTGCGTATAGGTCTATACGCAGCGTATAGAGGTAACCCTATACGCTGCGTATAGAGCTATACGCAACGTAGGCAAATCCTGATTCAACTAGGGTTTGGTGTGCCAATAGGCACATTGGTGTGCCAATAGGTACACCCTAGCTTAAATAAATCAACTCGAACAAAAGTTGAAATCGGTCAGTTGACTTTGGAGAAAATACAATGTGATCATGTGGGCTGTTTTTTTATCGTGACCTATGTATTTTAAATTCATTGTAGTAGAGCAGACAACCTGTGAAATATCAAATGATGATAAATTAATTAGTTTATAACCAATAAAAGGCTCCTCGCGGGTGCGCTATCTCTCTCTCTATATATATTGAATGGTAAATTTGGATCACTCACAAACCGTTGGAGTAGTATCATATTATCAGCGGAATCACCCGATTATATCCATCTTTATTAGACAATATAATACTTATATACCAATTTAGGTGGAAACCAAATAAATCTGGAAAAACCTCCCTTGTAATATGGTGTTATAGAAAAAACACACATAGTGACATTCGTTTTTTTTACATGCGGTCATATGTATTTTCTTTTTCACATGGTGTAATTTCATTTTTGGTTTTCTTGAACGCATGGTATCTCTCTGGTAATTTTCTACGCTTCTTTGGAAAAAAAAAGCATAATTTTTATTATCTGTAGAATTTTGTAGCAATACATTAACAAATTAGTTTTGTAAGAAAAATTCACTCCTTAAAATGTATATGCTTTTTTTTTTTTTTTTATTCTGGGTTAGTTGTTTGCTCCTTGGTGTGTCGTTTTATATATATATATAGTTTGCCTTACAAAAAATAGACATTTAACAAGTGGGTCGTCATTTCACTTTCAAAAATTAGAAATTTAACATGTGGATCGTCATTTCACTTTCAAAATTTTAAGAAAGAGTTAAATGCCAAAATAGTCCCTGTGGTTTGTGCTGTTTTGCCAGTATATTCCAAATGTTTCATTTTTAACATCTGGATCCAAAAAGGTTTCATCGTTGCCATTTTGGTCCAACTGGCTTAACTCCATCCATGCTCCTAAGTTAGTCAAGGGGTATTTTTGTCATTTCATGTATTCTGAATTATATTAAAGATTAAAAAGGAAAATAAAAACTACTATGAAGGAGGATCGAACCCGGGCTTATGGCCGGTTCAATCACAAACACACAAGATACTAGCCAGTGAGCCATGCTAGCATTTGTGTAAGAAATGGATATGTATTGATTTTATTCTTTGATTGAGTTGATCACCTACACCTCAAAACAGACGACCAAAGAGACCTTAATCTTCAAGTTTGGGCTTTTGATCTGCACATGTTCAAAGTTCAACAAGAATCGGTTCGATACTGAAATCAAAGTTAATGTCGATATTTTGTTTCTATAATTCGAATCATTGAGGCAATAATATGTTAATCAGTTTCGGTTATGATCAAACAACGTTAGAGACAATCATCTTACATTTATTTGGGAATGATTTGGTCAGTTTTAAACGATACAAGGTCGTCGGACGTCACCGGAAAACGACCGCAGATTGAAACAGGAAAACAACAGTGTCGGTTAATACTAGGCGGACTTTAGGATTTGAATTAAAACGAAAGATTAGGTATTAACATGGTGCAGATCAAAAGCCCCATGGTTAATCTGTATTAACATGGTGCAATCATGATTAATTTTGAACTTGAAAGATTAGGGTTTCTTTGGTCATCTGTTTTCAAGTGTAGGTGATGAACTGAATCAAAGAATAATATCAATAAAGATCCATTTCTTGCACAAATGTGAGCATGGCTTACTGGCTAGTGTCTTGTGCGTTTGTGAGTGAACCGGCCAGAGGCCCGGGTTCGATCCTCCCTCAAAACTGTTTTTGTTCTCCTTTCATAATCTTTAATATAATTCAGAATACATGAAATGACAAAAATACCCCTTAACTAACTGAGGATTATGGATGGAGTTAAGTCAGTTGGACCAAAATGGCAACGATGAAATCTTTTTGAATCTAGATGTTAAAAATGAAACCTTTGGACTATACTGGCAAAACAGCCCAAACCACATGGACTATTTTGGCATTTAACTCTTTAAGAAATTAATCCAAACTTTTTAAGAAATTAATCCAAACTTTGGAGAAATGCAAGTTATATCATTCAATATTGTGAATTCATGTTAGGTGGAAATAAAATATTTCTAATAAACATAAATTTGATAATTTGTAATAGCGCAAAAAGAGACTTTACATGTGTCATTGATTTAAACAAAAAAAAATATTCCAACTAATACCATCTCTAATCAAGACTAAAATTCTTGCAAAAAAAAAAAATTTCACATCTCACAACTCACTCTCTTTCTTCTTTAGGCTATAGGGTGTGGTTGGAGCCACATGGGGCTTTATCAAGTCCACGTAGTATCCACGTAGATCCACGTCAGCCATGGAGCTCCCCTTTAATTTGTAGGGTATGGATGGAGCCCCCTATTAAACAAAATTAAAAAAAAATTTGATTGGTTTACAAGTTGTGGGCCCCACCTGAACACTTTAACTTTCTCGTTACCATGCTAGCGCCTCACCTATGGCGCCCCCTCTTAAAATGGAGGGTGTGGTGATGGAGCCCTTAGGGGCGCTATAGTGGCTGAGTTGGCGGGGGTGGCGCCCCCACACCCTCCAGCCTTATGTTCTTCATTCAAGGCCTCACTACTCACAAACCCTATTTTTTCCCCATAAATGCTTGCACTTGCCAAGAACTTTTCTTATTTCTCTCTCTCCTTCAACTCATCATCTATGTCACAAATACACCTAAAATGCATGGCATTGGGTTTGTTCTAAGGAAATTTTGTCGATATTAGTTTAGAACTTTCGCTCTCTTTCTTTCTTTTATTTATTTTTGGTTTGAAGAGCTTGTATGTGATAATATAACAAAGAGATAAACTAAGGTGTTTGATAAGTCAAACATTTGTTGCAATGCCTTGATTTCTTCAACTTTGTGTATTCCCTCACACCTTCTTATAAGTTATAGAGTAAATTGACATTTTAGTCCCTGATTTTTGTTCAAATTTGCCACTTTGATCTAAATAGTTTTTTTTTTCATCTGGGTCCTTGACTTTTCCCTTTTATTGCCATTTTGATCACTTTGCCTAACTCCATCCAAAAACTCCATCTTTAACCAGAAGTATTTTGGGGATTTTCATTTTAAATGTTTTTAATTGCCATTTTGATCCAATTCCAAAAACTAAAAAAAAATCCAAAAAATCAAAAAAATTCTAAAAAATAATAAAAATTCTAAAAAATCATAAAAATTCTAAAAAATCCAAAAAATCCGTTTCGGCGCGAACCGTTTCGAAGCTGAACCGTGCCGTATCGAACCGAACCGTTTCGAGCTGAACTGTTTCGAACCCGAACCGTTTCGAGCTGAACCGTTTTGACGCGAACCGTTTCGACCCGTACCGTTTCGACCCGTACCGTTTCGACCCGTACCGTTTCGACCCGTACCGTTTCGACGCGAACCGTTTCGACCGGTACCGTTTCGAAGCCGAACCGTTTCGAGCCGAACCGTTTCGACCCGAACCGTTTCGGCCCGTACCGTGCCGTATCGGTTCGAACAGTTCGGGTCGAAACGGTACGGGTCGAAACGGTACGGGTCAAAACGGTACGGGTCGAAACGGTTCGGCTTGAAACGGTTCGGCTTGAAACGGTTCGGCTTGAAACGGTTCGGCTTCGAAACGGTACGGGTCGAAACGGTTCGCGTCGAAACGGTTCAGCTTCGAAACGGTACGGGTCGAAACGGTTCGTGCCGAAACGGATTTTTTGGATTTTTTAGAATTTTTTGGATTTTTTAGAATTTTTATGATTTTTTGGATTTTTTTTTTTTTTTTGAATTTTTTTGATTTTTTGGAATTGGATCAAAATGGCAATTAAAAACATTTAAAATGAAAATCCCCAAAATACCCCTGGTTAAAGATGGAGTTTTTGGATGGAGTTAGGCAAAGTGATCAAAATGGCAACAAAAGGGAAAAGTCCGGGACCCAGATGCAAAAAAAAACTATTTGGATCAAAGTGGCAAATTTGGACAAAACTCAGGGACTAAAATGGCAATTTACTCTAAGTTATAACTCATTTCAGTTGAGTAAACCACATCTATCTTCTTCTAAGGTCTAACACACATATTATACCCATTTCAAACACAAATATGGCATCTCTATCCTATTTTATATATGTGTTCTTTTGTATGTTTTCTATATATAAACTAGTGCAGTTTATATATAGACTACTGCAGTTCATGTATAAAGTTTCGCAGTTTGTACTTCAAAAGATTTCACCACTTCCAAAAAAAGATGTTGAAGTTCCATCATTGAATCACTCCGCACCTGCTTCTTCTTCCGGATCATGTAAATATGACGTATTTCTTAGTTTTAGAGGAGAAGACGTCCGCAAAAAATTTTTAGATCATTTCTACTGGGCTCTTGAAGATCGGCAAATCCACACTTACAAGGACGATATAACACTTCCCCAAGGTGAATCCATCGGCCCATCCCTCTTGGAGGCTATTGAAGAATCGAATATTGCTGTTATAATATTCTCTAAGAACCATGCAAATTCTTCGTTGTGTTTGGATGAACTTGCACATATCATGAAATGTAGAGATGGAAGAGGGCTTATCGTTATGCCCGTATTCTATGACGTTAATCCCTCAGAAGTGAGAAAACAAAAGGGGGATTTTGGAAAAGAATTTGCTAAACAAGCGGCTGTGAACACCACCAAAGCCAAATTATGGATAAAAGCACTTGTTGATGCAAGTAATATTAGTGGATGGGAGCCCAAGAACGTTGCCAACGGGTAATTTATCTTATATTTGTTTGAAGTATGCTTAACATGTTGTTACCACTCATTTATGTCGTACCATATATATATGTTGTTCATGACATCAATTGTTGATTCATAACATTTGACTGATTGATTGCGATTCAACACGGATTTTATATGTTGTTGATTCATTCGTTTACACACATTAGGTTAGGTTTTTTTAGGTTTTTGGTGGTGTAGTGGGTTTATTTTGTTGTGTTCACATTGGTTCTCACAGTTCTCGTAATAAAGGTGGTTCTCGCATGAACCTACCCTAAGTTTGTATATGGTAAGGTTATTGTACACATGGATCTAAACTTGCTAAACTTAAAAATTGAATGGAAAATTTTCTCTTTTTAAATTTTTATTTCTAGTCAACCATAATCGAGCCGGGGGTCTCACTGGAAGCAGCCTCTCTATTCCTACGGGGTAGAGGTAAGGCTGTTAAATCTTACCCTTCTCAGGCCCTACCTTAGCTTTGCTATTGGTGGGATTTACTGAGTATGATGATGATGATGATGATGATGATGATGATGATGATGATGATGATTTCTAGTCAACCATATTTTTTAAGCTAAAAAGTAAAAAATAAAAAAAAATATAATTTGTATAATTACTCTAGTAGAGTATTATAAAAAGTAAAAAATAAAAAAAATAAAATTTGTATAATTACTCTAGCAGAGTATTAATTAATCTCTATAATTACTTTACTAAAGTAATTATATTAGGAAGAAAGTTGTTTTCAACTAAAAAACATGCTTGATTAGATAGGAAAAAAAATCCTTCATTTCTTACATTTACACTTTATAATCACTTCGTATTTGATTCTTATACTATATTTATATTTATAATATATAACTTTATTGGATTGGTGGACCAGGGCTATGCTTCCATTTGTTATTAAAAACTAGATCATATGGCATGAATGAAAAACTAGGATTTGAGATATTGGTATTTTATTTAATTTATGGACCTAATATATATATGTAAACTTCTGTGCACAATGTGAAATCGATTTTAGTATGATTAGTTTTGTTATCCAAAAGAGGGTTGTAGCTAGGGCTGTAAACGAACCGAACGAACACGAACAAGGCCATGTTCGTGTTCGTTCGTTAAGGAAATTAACATGTTCGTGAACTGTTCCCGAACGCATAACGAACATAAGTTTATGTTCGTGTTCGTACATTATGGAAATTCAGTTGTTCACGAACAGTTCGTGAACACTGGTCTCGAACACAAACAAACGCAAGCAAATAAAAAAGAACGCAAACGAACATTTAACTTTAACTTGAAAATAAAAAAATAAAAACGTTGTTATACTTATACATTGGATATAAGTAGTTTAATACAACCATTAAATGGTAAAACAAAACATAAGTCTACTACACCATCAAACGATGAATCATTTTTAACTAACTTAGATATAATTATCCCTAAAAATGTCTTAGAATGTCCAAATTTTAGCTAACTCAGAAAAAAAGGGGTTTGAAGTTTTCAGTATGTTTATATAAAAGGTTTATTATTTATTAGAGTTAAATGCTTGGTTGGTCCTTGTGGTTTGCAAAAATTTCATACTTAGTCCTAGTGGTTTACTAATTACACCTGCGGTCCCAAAACTTGTCAAAAATGAACTCGGTTGGTCCCCTGACCTAACCTCTGTTAAATTTCTCAGTTAACTATGTGCGAAATGACTATATTACCCTTGAACAATTAAAAGAAATAAAAATATATATAAATAAACCATCACCATCAAAGACCATCTCCACCTTCACAAACCATCACCACCTTCACAAATTTAACCCACCTCCAGTAATATCCCAACCACCAACGGAAGCATCTCTGGCGATTGTTCCGAACTCCAATGGTCTCAAAAATCGAATGCTAGGATGATATTATAATTAATACATATAAGTTTGAGGTATATGCAATCTTCTGTACAACAACAAACAATTAACGCACGAGATTCACGATCCATTTTTAGATACCTGGGGATTTCTAGTTAATGGATACTATTTTTCTTTAGCTTCCGATTGAGTGAATTAGGTCCCCGGCAAATTCTTCTGTTGCACAATCTCCAACTCTTCGAGACCATCGCTACTGCTGTTGCTGCTGCCACTCTTCTTGGGTTTGTCAGAATGCTTATCGTCGTCTTCTTTTGACGGCAGCTGCATCTCATCACCACATAACTCAAACTGGTTATACGCTTTAGGCAATTTCTCACTTACAATAATAATATCAAAAACAGAGGTTATTTAGTAATTACTCTGTTCATAAAGATCAAACTCTAATGCTCTGTCAACCAAATACCCAAAACAGCCTCAAATCAAAGGGCTTTTTGGATAATTAACCCCAGAATATGATTCAGATGTGAAATTCCTACTTATTTTACCTGATTGGGGAGAATATATTAGGAGGTGTTGTGGTGGTTTGGTGGAGGTGTGGTGGTGGGTTGAAGGTGACGGTGGTGGCGGGTTGATGGTGGAGGTGGTGGTGGTTTCGTTTTTTGTTTCGGCCACCGGTTCTGTCGGTACTCCGGTCACCAACCTCCGTAGATCCACCGTCGATTGACCCACCGTCGTCACCAACCTCAGCACCACCGACATTTACTGCTGGTAGTTGGTCATCGTCGGAGTTTGGAACAATCGCCAGAGATGCTTCCATTGGTGGTTGGGATATTATTGAAGGTGGTGATGGTTTGTGATGGTGATTGTTTCTTTATATATGTTTATTTCTTTTAATTGTTCAAGGATAATATAGTTATTTCACGCATAGTTAACTGAGAAATTTAACAGAGGTTAGGTCAGGGAACCAACCGAGTTCATTTTTGGCAACTTTTGGGACCACGCGTGTAATTAGTAAACCACTAGGACCAAGTATGAAATTTTTGCAAATCAGAAGGACCAACCAAGCATTTAACTCTATTTATTATTTTTTTAATATAATCAAACGAACACGAACGGACGTAACCCAACATATTACTGAATGTTCACGAACGCAGTCGGACGAACGAGACCTGTGTTCGTGTTCGTTCGCTAAGCTAACCGAACGAAAATTTTTGTTTGTGTTTGTTCGTTAAGCTAATCGAACGAACATAAACAAACTTCCCGCCGAATGGTTCACGGACGGTTCGTTGAACGTTCGGTTCATTTACAGCCCTAGTTGTAGCACAACTTGTTGTTCATTTATATGCTAACTTATTGTAATCGGTTGATTTTGGAAAGTTTATATTAAATTACTCTTTATGTGAATACAGTCAGCATATACTAATCCGTTTATGTCCATGAGTAGGCATGAAACACAAGCCATCAAAACAATTGTTCATGTAATTTTCGGCAAATTGTCCCCTTTAAATTCTAATGTTGATGAAAACCTTGTTGGAATGAGGGACCGCTTGCATGCTTTAGAATCACATTTAGACATTGAGGCAGATGGTGTTCGCATGGTTGGGATATTGGGGGTTGGGGGTTGGGGGTAGTGGTAAGACCACTCTTGCAACTGCTGTATATATGAAACTTTCAAACCATTATCAAGGTCACTGTATCATGGGGAATGTTAGAGAAGAATCTAACAGATATGGTTTAAAAAAGTTGCAAGAAAATATGCTATCAACTGTTTGCAAAACAGAAGTGAGGTTACAAAGTATTGATGAAGGGAAATTAAGGATAAAAGGTATGCTAGGTCGTAGAAAAGTGTTAGTACTTCTTGATGATGTTGACACACTTGATCAACTAGAGGCGTTAGCTGGATCACATAAATGGTTTGGTAGCGGGAGCAGAATAATACTCACAACTAGAGATGAACATTTGCTAAAGACCACTACTAGAAAATTACATTTTTTCCTACAAAAGTTTCCTACAAATTTCCTATAACTCAATTTTTTTTACAATTTTCCTACAATTTTTTGACTAAACAGAAAAACAAAAAAAAACCCAAAACTTATCCACAATTTTCCTACAAAAGTGCCACACAACAAGCATTTGTAGCAATTTTGTAGCAAAATATATTATCTTTGTGACAAAATTCCTACAAAATAAATAAGAATTTTAAATTATTTGTTACTATAGCAAAATAAATAATTTAAAAAATAAATTTTCTAAATTTGTCGGAAATTTGTAGCAACTAGCTACAAATTTGCGACAAGCGTAATTTATTTTATTTTTCGAGTCTGAATTTCAGTAAAATAAATAATTAAATAACATAAAGTGTTAAATTTGTCGAAAATTTGTAGCAAATTGACCTTATTTGCTACAGTTTTTCGACAAAAAGGGTCAAATTATTTGTTATTTCTTAACTTAGTTAAATAAAAAAAATTAAAAATAAAATGCTAAATTTGTCGAAAATTTGTAGCAAATTGACCTTGTTTTCTACAATTTTCTTACAAAAAAAAGTTATTATATTTGTAATGTCTAAATTTTTGCAAAATAAATAAATTAAAAAATTAAAACTTAAGTTGTAGCAAATTTGTAGCAAGTTGCTACGGATTTCCTACAAAAAAGTTATTTTATTTGTTAATTTATCAATTTTAGAAATGAAATGTTAAATTTGTCGGCAATTTGTAGCAAACTAACACACCAGTAGCTACAGATTTCCTACAAAAACATATTGATTATAAAAAACATATAGTTTTGAAAATAAAATTTTACATTTGTCGATAATTTGTAGGAAATTGACCTTATTTGCTACAGTTTTTCGACAAAAAAGGGTCAAATTATTTGTTATTTCTTAACTTAGTTAAATAAAAAAAATTAAAAATAAAATGCTAAATTTGTCGAAAATTTGTAGCAAATTGACCTCGTTTTCTACAAATTTCTTACAAAAAAAAGTTATTATATTTGTAATGTCTAAATTTTTGCAAAATAAATAAATTAAAAAATTAAAACTTAAGTTGTAGCAAATTTGTAGCAAGTTGCTACGGATTTCCTACAAAAAACATATTTTATTTGTTAATTTATCAATTTTAGAAATAAAATGTTAAATTTGTCGGCAATTTGTAGCAAACTAACACACCAGTAGCTACAGATTTCCTACAAAAACATATTGATTGTAAAAAACATATAGTTTTGAAAATAAAATTTTACATTTGTCGATAATTTGTAGGAAATTGACCTTATTTGCTACAGTTTTTCGACAAAAAAGGGTCAAATTATTTGTTATTTCTTAACTTAGTTAAATAAAAAAAATTAAAAATAAAATGCTAAATTTGTCGAAAATTTGTAGCAAATTGACCTCGTTTTCTACAATTTTCTTACAAAAAAAAAAGTTATTATATTTGTAATGTCTAAATTTCTGCAAAATAAATAAATTAAAAAATTAAAACATAAGTTGTAGCAAATTTGTAGCAAGTTGCTACGGATTTCCTACAAAAAAGTTATTTTATTTGCTAATTTATCAATTTTAGAAATAAAATGTTAAATTTGTCGGCAATTTGTAGCAAACTAACACACCAGTAGCTACAGATTTCCTACAAAAGCATATTGATTATAAAAAACATATAGTTTTGAAAATAAAATTTTACATTTGTCGAGAATTTGTAGGAAATTGACCTTATTTGCTACAGTTTTTCGACAAAAGAGGGTCAAATTATTTGTTATTTCTTATTTCTTAACTTAGTTAACCATACCATATCATACCATACCATACCATACCATACAACACCATCCATACCATACCATACCATACCATACCATAAAATACGATATCATACCACACGATAAGATACGATACGATACCATACCATACCATACCATACCATACGAGACGATAATATACGATACGATATGATACTACACTATCCTATACGATACGATACGATGCGATACGATACCACCACCATATCTATATTTCTTTGTCTTCGACAACCACCACTATCCATGTGTCTCATCATCTCCGACAATATCTCTGAGTTCCGATCTAGTTTTGTGAAGTTGTGGATTTCGACGGTGGTGGGTTTTAGAAGGGTTCCCTTTGCAGTTATACTTGAAAAAGGAAATTCTTTGATTTATTAGGGTTTAGTAGCAATTAAATATGAAATTAGTGGTTTAGGATACACATCAGGCGATAGGGAAGGGTGTTGGATGTAAGGAGGTAGGTAATGATGATGGGAACAGACGGATTTGGGGCGGCGAAGGAGGTAGGTGATGATGGCTGGATTTGGAGTTGCGGTGGTGACGGTTGGATTTGGGGTTATGGTTGCAGTCGAACTTGGGGTTTTGGGATTTGGGGTTGCGAAGGGGTGCGTTTTTCAAGTGAGGTGATGGTGTTTGATAGTGGTGGTGAGGTGGTGGTAGTGGTGTCTGATGGTGCTGGTGACGACTGGTGGTTGTTACAAAAGGGAATTTGTAGCAAATTGACAACAGTTGCTACAAATTTCCTACAAAAATGCTATTATTCAACAAATTAAGAAGAAAACAAAATTAAAAAATAAAATATTAGAGTTGTCGGAAATTTGTAACAAATTTACACAAGTTGCTACATTTTTCCTAAAAAAAATTATTTTATTTGTTAGTTATCAAATTTAGAAAAACATATAATTTTAAAAAATAAAATGATAAGTTTGTAGGAAATTTGTAGCAAATTGACCGCAATTGCTACAAATTTCCTACAAAAATGCTATTATTCAACAAATTAATAAGAAAACAAAATTTAAAAAAAATAAAATATTAGAGTTGTCGGAAATTTGTAGCAAATTTACACAAGTTGCTACATTTTTCCTACAAAAAAAGGTTATTTTATTTGTTAGTTATCAATTTTAGAAAAATATATAATTTTAGAAAATAAAATGATAAGTTTGTAGGAAATTTGTAACAAATTGACACAAGTTGCTACAAATTTCCTACAAAACAGTTGTTTAAAGAAAAAAACATAGTTTGAAAATATAAAATGTTAAGTTTGTCGAAAATTTGTAGCAAATGAACATCAGTTGCGCTACTGATTTCCTACAAAAAGGTTATTTTAATTTATCAATTTAGAAAAAACATAAAATTTTAAATTATAAAATGTCAAATTTGTCGGAAATTTGTGGCAAGTGACCCTACGATTTTGTACTATACTATATCATACCTCATACCATACTATACCATATATTATACGATACTATATTGTGTTGTACCATACGATACAATCTTATACAGTACCATACGATACAATCCTACACTACACGACACGACGCAACATGACACGACACTATACTATACGATATAGTATACTATATTACATTGTGCGATACGATACGGTCCTATACTCAACAACACTACACTATAGTGTACAATGCTGTCATATACTATACAATACTACCCTATAATATATTATACCATATAGTATACGATACTATACTATATTGTAAGATACGATATGATCATATACTATACTACAATACACTATACTATATTGTAATATACTATACTATAATATACTATACTGTACGATACGATACGATCCTGTACTATGCAAAACTACACTACAGTATATTGTACTGTACTGCACTATATTGTACAAACATATCATGATTTTAAACCGAGGGCAGGTCCTATAACGATTACGAACGTTACCACCCCGAATCCTTTGTGTAACGAATTGAACCGATACGGACGATTTCTTACCGCATAGCACGGGCAAGATGCATTTAATTTTATATAATTGTTCTGATAAATAGCCTATGCAAAGAAAATATCAAACCCGCCATTTTCTAAAACTATGTGTATAAAGCCCATTTAGGGGCGTTATACGACACGTGGCGAAATACGTAAGAGAAGGGCTTTATGGGGGCGTTATATCAAAATAGGGTGTAGTGGTAAGGGGGTTGTATAACCCCCTTCAATTATACATACATACTCTAAATTTAAAAACATGCAACGATAAATATAAAAAAAGGTATAAGAATAATTATTTTAAACTTTAAAATGACCTTTTGCTTGATTCTTTCTAATCATCAATAAGCTTGTATAAAAAACACAACCATTGGATTTATTCTTTTTTACATGTAGAAAGTGTAATATTATGAGCTATATATTATTTGCATCCTCCTTAGTTATGCCGGTAGGGGTGCAAACGAGCCGAGCGGCTCGCAAGCTACTCGAGATCGGCTCGAGAAAAAGCTCGAAACGAGCCGAGCCTTATAGAGCCCGAGCCGAGCTTGAACCTAAAATAAAGCTCGTTTGTTTATCGAGCCCGAGCTCAAGCCTCGCGTGTGAAGCTCGTTAGGCTCGTCGAGCCTTATCGAGCCTTAGTATAAACGAACCGAGTTGAGCTGAGCTTATTTAAACTTGTTTACAAGCCGCTCGAACCTAAAAATAAGCTTATTTAGTAAACGAGCCCGAGCCCGAGCTTCATTTATCGAGCCCGCGAGCCTAAAAAGTCTATTATTTATATTATTTTTATTTAATATATTAATTAATAAATAATAAACGAGCCGAGCTCGAGCTTGAGATAATACAAACGAGCCGAGCTCGAGCCCTGAAAAGAAAGCTCGAATCGAGCCGAGCCCGAGCCGAGCTCGAGCCCGAGCCGAGCTCGAGCCCGAGCTCACATAAGTTAACCGAGCTCGAGCCTGGTCAAGCTAGGGCTCGGCTCGGTTCGGTTGCACCCCTTATGCTAAACACTACTTTCACTTTAATATTATAGATAGTAAAATAGTGGAGTCTCACGTGCTTTATCTTTTAGTTTTCATAGTGTCTCACATGTTGTATCCTCTATTACCTTTTTGATTAATATATGGTATCTACACAAAGTCAATGTTGTCTCACATGTGCCAGTATTATAATTTGATGGAAAATTAAAAAAAAATCACAAACTTACACCTTTGGATCGCCAACTGTGGCCCACCCTTTCAAGCCCTAATTGAAATTGAAAGTAAAAATAAACATTCCCGCTTCTATCTTCTCCCCTTTCCCGCTACTCATTCCAGCCCTAATCTTCCCACCAAAGAAATCGACCAGCTGATGAGTAGGCGACGACGAAGATAGAGGCCAGAAGCTGCGTTCCAGACGGTGGTTTCTGGCGGCTCTTCAAACTGTGAAACCGGTAAGTTGACCTGATCCCAACCGTAAACCCTAAGTCCCTAACTTTCATGGTAGTTTTGTAAAACGTAAATTTGACTGAAATTGTGAAATTTATTTAGTGTTTTTTTGCTACTATAAGTGTTTTTTGTTACTATTAGTGTATAAATGTGAAATTTATTAGTGTTTTTGCTGAAGTATTGGATAAAAAATCGAATTCCGGCTCCGGCTAACTTCTGGTGGTGAAAGAAGTAGATTTATTCTGGTGGCTAAGTTTTGTGATGTTGCAGAGGAGGTGTTATTGCAGGTTTGTGATGGAGATAGTGAGGAAGTTGATAGTGTTTTAAATAAAAAGGCAGACTATTTAAATAGTTTTTACCCATTAGTGTGAGGGGGGCTCAAGGACTTTGTTATATGCTACATGTCATCTGTGTTTGATGAATCAGCCATTTATTGCAGCTGAAAATTGAATGTCATTTATATCTTTTAAATAATAAGTGCAGTCACTTTTCTTGTTAAATGACTAGGAATCTCTTCAGTATCGTACACACAAATACATAATTACACCTGTTAGAGAATGTGAGATGCATCAAATATGATAGTTTTCTGAATTGTGATTACATTTGGCCATCTTCTGAAACCGCTAAAGATTACATTTTGTCAACTTTGGTTTGCAATTTAAACAACTGTTGAATATATATAAAAAAAATATTATCTTTTTCAGAAGTATAAGACTGCACTTGTGATGGGTCAAAGTAGCTGAATATATTCAACAGTTAGTTTGTTTTTATCATGTTCCGATTAAGTTTAATTAGAGTCAAAGTGATGGGTCTTGTAACCATGTTAATTGGTCAGTGGCCCTCATTCCGCCCCTCACCCGCCCCCCACGGCGTTATTGGGCGTGTTCTCGGCTGAAAATTGTTTGGCGTTTTTTGAATAACGCTGAAGGGGCAATTGTTTGGCCAATCATTTTTTAGCTTCCTTTTTTTTAGCCAATAGGTTTTTTGGTTGGTAACGAGCCTAGATACACGGCTCCAGCCACGATATTACCGCATCCATTAGTCCCAAATGTAAGGCGATCCTGGTCATGACCAATCTTAGCCAACCACCCGGCAGCCCAACTACTTGACTTAGAATCTACCCAGCGCAAACCCCGGTATAACACAAAGATCTCAGCCAGCCTTTATGGGTAAGACTCCACTCGTTGCAGCCAATATCTAACCAACGGCTCCTAAACCCATACCAAACCCGATCCAGAGACTTTTTTGCACGGAGCCTGCTGTAAACATTTTGACCAAACCGCATCACTTTGAAATTCTTCATTTGCCCAGTATAATAAATTCCCATTTTACCCCTATAAACTTTACATAAGAATGTAAGATGAGATAGCTAGTACCCCTCTTCGTGAGTTTTCTTTTGTTTGAGTGGAGCCTGATCTGACAGAACTTGTAATTGAGAAGTTTTGGTTGTTAAAGAAGCAAACTTTTAACGGATTGAATAAATTTAAGATGTGTGTATTTATGAACGTATCTGGACATACATGCATAGTAGTTTAAATGATCAACATGAATCATATCATCTAATTAAATATATTAAATATTATTCTCTAAATATTTATAAGACTAATTAATATTTTTTTTTTCTTTAAGTGTGTTTTCCAATAATTATTGGTTGTTTACTCTTGGTGATTTAGTGATTGGAAGATCGGGAAGCTTTACAAATAAGCCAATTTGCATCATCTAGTCGAGACTTATAAGGTTAGTTCTTTTGATACCCTAAACTTATGTGATGTAGAAATATTTATTATATAATTGTCATACTAGATTACTAGCTCATGTATGTCTTTAAGTTAGCTTGATGGATCATGCTAAGCCTAACAAACTTAATTTATAGACCAACAAGTCACTTTAAGCCATACGTGTTTGATATAAACAACATATAAAATAAAACTGATATGTATGAAATAATTTTGATGGATCATGCTAAGCCTAATGAAGGAGACAATTATGGGTCACTTCTGATTCTTATAGGGATTTGTAACTAGCATGATAATAAACTTTAAAGATAATTCATGTATGTGCATGTATTTGTGATGTCACTGTGTTAGGCTCTAACACTTAGTGGAATTTAGTTATAGATCAATAAAAATGTCGTCAAATAGAGAATGGATGTACGGGACCAGAACCAATAAAGACGGCACTATAAATTTGCAATTTCAACAACGTGTTGATTATTTCTTGGATTTTGCATACAAAAACGCAAAGAACATTGAAGGGGAAACTATAAATGGGGTTCGAAAGTTATTAATTAGATGTCCGTGTAAAACATGCAACAACCGTTTTTACAAGACGAGAGGCATTGTGGATTTTTATGTGGTATAAAATCTGGAACCCCCGTAGAGTCCGCCCGTACACTTCGAATAATAATACAAGTAAGTTCTCTTCACTGCTTTCTTATTGCTGCTGTTAATATGTTGTGTGCTGGTGCTGTTAATATGTTAATATGTTGCTGTTAATTATATTGCTCTTTAAGTTATCTCTTTCATATCATAGAATTATATTGCTGCTGTTACTTGTTTTCAGCAAATTTTGCTCAAGAAGCAACCATATTTGTTACTTGTTTAAGTTATCTCTTTCTCAAGCTTTTAATACTTTTAATCTTGTAGTACTTGTTCTTGATTTTTGTTTTGCTTTATAGATATGCGGTGACATTCATGGACAATTCTATGATATGAAAGAGCTATTTAAGTTATCTCTTTCTCAAGAAGCAAATTATATTGCATTATATTGCTGCTGTTAATATGTTGTGTGCTGCTGCTGTTAATATGTTAATTACATTGTGTATTTGCATGCTCTGTTTTGGTTTGAAATATGTTATGTACTTCACTAGTAAATGACTGATTATACATGTTTTGATTATAAGTTTATAAGTGCTGAGCTGCTGTTAGTCTGTTGATACTTGCTTGCTGAGTTGCTGTATAAATACATTAATACTTGCTGAGTTGCTGTTAGTCTGTTAATACTTAATAATACTTGCTGTCTTGCTGTTAACAGTTAATATATAAATATAATACTTGCTGTTAACAGTTAATATAAATATAATAATTGCTGTATAAACTATAATAAACTGTTGATTTGATGAGAAAAGTCATTTTTTGATGTTAAGTATTTATAATTTTATGATATATATAATTTTAATATTTATTTATTAATACCGCCTCGGACTTACGCCTCGTTCCGCCTCAATACTTACGCCTCGCGCCTCGAAGGGAAAACGCCTCGATACTCGTTTCCGTTTTTTTAAACACTGGCTCTAGTTGCCTTAGTGTTTTGCACATTATTCTAAAACTAAAATATACGTTATACATTGGTTAAAAACTTATGCTAGATGAGTATAGATAAACCTCTATCCTGTAGCATTATCTTCAGCAAGTTTTTGCAACCTCCATTAAGAATGGTATACCCTCTCCATACAGCCAATGTAATATGTGATGAGTGTGTCATTTCGTTAAATAGGTTATATATAATTACTTAAGAAATATTCTTAAATTTTAATTATACTTTATATTTTTTGAATCTTACATATTTTTTTTAAGAAACCAAAATAACCGAAAACCCGAACTGAACCGATGTAAAAACCAAAAAAACCAAAACCGAAACCGAACGGTTTTCAAAAACCAAAAACCGACATTTCGGTTTCGGTTTTGCTTTTGCCTAAAAACCGAACCGAACCGTGCACACCCCTAATGAAAACATTAGCGGGTCAGCGGGTCGGGTAGCGAGTCAAAATGAGTGATATGGTGCTCGATTTGATGCAAATTATTTTTTTCCAGACTCACCCTAATTTTTATCATTACAGCATTGGAACACCGAAAAATGGCAAAAAAAGTCAATAGCCGGGAGAGCAAACCGCAAAAATGACTTGTGCCGTCATACAGGCGGGTCAATACGATTTGATCAACATCGTATCAACTTGGTAAGCTAAATATTATTAACCATCTCTATATTTAACACTTATAATTTACAATACTCCTTTTTGTGTAGGACAAAGAAGAGGGTAAAACAGTTGGATACAAGAAAGTATTGTTACAGACCCACGCCACTAAGAGGTGCAAAAAAATGTTACAAGATGGGGAGATAAGTGAAAATGATTTTGCGTCGTTGGAGTTTGTTACCGACCGTGCAAAGCGTTCATATGTAAGCTCTCTTCTATCATTTATTTATAACTAGTGGAATTCCTTCAAGCTTCGCGGCGGGCAAGGCATTCATATGGTGTCACTTTTACCGGCCGATAACTTTCACTTGATAAAATTATAGGTCGCATACTCGCAACAACTTAAAGATTTGTATGGGGACGTGGATTGCGATGATTTAGACTTGTGGAAAAGTTTGCATCCTAAGTGTAAGGGTCGCAAGATGTTCGGGATAGGATCTTCTGATCCTGATTTTCTGGTCACCGGAAAAAAATCATCTACAATTTGCGGTTCTAACGATGATGCCCGACACTCGCAAGAGGTATCATTATTTATTCTTGTTATTTAGATAGCATAAACATTTTTAAGATAGTCCCATTAGTGAAGGTAATACTTTTAGGCTTTAAATGGGAAGAATGAGTTTGCTGATATGGGTTTCATATGGTCGTATTAAAGGTAGCTTGTTTGTGACTGATTGAGTACATTGCTGGTTGAATAGGTTTGTTATGGGCGGGTTTGGGTCACGGGTCAGAATGGGCCGTGCGGGTCAAAATGGATTGGGTCAGAATAGGTTATTTTTAAACAGGGTTAATTTGATTCGGGTTAGAACGGGTTCACATCAATTTTGATTTGGGTCAGAAGGGTTCATTTTCAAGGTTTATTTGGTTTGTGTTAGGAGTTTTTACAAAATAAGCACGAGTCGAGATGATTTTTACCACTCATGTATAAATATGTTTAATAAAAGTAAAATTGCAAGAAAAATAAGGAATTGCGTACTTATAATACTTTTTAATAATTTATAAAAATAATTAAGTACAAATAAATAACAACATTTTAATATGATACTTCATTTTTTTAATATGTATGTGTGTTTGTATTTTGTTACAAGGGATTTTTACGTTGTTAGTTAGATTTTTGTAGGGTTGTGTTGATCGACCTGTTCGGGTTGATATGTGATGATTACGGTTTTATAATTTTCAGCTTCAAAAAGTTCAGGCGGAACTAGAAAGAGAACGTGAGGCTCGACAAAACATAGAAGCCCGTTTCGAACTATTTCGACAAAACAAGAACGTGAGGACCAAGACGCATGGCGAAAAAATATGGAAGAATTGGTGAAAAACATCGGAAAGAAGTAAACATAGCTCTCGTTTTGTTAAGTATTAGAATGTTGGATTTGTTTTAAATCAAAAAACTTGCTCTTAATTAGGATTTTTTTGTGTGTTTTGGAACTTCTCGAATGTTTTAGAATCTTGCTTGTTGCAAATGTTTTGGAATGTTTTATAATTTTGCTTGCTGGAATTTTTTTTGGAATATTTTATATTTTGCTGCATTTTTTATACAAAAAATGGTTTTTTAAAATTCTCTGATATTGTTATTTTGTCACAAATCTGTTGCAGAAGAGTTTTATAATTTGTAGGAATTTTGTCGCATAGGAGTTTTATAATTTGTAGGAATTTTGTCACAGAAGAGTTTTATAATTTGTAGGAATTTTGTCGCAAGAACGTTTTTAACTGTTTGTAGGAAATTTGTAGCTACATTAAAAATATATTTTTTAAAATAAATAATTCGGATCAATCTAACAAAGTAATTGTAATAAAGAAATTAAAATAAAATAAAACTAATAATTTGGATCAATTGTGGAGGTGGGGTGGTTGTGAAGACATGTATATATATATTAAAGTTTGCTAAAAGAAGTGGAAGAAAAAATAAAGTTTGCTAAAATAAGTGGAAGAAAAAGGTAGAAATCATTATGATACGGAGAATGTTGAGATCGAACTTGGGAGGGAGAATTCATCAAAAGTTGATAGAAGCCACTGAACCACCTTCTAATTTTGTTTTAACTTCTCTGTTATCTGTAGTTAATATATCATTTATTTGAAAAAATTATGGGCCCTTTGGCAATTTGGGCCTTGTGCCGTGGCCCGACTTGCACAGGCCCAAAACCTGTAGTGCCGGTAACAATGAGTGTAGTAAGATGTTATCCACTTATCCCCTTAGTATTGAGAGTAAGAATACCGTGGTGGATATTGACTTAATGTTTAGGAGTAGATTTTAATAGGTGTATAAGTTAGCCGTTTAAAAAAAATAATAAAAAAATATAAATAAAAAGTACGTAATATTTAAAATATATATATATGTTTGCTATAGGCAAAATTAGTACTATAACTCGAAGAAAAAAAAACAAGTGTATTAAATAATAATATATACCCATGGTAACTTGTTTTAGTATTAGAATAGTACTTATAGGGATGGTAAAAAAGAACTAAGTTCATTAAAAAAGAACCTAAGTCAAATGGATATATTAGAAACCCCAATAGGGATGGTAAAAAAGAACTAAGTTTATAAAAAGAACCTAAGTCAAATGGATATATTAGAAACCCCAAGCATACGGGATATAACCATCACTAGTGCTCTAGTGGTGGTCACGGGTATTTAAGTTCCACTTATGGTGGGCCCGGGTGAGTTTTCCCCTCAAGGTCTCAAGTTCGAGTCTTGGTGATAGGGGTTTCTCATTGAGGGGTTTAAATTGGGGATCTATTGTGCGAGGGGGCTCTCTAGCGCGGACCCAGTTAAGACAACGTATGCTAGACCTCCCGACATTCGCGAATAATTCACACCTTTCAAAAAAAATATATACCCGATACCCATGGGTATATTCGAAACTCTTTGTTGTTTCGATTTTTGAAAACCATTCCATATCGATTTTTTCGGTTTTCAATATGAGTTCTATTCGGTTTCGTCTTTTCACTTTTGTCATAATTGGGTTTAAAATATTGGGTCGAAAAAAGCCCAAAATAATGAGATAATGATAAAAAATTGGGTTAAATATATATATTTTTTTGTATTAGTTAATGATTAATTAATAATTAAACAAATGAGCTCAGATTTTTTTTTTGGGCTACATTATTTTATAACTTTAATAAATTACTTAACATTCAAAACAAAAATTATAATCCATAAATTCAATAACAAACATTATAAAATAAAATGCTTATATATCTTTGTTGGTTTTTTTTTCGTTTTCGTAAAAAACCAAAACCAAAACAAAACCGTAAAATTCAATTTCAGAAAAAACAAAACCAAACCTTTGCTTATTGTTTGGGTTTGGTTATTTCAATTCAGTTTTTGGGTTTCGAATCTTTTTTTTTTTTTTTTTTTCAGTTTCATGCACATCCCTACTTGTCATGTAGACATTAAATCTGATATTATCAAAGATAATTTTTATCATAAGAAAATAGGTTATAGTAGCACTCAAAATTTAGAAGTCTTTAAAAGTTTGGAGGTAGCCATACATGTTTGATGTTGTTGTATTGCCATTGCCAACAGCTTTACAAGATCTGAGAAAGTCACGCAGATCACTGTTATTATAAGCTCTTATATAAACTTGTTTATACTTTATAGCATCTACCACATTTGAAAGTGCTTCAACTCGAAACCATGAGGAAGCTAGCCAACACACCAGATTTTGATGGACTCCCCCGTCTTCAAAAGTTGACACTCGAAGATTGTAAAGTGTTAGAAGAGATTCACCCATCACTTGGAAATCATACAAGTCTTGAACACTTAAGTGTATCATTCTGTACCAAGCTTAGAATGTTTCCAACACTTGTCCACATGGAAAATCTCAAGACTCTAAAAATAGAAGAATGTAGGTTGAAAGATGGAGATATACCATGTGGTATTGGTGAGTTATCCAACTTACACAAGCTAGATCTAAATGGTAATAGTTTTTCACAACTAAATTTCAGCCTCTCACAACTTACTCGACTCGAACTCCTCAACCTATGGAATTGCCGACAACTTCTTGAATTGCCTGAGCTCCCGTCAAGTTTAGTTGTTCTTAATGCACAAGGTTGCAACTCACTTACATCCTTTGGAGATTGTCATAATAACTGTAAACAATTAGTTCAAGCCTCACTTATAGATGTGAGACGTGGCATAAATGATGGTGACAGATTACTACAATCCATGCTTAAGGTCTTTCTTCTTTTCTCTTTCCTTTTCGAAATCACTTATAAAGCCATGCGATTCTAGACCGTATTAGAATGCAGTGTAATGATCAAATACAAATGGATCTTAACGTGCTAAACATGAGACGAGAAATATTTTTTTCTTTTTATTAATTTCTTTTTTCTATCTAGTCAAACATGTTTTTAAGTTGAAAAAAATTAAGATAATTCTATAATTACTCTAGTTGAGTGTGTGTGTATATATATATATATATTAAATTTTAGGACTAAAATGCATGTTTGATTAGATAGAAAAAAAAAGCTTAAAAAAAACTTCCCGTGACTTCTCACGTTTAGCACGTTAAGATCCATTTGTATAATAAATAACCTTAGAATGTAATGAATTTGTGTTAATCGATTAACTAGGGAAAGGCTATTGAGACGGGTTGGATGATTCTTCGCCTAGAAGGCGTTGAGGTTGCAAAGGGGTTTAGACCACCACTGCTTAAAGGAAGGAGATGTAGATTGGAACTTCCAGATAACTGGTGCAATGACTTCTGTGGTTTCTTGATGTGCGTTGCTATCCAAGGTAACATGGACTGGACTAGTTATGTACGTATAAGTATGAATCAAGTGATGAGTGGTATGGATTTTCAAGATGATGTCGTTTGGAAGGAGAATGCTTTCGATGCGTATACATGGGTGGGATATGTTTCATTTGGTTCGCTGAGACGTACTGCATGGTGGGATCAAACATACAAATCTCTTGAGTTTCACATTGAAGACAAGCATGATGACTCTAGTGGTTTTGGAGTTAAACTCGTTCACAAGAAAAGTAAAAGTGGTCTAACACACACATCAACAAATTCTTCTTCTCAGTATACTCCTAAGTTTAAGATTGAAGATGACTCGATAGATGGTGTAACGTTCATTCTACATTGTTATAATCCGAATCTATAATCTATAACTTTTTTGTATTTTATTATTTGTAAATATTTAACTAATATTACAACAAAAAAAGACGAAACGCCTACATTTTGTAAGCTATAAGGTTTCAATAGAACTTATAACTTAAGATTACAAAAATGAAAAGTAGAATGTTTAAATTGTTTCATGAAACAAAAGCTTCTCACTAAAAAGAGATAAGTTGTCGATATTTTGCACCATAATAACATGACAAATAAATTAATTTCTTTCTCTAAACATAAGTTACACAACAAAATGAATGATTTTTACTTCCGTATAGATCCATCAAATAGTAATATTTAAGTGATACTCCGTCACAAATCAAGTTGTGGGCATTTTGATTTCCGACGAATTACTGAAGGTGAAGGATCACTGAAGACGATATGTAGCGATAGAGTATCCACGACTCTTCTAGCGTCCACTTAATGTTTTTTTTTTCAGACAAATTACTTATAACCGATATGCAGGCCTTATTACGGGTATCCTTTTTTGTCGACGGTTTCTTTGTATGGTTGCAACTTGACTCTTCTCAACATGCCGAAACATACGAGTTTAGATGTTTGAATATTGTTTTTTCACAAAAAAATTTAGAATTACACGTTCACTGCAAGTCTTGTGCTATCAATAAAAGCCATAAATTGCCGTATGGTCCTAGCTCTTTGGTTGCCACTAAGACTATGGGGTATGGGGCTTGGGTTGGGGCGTGGGTTGGGGGAAAACGCCCAAGCCATCACCCCGGGTGGGCTTGGGTTGGGGCGTGGCCCTTGGGGCCTTGGTTTGAAGCCGGGCGTGGGGCGGTCTTGAGATCCGATGTGGCGGCCATCTATTCGCTTGGCCCCGCCATGTCATAGCGGGTTTGAATTTTAAAATCCAACCGTTTGGCCAAGCTAAGCGGTCACCCCAACCCCCAACATCCCCTATAAATGTAACCCCAAACCCCACCGGCTACCCCATCCCAAACCGTTGCTATCCACCGCTACCCCACCGGCTACCCACTTGATCCCACGAACCCGCTACCCCAACCCGAAGAAGATGGCATCTTGGACCCACGAGGAAGAATCGACTCTCGTCACAAGCGTCGTTGACGCTATGAAGGGGCGGCAACCCAGCCATACACGATATTGGCCGGAAGCATTCGCAAGATACCGACATAACATCGGACACGACCGCCACAACCTCAACGAGGCCCAACATAAATGGCGCGAGCTACGGCCCAAGCTCGATCGTTTCAAGGCTTACTACGAAGCCGTTCCGAGCGGCGAGTTAAGCCACGAGGATGGGGTGGCGGTGGCGAACATTGAGTTTCGAGGCAAGGAGCGAAAGGCGTTCGATAAGATCGCCCTTTTTGAAATTTACCAAACGCTCTAGGTTTTTTATTTTGTAATTTTTAGGAATTATGTAATTTTTAGGATTATGTAATTTTTAAATATTTAATGAAATTTTAGGTTTTTTTTTATAAAATGTTGTGTGAATTTTATAATTTTTTTGTAATTTTTTTTTAATAATCTGCCAACCCAAGCGGTGCACCCACGCCCCGCCAAACCCCACGAATACGTCACTAGACGATGGGGGGTTCCAACTCCACGTGTCAACTCATGCCCCCAACCTAAGCCTCACCATACCCCATGGTCTAAACCTTGCAACTTGTCTATTCTGATGTGTGGGGAGTGGGGACCCATAAAATTACTTTGTGTGTGATTTAATTAGTTTTGACCATTTAAATGAAAAGTATCTATAATGTTTTTTTTTAATAATGGATTTTAATAATCTCAATTATTGTTTGTTGGTCGGTAACGATCTCAACTTTAAAAATTACTGCTAGCGGTCCCATCTTTTTACATATTGGTCTTTAATGGACCCTGACTAACAGAATCCTAACGTCATTAGTCTCCAGTCGCTGGAAAACGTTTTTGATAGAAAAAAGGGTTCTAAAGGTCCGATCTATGGTTACAAACAGGTTTGGGACGAAAATTTGAGTTTTCCGGCTAAACAGTTGAGTTTTCTGGCCAAAAAGAAGTTTTCCGGCGAAAAAAAAGTTTTCCGGCGAAAAAAAAGTTTTTACGACAACTTTAATAATTGGGCTTTTTACTAGAGAAGGTTTCTAAAGGTGCGTAGTAAGATTACAAAGAGGTTTGAGACGAAAATGTTGAGTTTTCCGGCAACCTTAATGGTCTCCCTAATGTATTTAGTTATATAAATTGCAATTGCCCAGAAACATTTTTTTTTTCTTGTAGACTTAATACATGGAGTATTTTAATTAATTGGGATACAACAAAGAATGGATGGGCAATATATTAATTAATTTTGTAAGGTAAATATTATTCCCAAAATGCCAATCCCCACGAAGAGGGCCGCCACAACAACACAACAAGCCACTTGCATCAAATTAAAATTACATCGCATATCCCAACTCACCGATCTATTATTATATTTATTTCTATACCATATAAAATCGAGAGACTTGATATCTTGGGTGATCTTTTCAATTTGATCCTCCATATTAGAAAAACCTTTTATCGTTCCTAGAAGAACCCAACACGTAACCATAATAATACCTTGAAAGTTTAAACACATCTTTAGCCATTCTCCTAAGACCCATATGCTCATGAAGATCCACCAGATAACGAAAACATAAATATCAACGCACCTTGCACCAAGCACTAATTTGCAATGTTTTCAGAACCGGACCGGGCGTCGAACCGGTCTTCTTACCGGTTCAATGGTCCAACCGGTTGGACCGGACGTAAGAACCGGAAGGTATCGTAAATATTATAAAAATTAATAGTGTTAAATCTGAAAATATATATATATAAAACCGATCGAACCCTTCCAAAATCTGGTCCGGCCGGTTTCCCGGTCTAACCGCCGGGTCGTCGGTTCAACTCCAGTTCAATGCATTTCTGGCCCGATACCGTGACCCGGACCGGCTCAACCTCCGGTTCCTGGTCCGACCGGCCGGTCCGGGTCTAAAAACACTTCTAATTTGATACCAATCCGCCAAGGCAATGTATCAGGAACAAAGAAGATGTTAGGAACAAAGAAGATGTTCCACCGATTCAGCATCTGAATCACATAAGGCTGGACGGTATGGGGATAGCCCCAGCCCCGTCCAGGACCGGAGACGGTCCCAACACCACGCCGCCCCCTCCGTCCCCGTCTTGACCGTCCTCCTCTAGACGTTTGAGACGGGCCATGTGAAGACAAAAAGGCACGTCTTTTAATACATGTTACCGTTTAAAAATAAATAAATAAATTTCCAAATTCAAATTAAATACAAACGGTAATATTTTAAATTTTTACCAAAATATCCCGTAAAACTATATAAAACCCTCCCTTTTTACACCATTTTTCTCACTTTTCATCTACCACAACTCATCTCTTTCTCTCATTTTTTATAAACATCTTCCCCTTTTTATAAAATTATATTCTACCATGGATCCCTTCAACAATCCGAACAACCCGAACGTCCCCAACAACCCGACCCAACCGAACATCCCGAATGTTTTCTCGGTTCCGGGATACTATCCAACGATAGAACCGAACCAATTCTCTCAATATTCCTCAAACGCCTTTGCCGCATTCCAAAACTCACCGAACGTTTTTGCTCACCCGCAACAAAGTCAAGCCATACAACAATTGATGATGCGGGGTGCTTTTAATATCCAACCCTTTCAACCCGAACCGAACCCGACGCAACCCTTTCAACCTGAACCGAACTCGACGCAACCCACCCAATCCGAACCCGACGAGGATGTCGAAGTTGTTCCAGAGACCCAACCGCAAAAAGGCAAACGAAGAAAGGGCAAGCAAGTGGTGGGTGAGCAACCGTCCAAACCAAAGGCGAAACCGTGGACACAACTCGAGGAAGAAGCCTTAGCGAAGGCTTACGTAGGCACGTCCACACACCCGATAAAAGGTTCGTAAAAATAACTTTTTTTTAAGTTTATATTTTGTAGTATTAGTTTTTTATTTTTTTGTAACATATTTTATAGGTATAATCAAACGGGTGAGGAGTTTTGGAAGGCGGTTTTGGCGAAGTTCCTTGAGCTAATGGACCAAGGACCGTATCGAGATATCGACTCCGTGTCATCTAAGTGGCGAAAAATGAGCGGGTTCGTCAATAAGTTTTGCGAAGAATATAATAAAATATATTCAAGTGGGCGTCGTAGCGGCATGAGCGACAAGAATGTGTTTAAAAAGGCGTTGGATCTTTACAAGTTGAACAATAATACCACGTTCGCACACGTTCGCGCGTGGGAAGTTATGCGAACGCACCAAAAATGGGCGTCGATTCCGAACGAGGTGGAGTTGGCGAAGCGGCAAAGGACATCGGAATCCGGTAGTTATAGCGCTAGTGGATCGGACGCGAGGTGTCACATAAACTTAAACGATGACGCCGAGTTCGGCGAAGAAGAATACGCCATACATGAAGTAGAGCGTCCCCCAGGCCGGGACAAATCAAAGAAGGAGCGGGCGAAGGAGAAAGAAAAGCAAAAGGTCGACCCGAAGATGGACGAGTTTATGACACAATTTAAAACGTACACCTAGGTGACGGCCCAAAAGGCGAGGGCGAAGGAGCGGGCCATCGAAGAAAAGTCACGCGTGGCGGGAGAAAAGTTACGCGTGACGGGAGAAAAGATTCGATTGTCCGATGATAAGGTTCGGCTCAAGGAGTGAGAAATATTAACAATGGATGTTGATAGTTATCCTGAGCCGAAACGTTCGACTTTGATAAAACTACAAAACGACATCATGAAGAAGCATCAAAGTGGTTGATTTTTTTTTAAGTTTATGTTTTTTTTATTTATTAGGATTTTTTTAAGTTTATTTTTTTTTAAGTTTATGTATTGTTTTTTAATATTAATGAAAATATTTTCATAATTTATTTGTTAAATGTTAAAAAAAAAGTGGAAGATTAAAAAATAAAAAAGTGGTGGGGTAGGATCATCTAGGATCATCCTCCCATTTCCACTAAATTTGTGGGATGGACCATCCTCCCAAGGATGGTGATGTGACGCCTAGGTGGCGGATTATCCTCACTTGGAGGATCATCCTCATACCATGTAGCCTAAGGCACACGACAAGTTTCCAAAATAATAACTTCTCGCCTGAAGAGCATTAGCCGTGGGGACCCTTCGTCACGGCTCTCCATATGAAGATGTTGCATTTCTTCAGAACCCACTTGCACCATTTGAAAACAAATCTGCTACTGAAGTCCACATTATTAGCGGGAATGTTATTTAAAATTAGTTTGAATATATTGTAGTCAACGTAAATATTCTTTGTTCTCTTTTCTTTAATTCTTTCCGATCTCTCATTCAAATTAACCTTCTCCAATGGCCGACAAAACTAATCCCACGACCAACCCTAAGCCTCTCCATCGAGTGTATACCGTACCGAGCATCAAACACAAAGTCAGAGTCTTTAACGGCACGAAAGTGTCGTATTCATCGTGGGTGAATTGTTTCACCTCGATGCAAGAGGGTATAAGGTTCTATCGCACATCGATGAGACGCCACCGCCTTCTAAAATCGATCCTACGTATGAAGACTGGTCTGAGATCGATGCCCTCGTGTTGCAGTGCATCTATGGTACTCTTTCGGACGATCTTTTGGTAAGGGTACTCAAACTAGATTCAACGGCATACGAAGCTTTGTCACACCCCGATTTCCACGTGTCACCGGTGGGCCCGGTGGGGAGTATCGTGACGTCATGGTTGGCAACGTAATGGTCAAACAACACAATATTATTAAGCACAACGGAAGCAATTGAAAATATAATACAACCGAATTTATTATTGTAATATCAACTATCACAATATTCGGAAGTTTATCCACAGAAGGATCGAACATAAAATGGAAACAATAGTTCAACAGACTTCAGGCATCTTAAGCTTGTGAGACTCTTTATTGATGCTAAGGAGACAATCCAGCCAATTACGTTTAGTACCTGCATTTAGTCTTTTTGGGAAAATACGTCAGTTTACACTGGTAAATACAATCAACTGACTCATTTTGGAAAATGGTTTAAAAATTGGTTTGGATGCACATGGCATAAATATTTTTATAATTTGATTAAAATGCACAGAGGCAATATTTAATCTTTTTAACTTGGGAGAATTATTTAATATTATAATCTTGTGAACGAATTACATGTTACTTATGCGTTCAGTAGCCCGGATCTAGTCCGGGTTAAAGATCAATAAACACACCACATCAATGAGTTATACACGGGAGTACGCCTACACCCCGTGCTCAGGTCGTGGCCATCTCGTAAGATGATGCCAGGGATATCCGGGACATGGTCATTAACCCCCCAAAGGCTGTAAAGTAAACAAGACTGTTTAAAACGAGCCGATCAAATTATTCAACTACCCACTAAGCGTGGAGATTTGATGCCCGATCAAGCGGTACGCTATGTACCGTAACCCAAGCCCGTATAGGGAAAATGTCACGGCCCCCGACCCGGTTTGACCCGTTTCAGGAGCCGCGGGACAGAAATACTGCGGTATTGATTTAATTGAGTTTAACAGCGGAAACAGGATCGCTTAAAGCTAAAATTTTTCCCCGATTATTTTATTTCACAATTCGGGATAAAACCCCGATAATTTACAATAGTATGTTTTTACTATAAAAACGTGATATTACAAAAGTATTTATTTATTTTATATTGAGCCACTATCAGTCAGCTTGTGATGCTTCCCAGTACTTTTCCTGATTTACAACAGATCACCTGAAACATGTTTGAAAAAGGTTTTGTCAGCGGGAAATACTGAGTGAATCATTCTATTTACTAAAATGACACATTTGTTATAATTTACAGTATTAAGAGCGATTACAATGTTTCTGATATCAAGCCAACTACCCACGGTACTTGTCACTCGACCCATTGGCCCATTCGTCCAATGGTGTCTGTGACTGCGGTCATATCCCCCACTGGCTGCCCCAATGGTGACGATTATCAAGTAATGTATACAAAACCCCACATACCGGCTGTAACTTGGTGATTACAAAGACTTAATCCCCGTAATTATAACTTTGAAAATAAACATGATTTTGTAAATAGATTTGATAAAAAGAGAGAATGACTCACAAACTGTGAGAAAAGGAGAATGACTCACATTGCTGATTTAATATGGTCAGAATCTAATCTATGATTTAGCCTTGTTAACCTAATATAGATAATGCACACAAAACCGGGTTAGTAATCAATCCAGCAATTACGATAATTTACGGGATCAAATTATCACAATGAATGTCAAAATGCAATACTTTGTCCATCGAATTAACGATGATCCATTGAATTAACAATGAACGACAATGTATAATACTTTACCCATCGAATTAACGATGATCCGTTGAATTAACAACGAACGATAAAGTATAATACTTTACCTATCGAATTAACGACAATCCGTCAAATTAATGACGAACGATAAAGTATAACCCTAATGTGGGCGGCATTTAAACATGCATTGAATATCTTGATCTTCGGATAAATGAATCGTAGCAGCGATTGTGCTAATACCCTGTTTTGTAGCAGAATTTCGATACCCGGGGGGTGAAATTGAAGTAAACAGAACTTATTTCGACGTATTTGTGAGAATTATTTCGACGTAATATGATCAGAAATCGACTACCAGTGTCTGCTATTTATAGGTAAATTTTGGGATGCCCTGCGCATCGTAGCCAAATATCCCCTGCGCATCGTATGCCCTTTTAAACTGGTTGCGCATCGTAGGGCATATCTTGCTACGGTGCGTATGGTTTGAAAATAGGCTCATAGACTAGCCACGACTGGGACTAGCCTTGGTGAGTCAGTATTTTCACATTTCAGTTATTTGACAACGTATTTTAGTGGATAATTATCCACTAGGGTTTACCCCCCTTGAGTTTTAGGGGCCCTAATCCTGATTCTGAAAATTATGAAAATTTCAGGGTTTGTTCAGAATCACTTGGGTCTCTCAATTAGGGTTTCCTTTTAGACTAATTATTTCATTAAATAGTACTTTTGATGAGAGTTGTTACATTCTACCCACCTTAAGAAAAATCTCGTCCTCGAGATTTACTGGAACAAGTATGGATACTTTTTCTTCATTTCTGATTCCAGTTCCCAAGTGTATTCAGCTCCCCTCTTTGAATCCCACTTGACTTTGACTAAAACTAGTCGTTTGTGTTTGAGAAACTTGATTATTCGATCCTCAATTTGAAGAGGTTTCTCAACAAATTTCAACTTTTCGTTTACCTCTATATCTCGAAGAGGTATTACCAGAGATTCATCTGATAAGCATTTCTTGAGATTGGATACATGAAATACATTATGTACTCCAGATAATTCTTCTGGTAATTGTAAACGATAAGCTACTGGTCCTATACGTTGGATCACTGGAAATGGTCCTACGTACCTTGGACTTAGCTTTCCTTTCTTTCCAAATCTGACTACTCCTTTCCAAGGAGAAACTTTCAACAGTACTCTGTCTCCAACTTGGAATTCTAACGGCTTGCTTCTATTGTCTGCATAACTCTTCTGGCGATCTCGAGCAATCTTCAGCCTTTCCTTGATTTGAGTAATCTTATCAGTTGTTTCTTGTACTATTTCAGGTCCTGATAACTGACTTTCTCCTATTTCTGCCCAGCAAACTGGGGTTCTGCACTTTCTTCCATACAGTGCTTCGAATGGAGCGGTATCAATGCTTGAATGATAACTATTGTTATAGGAGAATTCAATTAATGGTAAGTGATCATCCCAACTTCCACCAAAGTCTATTACACATGCTCGGAGCATGTCTTCTAGAGTTTGGATCGTCCTTTCACTTTGTCCGTCTGTTTGTGGATGATATGCAGTGCTTAAGTTTAGTCGAGTTCCCATAGCTTGCTGGAAACTTTTCCAGAAATGGGAAGTAAAACGACTATCTCTATCCGAAACAATGGAGAGTGGAACTCCATGTAAGGATACAACTTCATCTACATACAATTTAGCCAGTCTTTCCATACTAAAGGTTTCTTTCATAGGTAGAAAGTGAGCTGATTTGGTTAATCGATCCACAATTACCCAAATCGCATCATTACCTTTTCTGGTTTTAGGTAACTTAGTAACAAAATCCATTGTTATAAGCTCCCATTTCCATACTGGCATCTCTAACTGTTGTAGTAATCCTGAAGGTTTCTGATGTTCTGCTTTAACTTGTGAACAAGTAAGACATTTAGAAACATAACTGGCTATGTCTCTTTTCATTCCTATCCACCAGAAATTCTTCCTTAAATCTTGGTACATCTTATTGTTTCCTGGGTGCATAGTGTACCTAGATTTGTGAGCTTCTTCTAAAATCTTAGGTCTTAAGTCTCCATACTTAGGTACCCAGATTCTACTTTTATGGAATCTCCAAATTCCATCTGCTCCTTGTTCTAATTCTTTGATTCGTCCTTTCATCCCTTCAGCATCATCCTTGATTGCTGTAATTTGAACATTCTTCAATTGTTCCATTAAATCTATTTGGAGATTTAATCTGAGAGCACGAACCCTTCGTTGTTTCTCATAATACTTACGACTTAAGGCATCTGCAACTACATTTGCCTTTCCTTCGTGATACTGAATATCACAGTCGTAGTCACTTAAAATTTCCATCCATCTCCTTTGCCTCATGTTTAACTCTTTTTGCCCAAAGATATATTTTAAACTTTTGTGGTCAGTGTAGACAGTAAATTTACTTCCGTAAAGATAATGTCTCCAAATCTTAAGGGCAAAAATTACGGCTCCTAATTCTAAATCATGAGTCGTATAATTCTCTTCGTGCTTTTTCAACTGCCTTGATGCGTACGCAATTACCTTCTTGCGTTGCATAAGCACACATCCATATCCTAATTTTGAAGCATCACAATATACTTCAAAATCTTCAGTTCCTTCTGGTAAGGCTAAGATTGGTGCATTGGTTAGTTTCTGTTTCAAAATCCTAAAGGCTTCTTCCTGTTTAGGTCCCCACTCAAACTTAGTGGCTTTACAGGTTAACTTAGTTAATGGTACGGCTATCTTGGAAAAATCCTTAATAAACCGTCTATAATACCCAGCTAAACCTATAAAACTTCTTATTTCCATTGCTGTTTGAGGAACCTTCCATTGAGTAATTGCCTCTATCTTAGCAGGATCTACATGAATACCTTCATGATTCACCATGTGTCCTAAAAATTGTACTTCCTTTAGCCAAAATTCGCACTTCGAGAATTTGGCGTACAACTTTTCTTTTCTTAACAAAGTTAAGAGTGTATGAAGATGTTCACAATGCTCTGTCTGACTTTTGGAATAAATAAGTATATCGTCTATGAAAACAATTACAAATTTATCCAAATACGGTTTACAGATCCTATTCATCATGTCCATGAATGCTGCAGGTGCATTCGTTAACCCGAAGGGCATGACTGTAAACTCGTAATGACCATACCTAGTTCTGAAAGCAGTCTTAGGTATGTCCTCTTCTTGTACCTTCAATTGATGATATCCAGAGCGTAAATCTATCTTAGAAAAATATCTAGCTCCCTGAAGTTGATCAAAAAGATCATCAATCCTAGGTAATGGATATCGATTCTTAATTGTAATCTTATTCAATTCTCTATAATCGATACACATTCTCATTGAACCATCCTTTTTCTTCACAAATAACACTGGCGCTCCCCAAGGGGATGAGCTAGGTTGTATGAATCCTTTACTTAGTAATTCATCTAATTGCTTTTTCAATTCTAACATTTCTGTGGGTGCTAACCGATAAGGTGCTTTGGCTATCGGTGTAGTTCCTGGAATTAAATGAATCCTAAATTCTACTTCCCTATCTGGAGGTAACCCTGGTAAATCTTCTGGAAATATATCAGAATATTCTGATACTACTGGTATTTCCTTAAGATCTTTTCCTTTAGTGCTAATGATTACTGAAATCATATACACTATTCCTTGTTTTCGTTCATAATTAGCAACTTTCATTACTGATATGAACTTCATGGGTTTCCGTGGTTTATCTCCTGTAATCCTAATCACTTCTCCGGTAGGTGATTGAATTTCTATTGAATTCTGATCACAAAGGATTCTAGCATGGTTGGCTACTAACCAATCCATTCCTAATACAATATCAAATTCAGCTAAATTCATCGGCAATAGTCTTGCAGAGAATTTATGTCCTAAAAGCTCTATGTTTCCTTCTTGCAATACTTTATTTACTCTAACTGAATTTCCATCTGCTGTTTCAACGGTGAAAATCTGCCTATTATTGGTTAAGGGTAAACTAAGAGCTTGACAGAATAAAGTATTTATAAAACTTTGGTTTGCACCAGAGTCAAATAATACTTTTGCATACACGTTGTGAACTAGGAACGTACCCGCTATCACATCCGGAATAAGTTCTGCTTCTTGGGTGGTCAGCTGAAATGCCCTAACATTCTTCTTAGTAGTTCCTTCGGTCGCCTTAGGTTTGTTGTCTACTGGTTTGACCAATTTAGGACATTCTGTTTTATAATGCCCCGCTTCACCACAATTAAAACAGATTACTGTTTTCTTTTTGCAGTTTTCTTCACGATGTCCTACCGTTTTGCAAAAATTGCAAGTAATATCGCACCTTCCAAAATGCTTCTTTTTGCATTTCTTGCAAAATGACGGACCTGGAGATTGTCCTGTTCCTTTTCTCTTGAAGCTATTATTATTACCCACACGAAATCCTTGGGTAATTTTCTGAGCTAGTGCCTTCTTTCTATCTTCATCTCTTGTGCGTACCAATTCATCGGTCAGAGTGTTGGCTAATTCTACCGCATCATCAATAGTGCGAGGTCTCGCAGCTTTAACAATATTGCGGATTTCGCTTATTAGCCCCCAAATATAGCGAGAAATAAGTACCGGTTCTGGCGAAGCCAATGTTGGTACCACTCTTGCATATTCGAAGAATGTCGAGGTATATCCACGACAATCCACACTCATCATCCGATGATTTAGAAATTTATTCGCCATCTGTTCCTTTTCATACTCAGGACAGAATTTTCTTTCCACCAAACCTTTAAATTCTTCCCAAGTCATAGCATAAGCTATTGCTCTTCCTTTTGATTGTAACACAGTATTCCACCACTCGAGTGCTCCTTCTTTGAACAGATTGGACGAATACATGACTTGATCATCTTTACCACATTTACTTATTGCAATAACTGCTTCGGTTTTCTCTAACCAACGCAGTGATGCAGTTGCTCCTTCATTGCCTGCAAATTCAGTGGGTTTACAAGCAAGGAATTCTTTGAAAGTGCAACCAGGCGTTGCAGTTTTCATTTTCTTGGTTAATGGAGCTTGATGTGGTTCCTTATTATGGTTAACATGATTATTGCCTCCATTTACACTATTACTGAAGTTATCTTCAGTAATCTGTTTGCTCGGAACAAGTTGTTGCGGTTCGGGTGGATTCTTTATAGCAGCGACGAATGCTGGAATAGCATTGGCTATCCCTTGAGCAACAATGTTTTCGATATCTTGCCGAGTCATATATTGATCCCTTGAATGTTGTTCAGAATGATTAACTTCATTAATAGGTTCATCATTACTGTTTGCCATCTGATAATGTATATATAAATTTTATTAGTAACTGACAAATAATAATTATATACAAATAATCAGAAAATTGCATAATACAAATATAGTCAAAACAATAGATCTTTCGATTTTATTTGTATATATCTATTATGCATCATTACTCACAGATATCATACAAAGTTTTATTGGGTAATTACAGACTAACTTGATTAGTACTATTATACAACTACCATTTTGTCCTTGTTACCATCTCTCGTTACTTGCTGTTTTAAAAACGCATTTCTCTCTCGTCGTACTTCCACGCAATCTGTCCACCTATCTCCCTCATTCTATTTCCCATATCAAACAACTCTTCGCCAAAGTGGCGAAGCTCAGCCATGTTTTCAGTGCTCATGGGTGGATTAGGTAATGGTTCTGGATCGAATTGTGGAAGAAAAGTGTAAGGATCATTGACAATATTTTGAAATTGCCAATCGTTTGTCCACCATTCGTCCATTCCTATGGGTTGGGAATGAACTATTGGATCAGGAATTGCTGCTGGTTCCCAATTCATAGGGAATTGGTTTTCAATAGGGTAGGTAAAAAGATTTGTCTGGACAGGTTGAATCGTTTCACAGTTTTCCAACAGAAAATCTATTTCATCTTGAAAAGTTCTTTCCTGGGTTGGATTGGAACTCTCTCCGACTTCTCTCTGAGCTGGTATAGACCCTTGCCCAACTTCCATTATTACTTCTTTAGTAATTTCCTCCAATTGTATTTCTACTTCCTTACCCTTCTTTTTATCTCCAGTTTCCATTTCTTGCGGTTTGGAATTCTCTCCGGTTATGACTTCTTTTCCCTTTTTCAAAGGATTATTTATTTTGGGCAGTTTCTTAACTGGATTTTCCTCCATCCTACATAAGTTCTTTTCTTCTGTTTAGGCTTGCTCAGGGGTGGAACCTTGAATTCTACTGGTTGTTCAATATCGGGATAGTAGCTAATATATTCTTTGGAAGCTTCGACAGTTACGGGATAAAGATTAAGATTCTGGAAATCTTCGGTTATCTCGCTCATGCTGATGTAGCATATATGCAAAATGCATAAAATACTAAGTTAAAATTTACAAATAAACTTTTGAAATTTTATTTCATACTGTATACTAGTTAATTTACAAAGATAACTAACAAACATACTTAGGTTTCAAGTTTTATTTATCACACAAGGTTTCTAGATTTATGAGAGTAGGGTGCTAATCTTTAAAGATTTATATTTTCTGCTACGGTGGCTAGCATATATAAATTAGCCCATTTCTCATCTAGTTTATCTTCCCAAGGTGATTTATCAATTAATTCTTGAGTTTCCCGTTTAATCCTCTTTTCTCGGATTTTCTCTTTACTTTTCTTAATAATCATTTCCCTCCTTTGAGGAGAAAGTGATTCCTCGTATTGTGCCTTTCGCACGAATATTCCTTCTTCAGGAATTTCCGACTGACTGGAGGATTTAGTACGGGATGAACTTCCTTTTTCATTAAATGATTTCTCTAATTTAAGATAAATGCTTGATAGCTTTTTCTTACCCATTCTGTAACTAACAAATAATCAAATAGTCAGTTAATAATACAAATAATCACATAATAGTAATCATGAAAAATTTAAGTATTTCCAAATACTTAATTAGTTTAACCCAGTGGCTGTAATCAGGAAAATTTTGAGTATCAGCTTAACCCAGTGGCTGTAATCAGGAAAAATGGAGCATTTCTAAATACTTAATCAGCTTAACCCTGTGGCTCTGATACCACCTTTTTCTGTCACGGCCCCCGACCCGGTTTGACCCGTTTCAGGAGCCGCGGGACAGAAATACTGCGGTATTGATTTAATTGAGTTTAACAGCGGAAACAGGATCGCTTAAAGCTAAAATTTTTCCCCGATTATTTTATTTCACAATTCGGGATAAAACCCCGATAATTTACAATAGTATGTTTTTACTATAAAAACGTGATATTACAAAAGTATTTATTTATTTTATATTGAGCCACTATCAGTCAGCTTGTGATGCTTCCCAGTACTTTTCCTGATTTACAACAGATCACCTGAAACATGTTTGAAAAAGGTTTTGTCAGCGGGAAATACTGAGTGAATCATTCTATTTACTAAAATGACACATTTGTTATAATTTACAGTATTAAGAGCGATTACAATGTTTCTGATATCAAGCCAACTACCCACGGTACTTGTCACTCGACCCATTGGCCCATTCGTCCAATGGTGTCTGTGACTGCGGTCATATCCCCCACTGGCTGCCCCAATGGTGACGATTATCAAGTAATGTATACAAAACCCCACATACCGGCTGTAACTTGGTGATTACAAAGACTTAATCCCCGTAATTATAACTTTGAAAATAAACATGATTTTGTAAATAGATTTGATAAAAAGAGAGAATGACTCACAAACTGTGAGAAAAGGAGAATGACTCACATTGCTGATTTAATATGGTCAGAATCTAATCTATGATTTAGCCTTGTTAACCTAATATAGATAATGCACACAAAACCGGGTTAGTAATCAATCCAGCAATTACGATAATTTACGGGATCAAATTATCACAATGAATGTCAAAATGCAATACTTTGTCCATCGAATTAACGATGATCCATTGAATTAACAATGAACGACAATGTATAATACTTTACCCATCGAATTAACGATGATCCGTTGAATTAACAACGAACGATAAAGTATAATACTTTACCTATCGAATTAACGACAATCCGTCAAATTAATGACGAACGATAAAGTATAACCCTAATGTGGGCGGCATTTAAACATGCATTGAATATCTTGATCTTCGGATAAATGAATCGTAGCAGCGATTGTGCTAATACCCTGTTTTGTAGCAGAATTTCGATACCCGGGGGGTGAAATTGAAGTAAACAGAACTTATTTCGACGTATTTGTGAGAATTATTTCGACGTAATATGATCAGAAATCGACTACCAGTGTCTGCTATTTATAGGTAAATTTTGGGATGCCCTGCGCATCGTAGCCAAATATCCCCTGCGCATCGTATGCCCTTTTAAACTGGCTGCGCATCGTAGGGCATATCTTGCTACGGTGCGTATGGTTTGAAAATAGGCTCATAGACTAGCCACGACTGGGACTAGCCTTGGTGAGTCAGTATTTTCACATTTCAGTTATTTGACAACGTATTTTAGTGGATAATTATCCACTAGGGTTTACCCCCCTTGAGTTTTAGGGGCCCTAATCCTGATTCTGAAAATTATGAAAATTTCAGGGTTTGTTCAGAATCACTTGGGTCTCTCAATTAGGGTTTCCTTTTAGACTAATTATTTCATTAAATAGTACTTTTGATGAGAGTTGTTACAGAAAATAAGTTAAAAGTATTTACCTGATGCAAGTATATTTCACAATAAGCAAATAGCACGTAGCTTTTACTGGTTCTCCTAATCTGGAACGAAGGTTTAATATAACCTATTAGAATACTAACGGGTCTTTAATTAAGCTTAGGCTTAGACCGGCTAGTTTCAAAGATACGGTTCGTACGCACGATTAAGCGAAGACCGGATAGAATGTGAATTTGACCCGACAAGTTCAGATACTTGCTTAATATGGGTTTATTATTCACCTTCTGGATTTTGAGATAAAACCGATAAGGTTTGACCCGTTTCGGCTAATTTATGTAAACTTGTTACATAAACCGAACCGAACGCGAAATAAGCGTAACGGGTATCCGCAAGAGCCATATACAGGTTTCCTAAGTGAATATGCTCAAAATATGTTGTGACATCAGTAGGTTGTCTTTCGTTATGCCCGAAATGAATTTAGACACAAACTATGCCCCGTAGGGGTAGTTTGGTCATTTTAAAGGTTGTAAAAGAGTTTAGATGTTTAACTGACTTACAGGTCTGATGTACACAGCAAACATACTCAATTTGATAAGTTATAACAGTAGGCTAAAGCATATATGTGAAATTTATCATTTATAACCAAACTATGCCCCGTAGGGGTATTTTGGTAATTTCACATAAGCCGAAAAGCTCAAAAACGAAGTCTGAGTTATTCAACCTTTTCTTACTGTTAAAATATCATAATTTGCCTCATATATCAGTAGGTATCAACCCGGGTATGTTCAATATGATTTTAAAACATACTATGCGTTAAAAACGCTAAATAAGGCGATTAAAGGCCATTTCCGGGTTTGATACTTAAATCTGATATTTTTATATTTCCAGAAGGCTTAAAATAAATTATTTATCATATGTGATCAGTAGCAAAAGGTTTGGAGTCGTTTAGATATGTAAAACTCATTTTATGGCCCGCAAGGGCGAAACCGACATTTACCGAATTAAGCCTACGACTATGAGTTATGCTCAGCCTAAAATTAATTAAAAATCTTTAAAAATCCCAAAATAATATATTACCTCAGTGGGTAAAAGATTTGATATCAAAAGGTATGTTTAACTAGGCTATATGCTAATTACGCCATTTTATTAACATAAAGCATAAATTTAGCGATATTGAGCATAACCCTTAATCTACAAGTCCAACTGATGTCAAACTTTGCATACAAGTTTACATATCAGTAACTAAGGTTTCTACACTTTTACATTTTCATAAATCACGTTTTAAGGTAATAAGGGCATAACGGTCAACATACGAGCAATTAACGGAAACATGCATATTAATTGGATAATCAACGAAACAAGTACAGAGGCTTATACTATCATGTAACCCAACCCTAATGAAGCATTAAGGCATTTCTAATTCCATCTAACTCGGGCCAGAACTGAAGTCAACGTAAAAGTCATAGTTTCGTGACTTTCGGTTCCGAACCGGTTCAAAACTGAGAGTTGTCGAGTCAACGAGTTTAGACATGTCCGTACACTTATTACCAAGTTATATTAAGTTTAAAAACAGGTTACACACCTCTCGGATCGTTAATTGTGCATTAAATCATATTTTGTATTTCTGTTGACTTTTTCGGTCAACGTTTGACCCGACAAACGACCTAGTTAGGTCTGGAATTGGTACGTGCCCTTATAAGGGTTTAATACCCATATAATTACCTACTTAACGGTATTTTTAATTTGACATAACACTGAGCTATCGTTAATTAATCACGAAGTCAAACCGTAGTTACGTCGGTTTGACTTTTAGCTAAAATACTAGGCTATAATTAATTTAGAAAGGTTAGGCAACTTACAAGGTGTTTAACGATGATTAGGGATGCCTTGTAATCAGCTTGAAAGCTCCTCAATTTGATCAGACTTGAATTGTGAAAGGAATGATCATGGAGTTGCAACTTATGTGGGTTATATAGTGTTCATGGCACCATGAATTGATGATAACAAAGTCTACAACACTCCACAACTGATATACACATGCCCCTAGTGCCCTAGAATAGTTTAGGGGTCGATCACATGTGAGAAAAACCGGCCTAAAGGGTCAGATTCGCGTTAAACAGGCAACAGGAGGTTTCCTGGTCGCTGGCAGGTGCTTGCGCACCGTAAGCATATATGCTTACGGTCCGTAAGCATACATCAGGGACCAAAATGTTGTTGTTTGTTGGTGTTTCGAAAGGGCAACTTGTATATTTCGAATGTGGGACTTATTTTATCAGTAGGGGGCCTCCAACAAGTGTCTAAATGCTGAACATACCCTACCACTTTGGTTTGTGTCACACCCCGAATTTCCACGTGTCACCGGTGGGCCCGGTGGGGGAGTATCGTGACGTGGTTGGCAACATAATAGTCAAACAACACAATATAATAATGCACAGCGGAAGCAAAAGATAAATATATTACATTCCGAATATAAGTAATGTCAAAGTATTACAACGGAAGTAAGGATCCACAGGCGGATCAATAAAAGAAAAGAAACTGTTCATCAGACTTCAGGCATCTAGAACTTTTTAGATTCCTTATAAACACCCTGAGCTTCCAGCAAAATTCATTCAGTACCTGTCACTTAACCTTTTTGGAAAAATACGTCAGTTTACACTGGTAAATACACTCAACCGACTCATTTGAAAAGAGTTTATAAAAATTTGTTTAGGTGCACAAGACACGTAAATGTTTCGACACTTTGATTAAAATGCACAGAGGCAAAATTAATCCTTCATAACTTGGGACAATTTTTATTAATAAAAATCTTGTATCCGATTTACATGGTTGTCCAACATTTAGGGCCGGTGATTATACAATACAAGCCGGACAAGATTAATCAACACACCACAAATATAATCTCACAAGAAGATACCCTTACGAGTGAGTATACGTTATACATATGCAACAGGAGGTGTTCTGTCTACACCTTGTGCGTTATACTTTATACATATGCAACAGGAGGTGTTCTGTCTACACCTTGTGCGTTATACTTTATACATATGCAACAGGAGGTGTTCTGTCTACACCTTGTGCGTTATACTTTATACATATGCAACAGGAGGTGTTCTGTCTACACCTTGTGCGTTATACTTTATACATATGCAACAGGAGGTGTTCTGTCTACACCTTGTGCTTACGTCTTGGCCATTTTATAATACAATGATGTCACTAGGATATCCGGGACATGGTCATGCTTAAGACGTGGCCATTTTATAATACAATGATGTCACTAGGATATCCGGGACATGGTCATTAACCCCCCAAAGGCTTTAAGCAAACAAAACAAATTAAACGGAGACATCTCAATCATTTAACCATAGTAAGATTAAATATTCGACGCCCGACCAAGCGGTATTTTATATACCGTACCCCAAGCCCGTATAGGGAAATAAGTTAAAAGTATTTACACAAGCCCGTATAGGGAAAATAAGTTAAGAGTATTTACACAAGCCCGTATAGGGAAAATAAGTTAAGAGTATTTACACAAGCCCGTATAGGGAAAATAAGTTAAGAGTATTTACGGTATCATTATACCGTATTTCAAGCCCGTATTGGGAAAATAGGTTAAGAGTATTTACCTGAGCTAGCTCCTGTCTTAAACAGCAGAAATTTATAACTCAGCCGTATTCACTTAAGCAAGCGTAGGTACAATTTACCGGAAAGCTCTAGTCTGGAATGATGGTATAAATAACTAATTAGAATGCTAACGGGTCTTTAATTAAGCCTGAGCTTAGACCGGTTAGTCTTAAGGGAATATACGGTTCTTACGCACGATTAAGCGAAGACCGGAATAGAATGTGATTCTGACCCGACAAGTTTGAAGACTTGTTTAATATGGGTTCATTATTGACATTCTAGATTTTGAGATAAAACCGATAAGGTTTGACCCGTTTCGGCTAACTTATATAAACTAGTTATATAAACCGATCCGAACGCGAATAACGCGTAACGGGTAACCGAATAGGTCGCGAATAGGTTTCCTAAGTTAATACGCCTTAAATATGTTGTGATATCATTAAGATACCTTCCATAATGCCCGAAACGAGTTTAAACCTTAATTATGCCCCGTAGGGGTATTTTGGTCAATTTAAAGATTATAAAAGGGATTTAACGTAACCCTGATGTTCGGGACTGAAGTAATCAGTAAAATTACCTATTTTAATATGTTATATCAGTAGGTATTTAGTCTTACGTGGCAAAATGGTTTTAAACACAAACTACGCGTATAATACGCGTATAAAGTCGTTTTAAGCGACGTACGGGTTTAAATAGGATTCTGAGTTTTTAAATCAGTTAAATGGGTTCAAAACACTACATTTATTATTTAAAATCAGTGGCAATTGGATTGGCATCATTTGGACTTGTAAAACTCGTTTTATAGCTTAAAAGGCATTTTCGGTATTACCGAATTAAGGCGATAAGCCTAGCTTAAGACCAGTTTAAAAATAATTAAAAATCTTCAAAAATCCCAAAATATTATTTAATATCAGTGGGGAAAAGGTTTGGTACCGAAAATCGGGTTTAGATAGACTATGCGCTAATCGCGCCGTTTAATTAATAAAAAGCTTATTATTTACGCTAATGCGCATATCTCCTAATCTAGACCTCCGATTGACGTGAAAATTTACGTACATGTTAAATAATCAGTAACTAAGATTATAGTACTTCCACATTTTCAAAATTCTCGTTGTAGGGTCATAAGGGCATTATGGTCCAATTTAAGCGATTAACGGAAACGTGTACATGCATCGGATAATCAACGAAACAAGTACAGAGACTTATACTAGCATGAAATCCATCCCTAAAGGAGCACTAAGGCAATACCGAATCAAATTAAAACGGGTCAGAACCGAAGTCAATGCAAAAGTCAAAGTCTTGCGTCTTTCGGTTCCGAACCGGGTTTAAACAGAAATTTGTCGAGTCGGACAAGCATAGACAAGTTTTTATACTTATTACCAAGTTATATTAAGTTTAAAACAGGTTACACGCCTCGCGGATTGCAAATCGTGCATTAAATCGCATTTTGTGTTTCTGTTGACTTTTTCGGTCAACATTTGACCCGACAAACGACCTAGTTAGGTCTGGATTCGGTACGTGCCCTTATAAGGGTTTAATACCCACATAATTACCTATCTAATGGTACTTTTAATTTGCGATACGACTGAGCTAACATTAATCAATCGCGAAGTCAAACCGAAGTTACGTCGGTTTGACTTTTAAGCTAATTACTAAGCTAGAATTAATTTAGAAGGGATTAGCAAACTTACTAGTGTTGAATGATGATTAGGGAGGCCTTGTAATCAGTTTGGAAGCCCCACCAAGATCAGAATAAAGAATGGTGAATGAATGAAACATTGAAGGTCTTATATACTAGTGATCATCACCATAACATGTTGACAACTAACTCTAGGATCAACCACAACCTTCAAACACTTGTCCTACATGTTCTAGATCAGTTTAGGGGGGATGCACAAGCAAGAAAAACCGGCCAAGAGGGTTAAAATCGCGCAGAACTGGCTGCTGTGGGTTTTCTGTTGCTGGCACCTGCTTTACGGACCGTAAGGTCCCCAGGTCTGAGGTCCGTAAGCTTGTTGTCAGGCTTATAATATTTGCAATTTGGTTCCTGGTCCTCCGAAAGGTCATTTTCACTACATTTCTTGCATTTTAGGGCTTTGATATTAATATATAGGGGCTTTAAAACTTATACCCACTTTGTGAAGCCCTCGGCCACTTCGGTTTACCCGAAAAACCCTAAATTTCAACGTTGACGCTTTTAACCCCTCGCACACGAATTCTATCATAATTTTGTCATATGATAACGAAACTTGGTGAAATTTTTATGGTGCACTCTAGTGAGCATAATTAATCGTTACAAGGCTTCGGGTTTGCTAAAAGGTCACTCAGAGGTATAAGTTAAACATGTTGACACATTTAACCCCTGTAGTTTGTAATCTCTCACTTTCTTTCCCAATTCGCTTCGTATGATCCATGATCCATTCGTTTAAGGTTATAAACATCATGTAGGATTATTATAAAACATATTTATTCATTGTTGACATTTTGAACCCTTATATTTACATAGTTTCATTGTTTGTCAACTTTAGTCCCTCCAAAGCATTCTTTCACACGTTCAAACTTATGACACGTGTCACCACCTTATAGGACGTAAATTTTCGGGGTGTTACATCCTCACCCCCTTAAAATAAATCTCGACCCGAGATTTACTGAAATAAGTAAGGGTACTTTTCTTTCATCGTGGATTCAACTTCCCACGTTAATTCGGGACCTCTTCGGGCATCCCATTTAACCTTTACAAAAGGTATATGCTTCCTTCGAAGCGTTCTTACTTGTCGATCCTTAATCAATATAGGATGTTTATCACATCGTAAATCCGCATACCAATTTGTGATAGTGCTCCTTGACTTATTGGCGGAACACATCTTCCAGTCACTAGTGTACAATGTATTTCGAGCTCTGCCAAGCCACTTACATAGGTTTTAGCTTACAAGCTACTTGATCTTGATACATTCGATTTCCTTCGAACGATTTCCATATATTCAGAGCTTAACTAGCCTGATAATCTAACAAATTTGGTACACCCTTCCTGGGTGATATCTTTTGTTAAACCATATTCCTTAACAAGAACTTAGGAAATTTGCTATTTTCATAACTCCTCGATTTCTTGCCATATACTGGCAACCTACCATCGATTATGGATTTGTATAATCTTATTTGTTGTCCCCCAGGCAACTTTCAGATCTTGATAATTGGACTTACCAATTCTCTATCTAACAATAGATGTTTAACAGTCCATCTATACTAAGTCTCCAAAGGAGCCACATTGATACTTATATGGCAGTTATTATAGGAAAGCTTATCTTAAGGTGAGATGGTTATTCCAACCATTGCTTAGCTAATGTTTAGGGAACAGCTAATCCTTGCCGTTAGTCGAACAGATCGACGATCCTGGGCAGTTGATGGCAAATTCCTAATCGTTGCCTAATTAGGGTGGCGGTGATAATGCATAAGCAAAATGAACCGTCTTTCTTAATTAACTATACCGGATTTCCAGGATATTGAGTTAAGCTGTATGAATCTCCTATCTTAAAATTTACTTATTCAGGTTTCCGGTTATCCCATAATTAACATAGAGTTCTTACAACACTCTAACCCGAAGTGGGATGTTAACCTTAACTCCACCTGTCTCTAGGGGCAAACAGGGTAAACTTAGAAGAAGATAATTAAGATATAAGGAGGCTACAGAGATTTTCCATATCTCAGGCTCCAGTTCATCCATCATTGTTCGTGCCAAATGAGTGACACCTTCATGTTATAAGTCCTCGAATTCATTAATCGGGAACATTTACTTGGAAAAATTTTTTTCCATTTTTGGATATCTTCTTTGAATACTACTAGTCGACTTTAGTACAATATGATCATTGGGATATCTTAGGGGTTCCATGTATTAAACCTCCATGCTGATCAGACATGGAAATAATCTATGGGACACACTAGGATACGCCAATCCTCATATGACACTTTTATCAAACATAGTTTGGCATTCGCAGACGATAGAAAACAATGAGAAAAGAAAAATAATTAAAATAACATATGTTGTCGTACTCTATGCAAAGAAAGAGTGCTCTTATTTTTCGGAAAGATTCCTTTATAAGGATGACTGTTGTGATTTTCTCGAATCACATTTGTCAAGAGTGCTAACACGTTCCTATGTGTTAACAAGGATCTGAATCCCTTGAGTAGGTTTTACCATCTTGGCCGCGTAGGCTAGGTTTCACCTTTAAGATTCTTTTAATATTTATCGCAGAACAATTTTAAATTGAGGTGTAAATATGGATCTGAATCTAAATTGCGGAACTGCCATCTTGGCCGGTCTTAATATGACCCGAAGCTAGGTCTTGTCCTTTTTTAGATTTTTCCATTTTATTATAATGGTAGATCTTATAATATAGGAATGATATTTAAATATAGTCATTCCTTTAAAATTTAAACAAGTATATGGTTGCCCTAAGCGGGACTTGAAAGGAATAATGTTGTCCTCGAAGGGACTAAAAGATAAATATGTCCTTATAAGGACTATTGAGGAAACGATTTTTCAGCAAAGGGGTTTCTTCTTTATTCAATTCCTGAATGCTTTCTCCTTGGTTGCACGTCTCATCTTGGTCGCGGTACAAAGCTCAGCATTTCAAGGCTCCGGGTGTGGAGAACTCCTATTACGGCTTCTTCGCTTGGCGACGTATCCAATAAAAATTTTGGAAGCAAAATTTTCAGATTAGGATTGAGAATGATCCTATGTTAAGTCTAGACTCAGAAGTTTAGATATGTGCAATTGTGTAACTGAGATTAAACACAAAAGACTAGTGTTTAATTCACTCAGTGTTGGCTCTGATACCAACCTGTCACACCCCGAATTTCCACGTGTCACCGGTGGGCCCGGTGGGGGAGTATCGTGACGTGGTTGGCAACATAATAGTCAAACAACACAATATAATAATGCACAGCGGAAGCAAAAGATAAATATATTACATTCCGAATATAAGTAATGTCAAAGTATTACAACGGAAGTAAGGATCCACAGGCGGATCAATAAAAGAAAAGAAACTGTTCATCAGACTTCAGGCATCTAGAACTTTTTAGATTCCTTATAAACACCCTGAGCTTCCAGCAAAATTCATTCAGTACCTGTCACTTAACCTTTTTGGAAAAATACGTCAGTTTACACTGGTAAATACACTCAACCGACTCATTTGAAAAGAGTTTATAAAAATTTGTTTAGGTGCACAAGACACGTAAATGTTTCGACACTTTGATTAAAATGCACAGAGGCAAAATTAATCCTTCATAACTTGGGACAATTTTTATTAATAAAAATCTTGTATCCGATTTACATGGTTGTCCAACATTTAGGGCCGGTGATTATACAATACAAGCCGGACAAGATTAATCAACACACCACAAATATAATCTCACAAGAAGATACCCTTACGAGTGAGTATACGTTATACATATGCAACAGGAGGTGTTCTGTCTACACCTTGTGCGTTATACTTTATACATATGCAACAGGAGGTGTTCTGTCTACACCTTGTGCGTTATACTTTATACATATGCAACAGGAGGTGTTCTGTCTACACCTTGTGCGTTATACTTTATACATATGCAACAGGAGGTGTTCTGTCTACACCTTGTGCGTTATACTTTATACATATGCAACAGGAGGTGTTCTGTCTACACCTTGTGCGTTATACTTTATACATATGCAACAGGAGGTGTTCTGTCTACACCTTGTGCTTACGTCTTGGCCATTTTATAATACAATGATGTCACTAGGATATCCGGGACATGGTCATGCTTAAGACGTGGCCATTTTATAATACAATGATGTCACTAGGATATCCGGGACATGGTCATTAACCCCCCAAAGGCTTTAAGCAAACAAAACAAATTAAACGGAGACATCTCAATCATTTAACCATAGTAAGATTAAATATTCGACGCCCGACCAAGCGGTATTTTATATACCGTACCCCAAGCCCGTATAGGGAAATAAGTTAAAAGTATTTACACAAGCCCGTATAGGGAAAATAAGTTAAGAGTATTTACACAAGCCCGTATAGGGAAAATAAGTTAAGAGTATTTACACAAGCCCGTATAGGGAAAATAAGTTAAGAGTATTTACGGTATCATTATACCGTATTTCAAGCCCGTATTGGGAAAATAGGTTAAGAGTATTTACCTGAGCTAGCTCCTGTCTTAAACAGCAGAAATTTATAACTCAGCCGTATTCACTTAAGCAAGCGTAGGTACAATTTACCGGAAAGCTCTAGTCTGGAATGATGGTATAAATAACTAATTAGAATGCTAACGGGTCTTTAATTAAGCCTGAGCTTAGACCGGTTAGTCTTAAGGGAATATACGGTTCTTACGCACGATTAAGCGAAGACCGGAATAGAATGTGATTCTGACCCGACAAGTTTGAAGACTTGTTTAATATGGGTTCATTATTGACATTCTAGATTTTGAGATAAAACCGATAAGGTTTGACCCGTTTCGGCTAACTTATATAAACTAGTTATATAAACCGATCCGAACGCGAATAACGCGTAACGGGTAACCGAATAGGTCGCGAACAGGTTTCCTAAGTTAATACGCCTTAAATATGTTGTGATATCATTAAGATACCTTCCATAATGCCCGAAACGAGTTTAAACCTTAATTATGCCCCGTAGGGGTATTTTGGTCAATTTAAAGATTATAAAAGGGATTTAACGTAACCCTGATGTTCGGGACTGAAGTAATCAGTAAAATTACCTATTTTAATATGTTATATCAGTAGGTATTTAGTCTTACGTGGCAAAATGGTTTTAAACACAAACTACGCGTATAATACGCGTATAAAGTCGTTTTAAGCGACGTACGGGTTTAAATAGGATTCTGAGTTTTTAAATCAGTTAAACGGGTTCAAAACACTACATTTATTATTTAAAATCAGTGGCAATTGGATTGGCATCATTTGGACTTGTAAAACTCGTTTTATAGCTTAAAAGGCATTTTCGGTATTACCGAATTAAGGCGATAAGCCTAGCTTAAGACCAGTTTAAAAATAATTAAAAATCTTCAAAAATCCCAAAATATTATTTAATATCAGTGGGGAAAAGGTTTGGTACCGAAAATCGGGTTTAGATAGACTATGCGCTAATCGCGCCGTTTAATTAATAAAAAGCTTATTATTTACGCTAATGCGCATATCTCCTAATCTAGACCTCCGATTGACGTGAAAATTTACGTACATGTTAAATAATCAGTAACTAAGATTATAGTACTTCCACATTTTCAAAATTCTCGTTGTAGGGTCATAAGGGCATTATGGTCCAATTTAAGCGATTAACGGAAACGTGTACATGCATCGGATAATCAACGAAACAAGTACAGAGACTTATACTAGCATGAAATCCATCCCTAAAGGAGCACTAAGGCAATACCGAATCAAATTAAAACGGGTCAGAACCGAAGTCAATGCAAAAGTCAAAGTCTTGCGTCTTTCGGTTCCGAACCGGGTTTAAACAGAAATTTGTCGAGTCGGACAAGCATAGACAAGTTTTTATACTTATTACCAAGTTATATTAAGTTTAAAACAGGTTACACGCCTCGCGGATTGCAAATCGTGCATTAAATCGCATTTTGTGTTTCTGTTGACTTTTTCGGTCAACATTTGACCCGACAAACGACCTAGTTAGGTCTGGATTCGGTACGTGCCCTTATAAGGGTTTAATACCCACATAATTACCTATCTAATGGTACTTTTAATTTGCGATACGACTGAGCTAACATTAATCAATCGCGAAGTCAAACCGAAGTTACGTCGGTTTGACTTTTAAGCTAATTACTAAGCTAGAATTAATTTAGAAGGGATTAGCAAACTTACTAGTGTTGAATGATGATTAGGGAGGCCTTGTAATCAGTTTGGAAGCCCCACCAAGATCAGAATAAAGAATGGTGAATGAATGAAACATTGAAGGTCTTATATACTAGTGATCATCACCATAACATGTTGACAACTAACTCTAGGATCAACCACAACCTTCAAACACTTGTCCTACATGTTCTAGATCAGTTTAGGGGGGATGCACAAGCAAGAAAAACCGGCCAAGAGGGTTAAAATCGCGCAGAACTGGCTGCTGTGGGTTTTCTGTTGCTGGCACCTACTTTACGGACCGTAAGGTCCCCAGGTCTGAGGTCCGTAAGCTTGTTGTCAGGCTTATAATATTTGCAATTTGGTTCCTGGTCCTCCGAAAGGTCATTTTCACTACATTTCTTGCATTTTAGGGCTTTGATATTAATATATAGGGGCTTTAAAACTTATACCCACTTTGTGAAGCCCTCGGCCACTTCGGTTTACCCGAAAAACCCTAAATTTCAACGTTGACGCTTTTAACCCCTCGCACACGAATTCTATCATAATTTTGTCATATGATAACGAAACTTGGTGAAATTTTTATGGTGCACTCTAGTGAGCATAATTAATCGTTACAAGGCTTCGGGTTTGCTAAAAGGTCACTCAGAGGTATAAGTTAAACATGTTGACACATTTAACCCCTGTAGTTTGTAATCTCTCACTTTCTTTCCCAATTCGCTTCGTATGATCCATGATCCATTCGTTTAAGGTTATAAACATCATGTAGGATTATTATAAAACATATTTATTCATTGTTGACATTTTGAACCCTTATATTTACATAGTTTCATTGTTTGTCAACTTTAGTCCCTCCAAAGCATTCTTTCACACGTTCAAACTTATGACACGTGTCACCACCTTATAGGACGTAAATTTTCGGGGTGTTACAGTTTGTTGTCTTAGAATTCAAATTAAAGTCCCGAAATTTAAGGATTTTCATGCTTTTTCCTTCATGGCATTCCATTCTTGTGCATGAATTCAATTATTGTGGGCATTTACCGGTTTATATCAAATGTTGATAATAAGTATTAGGGTCTTGGGATTTATATGAGGTCGTTCAGAGGTAAAATTAACATAACGCCATCTTTAAATCCTACCAAAATACTTTTATTAAGTCCGGGTTTACAACGCTTGTTGTCATACGTGACACGTGTCGTTATTTTATTACACACGAATTTTCGAGGTGTTACAAGCTTGGACCTGAATCAAATCCATCTTTCTCAATAACAAGGGAGCCCGAGCAGCAGCCCTTGAACATGAGTTTAATAACCTAACTCTCAAGGCCATGCCTTCCCTGGAAGCTTACCGCCAAAAGCTCAAAGATCTCGGAGATCAAGTGAACGATGTTGATAGCCTCGTAAACGAACAACGGTTGGTGTTGCAGTTAATTCATGGTCTTCCAACTAGTTTAATACGGTGGCCACGTTCATCAACCAAAGCCTGCCTCCCGTCTTGGGCAGTGGCGGACCCAGGATTTTTTTTTCATTGGGGTTCATTTTTTGTGTAGGAATTTTTCATAACCAAACATTAAAATTTCCAAGTCGGTCATCGTAGTCGGGTCAGGGCTATGAAATAATGTAGAAGCATTTAGTGGACATGAAACCACTTACTTCATATAACTTCAAAATTTTGTTTATGTTTTTTTTATGAACATCACTATTTGTTGGAAGTCTTATTTGGTAATCAAATGTGAAATAAATTCATTCGGAGACAGTCAATATATTTTAAAGAAGCAAATTATGTGGGGTTCCTGCCCGGGAGGTCTCAGGGTCGAATCTTGCGGGGGCGAACTGTGGCACCGGTTCAAACTAGCAATAATATGCCAATCGCGGGATTCCTACTCGTGACCTAGGTGATCAAAGGCCAAAGGCCTAACTAGGTGATCTAGCCGTTCAAAAAAATAATAATAAATAAAGCCTTTATACACCTGGGTTGAGAAGAGGATGTCTTGAATTCAAGTCTCACTGACGACATGAATTAAAAGAAATTAAACGTTAAAAGAATAAATAAGTTATAAAATTGTCAGGTGAAAATTAAATAATTCATAATGGAATAGGTATTTGTTAGCCTCGTTAAGACCATAATGACCCACACATAAGTTAGGTATACCATGAAAGCCCAAACCCAATCCATATGTATTACATTTAATCTTATGGGCCCACCCAAAAAGGTCTGGTATCAATGATTCAATGTATCATCAACAAAAATAAAAATGCTCACTTTCCATCACATACTCATATTAAATTGGTAAACTAAAAACCAATTTGGGTTTGAGGCCTTTCAAGTTCGAATCCGATCTCAACCGAGTTATACCGCAGTGGGCATTTGAGTTGTAGGTTTTCTCTGCAACCGGAGATAGTGAGCTTAGGATACCCGGCGCTGTCTGTGGTCGAGGGTGTATGAGGACGTCTTTTGCCGTTGGGTTACCTTGGATAACCGTGCTTTTATTAGTTGGTCGCTCAAAAAAATACATAAGATATATCTGACCACATAAATATCCTTTAAAGTAGTGCTAAAAAAACTACGCTCAATGATGAGTTAAATAGATATAGTACTCAAATATAGTATATACGATAAATAAACAAAATCGGCTAATAATAACTCATGAATAGATACAATAACATTAAAAATGTGCATTTAGAAAATATGTGATATTCAATACTAATTATTCAGAAACAATTTTGTGTGTGCAAAACAATTTGGATCAAGAGTACGGATTAAATGACCTCCTAAAACGATTAGGTAATTCATGCAAATATGTTCCATAATCGGCTATTTTCTACTATAAATTAACGGAGAAAAGGCCTTCCATAAAAAGAAAAAAGACAATTTAGTCCCGGCAACTCTGACCCGGGCAACTGATTCTGGGTCATTTTAATGGACTGTTGGGTCATTATGTGCAGAGTTAATGTTAAATACGGGTCAGAATGGGTTGTAATAAAACATGTAAAGATGAAGAACGGGTCAGAACGGGTTGTTTACTTAGATCTGACAGGGTTTGAACGGGTTATTTACTTAAACCTGTGTGGGTTAGAATGGGCACTCTCTTTTTTTGAACGGCCAACAAACTCAATCTCGAGCACTCTCGGGGCACCTACTGGACAAACGGAGTACTCCGAGAGTAACCCGAGTCCACCACCAATTCCGGGGAAAACCCGGTAACCCACCCGCCCGTAGGCACGACGGTGAAGTTACCGGTAAAACCCGTTTGGCTCAAGGATCGAACCCAGGTTTCCCTGGGTCTCCTATCATTGTCCACCAATGCCTCACTCTGCACCAAGTGAGAGTCGAACCTGTATCTCTCAAGAGAAATGCAAACTCTCCACCACTTGATCTAGAGATCATTGGCAGAATGGGCACTCTCTACTCGATCATCTTCATCCCATCAAACGTCAAAACTCATAAGTCACCACCACACTTCCAGCAGCCGCACACGCTTCCAACGGTCACCGCCACCGCTTCTGACGGTCACCGCCACCACTTCCGACAACCCCTGCCATCGCTTCCGACGGCCACCGCCACCGATGAACCCCGCCATCGCTTCCGATGGCCACCGCCACCGCTTCCGATGGCCACCGCCACCGTCTACCGTTGTTAAAATTAAAAAAAAAACACACACACAAACCATTTTCAAACTTCAAATCTAGATTTTAAACCATTACTTCCAACGACCATCATGGTGAAAGATAGAAACAAATGAAATAAACAAGAGTCACCATGAACAGGGCCGAACCTTAGAATTCATGTACCCTGTTCGAGCTCGAATGCTCGAAAAAAACGTGCCCTTAGGCCTTAACAAAATTGGATATTGGACTCACTAAAGGTATAAACTTAATGCTAATGGGCTAATAACTAATCTAAACCATATAAATAGTTTTGTAAGTGGGCTTATGTTAGTGTTTGTATGGGTACCCTATTAATTTATTTATTTTTACATATAAATATCGGAGTTTTCAAAAAATAACGTGCCCCTCGAAATATCGGGCCCTTGCCGGTGGTCCTCCCCGCCCACCTTCAGGTCCGGCCATGACCATGAAGAAATGATATACAGATCGGTGAACATCTAAGGGTTTATGTAAGGATGTTCAAGAGCCCCAGTTGTGGTTGAACGAAAAAGATCCGCCGGAAAAGAAAGTTGTTTGCATGTGACGGCTGTGAAAACTAGAAAACCTATCTATGAAGATATATAATGTAAATGTAATTTAGTGTGTGTATATATGCATAATTAAATATTAAAAATCGGGTCATGCTAATCACACACGGAGAAAATTATTTTCACATCCCAAAGCGCCGCGCTATGGCCAAAGCGCGGCGCTATGCTTGACAAAAGGTGCTTCGATTGACGTTTGAGACATTCCCTACTGTTTGACAGACATAAAGCTGATTATGATGTTTTGTTGTTAACCCTAAGCGCCGCGCTTTGGCCATAGCGCGGCGCTTCGACCCAAATTTTCACTTTTAAAAGCAAGCTACTGATTGAGGTTTCTTCTTCAGAAAAGCATACGTTCTTCTTCTTCTTCAGAAAAGCATCGTTCGAGACAAGGTCGCACTCAATACGTTGTTTACAAACATACGTGGGTATTCGAGTGTTTTGTTGTTTGTTGTTTACAAAAAACGATGTCGTGGTTAAACAACTATATTTTCGGTCAATATTCTGACGAGACAGTTGTTCCTGATTCTTACGAGGGGACCGCTATTTCTGACTCGTATGAGAAACCGGTCTCGTCCAACTTGAGGGAGGCAGAGGTTGTATCTGGCATTCGTTATCGTGATAACACGGTGACGCTGGATTTGAATACCCCTGTGGAGGACCCTTACGCACAACAAGGTTATTCGAATTTCGGTTACGGTGGCGAGTACAGCTTTGTACAGCAGGAGTGTGGTCCAAACGACAGTTACGGTTGTCAACAGAGCTTACAAGGTTATTCGAATTTCGGTTACGGTGGCGAGCACAACTTTGAACATCAAGTATATTCGGACCTCGGTGACGATGGTGAGCCGGGGGATGTGTCTGTTGACGAGGAAGGCTGTTACCCGGTTACGTTTTCGTTTGATACAACGCAGACCTTTTCGTCACGTAAAGAGTTGGTGCGTTGGGTACAAGACACGGCAAAAGACAATGGTTACCTCATTGTGACTAAGAGGTCGAATAAAAGAGGAGAGAATTACAAGATTTGGTTTCAATGTACTTTTGGTGGGGAGCATAAGAGTATAGCTACACAGAGGAAAACGGGTAGCAAGAAAATAGGCTGCCCGTTCGAGATGATCGGGTTTTCGGAATCATCCGGAAGTGTTTGGAGGATCGAGGTGACGAAGGCGAAGCATAACCACACTCCTATTGAAAACTTAGAGGGTCACGCGTATGCGAGAAGGCTTTCTTCGGAGGATACAAAACTGGTTAAGGAGCTGGCAGAGCAAGACATTCCCAACCAAAGTATCTGGCGAACGCTGACAAAAAACAATCCAGCTAGAAAGCTTATTCCGAAAGATATACACAACGCTGTTCAGAAGATCAACGCCGAAAAAAATGTCGGTAAGTCTCCGATGCAAAAACTTGAAAGCATTCTTCTCGAAAAAAATTACACTTATTACATGCGCACGAATGAGATATCAAACGAAGTTGAAGATGTCTTCTTTGTTCACGAAAGATCATTCAATATGTGGTGTGCCTTCCCGCATGTGCTAATGATTGACGCCACCTATAAAACGAACATGTACAACCTGCCATTTGTTCAGGTCGTAGGCATGACGTCGACAAACAAATCGTTTACGGCTGCTTGTGCGGTAATTTCCGCTGAGAAGTCAGAGAACTACCTATGGGTGTTGCAGAGGATCAAGTCTATGCTGGTAGGATGTATGGAACCGCGCGTGATTTTAACAGACAGGGATTTTGCGCTAATGAACGCGTGTGAACAAGTTTTTCCAAAAGCGCATAAGTATCTTTGTCGGTTCCATATTCAACAAAATATTAATAAGAACAGCAAGAAGAAATTCTCTGACAAGGAATGGAAAGAATTCGTACGTAGATTTTGGTTATTGTGCGAGTCTACGACCGAGGAAATATACAGGTATAACTTGGAAAACCTTGAAGCACAGCTGAAAGAAGATGACCGTGAACGTAGGTATTTCTTACATAATTATGTTCAAATTTTATATAATAACAAAAACTGACTATTTACGTTTTTTTTTTAATTTTAGAGGTTTTTGATTATTTGAAGAAATCCTGGTTGGATCCGTACCGTGAAAAGTTTGTATCATGCTGGATTAACAAAACTATCAACTTTCACCAAACTACGACCAACAGGGTTGAGGGCATGCATGCAACACTAAAAAGTCACTTTCCAAGTCATCGCAACACACTGGATAAACTTGTACTGTATGTTGATCATGTTGTTGATAGACAATACACCGAGATTAGTAGTAGCTTTGAAACAAGCCTCCGAAAAGTGATGACGCACCACAAGAAGCAGCCCATGCTTGCATATATTCTCAGAAAGGTTTCAATATATGCGATTGAGCTTTTGAGTAGGGAACTAAAACGTAAGGAAGACGGGTTGAGAGCCTACGGTGCAAGCTGTGGTTGCCAACTTTTTACCAGCTGTGGTTTGCCATGTGCCTGTCGTTTGGAAAAGTTGGAAAATAAAGGTAATTAATATCTTTGACCTTTCTCGTTATGATTCTGCCACCTAATTTGTTTTCATCCACAGGTCAGCAACTCCGGATCACACACATAGACGTGTTCTGGAAGAAGCTTAACTTCAAGCCTGCAAAGAAAAACATAGAGGATATCGATGTAGACGCGGAATTTGAAAAATTGAAACAAAAGATCGATCCAACACCCCCTCAAGTGAAAAGGAGCTTCTTTGAAAAGTTTCAGCAAATCCTTAATCCAGGGAACAATAACAAAAAACCTCCTGCTGTTCTGAAGAAAACTCGTGGTCGCCCAACATTGAAAACGCAGGAAGAAAGAAAGGTTGAAGCCGCTAGAAAAAGCTCGTACATTCCGTCGGAAGAAACTTGGGTCGAGGCCTCAGATGATCTTCCCCGTCACAACTCGTACATATCACCCGAAGATTCTAGAAGACAAAAGAATACCAAACCGATCAACCTGCACCCTGATTTGTTTATACAGGTTTGTACACAGAGCCCGAGCTTGATACTGATTTATATACGCAGGCAGACGCTTATCAGTTTCTGGAGGGCCATTTCCAGGGTTCCCTTTGGGAAATCCTGGCAAAAGGCCACCACCATTAAAGACCCCTTGTACCGATACCTGCACCATATTATCGCGGCAACTATCGTGCCACGGGGTTCCAGCAGGGAGAAGGTCAACCTCAATGACCTTTTCTTTCTATACTGCCTACTGCGCCGCCAGCCCTGCGATCTAGCAGCCTGCCTGGCAGATTACTTTGCCACAGCATACCACCGGCAGCTCCGCGGGTTCGTGCACACTGGCTCATACATCACCGCCATTGCACGCTCGCTAGGGCTCGTGCCCGAGCATGATACGGAGCTGTCCGATCCGGTCCCGTCTACCAGGTTGGGCCGCGCGTCAGTATCTGCCATGCAGATTACCCGTACCTTTGATTTTGGTCTGAGGTTTCGGGGACGTGACGTGCTGATTTGGCATCCGGAGGTGATGCCGGAGGTCATCCCGGTTGTTATTGAGGTGAGGCCTGGAGTGTTAGCCCCTCCTGTTGTTCAGGCGGCCGCTCGGCAGGCTCAGCTACAGGCTCTGGGACTCGATGAGTTCCCGGGCCAGCCTTAGGCTGAGGCTCAGGCTCAGCCTCAGGCTGAGGCTGAGGCTCAGGCTCAGGCTCAGGCTCAGGCTCAGGCTCAGCCTGTATTAGAGGATCCGGCTCAGGAGGAGCATATCGAGGAGATCCCGGTACCACCAGTTCAGCCAGCTCCTGAGCCGCCACAGTACCCACAGCACGTTTACGCTGACCTGCCTCCGGTAGCGCGTGAGGTGGCTCGGGACTTCGACCGGCGCCTCAGACGCCAGGCCGCACGCCAGGACTGGATCATCGAGACGCTCGTTTCTCTACGAGAGCTCGTTGGGTTGCCTCCACTTCCCCTCCCACCGTCCCCACCGCACGAGGATTAGTACCTTTGTTTGTTTGTATAGTGTTTTGTTATGTATTATGTAGTCAGTTGTACCTTTTTGTTTTGTATGTACAAACTGATATATATATATATATATTGCAGTTAATCTTCTATTTACATCACGTTGGTTTTGGATTGTTTACGTTTAGTTCTTATGGCTTTCTGTACAATTTATTTAACGTGTTCGTTTAATTTAACAAAATAAACTAGGTTAACAGTTTATAAAGACGCACTTATATTATATACGTTCTATAAAAATAATGACGTAAAAAAACGTAATTATAAAACAACGTATTATAAAACTCAAATACAATTTTTTCCTCCAAAAAACACTACCAAACTAACCCACATCCCACCTATTTCAAAAAAAAACAACACAAAGTCCAGCCCACGCTTTTTGTCTTTTTGCACACTCAAAGCGCCCCGCTTTGGCCATAGCGGGGCGCTTTGGCCTCGTCACGGAGGGCCCCGAGGGGGGGGGGTCCGTGACCAAGCTCCGGCGTGAGAATAAGTAAAAACTTGCCGGAGAGTAAGAGAGCAACTTATTCCGATGAGTGTAATCATCGAAAAAATCTCTATGGTGTGAATCGGAGATAAATGTATGTGTTTAATGCAAGGGAGTTATGGTCGGAATCAATGTGAGAGCATTAAGTGAGATACCTTAGACTTGTGTTATGGATCGTTCTTTACCTTCCTTATATAACCAAGAGTCCTTATCTCTCTAATGGAGCGATACCGAGATCATCTAACGGTTCCCGACCATCTTTGGGGGACTCAAACACGTGTCTGAACCCCAACGATGAGATGGCTGCCTTCATTTAATGAAGCCGGCCAGGACGTACAGTGCCAGCCGGAGATCCTCTTCTTGTCACTCATTTAATGCTTCATCTCCTTTATAAATATCTCTTTCCCACCCGTTTCATATGAGAGAGTCCCTTAATGGGCAAGTATCAACGTTTGGGCCATACCAGTTGGGCCTACAGGAAAGGAGCCCAAGACGGGTCAAGCCGGGTAAACCATTGGCCCGTCGTCAAGTCATCTTTAGTCCCTGATTCTGAGATTCAAATCTCATGATTTAGGGCTGAGTCGTAACTGCTCATGGGGGTAGTTTTCTTGGGCTAAGAATGTGGGCCCACCCTTAGCTAATCATCACGCGCTCCTTCTCACTTCTCGAGAATCATTAATCGCCAGATATCATCGGCGGGAGTTTGATCCCCTAAATACACGTGCTGGGCAGTTTTAAATTTGAAAAGATGGTGATGTGACAGTTTTCCCTTTCACGTCAGTTGCCTTCTTTAAGAACCGTCACCGCCCCTTGGATTTCTTTTAACTTCCCCCCATTTTCCTTTCATACCTCCCTCTTTTCTTTCTTCTATTGCAATTTTCCGATCACACTTCCATCTTATTATGAGCCGTACCGGCCGTTCTATGATCCGCTCCGTTCTAACGGCAAAGGACTTGGAATCCTTTGTTGAAACTTACAAGATACCGGAGCGTTTTCCCCCCACTTTACCCGGTCCTGATGACTCAGCAAGTGCACCCCTGACCGGATCGTTCTTTATACTCTGTCGTTTTCTTCTTGTGGTGTTCATTATCCGCTTTCATCTTTCCAGGTAGACTTGTTACGTCATTTTAAAGTTCATTTCTTCCAATTGCACCCTCTAGGGTTCATGAGGGTTGTGCATTTTGAGTTATCATGTGTGGCGGTTTCCGGTGAGCCTTCGATTCCCCTATTTTGTATGTTTTACAAGTTGATTTCGGATGGGGATTGGTTTACCTTCGCCAAACGGAACGATAGTGTATCTCAGCCTTGTTACTCCTTTATGCCGACCTCTACCTACCCTAAGTAATGGAAAAGCCGGTTCATTTTCGTTTCTGCCGCTATGATACTAGAATCGCCACCATTAAGGGATGCTAAGGCTGCTGTTGAAGATAGTGTTCCTATCTTGTATGCCGATGAAATTGTTCAGTGGAAACGCATGTATGAGAATCCCACAAGAGCCTTTACTTTTCCTGATGGGATCTTGGCTATGGGGGGATTGAGCCCCTTCTACTCGGTCCGGCCGAAAGCTTTTTTCGGCAAGAAAGGTATTCCCTTGTTCTTGGTTTGTTGTGCTTGTCTTGAAAACCTTCCAGGAGTTTGTGTAGTCATCTTTAGTGTCTTTTTTGTGCAGAGATGACCCGGTGGGGCTTGCTTCAGGGAGATTGTAAGGATGTTAAATTTGTGGTAGGTGACCAAGTTGAACCCGGTATGAGCTGGGGTGTCGAGAGGAAGGTTGCCGAAGGATCGGTTCCGGCAGGAGGTTCTGCTGCCGAGGAGAGGGATGAGGAGGCTTCCTCTGATGAGAAAAAGGATCCTCCCGGTTCTCTTCAAGTGAGGAGTTCAGGTGATGACGATAATGATGAAGACCTGGAGAGCCGCTTGGCTCGTAAGCGAAAAGCAGTCAGTCCTAAGCAAGTTCATGCCCCTCGCAATATCCGGCTGAGACTCCGGAGTGCCAGTGGCCAAAAAAAACCTTCCCTGCCACAAGGGCTGCCTCTGAACTTCCCCCACTGGGGTTAAAGGCTCCTTATCCAAGCATTTGCGATCTTCCAGTCTTATGAGTGAGCCTTTGTTGGTAAGTTTTCTACTTATCTTTTGTTTCGATTAATGTAGTGGGCTCTCAAACCTTAGCTGGTTTTGGGTTAACTTTGTTCTGATGGGCCTCTGATTTTTTTTTTATTATGAATTTGGAGCAGGGAAGCTCTAATGCTCCGATAGAGATTCCTACTGCCCCTTCCTCCTCTCGTGTTCGGGATAAAACTCCAGAAATTGTCCCAGCTTTTGAGGTCTCTCCCCATCATGCCACTGGGACCAGCAAACCTTCTCATCTTGAGGGTTTTATCTCCCGATCCCCCCTGGCTCCTCTGTTTGCTGATGCCCTTCCAGCTCCATACGTCCTTAGATGGAAAATTACTCAGTCTTCAGTAGTGGGGACTCCTAAGACTGCCCGTGACTTCCTGGCTCATGCTGTTCCTCCTTCCCATAGATTTATGAATTCTACTCTGAGGGCTGATGTTTTTGACGATCAATATAGCATGTCCCTTTCTGAAGGGCTTTTCCGGGGTGTTGGTATTCTACAGCGAGTGGATGAACTGCGGAGGGAGAACAAGGGGCTTAGGAATGATCTCAAGACTTCTCAAACCGCTGCTGTTGAGCTTCGGTGTCAAGTGGTTGATGCTGAGCGTAAATTGCAGGAGGAGAAGGTGCATAATCCTTTTCTCCCTCACTCCCCCCCCCCCCCCGCTCTTTTTTTTATTATTTAACCTTTTTGGAGCCTTTTATAACTTTTTCCTCAGGGAGCTGGTGTCATGTTAGAACATAAGGAACATGCCTGGGCGAGGGAGATCGCAGCTTTGGTTGAAGAGAAGGAGGAGCTGGCCGCTGAGCTGAAACATCAGAAGGAGCTTGACTCTGTGTCTCAAAAGGAGTTAGCCGCTGTAAGGACCTTCAAAAATGTCCTAAAATGAACAATAAGTGAAAACCCGGACCCCTGGAACCCTACTGTGCATGAAAAATCAAGAAATCAAGAATTGTGGGTTTCAGGCGGGCCGCGTAAGGGTTAGCTTAGCCTTACGCGGGCCGCGTCAATGTATGGTTGACCGGATAAGTGTTTCGGATCCATGTATAACCCATCTGGCAACCCTAACTCGTGACCCAGCAAACCTACGCGTAGACTAGGCGGCCTCGCGGGCCGCGTAAAGATCGTGCCAAGGTTCACGCGGGCCGCGTGAACCCTATTTTTCACCTATAAATAGATCGAGTTACGATCAGTCCTCTGGTATCGAAAATTCAGTTCAAAACTCGAAGTATACTGCTCAAAATTCGAAATTAACATTCAAATTAGTGGGGTGCTGCTACGATACAGGGTATTAACTCGATCGCTGCTACGATTCAATGTCCGATCGATTGAAAACTAACCAATGGATGTTTAAGTGCTGCTCTAATTAGGGTTATACTTTGTCATTCGTCGTTAATTCGATGGATATTTAAGTATCGCACTTTGTCATTCGTTGTGAAGGTTTTTATCTCGTGAGTTATCGTAAATGCTGTATTAGTTACTGACCTAGTTCGTGTGCATTGTTATTTAAATTAGGTTACAAGGCTAATCAGTAGGCTAAACTCTGCCCGCATAAATCTGCAATGTGAGTCATTCTATTTTTACCAAATTACTTTAAAAATCATGATTGTTTTCAAAGGTATAATTACAGGGATTAAGTCTTTGTAATCTCCCAATTTACAGCGGGTATGTGGGGTTTTGTATACATTGCTTAATAACCGTCACCATTGGACAATGGGTTAGCCAAGGGGTGATATGACCATAGTCACAGACACCATTGGACAACGAGATAGCCAATAGGTGGTCGAGTGACAAATACCGTTGGGTAGATGGTTGATATATATAAACATTGTAATCGCTCTTAATACTGTAAATTATGACAATGCATCGTTTTAAGCAAAAAGAATGATTCACCAGTATTTCCCCGCTGACAAAACCTTTTTCAAACATGTTTCAGGTGATCTGTTGTGATCCAGGAAAAAGTGCTGCGAAGCACTACAAGCTTAAGGAAGTGGCTCAATATAAGTAAAGAAACATGTTTTGTAAAATAAGGATTTCCCAGTGAAATCACTTTATTGTAAATTACGGGGTTTATCCCGAATTATGAAATAAAATAATTGGGCATTTTCAAGTTTTAAAAGATCCTGTAAAATCTTCAGCTGTCAACTCTATTAAATAAATACCACGGGATTTCTGTCCTGCGGCTCCTGAACTGGGTCAAACCGGGCTGGGGGCCGTGACAGGAAAAGGTGGTATCAGAGCCACTGATTTAAGCCTATTAAGTATTTATGAAATACTTAATTTTCATGATTACCATTTTATGATTATGTGTTTTATTAACTGACTAATTATTAGTTACACTATGGGTAAGCAAAAGCTTTCGGACATCTATCGTCAATTAGATAATGTACCAAAAGATAAGGGATCCTCATCCCAATCAAATTCCTCAAGATACTCAGTAGATACTGAGGAGGGAATATTTGTTCGTAAAGCACAGTATGAGAAACCACTTTCTCCTAATAAAAGAAGTTTGATTATTAGGAAAAGTCAAGAGAAAATAAAGAAGTCCCAACAAAAAGGAGTGAAAGGTAATAAGGAAACTCAGAAAATAGGCAATAACCCACCATGGGAAGACAAGTTAGATGAAAAATGGGCGGATCTCTACATGTTAGTTACTGTAGCAGTAAATGTTAACCTCTAAACTGTTAACACCTCGATCCAGTATTAGTACCCATATTATCCATAAACCAGAAACTTTAATCTATTAAATAAACTATTAGTATATTTCAAAATTTAGTTGTAATAAAAATAAGTTGTTTCAATAAAAGGGTTTGTATAAATTACTTAGATTTTTCTATTTTTTTTTTTGTGACTATGTGAAAATTTTAAAATTTTGTGTGTTTCTTCATAAATGCTAAACATCATGAATGAATTATCTGAAGCCCTTGAGAATCTCAATCTATACCCTATGAAAATAGAAGTTTCCAGAGACTTTACTGGTTACTTAGCCGATGTTGAGGAACCTATGGAATTTCAAGCTCCACCTTCAGAGAAATCAAAGCCAAAGAAAAGAAGAAGATTTGTGGGTTGGAGGCGTGTGCGTAGAAGAAAACCAGCAACTAGGAAAATTCCCAAAATAGAAAATCCCATGGATAAAGGAAAATGGATCGAGATTGGGGAAAGTTCTAGGCAGGTAGGAATGGAAATTGGGGAAAGTTCTAAGCAAGCCGAGGAATTTCCACTACAGGAGGAATTGGATCGCGTATTGGCAAGCTGTGATATCATTGGGCCTATCAATAATAACCTTTTCCCTTATCCTGCTGAAACTCAACTTCCAGTAAACTTAGAACCAGCCATCCCAGAACCTCTGATCCACACCCAACCTCTAGGAATGGACGAATGGTGGACCAATGACTGGCAGTTTCAAAACCTACTCAATAACCCTTATACCTTTTTCCCTCAGTTCGACCCAGAACCTGCACCAAACCCACCAATGAGCAATGAGAACTTGGCAGAACTCCGCCATTTTGGCGAGGAGCTAATGGATGCAGGGAATAGAATCCGGGGGGTAGGAGAACAGATCTCCTAGAAATACGACGAGAGGGAACGTCGTTTCTGAGATGCCAGTTGACAGGAAATAGTGTGATTGTGAAACTGTGGTTTTATAATAATATAATAAACAAAATAAAACGTGTAAAATAAACAACAAAACTTGTGTAAGATAATCGGTTTGTACGGATGCCTATTATATTATATAAAATATCGAACATTGGAAAATCAACAATTTTGTGACTATATGTGTTAACATGATTATGTGCAGTTATTTTGTTATGTTTGGTTAATTCTTATGTGATACTAATCAATTATATAAATTAATTACCAGATGGCACACGCTGGTAATGAACCAGATAATGAAGTTAATCAATCTGAGCATAACAATGAAGATCACTTTTTGAATAGGCAAGATATCGAGAATATCGTTGCTCAGGGGATAGCCAATGCTATTCCAGCAATACTTGCTGCTGCCCGAAATCCAATAGAACCTCAACAACTTATTCCTAGTAAACGTACTCAAGACGATAACTTCAGTAATAGCGTAAACGGAGGCGGCAATCATATTAATCACGATAATGATCTACGGCAGGCCCCACTCCCTAAGAAAATGAAAGCTGCAACGTCTGGTTGCACTTACAAAGAATTTCTTGCTTGTAAACCAGCTGAATTTGCAGGCAATGAAGGGGCAACTACAACACTGTGTTGGTTGGAGAAAACCGAAGCAGTAATTATGATAAGTAAATGTGCTGAAGAAGACAAGGTTATGTATGCGTCACATCTTTTTAAAGAAGGGGCGCTAGAATGGTGGAATATGGTACTTCATGCCAAAGGAAGAAATATGGCCTATGCCATGAGTTGGGAAGAATTTAAACAACTAATAGAAAGAAAATTATGTCCCGAATATGAAAAAGAACAAATGACAAATAAATTCCTGAACCATCGGATGGTGGGTGTAGACTGTCGAGGATATACTTCGACATTCTTCGAATATGCTAGAGTGGTACCAACGCTGGCTTCGCCAGAACCAGTACTTATTTCCCGCTATATTTGGGGATTGATTGGTGAAATCCGTAATATCGTTAAAGCTGCGAGACCTCGCACTATTGACGATGCGGTAGAATTAGCTAACACCCTAACTGACGAGCTGGTACGCACAAGAGAAGAAAACCGAAAGAAGGAATTGGCTCAGAAAATTACCCAAGGATTTCGTGTGGGTAATAATAGCAAATTCAAGAAGAGAGGAACCGGACAATCTTCCACTCCGCATTTCTGCAAGAATTGCAGAAAGAAACATTTTGGAAAATGCAATGAAACCTGCAACTTTTGCAAAGTTGTAGGACATCGTGAGGAAGATTGTAGAAAGAAAACCAGGATCTGCTATAACTGTGGAGAAGCTGGGCATTTCAGACCTGAATGCCCCAAATTGGTCAAACCAACAGACAACAAAGCCAAGACGGCCGACGGAGCTACTAAGAAGAATGTAAGAGCATTCCAGCTGACCACTCAAGAAGCAGAACTCATTCCAGATGTGGTAGCTGGTACGTTCTTAGTTCACAACGTTTATGCAAAAGTATTATTTGACTCTGGTGCAAACCAATTTTTTATAAATACTTCATTCTGCCAAGCTCTTAATTTACCCTTAACCACCCTTAGACAGATTTTTACAGTCGAAACAGCAGATGGGAATTCTGTTCACATAGATAAGGTTTTGCGAGAAGGAAAAATAGTACTTTTAGGTCATAAATTTTCTACAAACCTGTTACCTATGAATTTAGCCGGATTCTATATCGTGTTAGGAATGGATTGGTTAGTAGCCAACCATGCTCAAATCCTTTGTGACAAAAATTCCGTAGAAATTCGTACCCCCACAGGAGAGATAATCTCAATTACAGGAGATAAGCCACGAAAGTCACTGAAATTTATTTCAGTAATGAAGTTGGCCAGTTATTCAAGAAAACAAGAAGTAGGGTATATGATTTCAGTAATCATTAACACGAAAAATAAGGAACTTACAAAAATTCCTGTAGTAGCAGACTACCCAGATGTATTTCCCGAAGAACTACCGGGATTACCACCTGATAGGGAAGTAGAATTTAGAATTTATCTAATTCCTGGAACTACACCGATAGCCAATGCACCTTATCGGTTAGCACCCACCGAAATGCTAGAATTGAAAAAGCAATTAGATGAATTATTGAGCAAAGGATTCATACAACCTAGTTCATCCCCATGGGGAGCTCCAGTGTTGTTTGTAAAGAAGAAAGATGGGTCAATGAGAATGTGTATTGATTATAGGGAATTAAATAAGGTTACCATTAAGAATCGATACCCATTACCTAGGATTGATGATCTTTTTGATCAATTGCAAGGAGCTAGATACTTTTCTAAGATAGATTTACGCTCCGGATATCATTAATTGAAGGTACAAGAAGAAGACATACCTAAAACTGCTTTCAGAACTAGGTATGGTCATTACGAATTTACAGTCATGCCTTTTGGATTAACAAATGCTCCAGCAGCATTTATGGACATGATGAATCGGATCTGTAAATCGTACTTGGATAAATTTGTAATTGTTTTCATAGACGATATACTTATTTATTCCAAAAGTCAGGAGGAACATTGTGAGCACCTGCAAGTACTCTTAACTTTGTTAAGAAATGAAAAACTTTATGCCAAATTCTCGAAGTGCGAATTTTGGCTACAAGAAGTGCAATTTTTAGGGCACATGGTGAATCATGAAGGCATTCATGTAGATCCTGCTAAAATAGAAGCAATTACCAAATGGAAGGTTCCGCAGTCAGTTATGGAAATTAGAAGCTTTCTAGGATTAGCTGGATACTATAGACGATTCATTAAGGATTTTTCCAAAATAGCTGTACCATTAACTAAGCTAACCTAACCTGTAAAGCAGTTAAATTTGAATGGGGACCTAGGCAAAGAAGATGGATGGGAATCCTAAGTGATTACGACTGTGATATCCAATATCACGAAGGAAAGGCAAATGTAGTAGCAGATGCCTTAAGTCGTAAGTATCATGAAAAGCAAAAGTGAGTTCGTGCTCTTAGATTAAATCTACAGTTAGATTTAATGGAACAACTGAAGAATGTTCAAGACACAGCAATCAAGGATGATGCTGAAGGAATGAAAGGAAGAATAAAAGAACTAGAACCAGGAAGTGATGGAATTTGGAGATTCCACAAGAAAAGGATTTGGGTACCTAAGCAAGGAGAATTAAGAAATAAGATTTTAGAAGGAGCTCATAAATCTAGGTATACCATGCACCCAGGAAACAATAAGATGTACCAAGATTTAAGAAATAATTTTTGGTGGATAGGAATGAAAAAGGACATAGCTAGATATGTTTCTAAGTGTCTTACTTGTTCACAAGTTAAGGCAGAACACCAGAAACTTTCAGGTCTACTACAACAATTAGAAATACCTGTATGGAAATGGGAACTTATAACAATGGACTTTGTTACTAAGTTACCCAAAACCAGAAAAGGTAATGACGCGATTTGGGTAATTGTGGATCGATTAACCAAATCAGCTCATTTTCTACCCATGAAAGAAACCTTTAGCATGGAAAGGTTAGCCAAGTTGTATGTAGATGAAGTAGTATCCTTACATGGAGTTCCACTCTCCATTATATCTGATAGGGATAGTCGTTTCACTTCCCATTTCTGGACAAGTTTCCAAGAAGCAATGGGAACCCGACTAAATCTAAGTACTGCATATCATCCTCAGACAGACGGACAAAGTGAAAGGACAATCCAAACCCTGGAAGACATGCTCCGGGCATGTGTAATAGATTTTGGTGGAAATTGGGATGATCACCTACCTTTAATCGAATTCTCCTATAATAATAATTATCATTCAAGCATCGAAGCTGCCCCATTCGAAGCACTGTATGGACGAAAGTGCAGAACTCCAGTTTGCTGGGCAGAAACAGGAGAAAGTCAATTATCAGGTCCTGAAATTGTGCAAGAGACCACCGACAAGATCACTCAGATCAAGGAACGACTGAAGACTGCTCGAGATCGCCAAAAGAGCTATGCCGACAATCGACATAAGCCACTAGAATTTCGAGTCGGAGATAGAGTACTCCTGAAAGTTTCTCCTTGGAAAGGAGTAGTTCGGTTCGGTAAGAAAGGAAAGTTAAGTCCATGATACATAGGACCATTTCCAGTAATCCAACGTATAGGACCAGTTGCCTATCGCTTACAACTACCAGAAGAATTAGCTGGGGTACATGACGTATTTCATGTATCCAATCTCAAGAAATGTTTATCAGACGAATCACTGGTAGTACCCCTTCAGGATATAGAGGTAAATGAAAAGTTAAAATTCGTAGAGAAACCACTACAAATAGAAGACCGAAAGATCAAGTTTCTCAAGCACAAGCGACTAGTGCTAGTCAAAGTCAAATGGGATTCAAAAAGAGGACCCGAATACACTTGGGAACTAGAATCGGAGATGAAGCGAAAATATCCTCATTTATTTCAATGAATCTCGAGGACGAGATTTTAAATAAAGGTGGGGAGGATGTAAGGACCTTCAAAAATGTCCTAAAATGAACCATAAGTGAAAACCCGGACCCCTGGAACCCTACTGTGCATGAAAAATCAAGAAAGCAAGAATTGTGGGTTTCAGGCGGGCCGCGTAAGGGTTAGCTTAGCCTTATGTGGGCCGCGTCAATGTATGGTTGACCGGATAAGTGTTTCGGATCCACGTATAACCCATCTGGCAACCCTAACTCGTGACCCAGCAAACCTACGCGTAGACTAGGCGGCCTCGCGGGCCGCATAAAGATCGAGCCAAGGTTTACGCGGGCCGCGTGAACCCTATTTTTCACCTATAAATAGATCGAGTTACGATCAGTCCTCTGGTATCGAAAATTCAGTTCAAAACTCGAAGTATACTGCTCAAAAGTCGAAATTAACTTTCAAATTAGCGGGGTGCTGCTACGATATAGGGTATTAACTCGATCGCTGCTACGATTCAATGTCCGATCGATTGAAAACTATCCAATGGATGTTTAAGTGCTGCTCTAATTAGGGTTATACTTTGTCATTCGTCGTTAATTCGATGGATGTTTAAGTATCGCACTTTGTCATTCGTTGTGAAGGTTTTTATCTCGTGAGTTATTGTAAATGCTGTATTAGTTACTGACCTAGTTCGTGTGCATTGTTATTTAAATTAGGTTACAAGGCTAATCAGTAGGCTAAACTCTGCCCGCATAAATCTCCCAATTTACAGCCGGTATGTGGGGTTTTGTATACATTGCTTAATAACCGTCACCATTGGACAATGGGTTAGCCAAGAGGTGATATGACTATAGTCACAGACACCATTGGACAACGAGATAGCCAATAGGTGGTCGAGTGACAAATACCGTTGGGTAGATGGTTGATATATATAAACATTGTAATCGCTCTTAATACTGTAAATTATAACAATGCATCGTTTTAAGCAAAAAGAATGATTCACCAGTATTTCCCCGCTGACAAAACCTTTTTCAAACATGTTTCAGGTGATCTGTTGTGATCCAGGAAAAAGTGCTGCGAAGCACTACAAGCTTAAGGAAGTGGCTCAATATAATTAAAGAAACATGTTTTGTAAAATAAGGATTTCCCAGTGAAATCACTTTATTGTAAATTATGGGGTTTATCCCGAATTATGAAATAAAATAATCGGTCATTTTCAAGTTTTAAAAGATCCTGTAAAATCTTCCGCTGTCAACTCTATTAAATAAATACCACGAGATTTCTGTCCCGCGACTCCTGAACCAGGTCAAACCGGGCCGGGGGCCGTGACAGACGCCATGTATGCTGAATGGGGGGCAACTTCTGATGATAACCAGAAGTTGGCTAAGGAGAAGTATTGGCTGATCACTGAAGGTTTCAAATCCTTCCTTGCTGTCGTCTCCCAGTCTGAGGAGTTTAAAAGCAGTCTTGAGCAGATTTACAGGGCCTATCGGGACGTGGGATATCAAGCAGGCTTGAAGGACGGGTACGCTTACTCCGCTCAAGGTTTGGGCAGGAAGGAAACCCCTCTTTACAACTCCAAGGCTAAGAAGCGGTTGTCTAAACTGGACAAAGAGTTCGGGGGTAAGACCCCTGCCCTTCTTGAAAAGATCCTTGAGCGCCCCTTGATGTCTATTGATGAGCTGAAAGCCTTGCTGACTCCCGCTAGTCCTTCTTCTTCGAAGTCTTTGCCTGGGGATGATTCCCAGTAGTTGCAAAACATTAACTATTTCGATATGGTTGTAACTAAACAATTATACACCCTAAAACACTGCTAACTTTTGATGTGTGGATGAGAGCCTTCGTGTTGGGGTCCTCCCAGTATCTTAGCATGTGATCTAGCTATCTTTTGACTGTGTATCGTCGATTTGTTTTTGTTGTCTTTGGTGTGTTGCTTTTTGCAGGTGTTATTACCGGGAGTCAGCCCAGCATTTGCTTGAAGACTTTTGCTATTTGCAGTGTGATTGCAAAAATTCTATTAGTCTGTTTACTGGGTTTGCTAGTGCTGTCACCTGTACATTTGCTTTTTCCCTTTTAGGGTTAACAAGATTCCCTGTTGTATTTACGCACATCTGTTTTGCAGTTTATACAAAAGGTTCTTTAGTGCATATATGTTAGTTCTTTTTTGTAGTTTGCTTACAAAAGTTTTTTTTATGGTTTGCTTTGTAAACCTGAATTGTCTGTACGAGGACAATCCTTGGACAAGTTTATAACTACATATTATGTTTTCTAACTTGTTTGTCCGCTTTCTTTGGGCTAGCTAGGCCCTGCTTTGCCCCACAGTCGGGGATTTGGTATGTTGAATATACCTTTTACACGTGTGTTGTTTGTCGTTAGGTTTGTAGTTTCTGGGCACGTCTGCCCTAATAAAATACCTATGATTTTGTCAAAAGGAACAAGTGGATTGTTCATTACCATATGTTTCTTGGGGACTCTGTCCTCCAGTACAAGATATTACAAAATGTCTTTCTTGGGGTAATCCCCTAACTAGTAGTTAACCTTTACAAAATTGGCTCCTAAGCCGTTTTTCATTGAAGGTGTTTTCGTCTTTCACATATGGTATTTCCGGAGCTGCATAAGGTTCCGGGTCCTTGGGACTTCTTTGCCTTGAAGGGTTTCTAGTTTGCAACTTCCTTTTCCATTCGCCCAAGTAACCCGATAGGGCCCCTCCCAGTTAGGTCCCAATTTTCTGGTGCCTTCTTGCAAGCTGGCTTCATTTGCCCTCAGGACCAAGTCTCCAGGCACGAGGTTGAGCTACTTCATCTTGGCATTATAATAGCTTTCAAGCTGCTTTTTATACTTGGCCTCCCTGATTGCTGCTATTTCTCTTCTTTCTTCGAGCAAGTTTAGATTCATCCGGAGGTCTTGTTCGTTCTCGGCTTCTCTGAGCTTCATCCTTGCGGTTGGGGACCCTATCTTAGCTGGGATGACAGCTTCCGTCCCGTAGGTCAAGCTGAAAGGGGTTTCCCCGTTGCAGTCTTTGGGAGTGGTCCTATATGCCCATAGAACGAAAGGCAGTTCCTCCAGCCACCCCTTCTGCTTCCTTCCGAGCCTCCCTTTAATTCCCTTGATTACACTTTGATTTGCTCTTTCCACTAACCCATTGCTCTGGGCATGGGTGACGGAGGTGAATACCTGGTGTATATGCATCTACTCGCACCATGGTCTAAAGGGCTTTCCTGCAAATTGGACGCCGTTGTCACTTACTAGCTTCTTTGGGACCCCGTATCTGCATATGATGTTGTCCAGCACAAACCGCCTCATTTGTTCTCCAGTAATCTTTGCCAGGGGTCTTGCCTCTACCCACTTGGGAAAGTAGTCGACGGCGACCACTACATACTTAACCCCCTCTGGGCCCTCTGGAAATGGACCGATGATGTCAATGGCCCACTTTTGGAATGGCCAAGACATTGACACAGGTATCATTGGGTGCTTGTGGCGATGTGTCATGGGTGCATGAACCTGGCAGTTGTCACACTTCTTGATTTCTTCCGATGCTGTCTCATACATCCTAGGCCAATAAAATCCCGCATTCATCGCTTTTGCCACTACTGTCATTGGCCCAGAATGCATGCCGCAAATACCCTCGTGTATCTCTCTAATCACATATCTGGCTTCTTCATTATCGACACATTTCAGTGATGGTCCCAAGTAGGATCTTCGATAAAGTTCCCCGTCAACCAATTCGTATTGTAAAGCTTTAACCCTTATCTTCCGGGCTGCCCAGTCACCTTCGGGTAGTATTCCGTCCCTGAGGAATTTTACAATCGTTGTCATCCAGGTCTCCTGGGCGCTTTCGATTGTAGCTACTTCCTCGGCATCAATGGAAGGGGAGGTTAGAACCTCCACCTTGACTTCTCTTGCAAGGTGATTGAAGGCAACGGAAGCTAACTTGCTGAGAGCATCAGACTTTCTATTTCTCCCTCAGAGTATGTATTCCAGCTTAAAGGTCTTGAAGGTCTTGGTCACTTCTTTCACCCTGGCTACGTATTGGGCCATTGTGCTATCCTTAGCCTCGTACTCCCCGTGGTACTGCTTGACCACTAGTTCTGAGTCAGTACTGGCTTCCACGTGGCCTGCTATCCTCTTAGCCAGCCTCAACCCTGCCAAAAGGGCTTCGTATTCCGCTGTGTTGTTGGTGTTCTCGAAGTCTAGTCGGATGGCATAAGTTAGCTCGACTCCCTTGGGGCTGACCAATGTGACGCCCGCTGCACTTCCTTCTTCGCTTGAGGCCCCATCTATGAATAATTTCCATACTGCTTCATCATCCTTCTCTTTTTCTTCCCTTTCTAGGGCCTCCCACTTTAGGAGCTCCTTTTCTTCGTCCTCCGAGACTTCAGCCAAGAAGTCAGCTAATATTTCTCCTTTCATGGCTGTTCTGGCTTTATATTCCAAGGAGTGCTCTCCCAACTCGACTGCCCACTTGGCCAATCGGTCTGATAGCTCTGGTCTTCTGAGTACTTTTTGGAGTGGCTGGTCCGTCATTAGCGTGACTTTATGTGCTTGGAAATATCTTCTAAGTCTTCGGGATGCAAAGACAAGAGCCAGGGCTAGCTTCTCCAAGGGCATGTATCGTTCCTCAGGACCTTTGAGGGTTCTGCTAATGAAGTATATGGGGATCTGTTTTTCCTCCCTTTCCACCATCATCATTGTACTTATCGTCGTTTTCGAGGCAGACAAGTATAGGAGTAAGTCCTCTCCAGGAACCAGAGTGGCTAGAGTTGGGAGCTTACAGATGTAGTCCTTCATGTCCCAGAAAGCTGCCTCAGCCTCCGGAGTCCATCTGAACTTGTCTGTCTGGAGACAATCCTTCAGCACATTCATGAAGGGGAGAGTTCTGTTGGCTACCTTTGACTGGAAACGGTTCAGGGCAATCAACCTCCCATTCAGTTGTTGAATGTCTTTCAGGGACCGGGGGGATCGCATTTCAGCCACAGCTTGGGTTTTATCCAGATTAGCCTTGATCCCTCCCTTGGTGACTACTACTCCCAGGAATTTCCCTTCTTCTACCCTGAAGCAACACTTTCCCGGATTCAGTTTCATGTTCACGTCCTGCATGGTTCATATGGTTTCAGCTATATCTTCTATCATGGCCATCTCCGTGAGGCTTTTTATGACAATGTCGTCAATGTACACCTCCAAGTTCCGTCCCCGTTGTTCCCTGAAGAGGGTGTTCATGAACCTTTGGTAAGTGGCCCCAGCATTTTTCAGCCCGAAGGGCATTTTGGTGTAGCAGAAAGTTCCCTCGTCTGTGATGAACGCAGTTTTCTCCTCGTCTTCCAGTGACATTTGTATTTGGTGGTACCCTTTATAGGCGTCCAGGAAACACTTCAGGGGGTACTGAGATAGGGAGTCCACATGGACGTCTATCTTCAGGAGAGGATAGCAGTCCTTGGGGCATGCTTTATTCAGGTCTTGGAATTCTATGCACATCCTCCATCCTCCATCTTTTTTCTTGACCATGACTGGGTTGGCGACCCAGGAAGGATACTTTACTTCCCTCACTATTCCCGCTCTGAGCAGCTTCCTGGTTTCTTTACATGCAGCCCTTCTCTTACTGGGACCCATGCTCCGTTTCTTTTGCTTTACCGGTTTCGCCCAGGTGTATGTGTTAAGCCGGTGTTCAGTCAGACTTCTTGGGATCCCTGTCATATCTCCGTGTTGAAATGCAAACACGTCTATGTTGAAAAGGAGCAATTCCTTGAGAGCACTTTTGCATTTGTCACTGAGGTGGCTTCCTACCTTAACCGTCTGCTCCGGGAATCTGTCACAGAGGACCCATTCTTCTATTCCTTCTTTTCGAGGCTTCTCGGGCACTTCTCCCTCAGAAACAGAAGACACTACTTCGTATGAAGATTCCAAGCCCTTTGGCGTTTGGAATACCAAAGCTCCATGTGGGGTTGAGGCTTGTGCTTGCAAATCACCAATCCCCGGCCTTCCTAGGATTGCATTGTATTTTGAGGGTGCCCGGACCACCGTGAAAGTAAGGGTTATGGTTCGGACACGGTCCCCTACCCCAACAGTAAATGGGAGCCTAATTTTTCCCAGGGGGTGAGATACACTATTGTTGAAACCAACAAGGATCGAGCCTTCCTCAAGCATGTCCCTCACATCCCTATCAAACCTCAGGAAACAGTGCTCATATATCACCTCTACTCCACTTCCCCCGTCTACATGTATCCAGGCCACCGTGTGTCCAGCTATTATGGACGAAATGTTGAGGGGAAGCCTTTGCACCTCGTTTTCCTCCAGGTGTGGCATCAGTATGGGGGCTCTCATGCAGTTTGGGGAGCCCAGGACCCTAGCTTTTACACTCCTAGTGGTGTCAAACTCATCCCTTCGCCTGATCATGTCTACGTCTGCTCTTCCAGGCTCCCTCACATCTTTTCCCTTGCGATCCCCTCCTCCTTCTTTAATTTCTTTAACCAAGTGAGCCAATTTACCCGTTTTCACTGCGGCCTCTATTTCCCTCTTTAGGTACATATAGTCGTCAGTTTTATGGCCGTAACCCCGGTGAAAGTCGCAGTATTCGTTCGGCTGTGCCTTTGGTCCTGGCTTTATGGGTGGTGGCCTTGGAAAAGAATTCTTCACCCTCTCAGTAGCCAGTATTTCACTCGGGGTTTTGGTGAGAGGGGTGAAGCTATCGGAGTAAGGGAGTGACCCCCTACCCCGAGGTCTATATGGGCAGTATGTAGGTCTTGCCCTGTCATGTAACATTTTGTCAAAAGTTGGTTTTCGGGAATATGGTGTACCTTTTTCTGGAGGTTTTGGAGCGGGATTGCTTCTTCGGGTCGGGACATCCATCTCCTTAGCTTTGCTGACTGTGTCTTTCCCCTGACAAAGGCCCTGACCCTATCCATGAGGTTATCGAATGTGTGTGGGAACTCCTCTCCTAACTTCTCACACAGTTGCGCATGCTTCAGTCCATTGATGAAGCTGCTGATTTTCATGACCTCAGGGACGTCCTTGATATTCATACTTTCCTTGACGAACATTTCCATGTACTGGTCTATCCGTTCGTTATCCCTCTGCCTTATATGCATGATTTCATTTGGATTCTTGACCAATTTCCTCTGTTGACCAAAGTTTCTCAGGAACTTCTCGCTTAGTTCTTCATAGCTATCGATCCCTCCGGGGGAAGGCTATCAAACCAGAGCCTGGCTCCCTCTGTCAGGGTTTGTACGAACATGGGACACCAAACAGGCATGGGCCATCGTCCTAACTGTCCTGCACCCTTGAAGGCATGAAGGTGATCCTCCGGGTCCCGTGTCCCGTCATATCTGTCAAAGTTCAAGGGGAGCTTGAGTTTGGGGGGCATGGGTGCCTCAGCTATTCTTCTGGTGAACTTTGAGATCTCGGCTAAGTCTCGAGGGAGGTAGGGCTGATCCAAACCGTCGTTGTTTTGACTCTCTTTTTCGTTTTCTTTTCCTTTCTGTCATCTTCCCGTGATAAGGTCTTCTCTTTCTTCTGGTGACATATGCCTTAGGGCCTTCATGAAGGCTTGTAGAGGGTCAGAGCTATCATTTTTGTTTTGTGGATCCACATATCCCTTGTTAGGTGGTGTGTCAAAAGACAGCTTGGCCCTGAGGTTATCGAGCCTTTACTGTCTTTCCAAGTTCTCAATATGTTTCTTCAGCTCTTCCTTGTGTATGTCAACAAAGTCTGGGGTGATAGTCTCTTCCCTTTCCAGAGTTCTTGTCTGGTTCTCGTTTTCTTCCTCGTGGGCAATGTCTTCCACTGTGACCCTGCCGTGGTCCTTTTGCACCGTTTGGATGGTTCGTGAACTCGGTGGTGTTGCCATGTTTTCTTTTGCAGATTGGGTTATCACGACGCCGATGATTTTGAGTGGAAAAAATCAAATAGACTGAAAGGTCCCACGGATGGCGCCAATGTCGAATCCCCAAATCCCTGGATGACGTTCAAAGGGTCTTCGCTGACGTCGCAATATTCCAGTCCTTTCTTGCTACAAAAAAAGAAACCGTTAGCCTCGTCACGGAGGGCCACGAGGGGGGGGGATCCGTGACCAAGCTTCGGCATGAGAATAAGTAAACTTGCCGGAGAGTAAGAGAGCAACTTATTCCGATGAGTGTAATCACCGGAAAAATCTCTATGGTGTGAATCAGATATAAATGTGTGTGTTTAATGCAAGGGAGCTATGGTCGGAATCAATGTGAGAGCATTAAGTGAGATACCTTAGACTTGTGTTATGGATCGTTCTTTACCTTCCTTATATAACCAAGAGTCCTTATCTCTCTAATGGAGCGATACCGAGATCATCTAACGGTTCCCGACCATCTTTGGGGGACTCAGACACGTGTCTGAACCCCAACGATGAGATGGCTGCCTTCATTTAATGAAGCCGGCCAGGACGTACAGTGCCAGCCAGAGATCCTCTTCTTGTCACTCATTTAATGCTTCCTCTCCTTTATAAATATCTCTTTCCCGCCCGTTTCATATGAGAGAGTCCCTTAATGGGCAAGTATCAATGTTTGGGTCATACCAGTTGGGCCTACAGGAAAGGAGCCCAAGACGGGTCAAGCCAGGTAAACCATTGGCCCGTCATCAGAAAGTACACTAATTTTAACGTTATTTTACTAATTTTGTGAAAATAATGTTAAAAGAGGGGAATGGTTAATCATGCATCATATGGTGGCGTTGATAGCCGAAAGAAAAGGGAGTACATGCACTAATTGGCCTTTATCTTAGTTGCCGAGTGTTATGTACCTTATGTCCAAGGCTTGATGCAAAACTACTATCGAGCCGGGGGGTCTCACTGGAAGCAGACTCTCTATTCCTATGGGGTAGAGGTAAGACTGTCTACATCTTATCCACCTCAGACCCTAACTTAGTTTTGCTATTGGTGGGATTTATTGAGTATGATGAGGATGATATAAGTTGTTTGACTTTTGCTTCTATACCGATGTGAAACATTTCCGATTCTTTTGGTCAATGGTCCATCCAAGATGAACACAAAGTCTTTATTCGATAGATTATGTACATATATGCTTTACACATGGGGAGAAATAGACCAGTCAGACAAAATTTTCAACGTTATCGTTTTTCTATATTTGACATTCTAAATAATGCAAATTTCAGCGTCGGGACTGTGGAAGCAAATCATCAACATCTCATCGGATCTTGCACAATCTGGAGTGAACTTATTGGAGCAAGTTCAAGGTATTCCAGGCTGTGATAAAAAGATAAGCTTCTGGATGGAAGTTTGGTTAGGCGAAGTTCCGTTATGCGTTAAGTTCCCAAACATTTATCTTCTCGAAAGTAATAAAAATGTTTGTATCGCTGAAAGGGTATCGCTTGGAAATGGGGAGGTGGGTTTCAAGTTCGAATGGACCAGATACCCTTTGGAACTGGTAAAAATAACAGAACTGAGCAGTCTCGAGGCAGCGGTGCAATCATTTTCATTCGGGGTTGAACGCGATTGTTGGAAATGGAAGTTAGACTCGCCTGGCATTTTTTCTGTTCGCAGTCTAAGAGTTTTGATTGAAAAGGCTGCGCATAGTGATTCGCGTATTGATTTTGTGTGGAATGGGTGGGTCTCGTTGAAAGTAAACTTTCTTGCCTGGCGGGTTGTGTTGGATAGATTACCCACGGCAATGGACTTACGGAGGCGAAATGTACAAGTTCCATCAGTTGAGTGCAAGATGTGTAATGCGGGCGATGAAACGGCGCATCATTTGTTTATCGGATGCAACATATCGCAGCAGGTCTTGGAATATATTGCGTCATGGTGCAGAATCGGATCTATTTATGCTCTAGAACTAAAGGATTTGATGGGCATTCAGGACCGGTTTTGTGGATCGCTAAAGTGGAAGAAAGTTATTCATTCAGTGATGCAGGTTGCACTTTGGGTTGTGTGAAAGAACCGAAACGAGGTCGTTTTCGACAACAAGCTGCCAAACCTGGTGAAAATAAAAGATTAGATCAGGATGTATGCTTATTTATGGGTAAAGAATATGGCGAAATGTCAATCTTTACCGTGGGAAGCTTGGTGTAATTTTGAGTTGTCAAGTATGGGTATTTGATGTATGTATATGGTGTTTTGGTGGATGTTGTAAGGATACCGTGTTAACAGTTGTTGTTGACCGGAAAGATATCAATAAAAGTTTGTTTGACGTTCAAAAAAAAAGTATAGTACTTAAAACATATTAAAAAAATTATATATAACCCCAAGTTAAAAAGGTTATAATTTCACTATTGGTTTTATATATTAATAAGTGGGCTGCGATTTGTATTGGGTGTGGCGGACACCAAATCTTGGTGGTGGTTATGTCTGATAATTGTTTTTCCTTGCCTAACTTCAAACTCATTGTGCTTTAATCTTATTAACTAGTATTAAGCCCATGCGTTGCAGCGGTTGTCATAAAACTATGTTAAAAAAAAGTAGTAGCAATACTATACCATTATCAGCGACCACAAACACCGGAAAAGCTCGTAAAAACAAAATAAATAAAAAAAGGGAAAAAATAATGTCGAGCGAAAAGCAGACGTAAAATCTTTGAATCACGCACGCTCGTTGCTTAGAAATTAAACCGAAATGTAAAACATAGAAAAAATAACCAAGTCCATCCAGGACCCGCGTGTTGGACGAACTTGTCAAACGCAGAAAAATAGATGTGACGCGATGGGCCAGTCAAAGGGAAAAAATATACGAAAAAATGTTGAACTCCACACGCACGTTGCGGTGCGTTAACTCACAAAATTTAGAATGAAACGAAAAACTTGGGAAAGATGAAAAGTATGGTGGACCAAAATTGAAAATAAAAAAGAGTTGGGATTAAATTGCAAAAGATGAAAAACTTTGAGTTAAAAGTAGAAAAAACAAAGGGTCTAAATTGCAAAATTGAAGTTATTTATTAATTTTAGATAAAGATAAGGATAAAAATAAATGATATCTATATATTGGTTATTAATTAATATTAATATTAAAAGAAATTTATTAAACAAATATAAATAAAATTTATGAGGTGGAATGAAAGAATGACATGTTGAATTATTTGGAGTCTTTTATTATAAGTTAGATTTTTTTATACTAATATTTTTTTAGTTTTTTTGTTAATTAAGAGATATAATAAAAAGATGAAAAAAAAAATAGATTTTGTAAAATTGATTTAAACTTAAATAAAATTAGGTGTTAGTACCCAAATGTGTTACATTGATAAAATAAAAAAGAAATGAAGGGTATTTTAGTCATTATATTGATAATCTTGGTATTAGTACCCAAAGGTGTTACAAAATTGAAACCATAAAACTTAAACCTGTTAAAAAAAAGTTAGTACCTAAAGGCGAAACTAGGTATAAACCACAGGACCTATTTGTGTAATTAACTCAAATATAAATATTTAAAACGACAACAATGTTAGTTTTAAAAAGATAAGAAGATAAAAATTAAAAAGATAAAACCAATTTTATAAAGACAAAGAAAAGATAACACCATTTTTGAAATATCTTTTCATGATATAAAAGATTAATAAGTATAAATAGAATAGAATGATTGAAATGAAAGAGGATCAGAATTCTTTATGCTTTAACTTGTGGGCCGATTATATAATCTTGAACTATCCATTTACCAAACTATTGTCTCTCACATAATTGTTTTTCCTTGCCTAACTTCAAACTCATTGTCCTTTAATCTTATTAATATTTTTATACTAATATAATTTTATGTTAATTAAGAGATATAATAAAAAGATGAAAATAAAAAAATAGATTTTATAAAATTGATTTAAAGTTAAATAAAATTAGGTGTTAGTACCCAAAGGTGTTACATTGATAAAATTAAAAAGAATGGAAGGGTATTTTAGTCATTATATTGATAATTTTGGTGTTAGTACCCAAAGGTGTTACAAAATTAAAATCATAAAACCTAAACCTGTTAAAAAAAAGTTAGTACCTAAAGGCGAAACTAGGTATAAACCACAGGACCCATTTGTATAATTAACTCAAATATAAATATTTAAAACGACAACAATGTTAGTTTTTAAAAGATAAGAAGACGAAAATTAAAAAGATAAAACCAATTTTATAAAGACAAAGAAAAGATAACACCATTTTTGAAATATCTTTTCATGATATAAAAGATTAATAAGTATAAATAGAATAGAATGATTGAAATGAAAGAGGATTAGAATCCTTTATGCTTTAACTTGTGGGCAGATTATATAATCTTGAACTATCCATTTACCAAACTATTGTCTCTCACATAATTGTTTTTCCTTGCCTAACTTCAAACTCATTGTCCTTTAATCTTATTAATTTTTTTATACTAATCTTTTTTTTGAACCTTCAACCTTTTATACCTTCATAGTTAAATTGTAAAACCACATTTATTAGATCTGTGATATGTTAATTACCTACCGAAAAAACGACTTGTACTAGATGCTATGTAAATTGTAATATGTAGGCTAGGAAAGCATTGAGGGCACTTAAAGCATTGGTGAAACTTCAAGCACTCGTACGAGGGCACATTGTGCGAAAACAGATTGCAGACATGCTACAGTGAATGCAAGCCATGGCCCGTCTCCAGGCTCAGGCACTTGCCAACCGGGCTTACTTGTCACCGTCACCACATTCAAGCATCAAGCCACTCGATCCCACAGCCATCCTGTGAGTAAATGTTTCACAAGCTTGATTTGGTAGCATATACCCGAGGTTTATATATTCTTACTTGAGTAAAATGTGAATACGCAACGATCTATTTCGATGTCAAACTTTAAAGATTCTTTTGGCCAAGAACAACAGCATCGTAACGGGCCAAACTGGTTAGAGAACTGGATGGAAGATAACTCTTGGACGAGTAACTGTGACAATAAAGTGATAAGATTCTTGAAGTAGATACTTGGAAGCCAAGAAATAGCACCACTCCAACAAAGCCAATTAAACATAAAAAACCGAGTGTGGCCCAAGTTGCAAGCGACATCTCCTCGTTTGAGTCAGATTGGGGGACAGAGAAATCAGCCTGACCGAAGTCTGCATCCGCCAGGCGTAGCCGAAGCCCATTTGCTCCATCTGAGAGGGCTGAATACCCACAAGGCCCATTGGGATGTTACCCGAGTTACCCAAACTACATGGCTAACACAGAATCATCTCAAGCGAGGGTGCAGTCATTCAGTGCTCCAAGGCAGAGACGATATTCGGGTCATTCAGATACCAAGTCTGAGAGGAGTTTCCGTAAGTAGGGTGGTTTATGGTTAACCAAAAAGGTGTGGGTTGGTTTGGTTTTGACAGTATGGTTGGTGTCTTGTATAGTAACCTTAATTGTGATATGGGTTTAACGTGTTTGTTTTATTGTTTTTGCTTGGGGTGATGTAAATAGATGATTATTTATTAACTAAATGTTGTTTTGATATCGTCAACTAGTATTATTTTGATTACAAATGTTAGCTAACTACACAAACGAGTTAAGGACAGTTTACGAAGACCGGGCCTAGAACTATTTAAGCCTTCATCCTTTACCATCTCTTATAACCTTAGGGTCGGTTTAACCTTTTTTGAGTAGTAAGGCGAATATAAACCTACAAGATTTTTTTTTTTTTTTTGTAAAAAAATATTATAATCTAGAAATGGTTCAAACTGGTTAGACAATGGGTCAAAACTTAAGTACACATAAATATCATACCTTAGGTATTGTAGAGGGAGGAGAAGTGTCATAAAGATATCAACCCAAAAATGTCAAATGATGTTTAATATCTTCAGCAACATTCCTATGGTTCAACCACGGGTTCACTGAGCGACACCCCAATCTCCAGTTCTCCAACCTCTCCGGCCTCCGCCATCTCCTCCGCCACAAACCCCCACCCTCCGCCGGCATCTCCGCTTTATCACACTCCGCCGATCAACACGACGCCATTCGCCATCTCAAAAATTCAATTGTTTCCAGATTACAAGGCCTAAAGCGGAAGGTAATCTCTTTTTTTTTTAAACCTAATTTGCAATTAGTTTGCTAGGCTTTCGATTATCTTAATGAAGCACTTGATTATTGTTGTATTCATTGATTGGGTGGTGGTTGAACAGGCGAATTTGATGAAAAATATTGAGGCAAGAAGTTGTGGTAATTTGAAAACAGGGTGGGAGTAGTTGGAAATAATAACACTTTGATTGCGTTTTAGTTCAGCGACTCCATTTGATAATTCACAATTATCATCGTTTGTTTTACTCAATGTTGGTGCAAATTCTGTATGTTTAGTTTGTGTTTTTCATATTTTTTTGGATTATTTAAATGATTAACGTGGAAATGTGGATTAGGTTTGTTTTGTTTTGACATCAGAGAGTCAGAGACTTGGTTTGATATGGTTCTGTTTGAACTTTGAAGTATAGTTAGTTTGTGTGGTTCAATTAGGTTTGATATGGGGGTGCATAGGTTGGCTTTGTGTGCAAACCGAAGGTTCGGTTTTCGCTTTTGTCGTATGGGTTGGATGGGTCGGTTTTCGGTTTTAAATTTAGCTTTAGAAATGATAGGACCCAAAAAAAATTTAGCCGAAAGTAGTGAACCTGTTATTGAATTTGGGCCATAATAACTTATGTGATTGAAGTTTTTTTTAGGTTTAACAGGAATGTTGATGTGTACATTAATTGTTCTGTTTGTTAATCTTTTACTTGTTTTGTTGTATTTGAGTTTGATTAATATTTGCTTACATGGGTGTGATTAGATTTAATTTAATTTAATTTATTTAATTCAGTTTTGGATCTGTTTGTTAATCTTTTACTAGTTTTGTTGTATTTGAGTTTGATTAATATTTATATGTGAATCACCTTAATTTTGGGGAATTTTTTTTGGTCTGATCTCATATGGTTTCTGCTCTTTAGTACTATGATAGCAAGTTTTGATTTTTAATTAAATTATATATTTGAAAAAAGATAATCTTGATTTTAGAATATGAAGGTACATACCCTAGATGATTATTATCTTTAGTTTTATGGTTCTGGTGTCGATCGAACTAAAAAACGGCACTGTTGTTCATGGAACAATCACAGGCACTTACCGTTTCATTTTATCAACCACCCCACCCCACCCCAAACACTATTGATAGGAGCAGTACACATGTATATGTAATTACTTGAAGCAGCAAAAAACAAAAGTAGAAGAAAAAAGATGAGAGGTAAAAGAACTCCAATTATAAGTCATTAAGTCATGAAACTAACTTTTGTATTTGAATTTCGTTTACTGAGTTACTAGAAGATCTAAAAGAAATCATTTAAGAATAAAAACTAGTTGTTAAACATATCAAATTTCCTCAACTAAAAGTCTAAAACTATCTACAAATTTAAAAACTCATAAAAATTACTTCAAATCCAATTCCTTGGCATTCAATGATTGTAGAAGTAGATAAATCTGGAACATCTTGAGAGTTGACTACTGGTGGCAGTCTTTGTTGACCTTCTTCAACAACAGCACCAGTATTACCTGAAGAAGCCCACTTTTTTGACCCGAACCCATCCCGAACACATTCTCAACCCGAACCAATCCGGACCCTTTTTAACCCGACAAAATTGCCCCTTGATGTACAATTTCTCAAAAAAAAAAAACATTTTTTTAACTAACCCGACCCGAAACCCGTTCTGACCCGAACCCGTTCCGACCCGAACCCGTTTTGACCCGAACCAAAGCAACCCTTTTTTTAATTGACCCGTTTTGACCCGTACCTATTTTGACCCGAACCCGTTTTGACCCGAACCCGTTTTGACCCATGACCCGACCCAACTCGACGCGTTTGCCAGGTCTACCTGAGTATCACTAGTAGTGATGATGTGGAGAAGAGGGTGATCTGGCACCTAGGTGGACATGGGGAAGGGGAACCATACCCCTCCGTCTTACACTCTTGCAAAACAAAACGCAGCAGAAAAAAGAAAAGAAAAGTCCCAGGTTCTTCACAGGCGACTGTCCTCCTTCCGCATCCACCCTCAGCGTCACCCTCTCCGGACTCCGTCGACCACCTCCTCTCCTCCGGTGTCGTTCCTCTCCGGCGACTGTCCTTCTTCAGCCGTGGTTCTTCACAGGTTTGTTAATATTTAACTTGATTTGTATTTTGAAGTTTTAGTGTTGTTATTTCTAGTATTAATATTAATTTTTACTTGTTTGATGTTAATAATGATGTTAAGTTGTAAGATAGCTTGAATCTGAATCATAGTTGTTAAAAGCCATTGCCGGTTGTTCATTTAGATGGGGTTCTCATCATGGGTTCATGTTCTTTTAGTATTAGTCTCTTAGCTAATAAGCAATAGAAATGGTTCGTTAGATGCTTCGGTAGTTGAACCGGTTGTTCATTTAGATGCTTTTGTAGTTGAACCAACATCAAATAGTGCTTATTTATTCATCTTTTTATGCTTCATGTGCTTTTACAGACGGAGATAGATAGCGGGATAGGAAAAAATATTGACTTTAGTGATAATGCCCGATCCGACCCGAAAATTCGAACGTTGAGTTGACCGAAACTTAAGCACCTAAAAAGTAAACCCAGTGAAAAAAAATCCTGGATCCACCACTGCGGCCGGTGACTGGAAGTTGAATGCAAAAAGGTCTCCGGCAGAGATGGGAACTTCCGTTCAGGTGACCCCACTCTGTGGAGTATACAATGAAAACCCTTTATCATACCTAGTCTCCATTGAAGGCTTCAACATTCTTATCGATTGTGGCTGGAACGATCACTTTGATCCCTCCCTCCTTCAACCTCTCTCCAGGTACAATTATATCATGATTTATTTAGGGTTTTTAGTAGTTGAGAATTGAGTAGGCTGTCCCAAAAATGTATTCTTGTAGAAAAGAGACTCATTATGGTGGTGGTGGTGGTGTTTAAACTTATACATAGTATGGTTGATTTCTGTTGTAGGGTTGCTTCAACAATAGATGCTGTATTGTTGTCACATTCAGATACACTACATCTTGGTGCTTTACCCTATGCCATCAAACACTTTGGACTTTCTGCTCCTGTTTATGCTACAGAACCGGTTTTCAGATTAGGGCTTTTAACTATGTATGATCACTATCTTTCCCGCAAGGTCAAACATCCGTCCCTTCACTTTTATATTTTATGTTTTCATACACATATCATAATATAAGTGGAAGATAATGCTGTTTATTTTTATATAATCATACATGATCTATTTGCATCAATCAAAAGAATTAAGTTTTGACTTTAGTAACTCTAGAACAGAAACATATTAGTTGTTGTCTTGATGTTTTGGGCTATCCATCTTAATATAACATTATACCTAATGCTCATGGTAGACATCATCATTAACATATTCATCAAAACTCATGACGATAGACTGCCCTTAACTCATGCTAACCACTAACCAATCTGAAATCCTTTGACTCTTCTTGACCCAGAACTCATATTAATACACAACACTTACTGCTGATGAACCGAACCTTTTTGTAGTTGATCCAAATCTTTTTACTAATGGACTCACCCGCCGTACCTCCGTCGTCGTCATCTAAGATACCGTTTACACCTAACCCAACCACCACCGCATCACCGCCGGCTGACCAGCCATTTTCTCCCAAACTTCCATCTCCGCTGTCGTCTTCTTTCCCTGCTAATATTCCATCCATCAATCTTCCCAATTCTCCGTAATTGAAACCGGTTTCGTTTAAATTAACTGCGGTTGGGGTTACTCTGATTATTGCTGCCGGAATAGACAAATATTAGTGGCAGTTTGTTGTTTATTTAAGAATTCAGAAGCGGAGAAGACGTGATCTGGTTCTACTGATTTTAGAAATGAAAACCCATCCTGACCCATTGTATAAAATATTACAGCCCATCCTGACCCATTTAATTCTTTTCTCACTTTTAAAGTTGCCTACTTTAACCCATTTAAGAATACCCATCAGATTTTATAATCCACCCATATAGACCCAATAGTAGATGTTTGGGTTTACTTTGCCAGGCATACTTCTAACAGCATAAATGTTTTCACGACACTTTGATTTTAACTACAAGCAGATCTGCAGCTTATCGGTGCTGCTGTTGTTCCGATTCTGTTCAGCAGCTTGTCACATCTGCAGTTCTGATTGGAACAATGCTTCAGTCACTGTCGGAGATTATGCGCTGCCAGAATAACCACCTAACACTCCACTATTCCAGTGATATCTAAATCCCTCGTTAACTTTGATCATCCGGATGATCACGAGATTTAGGATAACCATAACCACAACCACTGTGTACAAGTAAAGGGACATAGGGTCCCCCTCATTTCCTTAAAATACCCATGTACATTGCCAATTGATGTTAATTGAGAACAAAACAGTAGTAACACATTCCGTTACGGTTATGTCTACCCTTTACCACCTTATAGAAATAACTGATTTGATATAAATGTGAACTATGATAACTGTGTTTCTAACTGTATCCATATATCTGCAGCAAGTATCGGAGTTTGATTTGTTCACATTGGATGATATTGATTCTGCTTTCCAAAATATGACAAGATTAACCTACTCTCAGAATTGTCATTTATCCGGTGAGAATTTTTCTTACTCATCATTCAGTTTTAAGTCCACTTTACATTTATTTTATTGATTCAATGAACTTATTTCAGGAAAAGGTGAGAGGGTATTGTGATTGCACCTCATGTTGCTGGTCATCTCTTGGGAGGCACTGTTTGGAAAATAACTAAAGATGGAGAAGATGTTATATATGCTGTTGACTTTAATCATGGCAAAGAGAGGTATTCCCTATACCAACTGCAAATATATTGAATTACACTTCCCGATGCATAATGTTCTTAATTGCTGATTTTTTTCTTCAGGCATTTAAATGGAACAGTTTTGGAGTCTTTTGTTCGTCCTGCAGTTCTTATAACAGATGCATATAATGCTTTGAGTAATCAGCCTTCTAGACGTCAACGAGATCAGGAGTTTTTAGGTATTTTTTTTACTGAAATATGCAGTCTAACATATGCAAGTCGATTTTTATAACAATCATATTTTTGTGTGAATTTGTTTTGAAATTTAGAGGCTATATTAAACACTCTAAGAGCCGATGGGAATGTATTGTTGCCTGTGGATAGTGCTGGACGCGTACTGGAACTGCTTTTGATGCTCGAACAGGTTAGTCTGCATAAAAAGGTTTTTGCTCATGTGCATTTCGAAGATTTTGATATCCATTTTACTTTTTATTTTTAAATGTGTTTATTTTTTTTAAATGTTGCAGTATTGGGAACAACATCATTTGACCTATCACATCTTCTTTCTCACATATGTGTCATCAAGCACAATTGATTATGTCAAGAGTTTCCTTGAATGGATGAGTGATTCGATAGCAAAGTCCTTTGAGCACACTCGTGAATCGTGATAATGCCTTCCTTCTAAAGTATTAGCTTTTTATTTGGTCTAATTCTCTACCAGCTTATATCGATATGAATTTGATTGGAGTTTATATATTTGTTTGCAGGCATGTTACTCTTTTGATCAACAAGCGTGAACTAGAAAATGCGCCAGAGGGCCCAAAGGTAACAAGTTTAATCCACTTTCGTTATTTAATTACATTTATCGCGATATTGACTGCATTACTTTTTTAGATTGTTTTAGCTTCTATGGCCAGTTTAGAAGTGGGACTTTCACGACATATTTGTAGAATGGGCTGCTGATGTAAGAAATCTTGTTCTTTTTACCGAAAGGGGCCAGGTACGTTCTGCGATTTTTATCTTTTGTGTTTAAAGTCAAATACTTGGTTGGTTTTATCTTTCACAAGAAACATGATTTCATCACTTACAGTTGTATTTTTTAGTTTGGTACGCGTGCAAGAATGCTTCAATCAGATCCACCTCCTAAAGCGGTAAAAGTAACCCTATCGAAAAGAGTGCCATTGGTTGGGGACGAGTTAGCTGCGTATGAAGAAGAGCAAGAAAAGATTAAAAAAGAGGAGGCTTTAAAAGCCACTCTTGTTAAAGAAGAGGAATTGAAAGCTGTGGTCGGTGCTGATGTCGGTAAAACTGACCCAATGCTCATTGATGGCCATGCAAAAGTTGATGGTAATTATCTTTTTTTCTTTATTCTGCTGCTGATTTTGTTTTACCATTTCGAGGTCTTTGTTTGAAGATAATCGATGGATAAAGCGTTAAATATGAGATTGTGAGTAGGGCTAACTGCAAGACATCGAAATGAACTTTGTACTTTTTCTAGATTTTAGCAATTTTAGCAACCGACCTTACGTCTCCTTACATTAGGTACAAATTAGAAATCAGTTTTGCTTTTATAACTGATTTTAGCAACAAAGTTACATTATTTTACTGATGAGCTCCAGTGTAATAAGCCTCGGAGTTGTCAATGCTAGATAGATCTGGAGTGGCATGGTGATTAGCTCAAGTGTCGGGTTTCCAAGAGGAGCCTGATTGTGAGGCAGCATCCGAGTAAGTAGCATAATTGACCCGTGCACGAGATTGATTCGGTTGATTTGGGCACTGAGAAGGTAGATGACCTATGCCACAACGGTTACAATGACCATACACCGTATTTTGAGTGGAAGCCCAAGAGAATTGTCGGGTGCCACTATTGTCCCGATTACGAGAATTTGAAGCTGCACGGAAGTTACCACGCGAAGAGCCACGAGAGCCACGGTTGCCCCGGTTGTTGTTGTTGAAAGACCGAGAGCCAAAGAAAGCTTGCGGGCGTGGTGAAGTAACAGGATTGAGTTGATATCCTAACTGAGAGGCCGTGAGTTGAAGATTATGAAGTTGTTGCTGAATATAGTCAAGGTTGGCTGCCGTGGAGGTGTAGTGGCAGCCGAGAGAGGCTGCTGTGTTGGTGTGGCAGCCGCTAAAAATGCTTGTGGAACCTGTGTATTGGCTGCCAACATCCTTGTAATCAAGTAATCATGATCACTTAACAACCCATGGAGCTCGTTGAATGGGCCAAAAGATTGGCCTTGAGGCCATTATATTCTTCACGAAGCCCTGCAAGGGTAAGCATAACATGATCCTTATCTTTCATCGGTTCTCCGATATTAGCCAACGCAGTGCGTATTCTTGTGCCCGACTTAGATAGTCAGCAGGTTTCTCATCACCCTTCATGGTGATTCTGAGCAGCTGATTAGAAGTGGTAACTGGTGCATACCGCATACGCCCGTTCTAAAGATAGCCATACCTCACGTGAAGAGGTAACTGGTGCATACGCCCGTTCTCATCACGCCCGTTCTAAACAATTGTTGAAATGTTAATCTAATTTTTTTTAAATATAGTTTTAGATTTGGTGTTGTCTTTCCTTTCAACTTACCGCAAACTTGATCTGTTTTTTTTATTTAATTTTATTTATTGGACGACAATTGTTTATCGCAGCTGGTGGGGTGCGCGGGGAAGCATATCGTGATGTATTAATAGATGGATTTGTTCCACCCTCGAGCGTTGCCCCAATGTTCCCATTTTATGATAACACCTCAGAATGGGATGATTTTGGTGAAGTAATTAATCCCGATGATTATGTAATTAAGGATGAAGATATGGACATGGGATCTATGCCTGTAAGTTCGATTTAATTTCATGTATGTAAAGTTACCTCTTTTATGTATATATAGAAGTGGTTTGTAATATACGTTTACTTTGATGAGATTAGGTGGGTGGAGATCTTGATGGAAAACTCGATGAAAACACTGCTAGTTTGATGCTTGATACAACCCCATCAAAAGTCGTATCTTCTGAACTTACTGTAAGTTCCTTCACATGAATTTACCAGCAAGAAATTATTTTGCAGGCAATCATAAATTGACTTTTGCCATAAATTATTATTCAACTTACGTTTATTAATTATCTTATTATATAAGTATTTTGTCTGCCTCAGGTCCAAGTCAAATGCTCATTGGTTTACATGGATTTTGAAGGACGGTCTGATGGTCGATCAATCAAATCAATTCTTTCTCATGTTGCCCCTTTGAAACTTGTATGAATTTTCTTCTTTTTTTTTTCTAGCAAATTATTTTCTGCAATTATTGTTGAACTGTTAAGATATTAAAGTCTTCTTTATTAGGTGCTGGTGCATGGATCCGCAGAGGCCACTGAACATCTGAAGCAACATTGTCTGAAACATGTCTGTCCTCATGTATATGCTCCTCAAATTGAAGAAACAATTGATGTCACATCAGATTTGTGTGCATATAAGGTACATAATAGGATGTTGTTTTGCACGATTTATCGTCAAATCCACATTTGATTGGTTTGTTGTTGTTGTGGAAATAGGTGCAACTCTCTGAGAAACTGATGAGCAATGTTCTTTTTAAGAAGGTTAGGCTATTATTAGGATAATATAGTTTTAGTGATCATATCTGATAATAAAAATTATGCATTTTGACCCGTTTTCACTAAAGCTTGGAGATTATGAAATAGCATGGATTGATTCTGAGATCGAGAAAACAGAGAGTGGCACGTTGTCTTCACTCCCCCTTTCAACAACAGCTCCTCACAAATCGGTACTTGTCGGTGATCTAAAAATGGCAGACTTTAAGCAGTTTCTCTCCGGAAAGGGTATTCAGGTAATATCTTCTCTTTTTCTTGTAGTGAAATCAATTCCATCTCATAACATCTTTCCAAGTTACACCTTTCTGAGTACTGTTCATAATGGTGGTTCGTGTTATGCATCGTATATCGAATAAACCATTTCAGGTAGAATTTTCGGGCGGGGCCTTACGATGTGGTGAGTACGTGACACTGAGGAAAGTCGGCGATGCTAGTCAGAAGGTGTGTATTAAGAATATTAATTAAAGTTGGTAAAATGAGTGGGTCGGGTGGATTGAGTAACGGGTCAAAACGGATATCTTTAGGTACGCGTATGGGTTAAAATTAGTGATGTTGACTTGGAAGACTGTCCTAGTTTTTTTTTTCTTATACCACGGCTGGTGTTTTTATGCATCAGTTATATATATATTTATATATTATGAGCCAATTCACCTTCTTAATTTTCATTTGTATGGTGTAGGGTGGTGCTGCTGCTATCCAACAAATAGTTATCGAAGGTCCGTTATGTGAGGAGTATTACAAGATTAGAGAATACCTCTATTCACAATTTTACTCGCTTTAAGTTAGAATTTAGGGTTTATGTTGTAATTGGCTTGTGGGGCCTTGTAACATTTTTCTGACACTGCAGACTGGATCTTGAAATTGAGCTTCTTTACGGCTTTGAGCCCTGGTTGGTAATTTACATTGGCCCGAACTTGAATTGTTCGCAGGTTCAATTAGAAATGACTGGACCTATTTAAGCTAAACCCGAAACCTCTGAATTTCGTATCAAGTTCGTGTCTTATGAAAGTTCACACGTCTCCTTGCAAAGCAAATAGCAGAAATAAACGCTGCGAGCGTTTAGTAGAGTTATGATTTACATGGGTTTTTTAAAATGGTTAAAAAAACCGCTCACATAATCAACTCTGAGTGCATGTTCAATCTTAACACTTTACATTTTCTTTTCTTTTGAGAATTATAGTGCGACAAAAGTACATACGGAATTATAGATGTAGTCTAATGCTGGAGGGTGGGGAGCGGGGAACACCGCGCCGCCTCCTCCTTTCCTGTGAATCTTTGGGGTGGCCATGGCAGGCTTGAGGAGACAAAGGACATTGTGAAAGCGACGTGTGGCCAATTACATTCCGGGATCCACTATACAATGAATCTCCATTAGCGGTCATCACAAAAGAGACCACTAGGACATCCTGATAGCGATGTCTAGCCAATGGCACACTGCAAAAAAAGTTACACTTCAAATACAAGGTTGAGCCGTGGCCCGTGATTCCCCTACCTATATCCAGGGCCGGCTCTGAGAATTCATGTACCCTGTTCGAGCTCGAAAAACGTGCCCTTAGGTCTTAACTAAATAAAAAAATTTAACTAGTTTTTCATACAACTTTGAACCGTTGACAAAAATATAGCATTCGATAAACAATGCAATTAACAAAATACAAAATATAGTATTCGAATGAATGACATACCGTAAAAACTAATAAGCTAATAGCTAACCAATGATTCGTGAAGCTCTCCTTGCATTCTTGACAACAAATTGGTGAATCAACTCTTCACAATTTATATCATCTAAGACTTCGTTCTCAATAGCAATCATCGCCAATCCACTAAGTCTTTCTTGAGACATTGAAGATCGTAGGTAAGATTTCAATAACTTCAACTTCGAAAAACTTCTTTCTGCAGATGCCACAGTGACCGGAATAGTCAACAATATTCTATATGCAATGCATGCGTCTGGGGAATAACCGTCTTCTTTCATATACTCCAAAACATCTACAGGACTGCTAAATTTATTGGTTAGTGAGTCACGAAATAAATTAAGCTCTGTATAAAGTGCCTCGCCATCAATATCAGATTTTTCTTTAAACTTGAGTGCATTTTCAAGACGATGACAATACGACTTAAGATCTTCATCTTTCATAATCCTCAACGTACGTGGAAACAAAAAACCAAATAAACCCTCGTACCATTTAAATTGTTCAAATCTTTTCTCTAAAGAAGCAATAGCTTGATCCACAATATATAAGAAAAAGTTTACTCTGAAATTCCCACCTCATCCGCATTTAGTCCTTCCCACCTTCTTGGATCAAATATATAATCAACATGCTCTTCTTGTTGTTGCTCTTCAACATGTTCTTGTTCTTGTTGCTTTTCAACATGTTCTTGGTCTTGCTCGTCTTCTACTTCCACACGTTCTTGCTCTTGTTCTACTTCCTCGTGTCCCCGTTCTACTTCAACATGCTCTTGTGGTTTTTCCACATCAACAATAGGCGGATTAGGCGTCAAAAATTTTTGCATAGCACCCTTTTGTGACTTCACCAATTCATCTTGTCGTTTCCTCTTTTGACGTTTTTGCCATCCGGATGCTTGTTTAGGAGCCATTAACGCCTAAATATAATCGACAAAGTTTGCATCAAATTAAGTTAACGCCTAAATAAGGTTCGTTTGCAGCCCTATATACGAGTAAACGAAATTATATATCTTGGAACAACTTAGATATTTTAAGGTTTAATCAATCAAAAGGTGATAATAAATATTGTTTATAATTCTAAATCAAGTGTAATAGACGTTGACAAGTTCCTGATGACATATGGAATATTGGAATAAAGGAATCGGCCCTATTATTCTATTATTAATTTAATTTTACTCTAAATAAATCAGCAAGTGGAACTAATAATAATAGATGGGATATTTCTTGGTTACCTCCTAATTAAAAAATAGAAGGCTGCTATTGCTAACCTTTATCTTACACCGCCCTGCTGCAAGTTGTTCCATTGATCCTTTTAACTACCCATCTTTCATTGATCCTTCCAAGTCTCCCTCCACCTTTTGTATACTCTACCCACCACCGTTGACTACTCCTTCCCGGTCAACTGATCAACCCAGTGACAACACCGCCCCTCACACCATCGTGACTGTCATCTTCATCCTCGTCACAAGGTCAGATCCACTCTCTCTCTATATCTCTCTCTGTATATATATCTATATGTATCTCTGTTATGCCGTGGATTTTATTTATTTGTTATTTTATTTTAGTTATTTTGATGATTTCCCCCTATGCCGGTGTGAATATGTGATCCTGTATATTATGGTATATTTATGTGATCACTGTATATTATGGTATAAAAGCCCCAAACAAATTTCTATCACTCTTGATTCTTTCGACCGATTTGGGGGCGGGTTCCAATCTAGGGTTCATTTGGGGAATCAAAGTGTTGACAACTTAAAACTAGTAATTGTTCTTGAGGTTTTTTTGTTTTATAAAATATTTAAAAACCAATTACGTAGGTAAGATTATTATTTACCAACGGGACAAAGGTTGGTTTATTAAAAACCAATTTTCCTATCTATAATAGATAACACGTTTTGATACAATATCTATATACCTATCTATACTTTCTATTAAAATGTATTATGCATGGTTTTCTAAAAACCATCCGTGTTTGCACACATGTTTTACTACTAGTATGAGAAAAAAAATGTTGTATAAATAATTCTATATAAAAGGTTTAAAATAATAGTATGGTATAAAATACTTATTTTAGTGGGCAAATAATTATCATGTGGACCCTTGAGAAATGATAGTGTCTTTGAATTTATTAAGCACTTTCCTTTAAGGCTCAAACTATCTACACACTTGGTGTGTAGATAGCCACCCCAAAAAGTGTTTTTTTGTCCTATATGCATACTTTGCAGTGTCGAGCTGTGTCCAAAGCGCGGCGTTTTGGTCCGGTCAACCAGACAAAGACTGACGGGTCTGTTGACCGGACCAAAACGCCGAGATTTGGCCGCGTTTTGGTCCTGTCAACCAGACAAAAGATTGACACCCGGTCTGGTTGACAGGACCAAAACGCGGCCAAAGCTCGGCGTTTTGGTCCGGTCAACAGACCCGTCAGACACCCGTCAGTCTTTGTCTCGTTGACCGGACCAAAACGCCGCGCTTTGGCCACCGCTCGACACTGCAGGGTGTGCATATAGGACAAAAAAGCACTTTTTGGTGTGCATATAGGCACATTGGTGTGCCAATAGGTACACCCTTCCTTTAAAGTTTCACAAGATATTTTTGTTTATATATATTTTTAATATTGTGTTCTTATATTATGAAAAAGGTAAGAGGAAATTTCCTAGCCATATAATGTGATAAAATCATGCTTCTCTTTATATACATCTCATTTGAGTAGATAAAAACAATACAACCCACATTAATCTTCATTTAAATTGGTTTCATATTACTCTACAGATTCTAAATACATCAATGGCATGTTCATCATCTTCTTCTCACTCTGCACCCGTCTCTTCTTCTCGTTCGTGCAAATATGATGTATTTCTTAGTTTTAGAGGAGAAGATACCCGCAAGACATTTGTTGATCATCTATATTCTGCTCTTACACAACACCTTATCCGTGTTTACAAGGACAATGAAACACTTCCACGAGGTGAATCCATCAATCAATCCCTCTTCGAGGCTATCGAAGAATCACAAATTGCTGTCATAGTATTCTCCAGAAACTATGCGGATTCTTCATGGTGTTTAGAAGAACTTGCACATATTATGAAACGTAAGGATGATGGAGAGCTAATTGTTATACCAATATTTTATGATGTGGAACCTACAGATGTGAGAAATCAGAAAGGGAAATTTGGAGAAGCGTTTTCCAAACTAGAGGTGCTGAACGTCACCAAAGCTGAAATATGGAGAGAAGCCCTTGTTGATGTGAGTAGCATCGCTGGATGGGAGCTCAAGAACATTGCCGACGGGTAAACTTTTTTTATCTGAATTATTTGCGTACCGTTAATTAATGTGTTTTACAATTAATTACATTTGATATTAGAAGTTTTCAGTTATATTTGATAGTCATGTGTAAATATGTATGTGTAAATAAGCCAAGCTAGATCTTTGTTTAAAATCATAAGTGATAAGTGGCGGACTCAAGAATATTTTGCATGGGGGCGGAATTTTTAGGGTTAGTTATCTATCGCGGAATATTAAAAAAATGTTCCTGTTTGGATCGGGTCAAGTAAAACTTGTTGCGTCAGCCAAAACTAATATTTAATTCAATAATCTAATAATAATTAATTTAGTAATAAGTTCTAGAAATAGCTCCATGATATTGACATTCCTTAAAGTAAACGTTAACAAACAAGTTTCAATAATCTAATATTAATCTAGCAAGAAGTTTCAACAAACATTAACAAAATACACACTAACACACTTACCCTAATAAATAGTTACCCCATATAATCTAGACTCTTATATCATCATTTGGGACTCCTATTCTTAAAAATAGTAACCCCATAACCTTTATTCTTATATATTATTTTGATGGGAAAACGTCATAGAAATGTAACCAAGTTTGCCAAATGTTCTAATTAAGTCATTCAAACTTTTTTTGTCTATCTAAACTAACTACACTTCAACTTAATGTTCTCATAGTGTGTAATTACCAGGTAACCAGGTTACTATTTTTTCATTTTATTTTTTGTTTTCTTTTAATGTTTATATGGATATTATTTAAGGATTTTATAAAATTAAAATATATTTTAAACCCTAACAAACCTTGGACCTCTCAATTTTCAATCGTCGATCGAATCGGAAAGAACATGTTTTTATTTTGTGGATTTGATTTGCATAATTCAATCATTGTGGCCTCTTAAATTTTATTTCTTCTAGTTTATGTTCTGGTCTTACTGCATATTCATGGCAATATCATTGGAATCACTGTTGAATCACTTGAATGGTTGAATCCCATTTTGAAAGCATATTAAAATTACCGCAATTTCTTCTATTTGTGATTTACAAATTTAAAAATGTGATTTTTTGTAACCCCTGCTCCATTTTGAAACGTACTGGAATCATACATTTTGGAACCAGCTCGGAATTCCATTTTATGATTCAAACGATACACAAAAGGTTTTGATTATTTAATAAATTTTTTAGAATAAAAATATAATTTTTTATTGAAAATTTCATGTTATTATTTATATTTCCTACTTCCTATTAAAAAATTATAAAAAGTTATCAAACCTGACACATCATCATTAGTAACCTGGTAACCTGATAATTACGTAATATTAGAACAACAAATGAAACTTTAGTGACTTTAGAGAGACAAAAAAAGTTTCACTGATTTAATTGGAACAGATGTCAAACTTGATTACATTTCTACAAAGTTAACCCTATTTTGATTACTATTCTTAATCTTGTAGCCGTAATTACTATTCTTAAAAATAATAACCCCATAACCTTTATTCTTATATATTATTTTGATTATTATTCTTAATCTTATAGCAGTAAGAAACAACAAGTTAATAATTACAAAAATTTGTATTGGAATCTTAATCTTATAGCCGTAAGAACCACATATGCAGACATCTGTAGTAGAAGATGTAGAACAAACCTCTCAAGTCTGCGAGAAGAAGACTGTTTGTTTTTTTAACATTTGCAACGGTTGTGGGATGGAGGAGAGGGTGGAGGCGGCGGTTGTGGGGTGGAGGAGATGGGTGAGAGTCGGCGTTGGTTGTGGAGGTGAGAGGTGGAGGTTGCGGCTATGGGGTGGAGGAGGCGGCTATGGGGTAGAAGAGAGAGGTGGAGGCGGCGGCTGTTGGTTGAGGTGAGAGGTGGAGGTGGAGGTGGCGGTTGTTGGTGGAGGTGAGAGGTGGAGTCGGATGTTGGAGGAGGAGAGGGGTGAGAGGCGATTTGTGAGAAGGGAAGGATAACTAGGGTTTGGAAGTGGTATGAAATAGGAAGTCAACATCTGCTGGAATAAGAGGACACACAGATGTTTTTAAATGAAATGTCTTCTAAAGAACAAACACTTTGCGAAACAAAAGGTTAAAGGTCTGCGTGTGGTCTGTGCGACGCAGACAAAAGTGGCCAGAAAAATCTTTTCAATAAAAACAAACAATCCCTCAATCTATATAGAGAAGTTCGCAATTAAAAATGTATATAGACTTATAAGTTGGTCAGACTAGTTAAAACTATATGCTATAATGCACACTTCATCCAAGTATAAAATAATAAACATTAATACTGTATGTTTGTGAACTTTTCTTTGATTTTGGTGTCATCTTCTTCTCTATCGTTAACCACCATCTCCCGCCACAGCTCCGCCACAGTCCACCAGAAAGTTCAATTGTTAACTTTTCACATTTCTTTTGGTTTCAAAAGTTCAAGGGGTGTGATTATAAAATTTTATGGGGGCGATCAGGATTTTAACACCTATATTACACTAAAAAAATTCAGGGGGAGCGACCGCCCCCTTAGAAGAACTGTAGGTCCGACCCTTGAAGTGATCCTATACATTGAATCCTCGATAATGGGCGTGTTAGTCAAATTATATAATACTCTCAACTTTAATAATGACATATTTAGCCTCTTAACTAAAAGAATTTTAGCTCCTCAGCTTTAATAATAAGGGTTATTGGATTTTATCATCCCCAACTATCGGCCTTTGGCCGTTGCCACCCCCAACTAACACTTTGACACCCGACACCCCCAATTTGACATTTAGTTTGTGCTGGCACTACTCAGTTAAATCTTTACTAACTGAGTATGTTTCTTATCAGAGTAAACCGCAATTTTACCCCCTGGGGTTAGAGGCAATTGGCACTCTGACCCCTCCCTGAAAAAATTGCAATTTGCCCCCCAACATTGTTGTTCTGTCACATTACCCCCTGTGAACAACTTCTGTTAAAAGTCAACATAATTAAGTAACGGTCAAAGGGTATATAGGTCATTTCCACTATACTTTTGTATCTTACACATTACAACCCCCTATACATTTGAGACTCCTAGCACTCTTACCCCCCTCCACCTTCCCACACCGCTCCTCCAGATCTCCGGCGATCTTCATCTCCGGCGATATTCATCTCCGGCGATATTCATCTCCGGCGATATTCATCTCCGGCGATCTTCATCTCGAAACAATAACCTTTTTCCTTCAAATTTCCAAATCTTATTTCTCCGATTTTTTACAACACACATTTCTGGCGACATGAACTCGAAGCCGCTGCTACATGTATTAGACATCAAACTCATCGGCTCTTCACAGGAACGCTACCGTTTACTCCTCTCAGATTCTGTTTCCACTCAGCAAGCAATTTTCGCCACTCAGCTTAATGATCGACTCGAAACCGGCACCGTTCTCAAAGGATCCGTTGTTCAGCTCATCGAAAACATTTGCAGCGCTATTCAAAATCGCAAGTTCGTTCATTTCTTCTCTCTCTCTCTCAACACGCTTAGGTTTTCGTATAGATGCATACGGTTTACATTCTAATAAGATACATTGTGTTTGTCAAAACCAGATAGTCCTAAAAGCTTGAAATATAATTATATGCTGCGGCCATCCTCATCATTGAACTAATCTATGCGAAAGTTGTGTCTCTGTTTTGGGATCAGACCATGCGTAATCCTCAAACTGTTATTAATGTTCCAGCAACATACCATTTAGTGTCGAATATTATTAAAAAGAACGAAGGTAAGTTAACCTGTGATTGCAAGGATGAGTTTGCTATGTGTTTGACATACTTTTATATATATTTTGTGTTTTTTGTGTCCTTAATAAACTCTCCTCAAATGAGTTTGAATAGTTTCTTCATTATAAACCAGTTTATAATTAGAATACAAGGAACATACATTGAAGTTCTATTTTATTCGTTTCTTCTGAATTTTTATTGCCAATGAGGTTTTCTAATGGTTAAATGACCATTTGCAGCAGGTTAGGGATTTACCAAAGTCCATTTCCCAATTGTTAGAGGGTTTGGAAAAGGATTGGTTTCCTGCAGGGGTAATGTTTGGAACAGTCTATAACACTGGGGGGTAATATTGCAGAATACAGAGAACCATAGAGGGTTAGAAGAAAGGGTAATATAGTCATTTTACATAGGGGGTAATATTGTAGAGTAGAACAGATCATAGGGGGTAAGAAGGAAGGGTAATTTAGTCATTTTACATACCAATTAACAGAACTGTTAAGTTCTTTAATGGCAGGGGGTAATTTTGCGACAGAACAACAATGTTGTGGGGGGGGGGGGGGATTGCAATATTTTCCAGGGAGCTAAGCAGTTAAAGCGGTAAAATAGCGGATAGCGGTCAAGGTCCGCTATACGATATATAGGTTATAGCGGTGGTATAGCGGTGATATAGCGGTAATTTTTATACCATGCATAATTTATGTATTTTTATATATATTATATACATATACCATTAATTTTATATTGTTTATATATAAATTCACAAGTTTGAGGACTAAATATAAACTAATGAAGATGGAGGGGGGTTATATGTTAAAATACCCAAACTTAAATAACCCTAATGATCCCCACTTTCATCATATGCCGTTTTCTTTCCCGCTCCCCTTCTCTTCTCCATCAGGCGTACCCAGTTATCTCTACAATGGTTCAAAATCATGGAGCAACAACTGATTTTTGTTCAAATTAAGGTAACAATTTGTTTCACTTAACCGATTTGGTCAATTTTTTACTAATATCTGATCCAGTTTTGACCGATTTGGTCCGATTATAGGCGACTTTTGACCGATTTTTTCAAACTTACCTAATTTGACTATGACCGCTATACCGGTTTCCAAATAGCGGCAATTAGCGGTCAAATAGCGGGCTATAGCGCCGCTATTAGCGGAACCGCTATGCCCAACCACTATTTGGACCGCTACGATGCCAGAAGACCGCTACACCGCTATAGCACCGCTATAGCGCCGCTATTAACTGCATAGCCAGGGAGGGGGTCAGTGTGCCAATTGGCTTAAACCCCAGGGGGTAAAATTGCAGTTTACTCTTCTTATCATACGTGGCACAAACTTGATGAGATGGACAGGATGACATGGCGAATCTTGATTATGTGGCACTATATGTATATATAAAAAGCTGCATTTTATAAAGACATCCAAAACCCTCCTCTTCAGCCACCATACATTATTATCACACCACACCACCAAGCTCTCACTCCTCCCACATCGAAGCTCATCCATGGAGGTGCAGGTGCTAATAAAACCACTAATTCTACTCCTATGCATCTCACTCATCTTACAACCTTCACATTCTCAGCAGCTTTCCACATCATTTTACCACAAATCATGCCCCAGATTCGAACAAATAATGCAAGACACCACCACCAACAAACAAATTGCCTCCCCCACCACCGCCGGCGCCGCCCTCCGCCTCTTCTTCCGCAACAGAGACGCAAACCCTAACTGGAACCGATCTACTCTCGTTGTGAAGATCTGATTATCGATATGTTCTATGTTTCAATTCTCGATCCGTTCGTTCGTTATGACGTCATCATTATCTACATTATAGTACCAACATGACCTAACTGAAACTGAGATCGATTCAACGAACTCGTTACCGAACGCCGGAGTCTCTTCATTGCTAACTGAAACTGAGATCGATTCAATGAATCCGTTTTTGCACTCGAAACAGACGACGGGGTTGTTAGGTACGGTCGCCGGTGGTGGTGGTGGTGGTGGTGGATCTGGAGTATTGGATATGGTCGCCGGTGGTGGTTGTTGATTTGAGTTTGATTTGAGACAAGATTCGATTTGATTTGAGTATACACGGATCTGACGATTTATTTGTGTGAAAGAAGATAGCTGATGGAAGGTTTTGTTTTGTGTGGATTAGCTTAAAAGAGAGAAGATATCATGAAACCATGTCATCCTGTACACGTAATTGATAAAGTGCCATGAATTTGCCATGTCATCCTGTCCACGTAAGCTAGGTTGTGCCACGTAGGATAAGAAACAAACTCAGTTAGTAAAGATTTAACTGAGTGGTGCCAGCACAAACTAAAAGTCAAGTTGGGGGTGATAAAATCCAATAACCCAAATAATAAACAACGTTAGCCCTTAAACTTATTAACATGTTTAGCCTCTCAATTTTAATAGTGAACAACTTTAGCCCCTAAACCTTAATAATGACATGTTTAGCCTCTTAACTAAAACATCAAAGAACTTTAACACTCGCAATTTACTTATTTTTGTCTACGTTTGAACCCGCCGCGGAGCGCGGGTGCCGGGTGGTAACCCACTAGTTTTCATTTAAAAAAACAATTTCTACTTTATATGATATTGTGTGCATGAAAATACAAATTCATTTTTATATTCATTAGCTTGTAAATCTCTTGGAGTTAAGAGTGGAAGTGAAGAGCTCGATCCTTTGTAAAGCAAATTTTTTTTACACCCCTAAATTATAATGTTTAAAAAGATTGCCGTAAAAAAATAAAAATAAAAATCAAAATGGTGTTTTTTCGGTCCCTTACAACAGCTGTAAAAAGGTAATAACATAAATATGGCATCACTTTTTACAGCATTTACGGCTGCCATAAATGAAAAATAAATCTAGTTTTTTTTTTTCGTTTTGGAAAAGTTATTTTTTTTAGGATTTTTGGTAAAAAAATTTTTGAATAAATCTTTCGTTAGAACGAGTTCTCTAAGTTCTCACAGCTCGTATAAATTTTCATTTTACCCTAACCCTATAAATTTTGTATTTGAAATGTTTTTGACCAAGTTTTTACGGTTTTTTCATTCGTTCTCTTGGTTCTCGGGATATTTAGCGTTCTTATTTAAACTCTTACATGTATATATATTTATGTGTATATATATAAGCTAGGCTAAGGCTATCCTACTTGCATAAAAGGTTATCCATTCAGATGGATTGATAAGGTGACTTCACCGTATTAGTGCATCCATAAGTTAATTATTTATTTATGTACATTAATTTTAAATTCGTGATTATCTTTATTCAGTTAAATATCTCAAATTTACAACACAGTTCTCTTTAGTTTGTGGATATAATAAATTATCCATATATCGAACATGCAGGCATGAATCACAATTCATCAAAAAAGTTGTCAAGACAATTTTGGATAGGCTCTTCGTGTTAAATTCATGTGTAGATGAATGTCTTGTTGGAATGAGGACTCGCTTCCAAGATTTGAAATCATTATTAGACATTGGATCAGATGATGTGCGTATGGTTGGGATATGGGGGGTTGGGGGCGGTGGTAAGACTACTCTTGCTACTTCCGTTTATATGGAAATGTCTCAACATTTTCAAGGTCACTGTATTTTGGAGAATGTTAGAGAGGATACAAGCAAGCATGGCTTAAAGAAACTACAAGAGAATATTTTATCATCTCTTTTCAAGAAAGAAGTGAACGTATATAGTGTTATCGAAGGAAAACACAAGATGAAAAGTATGTTATGTCAAAGAAAAGTGTTGGTAGTTCTTGATGATGTCGATCAACTTGGCCAACTAGAGGCGTTAGCTGGAAAACATAATTGGTTTGGTAGTGGGAGCAGAATAATAATCACAACTAGAAATGAACATTTGCTAAGAACCCACAGGGTAGACCACGTCTATCCTATCACATTATTATCAAATGATGATGCTACTCAACTCTTTAAAAGGCATGCATATAATGAAAAAGAACCTATAGAAGATTATGATAAATTTTCTCTACGTGCAGTATCTTATGCTTCTGGGCACCCCTTGTCACTTAAAGTTTTAGGTTCTTTTCTGTATGATAAAAATAAGAACGAGTGGATTAGTGCCTTGAAAAAGCTAAAAGACATCCCAAATCCAGATGTCATGAACATAATCAAAACTAGTTATGATGGACTTGAATCTTACGAGAAAGAGTTATTCTTAGATATTGCATGTTTCTTTAGACGGTGGAACGCGGATAAGGTAGTTCAGATACTTGAAGCTTCTGGTTTTCACCCTAAGATTGGGATGAAGGTGTTAATACAAAAAGCTCTTATAACAATTGTGAATGACATCATTGATATGCATGATGTACTTGAAGAAATGGGACACTACATTGTCAGAGAGGAACATCCGAACAATCCTGAAAAACATAGTAGACTCTGGATAAATAAAGAAATTAAAGAATTGTGTTTTAAGGATGAAAGAATGGTAAAGATTAACCTTTTATAAAACATACATTATGTTATATGTTTACTAAATGATTCTCAATCCACGCATTGTTTCCTGCTTCATTTTAGGAATATGACAAGACTGAAGCCATAATCTATAAAGGTGGCGTTGAAGATGGTGATACGTCATGCTTATGTAAGATTGTGTCAAAGATGAAGAAACTAAGGTTGCTTAGAGTGGCTACCGATGATGATAACGAGAATGTGGAAGGGGCTAATTTTCTTTCAAATGAATTGCAATATATTAACTGGTCCAATTATCCTCCCAGTCCATTTCCACACAATTTTCAACCAATGAAGCTTGCTGTTCTAAAATTGTCTGGAAGCAAGCAAAAAGAACTTTGGAAGGCTTATAAGGTAATTCGTTATAGTTTTTTGCTTAAAGTATTTTTAGCTTTTTTTTTAACAATGGAAAGTAGAAACTACCAAAGATGTATAAACATTTTTTTTTTAAAAACTAACATATGGTGCCTTGATACATATTTTGACAAAAGATCAAATACACATAAGGTTATTGTACAAAAAGTACGAATAGAGTGAAAAAGTAAAAAAACAGTGACATTTTCGTGATTATTTATTCGTAGAGTAAGTATTTTATCCGCAGATTAATTATCTTAATAAACTAGTAGAGTAATTATGACACACATGTAGAGTAATTTTGAATTTTATATTGTTTGATATCCCGGTAGAGTAATTTTGAATTTTATGTTGTTTGATGAACTTGTAGAGTAAATGTGTTTGTTATTTTTATATTATTTTTTTGATGAACTCGTAGGGTAATTATGATGCACTTGTAGAGTAATAATAATGAAAAGAGTAATTATGATACAATTGAATAGGTAATTTTGGAATTATATGTTGTTTGATGAACTATGTAGAGTAATTGTGTATGTTATGTTATTTTGATAAACTAGTAGAGTAATTATGATGCATTTGTAGAGTAATTTTGAATAACTAGTAATGTATTAATAATAAACTGGTAGAGTAATATGATGCACTTGTAATTGTATGTTGTTTGATGAACTTGTAGAGTAATTTTTTATGTTATGTTATTTTGATCAATTTGATCAATTACTAGAGTAATTATGATACACTTGTAGAGTAATTTTGAATTTTATGTTATTTGATGCACTTTTAGAGTAATTTTGATAATTACGGAACTGTCACCACATTTTTTTACCTTTCCACTCCTTTCGTACTTTTTGTATGATAAGATTATTTGTATAGGATCTTTACTCAACGTATTTTAATCCACTAGTTTCTTTTTTCACTAATATGAAGATTAGAAAATTACAATAAATACTGGTACCATTTTATAATATTAGGATAGCTCATGAAACTCTATATTTTATAAAATTAGAAAATTACAATAAATTAGGGTTGTTCATGAGCCGAGCCGAGCTAGGTCAAGCTCGGGCTCGGCTCGATTATAAACCGAGTTGGCTCGGTTCGGCTCGGATTAGAAACGGAGCTGAAAATCTATGCTCGGGCTCATTTTGGTTTTAAACCGAAACTGGTTCTGCTCGGCTTGGTTTGGCTCGATTTTAAAAATAAAAATTAATACATAGCTCTCAAAATTAAGTGTTCTAAAATATTATTCAATACTTCAAAAGAACATATTCAAAATAAGTTCAACCTAATACACTATAAGCCAAAATCACGTTTAACAACGCAAAATAAGTTTTATATTTCAAGTAAATACAATATTTGTTCATTAGCACGACAATCAACGTTTAAATATGTCATAGACATCAAACTACAAGCCTAAATACATGTAAATAATAATCACTTTTTTGTAATATATTATATAGTATATAAAAATAAAATATATTATAAGTAAAATAATTCGAGCTAAGCCGAGCTTAGGAAACCGAGCCAATTTGGCTCGTCACGAGCTGAGCCGAGCTAGGCTCACTTTCTAACCGAGCCGAGCCGGCTCAGCTCACTTTCAAACCGAGCCATATCGAGCGAGCTTTTTCCGAGCTAGATCCGAGTGAGCTTCGAGCGAGCCGCGAGCTTTTTGGACAGCCCTACAACAAATACAGGTGAAGTCAATAAATACTGGTACCATTTTAGATTTTACACAAGTTTTTTCTATACAAACCCCATTTATTTTTAACTTGTATAGGTAATTGCATTGCATTAGACCAAATTGTATAACTCTTAGCCCCTTTCATTTTAAAAGACACAAGGTAATATTACTGGATTTTAATAGATGAAAGTATAATGGATCACTTGCATCCAACTTATTGACAAGAATCTCAGTAGGAGGATTACTATTACCACCCGTCTCAACAATATCATCTACCATGTTTGTTTACACACCAAATAATACACAAGAATTAACAATCAATAGTATCACTATAATCAACGGAACTAAAAACACACCACAAATGGCGAAGCCAAGTCAGAGTGTCCGATCAGTGGTTCATCACTCAAAAGTGCCACCACAATAGCTTCTTCAACTTCTAAGAAGCCCACGTGTCAGAGCATTCAAATCCATTCCACCATATTTTTACCCTACATTACATGAAAAAGAGTAAATTGCCATTTTAGTCCCTGAGTTTTGTCCAAATTTGCCAGTTTAGTCCAAATAGTTTTTTTTTTTTGCATCTGGGTCCCTGACTTTTACATTTTGTTGCCATTTTGATCATTTTGCCTAACTCCATCCATAAACCCCATCTGTAACCAGGGGTATTTTGGGGATTTCCTTAAAAAATGTTTTCAGTTGCCATTTTGATCCAATTACAAAAAATCAAAAAAATCAAAAAAAATTCCAAAAAATTCAAAAAAATCTAAAAATAAAAAAAAATTCTAAAAAATTCAAAAAAATCTAAAAAATCTAAAAATTCAAAAAAATTCTAAAAAAAATCCAAAATTCATAAAATGTTTCGGCACGAACCGTTTCGACCCGTACCGTTTCGACCCGAACCGTTTCGACCCGTACCGTTTCGAACCGAACCGTTTTGACGCGAACCGTTTCGACCCTTACCGTTTCGACCTGTACCGTTTCGACCCGTACCGTTTCGACCCGTTTCGACCCGTACCGTATCGAACCGAACCGTTTTGACGCGAACCGTTTCTAGCCGAACCGTTTCGACGCGAACCGTTTCAAACCGAACCGTTTCGACCCGTACTGTATCGAACCGAACCGTTTCGACGCGTACCGTATCGAACCGAATCGTTTAGATTTTTTTGAATTTTTTGGAAACGGTATCGAAACGGTTCGGGTTCGAAACGGTACGGGTCGAAACGGTACGGGTCGAAACGATTCGGGTCGAAACGGTTCGCGTCGAAACGGTTCGCGTCGAAACGGTTCGGTTCGATACAGTACGGGTCGAAACGGTTCGGTTTGAAACGGTTCGCGTCGAAACGGTTCGGCTAGAAACTGTTCGGGTCGAAACGGTTCGGGTCGAAACGGTTCGGTTCGATACGGTACGGGTTCGAAACGGTTCGCGTCGAAACGGTTCGGTTCGATACGGTACGGGTTCAAAACGGTTCGCGTCAAAACGGTTCGGTTCGATACGGTACGGGTCGAAACGGTTCGGTTCGAAACGGTACGGGTAAAATGGCAACTGAAAACATTTTTTGATTTTTTGTAATTTGATCAAAATGGCAACTGAAAACATTTTTTAAGGAAATCCCCAAAATACCCCTGGTTACAGATGGGGTTTATGGATGGAGTTAGGCAAAATGATCAAAATGGCAACAAAATGTAAAAGTCAGGGACCCAGATGCAAAAAAAAAACTATTTGGACTAAACTGGCAAATTTAGACAAAACTCAGGGACTAAAATGACAATTTTCTCCATTAAAAAACACTATATTTTCTCTCTTTTTTCAATTAAATATTATTTTTATACCTTTATCATTACCTTTTCTCTCTCCTCCACTCACAACCACTTTCAAAATATATTAAAAAATTATAGGGGGTGAACAGTATCCCCTCAAATATACAGATAAACAGTAACATTTTCTCTCTCCTCTACTCACAACCACTTTTTATACTCTTTATATTATAAAAACTCCACTTACAACATTTTGTGGAATAAATGTGAATGTTCTCACAAGCCCAACCAGTACCTTGCTACAAGCTATCTTATCTGCTACATCCCAAGTGTCCACAAGCCCATCCAGGTGCAAGTCCATCATCCAATTCAGCTCAACATATAACAAATAAAATAATTAGAAATATATTAAGTATAAACTTGATAAAACATAGGTATAAAATTGTATTTATATATACATTTTTAACAAAACCCATTAAGTATAAATTAGCTTTTTTATTATTAAAAAATAAAATAATGAAACCGAAGCCACTCTCATTGTTGTTTAACTTCTGAATTTTCTTGATATCAAAACTAATAATGCAAAACTCAAGTCAGGAACTAAAATAAACAATACAACTATTCGTAACTTAGCTACAATTTATTTGATTTCCCACTGGAAGATATAACTTATTTATTAGATCATATCAATTCTCATAAACTCGTATATATTAACTTGTCTGTTTGTAGCATCTACCACAGTTAGAAGTGCTTGAACTTGTTCTCCTGCGGGAGCTAATTAGCACACCAGATTTTGATGGACTCCCACGTCTTAAAAGGTTGATTCTCAGTTATTGTCAGGAGTTGGAAGAGATTCACCCATCATTTAGAAATCATACAAGTCTTGAATACTTAAAGGTATCAAATTGTTCCAAGCTAAGGCTTCCAACAATTAGTCAGATGAAAAACATAAAGGTTCTACTAATAACGTCTTGTGATCTAAAAGATGGAGATATACCATATGGTATTGGTGAATTATCCAACTTACAAGAGTTAAATCTACGTTTTAACAATTTTTCACGACTGGATTTCAACTTCTCGCAACTTACACGACTCAAAAGTCTCGACGTGTCATGTTGCAACAATCTTCTTGAATTGCCCGAGCTCCCATCAAGTTTAGCTATTTTTACAGCATATGAATGCAGGTCACTTACACTTGTCAAAGATTTTAGCACAAAATGTAAACACTTATGTCAAGTCTCACTTCCAGTTAAAGTTGAGTGGAGTGACAGATTACTACAATCCATGCTTAAGGTATCTCTCGTTTTGAAAATCAAATTAGTTCTATGTATATCGACCATGTTAATGGTAATTAGAATATAATTAATTTGTGTTAATGAATTAGGGAACAAGTATTGAAAATGGTTGCATGCATCTCCAATTTGGTGGCCTTAAGATTGCAAAGGGGTTTACACCTCTTTTGCGTAGAGGAGGTAGTTGTAGATTGGAACTTCCAGAGAATTGGTGTAATGACTTCACTGGTTTCTTAATGTGCATTGTTACTTCATATGACTTCTCCAGGAGGACTGGGTGTGATATAAGTATGAAGCAGGAAAGTGGTATGGATTTGGAAGATGATGGGGTTTGGGAGGAGAGTGATGGTGGTCGTCATACATTGGTGTGGTATGTTTCGTTTGGTTCATTGAGACACACTACTTGGTGGTATCAAACACACAACGCGGTTTCTCTTAAAATTGAAAGTCATTTGCGTATACCAAGACCAGGTCGCTACAATCATGGTTTTGGAGTTAGACTCGTTGAGAAGAAAAGTAGAAGTGGTGAAACAGAAACATCAACAGATTCTTCTTCTCATTATACCCCTAAGATCAAAATTCAACATGACTCAACATCTGAACTAAAGGTATCCTTACATCCATATTTTCGGATGTAAGGAAGTGGAAATCTGTTGCGCAAGTCTGGGGATCAAACCTCGGTAACACATGATTTACACCAGACATGTGATTTATCTCCATCATATTGGCTTACACGTGATTTACCGGTCGGTGGGGGACGCCTAGTGGTGGCGTACACAATTTTTTTTCAACATCTTCACCAATGTTATGAACTACCAACATCATACTTTATTTTGAGCTTCAAATGTTTTTGAATTTATAAATCAAGCTGGGGGTAAATTTGGGATGTACAGACTAGATTTTTGGAAGCATATGAGAAGACAGCATGCCTCCAACAATGGATCCGGAAAAAAAAAGCTCATCGGAAGTGATGCTTGATTTGGCTTATCTTTTTGGGATGTACAAACGATCGGGTGATGCTTTTGTTGATTTGCTTTTAGTTTGGATTCTGTTAATTAATTGATTGTTTTTTTCTTTTTAATGGCACATTCTATTATTTTACGCAGTGCTGAACCCAGAAATTTTTTTAATGGGAAGCGGATTTTTTTTTCATTGGGGCCGGAAAAGGGTTAGTTGTTTATGCTAAATACTAAAAAACTTCTGTCCAATTCGAGTTGGGTCGAATCGAGTCGGTTCACGTAACAAAAGGATAAAACTACATTAAATTTCAAAAATATTACAAAAATATGTCAATCTTCATTAGAATAGAAATGCAAGATCTATATAGTCACTTTCTTCAAAGCCATTACATCCGGTGGGCAAAAGTAATTATCGATTATCAAGATTCTTATTATTATTTTTTCTAATTTGAATATTCTCTCTATATAATTCTGGTAAAAAGTTCTACATCTTTTTTGAAGAAGTATCAATTCGGATAAACTTTAACGTTCAAAAAGATGAAAAAGATTGAATTTGATAAATATAAAGAAATAATGTATATTATTAAAATCAATGTTTGCACGAGTTGTAATTTTTTTTAATTTCATCTTCCTAATTTTTGTTTAAAATTATTGATATTATTTAATATAAGAGATATTATTTAATACGAGAGATAAATAGAAAAATAAGGTAAGAAAGCACCAGAAAGTAAGTGACATGTGTACAAAAAAAAAAATTATTTATTAGTATAGGAAGATTTTTAATCGGTGTTTTTCTGAATATCTAGTAAAATAAAAAACCCAAAATATTAAATAAGATTGCATTTCTCTTGAGAGATGCAGCTTCGACTCCCACTTGGTGCAGAGTGAGACACTGGTGGGCAATAATAGGAGACTCAGGGAAAACTGGGTTAGATCATTGAGCCAAACGGGTTTTACTGGTAATTTCACCGTCGTGCCTACGGGCGGGTGGGTTACTGGGTTTTCCCCGGAATTGGTGGTGGACTCGGGTTACTCTCGGAGTACTCCATTTGTCCAGTGGATGCCCCAAAAGTGCTCAGGATTGATTCTGTTGGCCGTTCCAAAAAAAATAGTAAAACTGATAATGTCACTCTATTTTTTTGTTAGTAGTTATGATGCACATGACATAACAAATTAGGAATGGATCTTTAATTAAATAACAGTGTTTAACAACAAATGGTCTCTACGCCGATTACGAATTTCCAAAAAAAAAGCTAAAGTAACGAAACGAGGTCAAATTTTAAACGAACGCACGTGATTTACTATTAAACTTAGGGGCTGTTTGGCAACATCTGAATGATTAAGTGCTGAACCATTAAGAGGTCTGAACCATTAAGTGTTGAACCAGTAAAATGAACCATTAAGAGTCTGTATAATGCCTAACCGTTAGAGGCAAATGTCTGACCAATTCAGATTAGGGGTCTTAACCATTCAAACTTTCTATAAATCTTAACCATTCAAAGGCAAATGGCTGAACCATTCAGACATCTGCTCGTGAAACAAACAATCTGAACCATTAAGTGCTGAACCAGTAAGAGGTCTGAACAATTAAGAGCCTCATTAAGAGGTAAACAAACAGCCCCTTAGTCTACTGGTTTTGGCTAATTACCGAATTACCCCTATCTTAATACCCATCTTCAACAATTGTCAATTGCTGCAACTCGAGATCCTTCATGTCAAAGTTATGCAAGAGTAACCGCTTCGACTCATGCAACATGTCTAAACTATTACTTGCCAATAGAATATCATCTACGTAAAGGACAAGTACAGTAAAGTTGCTCCCACTCATCTTAAGGTAGGTGCATTGATCCATTTGATTCTTTATAAAACCTTGTTTCTTCATGACTTCATCAAACTTGAGATACCATTGACGTGATGCTTGTTTTAACCCGTAAATGGATTTCTTCAACTTACAGACTAGATGCTCCTAACCTTTAGGTTTAAAGCCTTCAGGTTGTTTCATGTAAACATCTTCATCTAAGTCTCCGTTAAGGAAATCGGTTTTAACGTCCATCTGATGCAGCTCTAAATCAAATGAGCTACTAGGGCCATAACGATCCTTAATGAATCTTTACGAGAGACAGGGGAAACGTCTCTTGATAATCAATTCCCTCTTTCTGAGTGTAGCCCTTTGCAACCAATCTCGCTTTGTAGCGTTCAACGTTCCCATTCGGATCCAGTTTTGTTTTGAACTCCCATTTACATCCTACGGGTTTGACACCGTTGGGTAATTCTACCAAATCCCAAACGTCATTTTTCTTCATGGATTTAAGCTCATCAATCATTGCTTTATTCCATTCAGAAGACTGATCACTGCTGATGGCTTCATTATAAGAGATAGGATCATTGAGCTTTCTGCTGGCATCCATTTCAGTCAGTTAGGTAACATAATCATCCCAATTAGTAGGCCTTCTTTGCCTGGATGACCTCCTAAGTTGATTATCGGGTTCAGCGTTGTCTTGGTTTTGAGCGTTTGATGTGCCTTCGTTATGAGGTATAATGGGTTCTGATTATGAAGGTATATTTGGAGTTGGTGCAGTAGCTTCAGGTACAGTAGTTGCATTGGGTATAAGAGGAGTAAAGCGATGAGGCCCCCCCCCCCCCGCGTCTTATACTTCTTGCAATTCTTCGTAAGGATTGGTACTGCTCCCACTAACCTTGAAATCCTCCAGGAACGCAGCACGCTTGGTTTCAACAATACGGGTGACATGGGAAGGACAATAGAAACGATAACCCTTTGAGTGATCAGGATACCCGATAAAGAAAGTTTCCTTAGGAAAGGATTGTAAAGTTTTGCTTCAGCAATGCAGCCCCATACTTTCATATATTTAAGACTCGGTTTCCTTGTTGTCCAAAGTTCATAAGTAGTTTTAGGGACAAACTTAGAAGGAACTCTATTGAGTATAATAACAGCTGCTTTTAACACTTCAGTCCAAAGGAATAATGGTAAATTAGTGTTGGCTAACATACTACGAACCATGTTCATAAGGGTATGGTTTCTTCGTTCAGTTACACCATTCTGCTGAGGTGTACCAAGCATGGTGTATTGGTTCACAATCCCCTGGCCCTTACAAAACTCATAAAATGGACCAGGAGCTTGACCCACATCAGTATGTCTTCCATAACATTCACCGCCTCTGTCTGATCTCACAACTTTAATCTGATGATCTAATTGCTTTTCAACTTCAGCTTTATAATCTTTAAAAGTTGTAAGAGATTCAGATTTTTCCTTAATGAGATACAAGTACATGTAACGAGAATAATCATCAATGAAAGTGATAAATGAAGTATGTCCTGTTATGCCAGTGATTTGGTAGGGACCACTAATGTCAGTATGAATGAGTTCTAATAAATTAGAGCTCCTAGTGGCACCTTTCTTATTCGCTAATGTCATTTTACCTTTAAGACATTTGACACATGTTCCAAAATCAGTGAAATCGAGAGGAGGTAAGACTTCATCCTTTACGAGATGATTTAATCGTTCTCTTGAGATGTTGCCTAAATGTTGATGCCACAGTATGGATGAAGTCTCTAAGTCTCGATTTTGTTTCATCTTTGTGAGTGATTCATTAATATTATATGACAACAAAGATTTGGAAAAGTCATCATCTAGTTCTAATCTATAGAGACCACCATCTAGAATGTCAGTACCATAAACAACAGAATCATAGAGCATAGAGAGTTTGTGATGACCATGGGAAACAACAAAACCGTCCATGTCTAACTTTGGTCCTGATACAAGGTTCCGAGTTACCTCAGGAACATATAAGGTATCATAAAGTTTAATACATAAACCAGTTTTCAAAAATAATTGTAATGTTCCTATGGCCTTCACTTCTAATTCCCGATCATCCCCAACTTTAAGTGTTCTTTGGTTTCTTCCTAGCTTCCGGATTGAAAGGAATCCCTGAGTAGAATTGACTACATGAACCATAGAACCAAAATCAAATTACCAAGAATTAGCAGGAACATTTAAATTAAAGGACTCAAGTATCATGAAAAAATCGTTACCTTTCTTAGCCAGCCACTCCTTGAAGTCAGCGCATTCCTTTTGCTTATGTCTTGTCTTCTTACAGAACTTTTGCAGTAGGGTTTGCCTAAGGAGTTATTAGAGCGGAAGGTGCACTTGTATTAGGATTGGGCTTTTGGACATTGGAAGCATCCCTTCTTTGATAATTGTTCTTCCTCTTCTTAGAGTTGGAGGTGGTGAAGTTTGCAACATCAGTAGTGCGATCCATCTTCATACGCTCTTCCTCATGTACGCACATAGTGACCAGCTCACTCATCGTCCATTTGTCCTTCTGAGTATTGTAATTGATATTGAATGCTTCATAGGACAAAGGAAGCGAAGTGATGATGAAGTGAACAAGAAAACCATCATCGATTTCCATTTCTAGCCCCTTCAGCTTATTGGCCATATCATGCATCATCATGATGTGTTCGCGAATGCCGCTCCTCTCATCATACTTAGTTGTCACCAGCATGAGGATAAGAGTACTAGTGTGTGCTTTAGATGTTCCCTTGAATTGTGCCCCCACAGAAGCCAAGTAGGTTTTAGCGTCATCAGAATCAGGAATGGCTCCTCTGATTGCATTGTGTATGGACTGCTTCATAAACATGAGAGACATGCGGTTACACCTAGTCCATTTTTCATGAATTATCTGCTCAGCAGCAGTACTTTGAGGAGTAAGGTCCCCTGGCTTATTCTCTCTTAGAGCATAATCGAAGTACAGCAATCCAAGCGTAAGCATGAGAGAGTCCTTCCATGCAGCAAAGTTATCACCAGTCAAAGGTGGAATCCCGCAATTGGGTGCTAATAGTGGAAATAAGATGAGCGAATTATGATACTAATCAAGAAGTCCTAATGTGATCTAAGGGCATGTTATTCTAAGGCAGGCATAAATAATGACCATTTTAATTATGAAGCTGTGATATTGTCTATTACTAACATCAAAATAATAGACTTTGTTAAAATTCTACTTAAACGAAGACAGGCTTTGGCCAGAAGTGTAATCAATTAATTATGTGTGCAAAGTAATCGTGACAAATCAGCTTTGGCCAGAAATGAGACAATCACTTTAGTTATGCACTCGTTAAGTATGCTTGACATAAATGAATTAAATCAGCTTTGGCCAGAAAATAAGACATTTCACGTTTGTAATGCATACTCAACATAGCTTTTATAATACTTGAACAATAAATAGATGCATCAAATCAGCTTTGGCCAGAAATGATACATCAGAAGCTCATTCAAGTTAAGCTATTTTGGTTTTGTGAAAAAAAATTATTTGATTCTGATTAAGTAATTAAGTATTTACAAAACCAATTATTTAATAGCAAACCACCTGTTAGCGCGGATCGAGTGAGATTTTGAGTGAGATCTCGAGTTAACCTTAGATTTCGAGTGAGATCTCGACTCAGTTATGAGATCTCGACTCAATTATGAGATCTTAAGTGAGATCTCGAGTAAGATTTCAAGTCATGATGAATCATTATGAGGTTTCGAGTCATTAAGGTTTCGAGTCGCAACCACTGATTGCGAGTCACTAATGCCAGTCGAAATCTCGAGGTTTCGAGTAATGAAGATTTATGCTTTAATGAGATTTTGACTTTATAATGAGATTTCGACTTTATAATGAGGTTTCGAGTCGCAACCACCTGATTGCGAGTCAAAATCTCAGTCGCAATCTTAGCTGTCCTCGTATTTTAGTGAGATTTCGAGTCGGAATCTCAGTCGGAACCTTGGTCTCGAGTCATGAAGACTAAAACCTTTATGATTTCGAGTCGGAATCTTATGGTTTCAAGTCATTAAGGTTGGTCTCGAAACCTACTGTTACAGCTGTTAGTGGAAATGTAACTGAAAACTCGAAATTTTAGGGATTGTGGGCTAGTGTTTCCTATTTTAGTGTTGATCTAAACTTATCAAAAGATTTCGAAAATTATAATTTGTTTATCTTTTAACAGTTTTCGAAGTTTTAAGAGATATAATTCATATCAAAACAGTAAAAAAAACACCCACTAATCTAAATTAGATTCCAAAACATAAAGTAATTTTTTGAATTTTCCTAAGAACATGTGATGAACCCTAAAATTAAAACATAATTATGGAAACCCGAAACCTGAATTTAATTGGTTTTGTAATGGATTTCGGAACAACAAGTTTTACCCATTATGATTTCGAGTCAGTTATTAAACATTCTTTTTCGAAAACAGTGATTCGGGACATTGTAAAAGGACTCGAAACCGGCTGTTTATAAGACTTTCAAAATTCTGTTTTCCAGATTTCAATCCCATAATTAATGGATACGGAAACATAACTGATTTATCAACATATGCTCTAATACCACATGTTGATCAGTTCTGTTTAAACATAATGAAAAACATAAATAACATACATGTTACAGCAAACAGGCCAGCAGAGAATCCAGTTAGAGATGCAGCCATTGAGTTCGACATTCTTGTCAGGATGATCTGGTTCCTCGTTAGGGTGTATGATTATGAAACGCCCACATTAACATAGGGTCAAAAGATCATGTAAAAACGTCAAAAATTTAAAACCTTCATTTCATCATTAACATTTTTACCAAAATACCCAATTTTCAATAGTTCGAGTGAACACAATTATCAAAATGTATCGCAAGTGTTAACCCGAACTACCATAGCAAAATACAAAGTTCCTGAAACTACTTAAGTAAATTCCTAAATATTTAGTTAACATTTACAATCCAAAAGAAAGTTTTGACCCATTTGAAACCAACATAACATAATCGGAAGCGCATATTGGGCACGAGGTGTAGCGTGTTCGTTCCAAGCTCGCCGTCATCAAACATGGGATTTACCTATCATACAAAATACCAAGAACATTCATTAGTTCAATTACTAAACAAAATTCAAGACTTTTATTTACTTATCATTATTCGACCCGCTAACGAATTCATCACTTTGTCAACATTCTTGTTGTAGTCATTCTTTCCTTACAAGCATAAATTTTCTTTATACTTATTCGTCCTTACATTTCGGAAACATTCAAAGTATAACCTTTCGACCCATCCGTAATGGGTCAATTCATACCGTACATTATTAACTCACTTTCATCATTTTGACCCGTTATTAACAAGTCTTTTCTTAAACCATTTCGACATTATACTTTCCAATCATTTCGACTCACTTGAATCGGGTCATTATGCGTTTATTACTATTGCATTTTCCTAACCATCTCTCAATACTCAACATATCACAAATCTATCGTAATCATCAACATTACACTAGGATTTAAATACCAAGTTATCATACATAAATCTACATGAGGGTAAATAAAGTTCATATGAACTTACCGTGATCTTGCATTCCTAGCGCCTTGGATTTACTTGTCCCTTCTTCTTTCTTTGCTCCTATACATTACAACTTCAAATACTTAGCTTTCAAGAATTTCATTACTTATGCATTCTTTGTTGTACATTATTATATTAATTAATCACATACATTCTCATCATCATCATCATATTACTTCAACTTAGCAAATATTCATGTAAAATCATAACTAAATCAATTTAGGCATTTCATCGAACATGTTGCGTGCGTACTACTTACAAAGCATAATGTACAAGTAGTTATAACATATTCATTCCTAATTCATCCATGGATTAGCCTAATCTTTCACAATCAAAATCATAACCATACTACATATGTTTTATATCAAATCACCCATCTAAACACCTTCTATAGCATAATTCAACATTAACATTACACAATTCATCCATAAACTTCACTAAAACTTCATTGTCTTACAACTAAAAGTGGGTTTTACCCCTGAAGAAACAGTGATCTAATTAGATCGGTGTCAATCAGATCGGGGGTTTTGTCTCTGCATAAAAGGGGTTAATCCCCTCGTCGATTCGGTGGTTAGCTAGTTTCCTTCTCCGATGATTACTGCAAAACAGAAAGCCGCTAGACTCGCCACAGGGAGAATGGGGGTTCTCTCCGTGACCACCCTCCGGCGTGAGAATAAGTGCAATGATCACGAGGAAGAAGATGTAGTAAAAGTGAGAGTAAGTGAAGTAAGTTGTGAGATCATACCCGCAGTGCCTTATTTATAACCGGATTTTGGCGGGAAAATGGTGTAATGGAGAGAGTAACAGAAAGCACTTTTTCGTTAGTGGTTATTCTGCTTTCCGTTAATAGTTAACTTCACATCCATGCACACGGATTGTGAGTTTGATCAACGGCTGGGGAGATGCCATGTGGAAAGTGGTTTTGTGTAGATCCTCCTTCAAGTGAGTGCCATCATCGTGATTTAGATGGGCGTCCATGATTGTGCCACTTCACAGTCAGTTGTAACCGAATGGCCATGCATGATGAGCATTTAAACCCTTCTAGAAGATCTACAACTGTAAACCTTTATGCCTTTGCCAAGTGTCTATTCTGTTGTAACATAAAAGATTCCTTTTGTTCAAGTCTTGACTTCAGGTGCGCGGAGATGTTTAGGTTTTACTCTTTAAACTTAAATGTGCCCTTGCGCGAGCCCGCGCAAGGGTGTTAGTTGAGTGTTTGTCTCCCTTTTCCTCAAGCACATGGTTATCGAAGACAGTTTTCTTCCAAATCCTGTTTAAAACCATTGCGCTGTCGCGCAAGGTTTTATTTAATATGTTCTTTGGAATGAAGTTAGGGTATGGTCCTATGCGCTTGCGCAGGGTTTTTGGGACCATACCCCTTCAAGTCCCCCCAGTCCAGTGGTGCTCCTATGCGCCAATGGCAAGTAGGTGGAGCACTGGACTACAAAGATGAAGTATGCGCTTTTGCTGTTTGAGAAGTAGCAAGGTTTGTTCGAGGTGAGGCATGAAAAAACTTAACTTGTGAAGTTAACTGGTTGTGCGCCATGGTAGCTCTGCGCGCGAGTATATAGCTGCTCCATGTATGTTGTAACGCACCTAAGGTTAGCTAGGACACCAGTTGTTCTAGCCTTGGTGAGGGTCATTACAAATGTTGCCTTATCTGCTGGTAAGGACGAACAATAACGTCCGCCTCCCGATGCGACGGAGAACTTGGATGACAACAAAGTTTGTCATTTACTTTGAATTTGTTTAGGATGTTGAATCTGTTTTTGTTTGGTTAATGCGCTTTTGCGCAAGTAACTTTGTCATTGTGCTGCTGCGCGAGCAACTTTGTTAATGTGCTGCCGCACAAGTAACTTTGTGCTGCCGCACATGTAACTCTGTTAATGCTGTGCTGCGTAGGTAACTTTGTTAATGTGCTGCCGCACATGTAACTTTGTTAATGCGTTGTCGCGCAAGTAACTTTATTAATGCATTGTATGTTTTTAGTTACAATGTTTGCATGAGTACAATTACTTTGTTCGGGTAAGACAAATAAAAGTGGTATAAAGCTCATGTGTGAACGTAAGGCTGGACCTTGCGCAGTACCTGTGACTGCTGACCATTCATGAGACTTGTGTTATGTTACCATAATGTTTTTGTGCATACCAAAAGAGATTGCATGGATTTGTAATAAAACATAGAGGCATAGTGTAAGTAAAACTTGGCATTGATTCAGATAAGGGGCAGAGGCCGGCAGATACAAAGTTGTTAATAAATAAGATAATTATGATGCATATGTAAGTAGGGACCCTTGTATTGTACATTGGTTAGAGTAGTCTGCTGTCCAAGTACGAAGGGTTCTGTGGTTACATATAGCATCTGCGCAACTGCTGCGCATTCCATGTGCGCGGAACGTCCGTTCCGTCGAGCCGTCGTAGGGTGTAAGCGCCCTTTCCTAGAACCTCATTAATAACGTAGGCCCCTTCCCATTTAGGCGCGAGTTTTCCCGGTTTTTCAGCGTTTGACGCTTCGTTGTCTCTTAGGACGAAGTCTCCCGGCAAGAAAGTGCATACGCGTACTCGAGGATTGTAATATTTTCCAGTTTTGACTTGTACCTGGCCTCATTAATGGCTGCGTTTTCTCGTCTTTCTTCGAGGAGGTCCAGGTCGAGTCTGCACTCACGCTCGTTGTTTTGTTTCTCCCTGGCTAGCATTCGAGGTGACGGGAGACCGATTTCCACCGGAATTACTGCTTCTGAGCCGTAAACGAGGCTAAATGGCGTTTCCCCCATGCTAGTCTTCGGCATGGTGCGGTGAGCCCATAAAATTTTTGGAAGTTCGCCGACCCATCCTTTTCTTTCGGTTCCTAATCTTGCCTTAATGCCGTCTGCGATCTGTTTGTTGACGCTTTCGACTTGGCCGTTTTCCTGTGGGTGCGCCACGGAGGCGAAACTATGTTCGATGCGCATTTCTTTCATCCATTTTTGTAATCGTCAGACGCAAAATTGGTACCATTGTCTGTGATAATGCGCAATGGTAACCCGAACCGGCATATGATGTGTTCCCAGATGAACTTTCTGATTACCATTGCGGTGGTTGATGCTAGAGCTTTGGCTTCTACCCACTTGGTGAAGTAATCCACAGCAACTAGGATAAATTTTACTGCGCCAGGCGCATCGGGAAAGGGACCTACTAGATCAATTTCCCATTGTTGGAAAGGCCATGTTGCGGTTACCGAAACCAAAGGATTCTTCGGGTGAAGTGTCTTTGGAGCATGGCGTTGGCACGAGGTGCACTTGCGCAAAATCTCGACGGCGTCCAAATGCATACCTGGCCAGTAATAGCCTGCACTCATGATTTTTGCCACTACCATGCGAGGACCATAGGTTAGTCATAAGGATTCGAAGCCTGGGTAGTTCTTTCTCTTCATTGTCTGCTTCCCGTCACTTCACCATCTTGCTTGCTTGTTCTGTTCTCTTGTTTACTCGCTTTAGTTTATTTTAAATTTTAGTTAATTAAAACCCCCAAAAACAATTAAAACCAATTAAGTAATTAGTTGACTCAGAATCTAGTTTAGCGTCGCTAGTGTCTCGTGGGTTCGATACTCGGACTTCATTAGGCTTTACTACATACGATAGGTATACTTGCCTGTCAGTGGTCTAGCATTTAGAGAGTCTTAGTTTATAAATTTAAAACTAGGGTGTCTAGATTATGTTGTTTTTATTAGACCGCATTCAGCACATCATGTTGAATTTTTCTTGCTTCCGTTTTTCCGTCTGGAAGAGTTCCATGTTGTAAGTACATAATGATTGGGGACATCCAAGATGGATTCCCAATTTCGATCATATTCACTTGTCTCAGAGGGAGGGATGGGTTTGAGAGAACTTCAATGCGGACCTCTTTTGCCAGGTGTTTGATACTTGTAGTGGCTAACTTACTTAGCGCGTCCGCGTGCTTGTTTTCGCTTCTGTTAATATGGATGATTTTAAAGGTCTGAAACTGATTGATTAATGATATTTCCTGCTCAAGATATAAGGCCATCGTTTCGCCTTTTGCGTCGTATCGACCCCTAATTTTCTCGGCCAGCGTGGATCCCGCATAGTCCTTCATGGATCTCCTGTACCAGGTATTGGGCGTCATGTTTGTCAACGCATCTTAGAAGAGGGCCCATAATATAACAACCCTTCTAAAATATTTCCGACACTCCTAAAATATTTAGAACACCCCTATACGTCCTAAAATACACACCGTATACGTAAAATGGCCCTAAATACCTTTATTTTCATAAAAATTAAATAAAAATCAATTTTTATGGTCTCTCGCGGGCTGCAAAGACTCAGTCTTCATCTTACACGGGCCGCGAGCAAGGAGACAAGCGGCATAACCCGGAGCCGCCACGTGTCCCGCCATCCGTCGAACCTACCCCATGACCGTGCCAAGCTAGGCCCTACTGTGCCTATGTCGCGGGCCGCGAAGGCCATGCCTTCTATTGTCGCGGGGCGCGAGAAAAGGGCCGAACAGACCTATATAAGGAGGTCATCGACCTTCAGTCCCAATTCGTTCATTCTCTCAATCTCTCTCTCAAATTTCTACATAATAATTATAATTCCGGGCATAATACCCACTAAAATAGCGAAGTTCTGCCTCGATGTAAGTATCATATATTAGATACGCTGCCCGATTGATCTAGTACTCCATAACGGCTGTTGAGGCTCTGCCCGACGTAGTCGTTGGAGTTCTGTCTCGGAGAGGGTATAATTAATGTAAAATTGGGTTATTATACTAACGCGTGTGCATTATTTAAAATTTAAAGATTATAACTAGGAAGCCACAGGAAATTACCTAAGATAGCAATGTGAGTAATCCTCCTTTTTGCAAACTGTTTTACAAAGCCTCAATGTTTTAAATTATATTTCACAGTGATTGAGTATTTGTATTCTACAATTATCGTCGGTGTTTGGGGTTTTGTATACAAAATTTGTTACTACACTGTGAGTAGTAACATGACCACAAGTCGGGTTGACAGTACCGTGGGTGGTAATTAAAGTAGAAAAATAAACAAATGTAATTGCGAGATCGCCCTCAATGCTGTAAACTGATAAAACCTGTTTTGATTAAATTGGGATTCACTCACCAGTATTTCACACTGACAAAATGTTTTTAAACGCGTTTCAGGTAACAAAATGTGAATGCCAAATAGAAGCCAGCTGGACAGCACTGAAGGCTTGGAAAAGTGGCTATAAAAAGTTACCGAAATAAAGATGTTTTATTTCAATAAAATAGGGTTTATCCCTATAAACCTGTTTGTAACGAAAACTTGGGTTTTATCCCAATATATTTATTATTATAAAATGTGATGTTTTACTCTGATAAAATATTTCCTAACTACGGTTCTGATGAAAATTTTCGCTGCCAAATAATGATAAACACCGATACGACCATCTCTGAGTAGGCCGCGGCCGCCCGCCTCCAAGGCAGGGGTCGGGGGTTGCGACACATAAAGGATTTGCGATACAGAATTCCGTCCGCCATCTCATAATTTAGCGCTTTGTGTTGTGCTACGCTCTAAAATATACATATTTTTATATAAATATTCTTACACTTTTGAGTGACTTTAGGGGTGTTTTTTATCGATTATTTACTCCTATCTAGTTCATATTTGGAGTTTAAAGAGATAAATAGTTAATATGAGTAATAACTATTTAATAAGCATTAAATTAATTAAGTGCTTTGTTTGTGATAAGTGTTCGTCCATTCCAGTGAAGATAATATCATAATTGTGATTAAATGAATTCTTGAAAGCTATTAATTTATTGGTAACAAATTTAATTGGTATTGTTTTCTTTGCTTCACAGGTTATCAAAGTTGAAAGAATCTTAATTGGACAAATCTAGGGCTGCAAACGAACTGAACTTTCAGCGAACAGTTCATGAACCGTTCGGCGGGAAGTTCGTTTGTGTTCGTTCGTTTAATAAATGAACGAACACGAACAAAAAATTTCGTTCGTTTAGTTAAAGGAACGAACATGAACAAAGGCCGTGTTCGTTCATTTGTGTTCGTGAACGTTCGGTAACGTGTTTGTTTACGTTCGTTTGTGTTCGTTTGTTTATGTATAGGAATATATATATATATATATATATATTATTTTATTACCCAACTTGTATTATATTATATTGTATGGCCCAACTTATATTTTATTGGTTATTTGTTAGATATTTCATTATCACCTAAGGTCCACCAGATATACAATTGAAAGTTCGAAAGTACAAAAACCCTAAGCATTATCAGCGCCGTTCCGGATTCTGGATCCCATTTTCTCCGCCATCGACCAAGCGCCGCTCCCTCCGTCGTTCCTCTGTCAATCACCATCGTTCAACACCGTTCCCACTCATGTAAGGTTCTTTGTCACATTATTTCCATTCAAGTTAAATAGATTAAATAGCTTATGCATTTATAGAAATAGCTTCTTTGTCACATTATCGCTGTTTTGTATTAAATTATGAGTTGTTATTGGTATTTTATTAGGTTTTTCATATGGAGTGTTATATTATTAGGTTCCAGCACCACACACCGACTCGTTAACTGTTTTAAAGCATGAAATATGATTATATTGCTTATTGGTGCAGATGTCTAATGTCTCCTCTAGCAGTCCATTCTTCTTTGATGAAGATCAATATTTAGAACTCCATTCACCATTCGGATCTTCAGAATTCCAGTCAAGCGCCGATACCCCAAGTTTGGAGACTTGAAGTTTAAGATGAAGTTTTTGAGACACTACTTTGTGTTAGTTATGTTTATAAAAATTATATGTTAAGCTACTCAAGTTTGGATAATTAGCTTGGTATATTTTGGGTGGATCTACAAACCGAATACCCCTTCGGGAGTATTCTACGGCAGAGAAGATCGCCCGGAAGGCTTAGTGTTTTTTGTTATGATCATCTTCGAAAGTAAATATATGTTAGTTTGTGTTTGTTTATGTTCATTAACGTTTGTTTGTGTTCGTTTGCGTCCGTATGCGTTCATGAACGTTCGTTTGTGTTCGGTACGTAAATTAACAAACGAACACGAACAAGTTCATTTCCTTAACAAACGAACACGAACAAAAAATCTCGTTCGGTAAGTGTTCGTGAACTGTTCGTGAACACATGAAATCCTTAACAAACGAACACGAACAAAGCCGTGTTCGTGTTCGTCCGGTTCGTTTGCAGCCCTAGACAAATCTGTTGATAAATTTTGTGGGTCCATGTTTAATTTAGAACCAGCCCATTAATTAGAAATGGTGAGAAGCCCACATGATAATGGTTACAACTTGCAACTTGCAAGTTGCAACTACAATAGGATACGTCGCAGGCTTTGAGAAAGTTTTTAAGGGCTAACATCAATTAAATAAAGGTGGCATTATTATTTATATATATTACATGGGCTGCCAAAAAGAAAGGAGAAAAAGGGTTTTGACGGTTGGTTATAAAAAGAAGGCATACGGGGGGGGGGGGGGGGGGGGGGGGGGGGGTGGAATTTGGAGGTGACTCCATATTATTCTAGACAAAATATAGTGGGTTCTTTTGTGGGAGGCCTATTATTGTTTTTTCGAGAACAATAGGAGGCGACATCGACAGAAAAATAAAAGAGTGGTTTAAGAGTTCAAGCCGCGATCAAGATTCACGTCCAGGTTTGCACTTTATTAGTGTTCAGTTTTAACAACTTTGTGTTCTTTTAAAAACTTGATACTATGTTTTGTTTATCGTTTGAGACTTGTTTCTTTTTAGTGACTATGATTCTTGGCTAAACTTTTCATGCTACCTAGGCCTAGATGAACTATGATTTAATGTTTTGACTATTCGGTTATGACTAATGATTAAATTGAGATGATTTACATATTCCTGTTTTATGATTGTTTATGAATTTGTGTGCTTGTCTTGGTTGTGATTGGTTGTTTGGTTAGGTGATCTTGTTAGTCTGGTCTGGAACTATTTAGACCATTCTAGGTTCATTAATCTATTAGGTTTTCGGTCTAGAGCTTGAGATTATAAATAATTCAAGTTTAATTAAATTAATTAAAATCAGCTGAGTAAAGTGTGCATCCTTTTCTGGCAACTCTAGCGACGAGTCAGGATTGCTAGGTTATTAGCTAGGCGTTGTTTGGTAGTTTGGGTGGCCGATAGCTCGGATCCGGCTATTTATTCGCGTTTAGGGTTTCCTAGGTTTTTAATTACTTAGCAGGTTTAGCTTCATGACCGGAGGATTTTAGCATCATAGTTGTTATTAATCTGACAGTCGTGGGATTCGGTGTCGATAGCTCGAGTTGTTTCCAATTTAGCACTTCATCATTTTGTTCCATCTTCTATTTTGGTTGATCATCCTTAGCGGGAGGTTTTCTGGGTAGATTCGGAGCTTTAGCCATTGGTCAGGACTAGAGGTCATAGGTTAGTCATAAGGATTCGAAGCCTGGGTAGTTCTTTCTCTTCATTGTCTGCTTCCCGTCACTTCACCATCTTGCTTGCTTGTTCTGTTCTCTTGTTTACTCGCTTTAGTTTATTTCAAATTTTAGTTAATTAAAACCCCCCAAAAAAATTAAAACCAATTAAGTAATTAGTTGAGTCAGAGTCTAGTTTAGCGTTGCTAGTGTCTCGTGGGTTTAATACTCGGACTTCATTAGGCTTTACTACATACGATAGGTATACTTGCCTGTCAGTGGTCTAGCATTTAGAGAGTCTTAGTTTATAAATTTAAAACTAGGGTGTCTAGATTAGGTTGTTTTTATTAGACCGGATTTAGCACATCATGTTGAATTTTTCTTGCTTCCGTTTTTCCGTCTGGAAGAATTCCATGTTGTAAGTACATAATGATTGGGGACATCCAAGATGGATTCCCAATTTCGATCATATTCACGTGTCTCAGAGGGACGGATGGGTTTGAGAGAACTTAAATGCGGACCTCTTTTGCCAGGTGTTTGAAACTTGTAGCGGCTAACTTACTTAGCGCGTCCGCGTGCTTGTTTTCGCTTATGTTAATATGGATGATTTTAAAGGTCTGAAACTGATTGATTAATGATCTTTCCTGCTCAAGATATAAGGCCATCGTTTCGCCTTTTGCGTCGTATTGACCGCTAATTTGCTCGGCCACCAACAGGGAATCGACATGCGCTTCTACATTCTTTGCCCCCATTTTAATTACTATGGGGAGACCTGCGAGGAATGCCTCATACTCTGCTTCGCTGTTGGTGCTCTTAAAATCTAGCCGAATGGTGTAGGTAAGTTCGTGGTTGTCAGGGATGACTAGGCGAAGGCCAGCTCCTGCGCCGTCATCGTTGGAAGCACCATCTGTATGTAAGATCCAGACCCTGTCGTCGAAGACTGGGGTAGGATTTTGTATGGCTTCGCATTCTTGGATCTTATCAATGGTAACTTCAGTAACAAAATCTGCTATGACTTAGCCCTTGATAGCTGGGCGTGGCTTATACAAAATGTTATATCCGCCCAGTTCAATGGCCCATTTTGCTAATCGGCTCGCAACGTCTGGCTTGGACAAGATTTGTCCCAGATGATAGTTGGTAAGAACAGTTATAACGTGGCCAGAAAAGTACCTTCGTAATCTGCGCGAAGCGTGAACTGACGCGAGGACTAGTTTTTCCATGATTGAATAACGTGTTTCTGGGCAGTCAACATCTTGCTGTGTAAGACCCTTAGTCCATTTATACGATTTATATATAATTTCGATTATAATAATTTATTTAAGATTAAACATACACTTTTAAATTCGATCTTGTTAAAACATTTTACTAAATAAAATATTTCAACATTTTGTAATTTCATTTGTCGTTTAAACGTGACGACGAAACTATTTGCGGAAGCTTAATTCTTGAGCGTGTTCGGTTCCTCGATGAGCTTGATCATCCTCCGGTAAGCAAACCAAACCTATATTTCATAAAACATGAAATAAGTTAGTCATATGGTGTTTAAAACAAGTTTAAACGAGTTCTCAATGCAAAAAACAAGCAAACCAGCAGCTTTTGCTGAATTTAATACCCGTCGCGTGCCGCGACGAGATGGGTGTTTAGTCGTCGCGTGCCGCGACCTTGTTTGGGGTTCTCCATCGCGCGACGCGAGGACCCTATTTCAACAGTAAGTTCGGTTCAGGTCTGCATATTTCCCAGCCAAACTCAGTTTTACGAAAACGACCATAACTTGGTTGTTATTGATCCGTTTTATGATCCGTTTCTTCCTACATGATTGTAAATTGATTCTCCATAATATGGAGTAAAAATCCGACATCTGGATTAACAAAATTTAATACTTTTAAGCCTTCGGCTTAATATAAAATTTCCACTTTTGACCCGTTTAATGAATTTATCAAACTAAAACTAGTTTGTTGCATACCAAGTAACATGAACCTTATTTTATAACAGTTCTCTATTATTCAAGGTCCAACCCAAGGGTTTCTTATGTATTCTTAACCCGTTTTGCTTAAAAACTTATTTTGACCCGTTAAGGGTATTTAAGTACTTTTTAAAACACAATTCACTTTCAATCGCTTCTAGCATTATATTACCACGTTTCTTATCAAATGGTTTTCCACCACAACTATATTTGTGGTGGATTTAACGTGGTAATGTATAAATTCCGAGTTTTACCTCTCGGATCATTATTTTACGGCAAAGTCTCCTATAGAGTCACTTGACCAAAGATTTACATCTTTCGCTTCTTATACTTATTCTAACTATGTATTTACTCATAAAACTCGTTTCCAAACAACCTTTAAATGTCGTTTGCTCAATTTAGCTTACAAGGGCGTTTTGGTCCATTTTAGCCTTTAATTTACGATGAAGGACTTTTGAAAGCATGTTTGACCCAAAATCCCTCTTTTTAACTATGATTTGGTTTGAAAAGTCATTATGTTTTCAAAACACAACGACCGTCATTTAAATTCTTTGGTTTACCTATTAAAGTAACCAAATGTCTATTTTCGACTTCATTTAACTCTCATTGAACCTTACGTTCTAAATGAGTAGTTAACCTATTACACATACCTGGCTTGGATCAATATATTGACCCATTTCAATACCTTGCCTTAATAGCCGCTAAGTCATAACGATGTAAATATCCATTCGATATTTATCCCTATAATCAAATAACTTGACAAACCAATAGTCGATATTGTCAAAGGGTGATATTTTCACTTTTTGACCCGTTTGGTCTAAGTGACCGTGTATCTTTGCGAGATGGTCTTTGACGGGTAGTCCGTAGGACAACCCTTAAGTGGTATAAACGATATTAAAATCCCACATTTAATCGGGTAATTTCCTAGAATTAGATAACTATGGTTACTTGTGTTTCAGGTACATTTGGGGCTTAAAAGTGTGGGAATGAAGCTTCGAATAGGCGCGACTGGATTGGAGATTGAAAGGCGGAGAATAAATGAAAAAATTCAATTATTGGTATGGAATAATTAAGAGGATATCATTATAGAGGACGAAATTACGAGAACGTAGGCGAAAACGGTGAAGAAAACGGAGTTGAAACGAAAAAGTTATGCTGAAAACAAAATTGCATGCTGAAGCCTACCGTAATTTACGGTAGCTACCGTAAATTACAGTAGCCACCAGCATTTTTTTTCCACCATAAGGCAGTAGAGACCCACCGTAAGCTATTCCAAGCCACCGTAGCTTACGGTGGAGGCCAGCGAGAAATGTGTAACTGCCCTAATTTATGATGTTTTATTATGTCTTTTGAAATCCAATCATGTTATTCGTTTAGTAACTGATTAGGGGGTGATTTTGGGGGTGTTCCAAGGTGTTCTTGAGTGGTCTAAACATGGAGACTTTGTTTTTGATTCCATTGGACAAAGGTTTGATTGTTATGACGATTCACGACACTATGAGCGGCTAGGTTTGCTTGGTGATCGTCTTGAGTGTAAGGTTTTATTTGTGACAATTATGTTTGTTCTTTAATTTCTGGAATATTAAACTATGCATGTGTTGTTAGTTTATTATGATGTTTGATTGGGTGTTTGTAAATTGTTGATGTATGTTTGATCATAGTTCTAAACCATACGTTCTTGGTGCCGTTGGCAATCGAGATATCATGGGAGGGATTAGGGTTGGACATATGTTGATTGGTCATCGGGTAACAACCTCGCGTTCTATGAATCCGAGTACTTAGTTCCCTTTCATCACAAACAATTGATCTTGCATGAGCTATGTCTATGTAGTTCTTTCCAGTTGAACATAAACCTTGATTGTCACTTAAAACCTGAAACTCGGGATGATCACTATCCTCTTATCTTGTTACAAAACTTAACCTTGATTTGTAATTTAATTTAGTTTAATCTAGTAATTAAAACCAATCACCAAAATTCTGAATTTACATTTCTTGCAATTTAGTTTGCTTTAGTTAATTTAGACATACATCAAGATAGCACATATTCCACAAACTCCCTGTGTTCGATACCCACTTACCGCTAGCTAATTAGTTGTAATTGGATTAAATTTGCGTGAGACCACGACATCACGTTAAATTTTGGGGCCGTTGCCGGGGATTAATCCGAGTACTTTGTTCCCTTTTATCACAACAATTGTTTATACACGAGTTATGTCTATGTAACTCTTTCTAGTTGGAATTTCGCACAAGTGTTAAAAGAAACTAAATCCTAAAATGGTCATTGTTCTCATAATCTGAAGTAAAAATCCAATCTTGATTAGTAGTAATTGATAATTTAGTTTTCTAAAACAAACAATCCAAATCATTGATCTTTAATTTCTGCAAATTAGGTTAATTGTAGTTAAATCGCAAAGCTATAAAATCAAAGCATTTTCCACATACTCCCTGAGTTCGATACCCATTTACCACTATCTATAGTTGTTATTTGGATTAAATTTGCGTGTACTACGACAACACATCAATCTTTATTATCATCTCATCTACATGACTCGCTCCGGTATACACCGTATGGTCATTTTATTTATAAACCATTTCTTAACTTGTTTGACCCATTATGGTGTACGCCATAGAGTGTCAATCAAAAACTAACGATCATCGTCAACGTGTGATCGAATTACCGTTTTACCCTTATTAGTTATGTTGGATTACCCTATAAGGTAACCACTCGAAACTCATTATCTATTTGCCATTGTATGACCAATTAATCTTAATTAGTCCTTTTTAACCATTAAACATGGTTTATTATCATTGTCTTTTGTTCCGAACCGCACATGTCGTGTCGGAACATCACAATTTAAATAAGACTTGATATTATTCATAACCTATAAAACCAATAGGTATTAAATAAAAAGGTGTAAGCTTTACTTACCTAGCATCCAGATTTTGCTTTTCCTTTCTTACTGATTCGTTTGATCCGCTTCCTTCCCAAGCTTTCACCTAGCTTGTTAAGCATCAAACTATCATTAAAATTTGTAAGATGGTTAAACTAGTCATAATCATTCACGACTATTCCATCCTACGATCTTTATGTCGAAATTATCATTCGATCATATAAAAGGTCATTTTGACTTTACAAAGTCAAACTGCCTATTGATATAATTAATTACACGAAGTAGCTCAACTATTCATTTAATTACTTGGTCAATTATCCAGTAAGCATCATTCTTATGCTACCGTCTTTAACCATGTTATTTACCAAGTTTATGTAATCGAATTTCATCAATTTCACACAACTTTGATCCCTTTTAACACATAACAATATCATTCATCATTCAATATGAATATATCATCGATTCTTTCATCTTATCATACTAAACTTATTACTTAGCAAGTATGATTTATATACTTAAACTCCTAAATTGTTCAAGTATCATCTTATTAATATCAAATATGATGATCCTAATCAAAATTATATCATCAACATCATCACATGATTAAAACTCACTTATCCTAGTGTGGTAAATCATATAATCATTCAATTCATAGATTCATATGTATAATTTTCACTTAGGGTTTTCTTCCTAAGCAAGTATACATCACTAATTCAGCCATAGCTTCAATAATTCATTCATAATTCGCGATTATGATGATTTTTCAAATTTCACAACTTCACAAATCATCAAAATTTGACATACCTTATGATCCCCTAGCTTGGGTGATCGTTAATTCACGTTCAATTGTGAATTTGCAAGTCATTTGGCGCTTCAATTTGATGATTATGTGAGAATTAGGGTTTGAAGCTCCTGGGAGCTTCCTAATGTCGATCCCAGAACACACACTAAGTGTGTGTGTTTTGTTTTAAGTTTCTTTTATAACTTAAACTTTCAATTATCCAGATTTGGCCCCTCTTGTTTGGTTAGTTATTAAGTAGGCTACAACCTACTTATTTCTAACAATATTTCCACTCATTAACTAGGTTAAACATTCCTAGTTAATTTAGTGAGTTCGGGGAATTTACGACTCAGTTTATTTTAAGGCCCGTTAACTCAGGCCTTTTATAAACTTTATTTCTTCAAAAGCTTTCGTTTAAGTTTTAATTAATATTAGGTTTAGTTAAATAAATCCTAATATTTTTCGGGTTAATTTTACACTAAAGGTACTTTACCCGTCTTTTAGTATTTACATGGTTTGATTACCAAACCCGATTTCTGGGTGTTACATGCTGATGTAATAAATTGGAGTGCGGACTTCGTCTCTTTCGACCAACAACACTGCGCCTACGGCTACCTTTGATGCGGAGAGGTACAAGATTAATGGTTCTTCTTTTCGCGGAGCTGTTAAAGTAGGTAGCCGAATTAAGCATTCTTTCATTTCCTGAAAAGCGTTTTCTGCCTCCGGAGTCCATTGAAACTGGCTCTTCTTATCGCAGTTGCGTAACGTGCTAATGAACTGATATGATTTGGCGGCGTGGTTTGCTAAAAATCGATTAAGCGCAGCTAGTCGACCAGCGAAACGTTGCATCTCTTTGATAGACACTGGTGACGGCATGAGCTGAATAGCCTCTACCTTTTCTAGATTGACTTTGAAACCATCCTTGGTTACAATAAATCCTAAGAATTGGCCTTCTTCCATTCCGAACAAACACTTTACTGGATGTAACTCTGCGTAGAGAGTAGAAGGTGTGCTGGATGTTTGTGAGCATTAATTCTTCTTCGGGACTCATGATGACACGGTCGTCCATATAGACTTCTACTGTTACGCTGATATCTTCTCCGAAGACTCTTCCATTAGGCGTTGATAGGTAGCTCCCGGGTTACGGAGACCGAAAGGCATTTTTGTGTAACAAAATATACCTTTGTCCGTGCGGAAAGCTGGCTTGTCTTCGTCTTCTTCCTTCATTTGTACTTGGTGATAGCCTTTATAACAATCTAGGAAGCATTTCTAGTGGAAGGATGCTAAGGAATCCACCTTCTTGTCTATCACTGGGAGAGCATAACAGTCTTTTGGGTAGGCTTTGTTGAGGTCTTTGAAATCAACGCACATGCGCCACCCATCATTGTGCTTTTACACCATTACCGGGTTAGCTACCAAGGTTTGATATCGAACTTCGCGCAGTATGCCGACCTGTAGTAATTCAACCACTTGCTCATTCATTGCGCGAGCCTTTTCCGAACCAAGACTGCATTTTCCTTATGCTACTGGCTCTTCTGAAGGTCGAACATTCAAACAATGTCCCGTCACCTCTCTTTGTACACCGGTCATGTCCGCTGGGGACCATGGGAAAATATCCATATTTCGAATAGAAGTTCTTTTAACCTTGCGCGAATTGTTGGTGAGATGGCGTGTCCTAGCAAAGTAGTTTGCTTAGGGTATTCATTGTTGAGTACCCATTTCTCTGGTTTGTTAGATGGAGATGGCTTCACGGCCTTTACTGGTGGTTCATCGTCTACAGACATCACTTCTTTGCTTGAATATAAAATTGCTACTCCGGTTTCTGTCGGAAAACCCCAAGCGGCGTGTGGTATAGAGGTAATCATGCTAAACTCCCTTTGTGAACGTCTCCCCAAGCAGTACATCATGGCGGGATGTAGCTGGCATAACCATGAAATTGACTATAACGGTGCGCGAGTGCTCACCATCAAAGAGTGTTACAGGAAAGGAGATCTGACCCAGCAGGAAGACGGCTTCATTACAGAAAACACTGTTCGTAAATAATATCAATAAAACTACCCGGATCAATGAACATGTAATCAGTATGATAATGACCGAAGATACCAGTTGTGATGACTGGCCGTTCTTCTTGAGGACCTCCAGGTTGACAGGGAAAATTACTTATTATTCACACCAGTGTTGATTGTGGCTTCGTTTGTTGTTATTTTTACGCGATGGTCCGCCTTGCACCATGTATGTTTGCTCTGTACTGCTACTTGGGTTGTTGTGGAAGTCTTCCACATTTTGCATCGTGTGACTGAGCGTTTTTAGATATTTTCGTTATTAAGTTGGGTGTCCCACTGCTGTAATGGATATGGGCCCAACTCTGTATGATCGGATGGCTTCTGAGAATTTTGCCCTGCCGAAGATTCCTGATATCCAGATCCGGTGCCAGACTGAGAGTAGACTTTCACGTCTCCGGCCAACATAATTGATGAGAAATTGTAACAGGGTGCCCATGGTGTGTTTGTGGTTGTTATTCCAACCGTTGATTTACAGACTTGTGTAAAATTTGCGTTCACGACATCTTGAAATTTGACAGACCAATAAATCGGAGTTTCTTCTGAAGGTAGATCTGGACTACTCTAAGTTCCGGATTAGACTTTTGAGGTAACAGGACTGTGTACCTTGTGATGAATATCATCATTGCTAAACGATTTCCCCACGATTCCGTCGACCTGAGAAGCATGAGCCGAAGTGTCCCTATTCTCAGATCGAGGACTTGGTGGGTAATTTGTCGGAGCTTCTGCCATTGAAAACAGAAGAGAAGAAATGAATCAAACGAGAAGATGAAAATGAAAATTGAAGAATCGGTGGGCGCCAATGAAGAAATAGTGATCTAATTAGACCGGTGTCAATCAGATCGGGGGTTTTGCCTCTGTATAAAAGGGGTTAATCCTCTCTTCGATTCGGTGGTCCCTTGTCACGGCCCCAGCCCCGGTTTGACCCGGTCAGGAGCCGCGGGACAGGAACCCGTGGTATCAATAATGCGACAGCGGAAGATTTTTAACAGGATCTTTTAAAAACTTAAATGCCCATTTATTTTATTCCATAATTTTGGAGATAAACCCCGTAATTTACAATAGAGGAATTTAACTAGGAAATTCCCTGATTTATTAAAACATGTTTATTTATTTTTAACTGAGCCACCTCTTCAAGCTTGATAGTGCTCCGTAGCACGTTTTCCTTGAATTACAGCAGGTCGCCTTAAACATGTTTTAAAAATATTTTATCAGCGGGGAAATGCTGGTGAGTCACTCAATTTGCATAAAATGACACCTAGTTATAAATTACAGCATAAGAGCGATTACAATGGCTTCTATCTTATTTTTATCTGGCGCCGTGTCACAATGGTGACGATGGTCATACCACTATTGGGTCCCACCCCAAGTAGTGATGATTATTCCGGTTAGTTAATGAACTTAACCGGAAGAAAATTAGTAATGTGCACAATACCCCACTAGCCAGTGATTCAAGATATCCACGACTTACTCCCTGTAATTATAACATTTGAAAATGGAGTATTGTAAAAATGCTTTTGATAAAAAGAGAATTACTCACATTGCAGATTTATATGAGCAGAGCTTAGCCTACTGATTAGCCTTTAACCTAAATTTAATAACATGCACACGAACTCGGTTAGTAACTAATACAGCATTTACGATAACTCACGAGATTAAACCTTCACAACGAATGACAAAGTGCGATACTTAAACATCCATCGAATTTACGACGAATGACAAAGCATAAACCCTAATGTGGGCAGCACTTAAACATCCATTGGACAGTTTAATCGATCGGACATTGAATCGTAGCAGCGATCGAGTTAATACCCGGTATCGGAGCAGCGCCTCGCTAATATAATTGAAATTTCGACTTCAAAGTATTGTAACTTCGTTTTTACGAAAAGATCTCGACACCAGTGGACTGTGCATGCAACAAGCTATTTATAGTTGAAATTGAGGCCTTACGCGGCCCGTGTAAACCACAACCCAAACTTTACGCGGCCCGCGTGGCCGCCTAGTCTACGAGTAGGGTTGATTGGTCACTATTAGGTTAGCCAGCTGGACACCACGTGGCTTGGAACACTTATCCGGTCAAACCATGTATTGACGCTGCCCACGTAAGACACGGCTTGTCTTTTACGCGGCCTGCCTGGGAACCAGAATTTTGTTTTTCTTGATTTTTAATATGGTTTAGGGTTTCAGGGGTTCGGGTTTTTACTTACGGGTATTTTAGGACAATTTTGAGAGTCCTTACATTCTCCCCACCTTATTTAAAATCTCGTCCTCGAGATTCATTGGAATAAGTGAGGATACTTTCGCTTCATCTCTAATTCCAGCTCCCAAGTGTATTCAGGTCCTCTCTTTAAATCCCACTTGACTTTGACAAGTACTAACCGTTTGTGTTTGAGAATTTTCACCTTTCTGTCTTCTATCTGAAGAGGTTTCTCAACAAATTTTAACTTATCATTTATCTCTATGTCTTGAAGAGTCATTACCAGAGATTCATCAGATAGGCATTTCTTGAGGTTGGATACATGAAATACATCATGTACTCCAGCTAACTCTTCTGGTAGTTGTAAACGATAAGCAACTGGTCCTATACGTTGGATCACTGAAAATGGTCCTACGTACCTTGGACTTAACTTTCCTTTCTTACCGAATCGAACTATTCCTTTCCAAGGAGAAACTTTTAATAATACTTTGTTTCCTACTTGGAATTCCAGTGGTTTGCGTCAATTGTCGGCATAGCTCTTTTGACGATCTCGAGCCGTCTTTAATCTTTCCTTGATTTGAGTAATTTTGTCGGTAGTTTCTTGCACAATCTCCGGACCTGATAATTGACTCTCTCCTATTTCTGCCCAACAAACTGGAGTTCTGCACTTTCGTCCATACAGTGCCTCGAATGGGGCAGCTTCAATGCTTGAATGATAACTATTGTTATAGGAGAATTCGATCAAAGGTAAGTGATCGTCCCAATTTCCACCAAAATCTATCACACATGCTCTGAGCATGTCCTCCAGAGTTTGGATTGTCCTTTCACTTTGTCCATCTGTCTGAGGATGATATGCCGTACTTAAATTTAGTCGAGTTCCCATTGCTTCTTGGAAACTTGTCCAAAATGGGAAGTAAAACGACTATCTCTATCTGATACAATAGAGAGTGGAACTCCATGTAAGGATACTACTTCGTCTACATACAACTTTGACAACCTTTCCATACTAAAGGTTTCTTTCATTGGTAGAAAATGAGCTGATTTGGTTAATCGATCCACAATTACCCAAATCGCATCATTACCTTTTCTGGTTTTAGGCAACTTAGTAACAAAATCCATTGTTATGAGTTCCCATTTCCATACAGGCATTTCTAATTGTTATAGACCTGTAGTAGACCTGAAGGTTTCTGGTGTTCTGCTTTAACTTGTGAATAAGTAAGACACTTAGAAATATATCGAGCTATGTCCTTTTTCATTCCTATCCACCAAAAGTTATTTCGTAAATCTTGGTACATTTTATTGTTTCCAGGGTGCATGGTATACCTTGATTTATGGGCTTCTTCTAAAATCTTATTTCTTAATTCTCCCTGCTTAGGACCCAAATTCTTCTTTTGTGGAATCTCCAAATTCCATCAGCTCCTTGTTCTAATTCTTTTATTCGTCCTTTCATTCCTTCAGCATCATCCTTGATTGCTGTTTCTTGAAAATTCTTTAGTTGTTCCATTAAATCTAATTGTAGATTTAATCTAAGAGCACAAACCCGTCGTTGTTTCTCATGGTACTTACGACTTAAGGCGTCAGCAACTACATTTTCTTTCCCTTCGTGATACTGAATATCACAGTCGTAGTCATTTAGGATTTCCATCCATCTTCTTTGCCTCATGTTTAACTCTTTTTGCCCAAATATATATCTTAAACTTTTGTGATCCGTATAGACAGTAAACTTACTTCCGTACAAATAATGTCTCCAAATCTTAAGGGCAAAAATTATGGCACCTAACTCTAAGTCACGAGTCGTATAGTTTTCCTCGTGCTTTTTCAATTGTCTTGAAGCATACGCAATTACCTTCTTGCGTTGCATTAGCACACATCCTAATCCTAGTTTTGAAGCATCACAATAAACTTCAAAATCTTCAGTCCCTTCTGGTAAAGCTAGGATTGGGGCATTTGTTAACTTTTGCTTTAGAATCCTAAAGGCTTCTTCTTGCTTAGGTCCCCATTCAAACTTGACTGCTTTACATGTTAGCTTAGTTAATAGTACATCTATCTTGGAAAAATCCTTAATAAACCGTCTATAGTATCCGGCTAAACCTATAAAACTTCTAATTTCCATGGCTGACTGTGGGACCTTCCATTTGGTAATTGCCTCTATCTTAGCAGGATCTACATGAATACCTTCGTGATTCACCATGTGTCCTAGGAATTGCATTTCTTGCAACCAAAATTCACACTTCGAGAATTTGGCGTAAAGTTTTTATTTTCTTAACAAAGTTAAGAGTGCATGCAGGTGCTCACAATGCTCGTCCTGACTTTTGGAATAAATAAGTATATCGTCGATAAAGACAATTACAAATTTATCCAAGTACGGTTTACAGATTCTATTCATCATGTCCATGAACGCAGCAGGTGCATTCGTTAGTCCGAAGGGCATGACTGTAAACTCGTAATGACCATACCTAGTTCTGAAAGCAGTTTTAGGTATGTCTTCTTCTTGTACCTTCAACTGATGATATCCGGATCGTAAATCGATTTTAGAAAAGTATCTAGCTCCTTGAAGTTGATCGAAAAGATCGTCAATCCTAGGTAATGGGTAACGATTCTTAATTGTAATCTTATTTAATTCTCTATAATCAATACACATTCTCATCGAACCATCCTTTTTCTTCACAAACAACACTGGTGCTCCCCACGGAGATGAACTAGGTTGTATGAAACCTTTACTTAATAATTCATCTAATTGCTTTTTCCGTTCTAACATTTCTGTGGGTGCTAACCGATAAGGTGCCTTGGCTATCGGTGTAGTTCCGGGAATTAGATGAATTCTAAATTCTACTTCCCTATCAGGTGGTAATCCAGGTAGTTCTTCTGGGAATACATCGGAATATTCCGATACTACTGGAATTTCTTTAAGTTCTTTACTTTTCGTAGTAATGATTACTGAAATCATATACACCATTTCTTGTTTTCTGGAATAACTGGCCAATTTCATTACTGAAATAAATTCCAGTTGCTTTCGTGGATTATCTCCTGTAATCACTACTAATTCTCCTGTGGGTGTATGAATTTCTATGGAATTCTTATCACAAAGAATTCGAGCATGGTTGGCTACTAACCAATCCATTCCTAACACAACATCGAATCCGGCTAATTTCATAGGTAACAGGTTTGCAGAGAATTTATAGCCTAACAATTCTATCTTTCCTTCTTGCACAACCTTATCTATTTTGACAGAATTTCCGTCTGCCGTTTCGACTGTAAAGATTTGTCTAAGTTGGGTTAAGGGTAAATTAAGTGCTTGGCAGAATGAAGTATTTATAAAACTTTGGTTTGAACCAGAGTCAAATAATACTTTTGCATACACATTGTGAACTAGAAACGTACCAGCTATCACGTCAGGAATCAGTTCGGCTTCCTGAGTTGTCAGTTGAAAGGCTCTTACATTCCTTTTTGCTCCTTCTGTAGGTTTAGCTCTGTTGTCAGCTGGTTTGTTCAGTTTTGGGCAGTCTGGCCTAAGATGCCCAGTTTCTCCACAGTTGTAGCAGACTGTGAATTTCTTCCTCCTGCAGTCTTCTTCTTGATGCCCTGGAATTTTGCAAAAATTGCAATATCCTTTACATCTTCCAAAATGCTTCCTTTTGCAAGAATTGCAAAATGGACCAGTGGAAGATTGTCTGGTTCCCCTTCGCTTAAAATTGTTACGATTACCCATACGAAATCCTTGGGTAATCTTTTGAGCTACTTCTTTCTTTCTATTTTCTTCTCTCGTCCGTACCAGTTCGTCAGTCAGGGTGTTGGCTAAATCCACCGCATCATCAATCGTGCGGGGTTTCGCAGCCTTGACGATATTACGGATTTCACCAATCAATCCCCAAATATAGCGGGAAATCAGTACTGGTTCTGGCGAAGCCAGTGTTGGTACTACTCTCGCATATTCGAAGAATGTCGAAGTATACCCTCGACAGTTTACATCCACCATTCGATGATTTAAGAATTTATCCGCCATTTGATCCTTTTCATACTCGGGACATAATTTTCTTTCTACAAGACTCTTAAATTCTTCCCAGTTCATAGCATACGCCATCATCCTTCCTTTTGCTTGTAACACCGTGTTCCACCATTCTAGCGCCCCTTCTTTAAAAAGATTTGACGCATGCATAACCTTGTCATTCTCAGCACATTTACTTATTGTGATCACCGCCTCGGTTTTCTCTAACCAACGCAGAGCTGCAGTCGCCCCTTCATTGCCTGCAAATTCAACTGATTTACAAGCAAGAAATTCTTTGTAAGTGCAACCAAGCGTTGCAGCTTTCATTTTCTTAGGGAGCGGAGCCTGCCGTGGAGTATTATCTTGATTAGTATGATTACCGCCTCCGTTTATGCTATTACTGAAGTTATCTTCAGAAATACGTTTGCTAGGAATGATTTGTTGAGGTTCAACAGGTTTCTGGGCAACAGCAAGGATTGCTGGAATAGCATTGGCTATTCCTTGAGCAACGATATTTTCTATATCTTGCCTAGTCATAAATTGATCCTCCGGGTGTTGCTCAGATTGGTTTACCTCGTTAACTGGTTCATTATTAGCGTTATCCGTCTGATAATTAATATATATAATTTATTAGTATTGAATAAATAACAATCATACACAAAACAATCATACAAATTTCACAACACACATATAGTCAAAATTATCGATTTTTCAATTCCCATTTTTATATTTTATATATTATGCATCATTACACACCTTTATCCTACAAAGTTTTATTTTAGGTTATTTTACATAGTTATATTTTATTATTTATTATACAAGCACAGTTTCACAACCCCTCTATCCTTCGTTAGTTGGTACTTTAGTAACGACGTTCCCTCTCGTCGTATTTCCAGGAGATTTGTTCTCCTACTTCCCTGATCATATTTCCTGTATCCACCAGTTCCTCGCCAAAATGGCGGAGTTCAGCTAAGTTTTCAGTGCTCATTGGCGGATTTGGTATTGGTTCCGGGTCGAACTAAGGGAGAAAGGTATAAGGATTGTTGAGAAGGTTTTGGAACTGCCAATCATTGGTCCACCATTCATCCATTCCTAGAGGTTGGGTGTGAATTATAGGTTCTGGGATTGCTGGTTCCAAGTTCATTGGTAGTTGTGTTTCAGCAGGATAAGGATAGAGATTATTATTGATAGGCCTGACGACATCACAGCTCGCCAATGCACGATCTAATTCCTCCTGAAATGGCAACTCCTCAATTTGCCTAGAGCTTTCCCCAATTTCCATCTTGGTTTGCCTAGAATCTTCCCCAAACTCCATTTCCATCTGCCTAGAACCTTCCCTGATTTCAATCCCCTTTCCTTTATCTAAAGGATTTTCTATTTTAGGAATCTTCCTAGTTGCTGGTTTCCTCCTACGCACACGCCTCCATCCTACCAATCTTCTCCTTTTCTTAGGCTTGGGTTTCTCCGGAGGTGGAGCGTTGAATTCCATAGGTTCTTCTATATCGGGTATATAACCAGTAAAATCTCTAGAAACCTCTATTTTCACCGGATAGAGATTTAGATTTTGAAGGGCTTCAGATAAGTCATTCATGTTGTTTAGCATATATGCAAAATACACAAAAATTGCTAAGTTAAAATTTTATAACAAAATTTCATAGATAACCTTTAAATATTATTGCATACCGTGTGACTAATTTAATACAAGGACAACTGACAATTAAAACATATTAGGGTTTATTGTAAATTTATTTATTTACTGGATCAGGTTTCTGGCTTGTAGGTGCTAAGGGTGCTAAAACTTGAGTCAGAGTATTTAAAGATTTGCATATACTGCTACAGTGGCTAGCATATAAAGATCTGCCCATTTTTCATCTAACTTGTCTTCCCATGGTGGGTTACTGCCTAGTTCTTGGGTTTTCTGATTAACTCTCCCTCCTTTGGATTTCTTTAATTTCTCTTGACTTTTCCTAATAATCAAACTTCTTTTATTAGGAGAAAGTGGTTCCTCATATTGTGCCTTACGGACAAATATTTCTTCATCGGTATCTGTTGGCTATTTTGAGGAATTTGTTTGGGATAAACTTCCCTTCTCTTTTGATGACCTATCTAATTTAATATAGATGTTTGAAAGCTTTTGCTTACCCATACTGTAACTAACAAATAGTTAAATAAATAAAACACATAATCACAAAATGAAAATCAATAAAATTAAGTATTTTAAACACTTAATAGGCTTAAATCAGTGGCTCGATTAGTGTGGCTCTGATACCACCTTTTCCTGTCACGGCCCCAGCCCCGGTTTGACCCGGTAAGGAGCCGCGGGACAGGAACCCGTGGTATCAATAATGCGATAGCGGAAGATTTTTAACAGGATCTTTTAAAAACTCAAATTCCCATTTATTTTATTCCATAATTTTGGAGATAAACCCCGTAATTTACAATAGAGGAATTTAACTAGGAAATTCCCTGATTTATTAAAACATGTTTATTTATTTTTAACTGAGCCACCTCTTCAAGCTTGATAGTGCTCCGTAGCACGTTTTCCTTGAATTACAGCAGGTCGCCTGAAACATGTTTTAAAAATATTTTATCAGCGGGGAAATGCTGGTGAGTCACTCAATTTGCATAAAATGACACCTAGTTATAAATTACAGAATAAGAGCGATTACAATGGCTTCTATCTTATTTTTATCTGGCGTCGTGTCACAATGGTGACGATGGTCATACCACTATTGGGTCCCACCCCAAGTAGTGATGATTATTCCGGTTAGTTAATGAATTTAACCGGAAGAAAATTAGTAATGTGCACAATACCCCATTAGCCAGTGATTCAAGATATCCAAGACTTACTCCCTGAAATTATAACATTTGAAAATGGAGTATTGTAAAAATGCTTTTGATAAAAAGAGAATGACTCACATTGCAGATTTATATGAGCAGAGCTTAGCCTACTGATTAGCCTTTTAACCTAAATTTAATAACATGCACACGAACTCGGTTAGTAACTAATACAGCATTTACGATAACTCACGAGATTAAACCTTCACAACGAATGACAAAGTGCGATACTTAAACATCCATCGAATTTACGACGAATGACAAAGCATAAACCCTAATGTGGGTAGCACTTAAACATCCATTGGATAGTTTAATCGATCGGACATTGAATCGTAGCAGCGATCGAGTTAATACCCAGTATCGGAGCAGCGCCTCGCTAATATAATTGAAATTTCGACTTCAGAGTATTGTAACTTCGTTTTTACGAAAAGATCTCGATACCAGTGGACTGTGCATGCAACAAGCTATTTATAGCTGAAATTGAGGCCTCACGCGGCCCGTGTAAACCACAACCCAAACTTTACGCGGCCCGCGTGGCCGCCTAGTCTACGAGTAGGGTTGATTGGTCACTAGTAGGTTAGCCAGCTGGACACCACGTGGCTCGGAACACTTATCCGGTCAAACCATGTATTGACGCGGCCCGCGTAAGACATGGCTTGTCTTTTACGCGGCCCGCCTGGGAACCAGAATTTTGTTTTTCTTGATTTTTAATATGGTTTAGGGTTTCAGGGATTCGGGTTTTTACTTACGGGTATTTTTAGGACAATTTTGAGAGTCCTTACCTCCCTGCGGCGTGAGAATAAGTACAGTGATCTTTAGTAAGAAGATGTAGTAAAAGTGAGAGTAAGTGAAGTGAGCTGTGAGATCATACCTGCAGTGCCTTATTTATAACCGGATTTTTGCGGGAAAATGGTGTAATGGAGAGAGTAACGGAAAGCACTTTTCCGTTAGCGGTTATTCTACTTTCCGTTAATAGTTAACTTTATATCCATGCACACGGATTGTGAGCTTGATCAACGGCTGGGGAGATGCCATGTGGAAAGTGGTTTTGTGTAGATCCTCCTTCAAGTGAGTGCCATCATCGTGATTTAGATGGTTGTCCATGATTGTGTCACGTCACAGTCAGTTGTAACCGAACGGCCATGCACGATGAGCATTTAAACCCTTCTAGAAGATCTACAGCTGTAAACCTTTATGCCTTTGCCACGTGTCTATTCTGTTGTAACAGAAAAGATTCCTTTTGTTCAAGTCTTGACTTCAGGCGCACGAAGATGTTTAGGTTTTACTCTTTAAACTTAATTGTGCCCTTGCGCGAGCCCGCACAAGGGTGTTAGTTGAGTGTTTGTCTCCCTTTTCCTCCGGCGCATGGTTATCGAAGACTGTTTTCTTCCAAATCCTGTTTAGAACCATTGCGCAGCCGCGCAAGGTTTTGTTTAAGATGTTCTTCGGAATGAAGTTAGGGTAGGGTCCTATGCGCTTGCGCAGGGTTTTTGGGACCATACCCCTTCAACCCCAAACTATCAATACAATCAAAATTGCACATAATACAACCTTTATGTGTTCATATCATCTAGCATTTATGTTTAATTATAAAATCACAATTTTTCACAAACCCACTTCATCAAACTTTACCAAAACATGAAATTAAACTTACTTGGTATCAAAAATATTTAGGAGATCAACATTCCTAAATCATGCACTTAAAATCTAGCTTTAAACCTTCTCAATCTGATGGATTTGTAGGATTTTTGCGTGAAGGGTTTTCTCCGCTGCTCTCTCTCTCGATCGCACACCCACACTCCCACAAACACTGACCAATTTTAGTTATGTGTTTATTTTTTCACATTTTTCACTTCCACCCCTCATTCTTTTAGAACATGACATTTACCTCATATTTACATACTAACTTAGTTAACTTTCATGTATACATAAGATTTAGATTTACCATAATTTATAAAACTTTGAAAAATGGTAAAAATCTATATTTACCATTTCTTATCATCAAAACATCACAATTATAATATTATATTATGACATACGAAATTTGGGGTGTTACAAGTCTACCCCCTTAAAGAAGGTTTCGTCCCCGAAACCTAAATACGTACCAAAAAGTTCCTGATAGTGTTCCCGCAAACATCCTCACTTCCCATGTAATATCCGATCCCTTTCGGTGTTGCCATTGAACCAACACTTGTCGAATAGATTTGTTACGGAGTTGCTTCACCTTGAAATATTTTATTGTGACTGGCCTTTCAACATAATTTAACATCTCGTCCACTTCAATATCATCCAAAGGCACGTATGTCGTTTCATCCGCAAGACATTTCCGCAGTTGCGACACATGAAAGGTGTTATGAATTCCATCCAACGCGGGTGGTAATTCCAACTGGTATGCCACCGTCCCGATTCGAGCGAGTATTTTGAATGGTCCGATGTATCGAGGACCTAGCTTTCCGTGTATACAAAAACGAATTATTCCTTTCCATGGGGAGACCTTTAGCAACATATAATCTCCCACTTGAAACTCGATTGGTCGCCTTCGCCGATCCGCATAAGATTTCTGCCTATCTTGCGCCGCCTTTATCCTTGATCTAACCATATCACTCTTTTCATTCGTTTCGGCTATTACATCCTTTGACGCGAGTTCGCGCTGACCCACTTCCCCCCCCCCCCCAACAAACCGGGGTTCTACATTTCCTAACATAGAGCATTTCGTAAGGGGCCATCTTTTTACTGTTTTGATAACTATTATTATATGAAAATTCTACCAAAGGTAAATGATCATCCCAATTTCCTCCAAAATCCAAAACACACGCCCTTAACATATCAACTAGTGTTTGGACGGTTCGTTCCGATTGACCATCGGTTTGAGGATGGTAGGCGGTGCTTATATGCAACTGGGTCCCCAACTCTTCGTGAAACTTCCTCCAATAACAAGATGTGAACCGGGTATCCCGGTTGGATACTATAGACATCGGAACCCCATGCCGAGATATAATCTCATTCATATAAACTTCCGCCATCCTTTCTGAATTATAGGTTTCCCGAATGGGTAAGAAATGTGCACTTTTGGTTAGGCGGTCAATGACTACCCAATAGCATCATGCCCTTTCCTTGTCTTAGGAAGCTTAGTCACCAAATCCATTGTTATATGTTCCCACTTCCACACCGGTATTTCCAACGGTTGCAACTTTCCATAGGGTTTCTGGTGTTCGGCTTTTACCTGAGAACATGTCAAGCACTTCGCAACATATTTAACAATGTCTCTTTTCATTCCCGGTCACGAATAATTCATCTTCAAGTCTCGATACATCTTTGTAGCTCCTGGATGAACGGAATATCGAGACTTCTGAGCCTCATTCAAAAGCAAATCCTTCACATCACATTCCCGAGGTATCTAGATTCGGTCATAACTCGTCTTCATACCATTCGCATTCTCTTCTAACTTGTGAGCGAATCCTTTTATCCTTTCCTTCTTCGGGTCATCGGCATTTAAGGACTTAAGTTGAGCTTCTCGTATTCTTTCAAGGAGTTTAGATGTGACTACCATCTTCATCGACTTTTCCCGAATTGGAGACAGGTATTCCTTTCGACTTAGAGTGTCTGCAACTACATTAGCCTTCCCGGGATGGTAGTGAATATCGCAATCATAATCCTTGATAAGTTCTAGCCATCTTCGTTGCCTTATATTCAGATCTTTTTGCTCGAAGAAGTATTTGACGCTCATAGGATCCGAGTAAATTGTGCATTTGACCCCGTACAAATAATGCATCCATATCTTTAAAGTGAACACTACAGCCGCCAATTCTAAATCATGAGTTGGATAGTTACCTTCGTGTTGCTTAAGTTGTCTCGAGGCATAGGCCACCACCTTACCCCGTTGCATTAGAACACACCCTAAACCTTGACGGGAAGCGTCGGTGTATACAATCCATTCTTCCGTTCCATCCGGTAAGGTTAACACCGGAGAACTCGAAAGCTTTTCTTTCAAGGTTTGAAAGGCCTTTTCTTGATCCATACCCCAAACAAATTTCTCTTCTTTCTTCGTTAGCTTAGTCATAGGCAAGGCTATCTTAGAAAAATCATGGATGAACCTTCTGTAGTAGCCGGCTAAGCCTAGGAAACTTCTTACTTCACTTGGATTCTTAGGGGGAACCCATTTCATTACCGCTTCTACTTTTGACGGATCTACTTTAACGCCTTTCTTATTGATCACATGACCGAGAAACTGCACCTCTCTAAGCCAAAATGCACATTTCAAAAACTTCGCATACAATCTTTCCTTACGTAGCGTTTCTAGTACTTTTCATAAATGTTGAGCATGTTCGGTCTCACTTCGGGAATATACCAGAATGTCATCTATGAAAACAATCACAAATTTATCTAACATAGCTCGACATACTCGATTCATTAAATCCATAAACGTGGCTGGTGCGTTCGTCAACCCGAAAGACATTACTAGGAACTCGTAAGGTCCATATCGAGTTCGAAACGTAGTTATGGACACATCCTCTTCTCGTACCTGCAGTTGATGGTATCCCGATCATAGATTGATTTTTGAGAACCAACTTGCCCCTTGAAGTTGATCAAAAATAGGTCGTCAATTCTGGGCAACGGGTAACAGTTTTTCACCGTCAACTTATTCAATTCCCGATAGTCGATGCACATTCGCATCGAGCCATGCTTCTTTCTTATGAATAACACGGGTGCTCCCACGGTGAAACACTCAGTCGTAAAAATCCTTTATCGAGCAGTTCTTGGAGTTGCGTCATTAATTCTTTCATTTCGGTCGGGGCCAATTGATAAGGAGCTTTAGCTACCGGTTTGGCGCCCGGGCTAAGCTCGATTTTAAACTCCACTTCGCATTCGGGCGGAAGTCCGGGTAAATCTTCCGGAAACACGTCCGGATATTCATTCACTACATTGACATCTTCGAGCTTCGGGGCAACTTGATTAGTAACTATCACGTAAGATAGATACGCCTTACCCCTGTTCCTTACATACTTGACGGCTTTAATTATAGAACAAAGCTTCGGCTCGACGACCCTATCCCCTTGAATACTTACCCGTTTTCCCCCGAGGTTACTACATGAATAACTTTCTTCTCACATTGGATTTCGGCATGATTTTGGGCTAGCCAATCCATTCCTACAACTACCTTAAATTCCCCCATACACATCGGAATAAGATCTATGCTAAATTCTTCATCTTCAATCAAAATCTTTCAATTTCTACATACATCATGCAATAAATAACTCTTACTATCGGTTACTTCCACTTCTAAGGGTGCTAACATCTTTTCAAGCACAAAGGAGGGATGATGTAAAAGTTCATTCGAAACAAACGATCTACTAGCCCTGGAATCAAATAAGACATTCATAGGTATAGATTTGACTAAGAATATACCTTAAACCACATCCGGGTGAGTCTTAGCTTCATCCGATGTTATCTGAAACATCCTTCCACGCACCTTAGATGGCTCTTCCTTCTTTCTGTCTTTCTTTGTCCCTTGTTGGAGTTTCGGACATTCCGTTTTAATGTGCCCCGTTTAATGATAATTGTTGCATGTCTTTAGATTGTTGAGGCACTTGTAGTACGGATGTCCCTCTTGCCCACATTTGTAGCACCCTTTCTTTCCGAGCAAACATTCACCCCAGTGGTGTTTCCCGCAAGTCTTACAAGTCGGGATCCCGCTACTTGTCTTTCCTTTCTTACTCTGGTCTTAAAACTTTGACTTCTTTGAAGGGCTTAGATTAGTGGGTTTCTCTATCACCCTTTTCTCCCCTCGTTCGACTTGTCTTTTCAACTCGATTTCTCTATCTCTTGTCCAGTTTATGAGTTCGTTTAGCCTATCACATTTGGAGGGATTTGTGAACTCTCAAAACTCGGCTTTCAACATATCGTGATAACGAATAATCTTCATTCTTTCCATCCCCACTATCTCCTGACATAACTTTATCTTGTCAAGAAATATATTCGTTATTTCATCTATCATCTCATCCATTTTTCGAAGACGCAAGAAGTCCTCTTGAATTCTATCTATTGCGGATTATGGGCAATGATATTTCAAGAAAGGCTCTTTGAACTCTTACCATGTTAAAACTTGGATCTTATCTTCCCCTACCTCCTTGCAATAAGCGTCCCACCAATCCTTAGCCTGAAGTTGGAGGAGACCCATTGCAAACATCACTTAATCTTCCTTCTCACACTTACTTCTTACAAACACCGCTTCAGTACTTGAAATCCACCTTTGACACGCTATCGGATCAATCTCCACTTTGTATGGTAAAGGATTGCATGCCCTGAACTCTTTATATGTACATCTACGAGTACTTTTCTTCACTTGTATTTCGCTTATCATTTCCTTTAGTTCCTCTAACTTGCTTGTCATCATTGTTTCTATCGTCTCCAATACGTGGCTCTCCACTTCTTGGGCCAATAGAGGAATGTTAGCCTTAATAGCCTTTCCAACTTCTTCAGCAATCAATGTCTTTATTTCATCTCGGCGTGCCGCTTCATCATCATTCACATTCACCACGTCTGGCATCTACAATTACATACTTGTATTAGATACCATTCCATTCATTTCTTATCATTCATGCATTATTTGCCTTCAATAGTTCATTCTCGTAGGTCATAAAACCATACAATTCTTCATTACGAACATTCTAGACGTGTTGATCAAAGCATACATTCATTCTTGCACCTAACTTCCTATTCGTTCATTCTTTAACTAATGGCATTCATGTTAACAACTTGTATTCTTGATTTCATTGTCATTTTGGGGCTTTTCCAAGGTTTAACGAAGGTTTGGAACTGATTTGGGGGCCTCGGAATAATAAACAAAGCAAGTCAGCAACGTAAAACCAGGGGAGGGTGTCGCCGACGGCACAGGGCCGCGTCTCCGATGCTCCCCAGAAAGTTGCGTCATTGACTCTTGGGCGTAGACAGTTGATTAAGCCGTCGGGACACCCAGGTGCGTCGCCGACGCCATAAGGGGTCGTCGCCGACGGCACTTCTGACCTGCAATCGCTGTTTTTTACTTATTTTTACCCAAAAACTTCGTTCCCGAGCCTGGGTTCAACCCGAAGAGGTTCCGTGAAGTCCCGAAACTTCCCGTAACATTCCTTAATGCTCCAACCCAAGTTATTCTAGTGAGTTAATTATAATCCCCTTCCCGTTTCCAACTAAAAGCATAAATCGAAATTTATAATTTACTTAGTTTCATAGCGCTTTGGAACGAACACACCTTCATACGAGCTTTCGGTTTGAGTTCAAGCATATTAACTCTAATATTTGAATCCTCAAACCTCGGCTCTGATACCAACTTGAAACGCCCACATTAACATAAGGTCAAAAGATCATGTAAAAACGTCAAAAAATTAAAACCTTCATTTCATCACTAACATTTTTACCAAAATACCCAATTTTAAATAGTTCGAGTGAGCACAATTATCAAAATGTAACGCAAGTGTTAACCCGAACTAACAAAGCAAAATACAAAGTTCCTAAAACTACTTAAGTAAATTCCTAAATATTTAGTTAACATTTACAATACAAAAGAAAGTTTTGACCCATTTGACACCAACATAACATAATCAGAAGCGCATATTGGGCACAAGGTGTAGCGTGTTCGTTCCAAGCTCGCCGTCATCAAACATGGGATTTACCTATCATACATAATTCCAAAAACATTCATTAGTTCAATTACTAAACAAAATTTAAGACTTTTATTTACTTATCATTATTCGACCCGCTAACGAATTCATCACTTTGTCAACATTCTTGTTGTAGTCATTCTTTCCTTACAAGCATAAATTTTCTTTATACTTATTCGTCCTTACATTTCGGAAACATTCAAAGTATAACCTTTCAACCCATCCGTAATGGGTCAATTGATACCGTATATTTTTAACTCACTTTCATCATTTTGACCCGTTATTAACAAGTCTTTTCTTAAACCATTTCGACATCATACTTTCCAATCATTTCGACCCACTTGAAGCGGGTCATTATGCTTTCAATACTATTGCATTTTCCTAATCATCTCTCAATACTCAACATATCACAAATCTACTGTAATCATCAATACAACATTACACTAGGATTTAAATACCAAGTTATCATACATAAATCTACATGAAGGGTAAACAAAGTTCATATGAACTTACCGTGATCTTACGTTCCTAGCGCCTTGGATTGACTTGTCCCTTCTTCTTTCTTTGCTCCTATACATTACAACATCAAACACTTAGCTTTCAAGAATTTCATTACTTATGCATTCTTTGTTGTACATTATTATATTAATTAATCACATTACATTCTCATCATCATCATATTACTTCAACTTAGCAAATATTCATGTAAAATCATAACTAAATCTATTTAGGCATTTCATCGAACACGTTGCGTGCGTACTACTTACAAAGCATAATGTACAAGTAGTTATAGCATATTCATTCCTAATTCATCCATGGATTAACCTAATCTTTCACAATCAAAATCATAACCATACTACATATGTTTTATATCAAATCACCCATCTAAACACATTCTATAGCATAATTCAACATTAACATTACATAATTCATCCATAAACTTCACTAAAACTTCAATGTCTTACAATTACAAGTGGGTTTTACCCCAAACTATCAGTACAATCAAAATTACACATAATACAACCTTTAGGTGTTCATATCATCTAGCATTTATGTTTAATTTCATATAAAATCACAATTTTTCACAAACCCACTTCATCAAACTTTACCAAAACATGAAATTAAACTTACTTGGTATCAAATATACTTAGGAGATCAACATTCCTAACTCATGCACTTAAAATCCAGCTTTAAACCTTCTCAATTTGATGGATTTGTAGGATTTATGGGTGAAGGTTTTTCTCCCCTGCTCTCTCTCTCGATCGCACACCCACACTCCCACAAACACTGACCAATTTTTGTTATGTGTTTAATTTTTCACTTCCACCCCTCATTCTTTTAGAACATGACATTTACCTCATATTTACATACTAACTTAGTTAACTTTCATGTATACATAAGATTTAGATTTACCATAATTTATAAAACTTTGAAAATGGTAAAAATCTATATTTACCATTTCTTATCATCAAAACATCACAATTATAATATTATATTATGACATACGAAATTTGGGGTGTTACAGATTATGATGGTGATGAACCGAAACAAGGGAGGTTTCGATTAGGGAGAGAGAGCCGATAATGATGTTATGATTATTAGGTTGTGTGTCTAACCTTTTTAACCTCTCTAATAATCTCCTTATATATACACTCAAGAGGAAACCTAATTAGTTAATAAGGGTAATATGGTTCATCAACAATTACCAACTAATTATTAATTGGTTATTAACATATTTTGATCCATATAATATAAATGATTATAATGGCTACAAGATTAAATATTTCAATAATAACATATTTAATCTAACATACACATCCTCTACTTAGAGGAAGAAGGTGTAGATTGCAGCTTCCAGAGAATTGGTGCAATGATTTTTGTGGTTTTTTAATGTGTGCAGTTTTACCAAATAAGGACTCTTCAATTCCGAATAAGCCTTATAGGGTAAGTATGAATCAGGTGACGAGTAGCATGGATTCCCAAGATGATGTGGTATGGGAAGAGAGTGACAATGATAGGTTTAAATCCACATTTGTATTTTCTGTTCCATTTGGTTCTTTGAGACACACTGCATGGTGGCATCAAACATACAAAGCTCTCTCGTTTGACTTTGAAGATAACAAATGTGATGGGTTTGGAGTTAGACTCATTGCGAAGAAAAACAGAAGCGGTCTAAACGAAACATCAACAAATTCTTCGGAGTATACACCTCACTTAAAGATTGAACACGACTCAACATCTGCTTTAACTATCTCCTTAATTGGTAACATGAATTGGATGCTGAATTCTCAAAGTGAATCATAGACATTCACATAATTTTTAATCATTCAATTTGTTTTTAATAAACATGTTTACTCTCATGCCTGACTCTTGATTATCATATACCTTGAAAAATGTTACTATGCATATCTAGCCCTTTGAGTTGATATGATAAGTTGGTTAAGTAATCAGATTTTTCCTCTTTGTCATCAAGAAATTATACAACACATCTTTTCCTGGCATGTGATAGTTCGTTGATTGACTGATAGTGTGCTTTGAAAGTGATTAAAAGATACATCCGAATCTAAAACCATTCATGATAAAAACTGAAATGCAGCCCTTTAAAAATATTAATAGATAAAAAGATCATAAAGGTTATTTTTGTGAAAAGGAAACAGGTTTAGTTAAACTAGACAACGTATTTCAAATTAGTTTCTAGAATATCTGTAACTTCATCAGACTCTTACATAATCGATCTGTAATTTATAATTTGGAACCAGTTATTTTTAGCTATCAAGGAATCAATGAACGTTTTGAGGTTCGATAACTAGGAAGCATGGAGAGCAACTTACTGAATAATCCGATCCGAGATGGATTCCATGCTCCCTTTCATCTTGGCTATTTGATTAATTGGGCGTCTTTTTCATTTGTCCGTATGCGAGAACAATCTGGTGAAGCAACACATTTTATGAAACAAAGAAACTAACAGAGAAAAGACTATTAAAAACATCACTTACCAGCCTCCAAATCAGTAAATAGTTTCCTTGGTTTCATAAGTGGTGCGAAGTTGGTCCAGTTGGCTCTCATGTTGATTACGTTAAACCTCGGCCAACGTCAAAGCAACCACCAAATCCTCAACAGTCTCGGCTATGGCAGCAGTTTTGCCAGCCTCTTATTCCTCCAAAATCAGCTTCGACTGTTGAACTTCCGCTCCTGACACACATCTTTCTCACAAAGCATCACAACGCCAAAAGCAACTTGATCAACATGACAAAGTTTTTGTTTGATTATTTCTTCTCCACCGGGCTTCAACCCACTGACAATGGGACTTCCAACGTGATAAGAAAAGGCTTAATTTCTTATTCTCCTAGGATGTATGTGATCTGCAGGCGTGCTGAGGTTATAAACAAGCATTTTGGCAAAGTCCGGAGTATTCACTAAATACGAGTTAGCAATAGACCAATCCGGGACGAATTTGTCAACCATAGTAGCAGGATTAAGGAATCTTCACCATAAGGCCACAGGGTATACATCTTTTCCTTCCCATCCATCCCTCTGTAAGCCCACAAGAAGTGTGTTCCGGATACACACAAGTATGGTGCTGATTATCATAGAGCCATAGGTAATGAAACATACAGTGGTTGTATTTGTTTTCCTTCGGGGTTTGACGAAATCAGTAAATTGCCAGAATTCCATTGCATCTCAAGTGAGACACATGACACATTGATCTCCAGAAAGAAAAATATGGTCTTTGTAGTTTTAGACAATAAGGTGAATAGTTGATACAGGCATACAACTAGGGACGTCCTCATTGACACGGGTCAAAACACAAAGGTGCAAGGCGCACTAAAGAGAGCAAGAACCAAAATTATGGAAAGTATAACTTGACCTCCTTAAAGATCATTGCATGATGATTTAAGGTTTAAGGAGCATCGATTAACCATGCAGGTAAAGACTGCCAGAAATAGATCCTAAACAACCCAAAATTGTGATAGCTTATATACCGGCGCTATTTGGGGAAAAGAAATTATAAACGGCCCAAAACGTATTCATGATGACATATCTTAGTAGGGAGAGTGGTAATAACATGCCAATGTTACCTCCTATACCTACTTATATTAGACCTGGCAAACGGGTCGGGTCGGGTCAAAACGGGTTCGGGTCAAAATGGGTTCGGGTCAATTAAAAAAAGGGTTGTTTTGGTTCGGGTCAAAACGGGTTCGGGTCGGAACGGGTTCGGGTCGGAACGGGTTCGGGTCGGAACGGGTTTCGGGTCGGGTCGGGTTAGTTAAAAAATGTTTGGCCATTGCGTTTTAGAACTAAGACATTTTTATGTGTTTTCTGGCCATTGCGTTTTAGAAAAAACACATTTTGAAGTGTTTTTAGTCATTGCGTTTTAGGTAAGACACATTTTTAGGTGTTTTCAGTCCATTGCGTTTTAAAGAGAACACTTTCTTTTGTTTTTTTAGGCCATTGCGTTTTAGAAATGAGACATTTTTAAGTGTTTTCTGGCCATTGCGTTTTATAAATAAGATATTTCTTTGTGTTTTTTGTGCATTGCATTTTAGGTAAAACACATTTTTATGTGTTTTCAGTCCATTACGTTTTAGAAAACAGACATTTTAAGTGTTTTCTGGCCATTGCGTTTTAGAAACAAGACATGTGTTTGTGTTTTTTGTGCATTGTGTTTTAGGTAAAACACATTTTTATGTGTTTTTAGTCCATTGCGTTTTACAAACTACACTTTCTTTTGAGTTTTTAGGCTATTGCGTTTTAGAAATAACAAATTTCTTTGTGTTTTCTGGCCATTGCCTTTTACAAATAAGACATTTCTTTGTGTTTTTTGTGCATTGCGTTTTAGAAAAATGTCATTTTTTAGGTTTTTTTTTTCATTGCGTTTTACGCAACTGGGTTTTTTCCATTGCGTTTTACGCAACTAGGTTTTCAAAAAAAAAATTCGAAAATATAGCAATAGTATACTCGTTTTAAAGATAAAAAACGCTCGTTTTTTTGGTGCAATTTTTATAAAAAAAATAATGTCGTATGAAAGAGTTATTAACGTTTAAAAAATGGGGGGGAATTGGAGGAGAGAGAAACTATTGCCTTGGATTGACTAGAATGCCCCTAAACAAACTCACGCGCCTCTTTTCTTCCCTTCAATTTCTATCATTTAATCTTAGCCCTTGATTAGCTAAATAGATGGTCAAGATCACTTCCTAGTCTTCCTAGCCAAATAAACTTCCTATTGTATCTCCACCCTTTATTTCTATACCATATAAAATCGAGAGACTTGATATCTTGGATGATCTTTTCAATTTGATCCTCCATATTAGAAAAACCTTTTATCGTTCCTAGAAGATGTTAGGATCGAACGCTCTCACACACTCACTCAGACCACACACACTCTGCTCTCTCTTTCTCAATCTGCCACTATCAAGAACATAAGGATTTACGTGGTTCGGTCTAAACTGACCTACGTCCACATGTAACTAGGAGTTTATATTTCTTGGTGAGCTACAAAGATTACAATACAAATGAATCTCTTATATAGAGATTGAATGAAGAGAAAGAAAGTCACATACATGATCCGTAAAAAAATGGGCTACAGACATTATTGGTTCACCCTTGCCCCTTATCCTCTTGTCCTGTTTTCTGACCTCAACTTGGTCCAGCGGCTTCACACTCAACAATCTCCCACTTGAAGCCATGGAATAATCTTCACTTGTGCTTCAATTGTGCATCTTTATTTTTGTAAAAACTTTTGATCTTAGCTCATTCCTAGTTACCCGGCCTTTTCTTCAATTATCCTGAAGGCCCGTTGAAGCTTCTATCAGCTCCAACACATCAGTCATGGCTAAGTCTGCCCCTGACCCATTCTCTGTTCCTATCGGCTCCCACTGACATGAACTGCCTGATCCTGGAACATCCTGAGAACAAACACTCTCCGAATAAAGTAGATTATCAACTGGAGAGACTTTGACAGCTAGAATACTGGTTCTCTTAACCCACTGTCGTCTGGTAACTCTGACTGAAGCACGTCCCGTGCTCCCACTGCCACGAATGTCCCTGACTGGTTTTACAGAACCTTTTCTAGCACGTTCATCATGAATCTGACCCGTGACTCTGGGTTTGCCGTCTGCAAAGCAAACCTTCTTCTGCCACGAGATTCTGTGAACCGGATCTTGGTCTTCTTCTGAACTGGGACGGTTATTCCCTAAGGCGGTAAACTGACCATATACAGCGAACCCCGTTTCTTTCCTTAAGCTATGACATATTTATTTAAAAAAAAAAAACTAATTCAAGTTTATATAAATTGAAAACACTTTTTTTTTTCAAAGAACTCGATCAACTCCATAGTTATCTTAAAGCCTTTCATTTTCTATTCTCAAACTCATGTAACACATGGGTATATAATCTAGTATATTATAAAAAGGTTGATAGAGTCGGTATTGGGTAATCCATTTGACTCACATCTTTAGTATTTCTTAGCGTGAAGGGAGTAGTTATAATGGTATTAGGTAAACTTCCAATTCACCTAATCATATAGCGTCATGTCAAGTCACATAATTAACTTAGCTAATGCTCAAAATCGTCGGTGGTGGTTTACCTAATTGGGTTTAGGTAAATTATTTTTTTTTAAAGGAAAAATGTGTGATTGGTTGAGACGGAATGGAGCCCACCACACACCCATCTCTCTCCCCCTTCCCTCCCTCTCACCGACTCGGTAAAGCTTCACCGAAAATGGGTGGCATTTCGGTAAACGTGGCTCGGTAAAAAGGTTGGCGGTGGAGTGGGATTCGGTACCGAGTGGGTTATCGCACCCACTCCGTTAACCCTTAAGTGTATCTTCAACTTGCATGTTTTATAAAAAATAACTCGTTTTAACTTGTTTGTACTTCACTAATTTGAGTAAACTTTAAGTATCTTGTTATGTAAATTAAAGAAACCCGTTCTATGAGGAATAGGTCACGCTAATCACCCCTAGTTGTAAGTTTAATTTGATTGTTAGTTGTTCGTTTATAAATAGGAGTAATGGATTTTAATAATCCCAACTATTAGCCGTTGGTCGGCAACGGTTTCAACTTCAAAAATAACCGTTGATCCCACCTTTTCATATATTGTAAACCAATAGACCTTTACTAAACCGAAAAGAATAAGGGGACAAAAAGAAATTAAGGTTATGTTAGTAAAGGTCCATTAGTTTACAATATGTGAAAAGATAGGACCACTACTGGTTATTTTTGAAGTTGAGACTGTTGCTGGCCAACAGCTAATAGTTTGGATTATTAAAATCCATTATTCCTTATAAAAATAACTCGTTTTAACTTGTTTGTAATTCACTAATTTAAGTAAACTTTAAGTAACTTGTTATGTAAATTAAAGCAACCCCGTTCTATGAGGAATGGGTCACGATAATCACCCCTAGTTGTAAGTTTAATTCGATTGTTAGTTGTTCGTACTTGTATGTTCAAGCATGTCTGTATTTTTTTGTATATATTTTTTTATTTATTTATGTAACTTTGAACGTATATTTTTATTTATTTATGTAACTTTGAACGTATAGTGATGTTATTCTAATGTAATAGTAATGTATTTAAATCATATCTGTAAAATAAAACGAGTAGATACAGTAAATATTCTCATTACATACAATAAAATTAAATTAGAACCTTGTATATTAAACGGTTGAAGAAGAAAAACATATATGATATTATACTATGATCTTGCCTCTTGAGGAATCAGCCGCATCACTAGGGCTGGCATATCGTGTATACCCGTACACGATAAGACACGAACACGAAATGGGTATACCTGTACACGACACGAAAATTTATCGTGTACCTGTAACCCAAACACGAACACGAATCTGTTTATACCTGGTATACACGATAATACACGATAGTACACGATAATAGCTGTTTAGAAACACATATTAGACAACCTTTCAGCGAAACAAAAGTCGACGAAAGTTCATAAAAGTCTTAAAATAAAACATAAATCCATGCTCCTTAACAAATTTAAGACAAAAACACATAGAATTCTAATCAAAACATATATTGAAAACAATATCAAGTCCCAAACTTCCAAGTTCCAATTGGTCTTTCTTCTCAAATCTTCAATTCCAAACAATAAAACCTACACACAAAATAAGTATAGTCAATTAGTCATATTAATCATGGATAATTGGACATATTCATATTCATATAGTTTTATCAAGTAATATTATTAGAAATTTTAGAGTGAGGTACCTTAGGATTGTTCATTGTTTTTAACTAGCAACACTACTTGAAGGATTTGGAGTTGTTACCTTAGGATTGTTCACCAAGTTTGAAGCATTCAGTAGATCTAGTCCTGATAATAAATAAGAATAATTTATAACAATTTCATACTTTATGAACTAAACTGTATTTTAGGATACAAAGAGTCGTCGTCTTCCATTGTGTTCTTCAAATCCAAACTTGTATTTGGTTGTGAATCATTCATGTCCTCTTCAGGTTCATCAATCTCCAACCCTACAGAAGTATTGCTATTTGCTAGATTAATAACTTCAGAAATCAAACTAGTTTCATCAATTTGATTATCTAGTTCTTCATAAACAAAAATATCTACTCTACTATCCAATCAAACTAAACAAAACCACGTACCAGCAACATATCCAAACGCAGAAAGTCCCTCCCGAGTGAGCAATGAATTTCCGACACAAGTGTTCGAAAAGCGTATTCGGACTTATAAACTTTCAACATTGAGAATCTTTGTTAAATGATGTTAGACTTCACATACAATATATAAACCAACCGTAAAAAATACTATGAATCAAATACTTGTTTGCAAAGGGCATGTTTTGGTTTAAGTACACAATAAAACAACAGCAGAAATTAGAAAAATAATACGAATCATGAATTTCATATGTACAGAAGCAGATGTTACTAGCACAAAAAATAGATCAACCCTATATAGTTATAATAACACTCATTCAAGTATTTAACCTTCTCAAATTTAGTAGGCAAGCATCCTTAGCAAAAAAACATTAACAAATAACAAGTAGTAATTAAACCAAACTAAAGTCAAAACTAAAATCAATAACAAATTTATAAAAATCAGTTTAAAAAAAACCGTGAATAAGAACACAAAATCATCAAACACCTCTTGTACACATTCATATTATTAAACAACAAAAATTATCTATTCGAAAGAAGATAACTCTTAAGAACTTGTTATATACCTGATAATAATCCTTAAAAGCTTCAATCTTCTTCGATCGAAGCACAAAAAGTTGTACAAATATCTGAAAAAACATAGAAATTGATGAAATTAGTATAACAAAAAAAAAGTTAACCGATTAATCACACAAATATAGAGCAAAACCTTGGTGAATTTATTGATGAAAGATCAGAGGATACAGAGAGCTCTGCTAGGGTTTACAAGTGAAAGGGGGAAAGTGTGTTAGAGAAGAGAATGAGTGACGGCTGCAAAGAATTAGGGTTAAGGTATAAGGGATAAATGGATAAATGGACTATATATATTATATATATATATTTATTTAATTTTAAAAATAACCAGGTACTAACAGGTACTTAACAGGTAAACAGGTATTATACCTGTTTAGACACGAAAATTAACAGGTAATTTCGTGTCTACCTGTTTAGTACACGAAACCTGTTAAGGTCTTACCTGTTACCTGTTAAAGTCGTGTAGGTACGTGTCGTGTATTCGCGTCTCGTGTATAAATTGCCAGCCCTACGCATCACCATTCACAAAGATTGTTGGACTGCTGTCACTACACAACACTAATTTTATAGATATTATAAGTTGTTTGTTTGAGACGATCCGCTTGAGGTATGCACACATAATGTATATATGTGTGGGCGCTCGGGGCAAAAGTGAAAGTGCACTAATTTTAACGTTATTTTACTAATTTTGTGAAAACAATGTTAAAAGAGCGGAATGGTTCATCATGCATCATGTGGTGGCGTTGATAGCCAAAAGACAAGGGGGTACATGCACAAATTGGCATTTGTCTTAATTGCCGAGTGTTATGTGCCTTATGTCCAAGACTTGATGCAAAACTACTATCGAGCCGGGGGTCTCACTGGAAGCAGTCTCTCTATTCCTACGGGGTAGAGGTAAGGTTGTCTACATCTTATCCTCCTCAGACCCTACCTTAGTTTTGCTATTTGTGAGATTTACTGAGTATGATTATGATGAAGATGATATAAGTTGTTTGACTTTTGCTTCTATACCGATGTGAAACATTTCTGATTCTTTTGGTCAATGGTCCATCCAAGATGAACACAAAGTCTTTATTCGATAGATTATGTACATATATGCTTGATACGTGGTCGAAAACCGGTGTTTGTTTACGTTTAAGTTTAAGTTTTTACTTAACTTTTAATCTTGAAAAGCCTACTTTTGATTAGATATGTGTTTTGCATGTCTAGTGGAGTTTAAGGAGCTTTTCGGGAGCTTTACGGGCTATCGGGACGAAAAACGGACCACCGAGACGCGAAACTGGTCTACCGGGATTAAAATTTGGAAAAAACAGAAGTTGTGGAATGGAAGCACCGTCCCCGACGGGGCCTTAGGCCGTCGGCGACGCATCACAGAAAACCCCGTCGACAAAAAAGGTGCGTATACAGTTGATTTGGGCGTCGGACGAATTTCAAGTTTTTGGAAGGCGTCGCCGACGGGTCCCTAGGCCGTCGGCGGCGCGGCTTAGTTTTCTCAAACGCGAATTTTGTTAGTTGGTGCTTGGGAACGAATCAAAATGCATCTTTCACCACTATTACGGGAGTTACACTCTTTTGAAGTTTGAATAGGAGTTCTTGGAGGGATAATCACCATCTCTTCCAATCCCAATCCATCTACAACATCATTGTTCATTTGAATTAACCATCATCATCATCCAATTTCACCTTCTTCTCCATTCAAAACCCTAGTCATTCATCCATTGATCCTTGCTCCATCAACACTCACCAAAACCCTAATCTTCACCGTCCCATCATTCCACAAACCCCAAGATGATCAAATTCAAGTCTCCATCATTTGTTGATAAAGTCTCGTTCACCATAAGCGGCTAATTTCTTGAAGGTTTCACCCCGGTGTAGGTTATTGTAAGTTTCTAGGGTTGAACATTGTTTGAACTTTGATTGTGACAAGTTGTATTTTGATTTTGAATCCTTAGATAATTGCCATGCATTTGAATTGAATTTGTGAATTGTCGAACGATGATAAAGTTATGACTTTACGAAATGAATTTGTGCACTTATGCCTTATCTAAGTTAGGATTTACATGTTCTTGGTAACAAAGTGCATTACGGTCCGTTGTCTACGACGTTGATAACTCTTGGCACCTAAACCATTCGACACTAATTCCGTTAATCACTTTAGCAATTGAATCAAATCTAAAACGTTTAGAAACCCTAGGACTTCAATTACCGAACCGGGTGTGAACCTTGTTTACATAACTTGTCTGAAACCATCAATTACGTTTCTTGCAATTGTTTATTTCTATTAGTTAATCCAACCCATTTGCTATTTACATTTAAACATCTTTTTAAAATCATCATTGACCAAGTGCTCAAGTATATTAGTCCACTCCCCTCCTCTGCGGCACGGTGTGAGGCTTGTCAAACCTAATAGCGCTATTTAACTAATAACTCGTTCGCCATTGGCCCGGCGATTAATCGGTATAAAAATGAGTGGGGAGTTTCAGATTGAGTTCCGTCTAGTCCGCTTAAGACATGTAATATAAATAACAGTTTCTGTCCCTCACAAGGGGACAAGGTTGTACGTATTCTACCCATGGAGAATACGCATGTTGCATCCCACCCAAGGGGGATAGTTGTTGTTTGTCCCATTCCCAAACCACCGGGAATTGCATGCTTTTAAGAAAAGTGTGAACTCACCTTAGATTAGCTTGGCAGATTAAGTTATGGAAAGAAATACGCAAGGTGGAACTGGTCAATCACGTCCTAACATGATTACCGTTTAAGGGTTAGTGGGTGCTCACGCGGAAACACGAATCCTACACGTATCTAGCATGTAGCACATTTTATCATACAATACTAAATATCATGCATGTATTTAAAACGTTTAGAAACCGTTTAAGGGTTTGTGAGTCGGCCTTGTTGGGTCGTTCTCGGTTTTACAAAAGTTACATTTCAAAAAAAAACTTAATAGGCTAACCGGAATGAACCTTGTTCTTCTCCCAGTATGGTTTTACATAATTGCCCTTGTAAAGTTTGAATTTTTCAATAAAGTTGTAATTAACACGAAGAATCTGCATTCACTTTACACATTGGTCCCGCCACTTCATTCATTGGTGGTAGAGCCCCTCTGGCATTTTTTTAATTTCTATTTTGGACACATTCTTATATAAACTACTTTCTATGTAGTTATAGACATGCTAATTTGACGTATATTTCAAAATTTTTATTTTATAATATATGCTACATGACAATGGATAGTTATTTATTTAAAAAAATTGAAAGAAAACAAATCCATTACTCATCACGTTGCTTGACAAACATTACATTCGTCATTTTTATAATTATATTGATTTAACATGAAATGTAATAGACATGCCATATGAGGACCAAAGATGCTGTAATGTATCAAACAACTCTAGTCAAATTCGTAATTTAGATTTTTGATGGTTTGTTAAATTATATATTTTAAGAGTTAGGATTCCCGTGTAAATTGAAGAAACAAGTTATGAAGTTCATAATTTTTATACTTTTATTTAGAGTAAATTACGTTTTTGGCCCCTGTGGTTATATCAGTTTTACTATTTTGGCCCAAAATAAGAATTTTTAACAGATCAGCCCCCATGGTCCCATTATCTAACCGTTTTGGCCCCTAAGTCTAACCAAACCCTAACTCTGGTTAATTAATTGGTCACATGGGTAGCACATGATGGGTAAAATTGTAATTTCCCTCCCCTTTTATGAATAAAACCCAGATCTTCATCATCATCTTCAACCATCATCATCCTAGATCTTCACCACCACAATTATCCCCTTTTTTTATATATATACATACAAATACTAATCCATCCAAATGCTCCAAATTTCTTCCATTCATCCCTAATTTTGTAAACCTAATTATCTTCATTTGAAACCTCAGACCAACACACGCACACAACACTGCTCTTTCTTCTTTCCCTCCCAAAATTCTCTGCAAACCCTAATCCTCATATGTTCACATACGGTCACACCCTCCTCTCAGCAAGGATTCATCAACTCAAACAATCACCCAACTCACTCCCAACTCTTTTCTTCATCACAGCCGGCACGACGACTAGACAGAAAGACGGGACAGAGAGACGGAGAGAGGAATAGGGGAAACAGAGATAGAGAGGACGAGAGTGAGAGAGACGGAGATGGCGGAGGTCACCGGTCGGCCACAACCACCCACAGCAGACCTGAGTTTCTGCAAAATCAGCGGCGGCGGTGGCGTGGTGGTGTCGTCGGGTTGTCGGTTCAAGCAAGAGGGAGACAGACGGTGGTGGGGTTTTTGATCGGTGGGTATTGTGGCCTCTATTTTTTCTTAAAAAACTTGGGGGGTTTTTGATTGTGGGTTTGATCGAATCGGGTATCACTCAGGTTTTGATATTTTTGGATTTTGATTTGAGTTTGGTGGGGAGTGCGTACAATGACGGCAGGTGTTTCCGATTAGGCTCGACAGTGAGCGTTTCTGATTTGTGGGGGATTTTGATTTGAGTATTGATTGGGTTTGAAAAGTGGATTTAAAGGGGATTTGTAAGATGGGTACTTTTTGTTTGATGTGAATGTGCTGGTTTGGTGAAGGTGAGTTGTAGTGTGTTAGGTTTGTAATTAGGGTTTCAGAGGTGTTGAAGATGATGAAGATCTGGGGATGATGATGAAGATCTGGCGATGATGATGATGTTTATAAAGTAATTGAAAGGAGGAGGGGAAATTACCTTTTTAGACATCATGTGCAACCCATGTGACCAAGAAATTAACCAGGGTTAGGGTTTGGTTAGACTTAGGGGCCAAAACGGTTAGATAATGGGACCATGGGGGCTGATCTGTTAAAAATTCTTATTTTGGGCCAAAATAGTAAAACTAATATAACCACAGGGGCCAAAAACGTAATTTACTCCTTTTATTTATTATATGGATGTGCATGTAATTGTTTATAACTTCTTAATATTGTAGTAGTTCCTTTATATTAGATGGATGTGCATGCAAGTGTTTATAATTTTTTAATATTGTACTATTGTAGTAGTCCACTTTATTGGTAATGGGAGTACTAGCACACCTTGACCAAGAAAGATGCTTTGCTTATACATAAGGGTGAAGGGAGTGGTTAAACAGGTGAAAGTGGCAAACTTTAAAATGGACCAATCAGAGAGTGCCACGTCAGAGAGGGTAAAAAGTTTAAACTTTGCTGAAAAATGTTGGCAATGGTTTAGACATTTGAAAGTGTCAAACTTTTTTTTTTTTTGTTTTTTTTAAATTATATGTTAAATAAAAACAAATAAAACATTAAATTAATAAAAAAAAACAATTACATTAAAATGAAACTTAAAAAAAAACTTAAAATTCATAAAAATTACACGACACTAAAACAACGCAACCACTAAAAAAATTAAAAATTACACTACTCTTCGTCAGAATCAACCAACAGGTGGGGCAAATCTTGACTTGCGAGATGAACCGTGAGATCGTGTTTAAGTCTCCAATGCGTATCTTCATCCATTAGCTCGCCCAACACCCTATCATCAAATGCGGGCTCGACCGGAGGATCCCGAATGTGTACCGGTGCAATCGCGTTTCCGTCGTCTTTTAAAATCATGTTGTGTAAAATAATACACGTGTACACAACATTCCTAATTTTTTTAACCGTCCTTGCTCACATCGGCCGATTCAAGACACCCCATTTTGACTTCAAAACCCCAAAAGCCCTTTCGACGTCTTTTCTTGCCGCCTCGTGTTGCCTTTTGAACAACTTTTCGTCTACTTCTTGAGGGTATGGGATCGATTTCACAAACACGGACCATTTTGGGTAGATTCCATCCACGAGCAAATAACCACGTTTGTAATAATGCTTGTTGACGTAAAATGGACATTTTGGCGCGGTTCCATTTCGTTCCGTTAAGAATAACGGCGATTGTCCTAGCACATTGATATCGTTCTGCGAACCCGGTGGACCGCAAAAAGCATGCCAAATCCATAAATCTTGAGACGCCACTGCTTCGAGCATAACAGTCGGGTATCGGTGATCTCCTCTCATATACTGCCCTCGAAGCTCGGTGGGACACATTCGCCAGACGAAATGGGTGCAATCAAGGCTACCGAACATACCTGGAAGGTGATGTTGTTCTTCATGTGCATCGTATAACAGTGCCATGTCGTGGCTTGTCGGCCTACGTAAGAACTCCGAACCATATATTCTGCAAACCGTTTCGCAAAAATATTCTAGGCACTCGCGGGAAGTTCTTGCGGCCATATGCAAGTACTCGTCTCCTTCGTCTGGAGGGTTACCGGTTGCGAGCTGTTTAATAGCTGATGTAACCTTTTGCAGCGGCGTAAAGCCCCTCCGACCTCGCGCATCGTAGGACTCTTGAAAGTATTCGTCATTCGCTTCCACGGCGGTCACAGTATTTAAAAACAACCGTTTCGACATACGGAACCTTTGCCGAAAAATTGCGTCGTTGTATTTCGGGTCTTCGACAAAATAATCCGCCATGAGGGTCTCGTGCCCAACCTCCCGCTGACGTTCAATGTATCTCCTTTGGTTTGATGTACCGGTGTCTTGTAGTCCGGCTTCTTCGAGTAGATTTTGGAAAAAAAAAGAATGCTACCATCGGACGAGTCGTCGCTACTATCGGGTGGAAACCACAACGGGAAATCATCCGCCATTTTGCGTGGCAATACTTGAGTTAGTGTTTTGTATTTTTTGGTTTGATTTGGGGGTGATTTTGTAGAATATATAGGATTAAAATGGGTTTGTTTTGAATATATAGGGTAAAACTTGAAAAATTAAATTTTTTTTTTATTTTGAACGGCATTATAGCCGTTAAAGTGGCAACGGTCAACATGCTTTGTGACAACATGAACTTTTGCAACTTTTCTGTGTAGTGTCGTTATGTTTCATCTGTTGGTATACGTGGGAATCTTGTGCACACTATGTTAAACTTGTTTGGCTATATTTGATTGCTATTGAATGTTCCTGCATTGATTTGGATAGTATAGAAATTAGTCGCTAAGGAAACCAGCAGGGGCGGACCTAGAGTGTAGCCAAGGGGGGCGGCCGCACCCCTTGAAAAAGAAAAAAATAGTGTTACATACGCTTCAAAATTCCGATCGCACCCCATAAAATTTTGTAATCGCACCCCTTGACCTGATGATGAAGAAGATGTGAAGCAAAATAAGAAAAAAAAGTCCACCGGAAAGAATATATTTGCAGGAGCTGGATCGGAGTGCTTGTGAAGAAGATGATAGCTTTAAGTGTTTATTTTAATCTTGTATTTATTAGGGGTATTTAGGTAAATAATAGTTTCTGTAAAGTATATAATCTCTGAGAAAGACAGAAAACTATAAAAGTATATCTACTTCTAGTACTAGAGGACAAACACTTTCTTTGTTTACATTAATTTTTTTTTTTTTTTTTAAGGTGCATAGGGTTTATATTTCAAACCAAAGTAGCAATTTACAAACAAGTGGCAGGTAAACGGGCAACAAGCTGCGCCGCAATCCCCTTTTGAATTGCAAAACCAATCCTACTAAAGACGAAACGACCCTTAAAGGTTGAGAGATTACTATTCACAACCTGTTGGACCCTGTTTAGAAATTCCACAGCCTCTGGGGCTAGGGAACCAAATGTATCAAAAGCGAATGGGATAAACACATGTTGATTCTCTAAACAAGCCTTCTCGTGTTTAGCGACTTTGCTTGATTCCGCTTTCAACGCAGCTTGGCCAGCAACAAACCCATTATCCCTGAGCCCAACAAGAGGGGACACTCCTGTAAGGTCCACACAAGCGTGTTTTCCCCTGGCCCACCCAAACACAAGAATATCAGCTGGTCGAAGAGTAGACCTCCCATCGAGCGGATCCGTCAGAAAGTTCACCGGAGCCTCCTTTTTTGCCGAAATCCCCGCCCGCTTTAAAACATCAAACAGAATATCCCTTACCAAATCATGTCTGTATTTAAAACCAGGCAACTCCTTACAATGAACCGCATGTTCGCCAAAAGTATCTAAACAAACCTTGCGGCAAACTGGGCAAGGCTCATCAACCGGAAATAGAGGGATCATTAGCCGGTACTTAAGAATTGCCGGTACTTAAGAATTGCCCGGTATTCCACATTAATTAATAATTAAAAATCGAACTCATATTTCAATTTTAACCTTTTGATGGATGCTCATCTTATTTCCAATCAAACAATGTACAACACATATTAAGGTTTCACATACTATATTCAACTTCATAAATTCATAAGTGACTAATATAACGTTTAAATGTAAGAAAAATAACAACATTATAAAATTAATCTTTCCTTAATTTATAATTGACTTATATAACTTTTAAATATAGAAAAATAACATTATAAAATTAATCTTTCAATATAATTGAGAGTTGTTACTTTTTGTTTTATTATTCGTTTTATTTTAATATGATTATATGTGAAATCCTGTTAAATACCGAGTAAAAATGTGATATTAAAATATGTTACTGAGTTATTGACTTGAATGAGAATCACCGTAAGAGCTTCTGCCCCAACCCGACCCGAATTGGACCGAAGAAACTGTTGTATAGCAAAAAAAAATTGACCCTTAAAATTTCCGCCCCCCATGAAATAAAATTCTGGGTCCGCCACTGAAACCAGTCACACAATCACGATCATGTCGCACACCTCGATTATGGGCCGAGCCTTCCCCTTGATTAGCTAACTTGTTCTCAGCCTAAGTCCACCCTAGCCCGAAGCGGAAGCCCAAGTTTGGGGTCCGGCCCACTTGGCTCGAACATGCACATAAGTTATATGGGGTCTCTCATTATCTCGTATTATCACCTAGAAGCCAAAACCCTAATACTCGTTCATATCCCCTAGAATAGGCGTTGGCGTATATTGTATATCCCGAAGCCCTCATTCTCTCTTGGAGCGGCAGCTACCATTCTCATCGGAACCCCCTTGTCTTCGAGTTATCATCTATTGCATTCGGACATTCGGTTAGTCCGATAACTTATTAATTACGATTTCTTGATTGATTGACGGGTGTTGTGTTATGGTTGTCGATTTTAGAAGCATGTGTGTGTTGTAAGGTGTATATGAGATAAGAAACATGGCCTAGGGTATTGTCATGATTTGTAAGGTTGTCGATTTCCTGAATAATGATTTAGAATTCACGATTTGCTTGTCAGTTTGCATGTGACTAAAATGAGGGTCCAATTAGATTGGTCTATTATGATTTGTCAAGATCCACTAATTCACAATTGCATGAGAAGAATAATAAAGATGTCGGCCATTTGTTTTAATTGTGATTATGTTTCTGTTGGTCTTGGATTGCATGAATTGTAATGAAAGTTATTCACATATGACATTTGTTAGGAGTGTGATCTGATGGTTATTGAAATCGATGACTTTGAATGGCGGCCCATGTGCTATAGCTTCAATCTAATAAAAAAACCAATTAAGCATTCCAATGATGTTGTCAGTAACATGTATAGTTATTTATGCCATGATGATTGTTGATAACTGTTGACTTAGCAATGAGTAGGGTAGTGTTAATGCATGAAAAGTATTAAGGATCATGGCTGCCAACCTAAATGAAACAAATTATGTATGGTCTTACACTATCAATCTGGGCATGTTAAAAACTTGCATGGATTGGGCCTTACACGCTAACCGGGCTGCATGTTTAATTAGACGCACATATATATGATTGGGTCGAGTATTGTGTTGAAACAAACTGTTTTAAACGGACTGAAGGTTTGATCAGCGGGCCAAACTGTGCTGGGCCGCACCTTAAACAATGGGCTTCAAGCCCAACCGACCACACAAGTGAGATACATTGATGGGCCGGGATATGATAAGAATCCTATGTCGAAACAAGTCTGCACAACGCACACACACCTTTGTTAGGCCGCACAAGCTGTAGTCGCACACTCGGAACACGGTCGCACACTTGGGGTATGGGCTGTTCTCCTGTGGGCCGCACATTTGTTAATGGATCTACATATTCTTCGTAACTGGATCACACATTGTATGTTGGGGCACACATTTACGGGACGCACAATTCGGTAAACCATGAGTTAATTGCTATGTGTGTTTGTGTAACATGAATCTGTGATGTGGGTTCACGCATGAATCAAATACTTGCTATGTGATTGTTACAATGCATGTTATGGACTGTTGAGTTACACGATTCCTTGTTATGACTTGCCTGACGATATGTGCTTTATTTGTACGCTACTTGTGTAACGAATATGTAGAATATGTGACTTATGTGTATACAAAACTGACTGCCACATGGTAACCATATTAGGATTTGGTTGACCAACTGTAAACAAGTAGTTAATCTTACCGAGCAAACCAAGGTGAGTTCACTGCTCTTTTCCAAGCATGCATCCCGGAAAGGGATATCGGGTAACGTTCCAGGGAGGAATGCAGGTTAATGGGATGTTTGTTATTACTCAGTTTCTATTATGTAAGACCCCCTACATCTACCGATTGTTGCCGGTAAGGCAACGAGGTATTTAGTTGATAGCGCTATTAGGATTGGCACCCTCACACCGTGCCGAAAGGACGGGCGTGAACTAATTACCTTGACCACTTGACCAATGCCTAGATAGAGGCATTGGGGTTGGGCATTCACATCGTATATATATAAGACCCCTTACATCTACTCGAGGTTGTTAGTTGAACTAATTACCTTGACCACTTGACCAATGCCTAGATAGAGGCATTGGGGTTGGGCATTCACATCTAGTAGCCACATACGGTAATCGAGTTAATAACATCATCAAAACATAACGTTGAACTGTTCTAAACACACATCTGGTAACTAAACGCGTTAACAAACTTTGAACTCACCAGCGTCGTCTGACACACTCGTCTGCATGCTTGCAGGTCATTAGATTTCTTGACATGGACTTGCTATCTGGGAGTGCTGGAGTGGTCATGGATCGAGGCTCTTGGTTATATATTTGATACATTGGTTTTGAACACTTATTATGAAACAGTTGTTTAACGATTTACTATATGCTTCCGCTAAACATCTCTTTTGGTTTAATCTTATGATTTGGATTTACATTTGGCAATTAATGATATGTTTTATTTAAATACTATGCGTGGTTCAATGTGATTGGTGGCTTGGATCCTGGTACGTCACGCAATGTCACACCCCTATTTCCACGTGTCACCGGTGGGCCCGGTGGGGGAGTATCGTGACGTGGTTGGCAACGTAATAGTCAAACAACACAATATAATAATGCACAGCGGAAGCAAATTTAAAATAAGATACAACCGAATTTATTTATTGTAAACAAAGTCACAATTATCCGGTGTTTATCCACAGTAGGATCGAATAATAAAATATTGTTTATGGTTCAACAGACTTCGGCATCTTAAGTTTGCGAGACTTCTAGTGATGCTTAGGAGAATCCCAGCCTATTTCGCCTAGTACCTGCATTTAATCTTTTTGGGAAAATACGTCAGTTTACACTGGTAAATACATTCAACTGACTCATTTTATAAATGATTGAAAATTGGTTTGGATGCACATGGCATAAACATTTTTATTAACTTGGGAGAATTATTTAATATAATAATCTTGTGAACGATTTACATGTTACTTATGCGTTCAGTAGCCCGGAACGTATTCCGGGTTAAAGATCAATAGACACACCACTTATGTGAGTTATACACGGGAGTACGCCTACACCCCGTGCTCAGGTTGTGGCTATCTCGTAAGATAATGCCAGGGATATCCGGGACATGGTCATTAACCCCCCAAAGGCTGTAAAGTAAACACATCTGTTTAAAACGAGCCGATCAAATTATTCAATTAACCACTAAGCGTGGAAGATTTGATGCTCGATCAAGCGGTACGCTATGTACCGTAACCCAAGCCCGTATAGGGAAAATAAGTTAAAAGTATTTACCTTTGCAAGTATAAATCCTTAATTGAATAAACTGCAGATAGCTTTTACTGGTTCTCCTAATCTGGAACGAAGGTTTAATATAACCTATTAGAATACTAACGGATCTTTAATTAAGCTTAAGCTTAGACCGGTTAGTTTTAAGGATACGGTTCTTACGCACGATTAAGCGAAGACCGGATAGAATGTGATTTAGACCCGACAAGTTTGAAGACTTGTTTAATATGGGTTTACTATTCACATTCTGGATTTTGAGATAAAAATAATATCGTTTGACCCGTTTCGGCTAGTTTATGCAAACTAGTTACATAAACCGAACCGAACGCGTATTATGCATAACGGGTAACCGAAAGGGTCGTGAACAGGTTTCCTAAGTTAATACGCTTTAAATATGTGGTGATATCATTATGATATCTTCCATAATGCCCATAACGAGTTTAATCCCTAAATACGCCCCGTAGGGGTATTTTGGTCATTTTAAGGGTTATAAAAGAGATTTATAATACTTCTGAGATACGGGTCTGATTTAATCAGAAAAATTATCAATTTTAACAGGTTATGTCTAATGGTATTAAGTCTTACGTGGCAAAATGGTTTTAATACCAAACTACGCGTATAAAGCCGTTTTAAGCGACGTACGGGTTAAAATACCAATCTGGGTTTTCTAATCAGCAAAACAGGTTCAAAATGCTATATTTATTATTTTAAATCAGTGGCAATTGGATTGGTATCAATCGGATTCGTAAAACTCGTTTTATGGCCTAAAAGGGCATATTCGGTATTAACCGAATCAATGCGATAAGCCTAGCTTAAGACCAGCTTAAAAATAATTAAAAATCTTCAAAAATCCTAAAATATTATTTAACATCAGCGGGTAATAGTTTTGGTACCGAAAATCGGGTTTAGATAGGCTATGCGCTAATCGCGCCGTTTAATTAATAAAAAGCTTATTATTTACGCTAATGCGCATATCTCCTAATCTAGACCTCCGCTTGACGTGAAAATTTACGTACATGCTAAATAATCAGTAACTAAGATTATTGTATCTTCACATTTTCAAAATTCTCGTTATAAGGTCATAAGGGCGTTATGGTCCAATTTAAGCGATTAACGGAAACGTGTGCATGCATCAGATAATCAATGAAACAAGTACAGAGACTTATACTAGCATGTAACCCAACCCTAATGAGACTTTAAGGCATGTCTAATTCCAACTAAAACGGGTCAGAACCGAAGTCAACGCAAAAGTCAAAGTTTTGCGCCTTTCGGTTCCGAACCGGGTTTAAACAGAAAATTGTCGAGTCGGGCAAGCGCAAACAAGTTTTTATACTTATTACCAAGTTATATTAAGGTTAAAACAGGTTGCATACCTTACGGATCATTAATTGTGCATTAAATTGCATTTTGTAATTCTGTTGACTTTTTCGGTCAACGTTTGACCCGACAAACGACCTAGTTAGGTCTGGATTTGGTACTTGCCCTTATAAGGGTTTAATACCCATATAATTACCTATCTAACGGTACTTTTAATTCGGGTTACGACTGAGCTATCGATAACTAAACCCGAAGTCAACCGTTTAATACGATATGTTGACTTTTAAGCTAAAAACTAAACTAGAATTAATTTAGAAGGGATTAGAGACTTACTAGATGATTAATGGATGACTAGAAAGGCTCTTGATCAGTTTGCAAGCTCCCCAAATAATCAGAATGCTTGTATGTGATGTGTGAATGAATGAAGCTCATGAAGGTCCTTTATATACAAGAACCAAGCACCATAAGCAAGTGACAACCAAGCCTAGGACCATCCACAATTGATCAACACATGTTAGTAGTGTGTAGGGATGTCTAGGGGCCATGTATGTGCAAGAAAAACTGGTTTAGAGGGTCACAATCGCGCACAACAGCCGACAGCAGGTAATCAGTCGCTGGGCAACCCCTCGCGCCACGCGAGGGGCCGTCGCGCCACGCGACGCCCTTGCTGAAACAGAATTTTGTTGTTTGTTGATGGATCGAAAGGGCAGCCGTTATATATGACTTGTTGACTTAAATTATCAGTAGGGGCCTCCCATAAGTGTCTATATGCTTGAACATACCCTACCAATATCCAATGTTTCAATTGTTTGCATTTACAAGACCCGAAAATAACGGTTTACCATTCATTTTCTTCTTGGGATCAAATCATGCTTTTGCAAGTCCATTATTGTGAACCCTTTTCTGAATTGAGGGTATATAGATGTGTAATTTAATATATCGGGTATTGGGATTTATAATTGAGGTGTTCAGAGGTAACAATTTAACATGACGCCACTTTAAATCCTACCGAAAACATCTTTATTAAATCCGGGTTTTTCAACGCGTTTTTGTCTCACTTGACACGTGTCGTTTTAATATTAAACCCGAAATTTGCGAGTTGTTACATCCTCACCCCCTTAAAATAAATCTCGACCCGAGATTTACTGAAACAAGTAAGGGTACTTTTCTTTCATGGTGGATTCTAACTCCCACGTAAACTCGGGACCTCTTCGGGCATCCCATTTGACCTTTACAAAAGGTATGTGCTTTCTTCGAAGCTTCCTTACCTGTCGATCTTCAATCGACAAAGGTTTTTCCACGAACGTTAAGCTCTTATCTATTTGCACATCTGTATGTGGCATGACATGTGAGTCATCAGCGGAACACTTCTTTAGATTGCAAATGTGGAACACATTGTGAATTCCACTGAGCTCTTCCGGTAAGTTCAACTTGTAGGCAACTGACCCGACACGTTCGATAACCTCGAAAGGTCCTATGTATCTCGGGCTTAGTTTGCCTTTCTTACCAAATCGCATCACCCCTTTCCATGGTGACACTTTAAGCAGGACTTTGTCACCTACTTCGAAGTGAAAATCCTTTCGACTTGGATCCGCGTAACTCTTCTGCCTATTCCGGGCAGCTTGGAGGTTGTTACGAATCTGGACAATCTTGTCCGTCGTTTCGAACACGATTTCTGGTCCTGATAACTGGACTTCTCCAACTTCCGCCCAACAAACTGGCGATCTACACTTTCTACCGTATAATGCCTCAAAAGGCGCAGCCTTTATGCTGGTATGGTAGCTATTGTTGTACGAGAATTCGATCAAGGGTAGGTTCTTATCCCAGCTACCTCCCAAATCGATCGCACATGCACGTAGCATGTCTTCCAACGTTTGAATAGTACGCTCACTCTGACCGTCTGTCTGAGGATGGTAAGCCGTACTAAAATTCAAACGTGTGCCCAAAGATTGCTGGAAACTTTTCCAAAAGTGTGACGTGTACCTAGTATCCCGGTCAGAGATAATAGCTACAGGTATGCCGTGTAGGGCTACAATCTTGTCAACGTATAACTGGGCTAACATATCGGAGCTATAAGTCTCCTTGATGGGTAAGAAATGAGCTGACTTAGTCAGTCGGTCAACTATAACCCATATCGTATCATTGCCTTTTCTTGTCTTGGGTAACTTGGTAATAAAATCCATAGTTACCATTTCCCACTTCCACGTAGGAAGTTCAGGCTGTTGTAGTAAACCTGACGGTTTCTGATGCTCGGCCTTGACTTGCGCACATGTCAAGCATTTTGCTACATGGGCGGCCACAGACTTTTTCAAGCCTATCCACCAATAATTTGCCTTTAAATCCTGGTACATCTTATCAGCTCCAGGATGAACGGAGTATTTGGAACTATGGGCTTCCTGGAGAATGACATCACGAAGTCCTCCAAAAATTGGAACCCATATTCGTCCGTTTAACCGTAAAATTCCGTCCTTGCTAAGAGTTAACTGCTCCTCAGTTACTCCTAACTTTTCATTAGGATAGTTAGCTTCCAACACAGCTTCCTTCTGTGCAGCTAACACCCTTTCTATCAAACTGTTCTTTATCTCCATACGCTTGGCGTTAATTCGAATGGGTTTAACCCTTTCCTTTCTGCTCAAGGCATCAGCGACTACATTCGCTTTGCCGGGATGGTATTTGATTTCACAATCATAATTATTTAAAGTTTCCATCCAACGGCGTTGCCTCATGTTTAATTCTTTCTGGTTAAACAGATGCTGGAGGCTCTTGTGATCAGAAAAGATCACAAACTTGATTCCATAAAGATAATGCCTCCACAGTTTTAGTGCGAACACAACGGCACCCAATTCCAGGTCATGGGTGGTGTAATTCTTTTCGTGCACCTTTAACTGTCGTGATGCATAGGCAATCACCTTGCCTTTCTGCATAAGCACACACCCCATGCCAGTGTGTGATGCATCACAATAAACTACAAATTCTTCAGCGCCTTCCGGTAAGGTAAGCACAGGAGCGTTGCTCAACCTTTGTTTCAGAACATCGAAGGACTCTTGCTGCTTAGGGCCCCATACGAATTTTACTTTCTTCTTGGTCAGGGAAGTTAGGGACGCAGCAATCCTTGAAAAATTTTCAATAAAACGCCTGTAATAACCCGCCAATCCCAGGAAGCTACGAATCTCCGTAGGTGTCTTTGGCTCTTGCCAATTCATAACAGCTTCCACTTTAGCGGGATCCACCTGGATACCACGCTCACTGACCACATGTCCAAGGAATTGGACTTCTCGTAGCCAAAATTCACACTTAGAGAATTTGGCGTAGAGCTTCTCCTGACATAGAAGTTTGAGAATACAACGAAGGTGTTTCTCGTGGTCAGCTTGGTTCTTAGAATAAATAAGGATGTCATCAATGAAGACGATAACAAATTTATCTAAGTAAGGCTTGCAGACACGATTCATGAGATCCATGAACGCGGCTGGTGCATTAGTGAGCCCAAAAGGCATCACTAGGAACTCGTAATGACCGTAGCGAGTCCTGAATGCAGTCTTGTGAACGTCTTCATCCATAACCTTTAACTGATGGTATCCTGACCTCAGATCAATCTTTGAGAAGTAACTTGCCCCTTGAAGCTGATCGAACAAATCGTCGATCCTGGGCAATGGATATCTATTCTTGATCGTGACTTTATTAAGCTCGCGATAGTCGATGCATAGACGCATCGATCCATCCTTCTTCTTGACAAACAGGATTGGTGCTCCCCAAGGAGATGAACTGGGTCGAATGAAACCCTTAGCTAGCAATTCATCTAGCTGCGTCCGCAACTCCTTCATTTCCGTGGGTGCCAATCTGTATGGAGCTCTAGCAACTGGTGCCGCTCCGGTGATGATATCGATCCTGAATTCGACTTGTCTATCTGGTGGTAGACCAGGTAGATCTTCAGGAAACACTTCTGGGTATTCCGAAATGACAGGGATGTCTTCTAACTTTGGTTTAGGCTCGTCAATGATCACTTGCGCCATGTAAATGACACATCCCTTTTTCAAACACTTTGAAGCCTTGAGCATAGTCACGTGCTCAGGCAGTCCGTACTGGGTATCTCCCCGAATGGTAAGTGATTCACCAGACGGAGTCTTTATCACTACTTGCTTCATGTTACAGACGATTTGGGCCTGGTTATGAGATAACCAGTCCATACCCAGAACTATGTCAAAACCGGCTAATTTAAAGGGAAGTAGAGATAGAGGAAAAGAATGGTTCTTAATGGATATAGCACATCCATCTAACTTAGTAGAGACGGCTTCAATGGTACCATCTGCTAACTCTACCTCATAATTCACTTTTAGGGTTTTGACAGGTAAATTCAACAATTTACAAAATTTATGATCTACGAAGGACTTATCTGCGCCTGAATCAAAAAGTACTCTTGCAAAAACATCGTTTACAAGGAAAGTACCTGTTATAACGTTATCATCCTGCACAGCCTCCTTCGCATCCATCCTGAAGACTCTGGCATTGGTCTTCTTAGCCTCCTCTGGCTTCTTGTTGTACTTAGGGCAGTTAGTCTTTATGTGCCCCTTTTCGTTGCAACGGTAACACGTTGCATCTTTCATCTTCTTGCAATCCAAGGTTTTGTGTTCCTTGGACTTGCATAAACCACAAGCGAAAGACCTGGGCTCGTTATTCGAGGTTGATTCGAATCTGCACTTTCCAAAGTGCTGTTTCTTGCAAGTTTTGCATGTGGGCTTCTCCCCAGAACGATGCCCATCCTTCTTCGAATCCGATCCCTTCTTGTGATCACCGCTCCAACGGTGTTTCTTGTTCGACCTACTCGAACCGTCATTATCATGCTTCCTCTTCTCGGCCGCCTTATTCCTCTGCGATCTCTGCCGGACCGCATCCAGAGTGAGGGATAAGGAAAGGTCAGTTACAGACCTGTAGGTAACTGGCCGAGAAGCTTTTACACTGGCTTTGATCTCGGGTTCTAAACCTCCAATAAAACGAGCGATCCGTTTAGGCTCCGGGGTTACCAGATAAGGTACCAACCGGGATAGTGTATTGAAGCTCGTCAGATAAGCTTGACAATCGAGGTTCTTCATTACCAGTGATAGGAAGTCATATTCTATCTTTTCCACCTCATGTTGAGGGCAGAAATTTTCCTTGATCAAAGCGATGAATTGATCCCACGTCATGCTATACAGCGGGATCTTTCCTGAGGCCTCCATCAGAGATCTCCACCATGCTAATGCCTCGCCTTTGAAGGACTGTGAGACAAATTTAACCACATCACCTTCAGCACATCCGCTGATGTCCACCACAGTGTCCATCTCATCGAGCCACGTCATACAGTCGACGGCTCCCTTCTCCCCATTAAAATCCCGGGGCTTGCAAGATACGAAGTACTTGTATGTGCAACCCTTGTTACGGGGTCCCTGATGCAGTACCAACTGCTGAGATGGATTACTTTGGTGGTTGGTGGACTGGCGATCATCACCGTTTTTCTTTGGCACATCCTTTTTAGGAGGAGGCTTGTTATGAGCCTCTGAATGTGTCCTTGGCTTTGAATGGGATACAGAGTGGGTCCTACTTCGGGTACCACTGTATTCTTCATATTGTCTATCCAAAGCCTGGGTGATAGCGCCATCTATGATTGCTTTTAGCTCAGCGCCCGTTAACGTAACCTGGGCGTTCTCATTCGGCTCCACAGGATGACTATTAACTTCATTAGAGTTAGCCATTTGTATTGAACTGTTGCAGAAAACAAGGACAATAATTTATTTGGGAGTTTATTATGGAATTACCCCTTAGGGTAACTCGTTAACCATGGTAAACAGAGACCATATTTGGTTAACTTATTAATCGTATTAATTTAGGATTTCAATTAAAATTTATCCTAAACATAAACAATAACAATATATATTAGCACATAAGGCTTGGTCACACGGACAATTTAAATTAAGCTATGATTTCAGAGAATCAAGACTTTTAAGGTTTGAACCTAGTTCATTACCTTTATTAGACAGGGAGTCAAAGCTACCACTGTCTTTTGGCTCATATGGAAATGAGCATGGCCCGTAGGCAGTATATTACCACGTATGGTAAAATGTGATCATCTTAATTGATGATATAAACCCAGGATTCAGAGATCATTAAACTAGGTTAGGAATCTTCTAAAGAATTCCTTTATAAAAAGACGTATGTGATTTTAACGAATCACTTCTGCCAGGAGTGTTAACATGTTTTTAGGATGTTAACAGGGAATTGAATCTTTTAAACAGGTCTTACCATTTTGGCCCGGTCTTATATTTGACACGTGGCTAGGTTTCACACTTTAAGATCCTTAATTATATAAATTTCATAGGCAGATTAATTTAAAAGGAATGATTTTAATTTATTTATTTCATTTACAATTTATATATGCACATAATGGCAACCATGAAATTTATAAAACAAACATTCCATTAATATACGTAGGTTACATATTGCCCTAAACGGGTCTTTTCACACAAACAATTTCCCACGTAGGGGTCAAACAAGTACTTACCCACGCAGGGGTTAAATTTAAAACACAAGTCCTCGCAGGGACTGATTACCTAAATAGATGTCCACGCAGGGACTAGGTACTAAGATAAATGTCCACGCAGGGACTACTTACACACATAAATGTCCACGCAGGGACTTAAGTTTAAAGTAGACATACACACATAAAGGATTTACTGATCCTTCTTGCTCTTTCCCTTGATTAAGTTCGTCAAGGTCTTGAACATCCCCTGGTTACGCCTTCGGTCTTCCCGTGCCTCATGCCGCACCTCCCTAATACTTTGTAGGATTTCCTGATGCAGTGGTGGCGACATCTGCAGAGACGGCGGGGGTTGTTGGTAGTACGGAGGTTGTGTAGGCATCTGGTATCCCTGTGCTGGGTAGCCTACTCCCCAAGGACCTCCATACGGTCCCTCCTGGTTAAGGGCGTTGTAGTTAGCTGCTACCAAATACGGGTCGGCTTCAGCGTATCCGAGGTTAGGGTGAGTCGGTGGTTCAAACGGGTTGTACATCGAAGGACCCGTGTATGCTGGTATCTGATTATCGAAACCCGTCGGTGGCGGTTGCTGCGCGTAGGGGTTTGATGGTCCACCTATCTGTGGAACTTCTGGAAGCGGCTGATAATTTCTGCCACTTGATTGTAGAGGAGAGTTAAAGTGAAACTCTTCTCTTCGTGTGGACATCCGGGCTCCGGATCTCCTATGTCTTTGCGGCTGTGGAGGCGCCGGCTGAACTGGGGGCGGTGGAGGCGGTGGCGTAACTGCCTCAAACTGGTGATTCCCAGAGGAATCTTGATGATGCTGTTGATGCTGCTCATGCGGCGAAGAATAGTGAGGTTGCGGCTGCTCATGCGGCGACGAATGGTGAGAAGGTGTAAAATACCATTCGTGCCGAGTAAAGATAGCCTGGAAGCTATCTGGACCATTATAGGGTGGTCCTTGGTAAATGGAACTATCCGAGACCTCGATTGGGTGGTTGGGAGTTCCTGATGCGGGCACTTCGGGGTCGTCTTCCTCATCCATATCGTTTCCTCCAGAAAAATGGTCCTCCGGCCCCAATGGGTTAAAACCCACTGGTTCTTGTAGATAATCCGCCGGGTTGAACTGGCCTTGAAAGATTGGAGTGGGGTCTCCGAAAGGACGGTGCGACATAGATCGCTGTAACGGTATGTGTGAGTGGTGAGGGTCTCTAGGCTCATTTTCTGAATGTGGCCCAAAGGAGTCTTGAGCGGGAGTCGTAGAGCTGTTTGAAACCGACCGTCTTGCCGGTTGAAATAGACCTCTCTGGTTCCGCCGAGTACCGTCACTCTCGGCGGGGATAGGAGCTTGAGTATTGGATGGCCCAGCTTCATGGTCGTTGGGGGCGGTGGTCGGCCCCTTTCCTCCTCGTCCTCGCATACGTAAAAATCTCGGAGGCATCTTTGTTATTCCTGTCAATAAAACATAAGATAACAATAACAAAAAAATATAAAGTTTTAAAGGACAACAAAAACCGAATAAGGTGGAATTTGTCCTATGTTATAAGTCTAGACTCGAAAGTTTAGATATGTGCAATTGTGTAACTGAGATTAAACACAAAAGGCTAGTGTTTAATTCACTCAGTGTTGGCTCTGATACCAACCTGTCACACCCCTATTTCCACGTGTCACCGGTGGGCCCGGTGGGGGAGTATCGTGACGTGGTTGGCAACGTAATAGTCAAACAACACAATATAATAATGCACAGCGGAAGCAAATTTAAAATAAGATACAACCGAATTTATTTATTGTAAACAAAGTCACAATTATCCGGTGTTTATCCACAGTAGGATCGAATAATAAAATATTGTTTATGGTTCAACAGACTTCGGCATCTTAAGTTTGCGAGACTTCTAGTGATGCTTAGGAGAATCCCAGCCTATTTCGCCTAGTACCTGCATTTAATCTTTTTGGGAAAATACGTCAGTTTACACTGGTAAATACATTCAACTGACTCATTTTATAAATGATTGAAAATTGGTTTGGATGCACATGGCATAAACATTTTTATTAACTTGGGAGAATTATTTAATATAATAATCTTGTGAACGATTTACATGTTACTTATGCGTTCAGTAGCCCGGAACGTATTCCGGGTTAAAGATCAATAGACACACCACTTATGTGAGTTATACACGGGAGTACGCCTACACCCCGTGCTCAGGTTGTGGCTATCTCGTAAGATAATGCCAGGGATATTCGGGACATGGTCATTAACCCCCCAAAGGCTGTAAAGTAAACACATCTGTTTAAAACGAGCCGATCAAATTATTCAATTAACCACTAAGCGTGGAAGATTTGATGCTCGATCAAGCGGTACGCTATGTACCGTAACCCAAGCCCGTATAGGGAAAATAAGTTAAAAGTATTTACCTTTGCAAGTATAAATCCTTAATTGAATAAACTGCAGATAGCTTTTACTGGTTCTCCTAATCTGGAACGAAGGTTTAATATAACCTATTAGAATACTAACGGATCTTTAATTAAGCTTAAGCTTAGACCGGTTAGTTTTAAGGATACGGTTCTTACGCACGATTAAGCGAAGACCGGATAGAATGTGATTTAGACCCGACAAGTTTGAAGACTTGTTTAATATGGGTTTACTATTCACATTCTGGATTTTGAGATAAAAATAATATCGTTTGACCCGTTTCGGCTAGTTTATGCAAACTAGTTACATAAACCGAACCGAACGCGTATTATGCATAACGGGTAACCGAAAGGGTCGTGAACAGGTTTCCTAAGTTAATACGCTTTAAATATGTGGTGATATCATTATGATATCTTCCATAATGCCCATAACGAGTTTAATCCCTAAATACGCCCCGTAGGGGTATTTTGGTCATTTTAAGGGTTATAAAAGAGATTTATAATACTTCTGAGATACGGGTCTGATTTAATCAGAAAAATTATCAATTTTAACAGGTTATGTCTAATGGTATTAAGTCTTACGTGGCAAAATGGTTTTAATACCAAACTACGCGTTTAATACGCGTATAAAGCCGTTTTAAGCGACGTACGGGTTAAAATACCAATCTGGGTTTTCTAATCAGCAAAACAGGTTCAAAATGCTATATTTATTATTTTAAATCAGTGGCAATTGGATTGGTATCAATCGGATTCGTAAAACTCGTTTTATGGCCTAAAAGGGCATATTCGGTATTAACCGAATCAATGCGATAAGCCTAGCTTAAGACCAGCTTAAAAATAATTAAAAATCTTCAAAAATCCTAAAATATTATTTAACATCAGCGGGTAATAGTTTTGGTACCGAAAATCGGGTTTAGATAGGCTATGCGCTAATCGCGCCGTTTAATTAATAAAAAGCTTATTATTTACGCTAATGCGCATATCTCCTAATCTAGACCTCCGCTTGACGTGAAAATTTACGTACATGCTAAATAATCAGTAACTAAGATTATTGTATCTTCACATTTTCAAAATTCTCGTTATAAGGTCATAAGGGCGTTATGGTCCAATTTAAGCGATTAACGGAAACGTGTGCATGCATCAGATAATCAATGAAACAAGTACAGAGACTTATACTAGCATGTAACCCAACCCTAATGAGACTTTAAGGCATGTCTAATTCCAACTAAAACGGGTCAGAACCGAAGTCAACGCAAAAGTCAAAGTTTTGCGCCTTTCGGTTCCGAACCGGGTTTAAACAGAAAATTGTCGAGTCGGGCAAGCGCAAACAAGTTTTTATACTTATTACCAAGTTATATTAAGGTTAAAACAGGTTGCATACCTTACGGATCATTAATTGTGCATTAAATTGCATTTTGTAATTCTGTTGACTTTTTCGGTCAACGTTTGACCCGACAAACGACCTAGTTAGGTCTGGATTTGGTACTTGCCCTTATAAGGGTTTAATACCCATATAATTACCTATCTAACGGTACTTTTAATTCGGGTTACGACTGAGCTATCGATAACTAAACCCGAAGTCAACCGTTTAATACGATATGTTGACTTTTAAGCTAAAAACTAAACTAGAATTAATTTAGAAGGGATTAGAGACTTACTAGATGATTAATGGATGACTAGAAAGGCTCTTGATCAGTTTGCAAGCTCCCCAAATAATCAGAATGCTTGTATGTGATGTGTGAATGAATGAAGCTCATGAAGGTCCTTTATATACAAGAACCAAGCACCATAAGCAAGTGACAACCAAGCCTAGGACCATCCACAATTGATCAACACATGTTAGTAGTGTGTAGGGATGTCTAGGGGCCATGTATGTGCAAGAAAAACCGGTTTAGAGGGTCACAATCGCGCACAACAGCCGACAGCAGGTAATCAGTCGCTGGGCAACCCCTCGCGCCACGCGAGGGGCCGTCGCGCCACGCGACGCCCTTGCTGAAACAGAATTTTGTTGTTTGTTGATGGATCGAAAGGGCAGCCGTTATATATGACTTGTTGACTTAAATTATCAGTAGGGGCCTCCCATAAGTGTCTATATGCTTGAACATACCCTACCAATATCCAATGTTTCAATTGTTTGCATTTACAAGACCCGAAAATAACGGTTTACCATTCATTTTCTTCTTGGGATCAAATCATGCTTTTGCAAGTCCATTATTGTGAACCCTTTTCTGAATTGAGGGTATATAGATGTGTAATTTAATATATCGGGTATTGGGATTTATAATTGAGGTGTTCAGAGGTAACAATTTAACATGACGCCACTTTAAATCCTACCGAAAACATCTTTATTAAATCCGGGTTTTTCAACGCGTTTTTGTCTCACTTGACACGTGTCGTTTTAATATTAAACCCGAAATTTGCGAGTTGTTACACGCAACCCGCGGTGTTCCCGCATGTGGTATTTTGGGGGGTGTGACATGCTTTGCATGTTTGTCGATCGGTGAGGTTTAGCCGATTTCACAAGAGTGCCGCGCGGCAAAGAGTGACGGCGCCGGTGTTGCCGCTCGGCAAACCGGTTTGCCGATCAATTCACCGCCCCACTCCCTTCACCTTAAGGGTGAAGGGAGTGGAGCGGGAAACTCATCGGCAAAGGTGTTTGCCGAGCGGTAACACCGCCGCCAGCCACCTTTGCCGATCGGCAAACCTCAAACATCGATGAACCTTTGCCGAGTGACCAAAGAAGAGAGAGATGATGCTGATGATGATTGGTGTCTTGTTTTCTGTGTAACGGCTATATAGCCGGTGGAACAGGTGCGGCGGCGATGGGCGGAGCCACGGCGGTGTTGGTGGCGGCGAGTGGCTGATGATGCTGATGATGATTGGATGATGCTGATGATGATTGGATGATGCTGAAGATGGAGGTGGAACTGGTGGTGGTGGTGGCGAGTGGTGATGGTGGCGGTGGAGGTGACTGTGGTGGAACCGGTGGTGGTGGTGGTGGCTGATGATGCTGATGATGCTGATGATGATTGGATGATGCTGAAGATGGAGGTGGAACCGGTGGAGGTGGAACCGGTGGTGGTGGTGGTGGCGAGTGGTGATGGTGGCGGTGGAGGTGACTGTGGTGGAACCGGTGGTGGTGGTGGTGGTGGTGGCGAGTGGTGATGGTGGCGGTTATTTGAAGAAGGTGATGGGTATTTGTGGAGGGTAGGAAAAAAAGAATAAAAAAAGTTTGCCACTTTCAAGTGTCTACACCACTGCCAACACTTTTCACCAAAGTTTAAACTCTTCACACTTGCTGACATGGCACACTCTGATTGGTCCATTTTGAAGTTTGCCACTTTCACATGTTTAACCACTCCCTTCACCCTAAGAACTTTTATCCAAATTTCACTTTACCCTCAGTTCAAATTTATAATTTTTGCATCGTTTTTTTTCCCTGTCAAATTATGATTTTCTCGTAGTGTAAAATTACAGTCATGCCATCATTTTTGTGTTTTTTTTTTATAAAACTATGGTAGTGTTTTGATTTAATTGGTTAACTCGGTGTAATTTTTATTCGTGTCAGGCTGACTGGCACACGCTCATTTGTTCTGAAAAATTACAATTTTGCCCCCAGTTTAAAATTATAATTTTTCCATCGTTTTAGTTTTTTTAGCAAAAATATGGTAGTATTTTGTTTTAATTCGTTGACTTGATATTTTTTTTGAGATCGTGTTATGAGTAGTATGTACAAATAACCTTAACACAGACATACATGTTGTGAGAGAGAAATATTCAGCTTAGTGCAACGCGAACGGGGCAAATGCTAGTTATCTATGTATATCATAATATTATATAGAGTAAATTTCAAAGTTCGTCCTTTATGTATGTCTAAAATATCAAAGTATGTCCTTTATCTTTAATAACCTCAGAAAACATCATTAATGTTTGAAAAACCAATCAGGTTATGTCCTTTAGTCATAACACAATTAGTTTTCATAGTTAAAGTTGACTAAGTCAATCCCACATAAGGGTATTTTAGTCATTTTATCCTAAATATTATAATAAATAATCATAAAACCAATAAATAAAACAATTTATTACAGATACACAGACACCACCACTCCCTTTACTCTCACCACCATTCCCACCCCAACCACCGTCCACGGCCACCCCCTAGACACCACCATTTCACCTGCAATCTATGGCAACCTCCGGCCATCACCACCCGCGCCTGCCGGAAATAAACTCAAGCAACAACAAACCATCAGAACCACCACCACCGAGCCTGCAACCTCCGGCAATCTCTAGCCATCATCACCCATAACCACCCGCCGGACATAAATCCAAGCAACAACAATACAAACCTCAACCAGTTTTAAATCGACCTCTTACCTTTCTCTTTCCAAAATCAAATGCAATTACAAATCTCAGGCTTCAATTATAGATCTCAAACATCAATTACAGATCTAGGGCTTCATCATAAGTTCCGAAAATTTCAAGTCTTCACTTACAGATCTAGATCTCAGGCTGGTCACAGCGGTTAGGGTTTCAATCACTGAACAGATCTCCGAAAATTTCACTGAACAAATCGTGTGCTGGTCACAGTGGTTAGGGTTTCCGAGTTCTGGTTGCGTGCTGATATGAATCGGAAGCGTGCTGGTCGCGCGGTGGTGGGGGAAGTGGTGGTGGTTAGGGCTGTTGACGACGCCGAGGAACTCTGTGTCCATGGAAACGATGTCGATGTTTCAAGATGGTGGTTGCTGATGGGGTGGTGGTGTTGTTGGTGGCAGGTGGAGACAGAGTTCTGACCTTCTTCTCCCTCTCTGCCTTTTCAGCAGCAGGTGTTCTCTTCAATCTGTTCAACTCCTCCATCACAACCTTCTCAACAATCTCGATCGAGTTCAGCAGCCTCTTCTGTGGTGTCAACAACAAGTCTCCTTCACCTTCATTACATAATAGGGTAGACAAGATCATCATTCGAATGTTTCCCATAGATTCTAAAGAATCGGAATCTTGATCGGTAATCTGATTTGTGTGTGTGTTCTATATATGTATAATTAGAGAGAGAGAAGAGAGTGTGTGTGTGTGTGTTCTAGAAAGAGAGACAGAGTGTGGGAGAGAGAGAGGATGATGGTAGAATGACATTAATGCCCTCATGTGCTTCTCACATGACCTGATTTAACTGGGAAAACAAACTAGGATTAGGGCAAAGGACATAACCTGATTGGTTTTTCAAACATTAAGGATGTTTTCTGAGGTTATTAAAGATAAAGGACATACTTTGATATTTTAGACATACATAAAGGACGAACTTTGAAATTTACTCTATTATATATAGTAGTCTTTATCATGTAATCATATACTTAATATAGTAAAAAAAAGATAATTATTTTTATGTAACTAGTATACCCAGGGGCGGACCCACATTGGTGCCACCGGGGTCCCCGGACCCCAATCTTTTTAAAAAAAATAGTAGATTCGGTATATTAAATTGTATATGGACCCCATAAATACAATTAGGTGGACACCATAGAAATAAAAAGAAAGTTGGTGTAGTGGTAAATCTCCCTCTTTTCCACCAAGAGGTCATGGGTTCAATCCTTGATAGGCCCAATTTTCTTATTTTTTTTTAAAATCTAGTTCAAACCTCACTTTAACTCGACCCGAACGAGGACCGACCCGAAAATGGACCCCATTGAAATAAAATCCTGGGTCCGCCACTGACTATACCCGTTTAGTCCTGCAAGTACAATCAAGCTCGGTATGTGAAGGTGTGAAGTTCATGCTTGAGTTTGTTTAAGCCTCACTTGCTTCAAGCGTTTAGAAAGCCGATTTGAGTTGTTCATGAGCGGCTTGGAGTGTTCATACCTCTAATTATAATAAAATTCATATCAAAATATTAGCATGTACAACTTTTTACATTTTTTTTAAATATGTTTTTTTGTTGCATATCTATGTGTTTTGATAAATGACATTTATATGTATTGTTTTTACATTTTACTGCTCGTCTGCTCATGTTTAAGGTAAAAAAAAACTTGCATAAAAATAAGCCAGGAAGACAAAAAATCAAAACCATTTTGAAAAGTAGACAAAATATAAATATTTAAAACGACAACAATGTTAGTTTTTAAAAGATAAGAAGACAAAAATTAAAAAGATAAAACCAATTTTATAAAGACAAAGAAAAGATAACACCATTTTTGAAATATCTTTTCATAATATAAAAGATTAATAAGTATAAATAGAATAGAGTGATTGAAATGAAAAGAGGATTACAATCCTTTATGCTTTAACTTGTGAGCCGATTATATAACCTTGAACTATCTATTTACCAAACTATTGTCTCTCACATAATTGTTTTTCCTTGCCTAACTTCAAACTCATTGTCCTTTAATCTTATTAATTTTTTATACTAATCTTTTTTTGAACCTTCAACCTTTTATACCTTCATAGTTAAATTGTAAAACCACATTTATTAGATCTGTGATATGTTGATTACCTACCGAAAAACGATTTGTACTAGATGCTTACACAAACGTGTTACATATGTAAATTGTAATATGTAGGCTAGGAAAGCATTGAGGGCACTTAAAGCATTGGTGAAACTTCAAGCACTCGTACGAGGGCACATTGTGCGAAGACAGAGTGCAGACATGCTACGGAGAATGCAAGCCATGGCCCGTCTCCAGGCTCAGGCACCTGCCAACCGGGCTTACTTGTCATCGTCACCACATTCAAGCATCAAGCCACTCGGTCCCACCGCCATCTTGTGAGTAAATGTTTCACAAGCTTGATTTTGTAGCATATACCCGAGGTTTATATATTCTTACTTGAGTAAAATGTGAATACGCAACGATCTATTTCGATGTCAAACTTTAAAGATTCTTTTGGCCAAGAACAACAACATCGTAACGGGCCAAACTGGTTAGAGAACTGGATGGAAGATAACTCTTGGACGAGTAACTGTGACGATAAAAGTGATAAGATTCTTGAAGTAGATACTTGGAAGCCAAGAAATAGCACCACTCCAACAAAGCCAATTAAACATAAAAAACCGAGTGTGGCCCGAGTTGCAAGCGACATCTCCTCATTCGAGTCAGATTGGGGGACAAAGAAATCAGCCCGACCGAAGTCTGCATCCGCCAGGCGTAGCCGAAGCCCATTTGCTCCATCTGAGAGGGCTGAATTCTCACAAGGCCAATTGGGATATTACCCGAGTTACCCAAACTACATGGCTAACACAGAATCATCTCAAGCGAGGGTGCAGTCATTCAGTGCTCCAAGGCAGAGAAGATATTCGGGTGATTCAGATACCAAGTCTGAGAGGAGTTTCCGTAAGTAGGGTGGTTAATGGTTAACCAAGCGAGGGGCGGTCATTTAGTGCTACATTTTTTTTTTTTGTAAAAAAAATATTATAATCTAGAAATGGTTCAAACTGGTTAGAAAATGGGTCAAAACTTAAGTACACATAAATATCGTACACATAAATATCACACCTTAGGTATTGTAGAGGGAGGAGAAGTGTCATAAAGATATCAACCTAAAAATGTCAAATATAGTTTAATATCTTCAGCAATATTCCTATGGTGCACTCTCGTCATTAGAGATTGCTTCTCGTGACAGTGTGCACATTGGGGTTGGCAAAAGACTCGACACAGCAGGAGTGAACCCGCTGCAGCAAACCAAAGTATGGGGGTCAACAGAAATATGTTGCTGAATGGATGAACGATTATACCATTAGTAATCTGTAAAAGTTCATATTATACCATTAAGCGCTAAACAGGAAAATAATAAAACTAGCATGAACGATTTGAAAGAGTAAAAAAAAAAGATTTACCAGCGAACGAACACCAGAAATATGGACAGCGCCCAAGGAACGAAGCTCCACAAGTCTATCTGGTGTGCATATAAGGAACTCTGGGTCATATCTTTTTAATTTGTACCACCACTTTCACATAATCAGTCATAGCAAGCAAGATATGTTGTTGCAAGTAAAATTGGTTCAAATTTACTAAGGTAAATTACCTTTTGATTTGTTGACCTATGGAGGCACCTGGTTGTAGACTCGGAAAATTTGCTCCAAACGCCTTCAAAGGGTTGAACACAGCACATACCTGCAGTTAGTGTGGTTGGTATTCCGACCCAAAGTAATTTAAGTCAAAGGGTTGAAATGAATTAAATAAAAAAACAAAAAAAGTTTCTACGGATCCAAACGGGTTGAGAAGTTTAGAGGAACGGTTCAACCACGGGTTCACTGAGCGACACCCCAATCTCCAGTTCTCCACCCTCTACGGCCTCCGCCATCTCCTCCGCCACAAACCCCCCACCCTCCGCCGGCATCTCCGCTTTATCACTCTCCGCCGATCAAGACGACGCCATTCGCCATCTCAAAAATTCAATTCTTTCCAGATTACAAGGCCTAAAGCGGAAGGTAATCTCTTTTTTTTTTAAACCTAATTTGCAATTGATTATTGCTAGGTTTTGGATTATCTTAATGCAGCACTTGATTATTGTTGTATTCATTGATCGGGTGGGGGTTGAACAGGCGAATTTGATGAAAAAAATTGAAGCAAGAAGTTGTGGTAATTTGAAAACAGGGTGGGAGTAGTTGGAAATAATAACACTTTGACTGCGTTTTAGTTCAGCGACCCCATTTGATAATTGACAATTATCATTGTTTGTTTTACTCGATATTGGTGCAAATTCTGTATGTTTAGTTTGTGTTTTTCATATTTTTTTGGATTATTTATTTAAATGATTAACGTGGAAATGTGGATTAGGTTTGTTTTGACACCAGAGAGTCAGAGACTTGGTTTGATATGGTTCTGTTTGAACTTTGAAGTATAGTTAGTTTGTGTGGTTCAATTAGGTTTGATATGGTTCTGGTTGGCTTTGTGTGCAAACCGAAGGTTCGGTTTTCGCTTTTTTCGTATGGGTTGGATGGGTCGGTTTTCGGTTTTAAATTTAGCTTTAGAAATGATAGGACCCAAAAAGAATTTAGCCGAAAGTAGTGAACCTGTTACTGAATTTGGGCCGTAATAACATATGTGATTGAAGTTTTTTTAGGTTTAACAGGAATGTTGATGTGTACATTAATTGTTCTGTTTGTTAATCTTTTACTTGTTTTGTTGTATTTGAGTTTGATTAATATTTGCTTACATGGGTGTGATTAGATTTAATTTAATTTAATTTATTTAATTCAGTTTTGGATCTGTTTGTTAATCTTTTACTAGTTTTGTTGTATTTGAGTTTGATTAATATTTATATGTGAATCACCTTAATTTTGGGGAATTTTTTTTTGGTCTGATCTCATATGGTTTCTGCTCTTTAGTACTATGATAGCAAGTTTTGATTTTTAATTAAGGTATATATTAAAAAAAAAGATAATCTTGATTTTAGAATATGAAGGTACATACCCTGGATGATTATTATCTTTAGTTTTATGGTTCTGGTTTCGATCGAACTCAAAAATGGCACTGTTGTTCATGGAACAATCACAGGCACTTACCGTTTCATTGTTATCAACCACCCCACCCCACCCCAAACACTATTGATAGGAGCAGTACACAATATGTAATTACTGAAGCAGCAAAAAACAAAAGTAGAAGAAAAAAGACGAGAGGTAAAAGAACTCCAATTATAAGTCATAAGTCATGAAACTAACTTTTGTATTTGAATTTTGTTTACTGAGTTACTAGAAGATCTAAAAGAAATCATTTAAGAATAAAAACTAGTTGTTAAACATATCAAATTTCCTCAACTAAAAGTCTAAAACTATCTACAAATTTAAAAACTCATAAAAATTACTTCAAATCCAATTCCTTGGCATTCAATGATCGTAGAAGTAGATAAATCTGGAACATCTTGAGAGTTGACTACTGGTGGCAGTCTTTGTTGACCTTCTTCAACAACAGCACCAGTATTACCTGAAGAAGCCCACTTTTTTGACCCGAACCCGTCCCGACCCGAACACATTCTCAACCCGAACCAATCCGGACCCTTTTTAACCCGACAAAATTGCCCCTTGATGTACAATTTCTCAAAAAAAAAAAAAAAAACATTTTTTTAACTAACCCGACCCGAACCCGTTTCGACCCAAACCCGTTTTGACCCGAACCAAAGCAACCCTTTTTTTAATTGACCCGTACCTATTTTGGCCCGAACCCGTTTTGACCCATGACCCGACCCAACTTGACGCGTTTGCCAGGTCTACCTGAGTATCACTAGTAGTGATGATGTGGAGAAGAGGGTGATCTGGCGCCTAGGTGGACATGGGGAAGGGGTAACCATACCCCTCCGTCTTACACTCTTGCAAAACAAAACGCAGCAGAAAAAAAGAAAAGAAAAGTCCCAGGTTCTTCACAGGCGACTGTCCTCCTTCCGCCTCCACCCTCAGCGTCACCCTCTCCGGACTCCGGCGACCACCTCCTCTCCTCCGGCGTCGTTCTTCTCCGGCGACTGTCCTTCTTCAGCCATGGTTCTTCACAGGTTTGTTAATATTTAACTTGATTTGTATTTTGAAGTTTTAGTGTTGTTATTTCTAGTATTAATATTAATTTTTAGTTGTTTGATGTTAATAATGATGTTTTAACTTGCTCTAAATTGTTTTGATGGTTTAAATTGTTTTCATAAGCTTGAATTGTTTCAAATTTTATATAAACATATCTGTGTGCCCCCTGTTGCTGAGTCTTTTTTGAAGGGTTATTTGTGGTGTGATTTGAAAAAAGTTTTCAATTTTTTTGTTTTTGCTTAGAATCTGTGAAAAAATAAACGCCACCATTTTGCTTCAATCATATACATGTATAAAGCATATCTGTGTATCATCAGCGTGAGTAGTGTGTTCTGCTGAATCTTGAAGAAAAGCCCATAACTTCAACTCTTATGGGGTTCTCATCATGGGTTCATGTTCTTTTAGTATTAGTCTTCCAGCAAAAAGTGACTTGTGTTGGCCTGTTGGGCATTTTAAACAGCAAGGTTTGTCTTTTTAATGTTTAATATTCATATTTGAACTATCATGAGTGTTTATTTTTGAACTTTGAATTTAAATCCAAGAATGTTTAATCCGATTTCAGGTCTATATTGTTTAACATAGCAATTAGATGCTAATTAATTTAATTAAGCTTAGTCGAACAGAACCGATTTAGAGAATCTCTTAGCTAATAAGCAATATAAATGGTTCGTTAGATGCTTCGGTAGTTGAACCGGTTGTTCATTTAGATGCTTTTGTAGTTAAACCGACATCAAATAGTGCTTATTTATTCATTTTTTTATGCTTCATGTGTTTTTAGAGACGGAGATAGATGGTGGGATAGGAAAAAATATTGACTTCAGTGATAATGCCCGATCCGACTTGAAAATTCGAACGTTAAGTTGACCGAAACTTACTGCAGCCGGTGACTGGAAGTTGAATGCAAAAAGGTCTCCGGCAGAGATGGGAGCTTCCGTTCAAGTGACCCCACTGTGTGGAGTATACAATGAAAACCCTTTATCATACCTAGTCTCCATTGATGGCTTCAACATTCTTATCGATTGTGGCTGGAACGATCACTTCGATCCCTCCCTCCTTCAACCTCTCTCCAGGTACGTACAATTATATCATGATTTATTTAGGGTTTTTTAGTAGTTGAGAATTGAGTAGGCTGTCCCAAAAATGTATTCTTGTAGAAAAGAGACTCATTATGGTGGTGGTGGTGTTTAAACTTATACATAGTATGGTTGATTTCTGTTATAGGGTTGCTTCAACAATAGATGCTGTATTGTTGTCACATTCGGATACACTACATCTTGGTGCTTTACCCTATGCCATCAAACACTTTGGAGTTTGGACTTTCTGCTCCTGTTTATGCTACAGAACCGGTTTTCAGATTAGGGCTTTTAACTATGTATGATCACTATCTTTCCCACAAGGTCAAACATCCGTCCCTTCATTTTTATATTTTATGTTTTCATACACATATCATCATATAAGTGGAAGATAGTGCTGTTTATTTTTTATATAATCATACATGATCTATTTGCATCAATCAAAAGAATTAAGTTTTGACTTTAGTAACTCTAGAACAGAAACATATTAGTTGTCTTAATGTTTTGGGCTATCCATCTTATTATAACATTATACCTAATGCTCATGGTAGACATCATCATTAACATATTCATCAAAACTCATGACGATAGACTACCCTTAACTCATGCTAACCACTAACCAATCTGAAATCCTTTTGACTAGTCTTGACCCAGAACTCATATTAATACACAACACTTACTGCTGATGAACCGAACCTTTTTGTAGTTGATCCAAATCTTTTTACTAATGGTGTCCAACTCACACATATAACAAAGTAGCTCAGCAGTGAAAGACAGACGGGGTGTTGGGGATTGCTTTTAACTTATGACTTATTAACTTTTATAAGTCATAAGTCACAAATCTTAACTTCTCATTTTCAAACTATAAAAACTCCTTCTCAACCCATTATCCAAACACTATCAAAATGACTTATTAACTTTTATAAGTTAAAAGTAGCTCCAAAATAAGCTAACCCAAACACCCTCAGAAGCAACAAATATATATTAGAGATACCAATTAAACCAATTTAAACCATAGTGAGTAATGTCATGAACATCTTCCTGATCTGCAAGTTATTACAACTGATCCCAACATACTGTTCCTTTTAACTAGAGTTGGCAAAATGGGCAGGTTGGTTGTCGGATCAGAATGGGTTTGGGTTAGGATGGACAAATTAGAAAAGGATCAGGATGAGTCGTCGCTATCGGCAGGCTTTGATTGGGGTCTCAACCCGAGAAAGCCGAGACCGGAAGGACGATGCTAAGGTGACTCCTTCGTTAGGAGGGTTTGGTTATTCATAAAACAAAGTAGCTTGTCATTAATGGTTGTAGCTTATCGCTGAAGTGATGATTTATGAGTCTCCATCCCAAAAACAAATTTCAAACCAGAGCTTGTCTGCCATTTACAATCACCAAAATCTTATTAGCTGTGAACACACCACACACATTCATGGTGATCTTCTTTCTTTTCTCCTTTTTTACAAACTCCGGCAACACCGCCGCTGTCGGACGCTGCACCAACCATTCTTCGCACTGGACTTACCTGCCGTACCTCCGTCGTCGTCACGTAAGATACCGTTTACACCTAACCCAACCACCAACCACCACCGCATCACCGCCCGCTGACCAGCCAATTTCTCCCAAACTTCCATCTCCGCTGTCGTCTTCTTTTCCTGCTAATATTCCATCCATCAATCTTCCCAATCTTAGTTTAAAAAAGCGAGCTTAAAGCGTTAAGCGCTGAAGCGTTTGGCAAAACGCTTTATGTGGCCTGAAGCGTCAAAACACGTGAAGCGCTGCGAGGCGAGCTTTAAGCGACGCGGCCATGGTTTTTGAGGCGACGCCTCGGCCCAAACAGTGTTCTAACGCTGTACATTAAAAGAAAAAAAACAGTGCGTGCAAAAACCCGCCTCACGCGGGCCCCGGTTTTTCGGAGCTGCATTCGTGTCCGCAGGACATGCGGGCATGCGAGTTCAACCAAATTCCAGGTCAGAAGCTCATTTTTTGCACCCCCTGCGCGCGGGTAGGACTTGTGGTAAAACATGTCATAAAGCTACAATGGAGTAGTAAAGGCTTTACCTTATAAACAACCACTCACTTTGTTCCCACACCAATGTGGGACAAAGTATTTACCACCTTTTGAGACTTCCATTCACACACCCAAAACTTCCCACATATAAGTCCTAAACTTTTGCTAATAACTATTAGCTACATGATCTTATTGAGTGATGTTGATGGAGATGAATATTGAATACATACTTGATTATGATGATTATTGATTAAAGACTGTTTTTATGTTTATGTTTTAAGTGTGTTTCGACTTTAATTTATGTTTTAACTATGTTTTTTTTTTGTGTTAAGTGTGTTTTTTAATCATGTTTTTGTGTTTATTATTGATTAACAAGTAGAATAGGTCATATTGATGTGTATAATATTTTTTTTATTTTTTTTTATTTTGAGCGCTTCGAATACGTGAAGCTCTCGCTTCGCGCTTGAAGCTTCGCTTAAAGCTTTTGGAACCCAAACGCTTCGGCACCTCGCGCTTTTTTAAACCAAGTCCCAATTCTCCATAATCGAAACCGGTTTCGTTTAAATTAACTGCGGTTGGGGTTACTCTGATTATTGCTGCCGGATTAGACAAATATTAGTGGCAGTTTGTTGTTTATTAAAGAATTCAGAAGCGGAGAAGATGTGATCTGGTTCTACTGATTTTAGAAATGAAAACCCATCCTGACCGATTGTGTAAAATATTACAGCCCATCCTGACCCATTTAATTCTTTTCTCACTTTTAAAGTTGCCTACTTTAACCCATTTAAGAATACCCATCAGATTTTATAATCCACCCATATAGACCCGATAGTAGATGTTTGGGTTTACTTTGCCAGGCATACTTTTAACAACATAAATGTTTTTATGACACTTTGATTTTAACTACAAGCAGATCTGCAGCTTATCGGTGCTGCTGTTGTTCCGATTTTGTTCAGCAGCCTGTCACAACTGCAGTTCTGATTGGAACAATGCTTCAGTCACTGTCGGAGATTATGCGCTGCCGGAATAACCAACACTCCACTATTCCAGTGATATCTAAATCCCTTGTTAACTTTAATCATCCGGATGATCACGAGATTTAGGATAACCATAACCACAACCACTGTGTACAAGTAAAGGGACATAGGGTCCCCCTCATTTCCTTAAAATACCCATGTACATTGCCAATTGATGTTAATTGAGAACAAAGCAGTAGTAACACATTCTGTTACGGTTATGTCTACCCTTTACCACCTTATAGAAATAACTGTTTTGATATAAATGTGAACTATGATAACTGTGTTTCTAACTGTATCCATATATCTGCAGCAAGTATCGGAGTTTGATTTGTTCACATTGGATGATATTGATTCTGCTTTCCAAAATATGACAAGATTAACCTACTCTCAGAATTGTCATTTATCCGGTGAGAATTTTTCTTACTCATCATTCAGTTTTAAGTCCACTTTACATTTATTTTATTGATTCAATGAACTTATTTCAGGAAAAGGTGAGGGTATTGTGATTGCACCTCATGTTGCTGGTCATCTCTTGGGAGGCTCTGTTTGGAAAATAACTAAAGATGGAGAAGATGTTATATATGCTGTTGACTTTATTCATCGCAAAGAGAGGTATTCCCTGTACCAACTGCAAATATATTGAATTACACTTCCCGATGCAGAATGTTCTTAATTGCTGATTTTTTCTTCAGGCATTTAAATGGAACAGTTTTGGAGTCTTTTGTTCGTCCTGCAGTTCTTATAACAGATGCATATAATGCTTTGAGTAATCAGCCTTCTAGACGTCAACGAGATCAGGAGCTTTTAGGTTTTTTTTTTTTTTTACTGAAATATGCAGTCTGACTAACATATGCAAGTCGATTTTTATAACAATCATATTTTTGTGTGAATTTGTTTTTGAAATTTAGAGGCTATATTAAACACTCTAAGAGCCAATGGGAATGTATTGTTGCCTGTGGATAGTGCTGGACGCGTACTGGAACTGCTTTTGATACTCGAACAGGTTAGTCTGCATAAAAAGGTTTTTCCTCATGTGCATTTTGAAGATTTTTATATCCATTTTACTTTTTATTTTTAAATGTGTTTTTTTAAATGTTGCAGTATTGGGAACAACATCATTTGACCTATCAAATCTTCTTTCTCACATATGTGTCATCAAGCACAATTGATTATGTCAAGAGTTTCCTTGAATGGATGAGTGATTCGATAGCAAAGTCCTTTGAGAACACTCGTGATAATGCCTTCCTTCTAAAGTATTAGCTTTTTATTTGGTCTAATTCTTTACCAGCTTATATCGATATGAATTTGATCGGAGTTTATATATTTGTTTGCAGGCATGTTACTCTTTTGATCAACAAGAGTGAACTAGAAAATGCGCCAGAGGGCCCAAAGGTAACAAGTTTAATCCACTTTCGTTATTTAATTACATTTATCGCGATATTGACTGCATTACTTTTTTAGATTGTTTTAGCTTCTATGGCCAGTTTAGAATTCACATGACATATTTGTAGAATGGGCTGCTGATGTAAGAAATTTTGTTCTTTTTACCGAAAGGGGCCAGGTACGTTCTGCAATTTTTATCTTTTGTGTTTAAAGTCAAATACTTGGTTGGTTTTATCTTTCACAAGAAACATGATTTCATCACTTACAGTTGTATTTTTTAGTTTGGTACGCGTGCAAGAATGCTTCAATCAGATCCACCTCCTAAAGCGGTAAAAGTAACCCTATCGAAAAGAGTGCCATTGGTTGGGGACGAGTTAGCTGCGTATGAAGAAGAGCAAGAAAATATTAAAAAAGAGGAGGCTTTAAAAGCCACTCTTGTTAAAGAAGAGGAATTGAAAGCTGTGGTCGGTGCTGTTGTTTGTAAAACTGACCCAATGCTCATTGATGGCCATGCAAAAGTTGATGGTAATTTTATCTTTTTTTCTTTATTCTGTGCTGCATCTCATAACATCTTTCCAAGTTACACCTTTCTGAGTACCGTTCATAATGGTGGTTCATGTTATGCATCGTATATCGAATAAACCATTTCAGGTAGAATTTTCGGGCGGGGCCTTACGATGTGGTGAGTACGTGACACTGAGGAAAGTCGGCGATGCTAGTCAGAAGGTGTGTATTAAGAATGTTAATTAAAGTTGGTAAAATGAGTGGGTCGGGTAGGTTGAGTAACGGGTCAAAACGGGTATCTTTATTGTTTAGTGGGTCGGGTAGGTTGAGTACGCGTATGGGTTAAAATTAGTGATGTTGACTGGGAAGACTCTGTCCTAGTTTTTTTTCTTATACCACGGCTGGTGTTTTTATGCATTAGTTATGTATATATATTATGAGCCAATTCACTTTCTTAATTTTCATTTGTATGGTGTAGGGTGGTGCTGCTGCTATCCAACAAATAGTTATCGAAGGTCCGTTATGTGAGGAGTATTACAAGATTAGAGAATACCTCTATTCACAATTTTACTCGCTTTAAGTTAGAATTTAGGGTTTATGTTGTAACTGGCTTGTGGGGCCTTGTAACATTTTTCTGACACTGCAGACTGGATCTTGAAATTGAGCTTCTTTACGGCTTTGAGCCCTGGTTGGTAATTTACATTGGCCCGAACTTGAATTGTTTGCAGGTTCAATTAGAAATGACTGGACCTATTTAAGCTAAACCCGGTTCGTATCAAGTTCGTGTCTTATGAAAGTTCACACGTCTACTTGCAAAGCAAATAGCAGAAATAAACGCTGCGAGCGTTTAGTAGAGTTATGATTTACATGGGTTTTTTAAAATGGTTAAAAAAAACCGCTCACATAATCAACTCTGAGTGCATGTTCAATTTTAACACTTAAAAGACATTTTCTTTTCTTTTGAGAATTATAGTGCGACAAACGTACATACGGAATTATGGATGTAGTCTAATGCTGGAGGGTGGGGGAGCAGGGAACACCGCGCCGACTCCCCCTTTCCTGTGAATCTCCGGGGCGGCCATGGCAGGGCTGAGGAGACAGAACATTGTGAAAGCGATGTGTGGCAAATTACTTTCCGGTATCCACTATACAATGAATCTCCATTAGCGGTCATCACAAAAGAGACCACTAGGACATCCTGATAGCGACGTCTAGCCAATGGCACACCGCGGATATACACCCTCTGCCACCACTAATGGTAAGTAGAGAGGGGACAAAATGGATATTCCGACAATGACACCTCGCCCAACCATATTCCATCTCGGCTATAAATACTACACTTCATCAAGGTGAAATCATTCTTTAGTCTCGCTCATCAATTACTCATTTAAGAACAATGCTTTCTCATGCCGGAGAATGATTATGAAAACCCCCAATCTTTCCTAGTAACCAGTCTCACGGTGTTTAGTTTTGCAAATCGATCCACTGTGTCACTTTGGTGGACAAGGCAATGATAGATAGAGCATAGCCTCCTTGCAGAGGTGCCAAGGCTCTATCCTGGGCCCACCCGGGTTTTCGTCCCACCGTGTGTTACGCCAGAGAGTTCTGCTCTTGTGGTGGCACAACGACTGTCAAGTGGTAGCCGGTGGTATGGTTTTCTGGGGGAACGCCCAAGCCAAACTCTGAAGCCAGCGTGGGCCTGGTTAAGACAAGATAGTTTGGCCGGAGTGAGGCAACGGGGCTCTCCAATTTGAGATGTGCGGCAGCCTAATACAAGAAAGTAGCCGTTCCAAAAAAATATAAAACCGCAAAAACGTTACACTTCAAATACAGGGTTTGAGCCGTAGCCCGTGATTCCCCTACCTATATTATACCTCTGCCGCTGATTTCTTTTAACTACCCATCTTTCATTGATCCTTCCAAGTCTCCCCCCACCTTCAAGTCTTTGTATACTCTACCCACCACCGTTGACTACTCCTTCCCGGTCAACCGATCAACCCAGTGACAACACCGCTCCTCACACCGTCGTGACTGTCATCGTCATCCTCGTCACAAGGTCAGATCCACTCTCTCTCTCTCTCTGTATCTCTGTGTATATATATCTATATGTATCTCTGTTATGCCGTGGATTTTATTTATTTTTTTCTGACTAATTGGGTTTCTAAGATATCTGAATTGGGTTCACTTCGATTAATTTTAGTTATTTTGATGATTTCCCCCCTTTGCCGGTGTGAATATATTATCACTGTATATTATGGTATATTTATGTGATCACTGTATATTATGGTATAAAAGCCCCAAACAAATTTCTATCACTCTTGATTCTTTCGACCGATTTGGGGGCGGGTTCCAATCTAGGGTTCAAATGGGGAATCAAAGTGTTGACAACTTAAAACTAGTAATTGTTCTTGAGGTTTTTTTGTTTTATAAAATAGTTAAAACTAGTAAATTACAACTACAAGGACTGTTTGTGTAATAAATAAAACTTAAAAACTAACTTCAGTTAAAAAAAATTAACGAAAGTTCATTGAGTACCAACATGTTGATAGGTAGGATTATTGTATACCAATTACGTAGGTAAGATTATTATTTACCAACGGGACAAAGGTTGGTTTATTAAATAACACGTTTTGATACACTATCTATACTTTCTATTAAAATGTATTATGCATGGTTTTCTAAAAACCATCCGTGTTTGCACACAGGTTTTACTTCTAGTATGAGAAAAAAAATGTTGTATAAATAATTCTATATAAAAGGTATAAAATAATAGTATGGTATAAAATACTTATTTTAGTGGGCAAATAATTATCACGTGGACCCTTGAGAAATGATAGTGTCTTTGAATTTATTAAGCACTTTCCTTTAAGGCTCAAACTATCTACACACTTGGTGTGTAAATAGCCACCCCAAAAAGTGTTTTTTTGTCCTATATGCATACCTTGCAGTGTCGAGCTGTGTCCAAAGCGTGGCGTTTTGATCCGGTCAACCAGACAACGACTGACGGGTCTGTTGACCGGACCAAAACGCCGAGATTTGGCCGCGTTTTGGTCCTGTCAACCAGACAAAAGATTGACACCCGGTCTGGTTGACAGGACCAAAACGCGGCCAAAGCTCGGCGTTTTGGTCCGGTCAACAGACCCGTCAGACACCCGTCAGTCTTTGTCTCGTTGACCGGACCAAAACGCCGCGCTTTGGCCACAGCTCGACACTGCAGGGTGTGCATATAGGACAAAAAAACACTTTTTGGTGTGCATATAGGCACATTGGTGTGCCAATAAGTACACCCTTCCTTTAAAGTTTCACAAGATATTTTTGTTTATATATATTTTTAATATTGTGTTCTTATATTATGAAAAAGGTAAGAGGAAATTTCCTAGCCATATAATGTGATAAAATCATGCTTCTCTTTATATACATCTCATTTGAGTAGATAAAAACAATACAACCCACATTAATCTTCATTTAAATTGGTTTCATATTACTCTACAGATTCTAAATACATCAATGGCGTGTTCATCATCTTCTTCTCACTCTGCACCCGTCTCTTCTTCTCGTTCGTGCAAATATGATGTATTTCTTAGTTTTAGAGGAGAAGATACCCGCAAGACATTTGTTGATCATCTATATTCTGCTCTTACACAACACCTTATCCGTGTTTACAAGGACGATGAAACACTTCCACGAGGTGAATCCATCAATCAATCCCTCTTCGAGGCTATCGAAGAATCACGAATTGCTGTCATAGTATTCTCCAGAAACTATGCGGATTCTTCATGGTGTTTAGAAGAACTTGCACATATTATGAAATGTAAGGATGAGAGAGAGCTAATTGTTATACCAATATTTTATGATGTGGAACCTACAGATGTGAGAAATCAGAAAAGGAAATTTGGAGAAGCGTTTTCCCAACAAGAGACGAAGAACGTCACCAAAGCTGTAATATGGAGAAAAGCCCTTGTTGATGTGAGTAGCATCGCTGGATGGGAGCTCAAGAACATTGCCAACGGGTAAACTTTTTTTATCTGAATTATTTGCGTACCGTTAATTAATGTGTTTTACAATTAATTACATTTGATATTAGAAGTTTTCAGTTATATTTGATAGTCATGTGTAAATTTGTATGTGTAAATAAGCCAAGCTAGATCTTTGTTTAAAATCAGAAGTAATAAGTGGCGGACTCAAAAATATTTTGCATGTAGGCGGAATTTTTAGGGTTAGTTATCTATCGCGGAATACTAAAAAAATGTTCCTGTTTGGATCGGGTCAAGTAAAACTTGTTGCGTCCAAAACTAATATTTAATTCAATAATCTAATAATAATTAATTTAGTTATAAGTTCTAGAAATAGCTCCATGATATTGACATTCCTTAAAGTAAACGTTAACAAACAAGTTTAAATAATCTAATATTAATCTAGCAATAAGTTTCAACAAACATTAACAAAATACACACTAACACACTTACCTTAATAAATAATTACCCCATAATCTAGACTCTTATATCATCATTTGGGATTCCTATTCTTAAAAATAGTAACCCCATAACCTTTATTCTTATATATTATTTTGATGGGAAAACGTCATATCATCATTTGGGATTCCTATTCTTAAAAATAGTAACCCCATAACCTTTATTCTTATATATTATTTTGATGGGAAAACGTCATAGAAATGTAACCAAGTTTGCCAAATGTTCTAATTAAGTCATTCAAACTTTTTTTTGTCTATCTAAATTAACTACACTTCAACTTAATGTTCTCATAGTGTGTAATTACCAGGTAACCAGGTTACTATTTTTTCATTTTATTTTTTGTTTTCTTTTAATGGTTATGTGGATATTATTTAAGGATTTTATAAAATTAAAATATATTTTAAACCCTAACAAACCTTGGACCTCTCAATTTTCAATCGTGATCGAATCAGAAAGAACATGTTTTTATTTTGTGGATTTGATTTCATAATTCAATCATTGTGGTTTCTTAAATTTTATTTCTTCTAGTTTATGTTCTGGTCTTACTGCATCTTCATGGCAATATAATTGGAATCACTATTGAATCACTTGAATGGTTGAATCCCATTTTGAAAGCATATTGAAATCACCGCAATTTCTTCTATTTGTGATTTACAAATTTAAAAATGTGATTTTTGGTAACCCCTGCTCCATTTTGCAACGTACTGGAATCATACATTTTGGAACCAGCTCAGAATTCCATTTTATGATTCAAACGATACACAAAAGGTTTTGATTATTTAATAAATTTTTTAGAATAAAACTATAATTTTTTATTGAAAATTTCATATTATTTATATTTCCCACATCCTATTAAAAAATTATAAAAAGTTATCAAACCTGACACATCATCATTAGTAACCTAGTAACCTGATAATTACGTAATATTTTCTAGTTTTGACTTTTAAATATAACATGTTTGACTCATCATTTCACCTACTTAACGTGATTGTCAGAGGGTATGATAACAGGGGATTCATACCTCCATTATTACGATCACGTAGGAAAGTTCAATTCGAACTTTGACTTGACCATAGTGGCCATAACTGAAAGTCAAATGAGAAGTCAAATTGTTTAACTTTAAGTTGAATTCTAACTAAATAATTGAAATTGACCAAGGGAAATGACTTACTAGGATTGAGGAACTACTGAGGACACTTGAGAGCTGCTCCTACTCTCCAGGGAAGCTCCAAAGAAGTGTTTTAGAGTGATTGTGAATGTGTGACTTTGAATGAACACCAAGACATGCTATTTATACTAATCATAATGTTCCCAAATCATGTCAAGTGTAATCCTAACTGATTAGAAGCTGATTAGTGACATCTTAGGAGTCACAAGGAGGAGAAGGAGTGGCAAATTCACGGAGATGTGGCAGCATGGCATCTAAAGAATGACAGCTGCCATTTTGCTGTCACTGGGCATCCCTTACGGACCGTAAGGGTTATGCCTTGCGGTCCATAAGAACCCCTGGTGCGCAGTCAGTTTGAATCTCTCTTGCGGACTGTAAGGGCTAAGCCTTGCGGTCCATAAGGGACCTCCATGAATTTTTTGGGATTTTTATATTTTTAGTCCTTGGACTATATATCGTTCTCTCTTTTGACGTATTTGGTCCCTCTCCTTCCACAAATCGGAACTAAATGGATAGTTTTGACACGTGTCACTTTATGATTCAATATATATTTCTGCGGGATGTTACAACATTGGCAAGTTTTCCAACTTAAAAGCACTTAATCAAAGCTGGATTGATTTCTCATGATTAGATTTTACTCTTTCGCAACTTACTTGGCTCAAACTCTTAATCTTGTAGAAGCCGTAGGAAGTTCTCTTACAAAGTGTAAGTGTTTAATGGTATGGACGAGGTAATGGAATGAATAAAAGAATTAAATGGATCATTACCATTCCATGGTCTTGTTTGGTTACCATGTTGAATGAAATAAATCATTACTTTATGTAAAGATGAAAAAATAAAATCGGCGGTGAGTGGCGGTAGTGGGTGGTGGTGGCAAGGTGGTGAGTGGCGACAACAGGCAGGTGGCGATAGTCAGTGGTGGTGGCGATGGTGATGGCGCTGGTGGTCGGTGGTGGATGGGGGCGACGATCGTTAGCTAAATAGTCGAGAAAGACACATTTCCAGTGGCCAACTCAAGACATCAATAGCCAAATAGTCGAGAAAGATACATAAGAAGGACCTTGGGGCAAGTTTATACGGGCATGTAGCATTGTGGTTGGGGTAACAAGCACACCCGAAGAATGAAGGTGACAATAGGTGGGGTGTTTGTGGTATCAGAGAGCGCGGTTGCGGTATACAAGCTATGGAGTTTAGTGAGAAGGATGTTGTGAAGGTAAACAGAGCTATGTAAAGCTTCAACCCAAAAATTTGGTGGAAGCGAAGCTCGGGTGGGGGTGACATCATGATTTCGTTTAGACGACGAATCATGTGTTTAGCATTGCCATTTTGTTGCGAGGTTTGTGGAGAAGAGAAGCAAAATTCAAGAATCAAATCCATTAGTTAAGGCAAAATTTTTAAATTTGGCATTCTCAGTCACTGCACATATCACATTGAAAAGTTTTGATATTTTTATTGAATTGTGTGATGGTAAAAGGAGGTATGTAAAGCCAGGGGCTGACCTACCTTGTGACAACCCGTATTCCCAAGGTTAGTGTCGTTTAACTTAACGATCCTAAATCCTCTTTATTTCTTTATTTCCGTCTCGTTAGAGTTCTACGCATTAGACTAATTGTGTTAATTTTAAATTTATATTATAACTGATTGCGTTGGGCTGCGAATAATTCATGCCGCGTTTTCTAGAAGCCCAAGGAGGCCCAATCGAGCCACCCCCAAACATTGTTTGGCAGCCCTATCGGTTATGGTGGCAGCCCAAGTGTAATGGGCTCAAGCCCACTATCGGTTAAAGGGGGTGAACCGCCTTAACATGTATATATTATTAGGTTACGTGACATTATGGCTGATTAAGTATTAAACTCACAAACCCTAGACTTTCATAATCTCATTCGGCAGTGGTAGACCCCCCATTCGAAGAAAACCTCCTGTACGGGCATCAAACTTTTGGTTAGTGATTTCTGCTCGAGATGTTTATGGTTGTTAGTATTGCTATATGTGATTTGTATTGATGATTTAGGTAACAAAGGTGTATATGTGCTACATGATGATGAACCGCCTTATATGCGGATTATACCTTGATATCTCTTGCATGAATTTTGAAAACCCTGGTCTGATCTTGTCGCGTATACGTAGTTTAAATTTCTGTCGTATACAGGGGCGCAGCATGTGAGGGGCGGGGGGGGGGGGGGTCGCCCGACCCTCCGAACTTTTCGGTTAGTAGTGTTACGTATGTGATTTTCGTATAGAAATTTTTAGGGATATACGTGTTAGACCCCCCGGTTTAAAAAAAAAAAATTATGTATATACGTGTTAGACCCCCCGGTTTTCTAAAAAAAAAATTATGTATATACGTGTTAGACCCCCCGGTTTTCTAAAAAAAAAATTATGTATATACGTGTTCAACCCCTCCGGTTTTCTAAAAATAAATTATATAACCCAAATAAAATACTAACTTGGCCCAAATAAAAGAGTGTGTTATGTATTTTTATCATAAGCCCAAAATAACCAAATCAAAACTCATGGCCCATTTAAGAAATTAAACCCAATATGAAAGTAAGCCCAAATAATCAGCTGATTTCAATTCAATTGTTGGCTGTTGCTTGTTCGACCAGGGGCGCAGACAGAAGAAAGTCAAGAAACAGAAGAAAAAACGCAGGGGCTGGGGGGAAAGCGACTGCCTGGGCTGCTGCTTGTTCGACTGCAGTTCGACTTCGAGACTTCAAGTTCGAGATTTCACTTGTTCAATCATCCTCAGGTATGTTAATTTATATGTTTAGGTTTGATTCTTTATTTGAAAAGGTTCGTTTTTTTTTGTGAAAGGCATGACATAGATATGCCTGATATGAGTGCTCCATATACTTCTACTCGGTATCGGCCTCGTAAAAAAGATCTTCATGTTACATTCGAACATTATTATCGGGTAGATTTGTTTACAGAGACATTGGACAAACAACTACATGAGCTGGATAGTAGATTCAATGAGCAAGCGATAGAGTTGTTATCTCTTAGTGCGACTTTATGTTCAAAAAAGATTAATATTGATCAGATTGTTCTTCTTGTTGAGAAATATTATCCTAAAGATTTTACAGAGCAAGAGAGGGAGCAGTTACGTGGTCAGTTGGATAATTTTCAAGTTGAAAGGATAAATAATCCTAAACTAAGTGGGGTATCAACTCTTTCTGAACTTTGCAAAACTATTGTGAAATGTCAGAAAAATAACATGTACAAATTAGTTGAAAGAGTGTGTCGGCTAATCTTAACACTTCCAGTTTCGACTGCAACAACGGAAAGAGGATTTTCAGCAATGAAAATATTTAAGAATCGCCTTCGCAATAAGATGTCCGATCAGTATCTAGCAAACAGTATGGTGATTTACATAGAAAAGGAGATTGCTGAGAACTTTGATTCGGAGTCCATAATTGAAGAATTCAAAAATCTTAAAGGAAGACGAGCAGAACTATAATTCTTCATCCAACTAAACCGGGTACCCACCTTCCTCTTCTTTTTAATGTTTTGGTATCTTTATTCAATTGTTTGTTAAACAATGTTTACGTTTTAATGTTTGAGAACGGCTTTTAATTTGATATTAATGTTTGACCCGACCCGAATCGCATCACCGACACCCTACCCGACCCGACCCGAATCGAATCACCGTTGCTCGACCGAACATAGAAATTTTTTTTTAGGTCTAATGCCTTCCGACCCCTCGAAATTTTTTTTCAAGCTTCGCCACTGGTCGTATATGTGCGGTTTAAATATTTATGGATGGTGTGTTATTAGGGGGTGATGTAGGTTGAGATGTAATCACATGATAAAATAATGGATATATCACTAGTGTATCGGTCCAATCTAATTGAAGGTGTGGCCATGTGAGGACTGATAGAGTTGGTAATCATATAAAATCACTAACTTTGAATTTGAAATGGCAGCCATGTGGGGATATAGTCAAACAATGTGGTTATCATAATAGTGTGTCAGTATGCATGCATGATGTAATCTTAAGTGCACAGACTAATGATTAATCTTGGGTCATTAGGGAAACAGTAGTGGGCTAGAGGCTGCCATAATTGTAAAACATATGCAAGTGATATTTATGATTTGGGCTAACACATGAATTATTAGATTAACTAGGTATTGGGCCGCAACATGTAAGAGGCTGCCATAATTGTAGGTTCGAAATCTGAGATATGTGTTTCACATAAAGGGTGCGTGTATTTGGTGATGAGTTAATGGACCAGATTGTGTTCGTGATGAATTAATAATTCATGGGCTATGGCCATAAGGTGCATAAATTATCTATGGGCTTTGTATGGCAGTTGGGCCGCATTATGTGATGTTGATTTAGTTAACAGAAGGTTTGTAATATGTGAACTAGTAACATGAATTTGTATTATGATCAATAATAGGATTTGAACACTTGCCATGAGTTGTGATATGATATGTGTTTTACTTAATTGAAATCTGTGTAATACATGCAAAGAACACATGAGTCACGTGTACACGAACTAACTGTTAGTGATGACCACACTAGGATCTGGTTAACCAATTTGGAACGGATAGTAAAATATAACATACCGAGCAAATCAAAGGTGAGTTCACTGCTTTTCTCAAGCATGCATCCCGGGGAGGGATATCGGGTAACGTTCCGGGGAGGAACGCGTGTTTATTGGGATGTTTGTTATTGTACTCAGTATCTATCTCGTAAGACCCCTTACATCTACCGACAGTTGCCGAGGAGGCAACGAGGTTATTAGTTGATAGCACTATTAGGTTTGGCACCCTCACACCGTACCGGGGAGGACGGTCGTGAACTAATTTCCTTAAAGCATGACCAATGTTTTGATAGAGACATTGGGGTTGGGCAATCACATATCTTGTAGCTATTCGGTAATCGAGTAATAACAACATCAAAACGACGAAACATCAAATCAACAAATCATCTTATTAAACTGTTTTACACATGTGACTGGTAACTAAACTCGGTAATGTAACACCTCGCAAATTTCGGGTTTAATTTTAAAACGACACGTGTCATGTCAAACAGAAACGCGTTGAAAACCCGGATTTAATAAAGATGTTTTCGGTAGGATTTAAAGTGGCCTCATGTTAAATTATTACCTCTGAACACCTCAATTATAAATCCCAAGACCCGATTTAATATTTTACACATCTATGCACCCTCAATTCAGGGAATTATTGCCTATAGAGGAAAATTCAAATGCATGATGTGATCCCATGATGAAATGAATGATAAACCGTCATTTACGGGTCTTGTATATGCAATCAAGTGAAATAATGGATGATGGTAGGGTATGTTACAGTATTAGACACTTATTGGAGGTCCCCTATTGATAAAATGAAGTCCACAAGTCGTATATAATGGCTGCCCTTTCAAACCATCAACAAACAACAAAATTCGGATCAGAGCAAGGCGTCGCGTAGCGCGACAGCCCCTCGCGCTACGCGAGGGTGCGCCCAGCGACAGCAGACTTGCTGTTGGCTGTTGTGTGCGTTTGTGACCTCCTTAGCCGGTTTCTCTTGCACATGCATGGCCCCTAGACACCCCTACATGCTAAAGACATGTGTTTATCACTTGTGGCTGATCATAGACTCTTGTGTCAATTGATTGTGGTGTGTAAACCCACTATATAAAGGACCTTCATGTGCTACTATCATTCACACATCATATTCAAGCATTCTGATTATTTGGGGAGCTTGCAAACTGATCAAGAGCCATTCTAATCATCCATTAATCATCTAGTAAGTTGCTTAACCCTTCTAAATTATTTCTAGTTTAGTTTTTAGCTCAAAAGTCAATATATCGTAACTTACGGTTGACTTCGGGATTAGTTATCGATAGCTCAGTCGTAACCCGAAATAAAAGTACCGTTAGGTTGGTAATTATGTGGGTAATAAGACCCTAAAAGGGTTCCCCCTGATTCCCATCCTAACCGGTTCGTTTGTCGAGTCAAACATTTACCGAAAAAGTCAACAGAAATGACATTTGTGATTTAACGCGTGATTAGCAATCCGTAAGGCGTGTAACCTGTTCTAACCTTAATATAACTTGATAATAAGTATAAAAACTTGTTTACGCTTGTCCGACTCGACAAATTTCTATTTAAACCCGGTTCGGAACCGAAAGGCGCAAAACCTTGACTTTTGCTTTGACTTCGGTTCTGACCCGTTTTAGTTTGATTCAAAGATGCCTTAGTGCTTCATTAGAGTAGGGTTGCATGTTAGTATAAGTCTCTGTACTTGTTTCGTTGATTATCCGTTGCATGCACACGTTTCCGTTAATCGCTTAAATTGGACCATAACGCCCTTATGACCTTATAACGAGAATTTTGAAAATGTGGAAAAACAATAATCTTAGTTACTGATTATTTAGCATGTACGTAAATTTTCACGACAAGCGGAGGTCTAGATTAGGAGATATGCGCGTTAGCGTAAATAATAAGCTTTTTATTAATTAAACGGCGCGATTAGCGCATAGCCTATCTAAACCCAATTTTCGGTACCAAAACTATTACCCGCTGATGTTAAATAATATTTTAGGATTTTTGAAGATTTTTAATTATTTTTAAGCTGGTCTTAAGCTAGGCTTATCGCATTGATTCGGTTAATACCGAATATGCCCTTTTAGGCCATAAAACGAGTTTTACGAATCCGATTGATACCAATCCAATTGCCACTGATTTAAAATAATAAATATAGCATTTTGAACCTGTTTTACTGATTAGAAAACCCAGATTGGTATTTTAACCCGTACGTCGCTTAAAACGGCTTTATACGCGTATTAAACGCGTAGTTTAGTATTAAAACCATTTTGCCACGTAAGACTTAATACCATTAGACATAACCTGTTAAGTTAAGATGTTTTTCTGATTTAATCAGACTCGTATCTCAGAAGTACTATAAATCTCTTTTATAACCCTTAAAATGACCAAAATACCCCTACGGGGCGTATTTAGGGACTAAACTCGTTATGGGCATTATGGAAGATATCATAATGATATCACCACATATTTAAAGCGTATTAACCTAGGAAACCTGTTCGCGACCCTTTCGGTTACCCGTTATGCATTATACGCGTTCGGTTCGGGTTATGTAACTAGTTTGCATAAACTAGCCGAAACGGGTCAAACGATATTATTTTTATCTCAAAATCCAGAATGTGAATAGTAAACCCATATTAAACAAGTCTTCAAACTTGTCGGGTCTAAATCACATTCTATCCGGTCTTCGCTTAATCGTGCGTAAGAACCGTATCCTTAAAACTAACCGGTCTAAGCTTAAGCTTAATTAAAGATCCGTTAGTATTCTAATAGGTTGTATTAAACCTTCGTTCCAGATTAGGAGAACCAGTAAAAGCTATCTGCAGTTTATTCAATTAAGGATTTATACTTGCAAAGGTAAATACTTTTAACTTATTTTCCCTATACGGGCTTGGGTTACGGTACATAGCGTACCGCTTGATCGAGCATCAAATCTTCCACGCTTAGTGGTTAATTGAATAATTTGATCGGCTCGTTTTAAACAGATGTGTTTACTTTACAGCCTTTGGGGGGTTAATGACCATGTCCCGGATATCCCTGGCATTATCTTACGAGATAGCCACGACCTGAGCACGGGGTGTAGGCGTACTCCCGTGTATAACTCACATAAGTGGTGTGTCTATTGATCTTTAACCCGGAATACGTTCCGGGCTACTGAACGCATAAGTAACATGTAAATCGTTCACAAGATTATTATATTAAATAATTCTCCCAAGTTAATAAAAAATGTTTATGCCATGTGTATCCAAACCAATTTTCAATCATTTATAAAATGAGTCAGTTGAATGTATTTACCAGTGTAAACTGACGTATTTTCCCAAAAAGATTAAATGCAGGTACTAGGCGAAATAGGCTGGGATTCTCCTAAGCATCACTAGAAGTCTCGCAAACTTAAGATGCCGAAGTCTGTTGAACCATAAACAATATTTTATTATTCGATCCTACTGTGGATAAACACCGGATAATTGTGACTTTGTTTACAATAAATAAATTCGGTTGTATCTTATTTTACACTTGCTTCCGCTGTGCATTATTATATTGTGTTGTTTGACTATTACGTTGCCAACCACGTCACGATACTCCCCCACCGGGCCCACCGGTGACACGTGGAAATCGGGGTGTGACAGGTTGGTATCAGAGCCAACTCTGAGTGAATTAAACACTAGCCTTTTGTGTTTAATCTCAGTTACACAATTGCACATATTTAAACTTTCGAGTCTAGACTTATAACATAAGACAAATTCCACCCTATTCGGTTTTTGTTTTGTTCTTTAAAACTTTATATTTTGTTATTTGTTATCTTATGTTTTGTTGACAGGTATAACAAAGAAAATGCCTCCAAGATTTTTACGTATGAGAGGACGAGGAGGAAAGGGGCCGACCACCGCCCCCAACGACCATGAAGCTGGGCCATCCAATACTCAAGCTCCTATCCCCGCCGAGAGTGACGGTACTCGGCGGAACCAGAGAGGTCTATTTCAACCGGCAAGGCGGTCGGTTTCAAACAGCTCTACGACTCCCGTTCAAGACTCCTATGGGCCACATTCAGAAAATGAGCCTAGAGACCCCCACCATTCGCACATACCGTTACAGCGATCTATGTCGCACCGTCCTTTCGGAGACCCCACTCCAATCTTTCAAGGCCAGTTTAACCCGGCGGATTATATACAAGAACCAGTGGGTTTTAACCCATTGGGGCCGGAGGACCATTTTTCTGGGGGAAATGATATGGATGAGGAAGACGACCCGGAAGAACCCGCATCAGGAACTCCCAACCACCCAATAGAGGTCTCGGATAGTTCCATTTACCACGGACCACCCTATAATGGTCCAGATAGCTTCCAGGCTATCTTTACTCGGCACGAATGGTATTATACACCTTCTCACCATTCGTCGCCGCATGAGCAGCCGCAGCCTCACTATTCTTCGCCGCATGAGCAGCATCAGCAGCATCATCAAGATTCCTCTGGGAATCACCAGTTTGAGGCAGTTACGCCACCGCCTCCACCGCCACCAGTTCAGCCGGCGCCTCCACAGCCGCAAAGACATAGGAGATCCGGAGCCCGGATGTCCACACGAAGAGAAGAGTTTCACTTTAACTCTTCTCAACAATCAAGTGGCAGAAATTATCAGCCGCTTCCAGAAGATCCACAAATGGGTGGACCATCAAACCCCGCCGCGCAGCAACCGCCATCAATAGGTCCTGATAACCAGATACCGGCATACACGGGTCCTTCGATGTACAACCCGTTTGACCCACCGACTCACACTAACCTCGGTTACGCTGAAGCCGACCCGTATTTGGTAGCGGCTAATTACTACGCCCTTAACCCGGAGGGACCGTATGGAGCTCCTTGGGGAGTAGGTTACCGAGCACAGGGATACCAGATGCCTACACGACCCCCGTACTACCAACAACCCCCGCCGTCTCTACAGATGTCGCCACCTCAGCATCAGGAGATCCTACAAAGTATTAGAGCGGTGCGGCATGAGGCACGGGAAGACCGACGGCGTAACCAGGGGATGTTCAAGACCTTGACGAACTTAATCAAGGGAAAGAGTAAGAAGGATCAGTAAATCCTTTGTGTGTGTATGTCTACTTTAAAATTAAGTCCCTGCGAGGACATTTATGTGTGTATGTAGTCCCTGCGTGGACATTTATCATTTTACCTGGTCCCTGCGAGGACTTGTATCTTTCTTGTTTGACCCCTACGTGGGAAATAGATTTTTTTTTTGTGAAAAGACCCGTTTAGGGCAATATGTAACTTAAGTATAATTAATGGAGTGTTTGTTTTATAAATTTCATGTTTGCCACTATGTGCATATATAATTATAAATGAAATAAATAAATTAAAATCATTCCTTTTAAATTAATCTGCCTATGAAATTTATTTGGTTAAGGATCTTAAAGTGTGAAACCTAGCCACGTGTCAAATATAGGACCGGGCCAAAATGGTAAGACCTGTTTAAAAGATTCAATTCCCTGTTAACGTCTTAAAACATGTTAACACTCCTGGCAGAAGTGATTCCTTAAAATCACATACGTCATTTTTATAAAGGAATTCTTTAGAAGATTCCTAACCCAGTTTAATGATCTCTGAATCCTGGGTACATCATCAATTAAGATGATCATATTTTACCATACGTGGTAATATAATGCCTACGGGCCCTGCTCACTTCCATATGAGCCAGAAGACAGTGGTAGCTTTGACTCCCTGTCTGATAAAGGTAATGAACTAGGTTCAAACCTTAAAAGTCTTGATTCTCTGAAATCATAGCTTATAATTTAAATTGTCCATGTGACCAAGCCTTATGTGCTAATATATATTGTTATTGTCTATGTTTAGGATAAATTTTAATTGAAATCCTGAATTTATACGATAGATAAGTTAACCAGATATGGTCTCTGTTACCATGGTTAATGAATTACCCTAAGGGGCAATTCCATAATGAACTCCCAAATAAAATATTGACCTTGTTTTCTGTAACAGTTCAATACGAATGGCTGACTCCAATGAAGTAAACAGTCATCCAGTGGAGCCGAATGAGAACGCCCAGATTACATTAACGGGCGCTGAACTAAAAGCAATCATAGATGGCGCTATCACCCAGGCTTTGGATAGACAATATGAAGAATACAGTGGTACCCGAAGTAGGACCCACTCTGTATCCCATTCAAAGCCAAGGACACATTCAGAGGCTCATAACAAGCCTCCTCCTAAAAAGGATGTGCCAAAGAAAAACGGTGATGATCGCCAGTCCACCAACCACCAAAGTAATCCATCTCAGCAGTTGGTACTGCATCAGGGACCCCGTAACAAGGGTTGCACATACAAGTACTTCGTATCTTGCAAGCCCCGGGATTTTAATGGGGAGAAGGGAGCCGTCGATTGCATGACATGGCTCGACGAGATGGACACGGTCGTGGACATCAGCGGATGCGCTGAGGGTGATGTGGTTAAATTTGTCTCACAGTCCTTCAAGGGTGAGGCGTTAGCTTGGTGGAGATCTCTGTTGGAGGCCTCAGGAAAGATCCCGTTGTATAGCATGACGTGGGATCAATTCATTGCCCTGATCAAGGAAAATTTCTGCCCTCAACATGAGGTGGAAAAGATAGAATATGACTTCCTATCACTGGTAATGAAGAACCTCGATTGTCAAGCTTATCTGACGAGCTTCAATACACTATCCCGGTTGGTACCTTATCTAGTAACCCCGGAGCCTAAACGGATCGCTCGTTTTATTGGAGGTTTAGAACCCGAGATCAAAGCCAGTGTAAAAGCTTCTCGGCCAGTTACCTTCAGGTCTGTGACTGACCTTTCCTTATCCCTCACACTGGATGCGGTCCGGCAGAGATCGCAGAGGAATAAGGCGGCCGAGAAGAGGAAGCATGATAATGACGGTTCGAGTAGGTCGAACAAGAAACACCGTTGGAGCGGTGATCGCAAGAAGGGATCAGATTCGAAGAAAGATGGGCATCGTTCTGGGGAGAAGCCCACATGCAAAACTTGCAAGAAACAGCACTTTGGAAAGTGCAGATTCGAATCAACCTCGAATAACGAGCCCAGGTCTTTCGTTTGTGGTTTGTGCAAGTCCAAGGAACACAAAACCTTGGATTGCAAGAAAATGAAAGATGCAACGTGTTACCGTTGCAACGAAAAGGGGCACATAAAGACTAACTGCCCAAAATACAACAAGAAGCCAGAGGAGGCTAAGAAGACCAATGCCAGAGTCTTCAGGATGGATGCGAAGGAGGCTGTGCAGGATGATAACGTTATAACAGGTACTTTCCTTGTAAACGATGTTTTTGCAAGAGTACTTTTTGATTCAGGCGCAGATAAGTCCTTCGTAGATCATGAATTTTGTAAATTGTTGAATTTACCTGTCAAAACCCTAAAAGTGAATTATGAGGTAGAGTTAGCAGATGGTACCATTGAAGCCGTCTCTACTGAGATAGATGGATGTGCTATATCCATTAAGAACCATTCTTTTCCTCTATCTCTACTTCCCTTTAAGTTAGCCGGTTTTGACATAGTTCTGGGTATGGACTGGTTATCTCATAACCAGGCCCAAATCGTCTGTAACATGAAGCAAGTAGTGATAAAGACTCCGTCTGGTGAATCACTTACCATTCGGGGAGATACCCAGTACGGACTGCCTGAGCACGTGACTATGCTCAAGGCTTCAAAGTGTTTGAAAAAGGGATGTGTCATTTACATGGCGCAAGTGATCATTGACGAGCCTAAACCGAAGTTAGAAGACATCCCTGTCATCTCAGAATACCCAGAAGTGTTTCCTGAAGATCTGCCTGGCTTGCCACCGGATAGACAAGTTGAATTCAGGATCGATATCATTCCTGGAGCGGCACCAGTTGCCAGAGCACCATACAGATTGGCACCCACGGAAATGAAGGAATTGCGGACGCAGCTAGATGAATTACTGGCTAAGGGTTTCATACGACCCAGTTCATCTCCTTGGGGAGCGCCAATCCTGTTTGTCAAGAAGAAGGATGGATCGATGCGTCTGTGCATCGACTATCGCGAACTTAATAAAGTCACGATCAAGAATAGATATCCATTGCCCAGGATCGACGATTTGTTCGATCAGCTTCAAGGGGCAAGTTACTTCTCAAAGATTGATCTAAGATCAGGATATCATCAATTGAAGGTTATGGATGAAGACGTTCACAAGACTGCATTCAGGACTCGCTACGGTCATTACGAGTTCCTAGTGATGCCTTTTGGGCTCACTAATGCACCAGCCGCGTTCATGGATCTCATGAATCGTGTCTGCAAGCCTTACTTAGATAAATTTGTTATCGTCTTCATTGATGACATCCTTATTTATTCTAAGAACCAAGCTGACCACGAGAAACACCTTCGGTGTATTCTCAAACTTTTACATCACGAGAAACTCTATGCCAAATTCTCTAAGTGTGAATTTTGGCTACGAGAAGTCCAATTTCTTGGACATGTGGTCAGTGAAAGTGGTATCCAAGTGGATCCCGCTAAAATAGAAGCTGTTATGAACTGGCAAGAGCCAAAGACGCCTACGGAGATACGTAGCTTCCTGGAATTGGCAGGATATTACAGACGTTTCATCGAAAATTTTTCAAGGATTGCTGCCCCTCTAACTTCCCTAACTAAGAAGAAGATTAAGTTCGTTTGGGGCCCTAAGCAGCAGGAAGCATTCGATATTCTTAAGCAGAAGTTGAGCAACGCTCCTATGCTTACATTACCTGAAGGCGCTGAAGAATTTGTAGTTTATTGTGATGCATCACACACTGGCATGGGGTGTGTGCTTATGCAGAAAGGCAAGGTGATTGCCTATGCATCACGACAGTTAAAGGTGCACGAAAAGAATTACACCACCCATGACTTGGAATTGGGTGCCGTTGTGTTCGCACTAAAACTGTGGAGGCATTATCTTTATGGAATCAAGTTTGTGATCTTTTCTGATCACAAGAGCCTCCAGCATCTGTTTAACCAGAAAGAATTAAACATGAGGCAACGCCGTTGGATGGAAACTTTAAATGATTATGATTGTGAAATCAAATACCATCCCGGCAAAGCGAATGTAGTCGCTGATGCCTTGAGCAGAAAGGAAAGGGTTAAACCCCTTCGAATTAACGCCAAGCGAATGGAGGTAAAGAACAGTTTAATTGAAAGGGTGTTAGCTGCACAGAAGGAAGCTGTGTTGGAAGCTAACTATCCTAATGAAAAGTTAGGAGTAACTGAGGAACAGTTAACTCTTAGCAAGGACGGGATTTTACGGTTAAACGGACGAATATGGGTTCCAATTTTTGGAGGACTTCGTGATGTTATCCTCCAGGAAGCCCATAGTTCCAAATACTCAGTTCATCCTGGAGCTGACAAGATGTACCAGGATTTAAAGGCAAATTATTGGTGGATAGGCTTGAAAAAGTCTGTGGCCGCCCATGTAGCAAAATGCTTGACATGTGCGCAAGTCAAAGCCGAGCATCAGAAACCGTCAGGTTTGCTACAACAGCCTGAACTTCCTACGTGGAAGTGGGAAATGGTAACTATGGATTTTATTACCAAGTTACCCAAGACAAGAAAAGGCAATGATACGATATGGGTTATAGTTGACCGACTGACTAAGTCAGCTCATTTCTTACCCATCAAGGAGACTTATAGCTCCGATATGTTAGCCCAGTTATACGTTGATAAGATTGTAGCCCTACACGGCATACCTGTAGCTATTATCTCTGACCGGGATACTAGGTACACGTCACATTTTTGGAAGAGCTTCCAGCAATCTTTGGGCACACGTTTGAACTTTAGTACGGCTTACCATCCTCAGACAGACGGTCAGAGTGAGCGTACTATTCAAACGTTGGAAGACATGCTACGCGCATGTGCGATCGATTTGGGAGGTAGTTGGGATAAGAACCTACCATTGATCGAATTCTCCTACAACAATAGCTACCATACCAGCATTAAGGCTGCGCCGTTTGAGGCATTATACGGTAGAAAGTGTAGATCGCCAGTTTGTTGGGCGGAAGTTGGAGAAGTCCAGTTATCAGGACCAGAAATCGTGTTCGAAACAACGGACAAGATTGTCCAGATTCGTAACAACCTCCAAGCTGCCCGGAATAGGCAGAAGAGTTACGCGGATCCAAGTCGTAAGGATTTTCACTTTGAAGTAGGTGACAAAGTCCTACTTAAAGTGTCACCATGGAAAGGGGTGATGCGATTTGGTAAGAAAGGCAAACTAAGCCCGAGATACATAGGACCTTTCGAGGTTATCGAACGTGTCGGGTCAGTTGCCTACAAGTTGAACCTACCAGAAGAGCTGAGTGGAATTCACAATGTGTTCCACATTTGCAATCTAAAGAAGTGTTCCGCTGACGATTCACATGTCATGCCACATACAGATGTGCAAATAGATAAGAGCTTAACGTTTGTAGAAAAACCTTTGTCGATTGAAGATCGACAGGTAAGAAAGCTTCGAAGAAAGCATATACCTTTTGTCAAGGTCAAATGGGATGCCCGAAGAGGTCCCGAGTTTACGTGGGAGTTAGAATCCTCCATGAAAGAAAAGTACCCTTACTTGTTTCAGTAAATCTCGGGTCGAGATTTATTTTAAGGGGGTGAGGATGTAACACCTCGCAAATTTCGGGTTTAATTTTAAAACGACACGTGTCATGTCAAACAGAAACGCGTTGAAAACCCGGATTTAATAAAGATGTTTTCGGTAGGATTTAAAGTGGCGTCATGTTAAATTATTACCTCTGAACACCTCAATTATAAATCCCAAGACCCGATTTAATATTTTACACATCTATGCACCCTCAATTCAGGGAATTATTGCCTATAGAGGAAAATTCAAATGCATGATGTGATCCCATGATGAAATGAATGATAAACCGTCATTTACGGGTCTTGTATATGCAATCAAGTGAAATAATGGATGATGGTAGGGTATGTTACAGTATTAGACACTTATTGGAGGTCCCCTATTGATAAAATGAAGTCCACAAGTCGTATATAATGGCTGCCCTTTCAAACCATCAACAAACAACAAAATTCGGATCAGAGCAAGGCGTCGCGTAGCGCGACAGCCCCTCGCGCTACGCGAGGGTGCGCCCAGCGACAGCAGACTTGCTGTTGGCTGTTGTGTGCGTTTGTGACCTCCTTAGCCGGTTTCTCTTGCACATGCATGGCCCCTAGACACCCCTACATGCTAAAGACATGTGTTTATCACTTGTGGCTGATCATAGACTCTTGTGTCAATTGATTGTGGTGTGTAAACCCACTATATAAAGGACCTTCATGTGCTACTATCATTCACACATCATATTCAAGCATTCTGATTATTTGGGGAGCTTGCAAACTGATCAAGAGCCTTTCTAATCATCCATTAATCATCTAGTAAGTTGCTTAACCCTTCTAAATTATTTCTAGTTTAGTTTTTAGCTCAAAAGTCAATATATCGTAACTTACGGTTGACTTCGGGATTAGTTATCGATAGCTCAGTCGTAACCCGAAATAAAAGTACCGTTAGGTTGGTAATTATGTGGGTAATAAGACCCTAAAAGGGTTCCCCCTGATTCCCATCCTAACCGGTTCGTTTGTCGAGTCAAACATTTACCGAAAAAGTCAACAGAAATGACATTTGTGATTTAACGCGTGATTAGCAATCCGTAAGGCGTGTAACCTGTTCTAACCTTAATATAACTTGATAATAAGTATAAAAACTTGTTTACGCTTGTCCGACTCGACAAATTTCTATTTAAACCCGGTTCGGAACCGAAAGGCGCAAAACCTTGACTTTTGCTTTGACTTCGGTTCTGACCCGTTTTAGTTTGATTCAAAGATGCCTTAGTGCTTCATTAGAGTAGGGTTGCATGTTAGTATAAGTCTCTGTACTTGTTTCGTTGATTATCCGTTGCATGCACACGTTTCCGTTAATCGCTTAAATTGGACCATAACGCCCTTATGACCTTATAACGAGAATTTTGAAAATGTGGAAAAACAATAATCTTAGTTACTGATTATTTAGCATGTACGTAAATTTTCACGACAAGCGGAGGTCTAGATTAGGAGATATGCGCGTTAGCGTAAATAATAAGCTTTTTATTAATTAAACGGCGCGATTAGCGCATAGCCTATCTAAACCCAATTTTCGGTACCAAAACTATTACCCGCTGATGTTAAATAATATTTTAGGATTTTTGAAGATTTTTAATTATTTTTAAGCTGGTCTTAAGCTAGGCTTATCGCATTGATTCGGTTAATACCGAATATGCCCTTTTAGGCCATAAAACGAGTTTTACGAATCCGATTGATACCAATCCAATTGCCACTGATTTAAAATAATAAATATAGCATTTTGAACCTGTTTTGCTGATTAGAAAACCCAGATTGGTATTTTAACCCGTACGTCGCTTAAAACGGCTTTATACGCGTATTAAACGCGTAGTTTAGTATTAAAACCATTTTGCCACGTAAGACTTAATACCATTAGACATAACCTGTTAAGTTAAGATGTTTTTCTGATTTAATCAGACTCGTATCTCAGAAGTACTATAAATCTCTTTTATAACCCTTAAAATGACCAAAATACCCCTACGGGGCGTATTTAGGGACTAAACTCGTTATGGGCATTATGGAAGATATCATAATGATATCACCACATATTTAAAGCGTATTAACCTAGGAAACCTGTTCGCGACCCTTTCGGTTACCCGTTATGCATTATACGCGTTCGGTTCGGGTTATGTAACTAGTTTGCATAAACTAGCCGAAACGGGTCAAACGATATTATTTTTATCTCAAAATCCAGAATGTGAATAGTAAACCCATATTAAACAAGTCTTCAAACTTGTCGGTTCTAAATCACATTCTATCCGGTCTTCGCTTAATCGTGCGTAAGAACCGTATCCTTAAAACTAACCGGTCTAAGCTTAAGCTTAATTAAAGATCCGTTAGTATTCTAATAGGTTGTATTAAACCTTCGTTCCAGATTAGGAGAACCAGTAAAAGCTATCTGCAGTTTATTCAATTAAGGATTTATACTTGCAAAGGTAAATACTTTTAACTTATTTTCCCTATACGGGCTTGGGTTACGGTACATAGCGTACCGCTTGATCGAGCATCAAATCTTCCACGCTTAGTGGTTAATTGAATAATTTGATCGGCTCGTTTTAAACAGATGTGTTTACTTTACAGCCTTTGGGGGGTTAATGACCATGTCCCGGATATCCCTGGCATTATCTTACGAGATAGCCACGACCTGAGCACGGGGTGTAGGCGTACTCCCGTGTATAACTCACATAAGTGGTGTGTCTATTGATCTTTAACCCGGAATACGTTCCGGGCTACTGAACGCATAAGTAACATGTAAATCGTTCACAAGATTATTATATTAAATAATTCTCCCAAGTTAATAAAAAATGTTTATGCCATGTGCATCCAAACCAATTTTCAATCATTTATAAAATGAGTCAGTTGAATGTATTTACCAGTGTAAACTGACATATTTTCCCAAAAAGATTAAATGCAGGTACTAGGCGAAATAGGCTGGGATTCTCCTAAGCATCACTAGAAGTCTCGCAAACTTAAGATGCCGAAGTCTGTTGAACCATAAACAATATTTTATTATTCGATCCTACTGTGGATAAACACCGGATAATTGTGACTTTGTTTACAATAAATAAATTCGGTTGTATCTTATTTTAAATTTGCTTCCGCTGTGCATTATTATATTGTGTTGTTTGACTATTACGTTGCCAACCACGTCACGATACTCCCCCACCGGGCCCACCGGTGACACGTGGAAATAGGGGTGTGACAGGTAACAAAACTTTGAACTCACCAGCGTAGTCTGACACACTTGTTTGCATGCTTGTAGGTCGTTAGTTGAGATATTTTGGGGACTTGCTATCTGTAGCAGCTGGAGTGGGCATGGTCTTGCTGGACGTATTTATTTTATTGGTTTATTGATACATTACTTTGGTTTTAAAACTGGTTAACTTTGCTTCCGCTGATACTTTGGTTTTCATTCAAACTTACAGACAGTGTTTTATTTACAATCAAGTACTTTATCTTTTAATTGAATGCGTTTGATATAATTAGTGGCTCGTTGTTGGATTCGTCGCACTCCTAATAGGGACATACCCTAGGTGGGACTTTGGGGGTGTGACATACCTTGACGGGTGGACGGGCGGGCGCACCCCTTGAAATAAAATATAGTGTATTTTTAGGCAAAAAACTTGATCGCACCCCTTAAAAATATGGTTGAAGCCTTCATCCGCGCCCCCATACAAAAAACCTGAGTCCGCCACTGTGTGGAGCTTAACTGACCGAATCATCTCCATACACTCAAAAGGCTTCCCTTGTGACAATAAGTGTAATAAGATGAAAATTAAGTTACGGGAGTACTAACACATAGGACCGAAGTGCTTAAACCACTCATATTGGAGCCTTTACATTCATACTTTCTATATAATACATTTGGAAAAAAATAGACGAAACAACTAAATATCACTACATTGGATTTTTGATAATAGAAAATAAATTACAGAAAATAAAGTAAACCTCAATATTTCATATTCAACCTTCTATATTTTAGTGAGAGTGTATAAAAAAGTTTGTTTGATCAAGACATAGATAGAGATGGATAGTTGGATATGAGATATTTTTTGAAAAGTAAATAAAATTAGTGTTTTAATTAAATTATAGAGATACAAATAGATGAGAGGCTTTAGTGTAAATGCTCTTATAGCATAATGGTATCAATGTGTGATGGGAAATAGGGGTGTAAATGAGCCGGGCCGAGCCCGAGCTCGACTGGGCTCGACATATTTTTTCTGAAGCTCGAGCTCGGCTTGGTTCGAGCTTACTTATTTGAGCTCGAGCTCGGCTCGCGAGTAAAACCTAAAGCTCGAGCTATTTTGAGAACAATCTCAAACGAGCTAAAAGCTCGGCTCGCCAATATTATATATAAAAAATAAAATTTTGTTTGGGCTCGTTTAGTCCCGCGAGCCTAAACGAGCTTTGTATTTCAGGCTCGAGCTCGGGCTCGATAACAAAACGAGCTCTATTTCAAGCTCGAGCTCGGGCTCGGTTCGTTCGAGCTTTTAACTGAGCCGATAACGAGTAGTTCTCGAGCCTCTGGGCTTGTTTACACCCCTAATGGGAAAGTATCCCTCTCTAAGAGGATGGGAAAGTTTCCCTCTTTGAAAGGTTTGTAGTAGACAAACATGCATTAGTTTAAGGGGCTGTTTGGCAACACTTGAATGGTTAAGTGCTGAACCAATAAGAGGCCTGAACCATTAGGTGCTGAACCAGTAAAAGGTTTGAACCATTAAGAGCCTGTATAATGCTTAACCGTTCAGAGGCAAATGTCTGACCAATTCAGACATCTGCTCGTGAAACAAACAGTCTAACCATTAAGTGCTGAACCAGTAAGAGGTCTAAACCATTAAGAGACTCATTAAGAGATAAACAAACAACCCCTAACACTGTTTAGAAGATATGTGAGTTATAGTGACCAGGGGAAGGATCCACTAAAAAATGGATTTTGCCTAAGTAGCCTAAGAAGGATTGTGATGATGACATGTGGCACTCCTAATAAGTAGGACTGAAGGGCATTTTGGTCCTTATAAATAGGAGTAAAAATGACATGTGTCACCCATTTTGTTTTTTAAAAATACAACAAAAAAATCTAGTACAAAAAAATTTAGTACAAAAAATATAGCACAAAAAATGTAGTACAAAAAAATATAGTACAAAAAAATCTAGTACAAATAAATACAGCACAAAAAATCTAGTACAAAAAAATATACCACCAAAAAAATTCAACAAAAAATGTAGTAAAAAAATCGAGCACAAAAAATTGAGAAAAAAAAAATTAAGACAAAAAAATTCAGCACAAAAATATAGTACAAAAATCCAGGACAAAAAAAATGTTATACAACATAGGAATATAACACATTTTAGTGGGTTTTTTTAGTCTTTATATTTTATATAGCAGTATGGTACTCAAATTAAAGATAAAAAGACGATCGATTTTACGGTGAAATTTTTATGAAAAAATAATGTCGTATAAAAAAGTTATGAACGTTTAAAAAATGGGGGTGGAATATGCATGTGCCTTGCATGTAGAGAGAGAGTCCATAAATAAGATTTTCCCAAGATACCCTTACACTCCTCTTTTCTCCGACACTTTCATCTTAACCATTGATTTGAAAAATGAAGGTAAAATAAACTTTTTATTTGATTTAACCCATAGCCCATAGTGACCATTCTAAAACTAATACATCCTACTACTAGGTCCAGAAAGATAAGACTAGAGTGGGCCAAAGCCCAAGAAAATAAGAGCGCGCTCAAAATACAACAAATATTGTTTATTTTCAATGGGTGGAGATACAATAGAAAGTTTATTTGGCTAGGAAGGCTAGGAAGTGATCTTGACCATCCATTAAGTTAATCAATGGCTAAGATTAAATCAGGGAAATTGAAAGGAAGAAAAGAGGCGCGTGTGTTTGTTCAGGGGCATTCTAGTCAATCCAAGCCAATAGTTTTTCTCTCTTCCAATTCCCCCCATTTTTTAAACGTTAATAACTCTTTCATACGACATTATTTTTTTATAAAAATTGCACCAAAAAAACGAGCGTTTTTTATCTTTAAAACGAGTATACTATTGCTATATTTATAAAAAAAAAATTAAACCCAGTTGTGTAAAACGCAATAGAAAAACCACCAGTTACGTAAAACACAATGAAAAAAAAAACCTAAAAAATGACATTTTTCTAAAACGCAATACGCCAAAAACACAAAAAAATGATTTATTTGTAAAACGCAATGGCCAGAAAACACAAAGAAATGTCTTATTTCTAAAACGCAATGGACTGAAAACACATAAAAAGTGTTTTACCTAAAACGCAATGCACAAAAAACACAAAGAAATGTCTTATTTGTAAAACGCAATGGCCAGAAAACACAAAAAATATTTTATTTGTAAAACGCAATGGCCAGAAAACACTTAAAAATGTCTCATTTCTAAAACGCAATGACCTAAAAAAACAAAAGAAAGTGTTCTCTGTAAAACGCAATGGACTGAAAACACCTAAAAATGTGTTTTACCTAAAACGCAATGACTAAAAACACTTCAAAATGTGTTTTACCTAAAACGCAATGACTAAAGATACTTAAAAATGTGTTTTTTCTAAAACGCAATAGCCAGAAAACACATAAAACTCTCTTATTTCTAAAACGCAATGGACACATAAAACTGTTTGTGAACTGTTTGTGAATTGTCTGTGAACTGTCTGAATTGTCTAAGAACCCAGATCAACCCCAGCTCAACACCTAAAAATGTGTTTCTAAAACGCAATGGACACATAAAACGCAATAGCCAGCTCAACCCCAGCCAGGGGCTCTGCCCCTTGGTCCCCGCCAAGGGCTGCCGCCCCCGGACCCCCGCCAAGATCGTAAAACGCAATGACTAAATAAAAACCCAGATCGTGAAAATGAAATTAAAGAATTTCTTACATGGATCGAAGCCGGTTTCTTCATTAATTGACGAAATTTGAAATGATAGAAACACTTATCAGCGATTGAATCGAACAAATCGAGTGATTATCTTCAAAATCACCAGAAAAAATGAGATTTTGAATGAAATTAAACTGGGTTTTCTTCGAAAAAAGCTGAAGAACACGTTGATCGGGTGGTTGAATCATTGATTGATGACGAAAATCACACTATAATGTAGTGATTATTGAGATATTAAGTGAAGAAAAGGTTGGAGATGGTGGGTTTTGAAAATGGTGGGTTTTGAAGTAACTGGGGAGTGACTCTTTCTCTTTATTTTAAAATTTGCCACATGTCATAATCCTATGGCTTCCTATCCTTCCTAGCCAAAATTAACTTCCTATTTGATCTTTTCCCTATTTTCAATATCGTAAGTTTAAGATAAAACTTTTTACTAAATGGGCTAGGTTATAAAATGTTCTGGGTTGATTTTTTTTTCTTTTCAGTACTGATTAATGTTTTAAAAACCGGTTTTTAAATCACATCGGGTTAGACTCAGAAATGGTTCAACCGGTTAAATCGGGTTGTACCAGACGGTTCAACCCGGTTAACTCATTAACCCGATAAATCTAAAAAATAAAATTTCAACTCAAAATAATCCAAAACTACATTATTCCATAATAAAATATATTCTAAAAGTTAATCCTTAACCAAAAAATAATCTAAAAGTTCACTCTCAACGTCACCCTCATTAGATTAATTCATAGTGTTGAATGCATCAAGTTTACAATCGCCTAAAAGACGAAATTCACTATCAACGACCTAAAAGTCCAAATTTTAACCTTTTCCTACCGGGTTACCGGTTTAAACCGGTATAACCCAATTTACCGGTGTTTAACTTCTTTGTCGCTCCTTCAATCTACAGGTATGATTCGTGCCTGTCAAGCTTCTGGTATTTGGTTTAACCGGTTCAACTGGCCGATATAAACCGGTTTTTAAAACATTGATATTGATCATACCTGGACTTGATTCCATACGCGGAACAGTGTATTAAACATACCCAATTTGTGCACCTCTAGTACTCACATTCTGAATTAACTTATCCGCTGATCTTTATTTAAATGGATTATAAACAATCTGGCTATGACAATTGTTATTTGTTTCTTTGGGATGAAGGCAGAAATTGAGATTTGATCAGGAAAGAAATGCAAGTGGATTGAGATAACCTAACTGATAGTATTTTAAACCACACACCCAAGATTATAAATGAACTTTTACATCGAGATAGATAGTATTTTTGTTAAGAGAGAAGAAGTCTCCCAATTAAGGTAATTTTTGCTTTGTTTACTACTGAAGTATGCATTTGTTTTGATATCTTATTCTTAAGGCTGGTCCAATGTTTTTAAGGTCCTAAGCGAATTAAAAAGTTGGGGCTCTTTTAGAGTTTTTTCTTATGTAAACCTTTCTCTTTTACCCTGGTTTGGGATTGAAAACAATAAACTAAGAAGTTTTAGTTGACGGAGTATTAAAAAATAGTATATATGCTAAGCACGTAAACCCGATTATAGTATCTAACTAATCAATTTCACAAAATCTTGGAAAATCAACCAAAATTCAATGTTTATCTTGATGAAGTCATGATGTAATCAAATGTAAATGAAAATTTTTGCAAACAAGTATGAAAAACTGGAGATTACAACTACAAACGGAGTTCGACTATCTCTCAAATGATAGATTAATCGCTCTGCAGCTCATCAAATCTTAAAAGGAATTTGGGGCCCTTGGAGGTGGAGGCCCTAAGCGGCTGCCTTACTTTTATACCTATAGGACCGGCCCTAGTCAAAGGGTTTAACTTTCGTTGTGATATACTTTCGTTATGATCTATTAGGTTTGGTTTTATTTATTTTTAGTGTTACATAGTTTTCTTTTAATTCTTCATGTATTTTCCTTAACATGCACCGTTTAAAATCGTTTATTCATAACCTATATAACGAATATATGGTTCATTTACTACGAGTCGAGACAAACATACTGAAAGCTCGATCTATGCTCCAAACAAGCTATGAATACATTTCTGTTTTAATTTTGGGAAATCAATGCCATAAAATAATTCTGAGAAATTAGTAAAAAAGGAACGTTCGTGAGATATTTCTTCCACCAGAGAGTCAACTGGCATTTATATACGGATGAAATGTTAATTATGAACGAACGACTTTTGAATCAACTAGTTGATTTTCCGACCCCGCGTTGCGGCGGGGATCCAATGTCTGCAAAACGCGTGCCCTCAACGGCAAGCGGATACCAAATATCAAAACATAGATAAAAATGATGTAGTAACGATAGTTACTCCGTCATAAAAACGATTTAAAAAAATCTAATATATAATAGTAGGACCCACACGTTCTACACGTTAGAAATTCGGTTGTTTTCAGTTCAGTTATGACGTTACTAACATGTTAAAATATGGATGAGCTCGGTACCGGTAATGGCACCAAAAGTACCGATCCCGAAAATAATCGAAATTAGGTACCGGCACCGAAAATGCTCGGTACTATACGGTATGGTATTTGAAGGTAAAAATAAGTAAATACGGGTATGGTGCTAGACCGGTGTCGAACTGAAAGTAACGATTCTGAAAACACCAAAAAGGTGGGTACCAAATTGGTACCGAAAATAATTTGGTATAGTAAATTTGGTACCGATGCGATACCGGTTTGATTACAGGATTTGATATCATTTGCTCATCAATAACTTAAATATTCAAGTTAAATTTACATGTTACAATTCATTCATTACAGAAAAACACAAAAAAGAAAACAAAAGAAGTTGTGTATATAAAACCTCATTCAAACGAAATAGAATTTACTTACCACGTGTATGAAACGGTGCAATTACTTGCGTTGTTACGTGGCATGAGCCACGGTTAGGGATGAGCTCGGTACCGAAAACCCCTAAAAGTGGGTACCGGTACCGAATATACATGGTACGGCAACAGTACGATATCAGTATTTCAGAGTAAAAACCGGTACCGAAAATGTCAAAAGTCGGTACCGAATCGGTACCGAAAATGTATCCATTTTGATAAATTTGATACCATTACCCGGAACCATTTGTTTACCTCTATGTGTGTTACTGTTCAAAAGCGTGTTCATACGGGAACTTACTCATCAGTGAGTGGTCACAAAGTCAGAAGCGTGTTCATACGGGACATGACACGAAATTTACTTTACTTTTATGTATTTCGTTTTATACCTTCATTTTGATTTTGATAGCACATCTCTATTTAAGTATATCATTTCTCGGTAGATGAAATCAAATAAACCACATAAATCTTCTTTTCATTTGGTTTCCAAATTCCTAACACATCAATGGCAACTTCACCATCCTCTTCTTCTCGATCATTTAAATATGAAGTTTTTCTTAGTTTTAGAGGAGAAGACACCCGCAAAACATTTGTAGATCATTTCTACGCGGCTCTCGTAGATCGGCAAATCCACACTTATAAGGACGACGAGACGCTTCCTCGGGGTGAATCCATCCATTCATCTCTGTTGGAGGCTATTGAAGAATCACGAATTGCTGTCATAGTATTCTCCAGAAACTATGCGGATTCTTCATGGTGTTTGGAAGAACTCACACATATAATGAGATGTAAGGATGAGAGAGAGCTAATTGTTATACCGATATTTTATGATGTGGAACCTACAGATGTGAGAAATCAGAAAAGGAAATTTGGAGAAGCGTTTTCCAAACAAGAGACGAAGAATGTCACCAAAGCTGAAATATGGAGAAAAGCACTTGTTGATGTGAGTAGCATCGCTGGATGGGAGCTCAAGAACATTGCCAACGGGTAAACTTTTTTTTTATCTCAATTATGCACGTACCGTTAATTAATGTGTTTTACAATCAGAAGTGATCAGTGGTGGACCCAAGAATATTTTGCATGGGGGCGGAATTTTTAGGGTTAGTTATCTATCGCGGAATATTAAAAAAATGTTCCTGTTTGGATCGGGTCAAGTAAAACTTGTTGCGTCAGCCAAAACTAATATTTAATTCAATAATCTAATAATAATTAATTTAGTAATAAGTTCTAGAAATAGCTCCATGATATTGACATTCCGTTAACAAACAAGTTTCAATGATCTAATATTAATCTAGCAAGAAGTTTCAACAAACATTAACAAAATACACACTAACACATTTACCCTAATAAATAATTACCCCATAATCTAGACTCTTATATCATCATTTGGGATTCCTATTCTTAAAAATAGTAGCCCCATAACCTTTATTCTTATATATTATTTTGATGGGAAAACGTTATAGAAATGTAACCAAGTTTGCCAAATGTTCTAATTAAGTCATTCAAACTTTTTTTGTCTATCTAAACTAACTACACTTCAACTTAATGTTCTCATAGTGTGTAATTACCAGGTAACCAGGTGACTATTTTTTCATTTTATTTTTTGTTTTCTTTTAATGTTTATGTGGATATTATTTAAGGATTTTATAAAATTAAAATATATTTTAAACCCTAACAAACCTTGGACCTCTCAATTTTCAATCGTCGATTGAATCGGAAAGAACATGTTTTTATTTTGTGGATTTGATTTGCATAATTCAATCATTGTTGCTTCTTAAATTTTATTTCTTCTAGTTTATGTTCTTGTCTTACTGCATCTTCATGGCAATATCATTGGAATCACTGTTGAATCACTTGAATGGTTGAATCCTATTTTGAAAGCATATTGAAATCACCGCAATTTCTTCTATTTGTGATTTACAAATTTAAAAATGTGATTTTTTGTAACCCCTGCTCCATTTTGAAACGTACTGGAATCATACATTTTGGAGCCTGCTCAGAATTCCATTTTATGATTCAAACGATACACAAAAGGTTTTGATTATTTAGTAAATTTTTTAGAATAAAAATATAAATTTTTATTGAAAATTTCATGTTATTATTTATATTTCCCACTTCCTATTAAAAAAATATAAAAAGTTATCAAACCTGACACATCATCATTAGTAACCTGGTAACCTGATAATTACGTAATATTAGAACAACAAATGAAACTTTAGTGACTTTAGAGAGACAAAAAAAGTTTCAGTGATTTAATTGGAACAGATGTCAAACTTGATTACATTTCTACAAAGTTAACCCTATTTTGATTACTATTCTTAATCTTATAGACGTATTTACTATTCTTAAAAATAATAACCCCATAACCTTTATTCTTATATATTATTTTGATTATTATTCTTAATCTTATAGCAGTAAGAAACAACAAGTTAATAATTACAAAAATTTGTATTGGAATCTTAATCTTATAGCCGTAATAACCACATATGCAGACATCTGTAGTAGAAGATGTAGAACAAACCTCTCAAGTCTGCGACAAGAAGACTGTTTGTTTTTTTTAACATTTGCAGACGGTTGTGGGATGGAGGAGAGGGTGGTGGCGGCGGTTGTGGGGTGGAGGAGATGGGTGAGAGTCGGCGTTGTTTGTGGAGGTGAGAGGTGGAGGTTGCGGCTATGGGGTGGAGGAGGCGGCTATGGGGTAGAAGAGAGAGGTGGAGGCGGTGGCTGTTGGTTGAGGTGAGAGGTGGAGGTGGCGGTTGTTGGTGGAGGTGAGAGGTGGACTCGGATGTTGGAGGAGGAGAGGGGTGAGAGGCGATTTGTGAGAAGGGAAGGATAACTAGGGTTTGGAAGTGGTATGAAATAGGAAGTCCACATCTGCTGGAATAAGAGGACACGCAGATGTTTTTAAATGAAATGTATTCTAAAGAACAAACACTCTGCGAAACAAAAGGTCTGAGTGTGGTCTGTGCGACGCACACAAAAGTTGCCAGAAAAATCTTTTCAATAAAAACAAACAATCCTTCAATCTATATAGAGAAGTTCGCAATTAAAAATGTATATAGACTTATAAGTTAGTCAAACTAGTTAAAACTATATGCTATAATGCACACTTCATCCAAGTATAAAATAATAAACATTAATACTGGATGTTTGTGAACTTTTCTTTGATTTTGGTGTCATCTTCTTCTCTATCGTTAACCACCATCTCCCGCCACAGCTCCGCCACAGTCCACCAGAAAGTCCGCCACAGTCAGACTAGTTAACACCTATATTACACTAAAAAAATTCAGGGGGAGCGACCGCCCCCTTAGCAGAACTGTAGGTCCGACCCTTGAAGTGATCCTATACATTGAATCCTCGATAATAGGCGTGTTAGTCAAATTATATAATACTCTCAACTTTAATAATGACATATTTAGCCTCTTAACTAAAAGAATTTAGCTCCTCAGCTTTAATAATAAGGGTTATTGGATTTTATCATCCCCAACTATCGGCCTTTGGCCGTTGCCACCCCCAACTATCGGCCTTTGGCCGTTGCCACCCCCAACTAACACTTTGACACCCGACACCCCCAACTTGACTTTTAGTTTGTGCCGGCACCACTCAGTTAAATCTTTACTAACTGAGTATGTTTCTTATCAGAGTAAACTGCAATTTTACCCCCTGGGGTTAGAGGCAATTGGCACTCTGACCCCCTCCCTGAAAAAAATTGCAATTTGCCCCCCCAACATTGTTGTTCTGTCGCAAGATTACCCCCTGTGAACAACTTCTGTTAAAAGTCAACATAATTAAGTAATGGTCAAAGGGTATATAGGTCATTTCCACGATACTTTTGTATCTTACACATTACAACCCCCTATACATTTGAGACTCCTAGCACTCTTACCCCCTCCACCTTCCCACACCGCTCCTCCAGATCTCCGGCGATCTTCATCTCCGGCGATCTTCATCTCCGGCGATGTTCATCTCCGGCGATGTTCATCTCCGGCGATGTTCATCTCCGGTGATCTTCATCTCGAAACCCTAACCTTTTTCCTTCAAATTTCCAAATCTTATTTCTCCGATTTCTTACAACACACATTTCTGGCTTCTGAAAATGCCTGTGAATTTGACATCTAATGCGATTCCGCTGATTCTCTCCGGCGACATGAACTCGAAGCCGCTGCTACATGTATTAGACATCAAACTCATCGGCTCTTCACAGGAACGCTACCGTTTACTCCTCTCAGATTCTGTTTCCACTCAGCAAGCAATTCTGGCCACTCAGCTTAATGATCGACTCGAAACCGGCACCGTTCTCAAAGGATCCGTTGTTCAGCTCATCGAAAACATTTGCAGCACTATTCAAAATCGCAAGTTCGTTCATTTCTTCTCTCTCTCTCTCAACACGCTTAGGTTTTCGTATAGATGTATACGGTTTACATTCTAATAAGATACATTGTGTTTTTCAAAACCAGATAGTCCTAAAAGCTTGAAATATAATTATATGATGCGGCCATCCTCATCATTGAATTAATCTATGCGAAAGTTGTGTCTCTGTTTTGGGATCAGACCATGCGTAATCCTTAAACTGTTATTAATGTTCCAGCAACATACCATTTAGTGTCAAATATTATTAAAAAGAACGAAGGTAAGTTAACCTGTGATTGCAAGGATCAGTTTGCTATGTGTTTGACATACTTTTATTTATATTTTGTGTTTTTTGTGTCCTTAATAAACTCTCCTCAAATGAGTTTGAATAGTTTCTTCATTATAAACCAGTTTATAATTAGAATACAAGGAACATAGATTGAAGTTCTATTTTATTCGTTTCTTCTGAATTTTTATTGCCAATGAGGTTTTCTAATGGTTAAATGACCATTTGCAGTAGGTTAGGGATTTACCAAAGTCCATTTCCCAATTGTTAGAGGGTTTTGAAAAGGATTTGTTTCCTGTAGGGGTAATGTTTGGAACAGTCTATAACACTGGGGGGTAATATTGCAGAATACAGAGAACCATAGAGGGTTAGAAGATTTGGTAGTATAGTCATTTTACATAGGGGGTGATATTGCAGAGTAGAACAAATCATAGGGGGTAAGAAGGAAGGGTAATTTAGTCATTTTACATACCAATTAACAGAACTGTTAAGTTCTTTAATGGCAGGGGGTAATTTTGCGACAGAACAACAATGTTGGGGGGGGGGGGGCAAATTGCAATATTTTCCAGGGAGGGGGTCAGAGTGCCAATTGGCTTAAACCCCAGGAGGTAAAATTGCAGTTTACTCTTCTTATCATACGTGGCACAAACTTGATGAGATGGACAGGATGACATGACGAATCTTGATTATGTGGCACTATATGTACATATAAAAAGCTGCATTTTATAAAGACATCCAAAACCCTCCTCTTCAGCCACCATACATTATCATCACACCACACCACCAAGCTCTCACTCCTCCCACATCGAAGCTCATCCATGGAGGTGCAGGTGCTAATAAAACCACTCATTCTACTCCTCTGCATCTACTCATCTTACAACCTTCACATTCTCAGCAGCTTTCCACATCATTCTACCACAAATCATGCCCCAGGTTCAAACAAATAATGCAAGACACCACCACCAACAAACAAATTGCCTCCCCCACCATCGGCGGCGCCGCCCTCCGCCTCTTCTTCCACAACAGAGATGCAAACCCTAACTGGAACCGATCTACTCTCGTTGCGAAGATCTGATTATCGATCTGTTCTATGTTTGAATTCTCGATCCGTTCGTTCGTTATGACGTCATCATCATCTACATTGTAGTACCAGCATGACCTAACTGAAACTGAGATCGATTCAACGAACTCGTTACCGAACGCCGGAGTCTCTTCATTGCTAACTGAAACTGAGATCGATTCAATGCATCCGTTTTTGCACTCGAAACAGACGACGGGGTTGTTAGGTACGGTCGCCGGTGGTGGTGGATCTGGAGTATTGGATACGGTCGCCGGTGGTGGTTGTTGATTTGAGTTTGATTTCAGACAAGATTCGATTTGATTTGAGTATACACAGATCTGACGATTTATTTGTGTGAAAGAAGATAGCTGATGGAAGGTTTTGTTTTGTGTGGATTAGCTTAAAAGAGAGAAGATATCAAGAAACCATGTCATCCTGTACACGTAATTGATAAAGTGCCACGAATTTGCCATGTCATCCTGTCCGCGTAAGCTAGGTTGTGCCACGTAGGATAAGAAACAAACTCAGTTAGTAAAGATTTAACTGAGTGGTGCCAGCACAAACTAAAAGTCAAGTTGGGGGGTGATAAAATCCAATAACCCTAATAATAAACAACGTTAGCCCTTAAACTTATTAACATGTTTAGCCTCTCAATTTTAATAGTGAACAACTTTAGCCCCTAAACCTTAGTAATGACATGTTTAGCCTCTTAACTAAAACATCAAAGAACTTTAACACCTGCAATTTACTTAATTTTGTCTACGTTTGAACCCGCCGCGGAGCGCGGGTGCCGGGTGGTAACCCACTAGTTTTCATTTAAAAAAAACAATTTCTACTTTATATTATATTGTGTGCATGAAAATACAAATTCATTTTTATATTCATTAGCTTGTAAATCTCTTGGAGTTAAGAGTGGAGGTGAAGAGCTCGATCCTTTGTAAAGCAAATTTTTTTTACACACCTAAATTATAATGTTTAAAAAGATTACCGTATAAAAATAAAAATCAAAATCAAAATGATGTTTTTCGGTCCCTTACAACAGCTGTAAAAAGGTAATAACATAAACATGGCATCACTTTTTACAGCATTTACGGCTGCCATAAATGAAAAATAAATCTAGGTTTTTTTTTCGTTTTGGAAAAGTTATTTTTTTTAGGATTTTTGGTAAAAAAAAATTTGAAAAAATCTTTCGTTAGAACGAGTTCTCGAGCATTCACATCCAGTCCACTAAATTTTGTGTGTGAAGTTTTTATAATATAAAAAGTGTAAAAAGTTGTTGTGAGTGAAGGAGAGAGAAAATGTTACTGTTCATCTGTATATTTGGGGTGACAGTGTTCACCCCATATAATTTTTTAATATATTTTGAAACTGGTTGTGAGTGGATAAGAGAGAAAAGGTAATGATAAAGGTATAAAAAAATATTATTTAATTGAAAATGAGAGAGAAAATGTAGTGTTTTTTAGTGTAATTTAGAGTGAAAATATGTTGGAATGGATGTGAATGCTCTAAGTTCTCATAAATTTTCATTTTACCCTAACCCTATAAATTTTGTATTTGAAATGTTTTTGACCAAGTTTTTACGGTGTTTTCATTCGTTCTATTGGTTCTCGCGATATTTAGCGTTCTTAGTTAAACTCTTCCATGTATTTATATTTATGTGTATATATATAAGCTAGGCTAAGGCTATCCTACTTGCATAAAAGGTTATCCATTTAGATGGATTGATTAGGTGACTTCACCGTATTAGTGCATCCATAAGTTAATTATTTATTTATGTACATTAATTTTAAATTCGTGATTATCTTTATTCAGTTAAATATCTCAAATTTACAACTCAGTTCTCTTTAGTTTGTGGATATAATAAATTATCCATATATCGAATATGCAGGCATGAATCACAATTCATCAAAAAAGTTGTCGATACAATTTTGGATAGGCTCTTCGCGTTAAATTCATGTGTAGATGAATGTCTTGTTGGAATGAGGACTCGCTTCCAAGATTTGAAATCATTATTAGACATTGGATCAGGTGGTGTGCGTATGGTTGGGATATGGGGGGTTGGGGGCGGTGGTAAGACTACTCTTGCTACTTCCGTTTATATGGAAATGTCTCAACATTTTCAAGGTCACTGTATTTTGGAGAATGTTAGAGAGGATACAAGCAAGCATGGCTTAAAGAAACTACAAGAGAATATTTTATCATCTCTTTTCAAGAAAGAAGTGAACGTATATAGTGTTATTGAAGGAAAACACAAGATGAAAAGTATGTTATGTCATAGAAAAGTGTTGGTAGTTCTTGATGATGTCGATGAACTTGGCCAACTAGAGGCGTTAGCTGGAAAACATGATTGGTTTGGTAGTGGGAGCAGAATAATAATCACAACTAGAGATGAACATTTGCTAAGAACCCACAGGGTAGACCACGTCTATCCTATCACATTATTATCAAAAGATGATGCTACTCAACTCTTTAAAAGGCATGCATATAATGAAAAAGAACCTATAGAAGATTATGATAAATTTTCTCTACGTGCAATATCTTATGCTTCTGGGCACCCCTTGTCACTTAAAGTTTTAGGTTCTTTTCTGTATGACAAAAATAAGAACGAGTGGATTAGTGCCTTGAAAAAGCTAAAAGACATCCCAAATCCAGATGTCATGAACATAATCAAAACTAGTTATGATGGACTTGAATCTTACGAGAAAGAGTTATTCTTAGATATTGCATGTTTCTTTAGACGGTGGAACGCGGATAAGGTAGTTCAGATACTTGAAGCTTCTGGTTTTCACCCTAAGATTGGGATGAAGGTGTTAATACAAAAAGCTCTTATAACAATTGTGAATGACATCATTGATATGCATGATGTACTTGAAGAAATGGGACACTACATTGTCAGAGAGGAACATCCGAACAATCCTGAAAAACATAGTAGACTCTGGATACATAAAGAAATTAAAGAATTGTGTTTTAAGGATGAAAGAATGGTAAAGATTAACCTTTTATAAAACATACATTATGTTATATGTTTACTAAATGATTCTCAATCCACGCATTGTTTCCTGCTTCATTTTAGGAATATGACAAGACTGAAGCCATAATCTATAAATTTGGTGACCACAAAGATGATGATACGTCATGCTTATGTAAGATTGTGTCAAAGATGAAGAAACTAAGGTTGCTTAGAGTGGCTACCGATGATGATAACGAGAATGTGGAAGGGGCTAATTTTCTTTCAAATGAATTGCAATATATTAACTGGTACAATTATCCTGCCAGTCCATTTCCACATAATTTTCAACCAATGAAGCTTGCTGTTCTAAAATTGTCTGAAAGCAAGCAAAAAGAACTTTGGAAGGGTTATAAGGTAATTCATTATAGTTTTTTGCTTAAAGTATGTTTAGCTTTTTTTTTTTTTTAACAATGGAAAACTTTATATATAATCATATACAACATTTCGAAATTTTTTAGTTTGTTATAAATAAATAGTTTAGTTATAACTGAAAAGTAGAAACAACCAAAGATGTATAAACATTGCTTTTTTTAAAACTAACCTATGGTGCCTTGATACATATTTTGACAAAAGATCAAGTAAAAATAAGCTTATTGTACAAAACGTACGAATAGAGTGAAAAAGTAAAAAAAAAACACGGTGACATTTTCGTGATTATTTATTCGTAGAGTAAGTATTTTATCCTCAGATTAATTATCTTAATAAACTAGTAGAGTAATTATGATACACATGTAGAGTAATTTTGAATTTTATATTGTTTGATATCACGGTAGAGTAATTTTGAATTTTATGTTGTTTGATGAACTTGTAGAGTAAATGTGTCTGTTATTTTTATATTATTTTTTTGATGAACTGGTAGGGTAATTATGATGCACTTGTAGAGTAATAATAATGAACTGAAAGAGTAATTACGATACACTTGAATAGGTAATTTTGGAATTATATGTTGTTTGATGAACTTTGTAGAGTAATTGTGTATGTTATGCTATTTTGATAAACTAGTAGAGTAATTATGATGCATTTGTAGAGTAATTTTGAATAACTAGTAATGTATTAATAATAAACTGGTAGAGTAATTATGATGCACTTGTAATTGTATGTTGTTTGATGAACTTGTAGAGTAATTGTTTATGTTATGTTATTTTGATCAATTACTAGAGTAATTATGATACACTTGTAGAGTAATTTTGAATTTTATGTTATTTGATGCACTTGCAGAGTAATTTTGATAATTACGGAACTGTCACCACATTTTTTTACCTTTCCACTCCTTTCGTACTTTTTGTACGATAAGCTTATTTGTATAGGAACTTAAACATGTATTTTAATCCACTAGTTTCTTTTTTCACTAATATGAAAATTAGAAAATTACAATAAATACTGGTACCATTTTATAATATTAGGATAGCTCATGAAACTCTATATTTTATAAAATTAGAAAATTACAATAAATTAGGGTTGTTCATGAGCCGAGCCGAGCTAGGTCAAGCTCGGGCTCATCTCGATTATAAACCGAGTTGGCTCGGTTCGGCTTGGATTAGAAACGGAGCTGAAAATCTATGCTCGGGCTCATTTTGGTTTTAAACCGAGCTGGTTCGGCTCGGCTTGGTTTGGCTTGATTTTAAAAATAAAAATTAATACATAGCTCTCAAAATTAAGTGTTCTAAAATATTATTCAATACTTCAAAAGAACATATTCAAAATAAGTTCAACCTAATACATCATAAGCCAAAATCACGTTTAACAACGCAAAATAAGTTTTATATTTCAAGTAAATACAATATTTGTTCATTAGCACGACAATCAACCTTTAAATATTTCATAGACATCAAACTGCAAGGATAAATACATGTAAATAATAATTACTTTTTTTGTAATATATTATATAGTATATAAAAATAAAATATATTATAAGTAAAATAATTCGAGCTAAGCCGAGCCGAGGAAACCGAGCCAATTTGGCTCGTCAAGTCAAGAGCTGAGCCGAGCTAGGCTCACTTTCTAACCGAGCCGAGCCGACTCAGCTCACTTTCAAACCGAGCCATATCGAGCGAGCTTTTTCCAAGCTAAATCCGAGTGAGCTTCGAGCGAGCTACGAGCCGCGAGCTTTTTGGACAGCCCTACAATAAATACAGGTGAAGTCAATAAATACCGGTACCATTTTAGATTGGAAAATTGGCTTTTAATAAACCAACCTTTGTCCCGTTAGTAAATAATAATCTTACCTACGTAATTGGTATACAATAATCCTACCTATCAACATGTTGGTACTCAATGAACTTCCGTTAATTTTTTTTAACTGAAGTTAGTTTTTAAGTTTTATTTATTACACAAACAGTCCCTGTAGTTGTAATTTACTAGTTTTAACTATTTTAAAACTAGTAAATTACAGTCCTTTGAGGTTTTTTTTTTTGTTTTTTAAAATAGTTAAAACTACTAAATTACAACTACAGGGACTTTTTGTGTAATAAATAAAACTTAAAAATTAACTTCGGTAATTAATGGAAGTTTATTGAGTACCAACATGTTGATAGGTAGGATTATTGTATACCAATTTCGTAGGTAAGATTATTATTTACCAACGGGACAAATGTTGGTTTATTAAAAACCAATTTTTCTTTTAGATTTTACACAAGTTTTTTCTATACAAACCCCATTTATTTTTAACTTGTATAGGTAATTGCATTGCATTAGACCAAACTGTATAACTCTTAGCCCCTTTCATTTTAAAAGACACAAGGTAAGATTACTGGATTTTAATAGATGAAAGTATAATGGATCACTTGCATCCAACTTATTGACAAGAATCTCAGTAGGAGGATTACTATTACCACCGGTCTCAACAATATCATCTACCATGTTTGTTTACACACCAAATAATACACAAGAATTAACAATCAATAGTATCACTATAATCAACCGAACTAAAAACACACCACAAATGGCGAAGCCAAGTCAGAGTGTGTCCGATCAGTGGTTCATCACTCAAAAGTGCCACCACAATAGCTTCTTCAACTTCTAAGAAGCACACGTGTCAGAGCATTCACATCCATTCCACCATATTTTTACCCTACATTACATTAAAAAACACTCTATTTTCTCTCTTTTTCAATTAAATATTATTTTTTATACCTTTATCATTACCTTTTTTCTCTCCTCCACTCACAACCACTTTCAAAATATATTAAAAAATTATAGGGGGTGAACAATATCCCCTCAAATATACAGATAAACAGTAACATTTTCTCTCTCCTCTACTCACAACCACTTTTTATACTCTTTATATTATAAAAACTCCACTCACAACATTTTGTGGAATGAATGTGAATGCTCTCACAAGCCCAACCAGTACCTTGCTACAAGCTATCCTATCTGCTACATCCCAAGTGTCCACAAGCCCATCCAGGTGCAAGTCCATCATCCAATTCAGCTCAGCATATAACAAATAAAATAATTAGAAATATATTAAGTATAAACTTGATAAAACAAAGGTATAAAATTGTATTTATATATACATTTTTAACAAAACCCATTAAGTATAAATTAGCTTTTTTATTATTAAAAAATAAAATAATGAAACCGAAGCCACTCTCATTGTTGTTTAACTTCTGAATTTTTTTGATATCAAAACTAATAATGCAAAACTCAAGTCAGGAACTAAAATCAAACAATACAACTATTCGTAACTTAGCTACAATTTATTTGATTCCCCACCGGAGGATATAACTTATTTATTAGATCATATCAATTCTCATTAACTTGTATATATTAACTTGTCTATTTGTAGCATCTACCACAGTTAGAAGTACTTGAACTTTTTAACATGCTGGAGCTAATTAGCACACCAGATTTTGATGGACTCCCACGTCTTAGAAGGTTGATTCTCGATTGTTGTTATGAGTTGGAAAAGATTCACCCATCATTTAGAAATCATACAAGTCTTGAATACTTAGAGGTATCATCTTGTTCCAAGCTAAGGCTTCCAACGATTAGTCAGATGAAAAACATAAAGGTTCTACGAATAACGTCTTGTGATCTAAAAGATGGAGATATACCATATGGTATTGGTGAATTATCAAACTTACAAGAGTTACATCTACGTTTTAACAAATTTTCACGACTGGATTTCAACTTCTCGCAACTTACACGACTCAAAAGTCTCGACGTGTCATGGTGTGACAATCTTCTTGAATTGCCCGAGCTCCCATCAAGTTTAGCTATTTTTAAAGCACATCAATGCATGTCACTTACACTTGTCAAAGATTTTAGCACAAAATGTAAACACTTATGTCAAGTGTCACTTGCAGTTGAAGTTGGGTGGAGTGAGAGATTACTACAATCCATGCTTAAGGTATCTCTCGTTTTGAAAATCAAATTAGTTATATGTATATCGACCATGTTAATGGTAATTAGAATATAATTAATTTGTGTTAATGAATTAGGGAACAAGTATTGAAAATGGTTCTATGCATCTCCAACTTGGTGACCTTAAGATTCCAAAGGGGTTTACACCTCTTTTGCGTAGAGGAGGTAGTTGTAGATTGGAACTTCCAGAGAATTGGTGTAATGACTTCACTGGTTTCTTAATGTGCATTGTTACTTCATATGCCTTCATCATGGATGGGTGTGATATAAGTATGAAGCAGGAAAGTGGTATGGATTTCGAAGATGATGGGGTTTGGGAGGAGAGTGATGGTGGTCATCATACATTGGTGTGGTATGTTTCGTTTGGTTCATTAAGACACACTACTTGGTGGTATCAAACACACAACGCGGTTTCTCGTAAAATTGAAAGTCATTTGCGTATACAAGGTCCAGGTCGCTACACTTGTGGTTTTGGAGTTAGACTTGTTGAGAAGAAAAGTAGAAGTGGTCAAACAGAAACATCAATAGATTCTTCTTCTCATTATACCCCTAAGATCAAAATTCAACATGACTCAACATCTGAACTAAAGGTATCCTTACATCCATATCATCATCGGAGGTAAGGAAGTGGAAATCTGTTGCGCAAGTCTGGGGATCAAACCTCGGTAACACATGATTTACACCAGACATGTGATTTATCTCCATCATATTGGCGTACACGTGATTTACTGGTAGGTGGGGGACGCGTAGTGGTGGCGTATGTTAGACTTCTATATAATTGTGGCCTTTATTGATCATCTAAATACAATTAACCATATGACATTATTATCCTAAATATTAATTATAAGTCATTATTTGATGGAAATAATGACATTAGGAAGAATGTGTAGGGTTACGCCTTTGAGTGTCCATAACATGAGAAAAAAAGGAGAATAATCTACACCATAATAATCTCTCTCCATCTTTACATTTCTTTAAATCTTGATCCATCCCAAGTGGACACTCTAAAGTGGAACCAAGAACATCTTGACGGGTAGGATGGCTTCGTCATCATCAGCAAAGATAACCAAACCATCAAGTACGTATCTTCATTTGGTGTCCATGTTTATTTGTATGATATGATTGAATAACATTATTATATTCTTTATTTTTTATACATGCTTAAAATATAATCAACATGTGGTATCAGAGCACTATGTTGATTATATCAATTCAATCATAATGAGAATTTATTCGATGGTATGTGATCTTCATGATAAATTTACAATTTTTTTTGGAATTGTATAAAGTGTTCTTCAGTAAATTTCACAAATCTGAATTCATAATTTACAAATAGATAATTGGATTATGTGTGATATGAATTAGAAGATCACAAACTGTTTTATTTTTCAATTTATGATATTATTGAATTATTTTAATAGATCACTGAAAATTTTCTTTCTAATTGGTGATATCATTGATTTAATTTAATTTAATATTATATTCTTTGAATTGGTTTGACGGCAATGTTTTCCACATGTATATGAATTTATTCAAAGTCATAGCTATAGATACTGTTCGAATAGGTGATGTAGATAATTTATCCCTTTTTGAAATATCTATTGCAGAATAATGTCCTTTTGGATATATTTGCCTAAAGTGATGGTGGCATTTTAGTACATATTAAAGATTGCATAAATATCTTATGGTTTCTTCATATTCATATGTATTGGTTATTTTAGGTTAACAATGAAATAATTTTATTAATGTGACTAGAATTAACGCACTTGAATTGTGGTATTTGTTGTTTAATGTAATTAAATGAGGTACTTGATAAAACCCTTGGTATTTGTTGTTTAATGTAATTAAATGAGGTACTTGATAAGACCCTTGGTATTCGCAATTTAAGTTCAATCTTATCATTTACTCCACAAATAAATAGGACTTAATTCATGTATTATGAAATATGTTCGTTATGAAATTTATGTGACTTTTGATGGACTAGGAAACAAATTGTTTTTTAGTATTATTTCTAGTTTTCTAGAACAAATAATTATTGTTTCCTTTTAGTTTCTTACAAAGTAAATGATGCTATTCCATTTTATGTAATTACATGTATTGTTTTACAATGAAGCTAAAGCCAAATGGTTTGATGATACATATAATAAATTATAAGCCTAATTACATGGATATATCATTTCTTGCCCAAAGGTGTTATGATATGTTTGTGTGCTTAATTTTATCATATATACGCACGTTCATAATTCATGAATTTTGGTCAAAGCCAAAGCGAAGCCAAAATTCAAGTAGAACATTAAGTCGGTTTATTGTGTTCATAATGCATGAACTTTGGTCAAAGCCAAAGCGAAGCCAAAGTTCATTCCGAACAATAAGTTAGTCTATTATGGTATGTTTATAATGCATAAATTTTTGGTCAAAGCCAAAGCGAAGCCAAAGTTTATGTAAAACATCAAGACAGTATATATATATTTTTTTATGTATGTTCATAATGTCTGAATTTTGGTCAAAGCCAAAGCGAAGCCAAAATTCAGATAGAATCTTAATTAATCTATTATTTTGGTGTTATAATAGATTTTATCTTCAATGTACTTATCTTTGTCTGTCTTGCTTGATTACCCCTAAATAGATTACTCCAACTCTTCTGTTTGTGTTGATCTAGCATCCACTTTTAGTCCTAGCCTTGGAATTGAATTATTGACTGGGGCAAACTTTGCCACATGGAGGGATACGGTTAAACTTACTCTTGGTATGGTGGATTTTGATTATGCCCTGAGGCATGACCCTCCTGCTGCTCTGACTGCTGAAAGCACTACAGATCAGAAAATAGAGCATGAAAAGTGGGAAAGGTCTAACAGAATGTCTCTTATGGTTATCAAGAATTCCTTCTCAACTGCCATTAGGGGAGCTATACCTGATTCAGAGAATGCCAAAGAATATCTGAATTCAGTTGAGGAGCAATTCAAGGGATCTTCTAAAGCACATGCGAGTTCTCTAATTTTGAAGATGCTTACCACAAAATATGAAGGGACTAGTGGCTTGCAACGAGTTCTCTAATTTTGAAGATCCTTTAATATTAATGTACCAATGAACACATGGTGGGTTGACTCTGGTTCAATGGTTCATGTTACCAATTCCACACAGGGATTCCTTACAATCCAGAGGCTGGAAAGAAACCAAAGAACACTTAGAATAGGAGGAGGGGAAGAACTTGAAGTTGAGGCCATAGGAACCATGCAACTTATTATGAAAAATGGTCATTGTATTAAACTTTATGATACATTATATGTACCGAAAATTACTCGGAATTTAGTATCAGTATCAAAGTTAGACAATGATGGTTTTGAAGTTTTACATGGGCATGGAAAGGTCACTATTAGTTTAAACTCCCAAGTTCTTGGTTATGGTTATCTGGATGGAAATCTCTATAAGTTAGAACTAGATGATAACTTTTCGAAATCTTTGTTGTCATATAACGTAAATGAGAAAATCAACAAACGAAAACGAAAACATGATTTGGAAACATCATCTAAATTGTGGCATCGACGTTTAGGCCACATCTCACGAGACAGAATGATAAGACTCGTGAAGGATGGTGAATTACCAGATCTTGATTTTAGCGATTTTGGAACATGTGTTGAATGCATTAAAGGGAAAAAGACGAATAAAAATAAAAAGGGTGCCACAAGGAGTTCTGGATTATTAGAACTCATACACACTGATATATGTGGACCTTTTCCACCTGGCATTACTGGCCATACGTCTTTTATTACTTTCATAGATGATTATTCTCGGTACATGTACCTGTATTTGATTAAAGAAAAATCTGAATCACTTGAAATGTTTAAAAATTTTAAGGCTGAAGTTGAAAACCAACTTAGCCGTAAGATAAAGGTAGTGAGATCAGATAGAGGGGGTGAGTATTATGGTCGACATACAGACATTGGTCAAGCTCCCGGTCCTTTCTTTAATTTTTGTAAAGAACACGGGATAGTGAACCAATTTACCATGCCGGGTACACCTCAGCAGAATGGTGTTGCTGAGAGAAGAAATAGAACCCTTATGGACATGATAAGAAGTATGTTAGCAAACTCGAATTTGCCTAAATTTTTATAGACTGAGGCATTGAAGACGGCCGTTCTTATACTAAATAGAGTTCCTTCTAAATCTGTCCCAAAAACTCCTTATGAAATTTGGACAGGAAAGAAACCAAGCTTAGAGTATATGAAAGTATGGGGTTGTCCTGCCGAAGCTACACTTTATGATCCTTTGAAAAAGAAAATTGACATGAGGACAGTCAGTTGCTACTTCATAGGATATCCCGAACGATCAAAGGGATATAGATTTTACTGCCCTTCACACGTTACTCGTATTGTGGAAAGTCGAATTGCTGATTTTATAGAGGACTTTAAGGTCAGTGGGAGTAGTGAAAGTGGAGTCTTTGATTTCCAAGAAGTGCAAGAGGAGGGGGGATGGGCTTTTCAAATTTATCTCCTATTACACCTCTTGTACATAACACTGCACCACCCCATGTTTCCACTGAAATTAATGCTCCTAACATCCCTAATAATGAAGGCACATCAAACTCACAAGAGCATAACCAAATCCCTGAACCAGTTAATGAACTTGTTGAACCTGAAAATCAGCTTAGGAGGTCATCAAGGCCAAGAAGGCCCACTAACTTTGATGATTATGTAACCTACCTTAATGAAGCTGATTTGGATTTAGGAAAGTATAACGATCCAACCTCTTATAATGAAGCCATTAGTAGTGATAAATCTTCTAAGTGGAATAAAGCTATGGTTGATGAGCTTGATTCCATGAAAAAGAATGGTGTTTGGGAATTGGTTGAATTACCTAAGGGGATAAAACCCGTAGGATGTAAATGGGTATTCAAAACCAAATTAGACCCAAATGGAAACGTCGAACGCTACAAAGCACGATTGGTTGCTAAAGGCTATACTCAAAAGGAGGGAATTGATTATCAAGAAACCTTCTCACCTGTCTCACGGAAGGATTCTTTGAGAATCGTTATGGCATTGGTAGCTCATTTTGATTTGGAGTTACATCAGATGGATGTCAAAACTGCTTTCCTTAATGGTGACTTACATGAAGATGTGTTTATGACTCAACCTGAAGGCTTTAAACCTAAAGGTCAGGAACACTTAGTCTGTAAGTTACAGAAATCCATATATGGGTTAAAACAGGCATCACGACAGTGGTATTTAAAATTTGATGAAATTATGAAAAAACAAGGCTTTATCAAGAATCAAGTGGATCAATGCACCTACCTCAAAATAAGTGGGAGCAACTTTGCTATACTTGTCCTTTATGTGGATGATATCCTTTTGGCGAGTAATAGTTTAGATTTGTTGCATGAGTCAAAGCGATTACTTTCGCAAAATTTTGACATGAAGGATCTTGGAGAAGCCTCTTACGTAATAGGCATTGAAATACACCGAGATCGTACTAATGGGATATTAGGTCTATCCCAGAAGGCTTATATTGATCGTGTTCTTACACGTTATAACATGCAACAATGCTCTCCATCAGTGGCTCCAGTAGTTAAGGGAGATGTTTTCGGCTCTTTTCAGTGTCCGAAAACAGAGGTTGAAAAGGAGCAAATGAGATTGATACCTTATGCTTCAGTAGTAGGAAGTTTGATGTATGCTCAAGTCTGTACTCGTCCCGATATTGCATATATTGCTGGAATGTTAGGCCGATATCAATCTAATCCCCGCCTAGATCATTGGAAAGCAGCAAAGAAAGTGTTGCGATATCTACAAGGAACGAAAGACTATAAATTGACATATAGAAGAACTGACAACTTGGAAGTAGTAGGCTATTCCGATTCTGACTTTTCTAAATGCAAAGATGATAAGAAATCGACTTCGGGGTACATCTTTATGCTTGCAGGCGGACCAATTTCATGGAGGAGTCATAAGCAACAGTTAACAACAACCTCAACGATGATGGCAGAATATGTTGCAGTGTACAATGCAACGTGCCATGGGATGTTGTTAAGAAATCTCATCACTGGACTCAAAGTCGTTAACTCCATATCACGACCATTGAAGATTTACTGTGACAACTCAGCTGCTGCTAGTTTCTCGAACAGTAACAGTTCGAGCGGAGCTGGTTTATACCTCGATACAAAGTTTTTGTTCGTTCGAGAACGCGTAGAGGAAAATAATATTTGTATCGAGCATATAAGCACTAAAGATATGCTAGCGGATCCGATGACTAAAGGTCTACCACCCAGAACTTTCCAAGATCTTGTAATGAGAATGGGTTTTAGTAAAGACCTTGTATGAAAGCATACACTGTGTATGAACGATTATTATTTCCATGAATGTTTTATTTTGTCTATACTAATGTTTGTGCGCACCTTATGATTTATAGACAAAACTTATGTAAGGTAATTACTTACCCTAAGGATTTTATTTCAGTCATTTTGGTTTTATGATTAAGTGTTTTATATTGAGACTTTAGTATGACTGTTGGGGGTCTCGAATTGACTTCAATTCGAATGACTGTAACTCTCTGCTATGGTTTCAACATGAGACTTGATGAGTATTTTAAACTTGGCCAAAATTACTTAATACTCATCGTTAATGATCACTCGGCCAAGTGGGAGAATGTTAGACTTCTATATAATTGTGGCCTTTATTGATCATCTAAATACAATTAACCATATGACATTATTATCCTAAATATTAATTATAAGTCATTATTTGATGGAAATAATGACATTAGGAAGAATGTGTAGGGTTACCCCTTTAAGTGTCCATAACATGAGAAAAAAAGGAGAATAATCTACACCATAATAATCTCTCTCCATCTTTACATTTCTCTAAATCTTGATCCATCCCAAGTGGACACTCTAAAGTGGAACCAAGAACATCTTGACGGGTAGGATGGCTTCGTCATCATCAGCAAAGATAACCATACCATCAAGTATGTATCTTCATTTGGTGTCCATGTTTATTTGTATGATATGATTGAATAACATGATTATATTCTTTATTTTTTATACATGTTTAAAATATAATCAACATACACAATTTTTTTTCAACATCTTCACCAATGTTATGAACTACCAACATCATACTATATTTTGAGCTTCAAATGTTTTTGAATTTATAAATCAAGCTGGGGGTAAATTTGGGATGTACAGACTAGATTTTTGGAAGCACATGAGAAGACAACATGCCTCCAACAATGGATCCGGAAAAAAAAGCTCATCGGAAGTGATGCTTGATTTGGCTTATCTTTTTGGGATGTACAAACGATCGGGTGATGCTTTTGTTGATTTGCTTTTAGTTTGGATTCTGTTAATTAATTGATTGTTTTTTCTTTTTAATGGCAAATTCTATTATTTAACTACTCGTAGGCAGTGCTGAACCCATAAATTTTTTTAATGGGAAGCGGAATTTTTTTTCATTGGGACCGGAAAAGGGTTAGTTGTTTATGCTAAATACTAAAAAACTTCGGTCCAATTCGAGTTGGGTCGGATCAGGTCGGTTCACGTAACAAAAGGATAAAACTACATTAAATTTCAAAAATATTATAAAAATAGTCACTTTCTTCTTAAAAGCCATTACATCCGCAGGCAAAACTAGAAATTTTATTCGAAGATTTTTTACAATTGCTAGTATTAGTCGGTTACTATTTTTACGAGCAATCTCATTTTTTCATAATTTAAATTCTTAATCAATGTTTTTCTCAATATCTAGTAAAATAAAAAACACAAAATATTAAATATTATTGCATTTCTCTTGAGAGATGCAGGTTCGACTCCCACTTGGTGCAGAGTGAGACACTGGTGGGCAATGATAGGAGACCCAGGGAAACCTGGGTTGGATCCTTGAGCCAAACGAGTTTTACTAGTAATTTCACCGTCGTGCCTACAGGCGGGTGGGTTACTGGGTTTTCCCTAGAATTGGTGGTGGACTCAGGTTACTCTCGGATTACTCCGTTTGTCCAGTGGGTGCCCCAAAAGTGCTCGGGATTGATTCTGTTGACCGTTAAAAAAATTAGTAAAATTGATAATGTCACTCTATTTTTTGTTAGTAGTTATGATGTACATGACATAACAAATTAGGAATGGATCTTTAATTAAATAACAGTGTTTAACAACAAATGGTCTCTGCGCCGATTACCAATTTCCAAAAAAAAACGAAAGTAATGAAAAGAGGTCAAATTTTAAACGAACGCACGTGATGTACTATTAAACTTTGGGGTTGTTTGGCAACATCTGAATGATTAAGTGGGATTAAGAGGTCTGAACCATTAAGTGCTGAACCAGTAAGAGGTCTGAATCATTAAGAGCCTGTATAATGCCTAACCGTTCAGAGGCAAATGTCTGACCAATTCAGATTAGAGGTCTTAACAATTCAGACTTTATATAAATCTTAATCATTCAGAGGCAAATGGTTGAACCATTCAAACATCTGCTCGTTAAACAAATAGTCTGAACTATTAAGGGCTGAACCAGTAAGAGGTCTGAACAATTAAGAGCCTCATTAAGAGGTAAACAAACAGCCCCTTTGTCTACTGGTTTTGGCTAATTACCGAATTACCCCTATCTTAATACCCATCTTCAACAATTGTCAATTGCTGCAAGTCGAGATCCTTCATGTCAAAGTTATGCGAGAGTAACCGCTTCGACTCATGCAACATGTCTAAACTATTACTTGCCAATAGAATATCATCTACGTAAAGGACAAGTATAGTAAAGTTGCTCCCACTCATCTTGAGGTAGGTGCATTGATCCACTTGATTCTTTATAAAACCTTGCTTCTTCATGACTTCATCAAACTTGAGATACCATTGACGTGATGCTTGTTTTAACCCGTAAATGGATTTCTTCAATTCACAGACTAGATGCTCCTGACCTTCAGGTTGTTTCATGTAAACATCTTCATCTAAGTCTCCGTTAAGAAAAGCGGTTTTAACGTCCATTTGATGCAGCTCTAAATCAAAATGAGCTACTAGGGCCATAACGATCCTTAATGAATCTTTACGAAAGACATGGGAAACGTCTCTTGATAATCAATTCCCTCTTTCTTAGTGTAGCCCTTTGCAACCAATCTCGCTTTGTAGCGTTCAACGTTCCCATTCGGATCCAGTTTTGTTTTGAACTCCCATTTACATCCTACGGGTTTGACACCATTGGGTAGTTCTACCAAATCCCAAACGTCATTTTTCTTCATGGATTCAAGCTCATCAATCATTGCTTTATTCCATTCAGAAGACTGACCACTGTTGATGGCTTCATTATAAGAGATAGGATCATTGAGCTTTCCGGCATCCATTTCAGTCAGGTAGGTAACATAATCATCCCAATTAGTAGGCCTTCTTTGCCTGGATGACCTCCTGAGTTGATTATCGGGTTCAGCGTTGTCTTGGTTTTGAGCGTTTGATGTGCCTTCGTTATGAGGTATAATGGGTTCTGATTGTGAAGGTATATTTGGAGTTGGTGCAGTAGTTTCAGGTGCAGTAGTTGCATTAGGTACAAGAGGAGTAAACGGAGTAATGGTAAGCGACGAGTCCCCCCCCCCGCGTCTTGTACTTCTTGCAATTCGTCGTAAGGATTGGTACTGCTCCCACTGACCTTGAAATCCTCCAGGAATGCATCACGCTAGGTTTCAACAATACGGGTGACATGGGAAGGACAATAGAAATGATAACCCTTTGAGTGATCAGGATACCCGATAAAGAAACAGGTAACTATTTTAGGGTCGAGTTTCCTTAGAAAAGGATTGTAAAGTTTTGCTTCAACAATGCAGCCCCATACTTTCATATATTTAAGACTCGGTTTCCTTGTTGTCCAAAGTTCATAAGGAGTTTTAGGGACAGACTTAGAAGGAACTCTATTGAGTATATGAACAGCTGCTTTTAACGCTTCAGTCCAAAGGAATAATGGTAAATTAGTGTTGGCTAACATACTACGGACCATGTTCATAAGGGTACGGTTTCTTCGTTCAGTTACACCATTCTGCTGAGGTGTACCAGGCATGGTGTATTGGTTCACAATCCACTGGCCCTTACAAAACTCATAGAATGGACCAGGAGCTTGACCTACATCAGTATATCTTCCATAATATTCACCGCCTCTGTCTGATCTCACAACTTTAATCTGACGATCTAATTGCTTTTCAACTTCAGCTTTATAATCTTTAAAAGTTGTAAGAGATTCAGATTTTTCCTTAATGAGATACAAGTACATGTAACGAGAATAATCATCAATGAAAGTGATAAATGAAGTATGTCCTGTTATGCCAGTGATTTGGTAGGGACCACTAATGTTAGTATGAATGAGTTCTAATAAATTAGAGCTCCTAGTGGCACCTTTCTTATTCGCTAATGTCATTTTACCTTTAAGACATTTGACACATGTTCCAAAATCAGTGAAATCGAGAGGAGGTAAGACTTCATCCTTTACGAGACAATTTAATCGTTCTCTTGAGATGTGGCCTAAACGTTGATGCCACAGTATGGATGAAGTCTCTAAGTCTCAATTCTGTTTCATCTTTGTGAGTGATTCATTAATATTATATGACAACAAAGATTTGGAAAAGTCATTATCTAGTTCTAATCTATAGAGACCACCATCCAGAATGCCAGTACCATAAACAACGGAATTATAGAGAATAGAGAGTTTGCGATGACCATGGGAAACAACAAAACCGTCCATGTCTAACTTTGGTCCTGATACAAGGTTCCGAGTTACCTCAGGAACATATAAGGTATCATAAAGTTTAATACATAAACCAATTTTTAAAAATAATTGTAATGTTCCTATGGCCTTCACTTTTAATTCCCGATCATCCCCAACTTTAGGTGTTCTTTGGTTTCTTCCCAGCTTCCGGATTGAAAGGAATCCCTGAGTAGAATTGGTTACATGAACCATAGAACCAAAATCAAACTATCAAGAATTAGCAGGAACATTTAAATTATAGGACTCAAGTATCATGAAAAAATCGTTACCTTTCTTAGCCAGCCACTCCTTCAAGTCAGGGCATTCCTTTTGCTTATGTCTTGTCTTCTTACAGAACTTGCAGTAGGGTTTGCCTAAGGAGTTCTTAGAGCTGGAAGGTGCACTTGGCCCCTTCACTGATTTCCATTTCTAGCCCCTTCAGCTTATTGGCCATATCATGCATCATCATGATGTGTTCGCGAATGCCGCTCCTCTCATCATACTTAGTTGTCACTAGCTTGAGGATAAGAGTACTAGCGTGTGCTTTAGACGTTCCCTTGAATTGCACCTCCACAGAAGCCAAGTAGGTTTTAGCGTCATCAGAATCAGGAATGGCTCCTTTGATTGCATTGTGTATGGACTGCTTCATAAACATGAGAGACATGCGGTTACACCTAGTCCATTTTTCATGAATTATCTGCTCAGCAGCAGTACTTTGAGGAGTAAGGTCCGCTGGCTTATTCTCTCTTAGAGCATAATCGAAGTCCAGCAATCCAAGCGTAAGTATGAGAGAGTCCTTCCATGCAGCAAAGTTATCACCAGTCAAAGGTGGAATCCCACAATTGGGTGCTGATAGTGGAAATAAGATGAGCGAATTATGATACTAATCAAGAAGTCCTAATGTGATCTAAGGGCATGTTATACTAAGGCAGGCATAAATAATGACCATTTTAATTATGAAGTTGTGATATTGTCTATTACTAACATCAAAATAATAGACTTAGTTAAAATTCTACTTAAACGAAGACAAATCAGCTTTGGCCAGAAGTGTAATCATTTAAGTATGTGTGCAAAGTAATCATGACAAATTAGCTTTGGCCAGAAATGAGACAATCACTTTAGTTATGCATTCGTTAAGTATGTTACACATAAATGAATTAAATTAGCTTTGGCCAGAAAATAAGACATTTCACGTTTATAATGCATACTCAACATAGCTTTTATAATACTTGAACAATAAATAGATGCATCAAATCAGCTTTGGCCAGAAATGATACATCAGAAGCTCATTCAAGTTAAGCTATTTTGGTTTTGTGAAAAAAATATTTGATTCTGATTAAGTAATTAAGTATTTACAAAACCAATTATTTAATAGCAAACCACCTGTTAGCGCGGATCGAGTGAGATTTTGAGTGAGATCTCGAGTTAACCTTAGATTTCGAGTGAGATCTCGACTCAGTTTTGAGATCTCGACTCAATTATGAGATCTCGATTAAGATTTCGAGTCATGATGAATCATTATGAGGTTTCGAGTCATTAAGGTTTCGAGTCGCAACCACTGATTGCGAGTCACTAATGCAAGTCGAAACCTCAGTCGAAATCTCGAGGTTACGAGTAATGAAGATTTATGCTTTAATGAGATTTCGAGTCGCAACCACCTGATTGCGAGTCAAAATCTCAGTCGCAATCTCATCTGTCCTCGTATTTTAGTGAGATTTCGAGTCGGAATCGCAGTCGGAACCTTGGTCTCGAGTCATGACGACTAAAACCTTTATGATTTCGAGTCGGAATCTTATGGTTTCGAGTCATTAAGGTTAGTCTCGAAACCTAATGTTACAACTGTTAGTGGAAATGTAACTGAAAACTCGAAATTTTAGGGATTGTGGGATAGTGTTTCCTATTTTACTGTTGATCTAAACTTATCAAAAGATTTCGAAAATTATATTTTTTTTATCTTTTAACAGTTTTTGAAGTTTTAAGAGATATAATTAAGATCAAAACAGTAAAAAACACCCACTAATCTAAATTATATTCCAAAACATAAAGGAATTTTTCGAATTTTCATAAGAACATGTGATGAACCCTAAAATTAAAACATAATTCTGGAAACCCGAAACCTGAATTTAATTGGTTTTGTAATGGATTTCGGAACAACAATTTTTACCCATTATGATTTCGAGTCAGTTATTAAACATTCTTTTCTGAAAACAGTGAATCGGGACATTATAAAAGGACTCGAAACCGGCTGTTTATAAGACTTTCAAAATTCTGTTTTCCAGATTTCAATCCCAGAATTAATGGATACGGAAACAGAACTAATTTATCAACATATGCTCTAATACCACATGTTGATCAGTTCTGTTTAAACATAATGGAAAACATAAATAACATACATGTTATAGCAAACAGGCCAGTAGAGAATCCAGTCTGAGATGCAGCCATTGAGTTCGACATTCTTGTCAGGATGATCTGGTTCCTCCTTAGGGTGTATGATTATGAAACGCCCGCATTAACATAGGGTCAAAAGATCATGTAAAAACGTCAAAAATTTAAAACCTTCATTTCATCACGTTGGGGGGTTTGTACCATGTTTAGAAACGAGACTTACATCCGAAGCCGGGATATCATACAACGATTTTGAAACCTATTTTAGCAAAAATCACTAGCAAATTTCATCATTCTTGGACTTAAAAACTCAATAAACGGGAACCTACATTTTGTGAACATAATGTTATGACCGATGATGGAGTAAATAAGTCATTAGTTATAAGTACAAAAATAGCATTGTTGTAAGAGCAATATAACTATCCGAATAAAATTAAACAATTCAGTGAAATTTTTTGATTGACCATTTGACCGGCTTAAGTTAAAATTCAACCAAATTAAGCAATTAACCAATTCATAAATCATAAGTAAACGGGTCTAAACATAGCACGCAATGTTTTAAAAACCGGTAAATACCGGCCGGTATTACCGGTCTCGGATGTAAATCCGGTATGAAAAAATCCGGTAAATTAGTGAACCGACATAAGAGTTGTACCGGCGGTAAAACCCGGTATACCGTTTTGAACCGTAATACCGTTACCGGCCCAAGGTAATTTTTTGGGTTTGAAACTTTGGTTTTTTACGCTTTTTAATGGTCCATCCCAAACTTTGACCGTAAACCGTTTTGGCTTCCCTCACATACGTAAAAACGATCAAAATCCTAAAGCATCATTCACGACATTCTAACCATCTTCAGCGGTTTATCTTCATCATGCTTCCGGTTTCATTTTCATTGGTAATTTTTCTTATCTTTTTCTTTGAATTGTTGTTACTTGTTGTCACACCCCGACCACGTAAAACAACAAAACGTGGCGGAAACGTCGGGGAGTGTTGTAACAGAATCATTGTTTCACAACCATGGATTAAACAGTTTCGTATTATTGAATTAAATGTATTACATTACATTGGAATTAGAAACAAAACAGGAACAAATAAACTTTCATTGTTATTAAGTCACTAAGGCCTCGTCCATTCCTATGTGAGCGTACACAAGTATCATCATCAAACATCATCAACTATGGTACCTGAAACACATGTGAAAATACGTCAGCATAAAAATGCCGGCGAGTACATAGGTTTTATGTGAGTGTCAAATTCATGGCTCATTTTACATGTTGCAATACTTATTTAAAAACCTTATTTTGAAAAGTATAGTATTGCGACATAATTAACCAACTCAAATCAAGTTGGATATGATTTATAAAATCTCGTAGCCATGATTCTTAACTCCAAAACATTTGTTTTATGAAATCAAATTGTAAAACATATCGTAGAAACTCGTTAACAAAACTCGTATGGTTTATATTATTCCGAAAACATCATTGTGTGACATCGTTTCAAAATCGTTTACCCAAGTGATCTAGATAACGCAACGATATATAATGTGTTAAAAGCACTTATATATAGGAAGTACCAGCGGCGTATCCACCATGCTTTTAACTGTTAGTGCACGGAATGTCTGTTGACTTCGTCTACATTAAGTCTTAGGTCAATATGAGTCAACATAGAGTTTAATTAGTGATTTAGAACATGTTTAGAAGGGTTCCGTTTGAAAACAGTTAGTTTATAGAGGGTTCTGTTTGAACATAAGGGTTCCGTTTGAACTCAAAGTTTGAAACATAGGGTTCCGTTTGAACTTTATGTTAAGTTTCAAACGGAAGGGTCTCATGCCTATATATAGGTGTGTGCTAGTTTCATTTCAAACGGAACGGTTGGAACAAGTAGGGAGGTGCTGCCGGTTTTTCATCAGAAAACTTTGTATAAGCACGTTTATTAATCAGAAAAGAAAAGTTAAAAGGATTAGAGCTGTTTTGGACGTTATGTGCATTGATTCCGCCTTTACACATGATGTTGAACTACCTTAACTGACTTTCAGGGTCACGTACACGATCCAACAAGTGGTATCAGAGCTCAGGACGAGGAGTTCATACCGAAAACAGCTGAAAATCATCGGATTATCTCACTTCTACCTTTCTTTTCTGATTTTATATAGTTCTCACGGTTATAATGGACTGAATCGATCATATATCAAACGAAATACATTAATAACGAATCCTTGAAAGTTTGGAATTAAAATTCGATTTAAAACCGATCTAAATCGATCAGACCGTTTGAAAATTTTCGCGAATTGCTGACGTCACCTGTTCCATCGTTTGAAAAATCAGATCTGTCGTTTGAAAATTTAGGTCTATCGTTTGAATTGGACTCTATCGTTTGAAAATCAGACCCTCCAGTTTGAAAAATGGCTGTCGTTTGAAAATAAGATCTGTCGTTTGAGATCTGTCGTTTGAACATCTGCCGTTTGAACTATCGTTTGAAATCAAACAGATCTGACAGTTTGAACAATCACATTACCGTTTGAATCATAACATGACAATTTGAAACAGTGAATTTTGAAAAGTGTAAAACATTTTATCAAGGCTGTCAGTTGGTTGGGAATATAAATCACATGTATTGAGTCAGTCGATGTAATCAGAAATATATGTGATTACATTTGATATTGATTTTGTCGGATTAGTGATTTTGGGGGTCCAATGAGATTTAATTGATATTAAATTGGTTGGAGATATTCAAGATATTAAATAGAGTCATTCATGTGATTACAATTAGTTGTTCTTGAATAAATTGAGTTGTCAACCTTGTGGGATTATTGGTCCTATCATATTTGAGTAATCACGTGAATCATATTAATTCAAATACATTGGTCCACTAAATTCAACGATTTGTGTGTAGGCATCATTTGTTTGCATGTGAACAATCAAAGTGTATTCTGGATTTAAAAGAATTGGTCATAGTCACGTGATTGTTAATTGATAAGGCTCAGTTCTCGAACAACATTGTGTGCGGTCAAAGTTCAAAATATTTGTTTTTGATTAATTCATTAAACTCATGATCTAAACAGATTCATTCGACCCATCATTTTGTGAGGCCCAATCATCTTTGAGTATTAATAAGCCCAACTTTGTTCATTGATTAATCGGCTCATTCGTTTAAGTGATTTCACTTCGAACAACATTGATTCTTATCCTCGAATCTTTGACAACGAGTCTTAGATTGATTTCTTCATTAAAAACACTGTTACATATTCAGTTTGTTTAAGTTGATAGCTTGTTTGTTTTGTTTGCAGGTGATTTCGAGGTAATTCAAGAACATAAAATCATGGGGAAAAACGACGAACCCATTCCGTGGAAAGACGATCGCACTGAAGAGCAGAAGTATAAATACAGAAAGATGATTTCGGAAAACAAAATTACTAGACTTTCTAGAATCTATTTGGAAGCAAAAAGAGCCAACAGATGGGATCCAGACAGAGAATGTTATCTTGATGAGTATGGAAATATTGCAATCGATCACAAAACTCTTGATCTGGAAGTCTTAATCATGGAAATGAAAGAGAGAGATGATTATTGGCAAAAGAAATGGTGGGGAGATGAAGAAGAGAAAAAGAAAAAGAAAGAGTTAATAGATGAAATTGAAAGAAACTCAGAAAATATGAGTTTGGTTGAGTTTAGTGAATTAATCAAAAGGATTAAAGAAGGAATGACAAAGAATGAAGAATCAAAGAAGGATGAAACTTCGAAAAATGAAGTTGTGTGCTCAAAATGCGAAAAATCAGAAGCAGAAAATTTCAATCTCTTGAAAGATGTGGAGAATTTGACGTTGGAAAACAAAGCTTTGAAAGACGAGAAGAAAGCTGATGATGAACAGATTTTGGATTTGCGCTTGAATTGCGAAAAACTAAAATCTGAAAATGACAAACTTTTGAAGAATATTGAGAGTTTGTCATTAGAAAACAAAAATTTTAAAGAAAAAGAAAAGGATTTTAAAAATGAAAAATTAAAGATTGAAAAAGATTTTCAAAGTCAAATAAAGATTCTTGAAGATGGGAGATCTGTTTTTAGCAGGAATAATATTGAAAAGCAAAAGGTAATAAATTCTCATCGTCAGACTATTATTCGACTTGAAAAAGAAGCTGAATGTGATAGAAAGAAAATCAAAGAGTTAGAGAATAAATTGAAAAGTTTTGTGACTTCTGCATTATATGAGTGTCCAAAACCGATCAATTCAGTGCCAATAAGTGACAATGTCACAAACTTTGACAATGTCAAAGTTGAAGATTGTGATGAGAAAACTGATGATGATGAGAAAAAGAAAACATTTTTGAAATTAAAAGAAATGTTTAAAGAAACTATTCTACATTCTACTGAGAAAGGTGAATACTCAAAGCAAAAACCTGTAAAGAAGAATGTGGAACAAAAACAAAAGGATAAAAAACAGGAAAATGTTCAAAAAGAAAATAAAAGTTCATCAGTTCAATCATCCAATCGTGATAAAAAACCACAAAAATTGGAAAATTATAACTCAAAAAATGTTGGTAATAAGTGGTGCAGGTTTGACCACAGTGCTTCAAAGCCAAATCCAGTTTTCAGGAGGAGTGATAATCACCACAAAGCAAGACAATGCTATGATTTAAGTGTTTGGTGTGATAGTGGTGAATGGTACGATAACAGAGTGTGTTACTCTTGTGGTATTCGAGGACACATTGCTGTTAACTGCCAAAGATGGAATTATGAGACAAGAAGATGCTATAATTGTCAAATCAGAGGTCATATTGCCAGAGATTGCCCAAGGAGATCAAATGAAAGATTGAGGGTTAATTCTCAAAGAATGGCAAAGAAGTCAGTCAACGTCAAGCCCCATGAACAGAAGGTTCTAAAACCTAAAGTTCAGGATCAGAAAATTCAAGAAAAGAAAGTTAAACTTTCACAGGGGCAGAAAGACAGACTGAGAAAGAAAAGGAAGAAGGCGAGAGAGTATCTCGAGAAAATTTTGTCTTCGGGTTCACCGGACAGATTGAATAAAAGTTCTGATGAATCAACTCACTCGACTGCAAAGCCAAGTAAATTGAATTCTTCAGATGCAAATCTGAGGACAAAAGAGAACAAGAAGAAAAAGAATGTCATTGGCGATGAATCTGGCTCATCCAAGTCAGACAAGCCAAGTTCGGGCAATGAATCTGATTCCACAAAATCAGAGGAGCCACAAGTTGAGGTAAAAAAGGAAGAGACAGTTCCATTAATGAATGATGAGAACTTTCCACCATTACAAGCCGCAAACCTAAAATCAAAGGGTGTTGAAACTAGAAAAATGTTTAATAGCAATGTTGAACATATTTTTAGTAAGATGGCTGATGGTAAGGTAAAAGGAGTGAAAGAGTTTTATGAGGAAAAGAGAAAAGCTCAAAATGCACCTAAGTCTGGTCAGGCTTGGGTGTCAAAATTTGTTGGTTGAATTCCTGACTTGCCGGAGTTTCCAGGTTGGTAAGCGTGAAGCAGGTATCGGCATCTTTCTTGAGAAATTCACAGGATGGTAACTGTGATATTTCGATTTACAAGTGGTAAATCAGGGACATTAAGTTGTACTTGATTTTCTACTAGTGTTTGTTGTTGACAAGGGTCTTAATTGTTAAAACTTTAAAATGGTTGAAATAGAACAATGTGATGAAACCCCAAGTTTGTGAAAAGACAAACAAAACTAATTTTCCGGAAAAACCATTTGATTAAAACAAACTTAAGTGTTTTGAAATCTAAATGGGAAAATAGTTTGTTGTCAGGGGGAGTTCTGATTGTTTATGCCAAGTGGATGGCGAATTGAAGCGATTCAATATCAGTTTGTCACGTTTCTTGTATAGTTTGTTTTCAAATTTTCCTAGAAAATCAAAATTGAAACATATTTTGATTTTAGGGGGAGAAAAATTTTAAAAAAAATTAGAAAATTTGAAAATTTCAAAAACATTGAAAAAGCAAAAATGAGTTTTGTTGTGAAAAAGAGGAAATGATAGTAAATCAGTGAACTATCACAGCATGCTAAAGATATGAAATGTCAAATGTGATAAACGGTCTCACTAATGATGTGTTGATAGGTTTTCGCACATTTAGTAGATTTATTCGGGATATAAACCTAAATTCAAACTTGTGAATTCGTGGGGAACACTACTTGGATATATAGGTAACCCCTGAAATCTCATTTGAAAGGTCTCTTAATCTGATATACTAGGTCTTTATACTCTATGATGTCTGGGGTATTATTCCGGGACTTCTGCTGAACGGTAGTTCTGACCTAGTCCCTGGCTAATACTTGCTGCAATGCTTGAAACACAGCATTAAACCCTCAGCATGCTGAAACAATAAAATTGATAAATGCTGCTGTTGTAAGCAAAAAGATCCTCTAAAGGGGACACACTGAAAAGTCGAAGCTGATATCTCTCTGCGTATACGGAAGTATCGATCTGAGATCCCTCGGCCCTCGCATACTTAAATTATATACAGATATCATTGTAGTATTCTCACCTGTAAGACTGATTATTGGGATTCTGGATACGGGAGTATATTCAAGAGGTGGGACACATGAATGATCTAAGTTCATAAGACATCTAATTCGTATCCTGAGTAAATTGAAATTTGTGTGAGAATTTAAGATGGATTAGTATATCGACAATCGAGGTGAATCGTTTAGAGCTTAAAATGATTAAAGCTTAACGGTGCTAGTGATTGGTCTCATGAACTGATATGATCCTCTTACACAAACTCACAAAAATATTGTTTGTATATATTTGTTTACTGCATGTCTTTCAAAAACTCAAAATCCAAAAAGATTTTCGGAGTGTTTTAGCATAAAGTTTTGAAAAATACAAAAAGATTTTCGACAACTGATGTTGAAGAGCAGATATTCAAAATTCCAAGTGCTAAACATGATGAATTGGATTGGGAGAATATATTGAAAACTTTGAATGTCATATACAAATGTTTTGAAAGTTTGAGGTTTTAGTTAATCAAGGTCATTTATTTGAACTTGATGTAACTTTACAGATATATGGATGAATGTATTCTACCAGTAAGTTTCTAAATTAAATTGTCATAAATTTGTGAAACTTATGTTGAGGTAGAGGATGTGCAGGTTAACAGGTTGTAAAATTCATTATTCCCAACGGAAGCTAAATGTCAAAGCTTGAACCAGACATCTCAAATTCTAGCATATTGAGAGGGGGAGTCTGTGAAAAGGGGAGTCTGGATCAACAGTATATGGGAATGTGAAGATAGAGTGCTTATGATGAAAAGACAGAGTTGAAGAAAAGACCAAGACCGAAGACTCAGGTGCTGAAGATTGCTGAAGACTATGTCAACATCCAAGGGGGAGTCTGTTAGTGCACGGAATGTCTGTTGACTTCGTCTACATTAAGTCTTAGGTCAATATGAGTCAACATAGAGTTTAATTAGTGATTTAGAACATGTTTAGAAGGGTTCCGTTTGAAAACAGTTAGTTTATAGAGGGTTCTGTTTGAACATAAGGGTTCCGTTTGAACTCAAAGTTTGAAACATAGGGTTCCGTTTGAACTTTATGTTAAGTTTCAAATGGAAGGGTCTCATGCCTATATATAGGTGTGTGCTAGTTTCATTTCAAACGGAACGGTTGGAACAAGTAGGGAGGTGCTGCCGGTTTTTCATCAGAAAACTTTGTATAAGCACGTTTATTAATCAGAAAAGAAAAGTTAAAAGGATTAGAGCTGTTTTGGACGTTATGTGCATTGATTCCGCCTTTACACATGATGTTGAACTACCTTAACTGACTTTCAGGGTCACGTACACGATCCAACATTAACACATTACACCCGCCCCGTTACCTAATCACTTCCCTAACCCAACGGTTCAAACAATTACAAATGGTTCACATATATCAATTGGTTACAAATGGTTCACATCAATCAAATAGTTACAAATGGTTCGCATATATCAAATGATTACCAATGGTTCACATACATCAAATGGTTACAAATGGTTCGAACAGTTCAAAATGTAAAAAAATGGGCTAACATGTTAAGTGAACATACATAACAAAACATAATGAAATCATGTACTAATAGTGTACTAATGAACATAGCAAGCATATGATATGAAAACATGAAAAGCACGAAAGTAACAAGTAGGCACATGTGTTTCACCCCAAAACGTTTGAAAAATAGTAAAAGAGGGGACTATGTACTCACTTGAGAATACTTAGAAGTCTTGAATAACTACCAAGCAAAGCTAGAGGGATCATGGAAATCAATCGGCACCTAATATAAGTAACTACGTAAATAAACCGGACCTAAATCGGAAGATCGGATAGGATGAGGTTTCGTAAACCAAATGAGTATTGGAACTCATATGATATGGTTTAACAAAGCCTACATACTAAATCCAAACCTAACCTAAGTGCTTACGACCCATTACGACCCGTTTAGGTAGCTTACGCTACTTTAACGCGTCGTTTGCGTAAAACGCGTTCGGACTGCCTAACTAGTCCTATGACAAGTATTATATTCCTTAACATGTCTAATAATGTTACCTAATCAGTTTAGATATAAAAATTTAGGTTACATATGCTTAAAATGAATTTATGCGTAAAAAGGGCATTTTGGTCATTTTCCTAAGGCATATAAACTACCTATCATACAACTAACTAAACGAAGTGACTATAAGGTGTATAACCTCGAAAGGTTATTCCCTATACAACTACGGTCACTAAACATGCTTGGTCGAATCCTAATGATCGACCAAACGGGTCTAGTTCGAAAGTCTAAGCGGTTGATAAGACCGCTTGACTTACGACTCTATACAAGCACTATACTAAAAGTGACGAGCTAAACATGTTAAAACATGTTAAGTTAAGTTAGAAAACAGGTTTCGATATCAAAACAAAGGGTTTTGATACCCAAGAGTAGTTTGGTTAGAAAATACGCATGAATACGCATTTTGGCCGAAACTACGACTCCTCACTACGCCTAATCAACGTGGTAATCAGTAGGTTTAGTCACACGGGACTAAAACCATCGTGATTATGCTCACGTTGCGAAGTTCAATGAACTTCGTGTTGACCAACTCGTGGTCAAAGCAGAAAGTCAAACACTGTTTGACTTTCGTGCTAAAAACGCATAAAATGCATGAAAGAGACTTACAAAGGGTCCAGGCTAGGAAGTTTTGATTCAAACAACTCAGGTATGAAGTAATAACTTCAACTTACAGCTGATTGAACCAAAGTGTGAGTTGAAATGAAGTGAAGGCATGGGTTTATATAGGATTCGGTAAAACGTTAGGATCGTTCCCTCGATGGGTATTCTTCAGAAATGAAAATGAACGGAATGAGTCATTTTCCTCAATGGGTATTCTTTAGAAATGGAAATGAAGGAAGAATCAAGGATATTCATTTCCCTCGATGGATATTCTTCAGAAACAAAAATGAACGGAATGAGTCATTTTCCTCAATGGGTATTCTTCAGAAATGGAAATGAAGGAAGAATCAAGGATATTCATTTCCCTCGATGGATATTCTTCAGAAACGAAAATGAACGGAATGAGTCATTTTCCTCAATGGGTATTCTTCAGAAATGGAAATGAAGGAAGAATCAAGGATATTCATTTCCCTCGATGGATATTCTTCAGAAACGAAAATGAACGGAATGAGTCATTTTCCTCAATGGGTATTCTTCAGAAATGGAAATGAATGAAGAATCAAGGATATTCATTTCCCTCGATGGATATTCTTCAGAAATGAAAATGAACGGAATGACTCATTTTCCTCAATGGGTATTCTTCAGAAATGGAAATGAAGAATCAAGGATATTCATTTCCCTCGATGGATATTCTTCAGAAACGAAAATGAACGGAATGAGTCATTTTCCTCAATGGGTATTCTTCAGAAATGGAAATGAATTGAGTCAACTCTAGACACATGACAAAACTTGCTGTGGTTTCTGTGCACTGAATTCCATAATTATGTATGCATCCATAATTACGTAATTCCTTGCACAGTTCGCACAGTTTGTTTTGTAATGTGAAGGGGAAGAAAATCAAAACTGTGATGAGTGTGACTAGGCTACCGTAGGGTCCTTTTAATTAGATCGACAAATGATCTCTTTAATTAGACCGCCAAAGAGTCTTTTCAGCTATATCATCACATGATATTCCTAACCAGATTTTTGGATCAATTTGTTTAACTAGACCACTCAAGGGGTCTAATTATGGAATAGTACTTTATAATCCAAGGGTCTTAACTATTACGTAGAAGCCCATTAAGGATTTAAGTTAGTACCTTTGGATGTCCTACTATGAATCCCTTACACGAAAATATGGAAGATTCTACGAAGATTTGGATAACAAAAATTTGGATCACATAAAAACATAAAAGGGAACACATAAGCACATAATCACATAATTGTTTAACTTGATTATTAATTTGTTATTAACTTGTTGTCGATTGAACATGGATATTCAAGGTACACCAGGAAACCAGCCGATGGACTTCAATGTCCTCAAGAATCTATCTGAAAAGATAGGATGATCTTCCAAAAATTTGATTTTGTTTTCAAAGAAACGTAATATTCGAATTAAGGAACACAACAATTTTAGGATTTACGGAAATACCCTTAGGTACCCTATTAAGGATTTATAGTGGTACTTTGGGTATTCGTCCATAGTTGTAACTTGCGCCTTGTACTTCGTTTTCTTGGAAGAAACGGGTACTTAGGATTTTCGTGAAAAACGCAAGAGATCAAAAAATGGAGGAATTTGAGGGTAGTCTGTTCTTCAAGGAATACGATTCCCTGATTGTCGGTATTGTAGGGGATATGTTGTTTATACATGCAACCACATAAATACATTGCAATGTAAATAAAAGATTTATTTATAAACAACGATAACAACTGTTTCATGGACCTTGACAACAAAAGAAAATAATACATAAGACGTGATTATTTCTAAACGGTGTTGTCTTTTAGTCGGTCAGATGCTCGTCCCTGTGCTGGATTTGCATTAGCAAGCTTTGGGCAATTTCTTAAGAAATGACCCATCTCGCCATAGTTGTAGCAAGAACCTGGTGGAAAACGAGCTTGAGCAGGATTGTTGTCAGCTTGATTTGGTGCAACTGCAGCTCGGCAAACTCTTGCTGTATGACCTATAAGTCCACAAATTTGGCATTTGCAACACTTCACACTAGCATGATGATGAAGGTTACATTGGTTGCACAAGGGTGCGGTTCCGTTGTATGGCTTCCTAGCAGGGGGTTGAGCTGGTTGGTTGGGGGCAGCTTGATCATTGTGAGAAACCACGGCGAAGTTCTGGGAAGCTTTTCGCTTCTTTGACTTCTTGGAGGATCCAGTCTGTTCATCTTTGGGTTTTGATTCCTCGATTGGTTTCTTATCACCTTTTCGAAAAAGTTTACCTTTCCTGATTTGAGATTCAGTCAAGGTAGCAGATAGCTCAATGGCATGCCTAACTGTAGTGGGGTTACTACCAGTCACAATGTCTTGTACTGGGTCAGGGAGGCCATCAATGTACTTTTCGATTGCCTTATCCAAAGGCGTAACCATATTCGGGCATAACAGACTTAACTCCTCATAACGATCCGTGTAGGCTCGATGCTCACCGCTATCTTGCTTAAGATCGTCGAATTCCCTTTCCAAGGCCATGATCTCGTGATAAGGACATAATTCCTTCATCATCAGAGCTCAGAGCTCTTCCCACGTTTGAGCCAGTGCCACATCGGCTCCCCTATCTCTCATCACACCATTCCACCATGTCAAAGCTCGTTTCTCAAAGACACTAGATGCGAATTCTACCTTTCGCTCATCTGGGCATTGAACATGCCTGAAGGTGCTCTCTAGACTCTCGAACCATTGCAGAAGTGCAGTCGCTCCTTGAGACCCAGAAAACTTTGATGGCTTAGCCGAGTTGAACGTCTTGAAGTTGCAGGGGGCATTTGTAACACCTCGAAAATTTACGTCCTATGATGTGTTGACACGTGTCATAGGTTTGAACGTATGAAAGAATATTCTTGAAGGACCAAAGTTGACAAACAATGAAACTATGTAAATATAAGGGTTCAAAATGTCAACAACGAATAAATATACTTTACAATAACCCTACATGATGTTTATAACCTTAAACGAATGGATCATGGATCATACGAAGCGAATTGTGAAAGAAAGTGAGAGGTTACAAACTGCAGGGGTTAATTGTGTCAATATGTTAAGATATACCTCTGAGTGACTTTTAGCAAACCCGAAGCCTTGTAACGATTAATTATGCTCACTAGAAGCACCATAAAAATTTCACCAAGTTTCGTTACCGTATGAGAAAGTTATGATTAAATTCATGTGTGAGGGTTAGAATCGTCAACATTGGAATTTACGGTTTTTCGGGTGATCACAAAGTTACCCGAGGACTTGACAAAGTGGGTATAAGTATTAGAGCCCCTATATGTCAATATTAAGGGTTTAAGATGCAAGAAATGTAGTGAAAATGACCTTTCGGGGGACCAAGGACCAAACAGCAAATGAATAAAGGTTTTTGCAAATCTGACACGGCCAGGCGGCCCGCTTGAGGCCTTATGCGGCCCGCGTGACCTGCCCAGCGACAGAATGAAACAGGCAGCTGCCTGTTGATGTTGTAACCGACTTAAAACTCAAAATTTCGATTCTATGGGCTGCCTAAAGTGGTTTATAGCCTATAGAAGACACATGTTCACATCTTGGATCATCCTAGACTTCTTTGGCAACAATCTATGATGATTAAACTCACTATATAAGTCACAAAAGTTGCAACTTATGATCATTCTTTTCAACATTCACTTCCTGATCATTTCTGGAGCATAACAGCCGATCCCAAGACCTTCCTAATCATCCTTAGACTCGTGTAAGTATGTTTAACCCTTTTAAATTAAGTCTTGCTTAGTTTATAGCCTAGAAATCAAACCGTCGTAATTACGGTTTGACTTAGCGATAAAACACAAACGGTCCAGCGTTTTGTCAAAATGAAAGTTGTTATAAGTTGGTAATTATGTGGGTAATTAACCCTTAAAAGGGTACTCACTGATTCCAATCCTAACTAGGTCGTTTGTCGAGTCAAACGTTGTCCGAAAAAGTCAACAGAATTGTTATTCTCGAATTAACACGTGATTAGCATTGTAAAAGGCGTGTAACCTATTTTATCGTTCATATAACCTGATAATAAGTATAAAAACTTGTCTACGCTTGTTTGATTCGACAACTTCCTGTTTTGAACCGATTCGGAACCGAAAGACGCAAAAGTTTGACTTTTGCTTTGACCTCAGTTCCGACCCAGTTTAGATAGGTTTAGACATGCCTTAAAGTTCCATTAGGACCTAGTTACATGTGTGTATAACCCTCTGCGTTTATACCACATAAATCCTTAATTGTCCGACGTTTCCGTTAATCGCCTAAATATTGACCGTAATGCCCTTATGACTATAAAACGAGAATTTTGGAAATGTGAAAGTACAATAATCTTAGTTACTGATTTTTAATAATGTCTGTAAATTTTCACATCAGTCGAAGGTCTAGATTAGGAGTTATGCTTAATGACGTAATTATAACACTTCTTAGTAATTAATCGGCGTCATTAGCGTAAAGCCTATCTAAACCCCATTTTTGACACCAAACCTTTTACCCACTGATGTAATATAATATTTCGGGATTTTTGAAGATTTTTAATTATTTTTAAACTGATCATAAGCTAGGATTATCGCCTTAATTCGGTAAATACCGAATATGCCCTTTTCGGCCATAAAATGAGTTTTACAAATCCTTTTCACACCAATCCAATTGCTACTGATTTCAAATAATAAATGGAGTATTTTGAACCTGTTGAACTAATCAGAAAACTTAGAATCCTATATTAACCCGTAAATCGCTTAAAACGACATTATACGCGTATTAAACGCATAGTTAGGGTTTAAAACTATTTTGGCATATAAGACTTATAACCAAATGTTATAACCTGTTAAAATAAGTTATTTTACTGATTTATTCAGACCCGGATCACAGAAGCTTAATTGATCCCTTTTATAATCTTTAAAATGACCAAAATACCCCTAAGGGGCTTAATATGAGATTAAACTCGTTTTGGGCATAATGGAAGGTATCCTACTGATATCACAACATATTTAAGGCATGTTAATTTAGGAAACCTGTTTAGGACTCTTATGGTTACCCGTTACGCTTCATACGCCTTCGGTTCGGTTTATGTAACTAGTTTACATAAATAAGCCGAAACGGGTCAAACCTTATCGGTTTTATCTCAAAATCCAGAATGTGTATAATATACCCATATTATACAAGTCTCAGAACTTGTCGGGTCTAAATCACATTCTATTCCAGTCTTCGCCTTATCATGCGTTTGAACCGTATCTTCCTTTTGAAAACTAACCGGTCTAAGTCATGACTTAATTAAAGACCCATTAGGATTCTAATAGGTTATTAAAAACATTCGTTCCAGATTTAGGAGCCCAATAAAAGCTATCTGTACTTGCTGATTTGATACGGCTGGGATTGAATTTATATTTAGCTCAGGTAAATACTTTTAACTTATTTTCCCTATACGGGCTTGGGGTACGGTATATAAAATACCGCTTGGTCGGGCATTGAATCTTTAATTGTTTATGGTTAAAGTATTAAGATGTCTCATTTAATTTGTTTTGTTTGCTTAAAGCCTTTGGGGGGTTAATGACCATGTCCCGGATATCCCTGGCATCATTTTACGAAATGGCAACGACCTTAGCACACAGGTGTAGGCGTACACCTGTCAGTGTCTCATTTAAATAATGTGGTGTGTCTATTGATCTTTAACCCGGCTCGATCCGGGCTACTGAACGCATAAGAAACATGTAAATCCTTTACAAGCATTATATTCAAATAATTATCCCAAGTTATAAAATATTATTTGTGCCATGTGCATTCAAATCCATTATTTATTAAACCTTTTCAAAATGAGTCAGTTGATAGTATTTACCAGTGTAAACTGACGTATTTTCCCAAAAAGGCTAAGTGCAGGTACTAATCGGAATTGGCTGGCTACTCCTAGCATCAATAAAGAGTCTCGCAAGCTTAGATGCCTTAAGTCTGTTGAACAGTGTTATTTTATTTTCGATCCGCCTATGGATCCTTTACTTCCGTTGTAATACTTTGATGTTACATTATTTCGAATTTTAATATATTTATCCTTTTGCTTCCGCTGTGCATTTATATATTGTGTTGTTTGACTATGATGTTGCCAACCACGTCACGTTACTCCCCTACCGGGCCCACCGGTAAAGTATGGAAATATTGGGGTGTGACAGGTTGGTATCAGAGCCAACATTGAGTGAATTAAACACTAGCTTTTTGTGTTTAATCTCAATGACACATTACCACATTCCTTGACCTTCTGAGTCTAGAGTTAACATAGGAAAATTCTCAATCCTTATCTGGAAATTATGCTTCCAAATTTTATATTTTGGATACGTCGCCAAGCGAAGAAGCTGTAATAATAATTCTCCACACCCGGAGCCTTAATTTGCTGACCTTCGTACAACGGCTAGGACGAAACATGCAACCAAGGAGAAAGCATTTAGAAATAAAATGAAGAAGAAACTCCTTTTGCTAAAAATCGTTTCCTTAATAGTCCTTATAAGGACATAATTACCTTTCAGTTCCTTCGCGGACAACATTATTCCTTTCAAGTCCCGTCTAGGGCACATCTGTATTTTTAATTTTATAGTGGAATAATTAACTTTAAATTTTCATTCAAATATTCCTTTTATAAGAGCTACCTTTATATAAAATGGCAAAATCTAAAAAGGACAAGACCTAGCCACGCATTAATTTGAGACAGGGCAAAGATGGTAGTTCCTCAACTAGATTCAGATCCTTATTAACATCCCGAGTTAGGATTGTTCTGCGTTTTTATTAAAAATGAATCTTAAAGGTAAACCTAGCATATATGACGAGGCCAGGATGGTAGGACCTATTCAAGGATTCAAATCCCAGTTAACATCTGAAAATATGTTAACACTCCTGGCAGACGTGATTCATTAAAATCACACACGTCATTCTTATTATTGGATTCTTCAAAAGATTCCTAACCCAATGTAATGATCTCTGAATCATGGGTTTAGATCATCACTTGAGATGATCATATTTTGACCATACGTGGTAATATAGCGCCTACAGGCCCTGCTCATTTCCATATGAACCAAAAGACAGTGGTAGCGATGACTCCCTGTCAGATAAAGGTAATGAACTAGGTTCAAACCTTCATGCTTTGATTCTCTGAAATCATAGCTTATAATTTATAAATGTCCTTGTGACTAGGCCTGTTGTGCCAGTATACCTTCATGCTTTGATTCTCTGAAATCATAGCTTATAATTTATAAATGTCCTTGTGACTAGGCCTGTTGTGCCAGTATACCTTCATGCTTTGATTCTCTGAAATCATGGCTTATAAATTAAACTTGTCTATGCGACTAGGCCATTTGTGCTATTATTAACTTATAAACTAGGATTATGATAAAAATCCTGAATAAAAATAAATATCATTCCTTTCCTGCCAATATAGATATTAAAAGAGAATCTTAAAAGGTTTGACCTAGCTTAAATGTCATTGAAGACCTAGCTAAGATGGTAAAACCTGTTTAAAAAGAGATTCAGATCCTTGTTAACATCTGAAAATGTGTTAACACTCCCGACAACCGTGATGCGATAAAAATCACACTTGTCATCCTTATATTAGGAATTTTTTTTTCCAAATCCCTTATTTAGCGTAAATGATCAATAGGAATCTTGGCTGATAAACGTCGAACAGGATGTACGCATCAAAACATCTATTCGAGATGTTACATACGGGTAAAGATGAATACATGAAAAAGATAGTTTTATTTCATAACTTCTTGTCAAGACAATGAACTATGAAATTTTCCGACCCAAAGGAATCATCGATTATGTTTTAAAATTTCCCTAGTGACAAGGCCTCTGAGCTATCATAAGTCCTTTGGAACAAGCCCTTGTGCTATATATAAAAGATGTCAGTATGACATTGGCAGTCGTGACTTATGTCCCCTGCCTAATAAATATGAAGGATTATATTTCCGCTTAAACGCCAAAGATGGTTTATTTAAAAACTTAGGCAAAACATAATCAAATAAATTAAATACTATCTATTGGCCTATATGGTTTAATTGCACCATGGCTATTTATTCATCAAAATTCGACAATTCGCTATATGATTAAACAAATTGTTTCTACTTGGTTAGTAGCCTTCAAAGCTTCACCATGGCTGACTCCTCTGAAGCTCACAATCATCCAGTTGATCAGAATGATGATACAAGACTGAATTTAACGAGCGCCGAGTTACAGGCTATGTTAGATACAGCTGTAAACAAGGCCGTGAACCGAGCGTTAAAGGATCACAAGTGAAAGTGCAATAATACCCCAAATCAAGGTTGTAAAAAGGGTAGGACTGGTTCAGGCTGTAACCAGTCCAAGCCAAAGGAGGCAAAACCCAAATGTAAAACCTGCAAAAGAAGACACTGGGGCCAGTGTCGATCAAACCAAAACATAAAGCAATGTGGCATCTGTAAAAAGACAGGCCACCAGTCCCACGAATGTAGGGACATAAAGAATGCAAACTGTTTCAGCTGTGGCGAAAAAGGCCACATCAGTACCAATTGCCCTAAGGCTGCCAAGGAAAGAGCAGCTAAGTCTGGCAAGGATTTAAAGGACAACCAGCAGTCAGGTGAAAAACCCAGATGCAAAATCTGCAAGAAACAGCACTTTAGGAAGTGCAGGTATGGATCGAACTCGCATACACAGACGAGAACTTTTGCATGTGGGATATGCAAGTCCAAGGGGCATAAGACCTTGGACTGCAAGAAGATGGAAGACGCAACCTGCTATGGTTGCAATGAAAGAGGGCACATTAAGACCAACTGCCCTAAATATGCTAAAAAGCTTGAGGAAGTTAAAAAAGATCAAAGCTGGAAGCTCTCAAATGGGTGCTCAAGAGACTGTTCAGGATAACAATGTCACAACAGGTACTTTCTTTACCAATAACGCTCACGCTAGAGTATTAATTGATTCAGGTTCAGATAAGTCTCTCGTAGACAATAGATATTGTAAATCATTAAATCTACTTGTTAAAACTCTAAGCGTTAAGTGTGAAGTAAAAATTGGCCGATAGTACCTCAGAAACTACTTCAGCAATATTAGATGGATGTTTTATATCCATTAGGAATCATTTTTCCGATGTCCTAATTTTCCATTAAAATATAAGGACGCAATATAGTGATAAAAAAATCGTTGGGTTGCCTTAAAAATCAAGCCCATATTATGGGTGATAAGAAGCAATTAATTATCAAGACTCCTTATGAGACAACCCTCATCATTACATGTATCAGTACGATTAATTAATATTAAACAAAAAAAATGGTGGAATTGGCCGTCCCCGGAATCGAACCTGGGTCTAGGCCGCACCCTTTCGCGCGCCTAGCCAACCGAGCTAGGTGCCTAGTTTGTGAAATTTCTATTTTGATTTAATATAAGCACATGTACAATAACTTCCTTACTTCTTGCTATAAGTCACCTACTTATCCTCCTTATGTTGACTAAGTATTAGAATCCAAGATTTTACCTCTATGTTTTAATTACTCTTGGCTTGCTTATGTTGACTAAACACTAGAAAGGATGAAGTAGAAACCATTAAGTATATCAGTGTTAGGTTAGAAAGGACATGGTAAGGTATACATCACAGTCATTCGATGGCAATACTCTTAATGAGTAAGAACATTAATGAAATCCTCAAGAAGGATCCTCTTATACATTGTGGAATGGTCCAAGTTTTAAGGACCTTATTAGAAAAACCTAGTATCTGTTTCGCGAAAAGGGAAAAGACGGAATGAGAATTTCTGACTCTCGCCATAAAAGTTCTAGACTGTCGACTGTATGTCGCAAATTTTAATTCATTGGCTGAGATAGTACCCTATTAAAGCACATAATTACTAGTGAGTAGCATTGGCAATAAGAGGGCACACTAAGGTTTCAAAACCTACTCATTTAAAAATCCATTATGGATCTACCTCAGCTACCCACGTTATAATGATTAAGAAGTAATCAGTCAAAACTGAGACTGCCCTAAAGTTATCTAAGATTTTACAGCTAAGTTTAGAAGGATTAATAATGGAGGCGTTTAGCCCTCCTGTTGAATAATTAGAGACAGCTCACATTAGGAATCTCACCAGATAAACCCTTATTTGTGAATTTATTGCTATAAATTACATGTGGTTTTGGGTGCTGTTAAGTCTCTCACAAGACCATAAACTTAGCAAACTTCTAGAAATTTTTCCCTGTAAGAACCCCAGATGTTAAGAGTAAGGTAGAACCTTCGGGCAAATCATATGAACCATTTCTTCTGTTCTTGTCAGAAACCTTTAGGCATAAAATTTTAGAAGTATCCTCTCTCTAAGAGGAAGTACGAAAGCATATATAGTTGATATCTCTTTAATCTCTATCGATTCCGAATACCAGATGGTATGATAAAAGCGCCATATGAAGATTGGTGTATCTTAATAAGTTCCATAGATTGCTTCCATGCCTGATCAGTATGGAGGTTTAATGCATGGGACCACAAAGATATTCCGAGAGGTCATATGGTACTAAAGTCAACTAATAGTATTCAAAGGAGATGTTCAGGATGGAATTGTTCAAGTAAATGTTCCCGATAATGGAGTTCTTGGACTCGCAACCTAAATGTGTCGCTTAATTGACACAAACAATGGTGGATGAATTGGAGCCTGAGATTTTGTAAAAATCTCTGTAACCTCCTTGTACCTTGATTATCTTCTCCTATTATTACCCTGTTTACCCCTGAGAGGCAGGTAGAGTTAAGGTTTAAATTCCGTTTAAGGCTGTGTTATTATGAAATCTCCAAAACGGCTAGTACTATCATTGGAAGAATCGAAACCCTGATTAACTAAGTTTAAAATAGAGGGTTCATATAGCTTAACTCAATATCCTGGAAATCCGGTATAGTTAATTATGAAAGACGGTTCATTTTGCTTATGCATTATCACCGCAACCTTAATTAGGCAACGATTAAGAATTTGCCATCAGCTGCCCAGGATCGTCGAATTGTTCGACTAGCGGCAAGGATTAGCTATTCCTTAATATTAGTTTTGAGCAGTGGTTGGAATAACCATCTCACCTTAAAATAAGCTTTTCTATAATAATTGATATGTAAGTATTAAGACTACTCCTTTGGAGACCTTGTATAGATGGAATTTTAAATATCTATTGTTAGATAGAGAATTGGTAAGTCCAATTATCAAGATCTGAAAGTTTCCTGGGAGACAACAAATAAGATCATACAAATCCATAATCGATTGTAGGTTGCCAGTATACGGCAGGAAATCAAGGAGTTATGAAAATAGCAAACTTCCTAAGTTCTTGTTAAGGAATATGGTTTAACAAAAGATATCACCCAGGAGGGGTGTACCAAATTTGTTAAATTATCAGGCTAGTTAAGCTCTGAATATATGGAAATCATTCGAAGGAAATCGAATGTATAAAGATCAAGTAGCTTGTAAGCTAAAACCTATTTAAGGAGTTTGACGGAGCTCGCAATACATTGCACACTAGTGACTGGAGGATGTGTTCCGCCAATAAGTCAAGAAGCACTATCACATAATGATATGCAGAATTATGATGTGATGAGCATCCTGTATCGATTGAGGATCGACAGGTCAAGAAGCTCCACAAGGATACATACGCCTAATATAAGAGTCACTTTGGGAGCTTGGAAAGATTCCAGATATGTCATAGAAGTTAAGTCCATTATACTTCCATCATTTTAGCAAATATCGAGTTCGAGATTTCTTTTAAGGGGGTGAGGATGTAACACCTCGAAAATTTACGTCCTATGATGTGTTGACACGTGTCATAGGTTTGAACGTATGAAAGAATATTCTTGAAGGACTAAAGTTGATAAACAATGAAACTATGTAAATATAAGGGTTCAAAATGTCAACAACGAATAAATATACTTTACAATAACCCTACATGATGTTTATAACCTTAAACAAATGGATCATGGATCATACGAAGCGAATTGTGAAAGAAAGTGAGAGGTTACAAACTGCAGGGGTTAATTGTGTCAACATGTTAAGATATACCTCTGAGTGACCTTTTAGCAAACCCGAAGCCTTGTAATGATTAATTATGCTCACTAGAAGCACCATAAAAATTTCACCAAGTTTCGTTACCGTATGAGAAAGTTATGATTAAATTCATGTGTGAGGGTTAGAATCGTCAACATTGGAATTTAGGGTTTTTCGGGTGATCACAAAGTTACCCGAGGACTTAACAAAGTGGGTATAAGTCTTAGAGCCCCTATATGTCAATATTAAGGGTTTAAGATGCAAGAAATGTAGTGAAAATGACCTTTCGGGGGACCAAGGACCAAACAGCAAATGAATAAAAGGTTTTTGCAAGTCTGACAGGGCCAGGCGGCCCGCTTGAGGCCTTATGCGGCCCGCGTGACCTGCCCAGCGACAGAATGAAACAGGCAGCTGCCTGTTGATGTTGTAACCGACTTAAAAATCAAAATTTCGATTCTATGGGCTGCCTAAAGTGGTTTATAGCCTATAGAAGACACATGTTCACATCTTGGATCATCCTAGACTTCTTTGGCAACAATCTATGATGATTAAACTCACTATATAAGTCACAAAAGTTGCAACTTATGATCATTCTTTTCAACATTCTGTAGGATCGAGTTGCGACCCGAACGAGTCATTCAGAAGAGATTTTATCAGTTTCAGAGGCGGAAACTAAGAAACTGATGTCGAAATAGCTTGCGTATCACTTTAAACACTGATTTTATTGATATGATTTCGTTTACAATCAGTCTTCACACCGGCAGCACCTCGGTATGGAATTCACGAACTGTTCTCTCTCTCTAGAGGTTTAGCTTGAATGCCTATTTATAGGTGAGAAGGTTTAGCTTGAAAGTGTTATGTCACTTTCAAGAGAAACCAGGTTTAGCTTGAAACTATCACACGCCACTTTCAATGGAAACCTCTCTTGTAGGTTTAGCTTGAAACTGACATGTGTCACTTTCAAAGGAAACCTCTTCATTCAAGCTAAATTCCACAAACAAATCCTAACAATTAAGCCCTGAACTAATAATTCTAATACAAGACTCGAACGAAGATGAAGTCGACAGACAACTGCACCAACACATTCACTTCCTGATCATTTCTAGAGCATAACAGCCGATCCCAAGACCTTCCTAATCATCCTTAGACTCGTGTAAGTATGTTTAACCCTTTTAAATTAAGTCTTGCTTAGTTTATAGCCTAGAAATCAAACCGTCGTAATTACGGTTTGACTTAGCGATAAAACACAAACGGTCCAGCGTTTTGTCAAAATGAAAGTTGTTATAAGTTGGTAATTATGTGGGTAATTAACCCTTAAAAGGGTACTCACTGATTCCAATCCTAACTAGGTCGTTTGTCGAGTCAAACGTTGTCCGAAAAAGTCAACATAATTGTTATTCTAGAATTAACACGTGATTAGCATTGTAAAAGACGTGTAACCTATTTTATCGTTCATATAACCTGATAATAAGTATAAAAACTTGTCTACGCTTGTTTGATTCGACAACTTCCTGTTTTGAACCGATTCGGAACCGAAAGACGCAAAAGTTTGACTTTTGCTTTGACCTAAGTTCCGACCCGGTTTAGATAGGTTTAGACATGCCTTAAAGTTCCATTAGGACCTAGTTACATGTGTGTATAACCCTCTGCGTTTATACCACATAAATCCTTAATTGTCCGACGTTTCCGTTAATCGCCTAAATATTGACCGTAATGCCCTTATGACTATAAAACGAGAATTTTGGAAATGTGAAAGTACAATAATCTTAGTTACTGATTTTTAAACATGTCTATAAATTTTCACATCAGTCGGAGGTCTAGATTAGGAGTTATGCTTAATGACGTAATTATAACGCTTCTTAGTAATTAATCGGCGTCATTAGCGTAAAGCCTATCTAAACCCCATTTTTGACACCAAACCTTTTACCCAGTGATGTAATATAATATTTTGGGATTTTTGAAGATTTTTAATTATTTTTAAACTGATAATAAGCTAGGATTATCGCCTTAATTCGGTAAATACCGAATATGCCCTTTTCGGCCATAAAATGAGTTTTACAAATCCTTTTGACACCAATCCAATTGCTACTGATTTCAAATAATAAATGGAGTATTTTGAACCTGTTGAACTGATTAGAAAACTCAGAATCCTATATTAACCCGTAAATCGCTTAAAACGACATTATACGCGTATTAAACGCATAGTTAGGGTTTAAAACTATTTTGGCATATAAGACTTATAACCAAATGTTATAACCCATTAAAATAAGTTATTTTACTGATTTACTCAGACCCGGATCACAGAAGCTTAATTGATCCCTTTTATAATCTTTAAAATGACCAAAATACCCCTAAGGGGCTTAATATGAGATTAAACTCGTTTTGGGCATAATGGAAGGTATCCTACTGATATCACAACATATTTAAGGCATGTTAATTTAGGAAACCTGTTTAGGACTCTTATGGTTACCCGTTACGCTTCATACGCGTTCGGTTCGGTTTATGTAACTAGTTTACATAAATAAGCCGAAACGGGTCAAACCTTATCGGTTTTATCTCAAAATCCAGAATGTGTATAATATACCCATATTATACAAGTCTCCGAACTTGTCGGGTCTAAATCACATTCTATTCCAGTCTTCGCCTTATCATGCGTTTGAAGCGTATCTTCCTTTTGAAAACTAACCGGTCTAAGTCATGACTTAATTAAAGACCCGTTAGGATTCTAATAGGTTATTAAAAACATTCGTTCCAGATTTAGGAGCCCAGTAAAAGCTATCTGTACTTGCTGATTTGATACGGCTGGGATTGAATTTATATTTAGCTCAGGTAAATACTTTTAACTTATTTTCCCTATACGGGCTTGGGGTACGGCATATAAAATACCGCTTGGTCGGGCATTGAATCTTTAATTGTTTATGGTTAAAGTATTGAGATGTCTCGTTTAATTTGTTTTGTTTGCTTAAAGCCTTTGGGGGGTTAATGACCATGTCCCGGATATCCCTGGCATCATTTTACGAAATGGCCACGACCTTAGCACACAGGTGTAGGCGTACACCTGTCAATGTCTCATTTAAATAATGTGGTGTGTCTATTGATCTTTAACCCGGCTCGATCCGGGCTACTGAACGCATAAGAAACATGTAAATCCTTTACAAGCATTATATTCAAATAATTATCCCAAGTTATAAAATATTATTTGTGCCATGTGCATTCAAATCCATTATTTATTAAACCTTTTCAAAATGAGTCAGTTGATAGTATTTACCAGTGTAAACTGACGTATTTTCCCAAAAAGGCTAAGTGCAGGTACTAATCGGAATTGGCTGGCTACTCCTAGCATCAATAAAGAGTCTCGCAAGCTTAGATGCCTTAAGTCTGTTGAACAGTGTTATTTTATTTTCGATCCGCCTATGGATCCTTTACTTCCGTTGTAATACTTTGATGTTACATTATTTCGAATTTTAATATATTTATCCTTTTGCTTCCGCTGTGCATTTATATATTGTGTTGTTTGACTATGATGTTGCCAACCACGTCACGTTACTCCCCTACCGGGCCCACCGGTAAAGTATGGAAATATTGGGGTGTGACAGCATTATTGTTGTTGAGAGCTTGGTTACATTGAGCAACGATGTTCGGGATTGCAGCAGTCATTTGCTGCGTAATGACAGCTGCCAGCTCTTCAATAGGTACCTGATTTTCGCATCGTGGAGGCATTCTAAAAAGGGGAAACAAGAGAGAAAACAAATGAAATGGCATTGGGTAAGAATAGGATGTTACAATTACCGACCAAAAATCATGGGTGATGGTCATTTGTTTGAAACACGAAGCAAACAAACGACACACAAAGGCTGAATCAAAGTAAACAGGTCCTCATAATGTATCGCGAAGACATGCTCGCCTATAAGTGGACACTCACCCCAAGAGTTCCCAGGTAAGAGTGACTGGTCCGATATTGCGGATTTGTACGAACACTCTAGCCTTAGACAGAAAGCTCAGGGTACAGGCACCCACCCTTCCAGTTTGCACGTGTTCACATTATGTGGCCCTAAACTTTGACGAGAATTTGAAAACTTTGAAGGTTCGAAACCTTATAATAAATCATCCTAGAACAGATGATTAGTTTTCAAAGCAGATTCGAATTTTGTGTTCTTATTGTGGTTGCTACCTAAAGATAGGCAACGGTATTGTTTTATGACTAAACGCAAGTAAACTCGCGTTAGGGTCCTAGGAAGGTTATAGTCTAGGTCAAAGCATTACTAATAACCAAATTCCCTATAACCATTGGCTCTGAAACCAAACTTTTCTGTCACACCCCGACCACGTAAAATAACAAAACGTGGCGGAAATGTCGGGGAGTGTTGTAACAGAATCATTGTTTCACAACCATGGAATAAACAGTTTCGTTTTATTGAATTAAATGTATTACATTACATTGGAATTAGAAACAAAACAGCAACAAATAAACTTTCATTGTTATTAAGTCACTAAGGCCTCGTCCATTCCTATGTGAGCGTACACAAGTATCATCATCAAACATCATCAACTATGGTACCTGAAACACATGTGAAAATACGTCAGCATAAAAATGCCGGCGAGTACATAGGTTTTATGTGAGTGTCAGAATCATGGCTCATTTTACATGTTGCAATACTTATTTAAAAACCTTATTTTGAAAAGTATAGTATTGCGACATAATTAACCAACTCAAATCAAGTTGGATATGATTTATAAAATCTTGTAGCCATGATTCTTAACTCCAAAACATTTGTTTTATGAGATCAAATTGTAAAACATATCGTAGAAACTTGTTAACAAAACTCGTATGGTTTATATTATTCAGAAAACATCATTGTGTGACATCGTTTCAAAATCGTTTACCCAAGTGATCTAGATAACGCAATGATATATAATGTGTTAAAAGCACTTATATATAGGAAGTACCAGTGGCGTATCCACCATGCTTTTAACACATTACACCCGCCTCGTTACCTAATCACTTCCCTAACCCAACGGTTCAAACAGTTACAAATGGTTCACATATATCAATTGGTTACAAATGGTTCACATCAATCAAATGGTTACAAATGGTTCGCATATATCAAATGATTACCAATGGTTCACATACATCAAATGGTTACAAATGGTTCGAACAGTTCAAAATGTAAAACAATGGGCTAGCATGTTAAGTGAACATACATAGCAAAACATAATGAAATCATGTACTAATAGTGTACTAATGAACATAGCAAGCATATGATATGAAAACATGAAAAGCACGAAAGTAACAAGTAGGCACATGTGTTTCACCCCAAAACGTTTGAAAAAAAGTAAAAGAGGGGACTATGTACTCACTTGAGAATGCTTAGAAGTCTTGAATAACTACCAAGCAAAGCTAGAGGGATCACGGAAATCAATCGGCACCTAATATAAGTAACTACGTAAATAAACCGGACCTAAATCGGAAGATCGGATAGGATGAGGTTTCGTAAACCAAATGAGTATTGGAACTCATATGATATGGTTTAACAAAGCCTACATACTAAATCGAAACCTAACCTAAGTGCTTACGACCCATTACGACCCGTTTAGGTAGCTTACGCTACTTTAACGCGTCGTTTGCGTAAAACGTGTTCGGACTACCTAACTAGTCCTATGAAAAGTATTATATGCCTTAACATGTCTAATAATGTTACCTAATCAGTTTAGATATAAAAATTTAGGTTACATATGCTTAAAATGAATTTATGCGTAAAAAGGGCATTTTGGTCATTTTCCTAAGGCATATAAACTACCTATCATACAACTAACTAAACGAAGTGACCATAAGGTATAACCTCAGAAGGTTATTCCCTATACAACTACGGTCACTAAACATGCTTGGTCGGATCCTAATGATCGACCAAACGGGTCTAGTTCGAAAGTCTAAGCGGTTGATAAGACCGCTTGACTTACGACTCTATACAAGCACTATACTAAAAGTGACGAGCTAAACATGTTAAAACATGTTTAGTTAAGTTAGAAAACAGGTTTTGATATCAAAACAAAGGGTTTTGATACCCAAGAGTAGTTTGGTTACAAAATACGCATGAATACGCATTTTGGCCGAAACAACGACTCGTCACTACGCCTAATCAACGTGGTAATCAGTAGGTTTAGTCACACGGGACTAAAACCATCGTGATTACGCTCACGTTGCAAAGTTCAACGAACTTCGTGTTGACCAACTCGTGGTCAAAGCAGAAAGTCAAACACTGTTTGACTTTCGTGCTAAAAACGCATAAAAAGCACGAAAGAGACTTACAAAGGGTCCAAGCTAGGAAGTTTTGATTCAAACAGCTCAGGTATGAAGTAATAACTTCCACTTAGAGCTGATTGAACCAAAGTGTGAGTTGAAATGAAGTGAAGGAATGGGTTTATATAGGATTCGGTAAACCGTTAGGATCGTTCCTCGCATTTCGTGCTTTAATCTTGGCCCTCCACTTGGGCTCATGGTTTTAAAAACCATGGGAACGTTTAAAACCAACAAATTTGAGCCCATAGAATCCAAAACCAGGCATTAAAACCATCAACACTTCAAAATTGGACTAGGTTCATTGAATCTGGTCAGAAATTTCAAAAATGGTCCCTATACTTGTAAAACTTGATTTTTGGCACTTTTAATCCCCGTTAACCCCATTTCAAAGCTCCAAAATGATGTTAAAGTATAGGGAACTTAAGATATGCTCAAAAAAATCTCGGATGTGTTAGTGCAGTATGTCTATCGCCTCTGTCATCTCAAGTCATAGCTGAAACTAAAGTAAACTAGCCTTACATTGTAATATTAGATAGAAAAAGGCAAGGTGGCATTATTGTAAATAAGGGGAAATCCCTTATAACTCTTGGTCTATAAATAGATGTGTTAGGGCTTAGTTTAGAGACTTTTGCCACTTTGCTCATTTGAAGACTTTGGAGAAGATAGGAGCTAGAGAGAGAAACTAGAGAGAGAAAGTGGCAACGTGATTCAGGTTCTTGTACGATTTTAGATCTGATTAATAGAATCACGTTTATATTACTGTTCGTGTGTTTCGGTCTCACTCGTACACAGATTCCGCACGTCGTACGAGTCGCTTCGCAATCGTTCGGAGTCAAACCGGTCCTAACAAGTGGTAACAGAGCAGGAGATTGATTGCTCAGATCATTCACATGATTTCGCACAGGATTTCATCGTATTCAGATCCAAAATCGCATCAGAATTGAGCAAATTCTTCATCTTTTCATATTTTCACGTTTCTAACTGAAAAACGCAAAATTAAACAAGATTTTACGGTTAAAATCGGCTATAATTTGGATATGTTGTGCGAATATACATGATCTAAAAGCCTTCAAAGTTTCAAATCATAACTCTAAGTCATTTGTGAGAAAATTATATTTTTTGTGGTTCGAAAAAGTTGAAAACTGTTGCTGTTGTTCTTGATGTTCACTGCCATCCGTGCGGATAACATATCCGCGTTGACTTGTTGACTTGCCACTCGTGCGGATAACATTTCATTAATCCGTGTTGAATTGTTGACTTGTTACTCGTACGGATAAAGTATCCGGGTTGACCATTTTTTTGACCATCCGGACGGAAAACTTGTCCGGACGAATAACAATCTGTGTCATAGTAATACGTGTCATAATACCACACGGATCAACAAGTCGCTTAGTCAACATTTCAGGTCTGCCTGATCAGGTCACGTGATCTCTTTCACTCTTGCAGTTCATTAAATTCATTGACTTTCTTACATCATAATCCCATGTGATATTGTCAGTTCATGTGATAATAAGTATTGCATGTGATAGTGTTAATGTTTGTCGGATATTGATTGATTATCAGCAAATCACGTGATCAATCTGCATTCGGTGAACATATGAAGTTGTTGATTGCATGAGATTTGTGCCAGCTTGTTAAATATCACAATTTGGATAACGAGTTGTCGTATAGTGCCATTGCCACTCAATTAAAAACAAGTAATATGTATCCGGATCACCATCCGTACGGATAACAATCCGTGTTGACTATTAGTTGACCATCCGGACGAACACTTAATCCGCACGGATAACAATCCGTGTTGACTGTTAGTTGACCATCCGGACGAACAACTTGTTCGCACGGATAACAATCCGGGTTGACTTTATTGTTGACCTATCCGGACGAATTATTTGTCATCCGCACGATTAACAATTCGCGTAATAGCAATACGTGTCACAACACTTCAACCGATCAAGTTTCTTAGTCTTCATTGATAATCATTGAAATCGGTGTGCATGTGATTTGTGTATTCTATAGAATTTTGTCAGAAGTTCATGTGATTCTTGATTTGATTAACTCTTGCATGTGATCTTGCCTTGAAGTCAAAGAGCCAACCGATCAACTCAAGTTTTGTCGTTTAGTATATTGGTTTGTGTCAAAGAGTCGGCTTACATTATCCGCACGGATTACATCACTCGTACGGATCACCTTAGTCGCACGGATAAGACACTCGTCCGGATCCCCACCCGTACGTATCACCATCCGGATCCCCATCCGGACGAATCATCATCCGGATCTCCATCCGTTCGAAGACAAACATCCGTGTGGGCTGATCTCATCCGATTGGGCCAACATCATCCGATTGACTATTGATCCATCCGAACGGACCAAATTCTTTTACGATTCATTTGTTTGATAGTGTTTAAACTCATTGTGTTTGTTTGTTCGTGATTCAGGTGATTAAAAGGTGCTGTTAATCGAGAAAATCACATCATGGCTGAAGAATTTATCAATACTTTCTACAATGCGTTTACCTCGGATACAGTGGAAGGTTCAAACGATACACCCAAAGCGATAACGAAAACCATCAAAGACAACATTAACAATGACAACTTTTATGGAACATATTCAAAACCTCCGAAGCTGAATAACATTGAGGATTATGTTTGGTGGAAGGAGAGGTTTGTCAATTGGACGAAGGCATACGCACATGAGAGTTGGTTTTGTTTAAAGTTTGGATATGAGAACCCAACAAATGACAAAGGAGAAGAAATTCTGATCAAAGATTATTCAGAGGATGATCGAAAGAAATTTTCTTATGAACAGAAGATGATTGCTTTGATTCAGCAATCAGTTCGTGATGACATCTTTTCATTATTAGTTCATAATGGGTCATCTAAATCTGTATGGAAAGCTTTGAAGGTTAAAGCTAAGGGGGTAAACAAATCCAGAAAAACAAAATAGCTTTATTAAAAAAGAATTTGATTTGTTTGACAGTTTAAAGGGAGAGACTGTGAGGCAAATGATTGAGAGGTTTTGCCACTTAAAGATTGAACTTGAAAGGTTTAAAATTGTGAAAACTAGAGAAGAAATTGTTGATAAAGTAATCGAAGCGTTACCACGAGCTGATCAGTGGCAAACGTTTGTTTTTATCTTGAAAAATGATGAAAAATTTAATACAATTTCTCTTTATGCATTGTTAGAAAAGATCGAGAGTCATGATCTGGAGCTACAAAAACAAAACAAGATGAGTGGTTCATCTCATCATCAGAATGTTGGTCTATACTACAAAGGCAATGTACCTTCGGAGAAAGTTGGCAGTTCACCAAAGACATCATTCAGTAGTGAAAAGATGAAGGAACCACAAACAACCTCATCAAGTTACCATTCTGGATATCATTCATCTTCAAAATCAAGTTCTGATGAAACTGAGGAGATTTTGTGCAACATTGCTCTTAAATTGAAGAATTCTCATGCAATGAGCATCAATGCAGCTAAACAACAAATGAGCTTCCTTGCATCTGTTCTGGAATCGTATGAAGGTCTAGTTGCAGGCAAGATTGGTAACTCTGAATTAACCAAAGAAGACTACGACCAGATTGATCCGGAAGAGATGGAACTCATTGACATCCGTTGGTGTTTGGCAAGCTGCATCCGCAGAGCTCAAAGATATATGGAAATTACTGGGAAGCAATCTCTCGGTGGTGCATCTACAAAACTTGGATTTGGTAAGTCCAAAGTGACCTGCTTCAAATGTAAGCAAAAAGGTCATTTCAAAAGAGAGTTCAACAATTCTGCGGTTGGTGGAAATGAACATCCATTCAATGATGATTATTACAGAAAGGCAATTTACCACCGTAGCAGAGAAGAGCCAAAGATGATCGAAGATAAACCCAGAGAGAAGTCCAGAGCTTATGCTGTAATCCACGATGATGAAGGATATGATTGGAGTCAGATTCTACCAGATGAAGATCGTCCTGTAACAGCTCATGGGAGAAAAACATCAAAGGCCCAGCATCATGTTCTTGTTGCTAAAATTCATGAAGAAAACAAAGAAGAAAATGTTGTTGCTGAGGTCAAAGAGAAAACTCGAGAAGAGATTTTGAAAGAAAAAACTCCAAGAGAAAGATTCATTGTAGGGTGCAGAATGGAGAAAATGCAGGAAGAATATGAGAATGCTGTTGCAAACAAACGATGGGATAAAAAGCAAGAATGTTATGTCAACAAACAAGGTGAACCGGTTGTTCCCAGAAGTGACATAGTTCAAGATGATGTTCTTCTTGTTATTCCTCGATCCGGCGAATATTACTCAAATGTTGCAAAAGACAAAACATATGTGAAAAGGCTGGATAAAATCATCAGGGATGCTATGACGATAAAACTGAGGAAGAAGAATGAAGAAGAATGTTGAAGAGATGGTAAACAATCTGAAGAAAGCTGCTGAAGAGGTTAAAGCAGAAGCAGTTAAAGAAGAAGATGTGAAGATTGTTGAAGAAGTGAAAGAAGAAGTGGTGGTGAATGTGAAATTTGTGAAAGAAGTTGTTACTGAAGAACAGCAGGGCAGAGAAGATGTGAAGAAAGCAGAAGAAGAAGTGAAGGTTGAAAGTTCAACAGATGTTGGTTCTGTTGATGAGAAGCAGCAGAAAGAAGCTGATCAGAAAGAAACTGAGGCAGACACCGAAGTGCCAATCACTGAGGTAAATTCTGATTCTGAAACTGTAATCAAAATTGATGAACAGTGCAGGAAATGCATGGAACCATGCAGTGCTTGTACTGAAAAAGATGATAAATTCAGAACAAGAGATCTTGAATTCACTAAAATAGAAAATGTTTTCAAAGAAAAATGCAAAGAAATGTTTGAAAATGAAAAGGTTTTAGAAGAAAATAATGAAATGCTTTCAGAAAAATGTAAAAAGTTAGAAAAAGAAAATGAAGTTTTGAAAGAAAATGTTTCGAAAAAGACAGGAGAATGTGATAAAAAAGAAAATGCTTTTCAAGAAATGAAAAAGGAATATGATTCAATAAAATTGGCTTATCACATTACAAAAGAATCATATGAAAAAGTGAAAAGTGAAATGAAACTTGTTCAATCAAGATTGAAATACTGTTCTGAAACAACTAATGAGTATAAACGAATGTATGAAATAAAGCAACAAGTTGTTAATTCTTACATTGAGGATGTTGCTAAGCTAAAGCGTCAGATTGCTGATTTAGAACAGGATAATAACAAGTTAAAAAGTTATCACGCGTCGTCATATGTGCTTGAACGTATTTTCAACATAAAACCGGAGGATGGTGAGTCTGGGCAAAACAAGAAAGGCATTGGCTCAGAGTTTCATAAAGTTCCACCACCGGAAAAGTTTGTGTTTTATGATGATGAAAAGGTCGAAAAAGCTTTCAACATGGTAGATCAATTGCCAGATAACATTGATGTAACCTATTCCAAATCTGATGATTCTAGTGATTCAGAGGTGGTAGGTAAGGTCGTTGAAAATGTATTGAAAAAAGAGTCAGTTGATACAGGTAAATCTGAATCACAGGATGAAAATGAAGGTAATTTTCATGATGGATATCTGAAAAACACAAAATCCGAGAAAAATTTGAGTGATGATTCAAAAGGATTGGTTTATACCATGATTGGATCGGACAAATTATTCTTAGATATTGTATTCCCGATTCAGAATGTGATTTCAGAAAAGGTTGATAAAGTTTTCAAAATGGTTGAGATTGAGAAGTCTGAGATTTCTAAGTTTGCTGGTAAGAGTCATAGAGGTTCATATAACAAACCTGGTTATAAGAAGAAAAATATGAAGGTTGGGTTGGGTTATAAGAAGAAACAGAATCGAAACAAAAATGAAACACCAAATTATCAGGGAAAAATGAGTTTTGTTCAAGGAAACAGTTTAGTAGAAGAAAAGGAGCTCAAAATGAAACAGTCTAATGATGAGTTCTTTGCTAAAAAGAAAAAGCAACAACCACAGGTCAAAGATGTGTCCATGAGAACATGTTTCAAATGTGATAAAAAAGGACATCTTGCACGCAAGTGTCCTAATCTGAAACCTGTGGATGTTGACAAAAAGAAGATTGATGCTGAAAAACAAAAATCTGAGAATGTGAGACAAAGGTCAACCAGATTTGACTCAAAACAAACTTGGAGGTATAACACAAACAAGTTTGCTTCGAATCAAAATTGGAAATCAAATCCAAACAAGTTCGATTCTAGACAGACCTGGAATTCTCACACACCCAGATTTAGAACAACACAAAGTTGGCAAAAATCAGTTGATATGACAAAACCCCAAGAGTTTTGGAAACCAAAAGTTGTTGTTCAAAATCAAAAAGTTCAAAACGAGTCACATTTTTACAAAAGAGGTACTCCGAAAGGCCAGACATGGAGTATTAAGAAACCAATGATTTTTGTAAAAGATGAAAAAGTTGAAGTCAAAGTTGATAAGGTCTTTGTGAAAGACGACAAAGACTTTCCGGCATTGAATGAAGTTTATTGTGTTGAAATGCCTAAGGTCAAGCAGGCCTGGGCTAAATTGTTTAAGTGATTGAGTAAGTGTAAATGTGCAGGTGCTCAAGAAAAATGAAGTCTGTGAGAATGGAAATCGGAGCAGCCTGGCACAAGAAGAAGAGGCTGCTGAACCCTGTGTTGGTTGAAACAGGGGGTTTGTTTGTTTTCTGTAAATAAATAAACAATATTTCAAAAACCCTAAAAATTGAAAATTTAAAAAACCAAAAATATGTTTTCAGTTTGTCAAAAATTTGAAAAACCAAAAATATGTTTTTGTTTTTGTCAAAAATATTCAAAAATACAAAAATATGTTGCTTGAATACGCCGAAACCCTCACGGCTGAACAAACATGATTACTTTCACAAGATTGAAAAACGGTTTTCAAACTGTCGAAAATTAATGGGTTGTAAATCATGGGGGTACGTTATATTTTTCTGCAAATCAGTGCATGTGAAGCAGAAAATGGATGGCGAGACAAAGCTATCAGTATTGGTTGTCAAATTTTTTTAATGGTTTTGCATTTTAGGGGGAGTAATATTGTCAGAAAATCCAAAAACATTAGAAAATTTGAAAAAGTCAAAAACATGATAAAATTCAAAATTGAGTTTTTGTGTAAAAAGAGGAAATGATAGTATATCAGTAGACAGTTACAGTATGCTAAAGAAATGTAATGATTTTATAGCATTAAACAGTCTCACTGATGATGTGTCGGTAGATTTTTATACATTTAGTAAACTTTTTCGGGATATAAACCTAAATTCAAACTTGCTTATTTCGTGGGGAACACTACTTGGATATATAGGTAACCCCTGAAATCTTGTTTGAAAGGTCCCTCTTTCTGAGATACTAGGTCTTTATGCTTAGTGATATCTGGGTTATTATCCCGGGACTTCTGATTTTGCGGAAGCAATGGCCTAGTCCCCGGAGAATACTTTCTGCATTGCTTGAAACATAGCACAGCCCTCAGCTAAAAAATGATGAAACATTGAAAAATGCTATTCATGGCTGTTGTAACAAAAAGATCCTCTAAAGGGGACACACCAAAAGTCGAGTTGTCATCTCTCTGCTGAACGGAGGTTCTGACCTGAGCTCTCACGGTTTCGAACTATAATTTATTCCCCTTACAGATATCATCTAGGTATACTCACCTGTAAGACTGAATATTTGGATCTGGATACGGGAGTATATTCAAGAGGTGGGACACATGAATGAGTTTAAGTTCTTAAAACACCTAATTCGTATCCTGAATCAGTTGAAATTTGTGTGAAAATTTAAGTGGATCAGTATATCGACAATCTAAGTGAATTGTTTAATTCTTAATGTGTAACTAAGCTCAACGGTACTTGTGACTTGTCAAAAACTGATATGATCCTCTGACGCAAACTCAAACAAAAATATTGTTTGTAAATATGTTTGTACATATTTCTTTACTGCTTTTTATTTTCAGAAAAATACAAAAAGATTTTTGATTCTGCTTTATTTTCGACAACCGATGTTTGAGAACTGAGTTTCAAAATCTATGTATGCTGATCGTGTTTCTGAAAATAAAACAAGTTCATTAATTTGAAACTTGAAATTTTAAAAAAATCAAAAATAAAAAACAGTTTGTGATATCTCCAAGGTCATTAATTTGGACTTGGATGATTAACTGTGAGGGATTTGGATGCTTAGATTGTTAAAATCTGTAAAAGAGCCAGTTTCCGATCCGGTTCGTTGAAACTGCCAAATCTTTGAAGATTGTTGATAGGGGGAGAGTATCAAGTAATCCTGGATATATTTCATATTATTATATCTTAGTCCTAGGATCTTGATTTAGAAAGTTTGATAGAGCCAGGTTACAATACCTGGACAACTGAAAATGTTTTTCACTGTAAAATGCTTTACTTATAAATGTTTGAGGATTGCAGATTCCAGACTACGATCCCGATAGCCGAGTCTAAGGGGGAGTCTGAAGACGAGCTCAACGCAAGGGGAAGCGTGCATAGGAGCCAGGATTCTTTCCCTGAAGAGCTTGTAACCGAAAAGCCAGGTGTCAATCCCAAAGCACGGAAGCTTGACGATAGGGGGAGCCTGAAGAGTCTACTGAAAGGAAGAAGCTGAAGCTGAAGACAGATCCACGGGGATTCTGTTCGAGCTAGAGAGAGAGAAAGAAAAGAAGCTACGAGTTTGACTCAATGATTGAGATTGACTACGGCAATATCCAAGGGGGAGTCTGTTAGTGCAGTATGTCTATCGCCTCCGTCATCTCAAGTCGTAGCTGAAACTAAAGTAAACTAGCCTTACATTGTAATATTAGATAGAAAAAGGCAAGGTGGCATTATTGTAAATAAGGGGAAATCCCTTATAACTCTTGGTCTATAAATAGATGTGTTAGGGCTTAGTTTAGAGACTTTTGCCACTTTGCTCATTTGAAGACTTTGGAGAAGATAGGAGCTAGAGAGAGAAACTAGAGAGAGAAAGTGGCAACGTGATTCAGGTTCTTGTACGATTTTAGATCTGATTAATAGAATCACGTTTATATTACTGTTCGTGTGTTTCGGTCTCACTCGTACAGGGATTCCGCACGTCATACGAGTCGCTTCGCAATCGTTCGGAGTCAAACCGGTCCTAACAGGATGTCGGTTCGTTTGGTCGTATGGTTGCGTTGTTCGGTTAATTACGACGGAAGTCGTAACGAACGCAAAAACGATCCAAATTAAGCGACGAATGGAATTTTATCATGCCAATCACTAACATAAAATATTTTAATGATTACATAAATTTTTGGATGTCCGGATATATTCAGAACGTCAGATATGCGCGAAAATGCAAACTTATGCACTTTTTGACGCTTTTAGTCCCTATTGATCAAATAAGTTTATTTTTGCGCACCAAACACCTCAAAGCCTATGTCTAAGATATGTAAAGGATATTTAGGGCATGTTTAACTTATGATCATATTCCAGAATGTTCGTTACAGTACGAATCGGCATACTTTCGCAGTTTGTCGAAATTAGTCCATGTAAGCGAATAAACTTGATTTCGACACACCAAACCGTCCACAACTTATTTCTAAGTTATGCAAAGGTTACTTAAGGTATGTAAAGCCTATTTCACTATTCCGGAGTGTTCGTTGCATTAAACTGGTTATATTTACGCATCAGTGCGCGTATAACCTTCCAGAAAGCGATTTAAAGCTTGAAATCGAACATGAATTAATATGTGCAAACGATACACATATTTTTACAAATCCCAAGTATGAAACAAAATATTTCATTAATTTGGTATTTGTTTGATGGTTGAAGAGGCACAGGTGTCACACTTGTTAAGTAAGAGATGGTGATGGTCTTTCAGTATTTCTGAATTGTTATTACTAGGTCGGAAGAGAACTAGATATGATGGGGTGTTGGTGACTTAATCTTAGTTGTCGATGAAAGTGCATTTGTTGTGGATCCACGTTTGAAACTAAAACAACCTTTTTGCCCATTCTTTTTTAGTATATAAAACAATTGAATTATTAGCTTGATGATGTTTTTTATACTCGTACTTAATGTACACATTACTTAATGTACAAAACATATAGTTAACTAAGCAACCCGGTTGAACCACCCGGTTTAACTGGTTGAACCATTTTTTAGCTCAATCCGGTACGGGTTAAAAACCGGTTTTTAAAACATTGATAGCACGTACCCTCATGATTGATAATATTAAATTATGTAACTAGGTTTGAACCCCGTGTATTATACGGACTGCATAAATGTAATTTTATATAATAAATAAAAAAATATATCTTTAAAAAAACTCGTATATTACACGTGTTGAATAAATATAATGTGATATGTTAACATATGTTATTGGTGTAGATGTTAGTGTAGATGTTAGGTAATATTTCTTGTCACCATCCCAACGGTGATTACATTTGTTTTATTTGATCATTTTTGGTGATTAAATAAAATATTTTAGAAGAAATGTGTTTACTGAACAAGTCCTAGTGAAATATGACAAGTGGGGACTTCGATTTCACTATTTGCATAATTTTCATTGAAACTTTGCAGAAAATACATGTGGGCCATTCAGTATCAATGATAATGATATGGGACAATTAATTATGAGTTGTTTACTCATGAAATTGCCTTCATACTTTCTAGGTAGTTTCCTTTAAACCACAAGTTTAACTTTTTTTTTAACTACGAATTTCAAATATCGCTATTGAGATGAGTTTAGATTCTAATGAGAGAAAGTAGTCTGAATCCCAAGAAAATAGTTCAATTTGTCGAAATCATTAATAGCAAAATTAAGAATGTAGTTGAAACACCTCTATCACAAAGCCTTGTAGAGCTCCATTTAAAAGTGATATCATCAACATATAAAAAAAATACGTGTACTTCCTGCTCTTGGGTCGGCTAACCCGTGCCGTCGCACGAAACCCAAATTTTTAAAGGGCCTAAAAGGTTTTATAAGCTTTTATATATATATATATATATATATATATATATATATATATATATATATATATTAAATTATATATTTAGTACATGTATCTACTTGTTATTTAAAAAAAATATTGATGGTGAAGTGGAAAAAAACCATCTTAAGATAATGTAGAGTTCTCTAGTTTATATATTTAGTACATGTATCTACTTGTTATTCAAAAAAAAATATTGGTGGTGAAGTGGAAAAAACCATCTTAAGATAATGTAGAGCTCTTCAGTTCAAGTCTAGGCTTCACCACTAATGTTTTATTTTTTTAATTCATTTCCCTTTAACCACAATTTTAGGTCCAATTCCTTTTGTCGCCCAAGGCCCAATTTTTTTTTATGAGTTATTGGGGACGACTTGACTCTACGTGTACATATAACTTGTAAATATATAAACAAGTCAATCTTTGAAAACAATGCTATACGGGCTCGCATAATTCCATAAAGAGCCTTCCATAGTAAGCAAACAAAGGTAGCTTAAAACTAGGGATGCAAACGAGCCGAGCTACTCGCGAGCTACTTGAGCTCGGCTCGAAAAAAAGCTCGAACGAGCCGAGCTTGAGCCCGAGCCTAAAAACAAGCTCGTTTAGTAAACGAGCCCGAGCTTCGCTTATCGAGCTCGAGCCGGCTCGCGAGCCTTAACGAGCTTTCTTTTTATATATTTTTTATTAATATATTAAACATATATTTAAATAATAATATTTACCAATTATATAAATATAAAAAAATAAGTCAATTATATATATAACAATAATTATAATTAATAAAAATTAATTAATAAATACTAAATGAGTCGAGCCAGAGCCGAGCTCGAGCTTGAAAAATTACCTACGAGCCGAGCTCGAGCTTTAGAAATAAAGCTCGAATCGAGCAGAGCTCGAGCTCGAGCTTTCATGTGTTAAACGAGCTCGAGCTCGAGCCTGGTCGAGCTCGGGCTCGGCTCGGCTCGTTTGCACCCCTACTTAAAACACAAGTTTAACTTTCTATGAGAAGTATTTTTTCATTATCTCAAGAAATTCCAACACCCAAAGGTGCCTAAAATTGTGGCATTGTGCTGATGGGTTAGAACAAACCATAAGTTCATACAGAGAGGAACAGGCTAGGTTTTAGTCGGGTAACATAGTAATGAATTTATTTTAGATGCACATTAAACTCGAACCTGTTTTGTTTAATGTGTGTGATATGATATGCCATAGGTAATATTGGACTCAAAAAAGAAAACAAAACGTTAGCCTCGAAGTTCAAGAGCATCATCATATTGTAAGTGTTTGATGGCGTAGGAAAATATGTCGACATATTATGGGTATGTTTGGCTAGTAGCTTTTACGAGCTTCTATCTTTAAGCTTTTAAGAAAAAAAGTTGGTGCATTTATGTGTCTGTAACTTTATCTTGTTTACGTTGTATTTTATACAGTTTTTTGTGATCGAGTCTATAAGTTCCGTCAAGTCTACCTAGTCGGATATCCTCATATCTTACTTGGTATGACATTTTGTCTCTGTATTTGTAATATATGTTAAGCATATGCTAGTGTGCATACTGTTTACATATAGTGCGTTTTGTCTCATGTCTTCTGTTTAAACAATTAGTGATATATTTTGTCTTGTTTGATTCTTGGCGAAGAATCAATCTTTGTCGAACATCCTGCTTGGCGAACCTTCTATAGTTCGTCGATGTGTGTGTGTGACGAAGAATTAATCTTCGTCACACATAACCTTCGCCACATAGGAGTTCGCCAGTGGACAGTATATATTGCTTGTTATGTTTAACAGTGAAGGCATGAGAGCATAGAGAAACTGAGAGTTTATCGTTCAAGCATTGTGTGTAAATGTTTGATGTTGTTCTCGTCCTTTTAATCTAAAGTGAATCTTTGGTTATCTGTTGTGTTCTTTGCTATACTCTGTTTGGTTTGCATCGTCACGGGGATTCCGCACTCGTGATTGTGTTTGTGATAAACAGGGATTAGGTTTCGTAATCGATCCTCTGAGATAAACGGACCTACAAGTGGTATCAGAGCGTTGGCTCTTTTCCTTGTTTAAAACCAAACATTGTTGAGTTTTATCAAGTTTGTTTATGATTTTCATGAAACTGATCTTTTTGAAAAGTTTATGTTTTTAAGAAAAAGTTTCTGAAATCTGGGAAAATCAGTCTTTATCGTGTTATTTTGCAATAAGTTTCATTGAAAACCTATTATATTACATGCCTACATGTTAGCATTTGGTTTTTGTTGAAAGTTTAAGCAAAATAGTGTTTCGAAAATTTCTCCGGTGAAAATTTGGCAGGAATATTCATAAAGTTCATAGTTGCATTCAAAATGTTCTTGACTATCTTCAAAGTGTTCTTGATAGTATCTGTTGTTTGATCTATATCTGAGTTTCAATTATTTGTTTGCATTATTGGTCTGTCATTAAAATATAATTGTTTGACAAATTGGTTTGTTTGACAAATTGGTAAAATGATGATGGATTGGGTTTGTCACAACAAGTTGTTATATTGAAAAAGGTGTCACCAAATTGTGTCAGATAATATTCGTTTTGATTTTCGAAAATATCTTACATCTGTTATCCCTTGTCAACGAAGATTCCCTTAGACGAACAACCTATTCTTCGTCAAAATTGTTTCAGACGAAGATCACCATTCTTCGTCAACAATCGACCGCCAAAGCTAAATCATATGAATGACTATCCATCTTGCAAAAGGCCGATTTCATACTTACGTTCTAGGGCAAAACACCGAGCTATGGATATGTTTCACTACACCATACAACCCATCTCTTGAAGAAGCAGGTTCAAATCCAACAACATTGGCAAATATGACTGAAGCAGACAAGAAAGCGTACGATCTTGAAAAGAAGGCGTTTGCTATTTTGACGCAAGCTCTCCACAAAGACATATATCACCAATTCTCTTATTGTAATACAACAAAAGCCTTGTGGGACATCCTAGTTACAAGAGGAGAAGGGAATGCGGCGACAAGGAAGACTCGCCAAGACTTGTTGAAAAAGGAGTTTGACGCATTTTTGTTTATGGAAAACGAAACTTTAAATGAAATGGCAACTCGTTATTATCATTTGATAAGTGAAATGTTTTCTCACCAGGTTACTGCAAATCCACAGGAAATGGTGACAAAGTTTGTTGATGCTCTACCACCGAAGTGGAGCCCTTTTATTGAACTATTGAAGCATACAGGTGTCTTAGATACCATCGGTATCTATGAATTCGTTCAAAAGATGGAAAATAAAAATGAAGAAGAAATCCGGAAGGCGAAACGAATCTCAACCCCTCAGAATCCAGAAATGTACTTTGGAGGGATTAATCCTGTTGCAAGCTCCAGTCAGCAACCAAAACTTCAAACGGCGTTCATGTCCAATTCAAGCCCGTTTCCTCCAGTGACAAATGTTAATCCCTTTGGATTTGTGCCCGAACCACCTCAATCTAAACCTCAATTTGATTCTAGTGCATGGTTCCTGCAATCACAACCTCAAGTTGCTCAACCTCAATCTCAACCTCAATTTGATCCTAGCGCTTGGTTCCCAAAACCGCAAGTTGTTACCCCTCCACCTCCACCTCAACCTCAACAAGCATTCTATGGTAACAATTTTACTCAACAGCAAAAACGCAATACCGCCAGACTTGATACTTCAAACCTTCCCAAGGTCAATGTAGAAGTTGCCAAAGAACACAGGGAACTTCTTAGCAGAATGGTCAATGCTTATTGTGGGTTGGTTGCAAGTCAGATTGGAAACATAAATCTGACCAGTGACGATTATCAACAGATTGATAGGGATGAAATGGAGTTAATGGATATCAAGTGGGCTTTTGCAAGCGCGGTTAGACGAGCTAAATACTACATGAGCAGAACTGGGAAGACTAATTTGGAAAGCAAGAGGGATACAAAGTACGGGTTCGACAAAGATGTTGTGACGTGCTTTAACTGTGGTGAAAAGGGCCACTTCAAGCGTGAGTGCACTCGCCCGAGCAGACAAACAAATCAAAATCCCTTCAGGAATCAAACAAGTATTTCCAACCAGAATGAAGCTAACCAGGAAAAAAGGATAGTAGCTGTCAACAACCAGACCAACACCGTCAACACAAACCAATCGGGTCCTTCTAACACCAACCATGCATTAGTTGTTCAAGCTGATGAAGGTTGTGATTGGTCTGTACAGTTTGGAGGTGGCGATCAAGGAGGAACCGCATGCTATGCTAAGATCATCAATCACATCAAGCATGTGTGCAAGGAAGAATTCTCCGAAAGCGATGATAGCTCGGGTTATATTGGCAGTTCAGATGAGGAAAGCTCAAGCATTGGAGATTATTGTTCAGAATCGGATGTAAAGGAGGGAAGTGATTCTGATGTTGATAGTTTGTTGATGGAAGCTAAGGAGTTAAAGTGTCAGAAATCTGTTCTGATCAAGAAGGCTGATATTGCGTCGAAAGAGATGGAAAAGTTCTTTTCTGAAGACGGATCTTTCTCTTACCAGACTGCCTTTATGGTAAATGTCGCAGCCTCTTCAAGTCAGGTAAATTCTTATACTCCTACTCCTAGCATATGTAGTAATTGTGTTGATCTTAAACATGAATGTGCTAAATTGAAACATGAATCCGAAATGGTTCATGCTCACAACCAGAGTCTAGTTATTGAACTGTCAAAATGCAAAGAGGCAAACATGGCCTTAGCTCGCAATGAAAAGGATTTCAAATCAGTCGTTGAAACTTTAAAGAAAAGTGTTTCCGAATTGTCTAAAACTGTTTTTAACAAACAAACTGGTATTAATAACTACATTAATATTATTGAGGAAACAAAGAAGGAGCTAGCCATGGCTAAATGTGAGTATGAAGCGATCAAGCTCAAATTGGAAAGTTATTCTAACTCCTGATATGTGCTTGATCACATCATTGACGTTCAAAAACTGAAAGGGAATGTGAAAGGCATTGGATATAAGTCGTGCCCATCGCTGTTGAGACACAACTATACCAAAATGCCCGATGAAGAGGAAATGCCTCGTTTTGAACCAAGGGTACCTCTTGATTATGAGGAGGTCACTACAGGATTAGGGTTCAAATCGGACAGTTCCTCAGCTAGATCATCTGAAGGAACAGAAAATTCAACATCTATGGAACAAAGTGCTCCAACTGTTGAGGACTATGATTCGTCATATGATGAATCAGATGTGAATGATCAGGATAAATCTCTTGATAAGATGAAAGGAGTAGAAATTCCAATTGAGAATCATATTCTGTGTGATCCTCCTACTCCTGATGTGCACTCTGTTGCTAAACAAGAGATAGATCCTATCAAGGAATCTGTGTCTACCGTTAAAAGTGAGAATGTGTTGTATACTTTAGTCGGTGATAGTAAAATATATTCAAACAAAGATTTTCCAATTAAAAACGTCAATCAATCTTTGATTGATAAAGTGTTTGAAGATACTACCAGTAAGTTTTTGGGTAAGGAGATCCCGAGAGTTATTGTAACTCAGTGTGATCCTACTCCAAAATCAGAACTTAGAAAACAATATGGCAATCAAAGATTACCGACAAAGCATCAATCTATCGCTTCTAAGGGTAGACAGCAAGATCAACGAGCTCAAAAGCCTAAGGTTTCGCAACCAAAGTTTGAAACAAAGGGAGCTCGTTACAAGAAGAAAAGTAATGATGTTAAATTTGTAGCATCAAAGGGTACTGATAAAGTGGAGACTTTTGAAAATAAATCAAATACCAAATTTATTCAACAAGTCAAAATTTTAAAACGTAATAGTCAAAACAATTACACTCAACACACAAATGGGTGTGATGAAGGAACAAGTACCTTTGGGTCTACAAGTTCGACATCAGGTTGTCAATCAGAATCTCCTAAGTTTGTTGAAAGGAGATCTTGTTTTAAATGTGGAGAGTTTGGACACATCATCAAAAACTGTACAAGCTCTCCCAAATAAAAGTTTGTTGAGAGAGCCCCTCCTGAAAAGGGTCACCAACAACGCCGTTCTGTTTCACCACAACAAGATAAACGCATTGTTAAAGAACAAGAAACAAAAAAACGATGTCAAAACGTCAAGGCGATTGAAAGGGCTTTAAAACCAGAAGTAAAATTTGTTAAAAAGGAACCAAGTTCATTACAGCCATTCAAATCAGAAATTTCAAAATCTGTTAATAATACACTGTCTGATAAACGTAAGGAATCTTGGAAACCTAAAACCGGTGAAATTTCAGGGGGAGACATAAAATTTCCAAATCATCAAGAAATTGAAATCACATTTCTTGATGATCAGGGATGACCCAAGACCACTAAGGCTTGGGTCCCTGATGTTTTCAAAATGCAACATATAAATTACATCAATTGTGGCATAAAACTAACCCTTTTTTAGTACTAATGTTGGAAAAAGTGTGCTTTTGTCTTCCTTTTGTATTTTCAGGATTAAATGAGCTCAAATTAACAAAAGAAGCAAAAAGGCAGCTAAATCTAACATAAATACAAGAAAAGGAACAAACATGGCATGCCCGACCTCCCCGAAAGCATCTTCCCAAGCAAAACAAGAGAACAGAAGGCTGAACACGCCCCGTGCTCAGTGAACACGGGGGCGTGCCCAAGTGTCAGCATAAAAGACAAAGTTGTAGAAGCTTCCATCGCCCACCACGGGGCCGTGCTCAGCGGACACGGGGCCGTGCTCAACTATAAGATTCGCAGAATCCGGGCAAATCTTGATAGTACAGATACGCTTCTACACACGGGGTCGTGCCCAGCGGACACGGGGGCGTGGTCAACTAATGCAGCCAAATTGCATTTAATGAAGACAGAGAAGAGGATGGACACGGGGCCGTGCCCGAGCTTCTGTTCAGCCTATAAATAGGAGTGCTTGGCTCAAGCTCAAACCATCCCTTAGCACACCACCTCTCTCACACTTCACCCACCACCCACCACCACCATAACACCATCATCCACCACCATCATCCATTATCCATCATAGAGTGTGTGAGTCATCTCGGGATCCAAGATTGATCGTAAGAGTTCTTGACAATCAAGGCCATGTTTGCCTAAGTCTCTTACATCACTTGGTGAAGACAAAGTGTCTAGTGTAATACTTTTTATTTTTTAATCTTTTCGCACTTTTTAATTGGTTATGTATTAATGACTTTAATAACTAGTTTCTTATGTTGAAGGTGATTCTTCCTTATCGTTTGTCCGTGGTGTCTTGGCATTATTTTACTGTCTATATAAAATAAAAGATTTTCACCATTCATATCTCCACGGTCTATATGGAGGTATGTTGGCTACCTGGTCGGGGGTTAAGGGAACGGTTTGGTAAGAGTCTTGCCTTGTTCAGTGTATAGATCCTGCAAGGACCTGAGTCACATTTAGTAGGACCTCCTTCAATACCCACCGGTATTGGATGGCGGGGGTCCAAACTCTTTGATCCCCTCATATGTAAGCTACTATTAATACTTTAACCCGGCTACTTAGGACTGTATCCCTGCTGACTCAGACTACTTAGCCGAGGGTAACGTCGTCTTCAAAAGAGGGGCCTACCATAATATGCATTAATAACTTAATTAATTATCTTTTAATAATCCAACCCTTTAGGATTGTATCATTGCTGACTCAAACTACTGGGTTGAGGGTAACGTCACCTTCAAAAGAGGGGCCTACTACAATAACTAACATAATCTCTTAAATAGTGCAAAAGTGCGGAAATAATCAAAGGTTACACTAAACACGAGTCGGAGCCAAGTGATTCATCTTGTCTATCTGTTTTTATTTTTATTTTATTTTTCAGCATTTTAGTTAGTTTTTATTTTTCTAGTTTAAAACCTTTTTCTAGCTTTTGAATTGATTAGACGTTGAGGATAAACCGGTACTAAAAGCTCTTGTGTCCTTGGACGACCTCGGTATCTTGCCAACACTATACTACGCTCACGATGGGTGCACTTGCCCATATGTGTGTTTAGTGTTAGTAAATATCGTGTTTTATAAATTTAAAACTTGGCTAAAAAAGTGTTAAAAAGGGCTTAATTTATACATTAAAAACTAATAACACTCACGCACATCAAGTTTTTGGCACCGTTTCCTGGGACACAAGGATTTTAAGAAAGTTAGGAATCAACGGCCTAATCATTTTTCTTATTTTTTCATTTTTTTAGGATTTTTTCTTAGTTTTTCAGCTTCTTCAGAACTCAGCACGGGCCGTGCCTGCTAAACACGCCCCGTGCCCAATCATTGAAACTGGCAATCCTGTTTTAAGTCAGACAGTAAGCTGAACACGGGGCCGTGCCCACTCAACACGCCCCGTGCCCAAGATTCAGTTACTGAAAACAGAACCGTGAGATCCCGACGGTTGGTAATTTCTGACACAAATATGAGTGATACTGATATTTTTTACTTTCGGCACTCTTATGGTACGTGGTGTCGAATATGTGGTGGTTCCCATAAGGAATTAGAATGTTATTTCCTAAATTATAAACCCCACTATATAGACCCATCGTTTCCCTGTATCCTTAAGAGGGGCGAAAGTAAAAATAATCCCTATCTCTCCCTCGAATGCTCTCAACCAGATTTTCTAGGAGAAATGCTTCTTGATGAACTATTTCAATTAGAAGATCTAATTCTTAATTGGTTAAAAGAACTTAGGATAGATTTCAATAATTTATCTCAAGACAATAACCAAGAAGAAGTGTTGGGATCGCATTCAAACAACTTCGTTGTTCCCGACGATACTTCTAACTCTAGTGAGGACTTGAGCGATAGTCGTCCCTGTGTCGATTGTACCGTGAAGGACTCCCCATCGACTTCGTTCGATGCATACATAGACCTGAGCGATTCGGCATACACCTTCTTGAACGAGAACCCGGGAAAGGGTTGGACTTGTCCACCTACATATAGCATAGGAATCACCCTCACTGACAACCTCTTGCGTTCTCGTCTTAATTTAGAACAATTAAGGTATCTTAGGCACTTTGGGGTTGTTCCATCCAGTAAGGAACCGCCCGATCCGGATACATTCCTTAAAAGTAAACAAATTCCATTTGACAGCTTCTAGACACGGGGTCGTGTCCAGGTCAACACGCCCCCCGTGTCCACCCAAAGATTCCCTTCTGATTTCATCAGAATACAGATAAAATTGTATCAGGATTCTGTCTGCACACGGGGCCGTGTCCAGCCGACACGTGGCCGTGCGCAACGTACTGTCGTTTTCTCTAAATGCAGCCAAGAATCCAGCACATTTGAACCATTCCAGGGACAGAGATTTGGGGAATCTTCTCACATACCATCCTAGGTATTTTCTAAAAGAAGTTTCTCAACCACTTTCTTGTCCTTTCCTCTTTTATCCAACATCATCTTCTTCAATTTTTTTCCTTATACTTCCATTAAAGCTTGAGACCTCCATAGTTTCAAGCTTTATTAAGGTGTTTGTTAGATATTTTTTCATGGAATCTTGTTAAGAATAAAGTTCTACAACAATGTTTTAAGTTGTTTCTGTTCAAAAACGTTTTAAAAATCACGAAAACAAATTAAAACCCCAAGATTCCTTGTTCCAAAATCTTGCAGATACCTGAACACGGGGCCGTGTTCATTAAACACGGTGCCGTGTCTGAGGTACTGGTCTCATAAAATTGAACCCTTTTCGGTGTGTTTCCTCAGAATGGCAAGTAGAACGAGCGGAACATCTTCGTCACACTCCAGAAACAACCGACAGGGGAGAAGATCATCAACGGTTGAAGATTCTCTTGTAAACTACGTTTACGCTCTAAGAAAGGCCATTGATGAGAGAATAGGGGTGGAAGAAGCATTGATCGACCGTATTAATCATCTTACGGTGAGACTAGAAGGATGTCTCCGGGAAGTCAACCATTTGCACCAAAGGTTGAACATTCTCGCCTCTCCTCCTTTGGTACCAATTATCACCCAAAGGGCATGGAATGTGGTACCGGAAGTCATCATTCCAGCCGAATGGTACGCCATACATCCGGAACCCCCTCGAGACATACTACACGGGGTTCCGGTTGGTGTCACTACCCCTCCACAAGATGTTGAGGAACATGAAGCCGCCTCCCTCCTACTTAGAGAGATAGAAGAATGGCTCTAGCAACATCTAGGGAACACCGCTCGGCCTGGAGTTCTACAAGACTTTTAGATACCGGAAAACTATTTCCGGAATTTTGGTTCTTATTGTAGAAGTAGAACTCCTTAGGATGATTTTACGTATCACTTGACCTATCTAATTTAGGACCCTTAACTTTTATTTTCTGCTTTGTTTTCCATTTTCTAGGATTATTATGTAATTCTCTCTATGACTTAATGAATGATGGTTTTAGTTAATTTGGTGTTTGGATGATGTTATAATGAGTAAAACACACTCGGGATGGCAAAGGATAACAAGGGAAACTTGAACCAGCACCCCATGCAGGAAAACAGGGCCATCCAACAAACTTTCTTCATTACAGCAGGTTCAGCACGGGCCGTGTCCGCCCAACACGGCCCCGTGCTTCACAGTCTGCAGAAAATGCCCAGTTCAGGTAAACTAGACACGGGTCGTGTTCACCCAACGCGCCCCCGTGTCCAGGCTTCTATTTCTCTTTTTCAATTTTGTTACTGGCACCTGAACACGGGGCCGTGCCCGGACACCACGAGGCCGTGTCCAGACGCCCAGTAACATAAATTTTTGCTTTTTCACACCTTTTATACATTTAATCAACCTAAAAAATTATTTTTGGGACACATTGAGGACAATGTGTAATTTAAGTGTGGGGGGGGATGCTAAAATCTTGAATCTTGCAAGTCCTAAATACAAGCCTTACACAAAACTCTATTGGAACCGCTAATCACCCCAAATTTTTTCAAAAATTTTCATTTTTTTTTACTTGTCTAGGTTTAACTTGGGAATTTCAAATTCTAAAAAGGTTATATTTTTACAAATTTACAACCGATAGCGTCGTGATAAAAAGAACCAACATAAGAAAATTATGAAAAGGCATGACAAGCTTAGTTAAAATTTGATTATATATACTTGATCACATAAAAACCCATTCACACAAAAGTGAGTTTTGAGCCTTTATTGAGCATACAAATAAATATCTTTAAACTAAATGCTCATTTTTTGTTTCTTGTGTGAATAGCCGCTTGGTTCTTACAACTCTAGAACTTTCCACGACGATACATTCCCGGTCCTTACCAACTTAAACCCGAGTAAGTAAATGATAGAGGCATTAGGACTAACCATTTTTATTTCTACACCAATATTTTTCTTTTTTTTTACCACCTACCCAAAAATCCCCCTAGTTAACCCCTTTGAGCCTAAACCTTTTCATTTCTTAACCCAAACCAAACACCCTTTCACCCACCAAAACCTTTTTATTTTTAACCCTTTGTTTTAGTAACAAGCTCGGTTTGTCGTATAACTTTGAAAAAAAAAATGGTGAAGATGAAGCAAAAGAAATAAACAAGCAAGTTCATCAAAAATAACTTTGCTTGAATCATGGCTTCATCAAAATAAAAATTGCAAAAATAAAAAGTCTTACGAAAACCGACGCTTTTTACGCTTTTTCGCCCTTTTTCTACTAACCACTAACCGAACCACCTACCTTTAACCAAAGCCTAACCCTTCACCCAAAAAGTCCTCTTGATATTTACAAATGTGTATAGTTAAAAAGGAGGAGGATTGATTGCTTGGCAAGCCTATGGTAGGAGTAAGTTCCATGCCGCTCTCGAGTGATTCACTAAAATACATCTTCGGCCGAGTGTTGAGTGATCCCCGTGAGGTATGTGAACTTGTATATAAATAGAATTTTAAAAAAGGCATGTTATGCCCTAATAAGTAATTTATCTTATGAAAAGTTTTAAATAAATCATGACGAATAGGATTGTAAATAAATAAAAATAAAACTTAATAAAGAATCTTGGAAATCCCGACACTCTATGACAAGCCCAAAAACCTTCTCTTCTGCCCATTCCATTTGGGAGTGAAAAGCCACATTATAAAGAGTTTTGCTTGAGCACAAGCAAAGATTCAAGTGTGGGGGTATTTGATGTGTTCAAAATGCAACACATAAATTACATCAATTGTGGCATAAAACTAACCCTTTTTAGTACTAATGTTGGAAAAAGTGTGCTTTTGTCTTCCTTTTGTATTTTCAGGATTAAATGAGCTCAAATTAACAAAATAAGTAAAAAGGCAGCTAAATCTAACATAAATACAAGAAAAGGAACAAACGTGGCAAGCCCGACCTCCCCGAAAGCATCTTCCCAAGCAAAACAAGAGAACAGCAGGCTGAACACGCCCCGTGCTCAGTGAACACGAGGGCGTGCGCAAGTGTCAGCATAAAAGACAAAGTTGTAGAAGCTTCCATCGCCCACCACGGGGTCGTGCTCAGCGGACACGGGGCCGTGGTCAACTATAAGATTCGCATAATCCAGGCAAATCTTGATAGTACAGATACGCTTCTGCACATGGTGTCGTGCCCAGCGGACACGGGGGCGTGGTCAACTAATGCAGCCAAATTGCATTTAATGAAGACAGAGAAGAGGATGGACACGGGGCCGTGCCCGAGCTTCTGTTCAGCCTATAAATAGGAGTGCTTGGCTCAAGCTCAAACCATCCCTTGGCACACCACCTCTCTCACACTTCACCCACCACCCACCACCACCATAACACCATCATCCACCACCATCATCCATTGTCCATCATAGAGTGTGTGAGTCGTCTCGGGATCCAAGATTGATCGTAAGAGTTCTTGACAATCAAGGCCATGTTTGCCTAAGTCTCTTACATCACTTGGTGAAGACAAAGTGTCTAGTGTAATACTTTTTTATTTTTAATCTTTTCGCACTTTTTAATTGGTTATGTATTAATGACTTTAATAACTAGTTTCTTATGTTGAAGGTGATTCTTCCTTATCGTTTGTCCGTGGTGTCTTGGCATTATTTTACTGTCTATATAAAATAAAAGATTTTCACCATTCATATCTCCACGGTCTATATGGAGGTATGTTGGCTACCTGGTCGGGGGTTAAGGGAACAGTTTGGTAAGAGTCTTGCCTTGTTCAGTGTATAGATCCTTCAATACCCACCGGTATTGGATGGCGGGGGTCCAAACTCTTTGATCCCTTCATATGTCAGCTACTATTAATACTTTAACCCGGCTACTTAGGACTGTATCCCTACTGACTCAGACTACTTAGCCGAGGGTAACGTCGCCTTCAAAAGAGGGGCCTACCATAATATGCATTAATAACTTAATTAATTATCTTTCAATAATCCAACCCTTTAGGATTGTATCCTTGCTGACTCAAACTACTGGGTTGAGGGTAACGTCACCTTCAAAAGAGGGGCCTACTACAATAACTAACATAATCTCTTAAATAGTGCAAAAGTGCGGAAATAATAAAAGGTTACACTAAACACGAGTCGGAGCCAAGTGATTCATCTTGTCTATCTGTCTTTATTTTTATTTTATTTTTCAGCATTTTAGTTGGTTTTTATTTTTCTAGTTTAAAACCTTTTTCTAACTTTGGAATTGATTAGACGTTGAGGATAAACCGGTACTAAAAGCTCTTGTGTCCTTGGATGACCTCGGTATCTTGCCAACACTATACTACGCTCACGATGGGTGCACTTTCCCATATGTGTGTTTAGTGTTAGTAAATATCGTGTTTTATAAATTTAAAACTTGGCTAAGAAAGTGTTAAAAAGGGCTTAATTTATACATTAAAAACTAATAACACTCACGCACATCAGTCCCCAATTCCAACCGATTGTTGAATGATATGTGCAGGGTGTTCCAGGAGGAACTATTAATAGTAATTGGATTGTTGATAGTGGAGCATCTAGGCACATGACTGGCGACTTACAGCTTCTTTATGATGTAAAAAACATTAGAGGAGGTTATGTCGCATTTGCTGGAGACAAAGGCGGGTACATCACTGGAGAAGGAATGATCTCCAATGGTGTTGTGAGTTTCGACAAGATCAATTGTGTGCGACAAATTAATCACAATCTTCTGAGTGTTTCGTAAATCTGCGATAAGAAGTTCACCGTGCATTTTGATGATGCCGGTTGTTATGTGCTGAAGCCTGGGTTTAAAATTCCAAAGGAATGGATTCTCTTATCGGCTCCAAGGATTAATGATCTTTATATTCTTGACATGAGCCAAGCAATTACAACATCTGCACAAGTCACTTGTTTTGTCTCGAAAGCCACAGAAAAGGAGTCTATATCTTGGCACAGACGAATGGGGCACATTCACTTGAGAAAAATGAACCATTTGGTGAAAAACAATCTTGTGAATGGTGTGCCTGTGAAGAATTTTCATCTACAAGATGTCTGTGTTTCGTGCCAGAAGGGAAAGCAAGCGAAGAAGTCTCACCCGATTAAGAAAGTCAATACTGTCAGTATACCTCTTGAACGTCTTCATATGGACCTCTTTGGACCTATGAAACACAAGACAACCTTTGGGGATGCTTATTGTCTGTTGGTTACTGATGACTACTATAGATTTTCTTGGGTATCGTTTATGTCGCACAAGAGTGAAACTCCTGAAATCCTCAAGAATCTTCTTACTTTACTAGAAAATTTGTACACGTTGAAAGTAAAGAGGATCCAAAGCGACAATGGCACTGAGTTCAAGAACCGCATAATGGATGAGTTCTGTACTACAAAGGGCATTCTTCATGAGTACAGTTCTCGCTACACTCCACAAAAAAACGGTGTCGGTTAGAGGAAAATCGGACGATAATAGAAACTGCAAGAACGATGTTGGTAGAGTCAGAGCTTCCTGTTCAGTTCTGGGGGGAAGCTGTTGCTACTGCTTGCTATACTCTAAACAGAGTTCTCACAGTTAAAAGGCATGACAAAACTTGTTTCGAACTGTTACACAAAAAGAAACCGGGTGTTTCTTACTTAGAACCTTTTGGCGGTCCATGCACTATGGTTAAACCGCACCAAAAGTTTGGCGCCAAGGCTATCGAGGGTTTCTTCCTTGGATATGCTACTCTGAATTTTTGTGTGTGGAACTTGACAACCAAAAAGATTGAGTTATGGGGTGAAGTAAAGGTTCAAAGGTATACTAACTCTGTAAGAGCTCCGGGTGATCCTTGGATGTTCGATTATGATGGGCTATTTGACTCCTTTAATCAGCCAACCTTTGATGAAGCATCTGCAGCTGCTCAAATGTTATTGGAAAGTGATAATTTAGTTGACTCGTCTTTGGTACGACCAATTGTTGTTAACCCTCAAGCTTCTACTTCGGTTAACAATATTGCTCAAAATGAGGAAGTTGAAGGTGCCGCTGATTACAATGTGTCGTCAAAAGATGATGTGGTACATGATGAAACTGAAGGCTCTTCGGCTCCAGTTGCTCATGTTCAAGGTGTTTCTGAAGCAACTACTCATGTGCAGAATGTAGACACTGCTGAAGGAAATGCATCCACATCTGCGTCTATGCCAGGCGTGGATTTGGTTGTTGATCTCAATCTTAACAATTTGGGTTTGGATACTCGTGTTCCTGATGTTCCTGAAACGAGAATTCATGAAACTCACCCGCATCAGAACATTATAGGAGATGTACACACTGGAGTGCAGACGCGTAATCAGCTGAGAAGCAACCAGAATCTTGGTTTGTATTCAGCTATCAGAGAATCGGGACAGCAAAATGATTGGTCCTTCGCATATTATGTTTCCCAAGAAGAACCAAAATCTTGGAAAGAAGCTGTAAAGGATAATTCTTGGGTGGAAGCAATGCAGGAAGAACTTCAGCAATTCCAGAAACTGGGTGTTTGGAGACTTGTTGAAAAACCCAACGATTACAAGAAAATTGGTACTCGTTGGGTATACAAATGCAAAAAGGATTATCGTGGAGTGGTCATTCACAACAAGGCGAGATTAGTTGTTCAAGTATTTTGGCAAATCGAGGGAATTGACTACAATGAGGTTTATGTCCCTGTTGCCCGTCTGGAGGCTATTCGGATCTTTCTAGCTTATGCTTCTTTCAGAGGATTCAAAGTCTATCAGATGGACGTCAAAAGCGCATTCCTTCATGGTATCGTTGAAGAAGAGGTGTATGTCGAACAACCTCCGGGTTTTGAAGATCCTATCCATCCCGATCGGGTTTTTTTGCTCAACAAAGCTCTCTATGGTTTAAATCAAGCACTGAGGGCTTGGTATGCAACCTTATCTACTTATCTGCTGGAGAATGGTTTTCGACGAGGTCTTATCGACTTTACTCTTTTCATCAAGTAAACAGATAGAGATCTTTTGCTGGTACAGGTATACGTTGATGATATCATATTTGGTTCAACTAACGATGCTTTGTGCAGGCAATTCGAGAGCGTTATGCAAGAAAAATTCGAGATGAGCGCAATGGGAGAAATGGATTTATTTTTAGGCCTACAAGTTGAACAAACTGAGTCTGGGATATTCATCCATCAGACTAAATATGTTGGTGACATCTTGAGTCGGTTCCAGATGTCTGATGCAACGCCCATTGGTACCCCACTTCCGACTAATCACGGGATTACTCAGGACTTGAAGGGTGAAAGTGTCAACTCTTCTTATTACCGCGTTATGATCGGATCTTTGATGTATCTCACTGCCTCGAGGCCTAACATAATGTATCCAACGTGCCTGCTCGCAAGATATCAAGCCAACCTGAAGGCATCTCATCTGGCTGCTGTAAAAAGGATTTTTCAATATTTGAAGGGTTGCCCGGACACCGGTCTCTGGTACCCTAGGGATGATTGCTTTGATTTGGTCGCATTTAGTGATTCTGATTTTGGTGGCTGCAAAATAGATGGCAAATCAACAACTGTTGGTTGTCAGTTCTTAGGAAATCGCCTGGTCACATGGCAGTGCAAGAAGCAGACTTGTCTCACTACATCAACTTGTGAGGCTGAATACATTGCTGCCTCAAGCTGTTGCTCTCAAGTTCTGTGGATTCAGCAACAAATGCGCGACTACGGTTTTGAATTCCTATCTACTTCTATTTTTGTTGATAATAATGCTGCCTTACAGATTACTAGAAATCCTGTGCAACACTCCAAGACCAAACACATTGAAATTAAGTATCACTTCATACGTGATTGTTTTGATAAAAGACTAATAGATGTTGTTAAGGTCCACACTGATGAACAACGTGCAGACCTTTTCACAAAAGCTTTTGACAAATCTCGTTTTGACTATCTTTTGTTGGTTAATGGCATTAAGGTGAAACAAGAGTAAAACTTCTTTTGGCAGATCGTTTTCGTAAATATTTTCTTTAAACTCAAAAATACAAAAAGATTTTCAGTTTATTTATCTTTTCGCATTTCAAGGGGAGAAATTTCAAGAAAATACAAAAACATGTGGAAAATTCAAAAATCCAAAAATATGTCGTTTACTTTCTGTCTTTAAGTTTTGAAAAATTCAAAAATAATAGAAAATCAAAAATGAGTTTCTTGGATAAAAGAAGGGAAAGTGATGATATACACTGGTGTGGTCTGTCAATATGGTCAAAAACAAAAAAAAATTGAAATATGATAAGTAGCTCTACTAACGATGTATCGGTAGGCTCACAATCAGACAAAAATATGTAGGATGATATAAATCTAACAGACTTCAAGTCAGGTGGGAACCATTCATTGGCATATGGTCTTGGTACCGAAATTTCGTTTGAGAGATTGCCGAGGTTTAGAGATATTCGGTCTTTACGCTGTCTTATCATCTGGGTATCATGGTTGTATCTTTTACCGAAAAAAATTAACGGAGACGAAGTCTAGATTTTCCATGATACTATACATACGTGTACATATTGCATACGACCTCAATAAGTGATCAACAATCACATGTCCAAACAAAATAAGTGATATTTTATCACAGCTTTCTTGCGGGAGTCAAGTTTGTCTCTTTGTCTGTACGTTGGTACTAACCTGTTCACGAACTTGCTCATGTGCCCTCATGCATCTGAAAATTAAGTTCCTCATCAATAAGTGATTCTATCACATAGGGCTTGTTTTCAATAAAAAATAAGTGAGTTTCTCACATCTTTTATATGGTCAAACGGATGATAAGCGGTATACTCACCGGTAAGATGAACTCTCGTGCATACCTTGATACGGGAATGTGTCGTGAGTGGATGAACACCGAAAAGTAAGTATAATTCTACCGTAAATCATATCTCCTAATTATGATTACATCTGATAAGTTGAGCTTATATGGATAACAATACCGATAATTGTGGTAGGATACTTATCTAAAGCTTTAAAGAGAAATCATAAACCGTTTTGACAAAGACCGTAAGCTGGTAATGATTCTCTTACCTTGAAACTCGCAAAAAGTTTGCTTTTGTACAGTGTCTTTATGCTTGTTATTGCTTCTCGTTAGTTTACCGCATTTTAAATTCTGTTTTAGTGTAAGTTGTAAAGTTCGTTTTTTATTAAGCCAAAGTTGAAACTCAAAGTTTTCTGCCGAAAAGCCCGAAACTGACTTGTTTGTGATTTCACTACTCCATGAAATGTCCTTTTGTAATTGGTAAATCTAACACAAGTTCAAATCTGTTCAAATTTAAACAATTGGTGTTTCTGTGTTGACTGGTCAACGAAGACCCTTTTGGTCTTGATGAACTTTCTAGTTCGACGAAGATTCAATCTTCGTCGAGATCTGACATGGGCTAACTTATATTGGCCCAACAACAATCTTCGTCGAAGCCCAACTCATTCTTCGTCGAGATCAGACTGGGCTAATTCTCTTTGGCCCAACTAGAATCTTCGTCGAGCCCAACTCATTCTTCGTCGTCATTGAATCTTCGTCGAGGTTCCCGGATATATAAAGGGACCCCCAGTTAATAATTGACATCACAACTCAAAATCACTTTTATAAAACTGTCACACCCCGGATTTCCACGTGTCACCGGTGGGCCCGGTGGGGGAGTATCGTGACGTGGTTGGCAACATAATAGTCAAACAACACAATATTTAAATGCACAGCGGAAGCAATATATAGATTTAATTCAACCAAACGATATTGTAATATGAAGTATCACAAATAGTCGAATATAATCCACAGGTAGATCAAATACAATAAAGAGGAAACAAATGTTCAACAGATATGACATCCAAGCTGGCGAGACTTAATGTGGATGCTAGGAGACAAGCCAGCCTATTTCGCGTAGTACCTGCACTCAGTCTTTTTAAGAAAATACGTCAGTTTACACTGGTAAATACAATCAACCGACTCATTTTGAAAAGAGTTTAAGAAAATGCATTTAAGGCACAAGGCACAAATATTTTATAACTTGGGATAATTATTTAATATATAAACTTGTAAAGGATTTACATGTTTCTTATGCGTTCAGTAGCCCGGATCGAGCCGGGTTAAAGATCAATTAACACACCACTTTAATTATGAGACACTACAGGTGTACGCCTACACCTGAGTGCTAAGGTCGTGGCCATTTCGTAAAATGATGCCAGGGATATCCGGGACACGGTCATTAACCCCCCAAAGGCTTTAAGCAACAAAACAAATTAAACGGAGACATCTCAATAATTTAACCATAATAAGATTAAATATTCGACGCCCGACCAAGCGGTATTTTATATACCTTACCCAAGCCCGTATAGGGAAATAAGTTAAAAGTATTTACCTGAGCAAGTATAGTTCAAAATCAGCGAGTGCGGGTATCTTTTACTGGTTCTCCTAATCTGGAACGAAGGTTTATAATAACCTATTAGAATCCTAACGGGTCTTTAGTTAAGCTTACGCTTAGACCGGTTAATTTTTAAAGATACGGTTCGTACGCACGATTAAGCGAAGACCGGATAGAATGTGATTTAGACCCGACAAGTTTGAAGACTTGTTTAATATGGGTATATGATACACATTCTGGATTTTGAGAATAAACCGATAAGGTTTGACCCGTTTCGGTTAATTTATGTAAACTAGTTACATAAACCGAACCGAACGCGCATAATGCATAACGGGTAACCGAAAGGGTCGCGAACAGGTTTCCTAGGTTAATACGCTTTAAATATGTGGTGATATCATTATGATATCTTCCATAATGCCCATAACGAGTTTAATCCCTAAATACGCCCCGTAGGGGTATTTTGGTCATTTTAAGAGTTATAAAAGAGATTTATAATACCTCTGAGGTACGGGTCTGATTAAATCAGAAAAATATCTTAACTTAACAGGTTATGTCTAATGGTATTAAGTCTTACGTGGCAAAATGGTTTTAATACTAAACTACGCGTTTAATACGCGTATAAAGCCGTTTTAAGCGACGTACGGGTTAAAATACCAATCTGAGTTTTCTAATCAGCAAAACAAGTTCAAAATACTATATTTATTATTTTAAATCAGTGGCAATTGGATTGGTATCAATCGGGTTTGTAAAACTCGTTTTATGGCTTAAAAGGGCATATTCGGTGTTAACCGAATCAATGCGATAAGCCTAGCTTAAGACCAGCTTAAAAATAATTAAAAATCTCCAAAAATCCTAAAATATTATTTAACATCAGCGGGTAATAGTTTTGGTACCGAAAATCGGGTTTAGATAGGCTATGCGTTAATCGCGCCGTTTAATTAATAAAAATCTTATTATTTACGCAAATGCGCATATCTCCTAATCTAGACCTCCGCTTGACGTGAAAATTTACGTACATGCTAAATAATCAGTAACTAAGATTATTGCATTTCCACATTTTCAAAATACTCGTTATAAGGTCATAAGGGCGTTATGGTCCACTTTAAGCGATTAACGGAAACGTGTGCATGCAACGGATAATCAACGAAACAAGTATAAAGACTTATACTAACATGCAACCCAATCCTAATGAGACTTTAAGGTATGTCTAATACCAACTAAAACGGGTCAGAACCGAAGTCAACGCAAAAGTCAAGGTTTTGCGCCTTTCGGTTCCGAACCGGGTTTAAACAGAAATTTGTCGAGTCGGGCAAGCGCAAACAAGTTTTTATACTTATTACCAAGTTATATTAAGGTTAGAACAAGTTACACGCCTTACGGATTGCATTTCATGCATTAAATCATAAATGTCAATTCTGTTGACTTTTTCGGTCAACGTTTGACCCGACAAACGACCTAGTTAGGTCTGGAATTGGTACTTGCCCTTATAAGGGTTTAATACCCATATAATTACCTATCTAATGGTACTTTTAATTCGGGTTACGACTGAACTATCGATAACTAAACCCGAAGTCAACCGTTTAATACGATATGTTGACTTTTAAGCTAAAAACTAAACTAGAATTAATTTAGAAGGGATTAGAGACTTACTAGATGATTAATGGATGACTAGGAAGGCTCTTGATCAGTTTGCAAGCTCTCCAATAATCAGAATGCTTGGAAATGAATTGTGAATGAAAGTGGTGAATGAATGGGTCTTTATATACAAGTTTCATGCACCATAAGCAAGTGACAACCAAGCCTAGTGCCATCCACAAGTGATCAACACATGTAAGTAGCATGTAGGGGTGTCTAAGGTTCATGCATGTGCAAGAAAAACCGGCCAAGGAGGTCACAAGTGCACCCAACAGCCAATAGCAGGTAATCTGTCACTGGGCACCCCTCGCGTGACGCGAGGGGCCGTCGCGCCACGCGACGCCCTAGATTTGGCAGATTTTTATTGTTTGTTGTTGGTTTGAAAGGGCACCCACTTGTTCGACTTAGGGACTTCATTTTGGCAATAAGGGGCCTTTATTAATGATCTTTAACTGTTACATACCCTACCATGATGTCTTGTTTCAATTGATTGCATTTACAAGACCCGTAAATAACGGTTTATCGTTCATTTCATCATGGGATCACATCATGCATTATCAAGTCCAATAATGTGAACCCTTTTCTGAATTGAGGGCATATTAGATGTATATAACATTTAATCGGGTCTTGGGATTTATTATTGAGGTCGTTCAGAGGTAACAATTTAACATGACGCCACTTTAAATCCTACCGAAAACATCTTTATTATATCCGGGTTTCCAACGCGTTTTTGTCTGACATGACACGTGTCGTTTTAATATTAACCCGAAATTTGCGAGGTGTTACATCCTCACCCCCTTAAAATAAATCTCGACCCGAGATTTACTGAAACAAATAAGGGTATTTTTCTTTCATGGAGGATTCTAACTCCCACGTGAAATCGGGACCTCTACGGGCATCCCATTTGACCTTAACAAAAGGTATATGCTTTCTCCGAAGCTTTCTTACCTGTCGATCTTCAATCGACAAAGGTTTTTCTACAAACGTTAAGCTCTTATCTATTTGCACATCTGTATGTGGCATGACATGCAAATCGTCAGCGGAACACTTCTTTAGATTGCAGATGTGGAACACATTGTGTATTCCACTGAGCTCTTCCGGTAAGTTCAACTTGTAGGCAACTGACCCGACACGTTCGATGACCTCGAAAGGTCCTATGTATCTTGGGCTTAGTTTGCCTTTCTTACCAAATCGCATCACCCCTTTCCATGGTGACACTTTAAGTAGGACTTTGTCACCTACTTCAAAGTGAAAATCCTTACGACTTGGATCCGCGTAACTCTTCTGCCTATTCCGGGCAGCTTGGAGGTTGTTACGAATCTGGACAATCTTGTCCGTCGTTTCGAACACGATCTCTGGTCCTGATAACTGGACTTCTCCAACTTCCGCCCAACAAACAGGTGATCTACACTTTCTACCGTATAATGCCTCAAAAGGCGCAGCCTTTATGCTGGTATGGTAGCTATTGTTGTAGGAGAATTCGATCAAGGGTAGGTTCTTATCCCAGCTACCTCCCAAGTCGATCGCACATGCCCGTAGCATGTCTTCCAACGTTTGAATAGTACGCTCACTCTGACCGTCAGTCTGAGGATGGTAAGCCGTACTAAAGTTCAAACGTGTGCCCAAAGATTGTTGGAAGCTTTTCCAAAAGTGCGACGTGTACCTAGTATCTCGGTCAGAGATAATAGCTACAGGTATGCCATGTAAAGCCACAATCTTATCAACGTACAGTTGGGCTAGCATGTCGGAGCTGTAGGTCTCCTTAATGGGTAGGAAATGTGCTGACTTAGTCAGTCGGTCGACTATCACCCAGATGGTGTCATTTCCTTTCCTTGTCTTGGGTAACTTGGTGATAAAATCCATAGTTACCATCTCCCACTTCCACGAAGGAAGTTCAGGCTGTTGTAGCAAACCTGACGGTTTCTGATGCTCGGCTTTGACTTGCGCACATGTCAAGCATTTTGCTACATGGGCGGCCACAGACTTTTTCAAGCCTATCCACCAATAATTTGCCTTTAAATCCTGGTACATCTTATCAGCTCCAGGATGAACGGAGTACTTGGAACTATGGGCTTCTTGGAGGATGACATCACGAAGTCCTCCAATAATCGGAACCCATATTCGTCCGTTTAACCGTAAAATTCCGTCCTTGCTAAGAGTTAACTGCTCCTCAGTCACTCCTAGCTTTTCGTTGGGATAGTTAGCTTCCAACACAGCTTCCTTCTGTGCAGCTAACAATCTTTCTATCAAGTTGTTCTTTATTTCCATGCTCTTGGCATTGATTCGGATGGGTTTCACTCTTTCTTTCCGACTCAAGGCATCGGCGACTACATTCGCCTTGCCGGGATGGTATCTTATTTCACAATCGTAATCATTAAGAGTTTCCATCCAACGACGTTGCCTCATGTTCAAGTCCTTCTGGTTGAACAGATGTTGAAGGCTTTTGTGATCAGAATAGATCACACATTTTATTCCATATAAGTAGTGCCTCCACAGTTTTAGTGCGAATACAACGGCACCCAACTCTAGGTCGTGGGTGGTGTAATTCTTTTCGTGCACCTTTAACTGGCGTGAAGCATAGGCAATGACTTTGCCTTTCTGCATAAGCACACATCCCATCCCGGTGTGTGATGCATCACAATAAACTACAAACTCCTCTAATCCCTCAGGCAATGTCAGCACTGGAGCATTGCTCAGCTTCTGTTTCAGAATATCGAAGGATTCCTGCTGCTTAGGACCCCAGTCAAACTTAATCTTCTTACGTGTCAGCGAAGTCAGGGGTGCAGCAATCCTTGAGAAGTTTTCTATGAATCGTCTATAGTATCCTGCCAAACCTAGGAAGCTACGAATTTCTGTAGGCGTCTTTGGCTCATGCCAATTCATGACAGCTTCAACTTTAGCGGGATCTACTTGAATGCCCTGCTCACTAACAACATGTCCAAGAAATTGGACTGCTCGAAGCCAGAATTCACACTTTGAGAACTTGGCATATAGCTTCTCTTTATGAAGTAGTTCCAAAATACAGTGAAGATGCTTCTCGTGGTCAGCTTGGTTCTTTGAGTATATGAGGATATCATCGATGAAAACGATGACAAATTTATCCATGTAAGGTTTACAGACGCGATTCATGAGATCCATGAATGCGGCTGGTGCATTTGTGAGCCCAAAAGGCATCACTAGGAACTCGTAGTGACCATAACGAGTCCTAAATGCTGTCTTGTGCACATCTTCATCTCTAACCTTCAATTGATGGTAGCCTGACCTCAAGTCAATCTTTGAGAAGAAACTTGCCCCTTGAAGTTGATCGAACAGATCGTCGATTCTAGGCAAAGGATACCTATTCTTGATAGTAACCTTATTAAGCTCACGGTAGTCGATGCACAGACGCATCGATCCATCCTTCTTCTTAACAAATAACACTGGTGCTCCCCAAGGAGACGAGCTAGGTTTTATGAAACCTTTGGCTAGAAGATCATCTAGCTGCGTCCTCAATTCTTTCATCTCTGTTGGTGCCAACCTATAAGGCGCCCTTGCAACTGGTGCTGATCCAGGAATAATGTCAATCCTGAATTCCACTTGCCTATCTGGTGGCAAACCAGGTAGTTCTTCAGGAAATACTTCGGGGTATTCAGAAATGACTGGGATATCTCCAATCTTGGGTTTTGGTTCATCAATAATCACCTGTGCCATGTAGATGACACAGCCCTTCTTTAAACACTTTGAGTCTTTGAGTATTGACATCTTCTCGGGCAGCCCATACTGGGTATCTCCCTGGATAGTAAGTGATTCACCAGACGAAGTCTTGATTATCACTTGCTTCTTATTGCAAATAATCTGGGCCTGGTTATGTGATAACCAGTCCATACCCAAAACTATGTCGAAACCGGCTAGTTTTAAAGGAAGTAGAGACAAAGGAAAAGAGTGATTCCTAATGGATATGAAACATCCATCTAATAAGGTTGAAGCGGTTTCTATTGTGCCATCGGCTAGTTCCACCTCATACTTCACACTTAAGATTCTAACAGGTAGTTTTAACAATTCACAAAACTTACTATCTACAAACGACTTATCAGCGCCTGAGTCAAATAACACTCTCGCGTAAACATCATTTACGAGAAAGGTACCTGTTATCACGTTGTCGTCCTTGACGGCTTCCTTTGCATCCATTCTGAAGACCCTTGCATTGGTCTTCCTAGCCTCTTCCGGCTTCTTGGCATACTTTGGGCAATTGCTCTTGATGTGCCCTTTTTCATTGCAACCATAGCAAGTTGCATCCTTTATTTTCTTGCAATCCACGGTTTTGTGTTCCCTGGATTTGCATAAACCACATGCAAAAGGCTTCGATTGTGATTGAGAGTTGGATTCAAACCTGCACTTGCCAAAGTGCTGCCTCTTGCAGATTTTACATTTGGGTTTTTCACCCGACTGCTGGCCATCCCTCCTAAAACCTGACCCTTTCTTCTGGTCATTGTTTCCTTTCTGCTTCTTATCTGAACGACGTGAGTTGTCATCCTCACGCTTCCTCTTTTCGGTGTCACTTTTCCTCTGTGACCTTTGCCTAACAGCATCCAAGGTAAGGGACAATGAAATGTCCGTTACTGACCGAAAAGTAGTTGGTCTCGAGGCTTTCACATTCGCCTTAATCTCCGGTTCCAACCCTCCAATGAAACGAGCTATACGTTTAGGCTCCGGAGTTACCAAGTAAGGAACCAACCTCGACAAAGTGTTGAAACTGGTTAGGTAGGCCTGACAGTCAAGGTTCTTCATGACCAGCGCCAGGAAGTCAGATTCAATTCTCTCAACCTCATGTTGAGGGCAGAAATTTTCTTTGATTTGTGCCATGAACTGCTCCCAGGTCATGTTGTATAACGGAACCTTTCCTGTAGCCTGGATCAATGATCTCCACCAGGCTAGGGCTTCTCCTTTGAACGACTGTGAGACAAACTTCACAATATCCCTTTCATGGCAACCACTAATATCCACCACAGTATCCATTTCATCCATCCACGTCATGCAATCCACAGCTCCTTTTTCCCCATTGAAGTCCCTGGGTTTGCACGACACAAAGTATTTATAGGTGCACCCTCTATTACGGGGTCCTTGATCCTGAATGACCCTCTGGGAAGGAACACTCTTTCGGTTTGACGAGTGGTGAGAATTACTGTTGTGGGCAGTGTGGGTCCTGGAAGGTGTTCTAGTGTGTGATGCAGAATGGGTCCTCGTATGGGTACCACTTGATCCATGGGGCTGTCTATCCATGGCTCTATTAACCGCATTGTTTATCATAGCTTGCAGCTCTGCACCTGCTACGTTCACATGGGCATTATCAGGCACTATTCCTGGGTGACTGTTGACCTCGTTTGAGTCTGCCATGTATTTTGAACTGTAACATATTGACAATAATTTATTGGTGAGTTTATTATAAAATTGTCTTTCATGGCAATTTTTATTAACCGCGGTAAACATAGACCATATATGGTTAATTTATTTCTCACATTTATTTAGGATTTCTAAAATAATTTATCCTAATTATAAAACAAGAACAGTTTTATTAGCACATAAGGCCTAGTCACAGGGACAATTTAAATTATAAGCTATGAATTCAAGAGAATCAAGGCTTTTTAAGGTTTGAACCAAGTTCATTACCTTTTTCAGACAGGGTCACAGACTATCACTGTCTTTTGTCTCATATGAAAATGAGAAGGGCCCGTAGGCATTATAATACCACGTATGGTTAAAATATGATCATCTTAATTGATGATGTAAACCTAGGATTCAGAGATCATTAAACTAGGTTAGGAATCTTTTAAAGAATTCCTTTATAATATGACGTATGTGATTTTAACGAATCACTTCTGTCAGGAGTGTTAACATGTTTTAAGATGTTAACAGGAAATTGAATCTTTTAGACAGGTCTTACCATTTTGGCCCGGTCTTATATTTGACACGTGGCTAGGTTTCACACTTCTAAGATCCTTAATTAATTAATTTCATAGGCAGATTAATTTAAAAGGAATGATTTTAATTTATTTCATTTTTATACATTATATATGCACATATGGCAATTATGAAATTTATAAAACAAACATTCCATTAATCTATTATACTATTACACACAGCCCTAAACGGGTCTTTTACAAATAATAAACTTACCCACGCAGGGGTTTAAACCAGTACATGCCCACGCAGGGGTCTTACAGAAAGATGCGCCCACGCAGGGGCTAAAATAGAAACAAGTCCTCGTATAGGACTAAGTACAAAAGGTAGATGTCCACGCAGGGACTACATACACATACAAATAATAAATGTCCACGTAGGGACTTGATTTTTAAAGTAGACATACTCACACTAAGGATTTACTGATCCTTCTTACTCTTCCCCTTGATTAAGTTCGTCAAGGTCTTGAACATCCCCTGGTTACGCCGTCGGTCTTCCCGCGCCTCATGCCGCACCGCTCTAATACTTTGTAGGATCTCCTGATGCTGAGGTGGCGACATCTGAAGAGACGGCGGGGGTTGTTGGTAGTACGGGGGTTGTGTAGGCATCTGATATCCCTGTGCTGGGTAGCCTACTCCCCAAGGAGCTCCATACGGTCCTTCCGGGTTAAGGGCGTAGTAATTAGACGCTACCAAATATGGGTCGGCTTCAGCGTAACCGAGGTTAGTGTGAGTCGGTGGATCAAACGGGTTGTACATCGAAGGACCCGTGTATGCCGGTATCTGGTTATCAAGACCTATTGGCGGCGGTTGCTGCACGGCGGGGTTTGATGGTCCACCCATTTGTGGATCTTCTGGAAGCGGCTGATAATTTCTGCCACTTGATTGTAGAGGAGAGCTGAAATGAAACTCCTCTGTTCGTGTGGACATCCGGGCTCCGGATCTCCTGTGTCTTCGCGGCTGTGGAGGCGCCGGCTGAACTGGTGGCGGTGGAGGCGGTGGCGTAACTGCCTCAAACTGGTGATTCCCAGAGGAATCTTGATGATGCTGCTCATGCGGCGAAGAATAGTGAGGTTGTGGCTGCTCATGCGGCGACGAATGGTGAGAAGGCGTATAATACCATTCGTGCCTAGTGAAGATAGCCTGGAAGCTATCTGGACCATTATAGGGTGGTCCTTGGTAAATGGAACTATCCGAGACCTCTATTGGGTGGTTGGGAGTTCCTGATGCGGGTTGTTCCGGGTCTTCTTCCTCATCCATATCATTTCCCCCTGAATAGTGGTCCTCCGGCCCCAATGGGTTAAAACCCACTGGTTCTTGTAGATAATCCGCCGGGTTGAACTGGCCCTGAAAGATTGGAGTGGGGTCTCCAAAAGGACGGTGCGACATTGATCGCTGTAACGGTATGTGTGAATGGTGAGGGTCTCTAGGCTCACTTTCTGAATGTGGCCCGTATGAGTCTTGAGCGGGAGTTGTAGAGCTGTTTGAAACCGACCGTCTTGCCGGTTGAAATAGGCCTCTCTGGTTCCGCCGAGTACCGTCACTCTCGGCGGGGATAGGAGCTTGAGTATTGGATGGCCCAGCTTCATGGTCGTTGGGGGCGGTGGTCGGCCCCTTTCCTCCTCGTCCTCTCATACGTAAAAATCTTGGAGGCATTTTCTTGGTTATACCTGTCAACAAAACATAAGATAACAAATAACAAAATATAAAGTTTTTTAAAGAACAAAACAAAAACCGAATAGGGTGGAATTTGTCTTATGTTATAAGTCTAGACTCGAAAGTTTAAATATGTGCAATTGTATAACTGAGATTAAACACAAAAGGCTAGTGTTTAATTCACTCAGAGTTGGCTCTGATACCAACCTGTCACACCCCGGATTTCCACGTGTCACCGGTGGGCCCGGTGGGGGAGTATCGTGACGTGGTTGGCAACATAATAGTCAAACAACACAATATTTAAATGCACAGCGGAAGCAATATATAGATTTAATTCAACCAAACGATATTGTAATATGAAGTATCACAAATAGTCGAATATAATCCACAGGTAGATCAAATACAATAAAGAGGAAACAAATGTTCAACAGATATGACATCCAAGCTGGCGAGACTTAATGTGGATGCTAGGAGACAAGCCAGCCTATTTCGCGTAGTACCTGCACTCAGTCTTTTTAAGAAAATACGTCAGTTTACACTGGTAAATACAATCAACCGACTCATTTTGAAAAGAGTTTAAGAAAATGCATTTAAGGCACAAGGCACAAATATTTTATAACTTGGGATAATTATTTAATATATAAACTTGTAAAGGATTTACATGTTTCTTATGCGTTCAGTAGCCCGGATCGAGCCGGGTTAAAGATCAATTAACACACCACTTTAATTATGAGACACTACAGGTGTACGCCTACACCTGAGTGCTAAGGTCGTGGCCATTTCGTAAAATGATGCCAGGGATATCCGGGACACGGTCATTAACCCCCCAAAGGCTTTAAGCAACAAAACAAATTAAACGGAGACATCTCAATAATTTAACCATAATAAGATTAAATATTCGACGCCCGACCAAGCGGTATTTTATATACCTTACCCAAGCCCGTATAGGGAAATAAGTTAAAAGTATTTACCTGAGCAAGTATAGTTCAAAATCAGCGAGTGCGGGTATCTTTTACTGGTTCTCCTAATCTGGAACGAAGGTTTATAATAACCTATTAGAATCCTAACGGGTCTTTAGTTAAGCTTACGCTTAGACCGGTTAATTTTTAAAGATACGGTTCGTACGCACGATTAAGCGAAGACCGGATAGAATGTGATTTAGACCCGACAAGTTTGAAGACTTGTTTAATATGGGTATATGATACACATTCTGGATTTTGAGAATAAACCGATAAGGTTTGACCCGTTTCGGTTAATTTATGTAAACTAGTTACATAAACCGAACCGAACGCGCATAATGCATAACGGGTAACCGAAAGGGTCGCGAACAGGTTTCCTAGGTTAATACGCTTTAAATATGTGGTGATATCATTATGATATCTTCCATAATGCCCATAACGAGTTTAATCCCTAAATACGCCCCGTAGGGGTATTTTGGTCATTTTAAGAGTTATAAAAGAGATTTATAATACCTCTGAGGTACGGGTCTGATTAAATCAGAAAAATATCTTAACTTAACAGGTTATGTCTAATGGTATTAAGTCTTACGTGGCAAAATGGTTTTAATACTAAACTACGCGTTTAATACGCGTATAAAGCCGTTTTAAGCGACGTACGGGTTAAAATACCAATCTGAGTTTTCTAATCAGCAAAACAAGTTCAAAATACTATATTTATTATTTTAAATCAGTGGCAATTGGATTGGTATCAATCGGGTTTGTAAAACTCGTTTTATGGCTTAAAAGGGCATATTCGGTGTTAACCGAATCAATGCGATAAGCCTAGCTTAAGACCAGCTTAAAAATAATTAAAAATCTCCAAAAATCCTAAAATATTATTTAACATCAGCGGGTAATAGTTTTGGTACCGAAAATCGGGTTTAGATAGGCTATGCGTTAATCGCGCCGTTTAATTAATAAAAAGAGTAAATTACGTTTTTGGCCCCTGTGGTTATATCAGTTTTACTATATTGGCCCAAAATAAGATTTTTTAACAGTTTTGCCCCCATGGTCTCTATATCTAACCGTTTTGGCCCCTAAATCTAACCAACCCCTAACTCAGGTTACTTTATGGGTCAAAATGACAAAAATACCCTTCTATTAAAAAAACTATATATTTTATTATAAATAACAAACCCAGTTATAAATAAATCCTTTAATAATAAAAAAAAATACCCTTCTATTAAAAAAACTCTCTCTCATCTTTCTCTCTGCTCTCTCTCTCTCCTACCACCACCACCACACCACCACCCCCACCCCCACCACTGCAAAACACAACCTGCACACACACTCTCTCTTCGTTGGCACAACAAAATCCCAAAAATTGCAGATATGTACACGATCAAGAATTGAAGCCCGGCTATTCTTTTTCATGAATAAGATTGGAATCAGCCAGAACAACACTAAAAGATTCAATCATATACAGATTCCCCCTTTTATAACTAAATCAAGAACAAGAATAACAGAAACTTCAAGTAAATTCATAATCTTTTTATCAAGTAAACATATATCCAAATTAACTAACAAATGCCCAAGAAACATTAAAATCTTTAACCTATCAAATCAAGAACACCAACAACAAATTTCTCCACTTAGAAGACCTGATACTAAATCACACACTCTCTTAACCCCCTTATGTTTCTTCACTTCCCACAAATTTCTCCCTTCTTTTCTTCAACAAAAACAACGAAAAATTCAATCTTTTTCTTCCAAACGCCAAGAACAAACCCTACAAACAGTACCCAAAAAGGAAAAATTGAATAAAAGAGAGATCAATTATCTTTTGTTGGAATTGAAAGTTTGAAACCCTAAAGATTAGGGATTGAAAGAAGTAAAGAACCGTCGTTGATTACCGTCAATAACAGCAACATCATCCTCATTGAATACCTTTAACTGTAATCATCATCATCAGTCATCTTGTCATACCGTCGTCAGCTCCTCCCACGGCGGTGCCGCCGTCACCAGTCGCCGGAGACAGGAACAAGGGAGCTGGCTGGGTTTTGGGGGTTTACATGGTGCGTGTGGAGCGTGGCTCACTGGAGAGGAAGGGGGTGTGGGTGTCGACCGACCGGAGAAGAAGGGGGGGGGGGTGTAACGAGAGAAGGAGGAGATTTAGGGGTGGTGTTGAAGGATAACCAGTAGCCTGTGGTGGGTGTACTGGTGTAGCCGGAGTACCGACGGTTACCAGCCACCGACCGGAGTCATGATCTCCGATGATCGGAGTTGAAGAAATGAAGAGGGAGGGGGGACTGAGTTCTAGTGGGGTGTGCAGCTGAGTTATAGGACTGAGTTTGTTATTTATAATAAAATATATAGTTTTTTAATAGAAGGGTATTTTTGTCATTTTGACCCATAAAGTAACCTGAGTTAGGGGTTGGTTAGATTTAGGGGCCAAAACGGTTAGATATAGGGACCATGGGGGCAAAACTGTTAAAAAATCTTATTTTGGGTCAATATAGTAAAACTGATATAACCACAGGGGCCAAAAACGTAATTTACTCTAATAAAAATCTTATTATTTACGCAAATGCGCATATCTCCTAATCTAGACCTCCGCTTGACGTGAAAATTTACGTACATGCTAAATAATCAGTAACTAAGATTATTGCATTTCCACATTTTCAAAATACTCGTTATAAGGTCATAAGGGCGTTATGGTCCACTTTAAGCGATTAACGGAAACGTGTGCATGCAACGGATAATCAACGAAACAAGTATAAAGACTTATACTAACATGCAACCCAATCCTAATGAGACTTTAAGGTATGTCTAATACCAACTAAAACGGGTCAGAACCGAAGTCAACGCAAAAGTCAAGGTTTTGCGCCTTTCGGTTCCGAACCGGGTTTAAACAGAAATTTGTCGAGTCGGGCAAGCGCAAACAAGTTTTTATACTTATTACCAAGTTATATTAAGGTTAGAACAAGTTACACGCCTTACGGATTGCATTTCATGCATTAAATCATAAATGTCAATTCTGTTGACTTTTTCGGTCAACGTTTGACCCGACAAACGACCTAGTTAGGTCTGGAATTGGTACTTGCCCTTATAAGGGTTTAATACCCATATAATTACCTATCTAATGGTACTTTTAATTCGGGTTACGACTGAGCTATCGATAACTAAACCCGAAGTCAACCGTTTAATACGATATGTTGACTTTTAAGCTAAAAACTAAACTAGAATTAATTTAGAAGGGATTAGAGACTTACTAGATGATTAATGGATGACTAGGAAGGCTCTTGATCAGTTTGCAAGCTCTCCAATAATCAGAATGCTTGGAAATGAATTGTGAATGAAAGTGGTGAATGAATGGGTCTTTATATACAAGTTTCATGCACCATAAGCAAGTGACAACCAAGCCTAGTGCCATCCACAAGTGATCAACACATGTAAGTAGCATGTAGGGGTGTCTAAGGTTCATGCATGTGCAAGAAAAACCGGCCAAGGAGGTCACAAGTGCACCCAACAGCCAATAGCAGGTAATCTGTCACTGGGCACCCCTCGCGTGACGCGAGGGGCCGTCGCGCCACGCGACGCCCTAGATTTGGCAGATTTTTATTGTTTGTTGTTGGTTTGAAAGGGCACCCACTTGTTCGACTTAGGGACTTCATTTTGGCAATAAGGGGCCTTTATTAATGATCTTTAACTGTTACATACCCTACCATGATGTCTTGTTTCAATTGATTGCATTTACAAGACCCGTAAATAACGGTTTATCGTTCATTTCATCATGGGATCACATCATGCATTATCAAGTCCAATAATGTGAACCCTTTTCTGAATTGAGGGCATATTAGATGTATATAACATTTAATCGGGTCTTGGGATTTATTATTGAGGTCGTTCAGAGGTAACAATTTAACATGACGCCACTTTAAATCCTACCGAAAACATCTTTATTATATCCGGGTTTCCAACGCGTTTTTGTCTGACATGACACGTGTCGTTTTAATATTAACCCGAAATTTGCGAGGTGTTACAAAAACCCACTACTGTTCACTTTCTACCGACTCAAACTTGTTGATTTCTTTGTTATTTTGAAACAATACCAAGGTAAATAATGGACCAAAAACATGACCGGAACCACTTAAATCCACTGATTGTGACCGATGTTGGTTTGAAACCCTCTGAAACTTGTTGATGTTTGATTATATCTTATGCTTAACTGTTCATGTTTTTCTTTTCTTATCTGAAAATGGTTTGAAATGCAAGAATGTAATAGTTTTTCTATGTGTATGCTGATTATCATTTGAGTTTTGATTTGGGTAACATAATGGTCGAACAGGGTCTTAGGTTTGATATTGTTTAGATTTATTTTTGTTGATATAACTTTGTTTGATGATCTGATGTTAATATTGATCTGAAATGATTGACATATACCTTGTTATGTTTGGAATGGCTTAATCGATTAAACAGGGGCCTTGGTTTTTGGTGTTTTGATTAAAACTGGGTATGGTTGTTGTTTGTTTAAACATTGTTTAAAATAGTTTGGTTAAATGATGTTTAAAGTGGTTTTAAATACACCTGGTTCTTGTTTCCTGATGTTGATTGATGTTGAATCAACTGGGATTCAACATGTTTCGGCGAACAATCCTTATGACGAAACCCCCAAATTGAATTTTGGAATTACGAACCCTAAATTGACGAACTTTAAAATGACGAAGATTCAATCTTCATCATAACAGTTGACTATAATTGACTTTTGCTGACCAATGAATCTTCGTCAGCTAAGGCGACGAAGATTCAATCTTCATCATTAAGGAATCAATCTTCGTCACAGGGACCATTCTTCGTCAGTTCAACACTTGGAAAATTTTCAAATTTGTCAATGTATAACTCTTTAATAGTATATATATCTATACATGATTAATGTTCATAATGTACATTAAATGTGTATACATATATGTATTCTATAAGTGTTACGTAGTTTTGTCTTATTGAGGGTATTTGTAGAATATAGAATGGCTCCGAAAGAACGAAAACGAAAACCTGCCACCAAGAAAACTAACAAAACGGAAGAAGAAATCATGTCCGAACGTCGACACAATATGGTAGCTTACTTAGATCCAGAAGGAAAGCTTGACGCTTACAAGGAGATTACTCAATGGTTGAGGGAATCACGGATAAACAAAGCAACTACATTCTCAACGCCGGTTTACAAGTATCTTATTAAAGAATTCTGGAATTCAGCGAACGTGATTGAAGTCGATGGAAAGGAGCTGATTCAGGGGCAGGTTAACCAGTTGAACGTGAATGTATCTCCGGATATTCTGAACTGTTTTTGGAACTTCAAGATGATGCCAATGCTCCAGATTCTATTCCGATCATGTGCACACGAGGTTATTTACTTAGAATGAAGTGCACCGGTGATATCTTCGCCAGTCAGATCAACAAAGCTAGATTGCCGCTGCGATACAAGTTCTTACTTCACGTACTGATTCAATGTATAAGCAAAAGCCGTGCTGGATATGATATGGCCGGGAACGATCTCGTTGGGTTGATGGTCGCGTTAGTATTAAACAAGCCCTTCAACATTTCAAAGTTCATCTTCGCCAACATGAAAGAAAATCTCAGAAGAACAGGATCTCGCACTTCCAGCAATAAATTCTGGATGTATCCGAGGTTCCTACAGATGATTATGAATGTTCAACATCCGAATCTTCCAAAGGCAGATAATGACATTCTCAAGATTGATGCTATGCAAGAACAGTCTTTACTGATATTTAAGGGTTTTTCTGCAAAGAGATACGTAGAATCTGATCCTCCATGAAAGATGTTTGGTGCATTAGATAACAAAGAGTATGTTGCTCCTGCTGACGACAAATGGAGACACAATAACAGCCAGTCGGATGATGAGGAACCTAAGTTGAAGAAAATGATGAAAGACAAGTTTGGGCATAAAAGTAATTCATTTGATAGCGACGGTGATAGTTATGGAGATGGTGGTGATGGTGGAGATGCTGGTGCTACAGCAGCTAGTGCACCTGGTGCTACTGGTGCATCTGCTGCTGGTACAACTGGTGCTAGTAGTGCTGGAGGTGATGCAGAGGATTCTGAGTCTGATGATAATCGACCAGAGCCAGGATATGAGTTCTATCTTGACTAGCGTGGGGTTAGGAAGATACGTCGGATTAGACATGAGGAGGATGCTGATTATGTTCCGTCTGATACTGAGGCTAAACGTTTAAAGAAAAAGGAAGCTGCTGCTCAAAGGAAAAGAAAGAGCAGGAAGTATATTGGTGCTTCATCTGTGCAGCCAACCGCGTCACAACAAGAAACTGTTCACGGAGCAGAAATGGATCCAAATCTTGGTCTCACTGCCGAAGAAGCTTCAACTATGATATCTTCCCCTCCGCGATCAACTGAACCACCTCCTGCGGTTTCTTCAACAGTTGAAACGCCAACGGTTACGCCACAAGCTGCACCTGTGCGCTCAATAGCATCCACTATTCGAGCAACTACATCTCAGCATAGCTCATAACGTCGACAAAGAAAATTTTCTGAAATGCAGCCAAACGAAAAGGTAGATTTCTTATTCTCTCAATTGCAAGCTGCTGCAGGTCAGATCGATAGGCAATCGGCGTTCATGAACATTACAAAGAGCGACGTTATCAAGCAACAGTTGGAGATGAATACGTTGAAGTCCACTGTTGAGCATCAACAAGCTGAGATTACACACCAACAAGCTGAGATTGAACAACTTAAGGCTGAGAATGCACGTTTAAAGGATGCTGATGAAGAAAGGAAACAACAAATACAACAAATGCGAGCTGCTGATAATGTTCGTGGTATTGGGATGAATCATTTGAAAGAAAGAAGAACTGATGTTCAAAGGTTGGCCGAAGCTATTAAAGCAAAGCATGATGATATGAAAGAATGGTACAACAGTCGAAATACCAAGATAACAGATGGGGTCAAGAAAATCAATGATGGTTTCAAGATCGTCAGAAAGCGTGTTAACCTTTTGTGGGCTGGCCGATGCAAACAACAGGAAACCTTGAAGAAACGTGATCATGATTCTAAAGATCCAGGTAACCCTGACCCTTCCGCAACATCTGAATAACCACCAGCCACTGCATCTTCTCAAATTGTTGCTTTCGAGCCTCCACATATTGAATCTACACAAGGAACCTCCGGTGGCGTTGTAGAAGAAATACAACAGCTAGAAAGTAGTTCTTACGTTGAAGGCTCCTTGGCTGGTACATCCTCTGTTCTTAGCTCTGCTGACATTGCTTTACAGGTTGTACATCCTGTATCTGGAGAAGTTCTGGAAGAAGGAGAGTTTGTTGCTGAACTCTCGAACGAGCAGATGCTAGCGTTGAATGAAATGAAAGCAATCGATGATGCTTCCATTGATAATATTCCAAGTGAACCTGAAACTGCAGACATAGAAAATATTGATGAGATCGTTTTTGAAGGCGAAACTAGGAAGTCGACTTATGTACGTGAATATGGAACAGAGTTCAACCCGTTTGATGAAGACTGGTTGAAAGATCATTTGGAAGATATCGACGAAAAGCTAAAGAATCGTGATTCAACAGATGATGCAATCGGCTCATTCAAAGAATGGAGAAAATTGTTCCTTTCCAAGGTTGCAAAGCCTACACCTTCTGAAACTCAAGTCGATTATTTGAAGTTCGATAAAGAAAAGCCTCATGGAAAAATACTCAGTTGGATGTTTTTGAAGGAAATCCATTGCATGGCGATTAAACGTGAACATGGAATCCAGTATTTCAGATCGCTTTTGAGTATTCTATCTCTTCCGTTCTATGATGTGGAAGCAATATCAAAGTTGGAGCTGATCAATCGTTCAAAATATAAAGGAGCAACTCTGTTTGCTCGTAAGATAAAGATAAATCGGAGGATAGGGTGGAAAGACGAGTTATACAAGTCACAGTTTTCGATGTATCAGCAGATAAAGTTTACTTTGGACCCGTCAACCAACACGGCGAAGTACAAGCTCGTTTATCAGCCCGTGAAGGTATTGGACAAGATCCCTCTGATGCCAATGAAGCAGAACTTCCTAGAAAATATGACGTTGTGGTGTTATGACTCCAATACGCATAAGGCGGTTATTGTGTTTAAAGATCAAGAAAACTTCCGCATGTTAGATCCGATGTGGATAGTGAATATGTCTGCGGCCGACATCAACAAGTTATTTCGACATGATATCTTTTATGAAGACAAGGATGCGACCCAAGCATTACTATTTCAACGCGTCGCTTGTTTCTGTTATTACCGTGGTATTCATGCTGGAAGCACCTGGTCGGAAAAGCACTGAAGACTCAAAGAGCGAAGACCAAGCAACAGACAAGGGGGAGTTTGTTGGTGCATTTATGTGTCTGTAACTTTGTCTTATTTACGTTGTATGTTATACAGTCTTTTGTGATCGAGTCTGTAAGTTCCGTCAAGTATACCTAGTCGGATATCCTCCTATCTTACTTGGTATGACATTTTGTCTCTGTATTTGTAATATATGTTAAGCATATGCTAGTGTGCATAGTGTTTACATATAGTGCGTTTTGTCTCATGTCTTCTGTTTAAACAATTAGTGATATATTCTGTCTTGTTTGATTCTTGGCGAAGAATCAATCTTTGTCGAACATCCTGCTTGGCGAACCTTCTATAGTTCGTCTATGTGTGTGTGTGACGAAGAATTAATCTTCGTCACACATAACCTTCGCCACATAGGAGTTCGCCAGTGGACAATATATATTGCTTGTTATGTTTAACAGTGAAGGCATGAGAGCATAGAGAAACTGAGAGTTTATCGTTCAAGCATTGTGTGTATATGTTTGATGTTGTTCTCGTCCTTTTAATCTAAAGTGAATCTTTGGTTATCTGTTGTGTTATTTGCTATACTCTGTTTGGTTTGCATCGTCACGGGGATTCCGCACTCGTGATTGTGTTTATGATAAACAGGGATTAGGTTTCGTAATCAATCCTCTGAGATAAACGAACCTACAAAAAACTCCTACTCAATAAAAAACCTTTTTTGGTTGAAGAAGCTTGAAACTTTTAGGTTAGGAGCTTGAAGTTTTTGGTTGAACGCTCCTACTAGTAGCGTTTAGAATGAGCAACAAGTTTTTTCGGGATAAATGACTATTTTAACCTCTAAAGATAACGAACTTTTTAATGCACCAACTTTTAAAAAAAAATCTAAAGATAACGAAAAATCAAATTCTTAGTTATCTTTTAAACAATTTCTTTGATTATATATACACGGTCTTCGTATGTTGTTGTTCCCATACGTTCTTCTTCGATCGTCCCCTTCGTCACCAATTTTCTTGTACGTTATCTCTTCGATCGTCCCCTTCATCACCGATTTTCTGATACGTTATCTTGACAGTTTGTCAATGACTATGTTTTATTTATTTGAGAAAGAACTTACATATATATATGTGTGTGTGTGTGTGTGTGTGTTTGTGTGTGTGATTACGTTTAGTATTATGTTTTTTTAGTTATGTCCATTTTGGTCATTTTATATATTTTATTAAAAGCTCTAGCTACTCTGTCAAACACCTAAATATATCTAAAAAGCTATAGCTACTAGCTACCAGCCACCAGCTTTCAGCCACAAGCTACCAACTACTTTTGCCAAAAATACCTATAAATATTTAATTTTATGTTTCATATGTTTATAATTTATTTGTATATTGTTCTTGATCTTAATCATTGTCTTTTTGTTTAGAAATTATTATCTCATAGATGATACTACAAACAAAATTATTGAAGTGGCCTTTCAAAGTTGACTAGACTTATGTGAAATTTCCTTCATATTATGTTAGGGTGAGAGGGGCACTCCCCTCTTTTACGCACACCCAATCAGGTTATGCCACGTCAACTCCCCTCTTAAACTCCCCTCACACCCCAATTTGATGGCGGCACTCCCCTCTTAGGGGACTTTTTTTTTATTTATTTTTGTTTTTTTATTTGTTGTAATTATGCATGTTTATAAATTAAAAAAATATTAATAAAAATTAAATAAAATTTAATAAAAGACATTTCATTAAATTAAAAATATAAATTACATTTAAACTAGAAAAATAAAAATTACATTCAAACTAGAAAAATATAAAAAACAAACTACTCGTCGTCGGAACTCACTTCAAGGTGAGGTAGATCTAAACGTCCGAGATGCTCAACGAGATCGTGTTTTAGTCTCCAATGCGTTTCTTCGTCAATCAGCTCGCTATAAGCTGTATCATCGAAGACGGGTTCGACTGGAGGATCCTGAATGTGTACCGGTGCTATCGCCCTTCCGTCGTCTTTTATAATCATGTTATGTAAAATAATGCACGTATACACGATGAACCTTATCTTTTTCACCGTTTTGGAACGCATTGGACGATTTAGTATTCCCCACTTCGCCTTTAACACACCAAACGCCCGTTCCACATCTTTTCTTGCGGCCTCGTGTTGCCTCTTGAAATTTTTTTCATTCGGGATGTGAGGATATGGAAAAGACTTCACAAACACGGACCAGCTAGGGTAGATCCCATCAGTAAGATAATACCCGCGTTTGTATAAGTGGTCGTTCACCTGAAATGGACAATTTGGCGCCGTTCCGTTTCGTTGAGTAAGAAATAACGGAGATTGTTGGAGCACGTTGATGTCGTTTTGTGAACCCGCCGGGCCACAAAAAGCATGCCAAATCCACAAATCTTGAGACGCCACCGCCTCTAACATAACCGTCGGGTATTGATGATCGCCTCTCATATATTGTCCACGCAATTCTGTGGGGCACATTCTCCAGACGAAGTGTGTACAATCCTGACTACCCAACATACCAGGTAGGTGATGTCTCTCCTCATGAGCCTGATACAATAGCGCAACCTCGTGGCTCGTTGGTCTACGTAAGAATTCACCGGCATACATTGTACAGACCGTCTCGCAGAAATATTCAAGGCACTCACGAGAGGTCCTTTCAGCCATATTTAAATACTCGTCGTTTTCGTCTGGTGGGTTACCGGTTGCAAGTTGTTTAATCGCAGAAGTAACCTTTTGCAACGGCGTGAAACTTTTCTTCATTCTCCTGTCCAAGCCCTCTTGAAACCACTCGTTATTCGCTTCCACGTCACTAACAATTTTTAGGAACAAAGACTTGGACATACGAAACCTCTGACAAAAAATATCGGCATTAAATTTTGGATATTCTACAAAATAATCGGCCATGAGTGTTTCGTGGCCACCCTCACGATCTCGACGGACAATTTTTTTTTTACTAGACGATGCCGTGTCTAGTAGCTCCGCTTGTTGGATGAGATTTTGGAAGAAAATTAAACTACTATCGCTTGACGAAGAATCTTCATCGTCGGGAAAGTCGGGTAGGGGAGAAAAAAAGGGGAACTTGGAATCCATTTCGTGTTGTATTTGATAGATTTTTAGAGTGAGTTTGAGAATGGGTGTGGTAAAAAATTAGATTAAGTTGGTTATTTATATTGTTAAAATTGAATTTTTTTTTTTAAAATGACCGTTGCCCAACGTCTCTCCTCAATCCTTGTGCTTTCATATGCGGTGTCTCCCCCCCCCCCCCCCCCCCGATTCCCCTCCCCGATTTGGGTCCCTGCGGTGATGGCGGCGGTGTTCCCGATCGGGGAATGGGGTCACCGATCCCCCTCCTCGCTAGTGCCCCATACACTCTTAGGGCAAAACTGTCACTCTACTTTATTGCTTTAAGGTTAGACCCACAGGCCACAAATTCAATAGCTTGAAGTGCTGGACGCCTTAAGATCAAGTGGCCTTTCTATGAACCTTCCTTACGACCAATGTGTTGGATATACTTTGCCTTTTCACTTTGTGAGAGTTCAATCTTCAGTAGAAAAAAAAAATACAATTTAATGGTGAAAGTAGAGGGTGTCTTGTCGTTCTAAAAAATAAAAATAAAAATTAGAAAGGTAATAACTTGCCTAGAAGGATGTTGATACATTTATGTCTGTAGCCTGTACATTATCATAAGGGTGTATGGAGTGGTTAAACACTTGAGAGTGGCAAACTAAAAAATCAACCAATGAGAGTGTGTCATGTCAAAGTGGTAAACTATGCTCAAAATGTTGGCAATGGTTAGACACTTTGTGAAGTAGTAAACTATTTAAAAAAAAAAACTGTGATTGGTTGAGATGGCATGGACCTCACCACACACCCCCACTCTCTCCCCTCTCCTCCCTCTCCCCGCATCGGTGTTCCCTCACCGATTTTTCTCCCCAAATCGGTAAAACCAATTCGGTAAAAAGGTGGGCATTGGTTAGACATCGGTGCCGATGCCTTTTGCCGACACCACTCTGGACCCCCTAATGTATTTTGTACGGTCTTAGTTTTATGTTTTTGTTTATGAACTTGTAATGTAAGATTGAGTTTTTTTCAAAAGGGTGTTCTTGAAAAACTTATTTACTAAAATGGGTACTTTGAAAAATATTTACCAAAATAAGTATTTTTTGAATAGTTACTTTTCCTCACTCCTAATTTTATTGGATAAAGATAACTTCCTTTTAAAATATCTTATTTAACTAATGTTAAAGATTAAAATTGTAATTAAACTTAAAATATGGATCGTAAGATTTTATAAAAAGATTTTAAAATATTTTTTTATTGTTTTATTAAAATTCTCTTTAACTTTTCTTTATTTTTTTATTGTTTTATTAAAATTCTCTTTAACTTTTCTTTAATATTTCTTAATTATTTCACATAGAGTAAATTACGTTTTTGGCCCCTGTGGTTATATCAGTTTTACTATATTGGCCCAAAATAAGATTTTTTAACAGTTTTGCCCCCATGGTCCCTATATCTAACCGTTTTGGCCCCTAAATCTAACTCAACCCATTAACCTGGTTAATTATTTGTCACATGTAACTCACATGATGGGCATATTTGTAAATTCACCTCCCACACATATTAAATTATCTTTAATATATATTAAAAATATCTTTAAAGAAAAAAATAATTTATTAATATACACACATACATAGCACTATAGCAGTTCATCTTCATCATTATCGACACAAACACTAACACTGATCTTCTTCTCTCTCACAAAATAAACCCACTCATCTTCTTCTCTCTACTCTATCTTCTTCCACCACTACCGCCACCAACCACCATCATATCCCCCACCAACCGCCACCGCCACAACCCCTCACACGCCACCACACACAGCTCCCCACAACCCCACGCGCAATAGCCACAACCCCCACATCTAAATAAGAAGTCGATGCAGATCTGTTAACGAATCTGAATGTGCAATGATTAGAATCGGATTTGGGGGTGTATGGTGGTGGTTTAACGAATCTGAATCACCCAGATCTGTGTTTGAAGTGTTCTTGAAGATGATGATTGTTCTTGAAGATTAGGGTTTGAAGATGATGATGTGCAGATGATGGGTTCTTGTTCTTGAATTTAGGTTTTTTTTATTCGAACACAAACACGAATCTGAATCACCCAGATCTGTGATTCGAATCGGATTTGGTGGTTTCATTCGAACACAAACACTGATCTGGGTTTGAAGTGTTCTTGAAGATGATGATTGTTCTTGAAGATTAGGGTTTGAAGATGATGATGTGCAGATGATGGGTTCTTGTTCTTGAATTTAGGTTTTTTTTTTATTTGTTCATGTTCATGAAGATCTGAAGAATAATTAGAAACAAATGACTTGTACTTACCAGGAGGACTGATAATGAACGGAAGCTTCTGATGACTCGAAACATCCCGTTGAACAAACGAAAAAGGAGGAGAATGCAACAGATTCAACGGCAATCGGGTCGAACCGTTGGATCCGGCGGCCATTTGCGGCGGCGGAGGCGGTGCTGGATGATTTTCCGAGCATTTTAAACTCAAACTCAAGCCTAAACCGTCGTCCATCCGGTGGTTTCTGTTGCTAAAAACTCTTTCTCTCTCTAGAACAACGGTTGATGAGAAATTGCAGAGGGACAAAATAGAGTGATGCGTATTGGATTTTGGTTTTTTCACTGAGTTTTTATTCAAAGTTTGGTGTTTCTGGGCTTAATACACTGTGCAGTTTACAGAGAAAGTTTGGTGTTTCTGGGTTTGTTATTTATAATAAAATATATAGTTTTTTAATAGAAGGGTATTTTTGTCATTTTGACCCATAAAGTAACCTGAGTTAGGGGTTGGTTAGATTTAGGGGCCAAAACGGTTAGATATAGGGACCATGAGGGCAAAACTGTTAAAAAATCTTATTTTGGGCCAATATAGTAAAACTGATATAACCACAGGGGCCAAAAACGTAATTTACTCTTTCACATATATCTTTTTAACTTTCATAAAAGAGTAAATTACGTTTTTGGCCCCTGTGGTTATATCAGTTTTACTATATTGGCCCAAAATAAGAATTTTTAACGTTTCTGCCCCCGTGGTCCCTATAACTAACCTTTTTGGCCCCTAAATCTAACCAACCCCCAACTCAGGTTAATTTAATGGTCACGTGAGTAGCACATGATGTCTAATTTGGTCATTTTACCTCCCACTAATATGTCTGTATAAATAAAGCCCTAAATCCTTTTTTTTCACTTCAACTTCTTCATTAAATCATCTTCTCCTTCAAGCTTTCATTCAAATGTGTATCACAACTATGCAATCATACAACTGTACAAGATCGATGAAGGCCAGCAGTTCTCACTTCCTTCACATCTCAAACACACCACTCTCATGCAGTTCTCCGACAACACTCACACCTCCTCTTCCTTCTCGATGAAGGCCAGCTACCTGCGACTACACTCCTCCGACAACACTCACACCTCCCCCGTAACCCCGTTTCGGCGACAAAGATCGAAGAGAGAGGGCAACGAGATGATTAGGCGCCGCCGCTCACGGCGGCGGCAGTGGAGGCGACGACGGTTGGTTGTGTTGTTTATACCGATTTGGGGGATTTGGGTTTTGGTTGTTTTTTATTTGTTCTTGTTCATGAAGATCTGGAAATTGATTGTTTTTGTTATGTTTTGTTATGTTTTTTTTGACAATTTTGTCTTAGGAATTTAGGGGGTGTTTGGATGTTGTTTATGTGGGGATGATGATGATGGTTGAAGATGATGATCTTGTTACCCAGATCTTCAAGAACATCTTCAAACCCAGATCTTCAAGAACATCTTCAAACCACTGTTGATTTGTTCTTGTTCTTGAATTTGGGTTTTGGTTAGGGGATGATGATAATTATTGAAGGTGGTCATGTCCTTGAAGATCTGGGTTTGAAGTGTTCTTGGAGATGATGATTGTTCTTGATGATTAGGGTTTGAAGATGATGATGTGTTCTTGTTCTTGAATTTAGGTTTTGTTTTGTTGAAGATCTGAGATGCTGATGATGATGATTTATTGAAGATCTGGGTTTTATTTATAAACTCATTAAAGGGGAGGTGAAATTACCATATTACCCATCATGTGAAACCCATGTGACTAAGAAATTAACCAGAGTTAGGGTTTGGTTAGATTTAGGGGCCAAAAAGGTTAGTTATAGGGACCACGGGGGCAGAAACGTTAAAAATTCTTATTTTGGGCCAATATAGTAAAACTGATATAACCACAGGGGCCAAAAACGTAATTTACTCTTCATAAAATTATAATTTTTATAAACATTTTTTTGATACTTTAAAAAGAAGTTACATGTATCTTTTATTAGGGGTGTTAAATAGGCCGTGTTCGCGGGCCCAACCCTACACGAACCCAAACATGACCCGAGTTCGAAAATCCTGTGAGGCATACAAACCTGAACACAACATAAATATTTACGGGTTAACACGAACACAACCCGTTTTAACCCAAATTTGTTTATTTTTTCCTATTAAATCTCTAATTTTAAGAATACAAATTTGTGTAAACAAATTACATTTTAGTTATAAGTTCTACATCGTTTGTATAAATTAGCAGAATAAATGAGAATAACTTGGGAAATGGTTTAGAAGTAAATAATTATTTTAAACCAAGCTTTAATAAAATAACGAATGCCGAATATCTTTATATGAGCCAGAAAACATATTTATGTAGGCCTGTAAACGAACCAAACGTTCATGAACTGTTCATGAACTTGTTCGGCGGGAAGTTCGTTTATGTTCGTTTATTTAATAAACGAACGAACACGAACAAAAAATTTTGTTCGTTTAACTAAATGAACAAACATGAACACACCTTGTGTTCGTTCATTTATGTTTGTGAACGTTCGTTTAAATAATATTAAATGCATAAATAGTTATATTTATATAAATATTAGGTTTCCTAACTACTTATATAAACATAACTAATTAGTAATTGAGTTTTCTACTTATAGAAATGAAATTTTAAATTTTTTCTTAGATCGTAATTGATTACTTACTTAATATTTATATAAAAATAACTACTAAATTTTAGTATTATGAGCCCTAATTTAGAAGTGTTTTCGGATGAACTGTAATATATTAGACTTGTTTGTTTATGTTCACTAATGTTAAATTGTGTTTGTTTATATATATACAATTACGTTCATTTGTGTTCCTTTATGTTTGTTTAATAAATGTTAATTTATGTTTATTCAAATATGTTCAGTTAATTTTTTTGTTTATGTTCATTTGTGTTCGTTTATGTTCGTGAACTGTTCGTTTAGGCTTTAAACGAACGAACATAAACGACCACGAACATGCCCGATTTCTTAATGAACAAACATGAACAAAAAATGTGTTCGATTATATGTTCGTGTTTGGTTAAAGTTAAATAAACAAACACGAACATGCATGTGTTCGTTCGGTTCGTTTACAGGCCTATATCTATGTATTTTTTCAAACTGAAGAATGAATATGTGTAAATAATTTTAAACTTAGCTACATATCTGTATATAAGCCATAAAAGTACTTTAACATAAAAGAATAAAAAAAAAGCTGAAAACTGTTATAAAGAAAGAGTGTTAAGGGAGTATATGTGAAAGAATAATAAAGTTTCCATTAGATAGAATTAAAAAAAAAAAAAAAAAAGAGTAAAATGCCATTTTGGTTAACGAGGTTTGTTCACTTTTGTCATTTTAGTTCAAAACTCAAAACTTTTGCATCCGGGTCCCTATCGTTTTAGTTTTATTGCTATTTTGGTCCAAAAGTGAAATCATGTCATATTGGTCTTATAAAATCCTACTATTTGTCATTTTCTGTAAGAACAAAATGGTCGTTTCATTTTTTTTCTCATTTTTATTTAAAGCTTTAGGGACTATATGACCTTTGACTAAAAGCATTTTATCATCTTCAACAACAAAAAACCCTAACCAAAGATATTTCCTATCTGCACAAAAAAAACCCATTAGCATTGGATCTGCACACAGAAAACCCACCTCCACCAAACGCCGCCTTCACCACATGCTGCCACCACCCTCCACCAACCCACCACACCTCTCTCTCTCTTTCTCTCTCTCAAGAACACCACTGGTTGAACCACCACCACCATGAACGAGGTGGAATGGCTCAAAACCACCAATGACGAGCACTCTATGTAGACCTAACTGGCGACCCAACGATGGAGGCTAGGGTTCCGGTCAAATTCCGGCTTACTCCGATGACTAGTTATTACTTTCCATATGTTAGATTCGACTTGATTAGCGACGGTAGGGACTGGATATCGACAAGTAAGATGATGCATTAACCCTTTATTTACATTTCTCCGGTGAACAATGTTATTTCCGGCATCTGATAACCGTATCCGGCGAGTGCAGGTAGGTACTATTTGTGTGAGGATCAGTTTTGGATGTTTGAGTTTATGATATTTTGTTTCTGAAAATTGATAGTGAGGACCAGTTTTTGGATGTTTGAGTTTATGATTTTTTGTTTCTGAAAATTGAAAGTGATGATTAATTTAGGTATTTGAGTTTATAATTTTCTGCTTTTGAAAATTGATAATAGTTTGAAAGGAATCATAAAGTCAATTCAGGAACTCATTTGCAGTTTATCAATTTATGTAGGTGCATAAATAACCATTTTGCCCCAAAAAAGACAAAATAGCATGAGTTTATAAGAAAATTATTTTTGGACCAAAATGGCAATAAAACTGAAACCACAGGACGCAGATGCAAAAGGTTTGAGTTTGGACTAAAGTAACCTCAGGGACTAAAATGGCAGTTTACTCTAAAAAAAATAAAGAAAACGTTTATAGAAGAATTAGAAAAATAATTAAAAAAAACACTTTTTTAAAATCTCATGATACAAATAAAATGTTTTCTAATTTTGTTATAAACTTTCTTTTTAATTCTTGTTAAATAACATATTTTTAAAATGTTTTCTAATTTTGTTATAAACTTTCTCATGATAACATATTTTTTAAAAGGAAGTTATCATCATCCAATAAAATTAGGAGTGACAAAAGGTAATTATTCAAAAAATACTCAATTTGGTAAATACTTTTTAAAGTACGGTAAATAAGTTTTTTAAGAACACCCTTTAAGGAAAAAACTCATGTAAGATTGACCAAGTCAAGACATCGCCCTGCCTTTGACATGATCAATATTTTGAACAGTATGTATCAAATATGTGTCAAACGAAAGGGATAAACGTATGTGTGACTTGACCTTCGTTTGGCATGTCAAACAAAGGTTAAGTTTCGTTTTGGTTGTTATGATGCGAAGGGGGACCTTCGCTTGGATTAGGTCACCTTCGCTAGAATGTTATGCAAAGGTGGTGTGACACTTCACTTTCGTTTGGGACCTGTTGTTATGTGTATACATACAACGGTGGTCATTTCAAAATGAAAGAGAGCACATTTCAGAGTTGAGAGCCTTTCATGTTCATCATTGCACAACAGAATGAATAAGACAATTCGTTTTTTCATTTTTGTATATAATATTTCACATCTTAATGTATATTATTCTACAACAAATATTCAAATACTGAAAAGGATTAAACACAAGATTTACATAATTGGATATTTCACGACTTATTTGTTTGTTTTAACTGTATATCAATATCTCTTAGCTTTTATATTTTTGTTATGAAAGAAGGTAAATGGAAATTTCCTGAACCCTGCCAGGAAAGTGTAAACACATGAAAGAAGGTAAATGGAAATTTCCTGAACCCTGCCTGGAAAGTGGAAACACTCTTGTGACTCACCCCTCTTTATATATATAAACGTTTTATCATGTAAAGAAAACATCTCAATCTCACCTAAATCTTGTTTTCATATGGTTTCCAATTATCATACATATTTTAAACCTTGATGGCATCTTCATCATCGTTTGCTTCGCAATTGTGTTATTATTACGATGTATTTCTTAGTTTCAGAGGAAAAGACACACGCAAGACATTTGTGGATCATTTCTACTCCGCTCTTGTAGATCGGCGGATCCACACTTACAAGGACGATGAGACACTTCCTAGGGGTGAAACCATCAGTCCATCCCTTTTCAAGGGTATCAAAGAATCAAAAATCGCTGTCATAATATTCTCTAAAAACTATGCAGATTCTGCATGGTGTTTAGACGAACTTGTGTACATCATGAAATGCAGAGTTAAAAGAGGGCTTGTTGTTATTCCCATTTTCTATGATGTGGAACCCTCAGAAGTGAGAAAACAAAAAGGGGATTTCGGAAAAGGGTTTGCCAAACAAGAGGCAGAGAACAGTGACAAAGTTGAAATATGGAGAAAAGCACTTGTTGATGCAAGTAACATTGCTGGATGGGAGCCCAAGAATATTGCCAATGGGTAAAATTTTCTATTTGAACTATCCGTATATGCTTGATGTATTTTAACAACTTAATTATACTAGTATCCACTAAGTTTACGGAATTCCGGTAATCTTTAGCTCATTCTATTGTTTGGATTTGAGCTTGACTTGTTTAAGGCTATTATGTAAAACTTGAATTCGGCTTTGGCTGGACTCGCTTATAAGATCACTAACCTAAACAAGTCAAATCTATGCTTGAGCTCGGCTCCTGTACCACACCACCTAAAAACCTAAACACCCACCCCACCCCACCACAACCCAAAAACCTAAACACCCCCCCCCCCCCCCCCTCCCAAAAAAAATATAAAAAAAAAACCCTAAACCACCCCTGTTCCCCACCACCAAAAACCTAACCCCCCCTCCCCACCCACAAAGGATATGTTTGGCAAAAGTAGCTAGTGGGCTAGTGGTTGGAAGCTGGTAGCTGGTAGTTGTAACTTTTTAGATATATTTGGTGTTTGGCAGAGTAGCTGAGCTTTTAATAAAATGTATAAAATGACCAAATTGAACATAACTAAATAAATTAAAAAGTTTGTGCATTAAAAACTTCATTATCTTTAGAGGTTAAAATAGTTATTTTTTCCCTAAAATCTTGTAGTTCCTTCTAAACGCTACTAGTAGGAGCGTTCAACCAAAAGCTTCAAACTTCTAACCTAAAAGCTTCAAGCTCCTTCAACCAAACAAGTCTTTTTATTGAGTATGAGTTTTTTTTAAAAAGCTTAAACCTAGAAGCTCCTAAAAACTCCATACCAAACATACCCAAAAACCTAACCCCCCATACCCACCTCCTAAAAACCTTAACCCACCACCCACCACCCACCCCACCCCACCCCACCCAAGCTAAATGCTAAAAACTAAACCATAAGGTTAAATCCCACAACTAAATGCCAAACAAGTTTTTTTTTAAATCGTTAAATTTCGTCATTAAAAAATTGAACAATAGTACTGCTGCACATGTGCATATGCACAATTTTTTTTATGTCTTTAGGTTTTTTTAGGTATTTTTAGTTGTGTTCATACTTATTTTCGCGGTTCTCGCAATAAAGGGTGGTTTCTAACAATTTCGGAGCTTTTCCTTAAAAAAATGGGTGGAAACTATTCAAATAAAAATCATTTTTGTAAAAAAAAAATTCCTTTTTAAACTTTTTATATGTTTTGTTTTTGAACTTTAAAAAAAAATGCTTTTAAATGTATTTATAAGAAAAACGTCGAAATCTTTTTAATAATGATTTTTAAAATGTTAATTTGAATTTTTAAGATATATTTAACTTGTTAAATGCAGTTTTCTCTAATTCCCTACTTTTTTAGTATTCCCCAATAAACATATATCACATACAACTATTTAGTTTCGTATTTTTGCTTTGTTAGTGTGTAAAACATGCTTTCATATTCGTACATCTTACAAATTTCACTTTTCCCCATACACTTAAATAAGCTTTCATTTCTTCTTTTAGAGCTTTGTTAATTTGTATAACATTCTTTTATTAGAGCTTTGTTAATTCTTCTTTTAGAGCTTTGTTAATTTGTATAACATTCTTGTTAATTCTTCTTTTAGAGCTTTGTTAATTTGTATAACATTCTTTTATTAGAGCTTTGTTAATTTGTATAACATGCTTTTATATTTGTACTTTTTATAAATTTTATTATTTCCCCTTGACTTTAAAATGTTTTTATTTTCTACCCTTAAAGTATTAATAGCTTTTAATTTCCTTCACTCAAGTTATTAGTAAAAATATAGTATAATCCTAAATACTTTAGTTTGATTTTTAACATACCTTATACCTTATATGTTTATTATTATTATTATTAGTGTTGCGCGTGATGTTACGATAATGTTTACATTTGTTTAAATTTTGCGAGTTAACATGTTGTTACACGTGTGTGATTCAACGTTTTTATGTCTATTTTTTGCGGTTTAACAACATCGTCGCAACGTGCTTATTGTTTTGTATAACTAAGTCAACTTACTTATTGTTTTGTATATTTTATGTTCCGGTCTAATTTTTGCAAGTTAACACGTCGCAACGTGCGTGTGTGGTTTAACTTATTTACGTCTCCTTATTGTTTGGTTTAACGTTCCAGACACAAAATGCGGGTCTTAGATACTAGTTGTCCATTAAATGACAATTCTAGTTTTAAATTCGTATTTAGCACCTTGCAGTTAAATGACAATTCTATCTTCATTTGCATTTGTTATTTGCGATAGATATGATTAGTCTGTTGGGTTAATCGGTTGTTCGTGGGTTAGTTTGCGTTAGTGGCGGATCAAGAAGAAAAAATCAGGGGTATCCTCAAAATATTTTTTGGACTTAGGGGTATCTTGGTATTTACTCAGATGGAATAGGTACATAAAACGAAGAAGAAAAGAAAACTTTTACACTTCGCTGACAATATTGAGGGGTAACCCGTGCTACCCCTAATTACATTTTAGCTCCGCCCCTGGTTTGCGTGGCACACCGGTCACGACTCATTAGAGATAACGGGTCAAGTAAAATTGGAAGTGAGTTTAAAGTATTTAGTTGCATGCTCACATGAGGAAAATAAAGAGTTTCCTGTACATGTGATCGTATACATGGTTATGGTTGGAAGTATTTATGCTTTTATATGTTATCTCTTAGTTAATATTTTATTAGTTAGAAATAGTATTAGAGTTTGACCAAATATAATGGAGATAGAATATGCCAATATGGGTCAGTATGTTTGACCGAGTAATATGGTTTAGTAGCTAGTTTTTAGGTGGTTTTTGTTTATTTCTGTTACTTCTATTTAAAGCCATTTTGTTAATGAATAAACACACCCGTTTGCTTTTATCGTATACAACTTTCACTCTTCTGCATTTATATTGTTCCTTTACTTACTATACATACATACGTAAGTTTTGTAGTGTGTGTTAGTGGGGCCTGAACCAACAAAGTCAATAATGGTCCTAACAAGTATTTGCGATATTTTTGACTTTGATGCAGTGGTTTTATTTTAGTTGAAGCTCTCATATTTATTTTGTGGGGTTATATTGGCCACTTTGTGAATGTTTCAATGTGAATATTCGCTAAATATCAGTGTATATCCAAATTGCAGGCATGAATCAAAAGCCATCAAAGAAATTGTGGATAAGATTCAGGATAGATTGCTCTTAGATGATAAAGTCCTCATTGATGAAAACCTTGTTGGAATGAGGGCTCGCTTGCAAGAATTGAAATCACTAGTAGACATTGAGTCAGGTGGTGTGCGAATGGTAGGGATATGGGGAATTGGTGGTGGTGGCAAGACTACTCTTGCATCTGCAGTCTATAAGGAAATCTCTCAACATTTTCAAGGTTACTGTATTGTGAATAATGTTAGAGAGGAGACAAGCAAATATGGATTAGAAAATTTGCAGGAGGGCATTTTATCAGATCTTTTTAAAAGTGACGTAGAAGTACAGAGTGTTGAAGAAGGAAAGGGTGTGATAAAAAGTAGGTTACATGGTAGAAAAGTGTTAATGGTTCTTGATGATGTGAGTGAGGTTGACCAATTAGATGCGTTAGCTGGATCACATAATTGGTTTGATAGTGGGAGTCGAATAATAATTACAACAAGACATGAACATGTGCTAAAAACCCATAAGGTAGACCACATCTATCCTATGGCATTATTATCACATGACGAGGCTTTCCAACTCTTTAAAAGACATGCATATAATAAAGAAGGTCCCGTAGAAGATTATGAGAAGCTTTCATCACAAGTGGTTTCTTATGCTGGTGGGCTCCCTTTGGCAATTAAAGTTTTAGGTTCTTTTCTATATGACAAAGAGAAGAAAGATTGGATGGATGTCTTGGCTAGACTAAAAGATATTCCAAAAATGGAAACTTTAAAGGTGTTCGAACTTAGTTATGATGCACTCTCAGTTGAGGAGAAAGAGTTATTCTTGGACATTGCATGTTTCTTTAACAGGGGGAGGAAAGATAAGGTATTGGAGATACTTGAAGCTTGTGGGCGACACCATGAAATAGGGATAGAGATACTAAGACAAAAACATCTCATAAATATCATGGATGATAGGTTTTATTTACATGATCTGGTTCAAGAAATGGGACACTTCATTGTTAGAAGGGGACATCCCAAAAATTATGAGAGGCTTTGGAATGTTGAAAGAATCAAAGAAATGTGTTATGGGGATGCAACAAAGGTAAATGTTAAGTTAACTTGATTTGAAAAGACACATTATATTATATGTGCACTAAATAACACTCAATTCATACATGTTTCCTTCTTTATTATAGGATACTGACAAGATATTAAGTTTGGAAGATTATTTACATGATGACGATGATCATCATGATCATTCATATCGATTTTGTAAGTCCATTCCCATACAGTCTTCGACAAATGACAAGATTCATAGAGTGGTGATGCTTGATGGCAAGTATGATAGAGTGCCTACTTTTCTTCCAAATGAGTTGTTGTCTATTTACTGGAACAACTATCCTACAAGTCCATTCCCAGACATGTTCCAACCAATGAAGATTGTTGTACTAAAATTGAGTAGGAGTATGACAAAAGAACTTTGGAAGGGATGCAAGGTAATTCATTTATTTCTATGTTTGAATTAGTCTTGGTGATTTTAAGAAAAGGTTTAGAAGTAATATTAAATCATACTAGTTGTCATAACTCTAATATTAATTTGTCTGTACTTTAGCATCTACCACATTTGAAAGAGCTTAGACTCGATGACATGTGGAAGCTACTCAGCACCCCCGATTTTGATGGACTCCCGTGTCTCCAAAAGTTAACACTCTCTTTATGTCCGAAGTTAGAAGAGATCCATCCATCATTTGGAAATCATACAAGTCTTGAAAATGTAAAGATATCATGTTGTTACAAGCTCAGAATATCTGTAACAATTTTCCAAATGATAAACCTCAAGACTTTGGAAATAAGTGATTGTCGATTGGAAGATGAAGAAATCATCTCTGATATTGAGGAGTTATCCAACTTACGAGAGCTAAATTTAAGTAGAAATTATTTTTCCCAATTAGATTTATGCCTCTCGCAACTAACACAACTCAAAGTCCTTGATCTAACGTATTGCGTAAAGCTTCGTGAATTGTGTGAGCTTCCATCAAGTTTAGCTATTCTCAAAGCAGACAAATGCTACAGACTTAAAACCATTGGAGATTCTCACAAAAAGTGTAAATGGTTATGTCAAGTATCACTTAAGGGAGGGAGTATCATAAATGATGGGAACATATTACTACAATCAATGCTTGAGGTACGTATGGTTTTCTTCTTTGAATATAATTAATCAAGCTTCATATATATAGAGACCTTATTAAAGGCAATTAGAATCTAATGAATTTGTGTTAACTAATTAGGGAGAGACTATTGAAAATCACAGTATGCTTCTCCAACTTGAAGGGCTCAAGATTCCAAAGGGGTTTACACATCCTCTACTTAGAGGAAGAAGGTGTAGATTGCAGCTTCCAGAGAATTGGTGCAATGATTTTTGTGGTTTTTTAATGTGTGCAGTTTTACCAAATAAGGACTCTTCAATTCCGAATGAGCCTTTTAGGGTAAGTATGAATCAAGTGACGGGTAGCATGGATTCCCAAGATGATGTGGTATGGGAAGAGAATGACACTGATAAGTTTAAATCCACATTTGTATTTTCTGTTCCATTTTGTTCTTTGAGAAACACTGCATGGTGGCATCAAACATACAAAGCTCTCTCGTTTGACGTTGAAGATAAGAAATGTGGTGGGTTTGGAGTTAAACTCATTGCGAAGAAAAACAGAAGCGGTCTAAATGAAAGATCAACAAATTCTTCGGAGTATACACCTCACTTAAAGATTGAACACGACTCAACATCTACTTTAACTATCTCCTTAATTGGTAACATGAATTGTATGCCGATTTCCCAAGACTCTCAAAGACAAAAAAAACAACAACCGCTTAACCTTCACCCCGATTTCCCAATGATCACGTTGGGTCCTAAGTCGGATATAGCTATCGGGAACTATGGATGTCAAATTCCTAAAGTGTTTCACCCATACATATCGAAAATAAAGGATGTGAAACCAGATGGTCACTGTGGGTTTCGATCGGTAGCTGTGGGGTTAGGACAGAAACAGACAAAGTATTTGTCTATCCGGCGACAACTTTTAATGGAGTTGCGCATGAACGAGGGTATTTGGAGGCAAGTCTTCGATCCGGAAAACGTTGGACATTATGATGAGTTGTTTAATAGGATAAATTTTCATGGAGTGGGTAGAGCAGAGTCCAAAAATTATATGGTGATGCCTGAGACGGGATTTCTTATTGCTCAAAGATATGGTGTGATTGTTCACACGTTAGACATTCGTGGCAATGACACAATTTTCCCTCTGTTGGGCGGTCCGGATGAAGCTGAGAAACCTCATCAAGTGGTTGCGGTTGTGTTCGTCGACGGAGGACATTTCATCCACATAAAGCTTGAAGAATCCTATCAAATGCCTCCCCCAAACTATCTTTGGACTTTGAATAGAACAGAGAGTGCAGCAGCCTGGCATGACTTATACAAGGATCGAATGAACGCATATTAAAGGATAATGTACACACCCATTGACCTTAATGTTTTCCCAAATGTTCAAGATATAGGTTAAGTATGTATAATTCTAATCCAATTAAATCAGTTATAATCCAAAAGTGTGTTTGTGATTGTTATTGTTCAAAAGATGCACTTACTAAAAATCTACGCAATAATTTGATGATCGGAGTGTCGTGCCCAGGTCATAGATAATTATAAACCCGATTTACCCTTAACTATGAGTTAGTGGTAGTACGGGGTCGAACCACAAAGAGTTTGTGGTTTGCGCGTGGACAGGATTGATTTTAAAAGATGTCACTTTTATAAAGCTTGCTATGGTTTTAATTTGAATCTTTGTTTGATTGAAAGAGATGTCGGATTACACCGACGAATTTGTTTTAGCTAATTAATTACGAAAACTAGAATGATTGCACGTAATTTGGTTTGATGATGTAAACAATAGTTGACAATCAAGGTTCACACCCAGTTCAACAATTGCAAAGCCTAGGGTTGATACACATTTTTAGATTGATTCATTTGAATTTGTCATTAACGGATTTCTATCACGAAGCTTAGGTGTCAATTGCTATCAACGCGTATCACAGACCGCAATGCACTTCGTTATCTCAGACAACTAAATCCTCTTGATTGATAAAACATAAATACACAAACTTATTTCGCAAAGTCAAATTTTATAATCATTTGACAATTCACAAATCTAGTTCAAATGTAGGACAATTATCAATCAATTCAAAATACAAAGCAATTTGTCACAAATCAACTAAAGAACATAAAGCAGACCCTAAACCTTACAAAAGTCTATACCGGGGTGAAACCCGCGAGAATTAGCCGCTCATGGTGAAAGGAACGTGATCAACGATTGATGAGAGCTCGAATGTTGACATCTTGAAGCTTTGAAAGTGATGAAGATGATGGTTAGGGTTTGTGGTGGCAAATGGATTGAAGATTGGATGAAGATGGTGGTAGATTAGGGTTATGGATGGGTAGGATGATTCGAATGATTGGTGATGATTGAGGATGATTGGAATTGGTATGGATGATGTTCTTGGCTCCAAAGAAGGTTTCAAACTCTCAAAAATACGTAACTCCTCTGAAAAGACCCCAAAAATACATTATAACCCGTCAAAGATAGCAAAAAACAACAAAATTCCAGTCGGACACCAGGGGCAGGCGTCGCCGACGCGTTGCGGAAAGTTCAACTTGTTGCTGACACGTTATCTTGGTGCCTACGCCATTCCTCATCGACGCGGTGCGTCCCTGACGCCCCTTGTAGGGTGCACTTTCCTGTTTTCTCATATCTCGTGTTTCTGGTTGATCCCGTTCGCTCCCGGTGCTCCGTATAGCTTCCGAATAGCTCCTTAAACTCCGTTAGACCTGCAAAACAAAATTCCAATCAAAAGTATGCAATTCGAAACTAAAATCTATGTAAAACATAAACTTAAACATATTAGAACAACGGTATTCGACCACGCATCACATCCCCACACTTGTCTTTTGCTTGCCCTCAAGCAAATCTGTTTTTCACTTTCACGTGGGTCGAACGAAAAACACACTTCTCATTCTCGAGACGTAAGCTAATGGTGTAATGTCATACTCGGTTCATGATTCTTATAATTTTCAAAATATTTAGCAATTATAATGGTCTAGAGATTTTTAAACAATGGCAAGATTGTAATTATAACGTTGTAACTCCCCTTTGAAATAAATGACAGAAGGGTATTTGTGTCTTTTGTAAATTGCATTTATTAAACAATATAATCAAAATCCCTAAAATCTCGCTAGTTTCCGTATATACAAGATACATAGTTGTTAGTGTATACACATGTGTACAGCCTCGCTAGTATAAGTTTATGCAATATATACAACTGTTAGTTTATACACATGTGTACAGTTTCGCTAACTATCAGTTTATACAAGATACACAGTTGTTAGTTTATACACATGTGTACAGTCTTTTATACATCTGTGTATTATATTCAGAAATGGTTACATATGTGTATATTAACAACATATAGTATATTAGGCATGCACACGAGTATATTCATATAAAAATTATGAAATTAATGAAAATGAAACATATCACATGTATGCAAAAATAAATAACTTCATCACATATTCAAAAAAAAAATTAATGCTCAAAAATAATTACAATTTCAATCTCAAAGAAATTTTTAATGTTTATTGAAAATTATAAAAAGTTAAAAACAATGTATTATGATATCTATATATACGGATAATAAAAGAAAAACAATATTCAAGTTAAAATTAAAACAAAATCTACGAATAAAGAAATAATGGAGAAATAAATAGAAATGAGAGAGAGTTAAGAGGTAAGAAAATTAAGGGATTTTAATTAAACATACTTGGGTAATTTTAATCTTACCCTTTTAATCTAAAAAATGATCAAGGGCCAAGATTAGTTCACACTTAACAAGTTGTTCATTCTTGATCCTAATATATATATAGTGTAAGTATATGGAGAAAACCAATTTTATTGAGAAAACTTAGCAAACTAGAATATGTGAACCACATACATCCACATCACCTCATCCAAACCCATGCTTTAAGGGTATTTTGGTCTTTTTGTTCTTTTCTTTGAAGAATGTGCTTTCTACTTTTCACCAACACATTTCCCCACCATCCACACTCGATTATACCCCAACCCATCATCTATCACCTTTTTGTACTTCTTATCTTCTTAGAAACCATTTCTTTTTCAAAACTCCATTGTTCTTTCTTCATCTTGTTCATTCTCTCTCTTCTGTACATTCACCATCAAACTATCATCATCCATTCTCTCATCCTCTCTCTCTCTCTCTCTTCATGTTTCAATATAAACACCAAGAACATACACACAAGTGTGTGTGAGAGAAGCAAGCCTGAATCGTTATTGTTAAAGAAAGAGAAACACCAAAAACACACACACAAGCGTGTGAGAGAAAGAGAAACAAGATTCTCCATCGTGTTCATGAAGAACACCAAGAACACACACACAAGTGTGTGTGAGAGAAGCAGGCTGAAACCGTTTGGTTGCATGAGTTTCTAGAGAGGGAAAGTTATTGGAACACCAAGACCAAAAAACACACACAAGTGTGTGAGTGAGAAGCAGGTCAGAAATCATTTGGTTCATGGGTTTTAGTGAGAGAAAGTTGTTAGAACACCAAGAACACACACAATTGTGTGAGAGAGAAGCAGGTCAGAAATCGTTTGGTTACATGGGTTTTGGTTTTGGTTGAGAGAAAAACTTGTTAAAACACAAAGAACATACTCACAAGTATGACATGGACTGGTTCCATGTCTTAATGTTATTTATTTGGTAAAAGTTGAATGATTTTGTGTGTGTATTAGTAAAATAGATTTGATAGTTTGTTGGGTATTTTTTTCATTTTAAATGTATTAAAAAAAATTAGAATTGAGATAATGATTGTTGTTGTTGTTGTTGTTATATATTAGTTACATTTAAAAAGTCCATAATATAATCGTTGATGATCTCGTTTATTTTACAAAAAAAAAATGTGTTTGGTTTGGTTGCTTGTTTGAGGCTTTTGATCTGAACAGTAACTATTTTTGTTAGTTTGATTGCTTGTTTGGGGCTTTTGATCTGAATACTAACTGTTTTTTGTGTTATACTAGGCGGTAACACATGTATAGGCATGTTACATGTGTTACAACAAAAAGTTTACACATGTGTAACACGACATGTGTTACCACTCTAGTGTAACACAAGTTACAAACATGTGTTACATATGTGCAAGCCCCTATATGTTGCTTGTTTGGGGCTTTTGTTTATCCTATATGTTATAATATGTGTTACCTTTAGAAACTTCATAATTTATTCATAATATCTCGTTTATTTTAAAAATAAAAAGTAGTGTCTTTTTGTGGGATAATTAGATACATATATTACATGTTATTTATAGTTACCCCAACCCTTTTTGGACACAAATGGGGCTGCACATATGTAACACATGTTTGTAACTTGTGTTACATTAGAGTGGTAACATATGTATAGCCACATTACACATGTTACATATAGTTGTTACACGTGTTACAACAAAACTTTACACAAGTACACATGTTATAACATATACCGATGTACTTGTTTTGTTCATAGGTGAATTGATGTTTTGTGTTCAAGATGAAGATGGTTATCAAGGAGCAAAGCATATTGTTTTGAAGTAACAATGAAGGAATATTTTTTCAAAACAATGGACAATTCTAATATGTGTAACACATCCTAGAATTGCCTATTGTTTTGAAGTAACAATGAATTTATCTTTTTTTCAAAACCCCTTAGGATAAGGGCTACATGTGTAACACATGTACACTTGTCAGAAATTTAAAGAAGGCAGATGTGTAACACATGTTACAATTGCTTATTGTTTTGAAGTAACAGAAAAGGTTGTAACATAAGAGCTACATGCGTAACCATATATTAGGTAAGTATGATACATATGTAATATATCTACTAACTTGTTTGTCTGGTAAGTAGCATCGAACGCTAGCACATCGCCAAAAGCCTTGTAGTTTAGCTTGGATATCTCATCAGCCCAAAACACAGCCTTCAACTTCCCATCAGATACAACAAAGTCGTAGTAGAAGTGTGGAAGATAAGTATATGAGACTAGTGTAACAAATTAAAGGGACAAACGATACACTTCATGTTACATATGTACCTAGACTTGTTATTAACAATGTTATTAGTAGATAAAAAAAACTGCATTAATGTATATTTTTTACATTGAACCCAGCTTATTGGTCATAAGTCTTACACATGGCAAGAAGTTCTTCCAGTGTGACGTATGATTTAACAATAACAGGATGATATTGCTCGTTGACATTCGGTGTCCACAATTTAGTGCCATTAGATACTCGTAAAGATGGTAACATGGAGTATGTTCTAGATCATCTGTGGACATAGGGACGGATGTTAGTATAAGTTTACGTGTGTTATGAACGTTATAATACGTTTAGCACCCTAGGGTAACAAAAAAAGATCACACATGACACTTGTCGCCATGTTACACATGTTAGTTGTGTGTGCACATGTAACATCTTCTCTACAACGTGTGTAACATCCCTAAAAGTTATGTTCCTACTCTGCGTTATATTTTGTAACTACTTATAGGTAAACATGTTTTAAAGATACAACCTGTAACATGTGTTACACCGAAATGTTACACAAGTGTTTCCAGTTTACACATGTTACATCTTGTGTAACTCTGCTTTATACTTTGTAAGTGTTTCTAGTTTCCAGTTTAAACATGTTTTAAGATACAACATGTAACATGTAAGTACTTATAGGTAAACATGTTTCAAAGATACAGCTGTATCACCTTACAAGTTATATGTTTTGCTGACAAACGCCATGTCACACATGTTACACACTATAGAGTGAAACAGCAGTATTGAACGCTGCTACATATTTCCCATTCTGTCGTAACATGTGTAACCTTTTTGGGGGGTATCGATGTTGTAAGTTTATACAGACTTAAATATATACAAATGATCCAAAAATGATCATAGATGTGTTACCCTCTAGTGTAACATAAGTTACAAAACATGGCTTACATATGTGCAGCCCCGTTTTTTGGTAACAAAGGGGTTGAACATATGTAACACATGTTTGTAACATGTGTTACACTAGAGGGTAACTTCTGTACAACGCCAAAGGTACCCACCACCTGCCCTTCATTGACTTCTCGTTCCCCTTCTTCATCGGTTTCTCCATATACCTTCTTTCGCTTTATGGCCACCTTTTGTCGCATCCGATATTGTGGTTATCTTTCTTCCTGCCAAGATCCCTTCTCGTTTGGCTGCAACTGCTATGGTCAAGTCGTAATAACACAAGTTACAGTCCAGTATTTTTAATCTACTAATTAAAAAAATAGTAGTAACATAACTAACACTAGTTACCTTCTACCCAATTATGCCATGAACTTGAAGACTCCCTAAATTTTGAGTTTTTATCTGCATCATTTCACACATAAAAAAAAACTAAGCAAAACCACCCAAAAAAGGTTACATATGTAAATAGTTACCATACACTTCAAACAACTACTATCCGGTGGAACCAACTCCCTCGCTGCAAGCACTAAACAAACATGTAACATATGTTAGCACAACCTTTCGTATTTGTTTGCCGTCGTATAGCTTTTGTTTTTGTTTTCTAGACTGGACAGTTGTGCTCCCACAACAATTGTTTTAGATGTGTTACCCTCCAGTGTAACACACGTTACAAACATGTGTTACACATGTGTAGCCCCTTTTGTGTCCAAGAAATGGCTGGTTTTAACATAAGAAACACGTGTAACATTGTTACAACATATGTAGCAGCAAAATGAACAACTTTTATATATAAAATGAACGAGATCATCAACTATTAAATTATGGACTTTCTAAAAGGTAATGAAAATGTGATATCGGAGTAAAGTTTATACAAGATAACTAACAACTCATCTAAAATAACATTTCAACATTTAAAAAGATATAGATTTGTAAGTTAATAACAACTGATAATATCAAAAAATAAAAATGATTTTAATACAAAAACAAAAACCTGTAACTACATAAACATTTACCATTACTAGACCACTTTGTGCGTGTGTTCTTGGTGTTCGAGACGAACACGATGAAGATTGTTGTTCCTCTCTCTAAATCTGCTTCTCTCTCATGTTCATCTTAAAATCTGCTTCTCTCTCATACGTGTGTGTTCTTGGTGTTCTAACAACTTTCTCTCTCTAAAAACGCATGCAACCAAATGAATTTCTGACCTACTTCTCTCTTTCAAACTTGTGTGTGTTCTTGGTTTTGGTTTTCCAACAACTTTCTCTCTCTAAAAACTCATGAAACCGAATGATTTCAGGCATGCTTCTCTCTCACACATCTTGGTGTTCTTGATAAAGACGATGGAGAATCTTGTTTCTCTTTCTCTCGCACACTTGTGTGTGTGTTTTTTGTGTTTCTCTTTCTTAAAAAACAACGATTTAGGCCTGCTTCTCTCACACACACTTGTGTGTGTTCTTGGTGTTTATTTTGAAACATGAAGAGAGAGAGAGAATGGATGATGATGATGATGATGACTTGTACAGAAGAAAGAGAATAAGAGGACAAGCCTCACATTTTTTAATATATTCTATGTACCTTGTTTCATTGTGTTTTTACCCAAATACCCTTTAAACTACATATGAAGATAAACATTGCAATTTATTTAATTCAATAATGCTAGTTATTTCCTCAACCATTAGATCATCAAGATCAATGGTCACAATTGGGTTTCCTTAGTTTTCTAACTAAAAAATGGTTTCCTGTATATCCTTGCCCTATATATATATATATATATAATGAGCCAATTCACTTTCTTAATTTTCATTTGTACTATGCCTGGCAATAAAAACCCATTTGGGTTTTTTGGGTTATTTTACGTCATCTTAAAAATGAGGATGAGTCAGGATGGATTAAGAAATAATTAAGGATGGGTCAATATGGGTTATATGATATCTATTTAAAATAATTCGTGGGTCACAATCGGTATTATGTTGGGTAAAAGGGTAACTCAAAAAAGAGCATTACAGGCAGATTCTTCATCCTATTCGAGTGTTCGTAGACGTTGGCTTTACAAATAATAAAAAATTTAAAAATAATAAAAAAAATTCAAAATAATAAAATATTTGTAAAAAATAATAAAATAATAAAAAATACAAAAAATCATATAAAATCCTTAAAAAATCCTAAAAAATCAAAAACTAAATTAAATTATCCAAAAAAAAACCTTAAATATTAAAAAGCTAATAAAAAATCCAAAAAATTCTAAAAAAATAAAAAAAATCACAAAATAATAAAAAATCCAAAAAATTCTACAAAATAAAAAATTTTGAAAAATCAAAAAAATTATAAAAATCAAAAAAAGAATAAAAAATCAAAAAAATATGAAAAATAAAAAAATATTAAAAATCTAAAAATATTTAAAAAATCAAAAAATTCTAAAAATTCCTTAAATTCTAAAAAATCTAAAAAATCAACAAAATTCTAAATAATAAAAAATCCAAAAAATTCTTAAAATCTAAAAAAGTCTAAAAATTAAAAAATTCTACAAATCCAAAAAATTCTTAAAAATAAAAAAAATCTAAAAATTCTAAAAAAAATACTAAAAATCAAAAAATTATAAAAAATCAAAAAGAATCTAAAAAATGAAAAAAAAATCTAAATAATCAAAAACATAATAAAAAATCCAAAAAATTCTAAAAAATATAAAAAAAGTTCTAAGAAGTAAAAAAATCTAAAATATTAAAAAAAATTTAAAAATTATAAAAATAAAAAAAATACAAAAAATCCTAAAAAAGTCTAAAAATCCTATAAAATTCTTAAAAATCCAAAAAAATCTTAAAAAATAAAAAAAATATTAATAAAAATCCAAAAAACGCTAAAAATAAAAAAATAATAAAAAATCAAAAAAATTTTAAAAAAATTAAAAAAAAATTCTAAAAAATCAAATAAAATCTAAAAAATAAAAAAAGTCTAAAAAATGAAAAAAATCATAAAAATTCCATAAAATCCTAAAAAATCTAAAAAAAAGTTTTTAGGATTTTTTTTTATTATTTTTTAAGTTTTTAGACTTTTTAGACTTTTTTGATTTTTTGGATTTTTAATATTTTCTATAATGTTTTAGAATTCTTTTGATTTTATAAAAATTTTTGGATGTTTTCTTAGTTTTTTTATTTTTTTTATTTATTAATTTTTTAGGTTTTTTTTTTTATTTTTTTATTTTTATTATTTTTTTAGAATTTTTAGGATTTTATTATTTTCTGACTTTTTATTATTTTTTTGAATTTATATTATTATTAGAATTTTTTATTGTTTTTTATTTATTTATTATTATTTTTTTGATATTTAATTTTTTTTAATTTTTTATTATTATATTTATTTTTTAGAATTATTTGGATTTTTTATAATTTTTTTATTTTTGTTTGGGATTTTTATTATTTTTTTGATTTTTTTTAATTTTTTATTATATTTTTGATTTTTTAGAATTTTTTGGATTTTTTATAATTTTTTGGATTTTTTAGAATTTTTTGATTTTTTATCATGCCCAAATCTATCTTTAACAAAAACTCATTTTGACCTAAACTCATTCTAACTCATTTATTAATAAAGTCATCCTAACCCAAACCCATTCTAACCCATACCCATGAACCCATTACCCAAACCTACCCAACCCACCCATTTTGCCATCCCTAATTTGTATGGTGTAGGGTGGTGCTGCTGCTTTCCAACAAATAGTTATCGAAGGTCCGTTATGTGAGGAGTATTACAAGATTAGAGAATACCTCTATTCATAATTTTACTCACTTTAAGTTAGAATTTAGGGTTTTTGTTGTAATTGGCTTGTGGGGCCTTGTAATATTTTTGTAGGATCGTTTTCTGACCCGAATGAGTCGATCTGAAGAGTTTTTCTTTAATACGAGAGGCGGAAACAAACGTATCAAGTTCAATTCAGCTAGATATTCTCTTTAAACTGTCTTTTGATTGATTTGACAAAGATTTACAGCGAGTAGACACTTCGGCAGCAGTTCGGTACTGAAACCGGAAAGTTACAAATGACAAGGCACACCTAGTATTTATAGGCAAGGTGATTTCGCACGGAATAGCACAAACGAAATCACATTCACACGAAATACTAATTTCGTGCGAAATTAGCAGGTGATTTCGTGTGGAATTACAATTTGTAATTTCGTGCGAAATTACCTCCCAACATATATTTGACATTTTTCTCGTACTACGTGCCCTGATCTATCTATTCTAATACAAGACTCGATACAAGACGAAGTCGACAGACATATGCACCAACAGACTCCCCCTCGGATTTTGACGAAGCCTTCGGTGTCGTGTCTTCAATCTTCAATCTTTATCAGTCTTCTCGAACTCTTCCAAAGTATCTAACAATGTAAAGCATCCTCAATCTTCTCTCTTCTCTTCATTTCCAGGATCTCGACCTGGCTCTTATCTCACTATCATCCCAAGATCTGTAGCTGGCTCTTACACTCTCTTGATCAGATCTCTTGATTCCTTAAGTTCATCAGCATCATCAACTAGCATAGACTTCAGTTCCAGAATCAGAACTTGGCTCTCAGGATTGTACCCTGGCTTCTATTCTGTTCCAAGATCGTGGCCTGGCTTTTATTCAGTTCAGGTATCGGAATCTTGCTAACCTGCACATTCTCTATCCAAAAATAAATTTCACAAATTTAAAATTTGACAAATTTATATACCACTTGTAGAGTTAGCTCAAAATGATTTAACATTTAAAATCTATGAAGAACCACTTGCAGGTATTAATCAATCGATGAATGATTTTACAATGTTAATCTCTGATGAACCACTTTGTAGAAATATCATTTTTCTTTTCAAACAATTTTCATCTCAAATATTTCAAACAAATTCTCCCAAACCTTTTCATCATGTTTAGCACTTGGAATTTTGAAAATAAGTTTTTCAACATCAGTTGTCGAAAATCTTTTTGTATTTTTCAAAATTTATGCTAAAACACACTAAAATCTTTTTGGACTTTTGATTTTAATGAACTTCAGTAAAGAAATATTTACAAACAATATTTTTGTGAGTTTGTGTCAGAGGATCATATCAGTTTATGAGACAAATCACCAACACCATTAAGCTTTAAACATTTTAAGTTTTAAACAATTCACATAGATTTTCAGTATACTGATCCACTTAAATTCTCACACAAAGTTCAACTATTTCGAGATACGAGATTAATGTTTTAAGCACTTGAACTTATACGTGTGTCCCACCTCAGAATATACTCCCGTATCCAGATCCCAATATTCAGTCTTATAGGTGAGTATACCTAGATGATATCTGTAAGGGGTTAAATGCGAGGGCCGTGAGAGCTCAGGCTATTGCTTCCGCAAAATCAGAGAGATGACGGCTTCGACTTTAGGTGTGTTCCCTTTAGAGAATCTTTTCTTCAACAGCACATGATTAGCATTTTTCAATGTTTCATCATTTTTTATGCTGAGGGCGGTGCTATATTTCAAGCAAGCGTAAAGTGTTATACGGGGACTAGGCCATTGCTTCCGCAAAATCAGAAGTCCCGGGATAATACCCCAGATATCACTAAGCATAAAGACCTAGTATCTCAGAAAGAGGGACCTTTCAAACAAGATTTCGGGGGTTACCCATATATCCGAGAGATGTTCCCCACGAGATAAGTAAGTTTGAAATTTAGGTTTATATCTCGACACAATCTACTAAATGTGCAAAAACCTACTGGCACATCATCAGTGAGACCGTTTATCACTTTTTAACTATCCAATTCTTTAGCATGCTGTGACCGTCTACTGATGTACTATCATTTCCTCTTTTTTCACAACAAAACTCATTTTTGACTTTATCATGTTTTTGCCTTTTTCAAATTTTCAAATGTTTTTGGATTTTCTGAAAATTTCTTACTCCCCCTAAAATACAAAATCATTTAAAAGAAATTTGAAAACAAACTGTACGTATAAAGTGACAACTGTTGTGAATCACTTCAATTCGCCATCCACTTGGCATAAACAATCAGAACTCCCCCTTACAATAAACTATTTTCCCATTATTATTTCAAAACACTTAAGTTTGTTTTAATCAAATGATTTTTCCGGAAAATAAGTTTTGTTGAATTTACCACTTGTAAAAATGGGGTTTAGATCATCACTTTGTTTTCTCGACCACTTGAATGAAAGTTAAATCAAGTTCAACTTAATGACCTTGATTTACCTTTTGAAAGTGAAAATCTTCTTCAACCACTTGTAGGTTCTTATCACCAAAAACACTTGTAAAAATATAACAATTTTAAGAATAATACCACCACTTGTAGGTCGAAATTTCACAGTTGTGAATTTCTCAAGAAAGATGCCGATTCCTGCTCCACGATTACCAACTTGGGAGCTCCGGCAAGTCCTGGTTTTCAATCATAATAGATTCCATCCCAGTCACAAACCTGGGATGACCCATCTTTACCTTGTTTCTTTGTTTTCTTCTCATAAAATTCATTTACCCCTTTGACCTTCCCGTCAACCATTTTTCCAAAAATATGCTTTACTTTGGGGTTAAAAGCTTTTTCAATATCAAATTCTTTCTTTTCAGAAAAGAATTAATTTGAAATCTCAACTTTTCCAACTTTTTGTTTAAAATTTTCAGCCCGCAATGGTGGAAAATTTGCATCATCCATTGGTGGAACCGAATTATCACCCTTTTTCTCAACCTGTGGCTCCTCCAATTTTATGGAATCAGATTCATCACCAGAAAATAGCTCCTCTGATTTTGACGAATCAGAATCATTGCTAGAACTATCCTCAGATTTCTTAACAACCCACTTGTGGTTTTTCAAGATTCACCCTTCTCTTGTAAAACCCTTTTGAACATTCATCAACCTCAAACTTTGAATTTTTGAAAACTTTAAATTGTTTGATTGGTGATTCATTCTCAACTATCTTTTCTTTCAGTTTAAGAGAAACTCCCTGTTTTGTTTGGATTGCCTTTGGACAATTCCTGGCAATATGACCAACGGTTTTGCATTGAAAACAGGTTCTCGTCTCTTTCTTCTAAGCAACTTCCTTCTTTATTTCTTCTTGCTTCTTAGCAAGGAATTCTTTGTTTGATTGATTCCTGAACAACTTCTCCTTTCTTCTTCAGATGATTTTCCTGAAACAAAAACAGTTTTTTGTTTATAAGTTTTCTCATTTTTATGATTTTTTGGTGGAATAAATCCAAGACCTTTTCTTTTGAAATTACCGTTATGGTTTGGTTTCTTTTGAAAACCAGAACCAGAACTGTAACATTTTTTCTTGTTTAACCTTTGTTGAACTCTTGAGGTGCATTTTTTTAGGTTTTTCAGAAAGATTTACATCTTTTATTTCAGAAATATTAATTTCTGTTAGTTTGAAAACCTTTTTAATCATTTCAGTTTTAACACCTCTTATTGGAAATTCTTCATCAGAATATAATTTGTCAGAATCATTCAAAGTATATGCCACTTTGAATGTTTCGTCATTCAAATTAGATTTTGATAGCAGAAATTTTTTATTGTAAACCCGTTTGTCCTTTTTGACTGTTGGATTTGACTTTTCAGACTTTGACTCTGAATTTGACTTCGACTTTGACTCCTCGGTTTCATCGTAATCCAACACTTGATCGACCACTTTCTTTATTAATTCAGACTCATGATCAGTGTCAGACGATGTGAAAGTAACATCAATGTTGTCTGGCAAATTTTCTGAAGACTCAGTCTCCCACTGTAAGTTGGTTGCCTTTTTGACTCTTTCTGAATTTGGATTTCGTGGAGAATATCCATTTTCAAGCGGGGGTGGACACTTGTTGTAACTGGCACTATGTTTCTTACCAGAATTTTTCACTTCAGTATCCTTTTTCTTCTCAGAATTCTTTTCTTCAGATTCTTCTTCTTCTTCAAACGCCTTCATGCCTTCAACGGTTGGATAAATCATGTCAATAACATAAGAAGTACATGAGTAACTTTTTAACAACCTATTTACTCTCTCTGTTTCAATCCTCTGAGTTTCCAGTTTCTGTTCAAGCACGGCACATTTCTCAATGTAATTGTTGACAACTTTCTGCTTTGTCATAAAAGCTCCTTGAAGTGTCTTCATTGCTGTTGCTTGTTCACTGCTTGACTGATTGTACTGATTCATTGCTTTGTTTAGAACATCATAGGATTCTTTCAATCTGTTCATGTTATGAATCAAAATACTGTTTTGCTTCTTCACTGCTTCACAGTTTTCACATTTCACCGGAATCTTTGGTGCATCAGCTTCTGTATCAACTTTAAAAACTGGAACTTCTTTTACTTTTCTTTTGATCACAAGAACTTCTTCATCATCACTGCTGACTTGTTTCTTAGCTCTCTTCTTTTTCTTTTTAACTTTTCCATCATCACTGTCACTCTCTTCCATCAACTTTAAATGCTCTTCCATTCTTTTTGCATAATAATCATCATCATTATCACTATCTTCAGCAATTCGAGCAACAAAAGCTTTATGATTTGAAGTTTTGTTAGGATCATAGTCATCCCAACTGAAATTCTTCCAGCTAAAACCTTCTGGTAGTCTTTCATCATCTTGATCCATCAGACATGCTTTGCTGTCAGCTGAAATGTATTTATCCCAACTGGATCCTTTTGTTGACTTTTTATCATCTTGATTCACCATACAAGCTCTCTTTGATGATTCTTCAATCTCCTTCCTGGCATGAGCAGTTTGTGGTTGTTGTTGATGTGGTTGTTGAGCGACTTGATGATAAATTGCTTTTCGATAGTAGTCATTGTTGTTGAACGGATTTTGAGCTCCACTTGCTTCGCGATTTGTGCACTCTCTCTTGAAGTGTCCTTTTTCCCTGCAACGAAAACAAGTAACTTTAGATTTATCAAAACCTAAAGTAGAAACATTTGCATCACGGAAATCATCTCTTCCCGTAATTTGTTTAAACTTTTCGGCTCTTCTCAAAACACTCGCCAAACACCACTTTATATCCATCAATTCCATCTCTTCAGCATCAATCTGATCATAATCCTCTTTTGTCAACATTGGATTCCCGATCCTTCCTGCGACTAAGCTCCCATATGACTCCAACACAGTCCCTAATAAAGACATGTGACTTTTTGCAACCTCTTCCGAGAAATTCTGATCATTTTCAAGGTTTAATACAATGTTGCATTGTAACATCTTGCCATTCTTGGTTGCAGAAATGTTTGGATCAAATGATGGATATGAAGAAAAACTTGTTTTGCTGTTTGATCCTTTAGATGACCCTCCGGATGAACTTTTAGCACTGAAGGCAGTCTCAACCTTTGGTGACATGTTGGTCTTATCACTGATACCTCCTTTGTAATAAAGACCGATATCTTGTTCACCATCAAAATCTTTCATTCTTGATATCTTTCTTTGTTCCATCTCTTGAGCTTCAATTTTTTCAATGAACTTACTCAGTGTCAAATTTCCAAAATCTTTCTTATTTCTCAACATCATCAGATATGTGCCCCAAGTTTCATGAGGCAACGCATCAGCCAACTTTTCAATCAATTCTTCATTGTCCTTTGTGATGCTCACCCTTTTCATGTTGACTAACAAATTGCAATATCTTTCGATAATCTGCTTAGTGCTCTCAGTTCTCAAACCACGAAATAGATCAAATTCCTTTTTCAAAAGTGATTTCTTGTTCTTGATCATTTCTTTGCTTCCAACAAACTTTGATTTTAAAGCTTTCCAAATAGAATATGCGGTTTCATTGTGTTGCAATAACACCAAGATATCTTCCTTTACGACTTGATGCAATAGACTTGTCATCATTTTCTCATCTTTATATTTCTTTTTCTCTTCTGCACTTAGATCTTTAATTGCAATAATCTCCTCATCATCAGTCATCGGTCTAACATATTTCCTTTCAACACATTCCCAAGCATCCAAGTAATTTGCTTGTACCCAATTCTCAAATCGTTCTTCCCATCCTTTATACTCCTCAATGTTCATGAGCTTTGGCGGTTTTTGCATGGTACCCATTTCATTTTCCATGTTCAAGTTCCGAGTAACAGATGCCGGAGTAGTCGGGGTAGTAGCAAATGCGTTATAAAATTCCTCTTCCATGATTCGGTAACAAGTTTTCACAAACAGTCAATTTCAAACGAAATTAACTTTCACGCGGAATAGCCTTTGGTGCGAAATAACCCTGTTCAAACGAAATACCCTGGAAGACAACTTCACACGAAAACAATTCACACGAAATACCCTTTTCACACGAAATGACTTATTTCGTGCGAAATAACCAAACGAAATACCAGTTTGAAGCGAAATACACTGATTTAGTGCGAAATAACTGATTTCGTATGAAATATTCACACGAAATACTAATTTCGTGCGAAATCAACCAACTTTCAAGCGAAATCAATTACAAAATGTGATTTCGAACGAAATCAAGATGCTATTTCGTGCGAAATACTGCTAATGTCATCATCTCGAGCTATTTTTGCCAAAACTTGATCAAGTTTTTGTCCGATTTTAAGTCTGAAACTTTCAAGGGTTTGTTAAAACACTATTGCAAGTATAATATGTGAAATTCAATACATTTTAACCAAGATTTCACAGTCAATTTTGAAAAGAAGGTGTAGAAAACAGAATTTTCAGCTGAATTGGTATGAACTCTTCCTCCTGAGCTCTGATACCACTTGTGGGATCGTTTTCTGACCCTAATGAGTCGATCAGAAGAGTTTTTCTTTAATACGAGAGGCGGAAACAAACGTATCAAGTTCAATTCAGCTAGATATTCTCTTTAAACTGTCTTTTGATTGATTTGACAAAGATTTACAGCGAGTAGACACTTCGGCAGCAGTTCGGTACTGAAACCGGAAAGTTACAAATGACAAGGCACACCTAGTATTTATAGGCAAGGTGATTTCGCACGGAATAGCACAAACGAAATCACCTTCACACGAAATACTAATTTCGTGCGAAATTAGCAGGTGATTTCGTGTGGAATTACAATTTGTAATTTCGTGCGAAATTACCTCCCAACATATATTTGACATTTTTCTCGTACTACGTGCCCTGATCTATCTATTCTAATACAAGACTCGATACAAGACGAAGTCGACAGACGTATGCACCAACAATTTTTCTGAGACTGCAGACTGGATCTTGAAATTGAGCTTCTTTACGACTTTGAGCCCTGGTTGGTAATTTACATTGGCCCGAACTTGAATTGTTTGCAGGTTCAATTAGAAATGACTGGACCTATTTAAGCTAAACCCGAAACCTCTGAATTTCGTATCAAGTTCGTGTCTTATCAAAGTTCACACGTCTACTTGCAAAGCAAATAGCAGAAATAAACGTTGCGAGCGTTTAGTAGAGTTATGATTTACATGGGTTTTTTAAAATGGTTAAAAAAAACCGCTCACATAATCCATCTAGGGACCAAAAACATTAGACACGACATGATAGGTGTTTGTACTTAAAATGGTTAAAATTGATTAGGTAGTGATTTTTGCCCCTAAAAGAGTTTTACATAACATTCATGTTAATACAAAGTCATCTGGCATTTGAGGGTGTATCAACTAAAATATATTACGTTTGATTTATTTGGGTGATAAAGATGAAAGAGTTATTGAAGTAAGTTCAAAGTAGTTGTTAGAGAAAACAAACTATATAATTAAATTCGATCAATAAACTTTATAATATGAAAAAAAAAATATTAATTCTGAGTGCATGTTCAATTTTAACACTTAAAAGACATTTTCTTTTCTTTTGAGAATTATAGTGTGACAAAAGTACATACGGAATTATGGATGTAGTCTAATGCTGGAGGGTGGGGGAGCGGGGACCACTGCGCCGCCTCCCCCTTTCCTGTGATTCTCCAGGGTGGCCATGGCAGGGCTGAGGAGATAAAGGACATTGTGAAAGCGACGTGTGGCCAATTACATTCCGGGATCCACTATACAATGAATCTCCATTAGCGATCATCATAAAAGACCACCAGGACATCCTGATAGCGACGTCTAGCCAATGGCACACCGCGGATACACACCCTCTGCCACCACTAATGGTAAGTAGGGAGGGGACCAAATGGATATTCCGACAATGACACCTCGCCCAACCATATCTCACCATCCCAGCTATAAATACTACACTTCATCAAGGTGAAATCATTCTTCATTCTTTAGTCTCGCTCATCAATTACTCACTTAAGAACAATGCTTTCTCATGCCGGAGAATGATTATGAAAACCCCAAATCTTTCCTAGTAACCAGTCTCACGGTGTTTAGTTTTGCAAATCGATCCACTAGAAGAATTCTTGAAGGTCAGGGCCCCATTAACCTATTGAGCATAGTCTAGTTCCAACTGTTATAGGCAGTGACAAAGTCATGGTTCTGTCTTTTGGTATGTTACCGCTCTCACACAGTTGGAATAAATAGTTTCATGCATTCCAGTGGCAAAATGGATTGGACGGGTGGTTTGGGTAACGGGTCCAAACAGGTTTGGGTTGAATCAGTTAACTTTTTTGAATGGGTCAAAACTAGTGGTGGTAAAGTGGGCAAGTTGGATGGGTTTAGGTAATGGGTCAAGATGGGTTTGGGTTAGCATGGGTATAAGTCAGGATGGGTATTTTAAAAAGAGGGTTGGATGGGTAATGGGTCAAGATGGGTTTGGATTAGGATGGGTTTAGGTTAACATAAGTTTGGGTAAAGATGAGATGAAGAAATAATTAAAAATTTTAAAAACATAAAATACAAAATACGAAAAAAATTAATAAAAAATATAAAATTTCTAAAAAATCATAAAAATTAAAAAAAAATATAAAAATTCTAAAAAAAATCCTTGAAAACAAAACAAATAAAAAAATTGTAAGAAATTCAAAAAAAATCCTAAAAAATAAAAAAAATCCTAAAAAATCAAAAAATTCTAAAATATAAAAATAAAAAAATTATAAAAAATTATAAAAAAATGTAAAAAATAAAAAAAATTATAAAAAATATAAAAAAACAAAAACAAGTCTAAAAAATAAAAAAATCCTAAAAATAATAAAAATCCAAAAATAAAAAAATAATAAAAATCCAAAATTAAAAAAATTTTCAAAAAATCCAAAAAATTCTAGAAAATCAAAAAAATTCTAAAAAATATAAAAAAATCAAAAAAATTCTAAAATTCTAAAAAATCCAAAAAAAATCTAAAAATAAAAAAATTATAAAAAATCCTAAAAAATTTTTTAGAATATTTTGGATTTTTTTTATTATTTTTTTTATTTTTTAGAATTTTGTTGATTTTGTTGATTTTTTTTACATATTTATAATTTTTTGGATTTTTTAGAATTTTTAGAATTTTAAGATTTTTTTTATTTTTAAAAATTTTGGATTTTTAGATTTTTTTTGGATTTTTTATAATTTTTTGATTTTTTAGAATGTTTTTGATTTTTTAGAATTTTTTGGATTTTTAGAATTTTTTATTTTTTTGATTTTTTACGATTTTTTTAGAATTTTTAGAATATTTTGGACTTTTTAGGATTGTTTGGATTTTTTATTATTTTTTTGTTTTTTTATAATTTTTTTGAATTTTTTTTTATTTTTAAAAATTTTATTATTTTTAAACGAGAAACGACGGGAGAGTACTTCGGCGGTGATTGGTGAAATCATAGTTCTGAATAGATATCTACGAGTAGTAATTAGTTTAGTGATTTTATCTTATACACATCCTGACCCGCTTGGGTTTTATCTCATACCCATCATGACCTACTGTTTTTTTTTATCCACCACTTCATAACTCTTCCTAACCTAGTGACTAATTTTGTTTGGCCATCTTAACCCATCTTAAAATTTAAAATACCCATATCAACCAAAAATGGAATGGATGCGCTTATTTTGTCAGGTCTAGTCAAAACAGATCGGGTGAAGTTGGGTTGATCCACTAACACTCTATATCCGTCCAAAAATATTTATATTTATATAATGAACATGTAAATTATGGTTGCAAAAAGATATTCACGCGGAGGCTGACTAGGTATTCATCGTAACCACACATGTATTGAAACTACTTTACATAATGCCGAAAATGGCCTTAAATATATTTTGGTAAAAACTAAAAACAATCATGTCGTTTTATTGAGCTATCAATAACAACAATTCTTGGCATTTTACGATATCTTGGCATGTTTTTACCGGATTTGTTTCAATATATGGTTGGACTTTATGAAAAAAAAGTTGAATACCTTGGTAGCCTCCACATGCATTATACTGTTACAAAAACAATATTATTACAATAATGATCTAAATTCATTTCATAATCTTTAGGCGGTTTTATGCATTAATGGCTATAGTCTTTGAAAGGCTTCTAATTTGTTCTCAGTTTAGATAAAAAATATATATATATATGAGCTGCTTAACGTGTTTATGATAATATATAAGAACATAATACAAGAAAATGGGTTGAAGTTATAGCTACGATTAACTAATATTTGTAAATTTGTAGGGAAAATGATGGAGTATGATGAGCCTTCAAAGCTTATGGAAACTGATTCATTCTTCTCCAAGCTTGTAGCTGAATACTGGTCCAGTTGTAGAAGGAACTCTGCTCAAACATTTGATGAGTTTCAGTGATTATATAATCTTCGCCTCGAGGCCAAATTATATGCTCATAATGCTATCTGACCTCGACCTTGAAAAGTTAGTTTCGTTATGGCATAGAATGTGAGATAGTTTAGCTCGAGGGCCATGCGTGATGATCTTATTATAGTGAGTATTTTGTTATGGCATAGAATGTGAGATAGTTTAGCTCGAGTTCGAGCTCTAACGACTCTGTTGTTAAGCATTCTAGTTCCGTGCCTTGTTAAACCCCAATTTGAATGTTTAGGCTTTGTTACACATTTTTATACTTTCATCACTTTGCGGTGTCCTTTCTCATGATATATAATATAACTCACGGATCAATATAGATAAATATAGATATTGTTATAATTAAAGTTACTGATTCAGTACCACATATGGTTCCAACTTGAAAGTACGTAGGTATAAACCAGTTATTTAGATTTTTAAAGTTTATAAGAGAATGATAAACAAATTGGTATAGATTTA